>OY284413.1:146281300-147585633 GCA_958301585.1 Merodon equestris
ATTTTCAGTATAGCTAATATCAATGACATCTTCGATTGATCGAATGATGGTGAACAGCTTGAAAAAACGAAGTACACAGAAATAACTTCTGATCTGCCATAGTGATGAATTTTATCGCAGGTTCAAAAAGGAATATCCGAACGTAAGCTTCACAAAGTTTTTCACCCTGAGGCAATGTACTCATTCTGGGGGCCTTGAGACATATGTGGTGTATACGTGCCGAGCAAAATAATAGCAGTGAACCTAATAGAAAGGAGAAGTTTTCATTCATTTTTATCTAATCTTTAACAAAACGAAATGTTAGATTTTCGAAGATGAACCCCACTGCAGCAGCTACAGAGATTATGGGTGAACTTGATTTACCGTGCGGTGTCCATACAGTAAGAAGACCACTAAGAGACCACAACTTGAATGCTCGCAGCCCACGAAAAGTCCCGCTTCTGAAAAAAACGCACATAGGAAAACGAATGAAATTTGCACGAGACCATTTGAGATGGGCTCTTGAACAGCGGAGGACTCACGAAAGTAAAGTTGTACTTTATGGTGGTAAAGGATCTCGGCAGTATGTAAGACGACCACAGAATACCGAATATGATCCTAGATACACAACAAAAACTCTTAAAGACGGAGGATCTAGTATCATGGCATGGGGATGTTTTTCTTACTATGGAGTGGGTCCAATATACTTGATAAAAAGTATAATGATTCTTACGTGAAAATTCTGTGAGATATCATGCTACCATATGCTGATTTCGAAATGGGGCTCAAATGGGTCTTCCAGCAGCATAATGATCCAAAACTAGTGTGATTTAGAACAACTAAACAGTGGTTTCAGGAAAATAATATTGAGGTTAAGGAGTGGCCTGCTCAGTCTCCCGACCTCAACCCAATTTAAAACCTTTAGACAGACATGAAAAAAGAAGTCTGGAATGCAAATCCAAAAAGTAACAAAGAGCTATGGGACGTAGTTGAGCAGGCTTGGAAATCAATACGACCGCAAAGATGTAAGGATTTCGTCAAATCGATGAAGCGCCGTTGTGAAGCAGTTATTAAAAATAAAGTCATGCTACCAAGTACTAGCATCATAGAACCTAAAAAAATATCAAATTTAAATTACTTAACTCTTTTTCAAAGCAATTTTTTATGAATTAGGAAGCACTGCTATTAATTTGCTTCCTTAATTTTTAAGTTTTTTTTTTTGTCTCTGTTTTATTGTTTAATTAATACTGAACGAATTACAATGGAATTTATTTAAAAAAACACTATGAAATAAAACGAGAAAATTGACATTAAAATATTTCTTAAAATCAACTTAATTTTTTTTGTTTTTATGATTAAACTTATTTTTTCGAAGCACTGCAATTTTTCGCTCGCTTACCATTAAATTTTGAATGGAGAAGACTAATTTACTTTATTTATAATTTGAAATTTGAATAGTTAAGACAAAAATGGTTGAAATTATTTTAATTCTTACCTAGTTGTGAAAGATCTGTTTAAGAACTCGTCCTTAAAAAATTTGGGAAAAAGGTTGGGGCTTTTTTGCTTCCAACTAGAGTCGCATTCAATTCTTTTCAGATTCCAAAGGATCTTTTATGAATAATTTCAATATTTTTGAGGTATCCTTTAAGCGTATTTTCTTTCAAGAAAAAGTTGCTTATGTTGTATTGGTCTAAAAGTTATTTGTCCAGCTCATTGGTCATTACCCAGAGCTGCATGTGTTTACTAAGCACTTGGTGTTGTGACTACCCAATCTGCATAATGATACAAGATTTAAGAAAGTTTTTTCATATTCCCAATATATAAATTAACCGCATTTCCCACTATATGATTAATCTTTTCTAATTCTGTTATCAGAATTTAAGAGGTCTTCGCTCTAAAACCCAAGCTGTTTTCCAACAGTTACATTCTCTACCCTTTGAAAACTTTGCTCTGACCGAAACCAACCCGATCCCCAACATAAACAACTTCGAACTGCTCCCATCAAATTTTAACGTTTATCGCGATGACGAACTCAGCCGACCCACTGAGGATTGCCTTTGTCGAGGTGTCCTACTAGTCGTCTTCATTTCAATTAACACTTCTCTTATTGGTATATCGTGCTCCACAAATCTCGATTTTGCCTCAATTAAGATGATGCTAACCCAGGAGACACTATACAGGGTGTCCCACGAGCAGTGTGCCAAAAAGCTAGAGCGTGTAGGTCTAGTCAAGACAAGAAAAAAATCGTATGGGAGGGGGGGGTCTATTCCCCCCGTTTAGCCGGGAGGGGCGATTTTCTAAAAAATTGACTTAATTTGGAAAAAAAATTATTAAAAATCAACAGTTACAGCCACAATGCCGCGATATACTTTTTTGTAAAGCCAGAAACCTCTTCTTTCATCTGGTTTTTAAATGAAGCTGTTTTAAGGAACAGTTTTTGAGAAATTAATTTTCAAACTCAAAATTTTGAAAAAAAATTGGAAAAAAAAAGTTTCGAACTACTTTTTTCAAAAATTGTATGTAATTAAGTACTAATTTTTTTTCCAAAATTCAATTCCCTTATTAGTTTTTAGTTAAAAACAGAAAACCGGATGTAAAAATGTCTTGTAGTTTTTGTGAAATTAAAAAAAAACCAGAACCACTTTTTTCTAAGAAAAACCTTTTTTTGGTTTCAACCCGGCTGGACTTGTAGGCAAATTAATGTATGAAACATTGGCCTCTTTTTTATTATTTTTTAAATTGGGAGTTTTATTATAAAAAATTTTCAATATGATCCCCATTTTTTAGAAGGCAAAGATTATATCTCCTTCTAATGTCTGCACATAAGTCCATGCTTGACAAATTTTTCTGCAAATTGACTCCAGCGACTTCAATACGTTCTCTCAGTTGTTCCAAAGATTCTATTTCCATTTCGTAAACATAATTCTTCATGAATCCCCACACATAAAAATCTAGAGGAGTTAAATCTGGTGATCTAGGTGGCCATTCCGTGGGGCCCTTTCTTCCGATCCAACGGTCACTAAAATGATCATCCAGCCAGTTTCTAACCCGTAAGCTGTAGTGTGCTGGTGCTCCATCTTGCTGGTAGATTAAATTATCTGCTATGGCCAAAGGAACGTTGTCCATCAAATCGGGCAAAAGGTCTCGTAGGAATTGCAGGTATGATTCTCCATTAATAACGGCATTCAAAAACCGGGACCCGATAACAGTTTGTCCAACAATACCAAGCCAAACATTACAGCTAAAGCGGTGTTGTGATTTATTTTGTTTTTTGTTGTGTGGATTGGTGCTACTCCAATGATGCTGCACTCCGTTCTCTCGTAGACGGTGGATTCTTGAAAACATGCTACGACTGGGACACCTCCGATTGGAATATCTTTCAGCGTAGAGTCATTCGGCTTCACGATCTCGACCATTAGCTAAATCGTAGCAGAAGTGCATGTCCGTTAATTCTTCTCGAGAGTATGAGTTTGACATCGTAATGTGTTGATGAGTTAACATCCAATTTGGAAATGTTTTTTTTTATTAAAAATGCGATACCTTTTATTTACATTGCAAATATTTTATTTTTCAATAAAGAAAAATTGTGGTTTTATTGTCTTAAGGACCTACCGGGTAGAACCCATCGGCGGCGGGCGGACGCAGACGAAATTGGCAGGTCAGTTTTCAGGCGTTATCAATGAAAAAAAAGGATTAATCCAGGGTTATTCCAATACTGTGTCACTTTATTGTATTCTCATAAAACTCCGATTTTTTTTAAAAATAATAAAAGAGAGGTCAATGTTTCATACAACAATTTGCCTACAAGCCCTGACGCGTTAAAACCAAAAAAAAAGGTTTTTCTTAGAAAAAAGTGGTTCTGGTTTTTTTTTAATTTCTGAAAAAGTACAAGACATTTTTGCATCCGGTTTTCTGTTTTTAACTAAAAGCTAATAAGGGAATTGAATTTTGGAAAAAAAATTAGTACTTAATTACATACAATTTTGGAAAAAAGTAGTTCGAAATTTTTTTTTTCCTATTTTTTTTCAAAATTTTGAGTTTGAAAATTAATTTCTCAAAAACTTATCCTTAAAATAGCTTCGTTTAAAAACAAGATGAAGGAAGAGGTTTCTGGCTTTAAAAAAAAGTATATTACGGCGTTGTGGATCTAACTGTTGATTTTTAATAATTTTTTTCCCAAATTAAGTCAATATTTTAGAAAATTGCCCCTCCCGGCTAAACGGGGGGGAATAGACCCCCCCTCCCATACGATTTTTTTCTTGCCTTGACCAGACCTACATACTCCAGCTTTTTGGCACACTGCTCGTGGGACACCCTGTATATCATTTGTTTCTACATCTTACCTTCACAACCTAATGAATCCTTTTAACTCGCCATTAACACAATTGACCCCATAATTGATTAAAGACACCCCCAAGATGAAATCCTTCTCTTCAGCGACTTCAAACTTCCTCTTCTAAAATGGGCTCAATCTGGCGATGAACCGTTTTACATTGCCGTTAATCCCACTACTGAAAAATGTCTTTTCTTGATCGCCTAGCAGATTCAAACCTTAGCCAAGTGGTGTCCTAAACTACATGGGTGGACAATTAGATCTCATATTCACAACTGTTCCCCTCAAGTCTTTTGGCTCACTTTGTCCCCTTTCCCTTTCAGCCGTCGATAACTTCCATCTTCCTCTTTTTCCCTTTTTTCACGATTCTCTATTATCTTCAACCTTCTCACAACTTTCACAAAGCAACATTTCAGCTAATCAATGAAAACCTTAAAAAGCCCCTCTCAAATTTGATAACCTAACCATAAATGATGCACTATTCATATTCGACAGGCAAATATTCAATTCTATCTCTCTTTACGGTTAACATTTAACAACCCAAAACTCTGTCAACCTCTCCACCTTGATATAATCTCAGGTTCGGTTCTCTAACAAACAAAAGTAATAAGCAGTGGATAAACTTCCTCAATCCCCTAATCACTTTTCTAACTATCATACATGGGTAGCTATCTCCACTTTACCGCCCTCCACAATACCCTCTATCAACGCTATTTAACTGAAACGCAAACCAATCCCTTAAGTAATCGCTCTCTCTCTCACTCTCTTTCAATGGTCAAACCTCAAATGATCCCAACATTATCGCCAATTTCTTTCGCCGTAGACTCCATAACTACGGACTCCGCCGAATATCTCCCTTGGACCATTTCTTCTTCGTACAGCCGATCCCTTTGTCATTGAAAACAAATTAAATCAAATTAATGAGGAATTCTCTCTTGGACCTGATGGTCTCCCTGCCATACTTTTGAAAAAATGCTCATCAACCCTCTCTCTCCCTCTCCCAAATATCCTCACTTTACCCCTATCTCTATGTGAATTCCCCAGTTATGGAAAACCTCTTTTATAACACCTTAAATCAAGAAAGGTCCGAAAAAAACATACCCAAACTTTTCGAGAGTGTCTTGTACGAAATTTTAAGTTTTCACTACAAATCTTTAATCTCCCCTAGATAGCACCCTGCTTTACCCTATCGGTCTTAGAGAATGGCAAGAAAATCGACGTTACTTCAATCGATTTCAGCAAAGCTTTTGATGAAATCTCCCACAGAATGATACTCTTTAAATTGTCTCTCCTTGGTTTCGATCCCATTTCACTGATGCTGATATGTTCATACTTGAAAAACCGTTATTATAGTGATCGTTTCAGATCTGCCTTTTTAACCCTTTTTTAGCTTCCCCCGGCGTCCTCCAAGGCAGTCACTTAGGTCCACTTCTTTTCATTCTACCTTAACGATATTGAAATGGTGATTAAACATTCTCACATCTCACTATATGCCGATGACACCAAGTTCTTCAAGATCCTTTCCTCCTGTCATGACTCTTCCCTTATTCAATCAGATATTAACAGTTTTTCCATCTGTTCCAAACATTTCTTGGAGCTTAACATTTCCAAATGCCAATCAATAATTTTCTTCACGTAAACGAATCAAACCTTCACCTCGTCTCTATTTCCTCAATAATCAGCCCATTTTCACCATTCAGGCTAAATTTTCACGCACATATCGGCGAGATAATCCTTAAAGCTAATTCAGCACTCGGCTCCATGAACCGATAGTCTAAAGAATTCTCCAACATCAACGTTACCCGATCTTTCTACATAACTAATGTCCGGACCCATCTTGAATACGCCTCTCAAGTGTGCCAACAAACCCACATTTCTAAAATCGAGACCGTTTTAATCTAATCATCATGAACACGTTGGAGGAAAGAAGAACTGTATCTATCATTCTTTTCATCCATTGCCTCCCTTCAGGTACCATTAACAACTCTGTCTCTATCACTAACCTTCGCGATGTACGAAATCCCCGTTTCTTCTATCTACCCACCCCCCGTGCCACCTACGGTTCCAATGAACCCATTTCTCATATGCTGGGAAGTGTTAATTCGAATCCTTACTTCGATTTAAACCCCAGCACTCCTTACTTAAAAATCCATCTTCTTAATTTCGGTTCCCTCCCTCATTCTTCTTAGTTTCTAAGATAGATCAAGTTAGATTAAGTAAGATCAATGTTTGCTTGAATTAAGTTCAATAAAAATAAATTAAGTTCAACGAAAATTAAATTAAATTAATTCTGCCCGAGCTTGTTGACTCTTTAACATAGTTAATATTATACAATTTTTGCATTCTATGGTTTAGATTTGAAAGATGGTGAACACTCGCAAGGATTCCAAAAATCCTGGCCCAAAACTCGCACCCCTTTATTCCAATCAGTTCTTGGAACGTCCGTTTGGCACTTCATTCAGTGTTTGTCAGAGTTCTAATTTTCAGGTAGGCCCTGCCAATCAGTCTTTTGGGCATTAACGAAATCAATCAGTTTTTGAGTTTGCTTTCGAAATATGTAATTCGATTTTGAGGATTTGTCTTTATCTACTGCATCTTTTGCGATTCTAAATATTGTCGTACAAGTGCTTGAATCGTTTCCGAATTGTTGGCAAAACATCGGACCTTCACGGTTCCCCATATGGTGGCATGGCATGTGTGCGCCATCCTGCATGTCTTCAATTTCATTAAAAAAAAAAGTCGGTTAGCATAGCTCTGTAATGCCCACCGTTGACTGAAACGTTGTTGCCAGCCTCATTTTCGAAGAAAAATGGTCCAGTGATGCCACCACTCCACAATCCGCACCAAACTGTCACTCTCTGCATTGGCTTCTCGACAATAACGTGAGGGTTATCCGATTCCCAATTGCAGCAATTTTGTTTGTAGCCGCCCAAAATCGTTGTCTAATTCAAGCTGCTCTAAGGCCCAGACTGCGAAGTGATAATGAAGCGGATGGTCGCTCGACTAACGTAATCGCGTTGGGCCGAATAAAAAAAAACACAATTTTGATTTAGTTGATCAACGGAGAACTGGTCTGGTCTTATGACTACTGACTTCACTTTTATACCTAAATATTAACTTGGGGTTATCCGCTGGTGTTGTTGAATCAGCTGGATTGATTTTATTGCAGTTCGCGGATGTCGTTATCGATGACCCAATTCTTGGTGGTTTGGGGAGAATGGCCTTATGTTGTAGCGTTGCATTTTCTTCTGGGGGATTGACCACCTGTTCCTGAGTCAATTGGACCTTGTAAGCGAATAATCCGAGATCTTTGTGTAGAATTCTGCTCAGACTAGGGCGTGAAATGTTGAGCTGTTGAGAACGATGGCGAGCTGATGTTCATGAATAGAGCTCACACTCTCGGCGACAGCAGCCACATTCTCATCTTTGCGCACCGTATGACGACGGCGACCATAAGTGTTGTCCCCTTGAATACCAGTCTCACGATTTTTTTTGCACAAACTTGCGTACAGTAGTCGCGGTAGGTGTTGTTGCGTTCATTTTCAGTTCTCTCAGTCTAATTCCGTCTACGCCAGGTGACTAGTTTCTATTTCTACGACTTCCTCTAGAAACATTGATCTTTGTACGTTGCCTGTTGTTCGGTTCGAAGATCTGTGGTTGCATCAGTGAACTATGTTAATGACTTCCGAAGAGAGCACACGTGCAAATCTGTTAATCTTATGTTGTTATGTTGCTTCCGTTTGCAAAATGTACCTTCAGAGTCTCATTAAGGTTGTTGATCCTCTTACCCAGAATTGAATTGACTAGTTTCCAGGTTTCTTTAGGATTGGCTTTAGATTTCTTGAACTGTTGTTTGAGGAATTGAGTTTTTGTGCGGACAATTTTGTTGAGCTCGTTTCGATACTTTTTGAACTCTTTTGCATTCTTCGTTTTTTCGGTTGTTTTTATATCTTCTGTACAATCTGTCTTTTTCTTTACATGTGTTCCTCAATTCGTTCGTCATCCACTTGTGCTCATTGTTTCTCTTACTGTGTTGACGCACTACGCGTTCTTGAACCCTTCGTAGAAATTGTGGACATTGCTTTACTTGTTAAAATATTTTCAATCAAATATCATCATTTATGTCAAATATCCCGGATCCTGCTTCGGGAATGTCAGAGTAATTCCTGTCTAAGTCTTCTACTATATCTGTACATACATATCTACATAATATTCCTAAATTCGTCTTTTCTTATAACCCTATAATCAGAGCAGATGTCATCAACAATTGAGAGAGAAATAGTTATTGTCCAACAAATTCGACCATAGGACCTGAAGTTTTACTTGATCACGATGCCTATTAAGATACACATATATCTAATGGTAGATCGTGACAGTAATGCAACAACCCCGAGTCAAACATCCCAGCTCTTCGTCTCATTTAGATGCATGCATCCCGATCACGATTTTCATATTCGTTCCGCATGCCGCCTTCGTCAAACCTAATTTCACCTTATAGCACACAACAACATGCTCGTAGGAATTTGTTAAACATCCATGTGCAGGTGCTTAGCATTACGATTCCAACCGTTATTTTCATACAAATCACCCAATTTAAGGCCATTACAGGCCGTCAACTAACAACCAACGCCCTTACGCGCATCTGCCAGCTGCCACCCTACAATTTCAGCTCGTTCCGCAAATGTTTCCGTCATTGTTTCAATATGCAATTTACCAATAATCCCTCAATAATCACCCGTTTATTGTCGGAATGCATGTATGTATGCTTAAGAACCGATAATCGGCAATAAAAGCGGACGAATCGGTTCTGTATGCTTACCACCAAAGCGCCAGCTATAGCGGCTCTCCACTCCCATCTTTGCTGTTATTTCTCTTTTTTCCCCATCACTTTATGAATCCCCGTTATGCCTTCGATATATTCTGTGGCATGTGATCAACAGTCTCTAGACGTTCCGTCCTCGTTCCTTTCAATTTCAATGTCCTATGTTCGTGACGTCCGGACTGTTTTGGGTGTGTTCTCTGTTCGTTGTCGGTCCATTTTCTATCTGACTCCACGAGTCCCAAACTAATGCACAGTAGTGGCATAATTTTCTCATAAATGTTGTATTCCTTGGCTAATAAAAATCCCTGATTTAAAAAAAAACACACACAAAAATAAAACCAAAGTAAGTAAAAAAGGACTTCCAAACGGATGTGTTGCGTTTGTTCGGGAAGTGGGAGTGGACGAAGAAGGGAAACGTGTGTTGTGTAATCTGAAGGACGGAATAAAATGTTTTAGGGTTAAAACAACCCCAGGACAAAGCAGGAAAGCAGGGAAGGAATAACCAAAAAAAAGGTCAATTGTGACGGTTAGTCCGTAGTCCGGAACGCATAGAAAGCTGCTTATATAGTGCCATTATGTTGGGATATGTAATGTTTAAGGATGCGAAACGAAGGAGTTAAGGAAACTCATAAAATGTTGCGTATACGGGTTTCCGATTTCGATTTTGATTTTTTGTCTTGAGATTTGCTTTTTTTCATCTTCCGTATATTTTTTCTTGGACCTTTCTCGTTTCCGTATGCTGAGGATTAAGGAGAGGCAGTTGTATTATTATTTCATTGATCTAAGTTGTTCGATTTCTCTCTTTTGTTTTTCGTTTAGATAAGGAGATTAGATGAGACCTTTATTTTCAATTAGTTACGAAGTTCCCTGTGGTCAGAAACTTGGGCTAGTCCCCATAGCCATTGTTCTCGGGTCAAATAGGGCTTAAACTGGTGATGTCAAGAGATAAGGAAGAAAAGGGCCAAAGGTTTTTCCCTGTGATTTAATATTGTTCAGCGGTGATGAGGCTAGTGAAAAGTTAATACAGCAATTTGCAACTATAGTCTACAACAGGTTCACATAAATATTGAATGTGTTAACTAGGAAGACCAGAAGGTGAATCAGGAAAGAAGATTTCTTCTACTTATTTACAATGTTAAGTAGGATAGGATGAAATGCCTGGACTATCTCTAAGACACTTTACATGATAATTATAACCTATCTTTCACTACTACTATTCCTATAGTTACTAGTTGCTTACAGGAGGGTTCCTTGAAACAATGTACGAATCTGTAAACATTAATAAAAAATGGACCAATGGATAAATCGAAACACGTTTCAAGTTGATATGTTAAAGAAAAGACCGATCTCAAGCCAGGACTTTCGGTGCAAACAGACCTTCGAAGCATTATAAACCTTAATGACAAGCCTAATTTAAGAACATATGCTCTTCATTGGGAATCGATAATGTGATATCAGAATATCTTATTCGTATTCCAATAAATTGACGAAGCGACATTTTCTAAGCTAAGCGAACTTGACACACTAAATGTAGATCACAGAGGATGATATTTCTTGCATCGTTTGAGGAAACCTCGAAGATGTGGTCACTCCGACTAAGAGTTTTATTAACGCACATACCAAAGATGGAAAGTCTTTGCATTTCATCGACACAAGCGCAATTCAAAGATAATGGCTGATTATTGATGGTTAGCTTGAGTGACAGTAGATAGCAGTGTGTCTTGGAAGCATTATATTCCATTCTATTGTTTATACGGCCGAAGACCAGGGACGTGAGTCCTGGAAGGAACATGAAAAGCTAAGAGTACTGTCATCAGCGAAGGAATGTATTGAATTAGAAGTAGCAGTTAAGAGATCATTTATGAAAATTAGGATACGACTCCGTGACTGAACAGATCCCTGGGGAACACCAGCTTTTTATAGTGAATATCTGACTTTAAGCCATCGTGAACAACGTGAGTTGAACGGCCCAAAAGATAATTTCTAATCCATAGAAGAAGGGGCTCATCGATACCATAAGCATTTTCGACAAAAAAACCTGACGCCAAACTCTGTCAAAAGCGTTCCCATTGAGATGATGCAAAGATTGTTTCCACTTTTCGATGAAATATGCTATCAAATCACCAATGAACCTTTTGCTGCGAGAACCCTACTGCCGGTCATTGAGAAGTTTCCGCGATTCAAGATATTTCAAATGCTGACCATTTATCAGCGTTCCCATGACCTTAGAAGAGTTGGGAGACAAAGATTCGCCTTTTTTAGGGACGGGCAGGACAAATGCTGTTTTCCACCTACTCGGACAGAGTCCAGAAGAGTAGGAAAGATGAAAAAGCTTATGTAGTGGTCTTGCCAGCGTGGAAGAACACATATTCAGAAGTATTGGGGAATACCATTAGGGCCAGCAGATTTGTGCACGTTGAGATACTTAAATACTCTTGCAACTGTACGAGTGTGAAACTGGATTTGTCAATTACAGGCAGAGACAAAATGCAATCTTGGAGCGTTTAATTGGCTGCAAAATGTGCGGCTAGCAGATTGACTTTATGTTTTTCACAAATGACCAAAAGTTCTAATGTACATTTCATATTATATTTCAAATTTTCTGAGGCTTCTGCTCGATAGTAGTGGCTTCTTCTGAAGATTGTGATTTTCAGAGCTAACAAAATAAGCGCCTTTTTTCACAGCTATGACTGACTAATATGAAGAAAGAAATTAGATTTTGGGTCATAGAAAACTAGATTTAAGCAGAATCTCTGGTGGAAAATAGGCGAAACGAGTAATAAAATTGCGAAAACTAAGATGAGTAGGATGAAAGGTTTATAACACTTTTTTATATGATAAAATTTTAAAATTGAAATTTATTTTTTATCGCTTATTAAATTGATAAAATACTAATTATCAATGTTCAAAGAAAAGGCTGCATACACACTTACTCACTCTTATACTTATACTCTCATACTTTGAGTCAAACCAGCACATTGATATCAAATTTATATTTCAAGTTGTTTCTCCTGAGCGAAACACTGTCAAGGACTGCATTGATTAATTTTAGCAGATATGCCACAATATTGGGTAGATCTTCATAAGAGTACATATGTAAATATCAATACTCACATCGCTCATAATCATTCATAATCATGATCAAACACAATACGTCAAGAGAGTTGATTTTGATAGGTGTCCGCAGGGCTAGCCAGAAGACGTGGCAGCAGCATAATGGAGCGGAGTTTAAGTGTACTCTTTATTTTTTCCTAAGAATAATTTTCTTAAAAAAAAACAGCACATTTCACTATACAGGGTGTCCCACGAGCAGTGTGCCAAAAAGCTAGAACGTGTAGGTCTGGTCAAGACAAGAAAAAAATTGTCTGAGATGGGGGGTCTATTCCCCCCCGTTTTTTCTAAAAAAAATTGACTTAATTTGGAAAAAAAATTATTAAAAATCAAAAGTTACATCCACAATGCCGTGATATACTTTTTTTGTAAAGCCAGAAACCTCTTCTTTTATCTTGTTTTTAAACGAAGCTGTTTTAAAGAATAGTTTTTGAGAAATTAATTTTCAAACTCAAAATTTTGAAAAAAAAATTACAAAAAAAAATTTCGAACTATTTTTTTTTCAAAATTGTATGTAATTAAGTACTAATTTTTTTTCTAAAATTCAATTCTCTTATTAGTTTTTAGTTAAAAACAGAAAACCGGATGCAAAAACGTCTTGTAGTTTTTGAGAAATTAAAAAAAAACCCGAACCATTTTTTTCTAAGAAAAACGCGGCTGGACTTGTAGGCAAATTAATGTAAGAAACATTGACCTATTTTTTATTATTTTTAAAAAATTCGGAGTTTTATGAGGTTACAATAAAATGACACAGTATTGGAATAACCCTGGATTAATCCTTTTTTTTCATTGATAACGCCTGAAAACTGACTTGCCAATTTCGTCTGGGTCCGCCCGCCGCCGATGGGTTCTACCCGCTAGGACCTTAAGACAATAAAACCGCAATTTTTCTTTATTGAAAAACAAAATATTTGCAACCCAAATGTAAATAAAAGGCATTTTTAATAAAAAAACCGTTTCCAAATTGGATGTTAACTCATTACGATGTCAAACTCATACTCTCGAGAAGAATGAAACGGACATGCACTTCTGCTACGGTTTAGCTAATGGTCAAGATCGTGAAGACGAAAAACTACGCTGAAAGATATCCCAATCGGAGGTGTCCCAGTCGTAGCATGTTTTCAAGAATCCACCGACGTCTGCGGGAGCACGGAGTGCTAGAGCATCGAAGAAGCGAAAGATCAGTTACAGATGGATCAGGAATCTTAGATGAAAGAATTTTGGATTTGGTCCGACGTAATCCCTCCCTTAGTACAAGGAGGATAGCTATTATGCTTGGAGTGCCCAAATCTAGAGCATGGAGAGTGCTTCAGACCGAAAACTTACACCCGTACCATTTTAGGCCAGTTCAGGAACTTACCTCAAACGACAAGTTTTTGAGAGCAGAATTTTGTCGATCATTACTGCTTCGAGATGAAACTGATCGAAACTATTTTGCAAGAATTTTCTGGACAGATGAAGCACAGTTTACCAGAGATGGGGTTACTAACTTCCACAATTTGCATCATTGGAGTAGCACCAATCCACACAACAAAAAACAAGATAAATCACCGCTTTAGGCCTAATGTTTGGCTTGGTATTGTTGGACAAACTGTAATTGGGCCCCGGTTTTTGAATGCCGTTATTAATGGAGAATCATACCTGCAGTTCCTACGAGACCTTTTCCCCGATTTGATGGACAACGTTCCTTTGGCCATAGCAGATATTTAATCTACCAGCAAGATGGAGCACCAGCACACTACAGCTTACGGGTCAGAAACTGGCTGGATGATCATTTTAGTGACCGTTGGATCGGAAGAAGGGGCCCCACGGAATGGCCACTTAGATCACCATATTTAACTCCTCTAGATTTTTATGTGTGGGGATTCATGAAGAATTATGTTTACGAAGTAGAAATAGTATCTTTGGAACAACTGAAAGAACGGATTGAAGTCGCTGGAGTCAAATTGCAGGAAAATTTGTCAAGCATAGACTTATGTGCAGCCATTAGAGGGAGATATAATCTTTGCCTTCTAAAAAATGGGGATCATATTGAAAATTTATTATAATAAAACTCCGATTTTTTTAAAAATAATAAAAAAGAGGTCAATGTTTCATACATTAATTTGCCTAGAACTCCGGCCGCGTTAAAACCAAAAAAAAAGGTTTTTCTTAGAAAAAAATGGTTCGGGTTTTTTTTTAATTTCTCAAAAACTGCAAGACATTTTTGCATCCGGTTTTCTGTTTTTAACTAAAAACTAATAAGAGAATTGAATTTTTGAAAAAAAATTAGTACTTAATTACATACATTTTTGAAAAAAAATAGTTCAAAAATTTTTTTTTTCATTTTTTTTTCAAAATTTTGAGTTTGAAAATTAATTTCTCAAAAACTATTTCTTAAAACAGCTTAGTTTAAAAACAAAGGGAAAGAAGAGGTTTCTGGCTTTACAAAAAAGTATATCACGGCATTGTGGATGTAACTGCTGATTTTTAATAATTTTTTTTTACAAATTAAGTCAATTTTTTAGAAAATTGCCCCTCCCGGCTAAACCGGGAGGAATAGACCCCCCCTCCCAAACGATTTTTTTCTTGTCTTGACCAGAGCTACACACTCTGGCTTTTTAGCACACTGCTCGTGGAACACCCTGTATTTCAAGTTGTTTCTCCTGAGCGAAACAATGTCAAGGACTGCATTAATTAATTTTAGCAGATATGCCACAATATTGGGTAGATCTTCATAAGAGTCATTCATAATCATGATCAAACACAATACGTCAAGAGAGTTGATTTTGATAGGTGTCCGCAGGGCTAACAAGAAGACGCCGCAGCAGCATAATGGAGCGGAGTTTAAGTGTACTATTTTCTTTGCCTAAAAATAATTTTCTTAAAAAATCAGCACATTTCACTATACAACATATACACAACATAGAGTGGAAATTAGACAACTTGAGATTTTTCAACTACTAATGCATCTTTCCTTTCCAATTTAAAATATGTTTGAATTTATTCAAATCACACATTTCCTCAAACAATTCCAAGTTAACGTCTAAAATTGTACAGTGTGCGCCATCTCATATGGGTCGATGTAAACTTCGAATAACTTCAACAACTGTCAACCGATTTTCATATGTCATAGCATTTTGGAAAAAAATAACTCGAGAAAATAGTTTCAATGTTCATTGAAAATGACCTCTCGATTGTGCGTATCGTGCAAAATATCGTGATGGGCCCAAAAAAGATACAATTCGTCGTTGGGCCTCGAATTTTTTTCAATTTGGTTCTGTGGCAAGTCCTCGTGAGCAACCTAGGCTACGCGGCAACCCAACTCATCTATTCAGTCTGTGAAGGCCAGTGTTCAAGAAGACCCAAGTTTGTCATATCGGCATCGTTCGCAGCAGTTAGGCATCAATGGGATCACTTTGCGGAAAATTTTAAAGGATGATCTTCACTTATTACTACACAAAGTGCAGATAATTCAAAGAATTTTGCCACATGATGAGCAACGGCGCTTGGCATACGCACAAAATTTCGTTGCAATGATTAATGCTGAACCGGAGTTATAGCAGCAAATATTGATGACCGATGAAGCATATTTTACGCTCTCTGGCTCAGTTAGTAAACAAAATTGTCGCTTCTGGGGAGTCGAAAATCCTCACATTATTCACGAAGAGCCGCTATATGACCAAAAAGTTACTGTTTGGGCCGGTGTATGCGCTAAAACCATCACTGGACCGTATTTCTTCAAAGTTGGCGATACAGTGGATGGCGATCAATATCGGTGGATGTTGGCCCATTATGTGGTTCCAGAAATGCGTAAAAGAAGCATATTTCACTTTTGGTTTCAACAAGAAGGCGCGATATGCCATACTGCCGACAAAATATTGAACCTTTTGCGTAAGAATTTCTGTGGAAAATTGGTGTCAAAAAAGAGCGATATTGACTGGCCTCTGAGATCGCCGGATTTGACCCCTCCAGACTTTTTTCTTTGGGGATACTTGAAAAGCAAGGTGTATGCTAACGATCTGAAGACAATAGAACACCTCAAAAGAAACATTCGTCCGGAAATCGCAGAAATTTGGACCGAAATGCTCGAAAATGTCATGAAGAATGAGCGAAAACGAGCCCATTTTTGCATCGATAATAAAGGCGGTCATTTAATTGACATTGTTTTCAAAAATTAATCAAAATAAACTCTAAAGGTCTTAGTTAAATAAAAGTTTTTGAATTTTCAAAATCGGTTGAGAATTGTTGAAGTTATTCGAAATTTACATCGACCCATATGAGATGGTGCACCCTGTATCATTTTTCTAATGCAAGAACAAATAGTCCTAACTGGGTCTGCAGTTCTTAAAGACAATTCTGGGCGTAAAATAGGCTCAGAAACAATCACATTTTCCTCATTTAGTTGCTTGTCATAAATGGGACGTTTAGTTATTTTTCGTTCACGTTCCCTAGCCCGGTCAGCTTCAACTTAGGCTTTAAATCGTTTCGCACGATTTTTTACCCGACGAATTGCGTCTTTTGATTTACCGAATCGTCGCTATTAATCGGTGGCAAGAAACAAGAAAAAAAAAATTGACAAATACTCATCAACAGTAGAATTTTCTGTCTTGATGTTAGATTAGTGCGCGCTATTGCAAGTCAAAGTTTCGCGGCTAAATTGTATTAAAGTTTATATCACCAAAGGAGATATTATCTATTTCTGATTAATTAATTATGCAGTAGTATTTCTATATCTGCCAGCTCGAGCAGTCAAACGGCCTATTTTATGTCGCCTTTTGGGTTGTGTATGGATATGGATATAGATGAATTGTATAAATGAATGATTAAAAAATAAATTTCAACATACTACTTGTCCGAATAAGTAAGCTAAAAAACTTTTTGAGCTAGAATTTCGGCTTGGTCACGACTTAGAGTCTTGTTTATTGATTATTTAGACAAAAAAGGTATGCCCATTGGTTGCCGAGATATGCTCAACGTAACACTTGCTATTTGACCTGCTCAGAAGATGCTTAAGAAATGATGGTTTAAGTTGCGGCTTCATTATTCCCTATAAAGAGATTGTAAATGCTAGCTTTAAGCTCTTACACTAGACATAGTAAATGACATTACCACGTGAATCCCAAATGGTGAACAGTGTATACTTATGCTATCGCTTGCGCATAGCCAAATTTGTATACTTATCAAATAATATTGGAAACTACTATCCCAGTGCTTAATACGGAAATCTTTTCTTAAACTAGAATTGCAAGTTTTAATTTCGCACCAAAATAAAAATTAAAGTGTTAAAAAATATGGATCGAGACTCATTCATGAGTGTTAAAACAATCGCCACGGACCGGCAAAGTCGGGTAGAAATATCGACATAAGAAGAGGAATTAGGACTGGCAACTGCAAAATGTAACATTTGGCATAAAGAGAACGGTCTATAAGTTTATATATACATAATAATAAACAAGGTCATAATTATTTTCCAAAAATATTTTGACTAGTGAGGCCAATTTCCATTTCGTTGGATAAGTATTGGGCCTTTGAATAAGCTCTTACTGTTTCCCAACAGATGACGTCACCAAAGCTACGTGCCAAAGTGTAAACAACTATTTTTTCCACAGTTTACGTGTCAAATTTCGTGCTAAAAAAGTATATTAGCGAAGAATATATATTCTATTCCAACTTGTAAGGCTAGAAATCACGAAAAGGTTGGTGAAACTGATATAAGTACAAATCAAGGGGAACAAATGACAAGTTAAAGTAGGAAACGCGTTATCTGAAGAGATTATCCGAAACAACTACTTCGAGGCAGTAATACTTTATGGATGTGAAACTTGGTTGAATGGACAGTGGATGAACACTCAGACAATTAATGAGTGGAAAAAGACAGACAGGAAGGCCGCGCGCCGTAGATGGGAGGACAATAGAAGAATAGACCTAGAAGGGATGGAGCAGAACAGCGAAAATGTGGAAGGATCACAGTCAAGAAGGCTCTTAAATTCTCAGTTCCAAATGGGCAGTAATATCAATAATAATACTTTTATTTCAAAAAAGTCTGCATGCTCTTTCAGAAATGACAACTTTTTATTTTATAATTTCACGACCTGTAAGGTTGGTTTTGACGTTTTAAAAATAATGGTTTTAAAGTTTAAAATAAAGGCCGCTATAGCGCGCTGAAAAAGTTTGAAGACGAATGACTAAAGGCAATGCTTCATGAAGACAAACATATACTAGATGCTAGCTGAGCTTACAAAATCATTGCAAGTAGATAAAACTTCAGACTCAAAATGTCTGAAAGAATTAGGAATGATTCAGAAGCAAGTACATTTGATGCTGTATGAGTTAAAGTCGGGAAACGTCGGAGGGGGTTTTTTCACTAAAAGATCGTCGGGTAACACCGGCAATGCATCAACATCAGATTGTTGTGCGTAAGATACCGTGCTTTCCCTTTTATTGGGAGAAGAGTATCTAACGGAGCGAGTAAAAATTCGGTTTTATGGTACTTATTACGTTTTTATTGAATAACACTTTTACACTGCCGTATTTTGTACTACTGCTCCTTCCTTTCAATCCTTTCCTTTTATACAATTTGTCGCAGGCATATTATCCCCTCTATCACGTACATGCATTGCGAAATTCCCATAACCATAGATCAGCTATTTTGAATATTTAGTCCAATGCAATCGGTCAAAGGCAAAAGCGCACAATGCATTGGGCAACCGGTCAAAGGCACAAGCGCATCATCAGCATTGTACCTATTCGACTGACTCGGTTTGTTTACATTTGGTTTTCACCGTTTATTTACATCGCATTTGTTTTGCTTTTAAGTGCACGTGATTTAGGGTGTCACTGCTAAGCAAAGCGATGAGTAATGTAGGTCAAGCTCGATCCAAGTGGTGAGGCACTGAGCGTAATGCTGAGCATAGACATTTGGCTTGATCGTGGTTATGGAATGGCTAATCGTGGTGTTGGTACGTGATATAATAGGTGCATGTAGTGTATTCATTACAAGATGGTCCTACCCCAACCTCCGTTTTCACCAGTCATTGCCCTCTCCGATTACCACTTTTTCTGTTCGATGGCATATGGCTTGGCTGAGTAGTTTAGATAGCTCCAAAAAGCCAAAATTCGTATTCTGCCGGAAAGATGCCGATAGTGACAATCGGTTAGCAATACTTTGAGGGACATAATGTTTGCAACCTACTTTAAGTAAAGCATTAATTTTTGTTAATAAATGAGCCCAAGACTCCAGTTGGTGGTTTTATGACTGCGAAGTTGATACGTTATACAAGGTGGCGCAAAATTAATCATCCAATTTTGTTTTTGAATTACTTTTTTACTAAATAAAAAAAAATAATTTTGAAGGATGAAAATCTTTATCTGAACCTTTACAATTTTTTCTGTTAAGTGGAAAAGATCATATCCGTCAAGTGGCTGTGGCCAGTGTTGATACACATTTGTACCGGTTTTATCGTATTTGACATGACTTTCCGCAAGATTTCCGGTGATAACTGTACGTATTCCTGTCGAATATTCTCCATAAGGGCTGCGTAAAGCCGCAACTTCAAATAGCCCCAAAGATGGTTAAACCGGGCGATCTTGCTGGCCATGCAAAATCTCCAAAACGTGATATTACGCTACCGCGAAACCCTTTTTTCACAATATCCATTGTTGCTCCTGCCGTGTGTGCGGTTGGACCATCTTGTTGAAACCACATGTTCACAAAGCCCCGCTTGTCCAATTCCGGCAGTAAGAAGTCGTTAAACATGGGACTGTAGCATTCGCCAGTAACAATGACCGTATTTCCGATGCCAACCATAAAAAAATACGGCCCAATCACTCCTCCCGTGAATGCCGCGCCACACAGTGGCTATGAATGGATGTAATGGCTCTTCGCGCATCACATGGGGATTTCCAGTGCCTCAGAAACGAAGATTTAGCTTACTTACCACTTACCGCTTAAGTGGAAATGCGCCTTGTCGCTCGTGATGATCTTGGACACAAAATCGTCCTCTTCGTTGTGGAGATTAAGGATGACTTGACAGTAATTCACACACGACTGACGGTCAGCAGGCAATAACTGATGCACTGTTTGCCCTTTGTACGGGACATGTGTAGGCCTAAAACTCGCTGTAGGGTCCCTCTGGTGATGCCGACTTGCGTGGTCCTTCATCTGGTTGATATTTCTTCATTATCCTGTGGTTCCCGCCCAGTCCCAGTTTGCCCAGTTGGTGCGACATAATTAGGAAATCTATGTCGAAATTCACACTGCGGTAAAACCACCGACCGATTTATTGATCAACATTTTCTTTTTAGAGTAAATTGGTGCGGCCGTTTAAGAATAATGTTGCCTAAAATTAGTGTTAAACATGCGAATGACCCAAGTTATTATTAAGACAGTGCGTTATTTGACATAGCTGCTGAAAAAATAGTGCTATTGGGTGACAATTTTCCTGGATGTCCGATTATTCAAAAGCATAACGACTATGTTCATTATTTTCATTGTTTACTATGCACATATACTATATATATATGAATAAGAGTTTTTTCGTTTGGAATCCAAGAGCCAAGGCTTGTCTAAACTTTGACACAACATATAATGTGTTGTGTTTATTTTTCCTACAGGTGAAGATGTCTCGTAATTGCACCGCTGATGGTAAAGAGCAAACACACTAATCACTGAGCATTTCTGCTTTTTCATTTGTAAAATCAATTTTATTCCATAAGTATACATAATTCTTCTTTACCAATGCAGCTCCAGTCTTATCAAAACTAGGGAGAAACAAATCATAGAAGCAAGGGCCTTAGCATAACTGAGTTGTTGGGGCATTTACATATGTATATATGTAGGTATATGATTTTATAAAAGGACATGGAAGAATCCTAAAGTTTGGATAATGCTCTTTTCTAAGACACTAGTATCACCATAAATTTAAGTAGTGTTTCTTCAATCATGGTTCTTAAGTAAGAGACGTATTTTTCTTTTGCATAACTAAATACCACATTTTAAGAAGCGACAAGTGTTATTGTATGGATCCTAACCAACCACGTAATTTATTGATTTGAAGCATAGTGCTGCAAATTTTAAAAAGATAAATTAAGCAGAATTCTTTATGATGTTATTTGCCACCACTGATGCCACTATGTTCTTATTATATTCCTACACGCATAATTGTTGTCTAGAATGGGCGGTGAGATTTCTGGAATGCCCAAAATCGAAGGGATATGCTGGTATATTCATATTCACTAAATAAATAAAGTAAGCTACCGGTGAATAGTTTGTATGCCATCTAAACCTCCGATCTCTTATGCTAGTATGTATATTCTTAAAGGTGGGAACATAAGCAGTCTTAGTCTCGAGCACGTACTTGCATCACAAGAACGAAATTAAATTTCACCCCAATCTCATTTAGAACACACTCATATCGTGTACCTGAGCACAACAGAAGGCCATGCAAGCACACTGCATGCACTTAGACACACATTTATGGGTATACGGATGAAGCACGAAATTAACATTTCCGTGATTAAGGTGCGGTTATATTGGTAAATTTGATAACTTCCCTTTGCATTTTACCTGTAATCACCGCCATCATCACTGTTCTGTACCAAGACAGATAATCGCATCTGCTGCACAGGATATACCTACGCATCACATATAAACTGACGATTGTACCAGTATGGATCGTGCAATTTGCAATAAGTCAACACACACTATATCAAAGGATTTCATTATGCAAGTACACATTATAAGTTGTTCGACAGACCGGTCACCTGGATAGCCGGAGGAAATGGCAGGCGTTCGATTGTGATAAGGCTGGTTGCCTTTTCCTCGGTCATGTTGGTTTTGTTACTCCTTTCGTCGTCGGTCAGTGTTTCTCCGTGACTGAGTGTTTTGATTAAAACGCTATTGTAGATATTAAACTATTTAAACTGTTGAATGATACACAGGTCGGAGAAATGGTTATAACAAAGTGGGAGTTGTAGATAGCATTAGGTCGATGAGATTAATAATAGTGGTGGTTTGGTAAGCAATGTGTTGCAGGCCATATAGCGTCTTATTAAAGCACCGACATGGCCCCGGGAGTGATTGCAGCCTACACTTCTATGGCAACTTGATTAGGAATTGACTTGATGCTTTTGTGAAGAGGATAAGGGAAGGAGGACATTTTAAATAGAGGAATCATTGCTATAAATTTTTGCAGTTTTAAACGGTTTTGCTCGGAATAGGAAATAATTTTTCCATTAAATTTGTGAACTTTTCGATATAGATTCTGGTGGGTATTTTGAATTGGATGGTGAATTGTCGGTGAATCGGTTTTGAACCAATTCAAAAAAAGTCTAAGAAAAATGATAAGCCTATAGGTCTTTGAGGGGGTTTGATTTACTTTTAAGAAAATATATTTCTTTTGTAATTACTTTTTATTAATTTGAAAACTTTCTGACTGTACTCGTATCTACTAAATATTTATATTTTATTTCTATTTCAGGTAAGATAAATGACCAGCATACGAAGGTGATTAAGAATATATTTTTGAAAAGAGTTCTCTAGTTTACGATATATCATTTGAAATAGTTTGTACTGAAATATGCTTGCATAATTATACATTTTATTGTATTGTATAATTCGGAAATTATGACTAAAAATGGCAAATATTGTAGTTAGAAACTCTTCCCCGTTTAAACAAAATTATTTCCTATCAGAGTAATGTAAAAAAAAAGAACTTCAATACTGATATATTGTATAATATAATTAAGATTTAAATTATAGGGCTATCGAAGCACAAACACTGATAATTGATTCTTTCTAAATCACTTTTCCAATGAGAACGAATTTTGTTGTGATGGGACAAGGAAAAAGTGAACAGTTCTTGGCCTGACAAAGTCTTGGAGTTTCAGTTACTTTTTTACCCATTTCGCTTTACTTCAGCATAGCAGGTCCAGCACCAGTATTCCTTCCCGGAAATCAAATTCTGGAAGGCTATGAAAATATGTACATATATACATATAAATGGCCGTCTCAATTTCTTCATTGGATGTTAGGCGATTTCTAGAAACAAATTTCTTCAAACTTAAGTTCAAATGGAAATTTGAGGGTGCCATATCAGGAGAATAGGGGGAATGGAGCAGTGAATCGTACGCAGTTTTTTCGCCAACACACCCTTGTGTCTTTATAAAAAGCTCTGTCGGCGTGTAGTGGTGGACCCATGTTTAATCCGTGGTGCAAAATCGCCGCACGAATTCGGTCGGATCCCTATTGAATCGCTGCAAAAACCGTCTGCATATCTGGCAATCATCAAATGAGGCACCTATCTTCTCGGAGCTTTCGTATCCCTATTTCATTATTTCTTATTAAATTTATTACTCACCCTTGCCTACATGCACTTTTTCGATTGTTTCCGTTGTGACTGCGGTTTTTGGCCTTCCTCCAATTGGGTCTTTTTTACCCACTTTTTGGATTGAAGGATCAAAGTCCCCATAATACGTTTGTCAACTTAATAGAGCACGATACTCAAGTATATCCATTTTAGTGAAAAACACACAAAACGTCTTGGTGGTTTTTGACTCAACCTGCTTTGACCAAAGAAGCTTGCTATCTACGATCACTCCCAGGTAATTGGATATCGGGATGCGTATCCCTTTTAGCTCCAGCTGAGTAATGTCAGTGTTTTTCCTCCTTCTCGTGAAGAGAACGATATCAGTCTTAAGAGGATTAACCGATAGCTCTTTACTCGTGCACCAATCTTCGATCACATTGAGTGCCGCCTGTGCTTTACGACAGACAGTCGCTAAACATGAGCCGACAGAGAGAACGGCAACATCATCCGCATATTATTGGGAATAGATTCCAGAGGTATTGAGAGCATTGAGACAGGACGCCACCTTGCGGGCAGCCCCTATTTACTCCAGACATGATATATCGTTCGAGGCCTGCATCAGCGATCAATGTTCTGTGCACAAGCATTGCTTTGATCTACAAAACCAGTGCTTCATCTACACCATGCCATGTAGAAGCGTTACTTTATTAGCTTTATCAAAAGCTCCCTCAATGTCGACGAAAATGCCCAGTTCGTACTCTGTCCTTTCGAGTGCGCATTCATTTCTCCCAACTAGATTTTGAAGCGCAGGATTTTCCGCGCTGATGATTCATGCATTCGACAGGGAATTTTGCGCACGTGCACTCTACTAGTCTCTCCATGCTTTTCAGCAAGAAGGATGTTAGACTGATTGGTCTAAAATGTTTGACAAGTGAGTAATCTTTTTTCCATTTGTATCCATTCAAGAACCATGGGTGTGGAACAAATGCCTGTGTGGTCTTGGTGGCATACGTGATGCTACAATCCTTTATGATGAGCGATCCGAAAGGCCCAGGGTCTGCCTCATCATATCGAATACGCTATCGGCAACCAAACTTGGTCAATTCTGTGGTCAAGATCTGATAACGCTACTTTTGACAGCATGTGTAATGCTGCTAGACGGCATGGCGTAGATGAAGCACTGGTTTTGTGGATCAAAGCAATGCTCGTTCACAGGACACTGATCGCTGATGCAGGCCTCGAACATTGTATCAAGTCTGGAGTAAACAGGGGCTGCCCGCAAGGTGGCGTCTTGTCTCCGCTGTTATGGTGCATGGTGGTCGACTCTCTGCTAGATGCTCTCAATGTCCCTGGAATCTATGCCCAGGCCTATGCGGATGATGTTGCTGTTCTCTCTGTCGGCTCATGTTTAGCGAATTTCTGTCTCAAAGCGCAGGCGGCGCTAAACGTGATCGAAGACTCGTGCACGAAAAATGGACTGTCGGTTAATCCTCTTAAGACCGATGTCGTTCTCTTCACGAGAAGGAGGGAAACAACTGGCATTGCTCAGCTGGTGCTAAAAGGCATTCCCATCCCTATATCCAAGGAAGCTAAGTATCTGGGAGTCATTCTAGATAACAAACTTCTCTGGTCAAAACATGTTGAGTCCAAAACAACCAAAGCGCTGTCAGCTTTCTGGCAATGCAAAGTTGCCTTTGGCAAAACATGGGGCTTATCGCCGAAAAAGGTCCTTTGGATCTACACGGCAATGGTAAGACCGATAATCTCATATGCATCGGTTGTTTGGTGGAGCAGGCTGACACGAAAACACGCTGTGGCTTCACTCACCAAACTCCAAAGAGCGGTCTGCCTCAGTTGCACGGGGGCTTTCCCCAGCACACCGGGAGCTGCTTTGGATGCTATGATGAACCTTCCACCCCTTGACATATATATCAGAGGGTGTGCACTGAAAACTATTTCTCGCCTAAAGAGGAATGGTCTTTGGTACAACTCGCAGTGGAGTGAAAGTGTACTTGAGAGAGAAATATCCTACGATCACTGTCTCATGGATATGCCCTCTGACGCAATGACACCTGTCATCCTACTGCGCTGTAACTACACAGTCACATTTCCTTGGCGTCAGGACTGGCTTTGGCCAGACACTGAACCTGGAATAGAATGTCTTCGCATCTTCACAGATGGCTCCAGGACTGATCAGGGATCCGGCGCCGGAGTTTTCTTCGAGCGCGAAACATTCGACTGCACTTCTCGTTAGGAAAATATGCGTCTGTCTTCCAGGCGGAGATTTACGCAATCCTAATGGCCATGCACTATGTTGTGAAACACAGATGGAGGGAAAAGAGCATATGTGTCTGCAGTGACAGCCAAGCTGCACTCAAAGCTGTATCCAATCCTCTGTCCAACTCCAAACTAGTGCATGAACTCAAGACCTTTTTGAAGAAAGTCGGAAGACTTAGTTCACTTAGGCTTGTATGGGTTCCAGGTCACTCTGGAATCCCAGGAAACGAGATCTCCGATGAACTCGCTAGAAAAGGCTCAGAGGAGAGTTTCTCAGGGCCTGAACCCGCCTTAGGTCTACCAGCTTCAACGGTTAAATCTGACATCAATGACTGGATCTTTAAAGTACACAGTTGCAGATGGAAGGAATATCCAGGATGCAGGATGACTAAGCGCGTACGCCCTGACGTCTGTAAAAAGTCCGCAACATTCTTCTTATCCTTAAGAAGAAATGACTGCAGAAGGCTAACGGGCGTCATTACGGGCCATTACACTTTTGCCAGCCATCTTTACGTGCTTGGCGTTAGTGAGACGCCTACCTGTGCTGCTTGTTGCGAGGAGGACGACACAGCGGAACACTTTCTCTGCGACTGTCCCGCCTTCGCTCGTGCACGGTGGCGCACCCTTGGGGCCGACGTGGTGGGTGCCGAATCTCTTAGCTCAACATCACTGAAGCCCCTCCTCACTTTTCTCCGGACAACGGGAAAAATACAATAAAGACAAGGTGTCTGTCTGGTAGTACAATGGGCCAGTACTTGTGTCTGAGTGCTCCAGTAGATAGTAGAAGCCTCCAAAAAAAAAAAAAAAAAAAAAAATCTTCTTTCCCTATTTTGTGAAAAAAAAGAAACACTTTCACCGCTCGCCAAGGAATAGGTATGTAGGCAAGTGCCAGGCTAGCAGTGAAATTTCTTTTCAGAGTAGGATGAAGTATGGATTCCAGGGTTCGATTATTAATTGAATGAAGAAAAACTTCCAGTGAAAGTGAATGAAGGGAATCTCCAGTTCTTAAGCCTTTGTTCCTTTTTTAGGATCATAAAGGAAATTGGAGAGAAGATAAGCTCTGAAACTCGTTTTCCGTAACTAGGCATGAAAAAATAGCCTCCGGGTATAGCCAACAGGTGCCCATATCAGGCGAATCTGCCTGGAATCAGAGGGTGACACTAAGCTCCTTACAAAACCTGGATGTACTCAGAAAATCTGATGGTACCTTCACCGAGTTTAAAGCGGAAACTCTTAGTTTACTGCTTCAGACCCATTCCCCGGGAAATCAGACTGTCATCAGCTCGTTGCACACTCCTTCATTGGTAACTGCGACTAAAACGATGAAAACAACTCGGCGTAGCTGGTGTACTGCGTCACGCATGGCAACTACAGAGGCCATTGAATTTGTTGTGGCATCTTTCGATGGCTTTAAGTCCCAAGGAATATGATGGGATACACCCTATTATGCTGCAAAAGGGTATAAGACACCAAATTGTAGATAATAGGAATCACTTAAACTGAAGGTGCGATGAGAACCCTCGTTAGTATGCCAAGTATATTTTATGTGATATTAACACCGAACTAGTTTAGCCTTTTTTTGTCACAGGTGCTTTCACAGGATTTTGCTGTCTATATTTTCTAAGTTCAGAGTTTAATGGTGCGATTAACTGTCTCCATTCCCATACAATGCCCAAATTCTATGAAGGGTTTTGTTATCCAGTTTATTGTCGTTTGTGCTTTTGTACTAGCTAAAACGTAATAAAACGTAAGATTCCTGAGTTAGTGTTTAGTCGTGTTTCGGGGCGATTAGTGATTTTTTGCTATCGAAAAAATGAGTCAAACAATCTATGTTGAATAGCGTTTGACAATTAAAGCTGAGTACTCTGACCTATTTTAAATGTTGACTGTTGCATTTGGTGAGTCTTCTCTGAGCAAAAAAAAATTATAAGTGCCTCAAATGGCCCGCCTTGAAAGCTCTATGGCATCAACGTAGAATCAGTGAAGAAATTTATTACGGAGAATCGTCAAACCACTATCAGAGAAATTGCCGAGGATGGTTGGCTCATGCCATGTATTTCTCAGATATTTGGGGCATGAATCTTCTGTCAGAGATGTTTGTTCTAGAATTGTTAAATTTTGAGCAAAATAACCGTCGCATGATCATCACTCAAGAACTGTTAAATAACGTGAATCACGATCCAGATTTTCTGAGAAAGATCATCACTGAGGAAACATAGATATATGGTTATGACGTCGAAACCAAAATCCCAAGACTGAAAAAAGCACACCAAGTTCGGTCAAGGGTGAACATTTTGCTCACTGTTTTTAAAATACAATGACGGTTCATTATGGGTTCTTGCCGAAAGGTCATATGGTCAATAAGGAATGTTACCTTAAAGTTATAAGCTGCTTGCATGAAGTAACACGAAGAAAACTTCCTGATTTGTGGGACATAAGAAATCCATGGCTATCACATAACCTGTTCATTCATGGTTGCTTGTGCGTATTTTTTTGACCAAAAACAATAATTATGTCTCAGGCACCGAATTCAAGGGACTTGATGCCCTGTGGCTTAGTTTCTTTTCCTTAAACCGGAAGAGTGAATGGAGATTTGTCGCAATTGGGGAGATAAATACCGCATCGCTTGAAGAGCTAAAGGCGCATATTAGAGGTACTTTGAGCATAAAAAAAAACAAGTGTATTATATCTCAGGGCGAATGCTTTGAAGGGGATAAGATAAATATTGATGAATAATTAAATATTCTTTGAGTGTCTAAAGCGTCACCTTATTTTTTGAACAACTGTACGACGCTTTTTTTCAATTAGACTCCTGAACTATGTAAACCTATGTTATGATCGCATAATCTGACTTTCAATTATAATCTTTTTCCGTTTTTAAATCTAAACTCAAAGTAAAAAGAAAAACCTTCTCCGAGATCCAAAAGCCGCAGATACTCGTATGTGGAAATGCTATGACACACGTCGACTCATTTCGGATACGGGAAAATTTCGAGATAAACTTGTCGTCGGCAAGATAGCATAACGCAATTAAAATTGACTGTTAAAAGTAACATAAAGCGGATTTGGAAAGTATAATATTTGCTCATCTAACAAAGACGGTCGTAAAATGAAGCCCTGATAATTAAAATGTTGATGAGCAGATTGTACACCACACCTTAGTTGAATGCTAAAAAAATGTCATTTTAGTTATTTGTTATTTTAACACGTGTAGTGGGCATTGTCTCTGTCATCCTGTAAGAGTTGTTTGCTGAGTATTTTTTTTAAAGTGTTACTATGATATATGTACATACATAAATGTGTTAGCTTACAGATGAAAAACTGAAATTTATCTTGTAACCGATCATTCTAAATATTAACTGACTCATGCCATTTTAAAACTCAATAAAAGTTATATAAATGTCTTATTTGTCAATCACAAAACCCCACAAATGCGATGCAAAATTGTCAAACTTCACATCATGGCTATTTACATAATCCCCTAACAACGATTTAGCAGGGTCACACGTCCTAATCACCATTTGCCCGTTTTTATCTGCACAAAAGCTCAGCAAAAGTTCAGCAAATCGGGAAGGGATGAACAATAACAAAAACAAAATAGATGTTTATTTACAAATCATTTGGGATTTGCAGGCAATTATGTGGAAATTAATTGACAAGAGGATGAGATGAAGCTGTCGATGAACTGATCGACGTGGATACCATGTTAATTAATACGCATTTATGGTAAGTTAATTGTGTGTTTGTGCTGGGTAGGTCAACAAATTAATTGAAAAAGTGGAGGTGTGCCCATTTTTAATTACTTTCCTTATTTGTTATTGTTATTGAATACCGAATGTAATTGAATGATTGTGTTAAAATTAACTAATAACTTCCATTTATTTTTTGTAACGAATTAAAAAGAAGAATAACACGTTAAAATGAACAATTTTATCAGTTTGGTGGTATGGGGCCCTGAGGAATATTACTTCAATTATTATTATATTATTACCGACCATTAGGAATTCGGAAGTTCAGACCCTCGTTGACCACCCCTCACCAAGGGGGGCTTGGTGTGTTCCTTTCATGTTTCGCTGTTCTGTCCCATGTCTCCCCGACGGTCTTTTTCCTAAGAGTTTTCAATTCATTATTCGTTTGACTGTTTGTCCACTGTCCATTCGTTCTACGTACTAGGCGTTTTCGCGATTTAATTACTCGGACAATGATTGGGGCTGAATAGAGTTCCTCGAGTTTTCTCCATTCGCCTGTTTCTTAGTCCTGGTTTCCATCCTAAGATCTCCTTAAGATTTTGTTTTCAAAGTCAATTCCAATACCTTTTTTCTTCTTATAAGTTAGACATCAGGTCTTGAGTCCGGACAGTGTCACTGGCATTATTGTAGTTTTATAAATGCGGATTTTAACACTGCGAGACAAAAGAATTATTTTGAATAATTCCGTTATTGCATAGAAGCACGAGTTGCCTCTATGCAGTCTTTTATTTATTTCGATTTTTAAAAGTTTGGCAGTTAAAAAGTTTATTAATAGCCGCTAAAACATCGGACAATTTTAAAAGCACGCAGTAAACTAAGCGAAAGTGCTCAGCCGAATATTCCATAAGTTTGTTATATCAAGTGCAATTAAGAAAAAAAAGTAGAAACCTCAAAGTTGAAGAATGTACTAATGATTGTAAATAAAAGGAAAGCAAAAAAAACTCTCTCCAGCAAAATCGGACCCAAGCAAAGTAAAAAGTGTAACAAACGTTATGGATAGTGATACGATTCGCTCTATAATATAGGAAGCACTTGTTAGTAAAACTATCTGACCTGAAAAGCTACACGAAGAAATAAAGCACGTCCAAAACAGCAATAAGCTTCTATCAGAAAAAGTTATGGCATTAGAATACAGATGTGAGTTGTTGGAAGAAAATTTGGAGACAAGCCAAATGCGGAGTACCGAGCGGAATCTTATATTCCACCTAAAAAACGATAGCGCTGCTGAGCTAGGAGCTCTTATATAGACTATTTGTCGCACCCAGGGCAAAATTACATCAACAATCACCGAAAACAACTTAATCGCGATCAGAGCGAATAACCTGGATAGCAGCAATTATTTGGTTCGATTTAAAGAAAAAAATACAACCATAAACATTCTTTGTGTTTCATAGATTTTAAGAGAGGTGGGTGTGATCATTCACCGGGACTGTCCATAACGATCAGACAAAAAGGATCCAAAGGATGGTCGACTTGTGGAGCTTTATCGCGGTTGAAATGCGGCAAATATTGTGGAAATTCGGTGTTGAAGCAAGTTATGAGCAGCACGGTAAATAACACAAATCATATGGCTGCCAACGGATCATCTGCCCAACAAGGAATCTACAAGAAACCAGCGGTGCCATCTAGGAGAGAAGATCCTGTAACATCGTTCAACAAAGCTATGAACCACCTACAAATTAGAAAAACCAGAGCTGCTAAGGCTTTTTACCAACTGTAGGAAATAGCTGTCCGCCGAAGTATGGTTATGTTAAAGAAGGGGAGTGTGATGGTGATGGTTGAGCATCATTTCCACTCGGAGGCCAAAGGGCCCATTGTGATTCCCTTCATTTGTGAGTACACATACAATTAACCTGTCCTATCACGTGGTGGCGGAAATCACCCCGTACTTTTTATGAATTTTAGAATATCCGATATATCTGCATTTCCTACGTCCGCAATCTTTGTGAATAATCTTTCGCCCAGAGAAGCTAGGCGCCGATTCTGGAGAGCTGGGTAGTGGCAAAGCAGATGTTGGATCGTCTCGGTTTCTTCCTAATCGCCGCAGCTCCGGCAAAAATCGCTGGATCCCGGAAGTGTCCGCTTCGCTGATGTCCATTTCAGAACCTTGCCTGGCCAGTTCGTCCGCCCTTTCGTTCCCTCCGATTGAGCTGTGAGCCGGGACCCAGCAGAGTTTGACTTTGTGGTGTCTGATGGACTTCAGTGAATCATGACATTTCATAACAGCCTTTGATCTCGTTGTACAGGATCCTATCGATTTCAGTGCAGCCTGGCTGTCTGCAAAGATGGTGATATCCGATGGTGGGATATCGGTAACTTGTAGGTGTTTGGCTGCTTTCTCTGTTGCTAGGATTTCTGCTTGGATCACGCTGCGCAAATCATTGAGTTAAATGATTTCTGTTTGTGCAGAGTGTCAGAGTAGAACCCGGCCCCAGTGCCTGTGTCCATTTTCGATCCGTCGGTGAAGAGGGTAATCTCGTGGTCATTGATCACGGCGTTTGAAAGCCACTCGTCTCTGTCGGAGAAAAGGATTGGTATTCTGAGAGAGAAGTCAATGTGGGGAAAAATATAGTCGGTCGTAGCTGCGAGGCTACTAGAACCATGTTTCTTTCCCAGGTCATCTATTATTCCGAGTATTACCGCATGTCCATAGTTAGCTTGTTTCCACAATGAAATATCATGTCCAACCCTGCTTGCAGCGTGCTTCTTTCGGCTCACGTTGTACAAACAGCGGCTGACTTTTGTACTTTGTTGAGCCTGCTAATATACATTTTCGTGCTGCTAGCAGTCCACCAGACTAGGGCCCCATAAGTTATAATGGGTCTGATGATTGCTGTGTATATCCAATGAATGATGTACGGTTGTAAGCCCCATCTTTTGCCGAAGGTTTTTTGCATGCATAAAAAGCATTCAATCCTTTTTCCATCCTTTCCTCGAAGTTCCTTTTCCAGGAAAGTTTGGAGTCAAGAATGATGCCTAGATACTTGGCTTCCGTTTTGAGTTTGAGTGGAGTACCCTCTAACTTTGGGGGAGCAAATATCGGGATTTTCCCTTTCCTGGTGAACAAAAACGATTGGGCACGCAGTCGTATATGGAGAAAATATCCACGATGCAGGATGACTAAGTGCGTACGCCCGGATGTCTGCAAGAAGTCCGCAACATTCTTCTTAAACTTAAGGAGAAATGATTGCAGAAGGCTTACGGGCGTCATTACGGTACGTTACATTTTTGCCAAGCATGAAGCCCCTCCTCACTTTTCTCCGGACAACGAGGAAAATACAATAAAGAAAAGTGTCTGTCTGGTAGTACAATGAACCAGTATTTGTGTCCGAGTGCTCCAACAGATAGTAGAAGTCCCCAACAAAAAAAAAAGGCACACCATAACAGATGCCGTTTTCTTAATTTTTTTACTTATTTATGTCGAATTTCTGACACAATTAAGGTGGTTCTGTATCGTATTTCAAAGCTTATAAGATGCTTTACAAGAGGGTTGTATTGCTGCATGGATAGGTGAAAGAACGCCAATTCCTGTTTATCTGAATGGATTACATGGGGCGTCGACCTGCAAGAATTTAAAGATGTGATAAATAATCTTGTAAATGTCTCCCACACAAGGACTGGATCCCAACTACTTTTTCAACCGAACAATGAGAAAATTCATCATCACATCCCCGCAACTCTAAAGATTTAGTACCGGCAGAAAAGGTGGACATCTACTGGACTTCTGCAACGAGTACGGGTTGAGGATTCAAAATGGATATTCTAAAGAAGATTCTGTAGGCGAATACACTTTCGTCGGTGCACAAGGAATCTCACTCATCGGGCTTAGTCTAAGTGAAAGAGAATGGAATCATTTGATTCAAAATTTTGAAGTGCAAGCACAACATTTCTCGAACCATTTACCAATTGTAAGAACGATTGAATTTACTATGGCATGAATTGAGAAGTTCCGAGACTATTATAAACTTGTTACCAAGATTTAAATGGAGTCGAATGAATCTCTGGAAAATCTAAGCTGACAGAAAAACTACAGAGGCATATCATTCCCAAACTTGTTAAAAAATATTAATGGGTGTTTCGTCGAAGCGCTTTCAATGTTCACAAAATGGCCTCCTTTTGTTATGTCAGGTTAGGTGGCTTCCCTCCGTAAAAAACGGTGGGGATCACTAAGACCAAGAAAGGAGATGGGATGTTTCCCTAAGGCGCAATGTCCTGTTAGGACTTGTAGCTTGGCAATCTGTGTAGATGACGATGTCTCTGTTGTTCATCGATCTCACAGACAGTCAGTCGGCGGCCTCACGAATTGCCGTTAATTCAGCTTGGAATATGCTGCAGTGGTTCGGTAGTCTAAAGGCTGATTTTTAGGGTCGGTGCATAGACACGGGCACTCATACCATTGCCTGTCCTAGACCCGCCTGTGTATTTCCAGTGCAGTGCTTTTTTTTTGGAAATTCATTTCCATCCCATTATTGTCAGTTGGGAATTGTTGTTTTATAGAGAATCTTGAAGTCAAGGGTCGGGATTAAGTAGTCCGTGACTTCACTTAGATCATTGCCTTATTTCGGATAACTAGCAATGAACCGATTCCTTAAGTTGCAGCGCCGATTTCTTTGCCTTTTTCTTGCCAAAGAGATCCAAGGGGAGTAGGTGAAGCATCATTTCGAAAGAAAGAGAAATTACCTAAAATCTTCTATAAGAAATCATGGTTCGTCTTCGTTCAACACCCAGCGCTGTGTTTGGTATGCTGGCTTCATTAATGTATCATCTGGACCTTATAAGCAATTAGGCCAAGATCCTTAAACAAATTATGGTGTAAAGTAATTTCGGATAGGTCCTTTATTATGATCAAAATCAATTAGTGTTTTCAGTCACAATCACACTTGGGCTTTATATCACTAACCAGAAGGTGTTTAAAGATAACTAAAGGCAGTAAGAACTTTCAAAGCGTCTCCCCCGCTTATTATATTCACTTTTCATTATTTCAACACAGTGTGCACACATTAATCAGCACATGCGATTGCGAACAAAAAAAAAACGGTCTTCCCCGCAGCACCTAAATTGTAAACAAATTTGTTTGCTCCATGGTGTTCAGCCTGTTAGTTGAAAGCTTTCACAATCGTACTTATTAACATGTTCGTCTGCAGTAGCTCTCCGTATGGAAGACTACTGTCTCCAGAGGTTAAGGGGTATTAAAGATTCTATTCTTCATATAGGATATGACCTAATACAATACATTTGGGAGTCTAAAAAAAGACAATTTATTGACGGCTTTACACGATTATTAATCTTAATTTTACAATATTCAATCGAAGTAAATAATTTTGAATTATTAGAAAGTAATTGGCATTCATTTGTTTTATAACTCCCTAGTTTTCATCAGGGCAAAGACGTTGGGTCAAAGGGGGTAATTGTAAACGATTTTGTTTTTTTCTAAATTTATAGTGTTTCACCCAGCTTAACTATGCGACATTGGAAATAGGTATTAGTTGAATTAACATTTAAATTCTTTCATCTTTTAGAAAAAAAAATAATTGTAAGTGTGTAAGTTTATTAGTTTTTGTAAAAATTCGTGTTTACATTTACCACCGCATTTTTTTGGTAAGTTAAAACAAGAAAGAAGAAAAGAAATCGAAAGTGCAATATTCGCAATTACCAAAAAGAAAATTTAATAACGAACAAAAGTTGTAGAGTTAGTTGTTTAAAAAGATTTTATTTCAATGTTTTACTGGAAAACGAATGAAACAAAGATTTTGTAATTGTGAAATTAAAAAGAAAATTCTTGTAAATTTAAGTTCAAACATTACAATTCGAAAACTGGAACTTTTGCATTAAACTCTACAATAAATTTTCTTTGATAACAGTTTTTATTGAATCTGGCAACAATTCAAGAACTTGGTTAATAGAAACAAAATTTGTATGGTTTTCGACAACTTGAAACATTGTTTTTGAGGAACCATTACTTTTAGTCCCAACTACAATACTTCGACCTCTTGTTCTTCCAAACCCTTATATGTACATCGTCTTCATCTGAAGATGAGCTCATATTTGTCTTCCTTGTCCTTACTTTTTTTGATTTTGAGCTTTCATTTTCTCCTAAAGCAGAGGTTTTTCTAGGTTGCTTTTTTTTACAGCTTTTCAGCTTGTTTTAACGGGTTAGCACTTTCTGGTTTAGTAATAGATGATGGAGACGAATTTTGTAGACCGAACGTATTTTCCAAAATTCTTTAAAAAGAAACAAAAATTTAAATTTAAAAGGTTTAACTTAAGCACTTGCGTTTCTGGTATTTTCGAAAGTTTGGGAAGAACCTAGACACAAAATTAGTAGACAATGAAGAGTACATCAGTCAGCTAAAGTTTATTTATCTTTTGAAGTGGATGGCATTTCAATTCGGGCTCTACCTGGCAGGGGAACAGGACGGCTGACATACATTTTAGGATGTCTAGGGTTCGTCTAACATAATATTTAGTTTCTACACAGTCAAGTGGAAATGATGGCGTTGGTTCTTGTTGGGGCACTGCAATAGATGTGGTTACATGTGGTACTAATGTGGTACTAGTTCAGGTGAACTAGTTGACCAAACTTTCGTTATAAATAGCTTGCTCCTACGCTGAAAGCATTAAATTTGGTCGGGTCAATTGGGAAAATCCCGGTGGATTTAAATCTTGGTACAGTTGAAAATGAAGAAATGAAATGAAAGTTAGTTTAAGCACTTAGTGGGGATAACCCCAGTCTTAAGTGCGCTGGACAAAATATTCGATAAAATAAAAAAAAAAATGTTCGTTATAGGGAGCGGCGGGACGTGAGAGCAGTAAAAAACAAAGAAGATACGAAAAAAAAGAAATAATGAAAAATATTGAAGTCAAGCTGAGAGTTTCGAGACGATTCGGCTGGCAAGTTATGAATTTAAAAATGAGTTGAAGTTAGTCAAATTAATTTTTACCAAGCTGTAACTTTGTTACGTTAATACTACAAAGAGATCTTCTACACCTGATTTGGACAATAGCCAGTCTTTTATATTCATAAGGAACCTATAAATGCCCACGCTATTGCAAATATAACTGGGACTCTGTTGAATAAGTGTGGAGCTACAATAGTAGTGTTGCGTCGGAAGTATTCTGTTCTAGCTCTTGAAAAGCGACATTATTTGCTGCTCTAAAAGAATAAGTTATGCCATTTCTCATTAAGTTACTGTAACCACTTCTCATGTAGAATATTCCAAATGAGAAGTTTTAATGTCTAAGTGGCAGTGTTTTGATTCGTTTAAATAATGGAAAAGATGGGTCCCATCTAGATTTGAATAGCAATAGTCTGATTATCTTTTTTCGAGCTATGATGAGAGTTTGCAGATTACTCGCGCATGCAGTACCCCAGCAAGAGAATCCGTATTCCAAGTGAGAATGACCAATGCATAATAAATTGAGGTAAGTAAATTTTGCGGCACTAGTTTATGTAAGTAAAATATTCTATTTAAAGCAATGTATAGGATTTTTTTAACAGTTTGAATGTGCGATTCCCAATTAGGTTTGCAATCTATTGTAACTCCTAAATTCTTATATTCCGAAACCGATTTTAACTGCCAACAAGAAACATTGCAGTGGAACGATCACAGTTTGTGTCAGACCAATTCCTAAGGTAGACAATTCTTTTGCAAGAGAGAAGCACATTATTTTAGATATTCGGCTTAATACCATACTGTGAGATGTGAGCCAACGTATGAAGATATCTAAATCTAAATTAATTTGGATTTTCAGACTTTCAAGAGAAGAAGTAGAATACAACAGAACCAGATCGCCCGCAAAAGCGATAATGTGCCCTTTTAGCGTAAGATTAAATATAGAATTTATATATACATATAAGGAAAAGCATTGGTCCCAGTACTGAGCCTTGGGGGACCTCTGAATCTGGACAAGGAATTGGATCACTCAAGGTAGCATTCACACGGACTACCTGTATTCTATTTTTGAGATATGATGAAACCCAGTTTAAGATGATACCCCTGAAACCATATTGACTAAGTATACTCAGCAACAATTTGTGATTGCCAAGATCAAATGTTTACGTCAAATCAAGGAACAGGGCAGCAGTTCTGTTGCCTTTATCTATTCCTTGATTTATATTTTCCGAAAAAGATTGGATGGTATCTTCGGTAGATTTCCCTTCCATAAAACCAAATTGAGATGTGCTAAGTATTTTGACTTTATCGCAAAATCTTATCATTCTTTTACTAATTATTTTTTCGAAAATTTTGGGAAAGACGGGGAGCAAAGCAATGTTTGCATACGTAAGATTATTTTCCCAAATCGGTTACAGGAGTACAGCAAATTCACTTTTAGGAAGCCGGAAACTTCTTTGTCCCTTCATCTTTTTGCCATAATTGTCAAGAGATTTGTCCTATGTTGTTTTAATTTTCGTGGGGGCGAACGCCCCCATTTATTGGGCTTAATTCAAGCTAGCTTAATCTATTCTTAACCTAATCTCACTTACTAGGTAGGGAGAAGGGGAGGGTGGTTAAGAAGGCGGATTTTTAGGCATCGAGTGCTGAGGTTGAAATCGAAGTAAGGATTCGAATTAACAATTCCCAGCATACGAGAAATAGGTTCATTGGAGCCATACGCAGACGGGGGGTGGGTAGATAGAAGAGACGGGGATTTCGTACGTTGCGAGGTTTAGTGTTGATAGAGACAGAGTTATAGAGAGTCGCGCAGTCAATGGTACCTGAAAGGAGACGATGGATAAAAAGTATGTCAGATACAACTCTTCTTTCTTCCAACGTGTTCATGTTGATTAGTTTAAGGCGGTCTTGGTAGGGTGGTAAAATCAAAGGATTGCCCCAGGGGAGACCTCGAAGAGCAAAACGTAGGAATCGGCGTTGGATGCTCTCGATTCTAGAAATGTGGGTTTGTTGGTAGGGAGACCACACTTGGGAGGCGTATTCAAGAAGGGGCCGGACAAAGGTTATGTAAAGAGATCGGGTAACGTAAGGGTCCGAGAATTCTTTAGACCAACGCTTCACGAAACCGAGTGCAGAATTAGCTTTAAGGATTATCTCATCGATGTGTGCCCGAAAATTGAGCTCTTGGTCACATAATATGCCAAGATCGCGAAGGAAGTAGAGACGAGGAGGAGGTTTGATTCGTTTACGTGAAAAGGTAATTGATTGGCATTTGGAAATATTAAGCTCTAAGCAATTTTTGGAGCACCAGATGGAAAAGCTATTGAGATCAGATTGAATAAGGGAAGAGTCATGACTGGAGGAAATGGTCTTGAAGAACTTGGTGTCGTCGGCGTATAATGAGATGTGGGAGTGTTTGATCACCAATTCAAGATCGTTTATGGAAAGAACGAAAAGAAGTGGACCTAAATGGCTGCCTTGAGGGACGCCGGAGGAGGCTAAAAAGGGGATAGAGATAGCGATTTTCCAGGTAAGAAGATATCCACTTCAAAGAAATGGGGTCGAAGCCAAGGGAGGACAATTTGAAGAGTATCAGTCTGTGGGAGATTTTATCGAAAGCTTTACTGAAATCGGTTGAGATAACGTCGACTTCTTTGCCGTTCGCTAAGGCTGATAGGGTAAAGGACACAAATTCAACAAGGTTAGTGGTTGTGGATCTGCATTTGAGGAAACCGTGTTGTCTAGGGGAGATTAATGACTTGCAGCGAAAACTAAGTGTTTCCTACAAAACACTCTCGAAGAGTTTAGGTATATGTGATAGTTTGGCAATGGGACGATAGTTGTTAACAACGTTCTTCGGACCTTTTTTATGTATAAGGGTGATAAATGAGTTTTTCCATAAGCGGGGGAATTCACCTTGGGATAGGGATAGGGTGAAGATTTTCGAGAGAGGGCGCATTGAGGAGCATTTTTTTAGAAATATGGCAGGGAGACCGTCGGGTCCAGGAGTGAATTCATCATTAAGTAGATTTAATTTGTTTTCGATGACATGAGAATCAACTGTGTGTGGGAGAAATGGTCCAAGCGAACAATTCGGTAGATAGTCAAAGTATGAGTAGTCTGGAGCAAACGAGTCATCGGCGCAAGACTGTTTAAAAAAGGTGGCGAAAAAGTTGGCGATAATATTGGGATCATTCGAGGTTTGAGGATAGCCATTTTCTTTTATAGTTAACAAACTTAAAGAAGGACTTTGGATCGTTTATAAGATTGGCTTGCGTTTCTGTTAATTACCGTTGATAGAGGAAGTTATGTAGGGCGGTAAAGTGGAGATAGCTACCCAGGTAGTTAGAAAAGTCATTGGATGATTGAGTACGAAGGAAGATTGTCCATTGCTTATTTCTTTTGTTTCTTAGAGAACGGAGCCTGCGATTATACCAGGGTGGGGAGGTGGACTAAGTTTTGCGTTGTGAAACGGGAACGTAAAGAGAGATAGAGTAAAATATTTCCCTGTAGAGTCTGGATATAGCATCATTTACGGTTAGGTTATCAAAATTGAGAGGGGCATTTTTAAGGTATTCATTTATTAGATGAAATTTTGTTTTGTGGAAATCGTAAGAGGCCAGAACTGTAGGAGGTTTGTTCTGTGATGGAGAATCGTGAAAGAAGGAAAGGAGGAGGGGAGATGGAAGTTATCGATGGTTGAAAGGGAAAGGGGACTAAGTGAAACAGAAGAGTTGAGAGGATCGGTTGTGAATATGAGGTCGAGTTGTCTACTCATGTAGTTTAGTACGCCACTAACTTGGCTGAGGTTTGAATCTGTTAGGCGATCCAAGAAGAGACATTCTTTGGCAGTAGTGGGATTGGTGGCAGTGTAAGACGATTGATGGTCTAATTGGGTCCATTTAAGATGAGGAAGGTTGAAGTCACCGAAAACAAGGATTTCATCTTGAGGGTTTCTTAAATCGGTTAATTGGTCGATTGTGTTGATGGCGAGTTCATAGGATTCAATAGGTCGTGAGGGCAATATGTAGAAACAAATGATGTATAGTGCCTTCTGGGGTAGAGCAATCTTAATTGAAACAAAGTCGGGAAGTGGGGAGGATGATACTGCAATAAGGGAAGAGTCAATTGTATTAAGGACGGCTAGTAGAACGCCTCGACAAGGACAACCGTCAGTGAGTCGGCTGAGTTCGTCATCGCGATAAACATTAAAATTTGGTGGGAACAGTTCGAGGTTATTTATGCTGGGGATCAGGTTCGTTTCAGTAAACGCGAAGACATCAAAGGGCAAAGCATGTGATTGTTGCAGGATAGCTTGGGTTTTCGAGCGGAGACCTCTTACATTTTGATAATAAATAGTAAGAGGGAGGTTTTTGCAGAGGGTGTGGGTGACAGGAGGATGGCGACAATTAGGAACGAAAAAACCTGTCGTGGTCGGCTCGGCTACGCTGGAGGTGCGATATCCGCTTTGAGTGTATTGAGTATATTGCCGGAAAGTTTCGAGATCATTTGAGACTTTTTGAGGGGAAATATTGAAGAATTCGTGGTATTTTACGAAGACTTTTTTGAGGCTAGCGAAGTCAGCAGGAAGACCTTCCTGTTCGATTGATACCCTTACGCTTGTGTTAGTTTTTCCTTCGTAGCAAACCGAGTCTGACTTATCATGGAGATAAGCTAGGAAGAGTCGGATGTTTTCGTATGTTTTTTTATCCCTTAACCGAGAGAGAGCATAACGACATTCGACGGGGTTAGCGGTTTGCTGGGTAAGTTTGACTGTGGGGGGCAGAAGGGGGTCGATAAAAGATTGAGAGGAGACAGAAGAAGGATTTGTTATGGAGGGACCTGTTGATGTAGGGATTGGTGAGGAACTGGTTGTGTTGTAGGAGATGGAATTCGATTTGGGGGCAGAGGAGATTGAGCATGGTGTGGGGTAGAGAATATGGGAACTGCGGAAATTTGGGTATTTTGCACCTGATCTGAGGTCGAAATTGGGAAATGAACTCGGTGGGGGCATTAACTGGACCACAAACATTTTTGTCGAGTGGTTATGATTTATGGGTTAGATGACTTGGGAAACGAATTAGTTGAATAGTATTTTAAAGGGCTTCTTCAACGATCCTAAAACTGAAATGACTAGAGTGACTGTCGTAGAAAACAACAGCAGTTTTGTCCGAATTGCGTTTATCATGTATTCCAATGATACAATTGAGGCTCTTCGATCCAACCCCCCTTCGAAGCAGCATAAAGAGTTCCTTGGAAATAATCTATTGAAGTCCATCGCCGCCTTTGAAAACAACTAGTGATGGTAGCTTATCTCCACTAGCAGATACACAAGCCGAGATGGTTGTTGACTTTCTGCCAGCACCACAAGAAACACGGCTTAAGGGTACACCATTTTCTCTCCGATGGCTCTCAAGCTACTTAGATCACTACCGAGACCACTTTCATCCGCGTTCGAAATAAAGCTAGCATATTAAAATCATTGTAAACTTAGGTAAGTTTTTCATAAAAGACAACAATTATGTCAGCTTTTTAAGCATCTTGGCGCGCTTCTTTCAAGTGTTCTATTTTTTTCAGTGACAGGTTTGGTTGTCTTGACATAAGACTACGATACCAGTCATAGTTTGGCTTCCCAATGTTGAAAAGTTTTGCCAAGTTCTTTGTTTTCACGTAAGAAACCCATCCAATTAAGGAGATACTCCTTATCGCAAGGGTAACCAGACCGAGATCTTGAAATTATGCACCTTGCGATGGTGTCTTCTATATTTGACCATTATGCCGGCTTTCTTCCTCTTGAAACAATGGTAGGAGTATTTTTCCTACCACAAATTCGATTAAAAATAACTGACTTTGGGACCTCGTATGTTTGTTCGACTTGTTGGTATATCTTATTTTTGTTGTTGACGTCTTCCACTGTATGTAAGAGATTTTCTGCTGTATAAGATGGAGGTGTAATTTTTCGTTTATAAATAAATGGCATCTTTTTGAATTAAAATTATATTAGATCAACGCTTAATTCATTTAAAACACACGTTTATAATTACCTCAAAGTGTTCACTTCTACCCATGATGTAAAAAAATGGGGTAATTGCAAATAGCCAATAACTTTTATTATATAATTTGTTACAAAGAATTAAAAAACACATCACATGCGTTAACACTTATATAAACATAACATAATTATAAATAAAACAAATACTTTCTTTCATCACTTATTTTATAGTTTAAAACAATTTTAATCAACACCAAAAAAATTGAAAACACAGATATGTAAATGAAAAAATCACGCCAGCGATCAAACTGCAACTAATCTATTTACAGATTACGTCTGGCACGTGTCAGCATAACGGGAATAAATCGTATTTTCAAATAATGGCACGGTTTTTTTGGAGAATTGGAGAAATAAGTGCGTTCACAATTACCCCCTTGACCCTAACAAATATTGCTAAAAAATGTCAAACGCCAATTCCGACTTATTTTTGTATGATTCTTTAGTCCGCTGGAACGCTGTATTGCCATTGACTTCGATACAACCTGACTGATTTCCAAAAGCAGAAAAGGATTAAGTACCATAAGGAAGATGGATGGTTAAATTTAGCTCCCAACAGACATATCCGCATCTTAACTCGACAGGAAGCAACAATCAGCTTAAAAAAACACAAAATAATTAAAATAACGGTCATATGGCTATGGTGAGTGGTATCCTACAGTTTATTTCCTGGAAGTTCCTCCTTAAAATTGGAACAAGAATTAAAAAGTGAATTCAAGTTGAATTTTGATATTTTGGAACTTAGTACTATTGTAATTATTATTACCGGCCTTTTTTTTATGTTTATGATTGTCATATGTACATATGTATGATATCACCATTTTGTCACACATGGCAAATTTAAGAAATCCCGACAGAAAAATAACAGAACGTTTGTTTGCGAAGGGAACTCAACCACAGCTAATTGAATTCGAAAGCTAGTAAAAAATTGATTAAAGCCATAAAACCCCACACGTATGATTCATTCGAAAAATATCATAAGCTACTGTTCCATCCATCTTTTCCAATTGTTATTCGACCTTTGTTGCCATCTAACTTCTCCTATTTTTTATTGTTTTCAACTCGTAATGATTTTTTTTCCCCAAAAATTATGACTGTTTTTTATCACTTCTAAATAATGACCAAGTTAGAAATGTATCCGCTGCCATCCACACGTTGGAAATGGATACGCATCAAAAATACCGAAATACCAAAATGCGAAAGCCTAAATAATTTACATTTTTATGGAAAAAGTTTTGCTGAAATAAATCTGAAATAAATATAACCGACCAATAGACAGTACCCCGTCCCTGAACCTATTGGTAGTTCCCCCTAGATATATATGTATAAGCGCCAGTCAACTGAATATCAAATCGAAATTAGTATTTTAGATACTTTATTCTCTATTGCCTTTCCGGAGGGACCAACTTGAAGCCTATACGAACGACAAAAACAAACTTTTCGCCATTGATTTCGTATCTCTGAATTCGAATGGCCGTTTAATAATCTGCGAATGGTCGTATATCATTGCTGTACGGAAAATACGACTTTCCTTTGGGAAGTAGAGTTCTTTTTTTTCAATCGTCAGATACGTGCGTGATTTTTAACCGCTGACCTTAACCACTACGTCGCCAGTGGACAGTCTCCTCTATCCCATATCCCTTAATCGATGGTTTGCGGAGAAAAAAACGAACTAGTGAAAGAAGAAGACAAGCCATTCGATTATCAGAAAGAGTCATAAAACTTGAAATAATTTGGAAAATTGCTATACGAAACGAAAGAAAAGAAACGTAGCCAAACTTCTATCTGAACTGTATCCGTCAACTTTGTCGTTGGCATTGTAATCATCTACATCATCATCATCATCACTAACGTCATTGACATGTACATCGTCGAAAGTCGATGTTTGCTTCATAAAAATTCCATCGTTTTAATAAACCGAACATCATTGGAAAGTTTGTTCCAAGAAACATATAGATACATGAGCAGAGCAGTTTGTCTTTCATAAGCCAACGCATAAAGGGCTTGCAAAGACTCTTGTCCAAATGAACTCAATAAAATTCTATTAAGACCTTTCGGAAAAAAAAAAAAACAGAAAACTAATGTCATAACATTTGAGAAAGTTTTTCATCTAAGTCGTCGCTCTCCCGCCGCTGTCCGCAGAAAAATGTTAAGAAAAAGGAGCAATGCTAAGAGAAAAAAAACATCCTGAATTACAAAAGTTTTCTCTCTAATTTCATCGAGATGCGAACATTTTGGAGTGTGAGCTTGTCACAGTGTCTCCTCTGATGTGTTTCTTACTTGTCGGTGGTTAGTTGCGGTAGGGTATTGTTTTTTGGTGGATTCTCAGACCCGTAGATTTCCAGATTTAGATTCACACACATTCTAAGACGAAAATGATGTGAGAAAGCTATAACTCGATTCAGAACCGAAATCCTAAATTAAATTATAACTTGGAAACTTTAACTACCGACCCTTGACTACGTTGACAGTAATTGAATGGAAGACTGGACCAACGACACGGTATAAAATCAGGGCGGAGCCCAACTGTCCTTCAAACAAAGTCCAATAAGGAAGAGCACAAAAAAAAATAAAGAAAACCCGTAGAAGGGGATACTTTGCGTATGACTGGAGATAGTAATGACCACTATCCACACATATAACGTTCTTCGGAATAGACTCTACTGCTCGTAGAATCCTGTCAATGAACACTAAACGAATGGGCGAATGTGAATAGATGAGGGTAAAAGATGTATCCAAGGAGATCTATGGTAACCTACAATTGGTTCACCCTATCATCACAAAGAGGAAAAATACTTACATCCAAGACCAACTTGACAAAACAACGAAGGCTAACAGTGAGGGGTAAGTATTCAGCATGATAAGGGTTCTCCAATTGAGACTCTGACCAAGGGACGAATACCAAATAAGCGGTAACAATTTCGAATGCAAATCATATTCGAAAGGTTACTCCTTAACACACATAGGTTTCTAGTCGTACATATTCTGAACTTGCTCACATTTCCGAGAAAGGGTTGGACAGTTTTGAAATTCTTTGAAAATAACGTGAAAAAAAAATCTGGTCCTCTCGTGGTCCTTAATGTTGTATGCAAATTGATGGGATAAAATTTTATTGACGCCGCTGGACAAGGGTGAATTTAAATAACAAGCAGCAGTAGAGCTATAACGTCGTTAGTTCTGACTTTCCTCTACGTTTTTTTCGTCGTTTTCTTCCTTTTTTTTCATTTTAAGTTTTTTTTTCTTTTCATTTATATTGGAGTAATTTTATTTTAGAAAAACCGTCATTAGTTGGGTCTTATTTACATTTAATTGTTTCAATTTAGTCGACTTGTGTGGCATATAAATGATGTGTAATGAAAACCGGATGATATTTGCCATGACAGGGGTTTGTTTTAATGATATGTAATTACGTCTGGTCTTTAGTTGGATAGAATATTTCATTGTCATCGGTTATAATGAACGGGAACCGTTAGTGTTAAACCGAGTAAAAGTTTAACAATTTAATCATTCATCAGCATTTTCCAACATTGACTTCAGCCTGTTAGAAATCAGAGCCTATTGTGCCCTTACACTAAACTCTCTTATATCGCTAATTTGCAAGTTATCAGTGCCAGGCTTTAATTGAAACTGGTTATTCACATTCAGTGGTGGAATGCAATACGATGATAGATGAGAAAAAATTGGTACGATACTTGGACAATTTAATTGTATTTTTCATACAATAAACAAAAATAAACGGATGTACGGTGAGTGAAGTTTAAGAAACATGCAAGTAAGCTGAGACGACTCAGAAGCATCAGGTACTTCTAGCTAAATCCAGATATCCACGCTATTGAGGCTCTACAAGCCCAAAGAAAAATTATATTCGATTACTTAGATACCCGAAGTCAATTTAAGACTCTATTGTATTCAGTGATCGTTTGAGAACGTTCTTCAATGCCAATTTATATCGAGGTGGTTTCACCCCAGCATTCGGTAGCGGAGTAGATGCAAAGCTCGAAATTATCGTCAGGTACATTATTTTAACCAGTAATCCGCTCTAAAAGACAAGTTATCATCTATATAAAACCCATCAGAATTATCGGAATTATATCTAACTGCTACATCAAAATCATAGTTGATTTGATTGATGTAAGGTCACCGTTTTGGTATAATACAAGTCTTAACAGAGTACAAACATAACTTAATAAAAACTTAAAACAAGTAATACCTATTGGGAAGGAAAAGATTAAAGAGAGGGTGGATGGTGGCGGTAGAGAACCTTTCTAAGACAGGTTTTGGTGAGATGTAGGTCGCACAGACCGGAGTTCGCTCCGCGCCGCATCCTAAACATTGACTCATGGTAGTCGTGGCTTTCGGATTTTGATGTTAAATTATTTGAAGCAGTGAGGGGCCGGTGAGTAGGTCAGGGATAAAAAGTTAGGTGCGTCCCAAAATGATAGCGTCATCCTCCAAATGTTCTGTGTAAATAACGCGACGATCATTTCACAATTGAGTAGACTTTGTCAAGATGGGAAAAGGAGTAAATTTGAAAAAGGCCAACTAATTGAATTGTTGAAAAGTAGCAAATCTACGCGTGAAATTGGAAGGCAGTTAAATCGTTCCCCAAATTCATTTATAATTTTAAGAAATTGGAGACGCCTTATGGCACAAAAAAGTGATCAGGCCGGCATTAACGTATCACCAAACAAGGCGCATTTTAAGAGAATTGTCTTATTCCACAAACAGTATTGGCCGTGTTGCAGCATGTCCTGGAATAGAAGCCGTACAGGCGTCCGGTCAGCTGCAATCGAAAAGAATGAAGTCGCAACCACCTCTTACTATTCAGCATAGGACGACACGAACCTGGTCTCGAAAGCACATGACCTTTGATGAAGAATGGAGAAAAGTTGTCTGGAATGACTAAAAAAGTTTAAGTTAGACGTGCCGAACGGATGGGCACACTACAGCCAGCATGTAGAAGATAGTGTAATGCTATGGGGCGCTTTTAGTAATTGTTCCTAACAGGATGAATGCGGAGAAGTAGCAAGACATGTTGGAGGAAACCCTTATACCATTTCTCAAAGAACTGGAAAAAACATTTCATGGATCAACAGTATAATGATCCATTCACGTGGCGGGTTCTTCTAAAAAGTGGTTTTCCGACTCCCACTTGCCAGACTTGAACCCAATCGATAACTTATGGGGCATATTATCAAGACTGGTGTATGCTGGGGGACGGCAATTTAATAACGTTCTTGAGCTTAAGAGAAATAGAAACAAGATCTCCTTTTTGATATAAAAATATTTTTATTAACGAGAATCGCGAGAAACAGAAACAAGATTTCCTTTTCGAATAAGAATACTTTTATCGCGTCTGAACAGATAGGAGTTGGGGAGCACACAACATACCATGACGAGTTCTGCTTTGGTTTTTATAGGGTGTTCTTGGATCAATTCACTATGCATTGCGACGATGTTGCATGATGTTTGTTTGTTTACGTTAGTTACATTGTCAGCTTTTAGGCGGGCATTGTAACAATTCTGTGTGTGTCGCAATGGTCATGTCTGTTTATGTTTGTTACAGTGTCAGCTTTTGGGCGATCATTATACTGATTCTGTGTATGTCGCAACAGTCGCAGTGAATACGTTATGTGACCTATATTATATTAGGCTTTGCTTTTGTTTCTGATATACATAACTCTTAAGAGCGCAATTATGGACTGTTGGAAAAAAAATTTAAACAGAATTTAGTAGCCTCAATGCCAAACAGGTGTCGTAGACACAATTTCAAAAAAAGGAGGACTCATCGGACGCTAACTGTGCGCAAAATATAGATACAGACACAACCACCATTATTATTTATTTATTTATTATTTTCTGACGCACCTTATGTCTACCACCTTGCGTCATTCCTCTAGATGTGATTAGTTCCAAGCGATTTTTATATTTTGAAAGCTGGACATGTGTTTACACTGATCACGAGGTGATTTTTTCGATGCCAAATAGTGCTGTTTAAACCAAATTGGCGGGAGCAGAAATCATCGAGAAGATGTTCATATCACCCGCATATACAGAAAGGTGAATGTTCTTGATAACGCAGTCCAAATCATTTATGGTTACGATAAACATCAGTGGGCCGAGGTGGCTTTCTTGGGGGACTCGGGAGGTGACATTTACTTATCAGAAAGAGAAGATATGAAAATAACATTGTACTGACTGTGTTTATTGTGGCATTGGATCTACAGGTTAAAACGGGGGGAAGTCAAGAAAAGTGGGTTTAAAAAGTTTAATTGGTTGCGCTATTTAATCGAAGGCCTTGCTGGAGTTTGTGACAACGACGTCACAAATTACTATCCTCAGATTCACACAAGAATTGTTAGACAAAATTAAGTCAAGTGATCACTCATGATGATTTTGGGGACAATATAGGCTTGCAGTGAAAAAATATTGTAGCTTTTACCCTGGATGAGTTTGGGAATACAAGAGAATTTAGCAATGGGCGATAGCTTAACACATCGTTCTTTTGTCCCTTCAAAATGGAAATGGGAAATGAATTGGAGCAGATGGCTGGCTTTTTTTTTCAAAATTGTGGCGGGGCTGGACGAGTAGCCATCCTTCAAGTTACATATTTTTTCAAAGACTAAGCCAGTATTTTTATATTCGCTAGAGGCGTCTGATGGTAGTCTTGATCTACGAGAGTAATCATGTTCGGGTTGGAGAACCCGTTCAGAAAACGACTGGCAAAGTTGGCAAGTATTTTCCGATCATTGGAAGAAATATTGAGAAATATAAAAATAATAGGATAGCTATCAGCTTCAGTTTTTGTATATGTATATAAATTAGTAGAAGCTCTAAGGATCGATGATAAGATAGATTTTCATTCAGTGCAGGCATTGGAGGTAGAGAGATTCGCATGTTTGTGCGATTCCCTATAAGACTGCAGGAAAGTAGAAAGGTCGCAATTAGAGCGGGATTTATAGTAGGCATGCCACCGTTTGTTTCTTTTGTTGCGCGTGGACTCAATTCGTTGGTGTACCAGAGTGTAGATGAGATGCAGTTCTTTTTTGTCAAATATGGGACGGGTAGAATAAGGCAACTGATGACTTCGAAGTAGAGTAGAGCAGGAATATTATCTAAGCATATGTGCGTTTTAGGGTTTACCCAATGATTAAAGTCAATAATGCTGGGCAAGTTATTAAAATTTTGCTAATGAAGGATGGTGGTAAATTTAGAATTTTGCACATTTCAAGTACTGAAGGTCGAAATCGCCACAGTCAACGATCTTAGTCTTAATTTTCGTGGGGGCAAACACCCTAATTTATTGAGCCTAATTCAAGCTAACTTCTTCTTCTTCTTAGATGGCATTACAGCTCACGGAGAGCCAGAGCAAGCTTCTCCCATTCACTTATGTTGTGTGCGATTTGTTTTTCACACAAGTGAACGGGATCTACAGTTTAATGCCGAAACGGCGAACGGCGGGCGCCGAGAAGCTTTTTCAAGGCAAGTGGACTACGGGGGGTTTTGCTAGTGCTCCGCAGAGGAGAGAAGCCGCGAACATTCGATGGCGTTAGTGTTATCGGGATCCGAACTCGCTCATCGTGCGTCAGAGGCCGATACACTACCCACTGCGCTCTCTAACTTAATAAAGTCAAATAATCAAGCAAACTTAATCTAATATAATCTTACTTAATCTAACTTAATAACTAAGAAGAACGGGAGTGGAGAGCGCGACTAAATAGACGGATTTTTAGGCATGGCGTTCTGAGCTTGAAATTGAAATAAGGATTCGAATTAACACTTACGAGACATAGGTTTTTATTGGAGCTATGGGCGGTACGGGGGCTGGGTAGATAGAAAAGACGGGGATTTCATACATTGCGAGGGTTAGTGTTGATATAGTCAGAGTTGTAGAGGTTCGCTCAGTCAATGTTACCTGAAAGGAGTCGATGTATGAAAAGAATGTCAGATACAATTCTTCTTTCTTCCAACGTGTTCATGTTGATAAGTTTAAGGCGGTCTTGGTTGGGTGGTAAAATCAAATGATTGCACCAGGGGAGACCTCGAAGAGCAAAAGGTAGAAACCGGTGTTGGATGCTCTCGATTATAGAAATATGGGTTTGTTTGTAAGGAGACCACACTTGACAGGCGTATTCAAGAAGGGGCCGGACATCGGGTAACATAAGAGTTCGAGAGTTCTTTAGACCATCGGTTCATGAAACCGAGTGCAGAATTGTCTTTAAGGGTTATCTCATCGATGTGTGCGTGAAAATTTACCACCTGGTAACATAATATGCCAAGATCGCGGATAGCCTGAACGGAGGGGATGGGCTGATTATTGAGTAAGTAGAGACGAGGAGGAGGTTTGATTTATTTACGTGAAAAAGTGATTAATTGGCCTTGGAAAAACTATTGAGATCTGATTAAATTAGAGAAGAGTCGTGACTGCAGGAGATGGTCTTGAAGAGCTTGGTGTCGTCGGCGTATAATGAGATGTGGGAATGTTTGATCACCATCTGAATGTCCGTCGACTTCTTTGCCATTCTCTAAGTCTGATAGGGTAAAGGATACAAATTCAACCAGGTTAGTGGTTGTAGATCTGAATTCGAGGAAACCTTTTTGTCCAGGGGAGATTAAAGACTTGCAGCGAAGATTTTTATTTCGTACAAAATATTCTCGAAGAGTTTGGATATATGTTACAGTTTGATAATGCGACGATAGTTGTTAATATCGTTCTTCGGACCTTTTTTGTGTATAGGGGTTATAAATAAGGGTTTCCTTAAGTGGTGGAATTCACCTAGAGATAGCGATAAATTGAAGATTTTTGAGAAACGGAGGCGGGGGGTTGGGGAACAATTTTTTGACATATGGCAGGGAGACCGACAGGTCCAGGAGTGAATTCATCATGAAGTAGATTAAATTTGTTTTCGATGACATGGGAATCTACTGTACGCGGAAAAAATAGTTCAAGGGAGAAATTCGGTAACTAATCGAAGTAAGTGAAGTCCGGAGCAAAGTAGTCGTCGACGAAAGATTGTTTAAAAAATGTGGCGATAATATTGGTTTCATTCGAAGTTTGATCATGGAAAGAGAGTGAGGTAAGGTAGCCATCAGATTTTCTTTTGTAGTTAAAAAACTTAAAGAAAGACTTAGGATCACTTATAAGATTGGCTTGCGTTTCAGTTAAATAGGGCGGTAAAGTGGAGAAATCTACCCATGTAGTTAGAAACGGACTAGGGGATTAAGTACGAAGGAAGATTGTCCACTGCTTATTTCTCTTGTTTCTTAGAGAATAGAGCCTGTGTGGTTCACAGACCCTTGCGCTGTGAAATGGGACCGTAAATACAGATAGAATTAAATATTTCCCTGTAGAATATAGATATTGCATCATCTACGGTTAGGTTATCAAAACTGGGAGGGAAATTTTGCTTTATGGAAATCATGAGGGGCCAGAACTGTAGGAGGATTGTTCTGTAATGGAGAATCGTGAAAAAAGTAAAGGAAGAGGGGAGGATGGAAGTTATCGATGGTTGAAAGGGACAAATTGAAACAGAAGAGTTGTAGCGATCATTTGGTTTGAATCTGCTAGTCGATCCAAGAAGAGACATTCTTTGGCAGTAGTGGGATTGGTGGAAATATAAAACGATTGATGGTCTGATTGAGCCCATTTAAGATGAGGAAAGTTGAAGTCACCGAAAAGAAAGATTTCATCTTGAGGGTCTCTTAGACGACTAGTAGGATGACTCAACAAGGGTAACCATCGGTGGGTCGCCTGAGTTCGTCGTCGTGATAACCATTAAAATGTTGATGGGAACAATTCGAAGTTATTTATACTGGGGATCAGATTTGTTTCAGTCAACGTAAAGATTTCAATGGGTAGAGCATGTGACGATTGGAAAACAGCTTGGGTTTTTGAGCGAAGATCTCTTAGATTCTGATAATAGAAGATGAGAGAGAAATTTTGGCAGAGTGAGGGGGTTGCAGGAAGAGAGAGACAATTAAGGTCGAAACGATATGTAATATGGAATCTATGAGCTCGATGGCAAGTTGATAACAGTAAGTGGGTTGTGAGGGGCGATTGTAACAACGGGTAATGTGCAGCTGCCCTTTCGGAAAAGTTATTATGGTGTAAAGATGAAATCATCAAAGTTCGGTGATTTGAAGAATAAGGGATCATAGCGGCTATGAATTGCCACGATCATCGACTGTCTTGTCGTGACCTTCTTCCTAAATTGACAAAGTCATTAAACTATGTGCCAGTAGAAAATATGTTATAACATTCCTAACTATCCAAGTAACATTCCTAACTATTCAAGAATGAGTTGAATTTAGATTTGTCAATACCATAAAAAGACTCGGCGCTTTCGCTCGGCGAATTCGTTGACGCCGATGCTTCTGTATTTAGGTGACCATTCCGGTCTTACCTCATTAACCAGGCTAAGCCGCATAGAATAACTTGAAATGTACTAGAGAAAAGTCAGGGCTAAAGTGTTGGTTCTTATGCCAACACTTGAAACCTTCTCCCAGCCATATGTAACGGACTCATAGTTGCATAGTTCCTCAAAATGCCAAGACGACCTTGAAAAGGCCATAATACACTTAAATAAACGAGGGGGCTCATAGAGCAACCCCTCTAATAGAACTCAAGTCCAAATACTTCGTCTCGACCACATGCATTAGGAAACTAGTGCTAGCAAAAAGGAAGTTGAGAAAAAAATGGCAACTGACGTTCACCGAATGAAAAAAGAAAACTAAACAGGATCACTAAAGACCTTAAACAAAAACTAAAAGAAAATCAGGAAACCAACTTTTCTCAGTTCCTGAAAAATGTAAACCCAACATCGGAAACAAATTTCTTCCTATGGACGGCTACAAAGCAAATATTTCACACTACAAGACATCATCCACCCATAAAAAAGCAGGACAACACATGGGCAAGAGACAAACTGGACAAAGCAGAAATGCTAGCAAACCATTTTGAGATGACTTTCAAGAATGTCGAAGGTGATAACGACCCTAGGTTACTTTCCCACAACACCATATTAGACAACAAACATTTTAAAAGGATGGGAACAAAAGAAATAGAAACTTATATCAAAACTGAAGTAAAACTAAAAAAGGCACCTGGTTATGACCTTATAAATGGACTAATGCTAAAAGAGCTGCCACCAATCGCCCTTATCTTCCTGCGGAATCTATTTAACAGTGTGTTAAGGCTCAAATATTTTCCAAAGTTATGGAAAGTTGCCGTGGTTGCAAGGATGCCACCAAAATGACATCTAATAGACCCATAAACTTACTTCCACTTGCTTCAAACATTTTTTAAAAACTGATAGAACGACGAATCCAGCCAATTTTAGTTCAGAATAACGCTATACTTGACCATCAATTCGAACTCAGAAGAAATCATTCAACTATCCAACATATACATAGGGTGACAAACAAAATATCACCTGCATTGGATAAAAGAGAATTCTGCGTGGCAGTATATCTGAACGTCGCGAAGGCATTTGACTCAGTTTGGCACAAAGGACTTCTATACAAACTGGCGAATACTATACCAAAGGACTATCTTGATTTATTGACAAGTTATCTGACAGATCGATGCTTTTATGTCAGATATAAAGACAAGTGTTCACAAATACATCCCATCAATGCTGGAGTACCACAAGGAAGCATTCTAGGACCATTTTTATATGTGTTATTTACAGCTGACATCCCACATCCGGACATGGATACGGCCATGATAGCAACATTTGCCGACGACACGGTTATGCTCAACTTGGGAAGCAATCTCCATACCACAACTGACCAATTACAAGACTTATTAAATAAAATGATGGACTGGTTCTCAAATTGGCACATAAAAGTCAATGAAGACAAAACAATCCAAGTAATCTATACAACAACAACTTAATTCACACCTCTAACTTTAACAATAAACAACAGAGAAGTTCATGTTTAACCTGTGGCCAAATACCTAGGCATGCACCTAGACAGCAAATTGACATGGAAGTATCACATTCAACAAAAACAAATAAAACTCAAATTTAGACAACTATACTGGCTTCTACGACCCCAATCAAATATCTCACTAAGCAATAAGTTGCTTATTTTTAAAAGTATAATAAAACCTATCTGGACGTTTGGAATTCAAATCTGGGGAACATCCAAAAAAACTAATATTCAAATTATCCAAAGGCAACAATCAAAAATTGTAAAATTAAAAAAATCAGCTCGAAATACATTATAAAAACAACGGCAAATTCAAACTCTGACATTTGTACTCTTTTCGACCGAGAAATTAATAGAGAAAGATGACTCAAACGCAAAAGGCCCTCCTGCGACCTTATATTCTATTAACGGCTAAACACTAATACGAATCTTGTTTGAACATGATTACATAAGTATCAGTTTTATGTTGCTATGCATCACATCATCATTATAATTTGTGCATTAGGCGACAACAACGAGCGACAAGGGGTGCTCGGAGTGAACAAATCCACCAACGTTTCGGGTGGATTAAAACCCACCTGTGCCTCATTTTATTTATTTATTTTTTTTTTCTCATTCTTTCTTAGAACAAAGATGATGATGTTTTGGGACAATGGTCCCCGCTCATGTATTATTTCCCAGTATATCAATTAATATTTAACCATTTACTGGGTGTCATTACATAAGACAGTTGTAAATATGTATATCAAGGGAACAATAAAAAATAAATAAAAAATACATATGTGTATCAACAAAGATGTTTTGCCGTTTTGCAGATAATTAATTTCCCGGGCTAAACGGTTTGAGATCAATATCCCATGATTTTATTAAAGCCGTGCAATTGAGATAGGGTGTCCGCACCGTGGTTCAAAGTTCGATCTCAAGAATAAATTATTTGACGTAAGTACCTCAGGAGAATATCGTATAAAGAGTTTTGAGGGACAAATGTGATCATGTACGGCCCGTATAATTTTTTTAGTTCGCCTGTGAGAACTGCCTTATACCACAGAATAAATAGTATACAGAAGTCGCATCTCGGCCTGCGATGATTTTTCACTTTAAGGCGGAACAACTGAAGGGAAGATCAAGCAACGAGAGAGCAAGCATGATCAGATAGTAACAACCAGAGAGCAGCCACGATCAGAGAGAATCAACGAGAGAGCAATCTTAAAATGTTTATGTGTGTGTGTGTATTGTGTTGCTATCCAACGTCGTGAATGCACGTGGTGTTGACAAAATTTTGTTTCAAGTTTTAGATTTCTATATTTAGTTTTCTTCAGTTGAAAGTTGCGCTTGGTATTCGTACGCGTACTTTTTCGATGTAAACTAAAAGGGCCGGGTAACACCAATTAACGTTATTCCATTATTTGGGATTTTTGTGCAAATTTCAATCTGATATGTGTAGGGAAGAATAACCCAAAAACTTTAGTGCGACAGGATTTTAAGTTTGCGAGCTTTAGTAAAATTTTTTTTCTCTGAAGCCCACGAGCAATGCTTCCTCAAGAGTACTAAGATCATGAAGTCCAATATTATTTCCTTATGATCAGAACATGTGGAAAACCATTGCGGTGTGGCATTTTTGCATTTGGATTTTATCAAGTTTTTTATACCAACAGTTTGTGGTTGTGTGTCAAAAATATTGCTAAACACTGTAATATGTTTCTTGCTAATTTCCAAGAAAATTTGTGAAGGAGTAACGAGGTTACCAAAATCTTTAAGAGAATTGTAATTTTTATGAAATATGAAAAGTTCACTAGGAACTGTTAATACTTCGTCTTCTTTTCTCAATATAGAAACACATATATCGCAGTTAATTTTCGGTATCATTTTGTAGACGATATAACCTATGAAGTATCTTAAAGACGCCAAATCGATACTAAATTCAAGGAAGAATTTTATATATTCGTGTGATGGACTGTTAAGTTGAACTGCAGACTTATAACAATTCTTAGAAGATAGTGAACCACTATTTAGGCAGTCAAATATTTTGTCAATATTTCCTATGAAGCATGCCGTAGATAAACAAACTTCTTTTGAGCAACTTTTAAAGCCTACTGTCTCAATAACAGTTTTAATTGCTGCTTGAACAGTCCTACTAAAAATTTGGGTGGCTAGTTTTACTTTCATTTTTTTCGAAAGAGTTCGGAAATATGTGCTGGCTTGTAAGTTTAAGATACATTTTTGTATTAGATTTGCACTCCATTTCCCATAGTTCCTTAACTACTTTAAAACTAGCAACTCCATTTGATGTTGTAAGGTCACATTGAAGCCAACCATTTCTTAATGATTTGATTAGATGTGGAAAATCATATACACAGAAAGTTTTACTACCATTATACATAAAATAGGGTTTTTCTAAAGTAGCTCCCAATTCCAAGAAACACTTCCTGTTAGAGGACCCTTGGTCACAAATTACAACTTTAACTATGATGCCAAAACTGTTCAAAATTTTTTTAGTAAATCGGCAGAAAGTCCATTTTTTGAAACAAAGTAATTAAATGTAAGCGCCCAGTTGGAAAGCATTGATTTAATCATAAAAACGCACAATTGTTTACCAATCTGGTTCGTTCTTTCAACCCCATTTTCCTCAAATCCATCCACCAAATCTAATTTGGAATTGTATCGCAATTCCCTTCTAATCGCCATTTCATCCATCAGCAGAATCATATTATTCTTTTCGTACTGGTTCAAATCTAAGCACTTCTTTTTTATTAACTCTAAACCGTTATTTTTAAAACCTGGTTGTAGGGAATTTACAGGGGCCCATCGATAAACAGTAGAGATATGTGGCAAATTTAGATGCAATTTATTCTTCAAAAATTGGTACGTTGACTGTGAGTCATAATAAATGTTTTGAACCAAATCTTTTACATCTTGCTTATATTCTTTAGGTCGTGGACTGAGAAGAAGTTTGCAAAATGTTTTTGACTCCTTGCTTATTTGAAAAGAGTCGATGGTTTGAAATACGCTTGATTTTGTTGCTATTTGTTTGCGGCTTTGGAGATTTTTATATTTTGCTACCATGTCGTAATATTTTTTTCTGTAAAAATTAGCTGATTTCAGATACTTTTCACAGTCATTACAACATCCATCTACGGAGTCACTTGTTCGGCTCTTTTTAGCTGGACAATCAAGCTCCAACGACTTGTAATCTTCCTCAATAACTTCTAAGTTAAATACCGGAACAGCTCCGAATTTCAACTTTTTTTACCAATGTCAGAACTTGAGAAGTGATTGGCGCAAATCAACAATTTTTTTGTGTAATCTTTTGTTGGAATATTACATTTTTCTCGCCAAATTTGACCCATAGCTGAGTCATAGGGAGGAAACTTAAACATTCTTATCTCACCATATCGCCTAGATTTACCGCATGTTTTTATGCAGCATCGAATGCCGGACTTTTGGAAAATTTTACCAACAGCCGGTACAGAATCCATTTTTCCTATTCAAAATCGTATGACAACCCCTCAACAATCAATATATAATAATAAGTCCAAAGAATAATCCAAATCGTATGCAAAGTTGTCAACAATTATAAAAGCAACAATTCAAAATCAAAAATAGAGTTAAATATCAAAATACATAGTAAAAATGGAGTCGATATATAAGCGCAGGAAAACGCAACCATTCGCATGAAAGTACAATTCCCAAGTGATTTCGAATCCAATCCACACAATCGAAAACAAGAGAAGCAATACAACACCATGCAAGCTTACGATAGAAGAAGCTATCAATGCATACACACGCACACACACTTGCATAAACATCGTAAGCTGCTTTGCTCTCGTAAAAACAAAACCACCGAAAACGCACATGCTACTCTCTTTCGCTCGCACCAGCTTCTCAATTTTTTGTATACACTCTTGCATGTTCTCATGCTTGTACTCTCTGTTCAATAGGGTGCCAATATTGGAACCCTAGAACAAAATTTGCTTTGTATGAGATGCAACTTCTGTATACTATTTATTCTGTGCTTATACATACATACATACATCATATATATTTTTTAATATATTTTGTAATATTTATGAGCAAGGATAATGGATGATTATTGTTCAATTAGGCAGAAACTGTTAGGCCAGGTTTCGTTTAAGACATTTATGCCAAATATCCCCATTAAACTTTTGTTACTAATTATGATATTTATATAGATGTCCCTGTCGCTACAAAATGGGATAATTCGTCTCTGGTAAAAATGCAAAAAAGTGTAATAAATACTTATTTTGTACATATGTATATAGACGCTGTGATTTCATATTGAGTTTTTTCGGCAAATTTGCCAGATTGCTGGGCTTGCCTGGTAATCAAATTTCAGACAGATTCCTAATTTCCCCTAAATTAGCGACTCGCGATTTTGTTCACACTTACAGAAAAGAAAACAACAGTGAATAAAAGAAAAAAAAAATCCCTCGAATCTCCAAATAGAAGACTCGCTCCACTAAAGGAAGAAAATGTATTCATAAATTCCACTCCCGACCTAATGTATCCTTAATTGTATTTTAAAGACATCTGCAATCTCATCGCACTCCACGCTAATCTGCCAAAAAGCAAAAATCGTTCAACACACCATTTATCAAATCGATGCCAACGCTAAGAACAAATTTACCAAATTGCCCCGGGGTAGACTTAGGTCGCTCTAATTAAAATTTTCACAAAACACAATCTCACCAGAAGCATTTCCACTACCGCAATAATAAATTTCCATTCCCAGCTACAATTAGTTGGCGGGGAGATGTAGCGCAACGCTACACACTATCCCCGATGCCCTCTTAGAATCCCTGACTAGAGATGACAGTGGCAGTAGTAGCATGGCGCGATGAATGTCGCACAAACCAAAAACCCACTGAATATCGCACTCATAAATTGAGTTCTAATTTTTAACCGTTCTGACTTTTTTTTCTTGCAAATTAGATACGGATTATAAATCAGCACGAAAAGCAGACGTGAGTACTCTGCATATTCCAATATTTCGATGAAAGTGCTCTGAACCCTTGACCCCGGACCGCGGTCGTTGCGGATAGGAATGAACGCGAGATGCGTCCAGATGCGAGTACAATGATTGTGTATAGATTATAACAACGGTTACGAGAGGGCGATGTACATAAGCTTTTAACGAAATTAGTTTGAATTTCTGTCCACGTTTTCATAGCCGTGGTGACTTTTCCACTCGCACCATTGAAAATGACTGAAGCCACATTGCTGAACGATGTTTCTAAATGAAGCCGATGAGCGACAGGGCGAAAAATTCCTAAGATTCGAAGGGGACACTGTTGGCCGTGACAGCAACATAACAATTACTACGGGTGGTGGCGACGACGACAAAAGAGCCATAGACGTCAATGCTGTAAGATAGGCAATGAACGATGGACGCGATTCTTGTGCTTTAGTTCGAGCGTGAACGACTTTCCCTTGCGGTGTTTTTCGAATTTCAGGATCATCAAGTTTTATGGGTTTTTTAAGAAGTGCTTTTATTAGCGTTAATTTTAATTGTGTATTTTCTTCGGAACTCACCCAGTGCCCGGCAGCCGGAGCTGTATGGAATCGCCTCAATGTCCCCAAGAGGATACATAGACAAATTGCGGTGCCGTTTGGGGGTTTGTTCTTTCAATTATACGCGGTCGTTCTTGTGCTCTTACGCGCGTAGTACTTGCGTCACTGCGAGTACTTACTGCCCGCCTTGAGATCGTCGAATATGTTTTTCTTGTTTTTTACTTTTTTTTTTGTATTGTATCTAATTTTGCTTCTTTTCAGTTTTCCATTAAGGTGAATTTATGGAACTTAAATACGTTCACAACGAAATTCAGTGAAGCAAAATGGATTTTAATTAGAACACTGTAGTGTTGATTCAGTGGGGCATCCTGGGATATACATACTTTGTATAGAAATTGTTTGAAAGTGTGCCAATTCTGGATTTTACCTTTGTGTGCTTTTGATTTGGATTCGTCTTTAACGATTGCATAACAGATGCAGATAACGGCTTCATTAACAATCGCCCATTAATTCAATTGACGGCATTATCTGCTGCTGAGGGCTGCTGTCGGGGGCTGCTGTCTAGGGATGGACTTTAATGCTTTAATTAACGTTTATATTTCACTTTATGCCAAGCTCTAATTAGAGCAATAACTTGATAGAAATAACTGAAGCATCAGTGATTATTGTTGTTTTGAATTAAACGTACATAATACTTAGGTTATTCGGAAGATTCTCCACTAATAAGACACTCTGTTGAGCCTTGTCTTGTGCTCACATGCGTATGTCGCTCTATCTGCCTGGTATTTTTTCTTGCGATAGATGACTTTAAATTAAGATACACCCAAAAATACCACTTAAAGCATTTACAGTATTTCTTTAATTATGGATCCATCCAAGGACAGGAATGGTTGATTGGTTGTGTCAAAAAGATATGCCACAGAAGGTGTGCCATAATAAATTAACTGAGAGGAATGTTCGCTGAGCATATAATTTTGGACAATTTACCGACTATGTCTGCGTCGATAAATCAAGGACATTACTTGGAAGCCAATATTCAGAAATAATCGGCCCAGCCACTCGAAAAAATGATTTGAATTTGAACTTTCCAATGTATACTAGCCGCGATGCATTTAGCAACTTTAGGAACTTTAACTGGTTACTATGCTTCCTCGATAGTGACGTGGATTGCGCCGCTTATGCGATCACGAACATACTTCTGTTAATCTGTTGGGTATGAGATACTTCATTCCACATAGAGTATCAGGCCTAAAGCAAAGGCGTGGTATGACTGGAGCGGTAAAGGGGCTATCAGATTGAGAGAGCTGAGTTTCCGGAGAAAAACCGAAATGAGTCAGAAATGACGACGTGTCAAATACTTCCATGACCAAAAGTTGAGGAATAGTGAGAGTGCCAAATTGCCCAAAGGCAGCAAAAACTTTTGGTTATTTATGCAAAACATAAAGAATTCTGGCTCGCCCTCGCCCCCTACGTTTATTTACAATCTGCCAGCCGCACATTTTGCAGCTAGCTCAACGCTCCCAGATTGCACTTTATCTCCGCCTGTACCTGAAAGCGTAGAATCTTCCATGACACAAATCCACTTTCACACTCGTTCAGATGAAAGAATATTTAAGAATGTCAACGTGTACAAATCCGCTGGCCCTGATGGTATTCCCCCAATACTTCTGAGAAGTGTACTTCCATGCTGACAGAATTACACAGTGGTTTTCTCATATTTTTCATCTTTCCTACTCTTCTGGTCTCTGTCCGAGCAGATGGAAAGAGCATTTGTCCAGCGCGTCCCTAAAAAGGCTCCCTTCCCCTCCCACATCTTATCGACCCATAGCACTAACTTGCCTTCTTTCAAACGTTATGGAAACGCTGCTTAGGTTAGCTTATGAAATATCTTGAATCGTGGAAATTTCTGACCGACAAATGGAACCAATTTTTGCATCATCTCGGCAAAGATTGTTGCGCTCGATATTTTAAAAGCATTTGACAGAGTTTGGCATCAGGCTCTTTTGTCGAAAATGCTTAGGGCGGTTTCAAGTCTGATATTCACCAAATAAGCGCTGGTGTTCCCCACTGCTACCTCTAATCCAGTATACTCCTTCGCTGATGACAGTACTCTGAACTTTTCATATTCGTTCCAGGACTCACGTCCCTACTTTTCGGCCGTAGAGCTGGAACGGCAGCGTATGTTATGCACATTCAATTCCGACCTTGACAGCATAATTAAATGGGTTATAAACAATAAAGTGGAATTTAATGCTTCCAAAACTCAAGTTAACCATCAATGGTACGTGTGTTAATAAAACTCTACAACTACATATTGGAGGTCGCCAAGACCGCTGCGAAATGTCTAGATTTCCTCAAACGATGCAAGAAATATTTCACCCCCTCTGATCTGGCTTCAATTTACAAGCCGTACGTCAGCCCCTAGCTTGAGTACACTGCTCATATTTGCTCTGGTGCTCCCAAGACCTCTCTGCACCTACTAAATAGAGTACAAAAAGCAATAATATTCATAGGAGACAACAATATCGCGAAGTCGATCGACTCACTCGACATCAAGGTAATGTCTCTTAGGTAGCCAGTTTGATTGAAGCTAGCCACCTGCATTCCTCCCCTTCTAGAATTTAACTTTAGCAATTCAAGTCTTGCCCGGAATGCTCAACAGTTCACCCTCAAGCCTGCATTCGAACCTACAGTCAAATTTAGAGACTCGTTTTTAAGCCGAACCGCACGAATGTGGAATGGTCTTCCCAGCCTCAATTTTTCCCACTTATACACAAACATTTAAGATCAATGTGCACCGGTACCTCTTTTCCTTCTCTCCCTCTATATCTTCGGCCCGTCTTGTCATTTAAGGCCAGTTGTGCACGCGTCAATTATAAAAAAAAAAAAATGTGTACGATATGTTTACGATTCAAAATTGATTTTTAAATGAATCGCGGCTATGTCTAAAATCTAGAACTATTATGTATTTATTTAATTTTCCAAAAAAAAATCTCTGAATACTGGTCCCTGTGATTGGGCTTACAAACATTTGCGAGACTACCGCGAAGTATAACTTCTTTAAACTAACGTTGATTTTGTTGATTCTGTTGCATACGCTGATCTTCTTGAAGTCTTGATTTTCCCTAGCTCTACGGGTGCATCTGTTAATTTTGCCCAGGTATTCCTCTAGTCATTTGGATTAACGTGTTTGATTATCAATGCTGGATTTATCCTTCCATTCGCTGAAATTGTCTTTTATTTTTCTTGATCTTGTATATGTATATCTTAATCTAAACAGAAATGCTTAAATACAGCTTAACATATTAGAATTAACTTAATGTTTCAATGTTTTTCTCTCAAAAGTTCTCAAATATTCGTAAGCTCTGTAAAAATGCTGACATTATTCCAATCCATAAAAAAGAACGACAGAACGAGGTGTTCAATTCGCCTCATTGCTCTCTTACATTCTCCCCAACCGTTAATGATGTAAATTATGTCATAAAGAACTCTCATCTTTCCGCTGATGGCATGTAAATCTCAAAAATATATATGTATTTTCCCCTACCAATTCCTGTATTCTCCAATCCGTCTTATATTTCTAAAAATGTGTGTCAAAAAATCACCTCGTGCTTAATGTTAGCAAATGTAAAGCTCTCACTTGTTCCCGCAAACCCTACTCTTCACCTTTTTGAGTTAGCTGGCTTAGATGTTATCTGAAATCGAGAACTTAACTTTCGCCATCACATCGAAAACATTATCAAATATGTCAATTCTGTTCTCGGCTTTGCCAAACCTTGGTCCAAGGAGTCTTCGAATCCTATATGTTCCTATATTTCTTATATACTACGTTCGTTAGATAAACCTCTTAAGTTCGCATGCATACCTTTTATCCATGACCTATACTGCTTCAAATGATTCCACTTAACACCAGTCCCCGAAAACTGAGCTATATGTCTCTCCTTCGCATTAACTCCCATCGAATGACCTACGGCTACCATGAGCCAAAATATTACGCGAAGCGAACTCCTCTCACTACAGCATATCTTAGATATATCCTCTACTGCTGCCATTCACCCTTTCTTTAATCTTTTCCTTCCTTATGGCTGTTAAGCTTATTTTAGGCCTAGATTGTTCAAGTTCTTTTTTGTTTTGATATGGCCTGCATTATACATACCAATAAAGTGCCCTAAGTGGACCGTCATATTCGCAAATGGCTAACTTACAAATATTGATAGTGACGTGCGCTTCAATATTTATAGCTCATCAGTCGTTCGTCTAAAAGTAGTCCCAGAAGCAATGAATGATTTAAAAAGAAATCTTAGTAGATCCATTAATAATTTCTATAAATTCTAACTGGACTCTACGTTTTCTCCGTCGGTGATACCGCTCAAGTTCCTCTGTTCTAGTGGGTCTAAAATGGAGAATTTTGTTATCTCGCAAGTTGTATAAGTGTTATTTGCTCTGTTTGTACTCGTATGTAATGTCTAAAAAATATGAGAACTTTGCTCAGTAAACATTTTGTATACCCTGCTTATATGTATTTTTGGTACGATTGACGATAAGTTATCTGTTAAAGGTTTTAAGTTAAAGCTCAGAATAAGAAAAGAAAAAAATTCTAAAAATGTTAAAGACTTTCTGTTTGAGTCCGATGTAAGGAAGGCTACTATACGCGAGTTCTATAGGTGCTTCCAAGCAACCTACGAAGACGTTGAAGATGAGAAGGTCTCTGACACCAATAACTAATAAAAACGCAGAAAAAATTTAATATAATGATTTTGACCTTGGCTTTACGTGTAGTAAAATTGGTTGAAAACCTTTTGCACATAGAATAAAAACAACGTTAATGAGTAGCTAATGGAAAAAACTTACTAAAAAACTTAAAAAAACGTGTTATACTCGTAGTATTCGGCGTTTTTTCCCTCAAAATAACTGTTCACGAAGCTGATTGCCTCCTCATTTGAAAATGTTTGTCCTCCGAGCGTAGTTTCTAGATCAGAGAACAAAGAGAAGTCACTTGGAGTTAGATCTGGTGAGTAAGGCGGATAGTCAAGCAGTTCAGACTGTAATTCGTGGATTTTCGACATGTTTTTCGCCGTTTCTCCGCAATTTCTACCTTCAGTTGGTTAACTAATGATACGTAGTATGCTCCTGTAATGGTTTTTCCTTTTTAAAGATAATCGATTAAGATAACTCCATGACTATCCCAAAACACAACGCAACCACTTTCCCCAACCGAAAAAACAGTTTTTGCTTTTTTCAGTCCACTGTTTCCACTGTGTTTTTCTTTCGGGCGTATAATGGTGTACCCGAGTTTCATCGGAGCCAAAACTCGGGTTTATTGCATCTAAACTGCGCCAACCGAAATATAGAAATTGGAAATATTCAGTCGAACAGATTTTTCGTCCAACGTGGCACTTAACGCGCGGACAGAAGTTCTTTGGGCATTTTCGTAGCCTCTGCTATCTTTCTCACTTTAACTCGGCGGTCGCCCAGCATCATTTAGTGAACTTTAGCGATGTTATCGTCAGTTATTGCAGTTTTTGGACGTTTCGAACGTTCATCATCTCCCAAGCTCTCACGGCCACGCTTAAATTCAGCTGCTCAAAATTTCACTGTAAATGATGATATTTCACGGTAAATGATGGTGCAGAGTCCAACTCATCTTTGATTTGCGTATACGTATTGCTATCAAAAACAAAAATTTAATGATAGCTCGATACTCAATTTTGTGCTTTTTTTTACAAAAACATTCACATCGACTCACTTAAACAACTGTCAAATAAAAACTACGCGTCCAAAATGGCTGAATGGCTTGGTGAGTAACTGTCAAGAGGTGCGCAACTGCATTCACTAGCTTTTACTTACGAGTGCTGCTATCTTCACGTTGAGGTCGGAAGCTTTTCAGACCACTTTCGTATTTAGAGAGATAGGAGCATCGCTGGGAGAAGTGTGTAGAGTTACAAGAAGACTATGTAGAAAAAAAAAAAGTAAATATAAATAAAAATGTCTTGTATCTTTGTTAGTTTGGAACGTTTCAGACCACCCTCGTAACATATGGTAATACATTGCTTGGGTAATTTTCAATGTGTTTTTCGATTATTTGCAAGTAAGTTCAACACATTTCGTGTAAAGCATTAGAGTTAAAATCGTTCGGATTTATGACGAAATAATTTATAGCTTTTGCACCATGATGATGCACCTGCTCACAATTCATTGTTTGTTCATAAATATATGGCCTAACCAACCCTGTAATAGTACCAGATGTCTTTACGTGAATATTTTCGATTTCCAAAAATAAGAAGATTATATTCGTAAAGATTGTCGTTACGCATGTATAAATGAGGTTTAAATCGCATCACTGGAGAACTAAATGCTTTTCCAAAGACGGAGTTGTAGACATGCTTTGGGGCTTGGAATGAACACTGACCTAAGTCTATACTATTTGATGAGGGCTACCTTTAATATACATATATAATACAATTACATTGACACAGATGGGTACATAAAATTAATTTCGAAATCAAAATTTGACATGTGTATGTATAAATTAAAGAATTTAGGTAGCTCTTTTCTCGCGGGATTTTTGGCGACCGTGCTACGGTGGTTTTTGAAGGTTTGCCATACAGCTGCATCACTTGGTAGCGCATGTGGAAAATAGTTTCACGTGCAAGGAGACCGGCTTTTAATATTACTGGCTACAACTCAATCACCACTGCACTGTCCCGGAGCGGTGCAGACCACTTCACTAACCACCGGGTTAGAGCGATGTTGAGAGCCGTATTATATCAACTACATCCGGAGAGGTCTCTGTGACAGTATCGGCAGCTTGAAGGTTTCCACAAGGTGGAGTCTTTTTACCACTGGTCGATGGTCATCGACGATCTACTCTCCAAACCAACTTACCTCGGGTAGGATACGCTGACGACCTTGTAGTTATTGTTATAGGTAACAGCGAAATTTCTGCCTGTGAACGCATGCAGCTTGCGCTTCTATCTATCTCTGACTGGTATAGCAGAGAGGGTGTATCGATAACCCAATTTTTTTTTTTTGGGGACACTGTAGTCTCAATCTTAACAAAATTAACCTCTCCTCTGAAACCGAGTGTCGACTCTGTCTAGAGGACGAGGAAACTGCAGAGCACCTACTATGCGAGTGTGCTGCCCTCTGCCATCTTAGGAAGCGTATTCTCCTAAGAGAAGCCATAACTTCTAAGGGGATCAGCTCAGCTCCTACGAGGGACATTCTCAGTTTTATTGACAAAGCAGAGGAACTCCTCCTCTAATTGGCTAGCAGGCACAATAGATAGTAGAATACACTGGTGGTGGCAGTGTTCTATGCTATTTGTTAGCACTAGCCAAAAAAAAAAAAAATCTACACAAATCCAATTCATATGCAGTATATTGCAGATGCTTCGACTTTCCCTCCCAAAGTTTCGATTTCAATTTATTTCATTTCATTATAAATCTGCTTCATGCAGTCATTCAGAACCTATTACCCCCTAAGTGTTCCAGGTTAATCCACATAGATTTCATTTATAGCAATAATTATACCAGTGCACTATTCAAGCCTCTTATTTCCTAATGATATTATCTAACCTTTCGGATTAACCTGCCTGTTGCACAAGTGCTTATTTTATATTTTTTTTTTTTATTAAATCAAATTGTCAGCGAGAACATTTTTGTATGGCTTTTAAAACAGTAAATATGTATATGGTATGTACGATAAATGCCATATTGAGCATTATTTCTACATTTCCTCTTGCTTAGCGACATGCCATTCCGAAAAACCAATACTATAAATATCCTTTCTAACACTATCTCCGCGAAGGATAGAATAAAAAACCTATGCAAACCAAAAACACAAATTTCCTTTTATGAATATTTTTACCACTTTGTGAATTTATAACGAATTCCAGATAAAATCAATAACCTTCGGCACTATAAGCACTATTTGGGAACTAGTAAAAAAAAAGAATTGAAAAACAAATTACGGGGAACAAAAAACTCAAAAAGCCCTATCAATGCTTTCAATAAAAAATAAATAAAAACAAAACAAATAATAAAATAGCAAAAATAAGAAATTTATTGTTAAGCTCAGCTAACCAAACTCGGATAGATAGTCTTTTTTTTACTATTCAAATTGCAATTCCACACGATTTGATTTTTCTTTTTTGTTTTTGCTTGATTACTGTTATGTTGCTCAAAAAAAGCCGCTCGAACTGAATACCATCATTTAAATAGTCGAACCGTTTTGTTCGCCATATTTTTCGTGCTCGCCCGTAAAATTGTAAACATTTACCGCAGTTCCAGTTCTCGAACTACCAATAATAAAGGGAGAAACACAGCGTAAACAACAACAAGAACACTTATCAAAACAAGATACAGAGGGGAAAGGAGCAAAAGTGCAAATAGAAGCTAAATAAAGTAAGTATCAAATAACCGACAACTATTATCCTGCATTGTTTCGCATCCTGACGAGTAATGAAAGTTGTTTTTCCAAAAACAATGGCCGCCGGAAATTGAAAAACAAACAAGAACACGACGACGCAGCAACGTCGAAAATTGCCAACTATAGATCGCAACAATGGAATATCGTACGTCCAATTGACGGCAGAAAGGATAATTGATAGATTCGGTGTTGATGGAGAGATGGTGTGTGTAATCAAGGGCCTGCCACTGTAGTGGTATTTAATAATTCAAACTTGTTGAGGTTCAGTTTCAGTTTTCTGTCGGAGGGAAGAAATAACGATGGGCTCTTGGGATTTCTTTCCGTTCGAGTCCGTTACAAAAAGTAATACATACCTGAAATTCTGTTGTCTGTTTATATATATGTTTTTTTATTTTGCGGAAGTTGCCTTCTTGTAAGCGAGTTTGGTGGATTGTTTACTGTGGCCGGAAGCAATTCTCAAAAGGGAGTTGTGCCTTTGTTTGGACGGCTGGGGAAAAACAAAATAGAGCGTGAGTATTGTATTAATTAAAAATGATGTTGAGTGGCAGATTAACAAGTCCTTGCTGAGGGTTTCGCATGACAGTCATGGATATACGGGTATTCGAATGTTGACTCCAAGAATTACCATAACGATGACTGTATTCAATGAGCTTTATAACATGTTTTCAAGGATATTACAATATTATTGTTGTACTGCGGGTATTTTGTGCCTATTGACACATTCCAAAAATGTGAAAGGTATTTTTTAGGTCTTCCTTCTGATATGAACTCTTTCACTGGCAATGGCAAAAATAGATAATGTAATTTAAGAAGGCAACATGTCTACAGGGAAGTAGCCAAGCTTGAGCTTTAGTGCAAGACGTTTGTTAAAAAAAATAAGGTGAAAAAATAAACTTTTTATCTTTCTCGAAAAATATCTATTTATTCATCAATATATATAGTCTTGGCCAAATATATTAGGCACCCTTTAAAATTCGCTATATCTTCAAAAAACAAAAAGTTTAATGAAATGAAAAGAAACAGATATGATAAAAAATAGTTGTATTGGAAATTATTAATATTTTGTTCGGCCTCTTTGGCCTCTATCACTTCAGCAACTCTTTTGGGCATAGTTCTTACTAACTTGCGACAGTCTTAAGAAAATAATTTCACTCCACTCTTGGTTTAACACATTCTTGGGTGTTTCTTTACACAAGATTGATTGTTCCTGAATCCTACGCTTCAGAATACCCCATACATGTTCTATAGGGCCTAGATGCGGGGACTGCGCAAGCCACCTTATAGTTAGGGCTGATTTGTAGCAGGGAGCATTGTCTTGTTGGAATTTGACATTTTGCATAAAGTTGAAGTACATTTTCCAACATATTTATGTATTTGCGATAGTCCATCCCACTATCACACACATGCATTTCACCCATACCGCTGGCAGCCATGCATCTTCAAATCATTATACTGCCCCCACCGTGCTTAATAGTCACCACACATTCTGGGTTGTTCTCTTCTCCAACCCTTGGTCTCACAAAAGTGACACCAGGAGATCCAAATATCTGAACATTACAAAAAACAGCTGTTTCAAAATGAGAAATTCGTCTAAGGAACATTAAAATTATTTAAAATGTTGGATGTTCAATTTAAAAGTGATTCATAAATAAAACGTACCTCGAAGTTAGATTCATCTGACCACAGTATATTGGACCAATTTTCTTCAGTAAAATGCACATGATTTTCCTCCCACTCAAATCGAGCCTTTTTGTTTTTTTCCAAGAGCCACGGCAACAGTTCTTGAAGAATTTTTTTTCCCCACTCTTCGACAGTTCAAAATTAAGCTCAAATGACGTTTGCTTGCGATTTTTGAGCGAAGATGGTATTAAAAATTGGTCCTCCCTTTTTTGCCTTCTTCAAATTAGAGCTGTGTTTTAATACGTTTAGCCAGGCTAAGTTCACTTGCTTTTTGGCATTTTAAAAGATAAATTAACAAATTTCACTATTTAACAGTAGAAACCAACTTGATCACGCGTCTGTCGATTTCGAGCAATGATTGCACACTGATCCTCCACCAGAGAAAGTGCATAAACCCGCTGTTGCATTATAAAAGTGCATGAGTGACCTTTCTTAAAAAATAAAAGCCGGTTTAAACCTCACGCCGTAAAGCATAAAATTCAAAGTAGTTACTTCCGAGAACTGATTTGGCAGCAAAGACAAAAAGAGAAGGGTGCCTAATATACTTGGACAAGCCTGTAGTTATCCGTTTCAAAGTAATCTCCCTCAGATATAATACACTTGCGTCAGCGTTTTTTTCAATCCTCGAAGTACTCCTGATATGCGCTTTTCCGTATAGCCTTAAGTTCTTGAAGCAATGCGGTCTTTATTTCTTCAATCGTAGCAAGTTTCCATCTTTTTATGGGTATTTTCAGTTTTGGGAAGAGCAAAAAGCCACAGTCGGGTAAATACGGTGACTGAGGCATGACTATGGTATTGCTTTTTGGCGAAAATCGCTTCTATTGGGATAATTGAGCTTAGCCATGTAACCATATTCTCATGTGTGACGATCGTTTTCACCAAATCTGGTTTGTCATTCAGCAGCTCCTGATTGATGATCTTTTGTGTAAAATTTAAATTATTTTAGAACAAACTTCACTGATACGTTGCATGCCCAAAGCATCTGAAGCATTTCATGATATGAGCTAACCGATATGCCAATATTCTCCGTAACTTCTCTGATACTGATTCGACGATTCTCCATAACAATTGTCTTCATTGCTTAAACGTTTTTATCCGCTGTTGATGTGCATGGGCGTCAAGAGTGGACACCGTCACTTATAAACTTAAGCTATCCCTCTGATCGCTAAGACCGACCATCAAGCTGACAAACGCAGATCACCAACAATCGACGCACTTCACAGAGAAAGAAGTAGAGTTCTCCCCTGGCTTAAACGGGTATATAGACAGTTTATAGATCCACATAATCTGAAAATAAGGACATCAAAATCGGTGATCATAAACTTCCAACAGTTACTAAAGGAAAATTATAGAAAAGCTGTAAGTTTGCACTGGAGTAATATAGTTCGTTCTATAAAATCATAAAAATATCCCTTATGTCCGAATCTCGCAGATGGCAGACAATACAACGACAGTACGGAACGTTAGAATATATCCAGAGAGTGTCGACACTGGCCAGGGTTTTTTTGTGGCCGAGTTTTTTTTTTTTTATAATTCGTGCAGTTTCAAGACTGTACGCTTTTATGGTGCTTGTCACACAACCTGGACGGGGTGCAGATGGTTTTCACGCATCACGAGCATCAGAACTTAAACGGGCAGTAGTATTTCTAGATCTGGAAGCTCGAGCAGTCAAACGGCATATTCTAAGCCGCCTTATGGATTGTGCAGGTGGCATGTTTCATTAAATGATACTTAAATATCGAAGAATTTCTATATGATTTACAAAGTTTGAGTTGTTAAATCGGGATTTTTGAGCCTGAGTGAGTCTTCTATGAACCTTTAATTACACAGAAAATAAATTTTAAATTATTACTTGTCCGAATAAGTAAGCTAAGGGCGGGTCAACAAAACTCGTTATCGCAAAATATCGAAAACTTACATATATTTACCTAACACCCTTATTACTGAAAACGTATTTTTTAAACCAAAATTAACGCCTAACCACAAATTGACTTACAAATTTCAGAGATTCACAATACACTTTTTTATGCAAACTATATAATTTTCACACAAGATGTCAGAATATATTTATATTGCTATTTATTAACCTAAAACAGTCATTGGAAAACTTAAATATATTTATTCGTATTAAACTGAATTAAATTTTAATTCAAAATCTAAAATGTATGTTATCAAAAAAATATAATTTTTTTTATAAATAATTAAATTTTTTATTAAATAATTTTCTAAAAATTTTGTGCGCCAAAAATTAAAATTTCGGCTTCGTCGCGATCTAGAAGTTGGTTTGTTGTTTATTTGGACAAAAAATTATGAAAGTCGTTGGCGAGATCTGCTCGACGTAACATTTGCCATATGATAATTCTCAAGATATGTCCATTTGGTTCAGGTCTAGGGATTATGCAGGCCAATCATAGCTCTATCGAAAAAGCCAAATTAATGGCAAATTATCTTCCGCATAGGATTTTTGATAACAAAGGGCTTATCTTTGAATAAGTATCATTGCTTCATTTCTCCTACCAAAGAAGTCTGCATCAAATGTTATAAGAAGGTTGTGCTTAAATATGAAACAAAACGAGATCAAAACGAAACAAAACTACGAGTTTTTTTTTGGTTTCCTTTATGGCATTCACACATTCCCAAAGAGCAAGAAACAGTTTTACCTAGAGCTCTTAATTATTTTCCTTCTTCTCTGATGGCTTGAACTATTTGCCAGAGTTTTATTTGCTAAGACTCATTTTTCCTTCTAAAATAATTGTTCTTGCTTACGAGTAAAACAAAAAAAAAAAAAACTGATTATCACAAGAAATACACTAAATCCAAAAAGTGCCTATTCAATTGGCGATTGTAAAATTCTGGTACGAAAGTGTACTTTCCATTCAAATCCCAATTAATAAGACACATATGTACATATATTCGTATGCGGACGATGTTGGGGTTAAATTAGATTCTTTTCGCCTCTTTTTGCTTTTCTGCATCCGAATATTTGCACAAACGTGCCAACATATCAATACAACATCAACTTTTCGTATTTTTGTACTTCCCTTCAAAGTTCAGTTGTTCATTCATCTTAAAAATTAAAAATTATTTCCATACATGTCTGCTTGCACGGAAATTAAAAAAAGAAAAAAAATCTAATTAAGAACGGAAAGCAAGAAAGAAAAATCACCCTATTTTGAAGGTTTCACATTTCGCGCTCCTGATCCTTCGGTTGAATGAGATTTTCCGAGTCTTCCTCAAAGTACTCGTATACCAGCTCCATAAACAAATCCTCTCATTTATTATCAGATTCGAACAAAAACTTTTTCTCCTTTTCTCTCTCATGATAGAAAAGCGGCAAAGAAAAGTAAACTGTTTACCCTGCATCCCACATATGTATATGTAAATACCTTAGACTAAATTTAATTAAGCATATAATGCGCATAATAAGAAACGTCGACTTAGGGAAGGAGATGGAACAGGAGAAAGGAAAACCATCCAAAAAGCAAAGCAGATACGATGGGATGTGAATTTTCTCCTCAATTTCTTTTCCATGCCGAGGAAGCTAGCTCATGCCAGACTTGCCACAAAAGTTACTGGGTGCTCATCACAACTTCTCCAGATTCAGGATACATCACACTCTTCCCACATATAGTTATACAAAAATATATTTACAATGTTCGTGGGGGTATACGTATTCGTATTTATATTATTTTCTACGAAGTTTCACCATTAAAGTCACATCGTGGTAATTGATAGAAACTCCGGACATGGAAAGAAATTCGTATGCCGATAGATAGAATAAGCCACAAGTACGCTCATGTAAGCAAGAATGAAAGCATGATGATTGTATTATAACCATTGAAGAACATTGTGCGTATAAGTGTCCTGGAATTTGGACACCTAAATTCAACTCACATCAAAATTCTATAGAAATCCATATTCGTGTAAAAGTTTTCTACTTTGCCATCAAAAAGAAGGCATTGCTGGAAATGACCGCAACGATCCAAACAAATATAGATTCAAAGACATTTGAATGAAAAGAGTCCTGAGCAATTTCAAGTCAGGATTCAATGGTCAAACTTCTACGATACTTGTGTTTTCGAACTTTGTAATTACCGAAAATATTTTGTCAAAACCCAGTCAAAGATGCACATAGAAATTTGTGTTTTTTTTGTAAATAAGAAACTCTATGGTGAGTGACCGCTCATTAAATATCTACAAATAATCATTCTTGTTTAATATTCCATCAGGTCTTATTATGAAATTATAATTAGGACTACATTTCACGAAACACCGCTATTGGTGGAAATGTGGTCCCAAAGGCAAAAGACTAATTGGCCATTTCAAGTCTCTATTTTGGCAACCATACAACTTGAAATTTGTCACGCAATTGATTCAGCAGCTGTGTAGTAAATGGTTCCGTCCTGTTGAAAATACGCGTCGTCCACATCTGTGGCAAATTCATGCAAGAAATGTTGAAGTGAATGGTAACGTACTGAAAAGGCGACACCAATATCATTTTCGCAAAAATCAACGACAGCTTGAAAACCACAACAAACTGTCACGTGTGCTCTTGGGCTTTCAGAGACAGCCCAAACACAGAATAGTTGTTTGCAAAAAGTCGTAACCTTTTTCATTCATTTCTAGTACTCAATAAAGGAAATACAATTCTTGTGTCAACTGGATCCTACAGGAAAGCCAATTTTTTTTTTGCTGACAGACCTGGTTTCTATAATAGGCACTTGGGTTTTCAGTAGCATTTTCAGCTATGGCGACAATATTTTCACGTTGCAATTAATCAATTAAATTGAGTACAACTATGCGTTTAATGATGACTAAAACCAGAGGTAACTTTCCCAAATGTTTGCGGGGAATGTTTACCGTTTTTATAGTGAATTTTCACATTTCAACAATTTTTCTATGAATTTCTTCCAGTTTCAAATGCTGATGTGAATCGGCATCGTAATTGGGGCTGTGTAAGAGGTCACTCATGGAATAAGATCTTAAATAATTTATTGGCGTCGCATTTTATACCCATGCAGTCCTACCTTCATTCCACACAAGGTAGATATACTCCTTATACAGTAAATTTATGATTTTCTAAAATTTCTAGCGCACTTCCTCCGCCTGTCATCATCAATGCTTTAAGCCATGATCATCTTCCAGTTACCTGTGATATTCTCTCTAGCAGTCCAATGTCCCTTCCGGATATATTATACTTTATCTATGTACCATCTTATTGAATAACGTGTTGTAAGGTAACTTGTTCATCTGAGATTTGCCGGGTTAGAGGTGTCTTTATCCCTTCTCGGGACTAGTTGTACCACAGCTGTCTTAAAATGCATCAGCGCGTTGTTGAACCGTATTGTCTAGATGTCTACGGCTATTGGTCGTTTGAATCAATCCAAGTTGGTCAGTGACCATTTTTGGTTTTTCTTCAGTGCAAACAAATGCAAAAACACCAGCATTTGATTGGCCTCAGCGATGAAGTAATCCCAAACCGGGAAGCCTGCCGCTACTTTCTGAGGTCAAACCGGCGGACCCCACAAGCGGACCAGTAGGAATGCAGTTAAGTGGGAAGGTTATGGTCCTACACTTCTGACCATAACAACGCCGGAAAAAGGAAAAGAAGAAGAAGAAGTTTCGTGTCCCTATGTCCCTATGTGATACATTTTCGAACGGTTTATAGAGTCATGCCTTTTTAATATCTACAAATAGTTGGTGTACTGTTTCATGGATATTCCATTTCTTTTCTATAAGCTGCCGTATAGTGAAAATTAATCACCCGTCGAGCGATTCCTCCTGAAGCCACACTGGTAGTCTCCGATTATTTCCTTAGCGTATAATATCGGTCTCTTTAGCAGAGATATTCCTCGGCGATTATTGCTTCGTGTTCGGTCACCATTTTTAATACGGGAATGATGGTTGATTCCTCGGGGATGGTTTTATTGTTGAGCCCATGTAACTTCTCTGTTAATTTTTCTCCTGCATATTTTATTCATTTCGATCGCATTAGATCGATTCCTGCGGCTTTGTTATTCTTAAGCCGATGAATATCTTCTTTTACTACCTCAATGGTTGGCAGTTCTAGCTGAACCTCTGCGATGTGGTTAACACCATTTCGTTGTCCGAAATAAGCTGTCCATTATCGTTACGAATAAAATCTGTCTGCCCTGGTATCCTTTTCTTACAGAATTTGGCCCTGCATACATTGCTCTCGTATTTTTAACCGCACATCCTTCCTTAATTTTAGCAAACTTATCTTGTACGCTTGATCTATTTGCTATTTTCCTAGAACATTACGGGCTTTTACTTTTTCCCGGCATTCTTCGCCGAACTAAGGCTTTACTTTGTAGGTTGTAATAGCCTAGTTTGTTTTTCATTGCCTCCCTTAGAACGATTTTTATTGTTAACCATTTGCTTCTACCTGTCAACCTAAACCCCTAGGTTTCTGCGCCACCTAGAGGGAACCTGGTATAGGGTCCATTCATTTTTCAACCTTTTCTTTTATACAGGGTGTCCCACGAGCAGTGTGCCAAAAAGCTAGAGCGTGTAGGTTTGGTCAAGACACGAAAAAAATCGTATGGGAGGGGGGGTCTATTCCCCCCCGTTTAGCCGGGAGGGGCAATTTTCTAAAAAATTGACTTAATTTGGAAAAAAAAATATTAAAAATCAACAGTTACATCCACAATGCCGTGATATACTTTTTTGTAAAGCCAGAAACCTCTTCTTTCATCTTGTTTCTAAACGAAGCTGTTTTAAGGAATAGTTTTTGAGAAATTAATTTTCAAACTCAAAATTTTTAAAAAAATATGAAAAAAAAAAAATTTCGAACTATTTTTTTTCAAAATTGTATGTAATTAAGTACTAATTTTTTGTCCAAAATTCAATTCTCTTATTAGTTTTTAGTTAAAAACAGAAAACCGGATGCAAAAATGTTTTGTAGTTTTCGAGAAATTAAAAAAAAACCCGAACCATTTTTTTCTAAGAAAAACCTTTTTTTTTGGTTTTAACGCGGCTGGACTTGTAGGCAAATTAATGTATGAAACATTGACATCTTTTTTATTATTTTTAAAAAAATTGGAGTTTTATTATAATCAATTTTCAATATGATCCTCATTTTTTAGAAGGCAAAGATTATATCTCCTTCTAATGGCTGCACATAAGTCAAGCAATTTGACTCCAGCGACTTCAATCCGTTCTTTCAGTTGTTCCAGAGATACTATTTCCACTTCGTAAACATAATTCTTCATGAATCCCCACACATAAAAATCTAGAGGAGTTAAATCTGGTGACCTAGGTGGCCATTCCGTGGGGGCCCTTCTTGCGATCCAACGGTCACTAAAATGATCATCCAGCCAGTTTCTAACCCGTAAGCTGTAGTCTGCTGGTGCTCCATCTTGCTGGTAGATTAAATTATCTGCTATGGCCAAAGGAACGTTGTCCATCAAATCGGGCAAAAGGTCTCGTAGGAACTGCAAGTATGATTCTCCATTAATAACGGCATTCAAAAACCGGGGCCCGATTACAGTTTGTCCAACAATACCAAGCCAAACATTACAGCTAAAGCGGTGTTGTGATTTATTTTGTCTTTTGTTGTGTAGATTGGTGCTACTCCAATGATGCAAATTGTGGAAGTTAGTAACCCCATCTCTGGTAAACTGTGCTTCATCCCTCCAGAATATTCTTCCAAAATTGTTTCGTTCAGTTTCATCTCGAAGCAGTAATGATCGACAAAATTCTGCTCTCAAAAACTTGTCGTTTGAGGTGAGTTCCTGAACTGTCCTAAAATGGTACGGGTGTAAGTTTTCGGTATGAAGCACTCTCCATACTCTAGATTTGGGCACTCCAAGCAAAATAGCTATCCTCCTTGTACTAAGGGAGGAATTACGTCAGACCAAATCCAAAAATTGCGGTTTTATTGTCTTAAGGTCCTAGCCGGTTGAACCCATCGGCGGCGGGCGGACCCAGACAAAATTGGCAGGTCAGTTTTCAGGTATTATCAATGAAAAAAAAAAGGATTAATCCAGGGTTATTCCAATACTGTGCCACTTTATTGTATCCTCGTAAAACTCCGATTTTTTTAAAAATAATAAAAAAGATGTCAATGTTTCATACATTAATTTGCCTACAAGTCCAGCCGCGTTAAAACCAAAAAAAGGTTTTTCTTAGAAAAAAATGGTTCGGGTTTTTTTTTAATTTCTCGAAAACTACAAAACAATTTTGTATCCGGTTTTCTGTTTTTAACTAAAAACTAATAAGAGAATTGAATTTTGGACAAAAAATTAGTACTTAATTACATACAATTTTGAAAAAAAATAGTTCGAAAATTTTTTTTTTCATTTTTTTTTAAAAATTTTGAGTTTGAAAATTAATTTCTCAAAAACTATTCCTTAAAACAGCTTCGTTTAAAAACAAGATGAAAGGAGAGGTTTCTGGCTTTTCAAAAAAGTATATCACGGTATTGTGGATGTAACTGTTGATTTTTAATATTTTTTTTTTCCAAATTAAGTCAATTTTTTAGAAAATTGCCCCTCCCGGCTAAACGGGGGGGAATAGACCCCCCCCTCCCATACGATTTTTTTCTTGTCTTGACCAGACCTACACGCTCTAGCTTTTTGGCACACTGCTCGTGGGACACCCTGTATATTACTGTGTTAAACTTCTGTGAATTTGGATTCCGCTTTTAATTTTGGCGATGTTTAGGATACGGTCTAAATCGCAATCCGCACCTTCGTATGTTTTAACATATAGTACTTCTATCTATCGGAAAAGCCCTTTATTCTATCCCGTGATATTCAAGTAGCCCTGTGTTTGAATGCTGTAATTTTCAGAATCAATTTTTTTGTGTTGGCGGAACTCATTATGTTAAGACCATTGTCTATGAGACATGGAGACAATCTTTTCCTGTTGGTTATATCCCTTCTTTTCCTATTTTAGCGTCGAAGTCCCCGAATACGAGAAATTGTCAAATATTTCATCATCGTCAATTGTGACGATTGGGCCAAGACGTCGGTGTTGTGCGTCTTTTTTGGATGACAGCATATATTTGGTTTTACCCTCTTTCACCGAAAGGCCCATTTTAGCCGCTTCTGCTTCAATACTTTTGAACACTTCATAGACGTCTCACTGTGCTCACTCAATTATGTCAATGTCATCCACGTACGCAAGCAATTGCGCAGGCTTGAAATAGATCGTACCTCTTGTGATTGCCAGTGAGTTTCGTATGATATTTTCAAGCACGATGTTGAAAAAGTTACATCACAGTGCGTCACCTTGCCTAAATCCTTTTTAACATCGAAATCTCGGTTAGCTCGCAAGAATTCTTCATTGTCATCCAGCACAATCGCGCGAGTTTGGCAGGGATGTTTAAACTAGATATGGCTCGGTATAGCTCGTCCCTATGCACACTCTTATGTGCTACTTTAAAACCGACGAAAAGAAAGTGTGATACGATTTGGAATTCTTGGGTCTTTCCAAAATTTGCTGCAGTGAGAAAATTTAGTCCATTTTGGATTTACCTGGCCTAAAACCCAACTGATAGGAACCTATCAAATTATCCACAGAGGCTTTCAGGCATTCACACAGTACGGCAGAGAAGGTCTTGTACGCGATGTTGAAGAGACTTATTCCTCTATAGTTGGCGCAGTTAAAGGGGTCTCCTTGCCTATGGACTGGGCAAACGATGCTAATATTCCATTCGTCGGGCATGCTTTCATCCGACCATATTTTACAGGTGAGCTGGCGCGTGCGATCTACCAACTCATTTCCAGCTGCTTTAAATAGCTAGCAGATAGGCTGTTTGCGCCCGCAGCTTTGTTAGTTTTAAGCTTCGAAGTAACAAGCTTAATTTCATCTAGTAAGGAATTTGTTAACCTGGCAACGTCTTTAGTAGCAACCCATCTGCTGGCTGTCATTACTCATCTTCTCACTACCAATAAATCTGCATAAGCGAACGGTCGTGCCTTTTTTAACTTCTTCACTAGTGCTCTATTTTCTCTTCTTTTCTAACAGAATTCTCTTGCATTTGCGCCCGTTGCAAATCGATCATTCTGCCTGACTGCGGTATCATATCTATCATCGCCGTTATACAGTCTACAGAAGTGTTTTTTCCATATTCTCAGCGTCGACTGTGACTCCACTACTAGTTTTCCGTCTTCATGCTTCTGTTCTAGCTTTATAGCAATGGCATGTACCTTTTACTTTTTCATGAAACCTGCGAGCGTCATTCCTGTGGTAGCATCTCTCCATCCCCTCGATCTCACGCTTTTCGTGGTCTGTATTTTTTTCTTCCCTAAAAGCGTGTGTTCCTCTCTCCTTTTCTGCTCGCAGAGCTCACGAGCGGTACCATGGGATTGTAGGCGGTTTGCTTTGCTACATGGGTTGGTTTGCATTGCTCATCTAACCAGGGGTTTCCAGCTGGTGGCGGTTTGAAACCCAGCCCATCCGAGGCAGCGTCTCTGATGGCGCCCTGGCCGGGCTTTGAAAGAGATTGAGGAAAACTCGATCTGCGAAGATCCTAGCGATCTCCTGCGATTGTAGCTTTCCGACGTCAAGCTCTAGTTGTCTTGCTCGACTTCGTAATATTCTTGATATCCTCATTCGAACCTCGGCTACAAGGAAGTGATCCAAACCGATGTTGGCTCCTCGGATGGTTCGTACATCTAGGATGCTCGACGAGTGTCTGGCCTCGATCGCAACGTGATCGGTCTGGTAGTTGGTCGACTGATCTATGCGTATGGGTCGTCAATACTGTATTCGTCCATATTCGAGGCTTGTTGTTGCTTCGTAACAAGATTTGCTTTACGCAATAGGGATGTCAACCCTAAACATACGTAACCTCCAAGATCGTGGTGCGATGGTAATCATCACCGGCTGTTGAGCGGAAGGTATGTATTATAGTTCAATTCTGTCCATACCCAAGAACAATTATACGGAAAAACTCTGCAACATCAGTTGCGAAAGAGAGATGATCAAAATATGCTGACGAAGACATAACACTTGCAGCATAAGATGACTTCAAAATTCATACCCTGTATGTGCCTTTCCAGTATAACACCTTAATGGCGTGAAAACAAAACAGTTACTGTGAACTACAACTAACGCGACAAATTCAGTCGAATCTCTTATCCTATCTAGGGCAATCACCCCCGGAGAGTAGTGAACGAACATTTTCGACACAAAACCATCTGTTGCCAAACACCATAAGAACTTTACACTTTTGAACCTGCACGAAAGAAAAAAACCCTGAAGAGCCAGGTTCACTACCCGGCGGATGACAGGCCAGCTATCCAGGAGAAGCCGCTTGGAGGCTGTCTGTCAGCTTGGATTGAGCGAGGTGAGAGATCTTAGTTTACCTCAGATCTTAGTTTACCTCAGAAAAATTTTACCCAAGGAAGACCACACAGGTCGGTCAACTATTTTTGACGGTGATGGTCTTGTTATGGTGTATTGTTGTAGTAATGTTAGTGTGGGAGCGCAGAGTCATCAGCTGTGCGGCAACTCAATCATTTTTTTTTTCATGGGACAGATATCCATTGGGAATTTAGTCGCCTCTTACGACTGGCACTACGAGCTGTAGGTGTATTCTAACCCCTATCCGGTATCCCATAGGGGGAAACAATCACCACTCGTTCTTGAGATGCTAATTTCTTTCATAGTACTGATTATGAATGCATGCTTCTGTGAAGGTTTTCACACTTAAATTAGTGGAAGTGTAGCAGACTTCCATTGTAATGAACGTCGATAGATGGGAATTACATGGAATTATAGGAGCGTCCCAAAGTACACAGGAGTCATAAAATTAATAAAATTCCTTTATTTTATTCAAAATAATCTGAAAGTCGTTACCCCGATTTGCATGTTTAAGAATAATATTGAACGAGCGATTTGGGTCGTGTGTAGAAATGTGTTGAGAATATCGGTGTAAGCTCATTGAGTGGTCTTTACATCGCGCCGGCATAACACTATCTTCTCATCGACAAAGGCATTTCCATGGATTTTGCTACATGATTAACACTTATCGCTCAGCTCAGCTCAGTTTTACCAAGTTTAAATCAGAGCTTAATGTTGCCTCTTGGTTCGATACTCAATTTTGCACTTAAGCAGCAAACGCAATGCCTCGGCACATAATTCGACAGCTAACAATAGGTAGCGCCACAAGAAAGTGACATTTTAAAAAAGTCCTGTTTACTTTAGAACGCACCTTATTTAGTTAAAGCTTTCCAAATATGTTGGTATGTATGCGCCAAAGATGATTATTCTACCGATATTAAACAAGTGATGCAAGTTTTTTTTCAGGTAGCTTTTCACCGAAGTATAGCATTATTTCTATAAAAGATATTATTATTATTAGAGGAATTAGAGCTCAAGAAGACCTAGAGTCAAATTTGTCTCATTCACTTATGTTGTGAGCGATATGTTCTTCACACAAGTGAACAGAACCTAAAGTTCAATGCCGATTCCAGAAGGCAAGTATACTACAGGTAATTTTGCCAGTACCCCGGCCAGAAGAGAAGCCGCGATATATACATTCGATGGCGTTTGTGTTATTGGGATCCGAACTCGCTCACCGCGCGTCAGAGGCTGACATACTACTCACTGCTCCACGGCGCTCTATAAAAGCCAAAATAAACTTTTTAGTGTAAAAAAATGTATTTCTGGACTTCACCTCGAATTTTTTAAATCAAGCCACCATTTGCCACATAAGCATTCATTCGTCACTATCTATGCTCCACTGTATCGATCTTCTTCCAAACTTGCTTTGTAAATTTTTACCAACATCTCTGAAGTTTTCGGACGTACTCAAGCTTAGATGTACTTTCAAGAAGGATACGATTGTATGCTTTATAAATCATGACTCTAGTAAGCATTTCAAAGCCTTTCACAAGGGATTTCGGTACTCGACCAAAGTATTGTCCTCGAGGTTTTAATACATGAAAATACAAGTTCGTAAGCAGGAACTAGAAGTCTATGCTTGTGTGTTCATGAGTGTTTTTATCCTATTTCAAAGCCATGCTCGTTTAAGTATCCTCTTAGATTTCCAAAAACATTCTTTTTATCTTTATTCTAATAATTACTGTTATTGAAAATTGCCACAAGCAGGATACCATAAATAGGTATGAATTCATGGTAAAAGCCTTCTTCTGGAAGTATTTTAATTATGAATTCAAACCTACCCAGGCTTATAGCTCATTCTTTTAATTTCCGTATATATTAATGATCAAAGCCGTATATCTAAAAAGGAAAACATATCCTTGTTCTCTATCGAAATTTTCCAAGAAACTTGCGAACACTACGAGTATGAAATCGACTTCATCATAAAATACCCAAGACTATGCGAACGGTAAGATTAAAGTTTCCACGTACGCCAGTTGTTACTACTTGCCATATGTTTCACAATCCACCTTCTAATCCGGGCATCTCCGAGTATATTTTGTACTTTCTTAACTAATTTCTTAGAGTAGGTGGTGCCCGCTCCCACGATATTTTAGAACCTCGCATCGAGCTTATGCTGCTTCAGAATTCTTTCCGGAAAGCAAACAGTAGAATCAAATGATAAGCATATGTATTACCTTCACAGCTAATTAATGCAAATTATACTGATAAAGCATCAGTTTTCATGATCACGCTCTCACATGTACCTAGTAAGTTGTTTTTCCTTCCTGATCCATATCCTTAAACTCTCATCCGCAGTTCTAAATCTATGTATGCACAGAATCTGAAAAGGATATATGGAAGATATTTGCTTTTTACCCAAATTCAAATACGACTCGTTAAAGTTCATGCTGGAGTGCAGCTAAAGAGGTGATGGCAAGGGGGGGTTCGGAGGACGAAGTGGAAGAAATGTAAACACAAACTTGGTTGGGGATTAACTCGGCAAGCACTGATATCCGTGCGATTGCGATAAAAGTCTCACGCGAACAAACATAAAATCTATGATGTACGAGTGTACAGTATGTAATCGGAAAGTTTCGAAACTTTAATCGAGTGTAAAGTAGAGAATCATAATTAGAAAAGTTCTGTATGGCAGCGTCAGATGCGAAAAGTTGTCGTGTGACTGTTTGATTGAGCGTCGTGGTGTGGATTTTTTAATGGCTAGACGGCGAAAAGGTTTTTTTTTTTTTTTGCATTTAAATTTAAGTTTGTGTAAACAGAGGAAGGAGAACGATACCAGCAGTTGATGAAAAGGGAAGTTTGGAATAGGAAGTACATTAAAGAAGATATTGGGCATTCACTTTGAATAAGTTGCTCCACAAACGATGGACGGATAGCTCATAAAATAGAGTGTGAAAGTAGTAAATCGGAAGCGGAACTCAAGAGCCCGATAATTAACTAATCGGTAAAGTAAATTAAAAAGTTCGAGGAAGCTCTTTTATCTATAATAAAGTTGAAGTAAAGATGAGATGTGATTAAAAGCGCATCGCTGAGGGAGTTGATTGCCATCCGATCTTCGGGGTCCAAGTGTGTCTCGGAGATGAAAGGAGCGCTGGCGTAAATGTGTAACATCTACTGTTCACTTAGAAGGGATTTGTATGAAAAATTAAATTCTTTTTCTTTCGTCTCTTTTTTCAAAAGTACCTAGAATTGTATCTATTATAGGGGAATATTTACAATCTCAATACATAGTCTAGGCAATAACAACACAAAATTTCGGGAACGAAACTAGTCGGTAGAAACTAATCAATATGTACGAGTTCGTTCAAAAAATAAAGTGATTTTTGCATTTCACCTCCGATTTTACAGATACATATGTTGACATTGTCAACCATTCTGAATAAACCTCCGAATTAAATTGTGAACAAAATTTAATTATGAATATTTTGAGAGGACTTGCGATAAAGCTGCTGGATTTAAGGTAAACCACAGGTTGGTAGTTCAAGACGATTCAACATTTTGTTATGTCCAGGTGACTGACTTTAAATCAGTATTTAATAACTCGAGCAAACAACAAACAAATGACGTTAACATGATTAGAAAAATGGTGTGCTTGTTGGAAACGATGCACAGGACATCCTGGACACTCTTAAAAATAAGAAGTCAAAGGTAATAGATGGTATTCCAAAAGACATTTTAAAACACTTGCCGATTGAAACAGTAAAATAATATTCATTATTTAGCACAGTGAAAAATAGCTGTGGTCCAACTTACACCCAAACGGCGTAGAGATAGAACAAACCGTGCTAATCTCCGATCAATTAGTTTGCTTCCAATGCTTTCAATGCGAGGCATAATACTAGTCACGCTGCGTTGAAACTGGTTATTGACATTCAGTGAAATAGGCTTTCGACATCGTTTGGCTAGAAGGTCCGTTCTATAAGCTCACCAGGTTACCAAATTACAGTTTTACGGCAGGGAGCGGTTATCTCTTCGATACTCTTTAACATCTACGCAAGCGGTTTTATAGGTTTTCTCAGCCACATAAGTGATTTAGTCGCATAGATCAGGTTCAAAAATTGAGATCATCAGTGCAATGCTACGATCTGACTTATGAAGAGATATTACGATGGTTGAAAGTTAAAAATTAAAGCCGAAAAATCGAAAAGAAGAGAAAAACTTGAGGAAGCATAAGCGGTGAGAAGCGTGGGTAGATGTCTTATCATTTGGTTTGACCAGTATCTATATTTCAATGGACATGTAAATGATCCTCTTGCTGAAGTTAGGGGTTTCGTTATGGACAATAATCTGTTTCACACTAGTTAACTTGAACGCAGTGTATAAATTATCTACTACCCGAAATTATAATAATAAGGCCCATTATCGCGTATGGTTATCCGGTGATGGTTCAATGCACTGGCATCTTATATGGAAGAGATTCGTGTTTTTGAGACACAGTGCCTTAGGGTCTACCTTAGAATATACAGAACTCCAAACTCCCAGGCCATTAAAATTACCCTATTAAGGTCCTACACGACAGAGCATGCCAAAGAGAATCGACAGTTTTCTTATTAAAATGCCTCGAAAGCACATAGCGAACTAACGAAAAATAAACTAACCTCCGGGGCATACTACCCCAATTATAGCAACGGTAGTGCAAAATAAAGATGGTATTTCAGTCATTAACCACCGTCTTCGGGGCGTCAGGGAGAAACGACTGATCTGCCAAGTACGTTGACAGTGCTCATGAGCTCATCTGTCTCAGTACCTTAATGACGGACTGCGATCTCCCCGATATTGCTCAACAAGCCGAATTTTGTCGGGTGAAAACTTCCCCAGAACAATCGTTATTCCTTGGTTCGTAAGTTAGATTAGGGCTAGCGAAGGGATCAGTTGGGAGCTGGGCATGTGTTCATGCTTAGATGAACCTGAGAACTGACTGAGGCTTGTTATCTGTTTCTATCTGTTTGCGCCACTTTAGATTCAGTCGTCCCTCAGAGTTATTTTCGAAAACCTTTTGGGCCGGAGCTGTGTTGTCCATTCGATTAGGCCGATGTCGCTGCACAGCCCGTAAGATTCGTAGTTGTGTCTTCTCCTACCATCTCCATTTATATAAACGGGACCATAGATTGAACGCAGAATTTTCCTCCCGAAGCGACCAAGGGCATCCTCGTCCGTTTTTGTTAAGGTCGAGAGCGGACTCTACTTTTCAATTGCCTCTTGCGCCCAAAGAAGCAGCGGTTGGCAAGAGCAATTGTGGGTTCGATCTCAGCGCTGGTGTTGTTGTCGCTAGACACTAGTGAGCCGAGGTAAACGAAGTCCTTGACCACTTCAAATTTGTAACCGTCAATTGTGACGTTCTGTCACGTTCTGTCTATGCGTATTTTTTGGATGACAGCATATATTTGCTTTTACCCTCGTTCAACGAAAGACCCATTTTAGCCGCTTCTGCTTCAATGCTTCTGAACACTTCATAAACGTCTCGCTGGCTCACCCAATTACGTCAATGTCATCCGCGTACGCAAGCAATTGCGCAGATTTGGAATAGATCCTACCCCTTGTGTTGGTCAGTGAGTCCCGTAAGATGTTTTCAAGCACGATGTTGAAGAAGTTACACGACAGTGCGTTACCTTGCCTAAATTCTCTGTTTTCACATCGAATTTCTCGGTTATTACGCTACCGACCTTATTGGAGCAGCGAGCATTCTCAATTGTCATCCTGCACAATCGGACGAGTTTGGCAGGGATGTTAAAACTGGACATGGCTCGGTATAGTTCGTCCCTATGCACACTGTCATAAAGATGTCTATACAGAAAGATGGTGTGTGTCGGTTTAGAACTCTTGGGTTTTTCCCAAGATCTTCCGCAGTGTGAGAATTTGGTCTATTGTGGATTTACCTGGGCTGAAATCACACTGATAGGAACCTATCAGATTATTCACAAAGGCTTTCAGGCGTTCACTCAGTACGGCAGAGAAGATCTTGTACTAGTAGCCTTTCTTATGAACGGGAAAAACGACGCGCCCTACCAACTCATCTCCAGCCGCTTTAAATTGCTCAGCAGTCAGACCGTCCGCGACTTTATTATTTTTAAGCTTCGAAATACCATGCTTAATTTCATCTTGGTCAAGAGGACGGAATTCTCTTGTGTCTTCATCCATTGCGAATGGATCATATTACCTTATAGCGCTATCAGAACTATTACCGCCGTTATACAGTTTACAGAAGTGATTTTTCGATTTTCTCAGCATCGACTGTGACTCTACTTGCTAGTTGCCCGTCTGCATCCTTACAGGCTTTGGTTCTGGCTTTATAACCCTGGCATATTCGTTTTACTTTATCGTAAGATTTGCGAGCGTCATTCCTGTGGAAGCATCTCTCCATCTCCTCGATCTAACGCTTTTCGTGCTCTCTTTTTTTCTTCCTTAAAAGCGACTGTTCCTCTCCCCTTTTCTGTGTTTTTGTAGCATGGCTTTGTAGGCGGTTTGCTTTGCTACATGGGTTTGTTTGCATTGCTCATCAAACCAGGTATTTCCAGCTGGTGGCGGTATGGAACCCAGCACATCAGTGGCAGCAGCGAAGATCCTAGCGGTCTCCTGCGATTGTAGCTTGCCGACGTCAAACTTTTGTCTTGCTCGACTCCGTAGCATCCTTGATATCCTCATTCGTACCTTTGCTACAATAAGGTAGTGATTTGAGTCAATATTGGGTCCTCGGAAGATTTGTACATCTAGGATGCTGGTGGAGTATCTGGCTTCGATCGCACGTGATCAATCTGGTTGTCTGGTCGACTGATCTGGTGACCGCCAGGTTCTTTTATGGATGTTGAGATGAGGGAATCGTGTGTTTGCTACAAGGAGTTTCGCCCTGCTGGGAGTCGCCTTGCTGAATCCGGTGTCGGAAGTGGTGTTATGTAAGCTGTTTTCCTATGATCGACTCAAATAGGTCCTCTTTTTCTAGTTTTGCGTTAAAAATCTAACGCTGTGCCAGTAACACATTAATGATAAAAAAAAATTAAGTTAGGCTTGAACAAGTGTCTAGTAAATAAAAAATAGAATATGATCGATAAACATAATTTAAAACTGGCGCAGATTCAGGGTAGATTTTTAGACGCCACATGGTTCACATAGGTTGCTAAGTTCTCATAGGTAAAAAATTGTTTCCTCAGCTATGCATCACTGCAGGTGCGACAGTAGTCATTGTGAAAACGTCAATTTTCATGGCATATCGCCGCAATTGGGCCGGTGTCCTTCGATGGACGCAACAATTTTGTGTTAACGATTAATCGAACATACATTTTTATTTTAATGGAAACATAATAAGGCAGAGAAAAAACCTTATATAGGATTTCAGAGACTGGGGTATTTTAGGATATGATAAACGCCAGAGTTTAACACTGAAAGAAAGTTCAACGAGCTGCGGCGCTTTCCGTATTTAGAGATGCCTGTAAGCTACTTGGGATATTCAATTATTATTTGATACCCTTTTTTGCCAATAGTTTGGGAATCCGAAGGCCGTTACGTTACGTTATGATATGAAAACTGTTTAATTTTGGCAATTCTTAAATTAGGTTTAACTAGCTTGAAGTCATACGCCATATACCTAGATGCTTGAAAAGTTTGCCATTTATCACCTCCTAACAGCTCATACACTCTCATTCCTTTATATGTAGGTACATATACTCATGCTTACGACTTTGTTCACCACAAATGCAAACCTTTTTTCCAGTTAAACGAGTATATGTATGTGCGTATGCCTAATAAAGGAGAAACTGATATCAAGTTACTCCCATTTATTGCCCTTCCCCTGGATAAACATCGTCGTTCAAACTGAAAAAGGACTCCACGTGCCGGTAATTTGTCCCACCTGCACAACTTACTCCGTTTCGTTTCAGTTTGATTAAAGAAATTTAACGTAATTAGACAAACATGCCTCACGAATAGCTCGCAGCAATGTTGTACGTTTTTAAATTAGAGTGCTTCCCATAGCACGCAGAAAAACAAAAACATCTTCTCAGCACGCACATCCATGAATGTGAGTATCTTGATCCCAAGTCGGCATCCTTTCACCGCAGGAGCAAAGACCAAAAACAAAAAACCAAAACATACAATCACCTTTGTATACCAAAGCCAGCCTTGAGTACATTTTCCAGGACATAATGTTGTATGTACACGAGTGAGACTCATGGTTTCGATAGCAACTAGGACAGATCAATTTTCAATGTCGCAACTGCCTAGTCAACGACATGTTATTGTATCTGCGGTAGTAGCACTCATACTCAGAAAAGTTCATTAGAAATTCAGGACCAAGTTGCGCCACCTATTTACTAGTGAGAAGCGATAAGAAAAAAACGCTCACACATCCATTAGACATTGGTGTGCATTGTTTTCGATTGTTTTTTGTTCACTATTTATACTTTTTCGTATTGTTTTGAAACTTTTTGAAATCGGGACTTTGGGAGAGAGGTTATTTGTTCGTTTAAACTTACAAAAAAAAAAATTGAAAAGGATTGAGACCACTTGTTCGTGCAAGGATCCTTATTGAGAGCAGTTGAGCTGCGTTTGTTGTGAATGTGTTCTTGTAGTTTCGGTAAATTTGCATTTTTCTTTTCTCGTTCCGTTGTCGTGCTCGTTTATTTCTTTTCGCTGTTTTTTGTTTTTGTTTAGGCTGCCGACTGGGACGTTGTCGTATGGTTTGTTTCATTTTTTCCGCGCTTACTTTTGCCTTCTGCTTCGTTAGAGGGTGGCGAGTTGAAGGTTACGCTGTGCAGAAGAAAAGTAGAGCTTGCACAAAGTGGAGCAGTGCAATGTGTCATAATTTCTCAAGTGTACGGTTTAATTGCATTATTCTGGGAAGAAGTAATTCCCGTGTCTGCGTTCCGACTTGAGAATTATGCTTTTAAGTAATTTAATTAAATTTGCATGTTGCATTTGCCTTTTGGTGCTTGAAGGAGTATTTAATGAGAACTGATTCAGATGCGGTAATGCACTGGATTTGGGTTGTATTTTAAATCAGATTTCTAGCGGTTGGATCAACCTTTACTCAAGCAACTTGAGTTCTAGCGAATATTCTTTCATCTTTACTGCTGTATAGGTATTCCTTTATTTGATAGAGTGCTGTCTATATACTGAAAATTTGTTTTAAAAAGTTTTTCATCTTGCATATCTCGGAAATAAATAATAAGGAGCTGATAGTTTGTTTGAACTGAAACTGCTGGCCGCATTTTTAGTTCAGACAAGTAACTACTATTATTACTACCTTGGAAGTTTAGAGTCCCGTTGACCACCCTTCGTCAAGCTTTCCTGTCATGAGTCTGTTCCTTCTATGTTTCGCTGTTCTATTGCATCTATTCTACCTATAGATCTGTCCTTATTTTGTCCTTCGATCTACGACGCGACCTTCCCAGCGTTTTTTTTTCCTACGGATTTTGCACTCATTATTCAGTTGACTGTTTGCCCACTGACAGTTCGTTCTATGTGTCCTGTCTATCTTAAGGCCTAACCATAATAGGCAGGAGCAAGCATATGCAATCAGAGGGGAATGTCTTCTTACATGCAAAGCATATGATATGCCCACAATTGGAAGATACGACGTTTCGTTAAATGTTCGTTAACTGATGTGAGCAGACGGAAGGTCTTCTTGAAAGAAGACATTCCGGACGGAATTTTTGACAAGTGGGATTTGAGGTTAGGAAAGAGAAAAAAGATAAAAATAAATATATACCTAGTACGAGTTTGTAAACAAGTTGATTTCAATTATGCAGGACAATAAGTGCCTCTATGATAAAGCAGATGGCTTTATTTTTTTTTTTTAGATTTATTTCAACAAAAAGGAAAAAGCCAAGTTGTGGGAAAACAATTTGACACTTCCTTTCCTTCTGCTTGCTTCTGCTTGCATCTGTTCATTGTGGGTATCTTGACTGTTCGTTGAAACAGAGGGGAGAATCTCGTTCGGTTCTGACATAAGCTTCTGCTTGCTTCTGCCTATTATGGTTAGCCCTTTAGTCTTCGCGATTTATTTACGCAGGCAATGCTTGGGGTCGATAAGAGTTCTTCGAGTTCTTGATTACGTAGTTTCCTTCATTCGCCTGTTTCTTCGTCCTGATTTCCTCCATAGATTTGCTTTAAGATCTTATCTTTAAAGAGCTGACATTTTACTTCTTCTTAGTCAGAGACTAAGTTTCAGATCAGCGTCACTAGTATATTTTATAAATAGAGGTTTTGACATTGCGCGACAAAATTGTTATTTTGAATACAGTACAGCCTCGCTAGTCAGGCCATTCGCTAGTTCGGATACTCCAGCAGTCCGGACACTTTCAAATTTTTACTTCTACTATCCGGACAAATTATCCAGTTCATACATACATGTGTTATAATTTGACTGTTCAATGGAAGTATGTTTGTTCACACAACTACGGGAACTGCCGTATTGTTCTTTTCGTTATGTAGTAGGCTATTTTTTATCGTTGCAATTTTTGCAATGCAAGTTCAAGTTTGTTGATTTTTCTTTCGCATTCCACGGAAGTTCTTTTTAGAACAGGACGTACAGTATGTCAAAGTGAAACTCGTACATAGGTGCATAATTTCATATTTTAGGTAAGAACAAAAGAAAAATTAACTTTATTCATAATTTTTTTTTGTGAAACATAACTACAACTATTTATCTCAAAGTATATAAAAAAGATTTAAGGATTAAAATAAAACATAATATCAAAAATAAAAGTATTTCTTTAAATCCATACAAACACACCTCAAAGTTAAACTCGTACAATAGACTTGTGTCATATTGTTTCCTGAAATTCATAACGGTACTTTCCCTCGCTTCTCATTTTATGACATCATAGCTGTCGCCCTGTATCTGTGCTTTTTGTACGTATCGATAGTCCTCTTATTTCCTTTGAAACGTTAAGTATTTATTAGAATGGGTAGACAACGCGGACAAACATCTTTGGATGTGAGAAAATTAATAATTTTACATTACAAACAAGGAAAGACCTTACGAGAAATGGCGAATATCGTTGATCGCAGTCATTCCACTGTACAATATGTCATAAAACGTTATAGAGAAGAAAATATCTTAGAAAATAAGCCAAGACAAAGCTCTCGAAAATTTTTTAACGCAGCCGATGAGCGATGGATTTTGCGCAAGGTTAAAGAAAATCCAAAGATTAGTGCTCCTAAACTTGCACAAGATGCAGAAAAGTACCTTCAGAAAAAAGCTTCTCCAGAAACCATACGGATTATTTTATAAAAAATAATATCATGGCCGAACAGCAAGAAGAAAACCATTGGTAAGCAAGCAAAATAAAAAAAAGAGGATGCATTTTGCAAATGCAAATAAACAAAAGGATTTTGAGTACTGGAAAACAGTTATATTTTGTGATGAAAGTAAGTTTAACCTCTTTGGGTCGGATGGTAAAGTTACTGTTTGGAGGAAACCTAATGAAGAGCTGAAGGAGAAGAATCTACGAGAAACTGTGAAACACGGTGGAGGGTCGGTCATGGTGTGGGGCTGTATGTCGGCAGCCGGAACGGGGAATCTACATTTCATTGAGGGAATCATGGACCAGGATAAGTACTTAGATATCTTAAAGACAAATTTACGAGCTGGTGCAGACAAACTAGGGCTAAAAAACTACTTTCAGTTTTATCAGGACAACGACCCTAAACATAAGGCCATGAAAGTACGACTATGGTTGCTGTATAAATGCCCAAAAGTTGTTGAAACACCCCCACAATCACCAGATCTTAACGTCATTGAGAACCTCTGGAGTTATCTGGAAGTGAAAATAAGAGAGCATAACATTTCAAACTGGAATGATCTTAAAAAAGCTCTTTTGCATGAATGGAATAACATACCACCATCCTATTGTGAAAAACTTGTACGATCGATGCCAAATAGGTTGACAGCTGTAAAATCAAACAAAGGATTGCCCACGAAGTACTAAGAATTTGATTTTTTGTCAACTTAGTGTACATATTTTCAAAAACAATTGCCTTTTTCTATTATGTACGAGTTTAACTTTGAGGTGTGTTTGTAGGGATTTAAAGAAAAACTTTTATTTTTGATATTATGTTTTATTTTAATCCTTAAATCTTTTTTATATACTTTGAGATAAATAGTTGTAGTTATGTTTCACAAAAAAAAAAAATTAAAAAGTTAATTTTTCTTTTGTTCTTACCTAAAATATGAAATTATGCACCTATGTACGAGTTTCACTTTGACTTACTGTATGTATTTTGTGTGGTGTGGCTTCCTTACTGAACATTTTCTCAAAGCCAGTAACCCTATTTATTTCACATTTATCATGTCTGTAAGCTGAAAATTCGAGTTCTAGGAATATGGACCATATTTTCATGGACATTTAAGAATGGGTTCCAGGAAAGAGAAACATAATGAAGCAAGGTGAACATCTAGCTGTAGAAGAAGCCTTAATGAAATGGTATATCCAACAAAGAAATCATCATGTGCCAATTTCAACCGATATGATTCAAACCAAAGCCAAATTTCTCTAGAATGAAATAACAGCTGAAATGAGATAATGCTGGCATGGACTTCGAATTCTTAAAATTTGTGGCGAAAAAGTCTCCAACGACGTTGCTACTACGAAGCCTTTCCAAGAAAAGTTTTTGAAAGTGATGCAAGAATTAAAGGGAGGATTTGGAGAGGTCTGGCACAAAAATATCGACAGAACGCGTTACTTTTATGCCATGCTGTAATGCTGCAGGAACTCAAAGGTTGCTCCTTTTAGTAGTAGGAAAATCAGTAAATCCATGAGCACTTAAGAACGTTGATCTTCCCGCAGTATATAAAGCTTCCAAAAAAGGCTGGATGTCGACAACGATTTTTTAGAATGGTTCAATAATTGTTTTATTTCAAATGTGAAAAAGTTTTTGACAGACATTAATATGCCATTAAAAGCGCTTATGGTTTTGGACAATCTCTCATCTCATCCTAAAGAGGTGGAAAAACGTTGATCCCAACTTCAGAGTTTAATTTCTATCACCTAATTGAACGGCAGATTGATCAAAATGTAATTCAGCAACTGCTGACCCTCATTCTACTAGAACATGATTAAAATATTTCAGCAGTCTTAAAAAAATACAATTTGCGAGATGCAGTTTTGGAGAGAGATGCAGGTATTGGAGAGAAAAATATTAAAAAGGGTTGGTCAATATTATGGCCAGAATTGGGATCCCAATTGGATGATGAAGACTTTACTCCGATTCTTACATGTACAGCGATACTTTATTATAAATAAATAAATAAATAAAATTTAATCGCTTGATGATTTAAATAAAATTCATGGCTTATTAAAATCACTGACCCAAATGGTAGCACGTCTACGGATGAAATAAGTAAACGGGCAACTGGTCAAAATGAGTTTACGATTTGTCCGATGAAGACATTATACAGTCCGCTGTAGTAATCCAACAAAATATTGAGGAAGATCTCGAAGAAGACAGTGAAGAAGATCAAAATGAAAATATGTACATAAAAAAGTTGAGAAAGTTTCACATAGTTAAGCAAGGAAAATATTCGTCAGGGGCATTCAGGCTGAAGAAAATAATGCAACGACATTCTTCTCCTAAAGAGGTTTCGCGAAGAAGCTGGAAAGAAGTTTTTAGATAAAGTATTCCAGACAAAAATAAACACGTTCTGTGGAACTCTTCAAATACGTACTCCTTTCTCTGTATATTTAAACTATGAAATTTATATTTTTAATAAAAGGTGTTTGTTTCCGGCTGTCCACTTTATTTTAATTATTCTCTATAGTCTGGACACTTCGCTAGTCTGGACCTGGCCGACATTTTATGTGGCCAGACTAACGGGGCTGTACTGTAATTCCATCATCGCGTAGAAGCACTTGTTGACCATATGCAGCCTTTTCCTTATTTGGATTTTTATGTCGTTTTTGGTAGTCAGTATGGTACCTTGATATTTGAGTTCGTCCACTTGCTCAAACCGTTTATCAAGTACGGTCAGGTGTGAGGCATGGATCGATCCAATTCGGGCAATCACCATGTATTTGGTTTTCTCTTCATTTACTTCTACGTCTGCTTTCCTGTCATTATTATACTTTCAAAATTTCTGATCATCAGCCTAAGTTAGAACAGATGTGATTCCGTTAAAGGTTATTCCTCTCTCCTTTTCTTGATCTCATTAGGAATTCGAGCGCCAAATTGAAAAAAAAGTGGTGACAAGCATCTCCTTGTTTTAGCCCTTCACGTATCGCGAATGTTTCCGATAAAATATTTTTGTTTTTGTTTCCCTTTAAGCATACTTGTATCAGTGTCACTTACTTTTTCTGAATTCCCAACCTTACAAGGACGTGATACAGTTTCGATGGTTATATAGAGTCATATGCCTTTTTAAAATCTACGAGGAGTTGGTTTATTGTTTCGTGGAATTCCTATTTCTTTTTTAGCTGGCGTATAGTGAAAATCTGATTATTTGTCGAACGATTCCTCCTAAAGCCCCTGGTAGTCTCCGATTATTCCGGTTATTCTCTTTATTTAGAATATTTTGTAGGAGAGATATTCCGCGATCATTATTGCATTGTGTTCGATCACCCTTTTTAACTACGGGAAAATTGAGTTTTTCCATTCTTCGGGGATGGTTTCATTGTTCCATATACATAGTTGTGATGTGCCCATATAACTTCTCTGTTAATTCATGTCCAAAGAATTTTATTAATGCCGATAACAATAGGTCGATTCCTGCGGCCTTGTTATTCCTTAGCCGATTTATTGCTTCTTTTATTTCCTCAATGATTGGCAGCTCTACATGAACCTCTGTGGCTGGCTCTCCATTTAGACTCAACAGTTTATCGAAATATCTCCTCCTTTGGGCTGAAACTTTTTCGTTGTCCGAAACGAGCTTGCCATAAATCATTGCGGATAAATCCTGGTCTAGCCTGGTATTTTTTCATATCGCGTTTAGCTCTGCATTTAATGCCCTGATATTTTTAGCCGCACATTCTGCCTTAATTTTAGCAAACTTTTTCCTTTACCTTTGTCATTCCCAAAGGAGATGACTGACTTGCTTTCGTAGGGTTTGATATCTTGTACGCGTGGACTCTTCGCTATTTTCCAGAACTCGAATTCTTACACGATTAAGGGCATTTACTTTTTCCTCGCATTCTTTATCGAATCAAGGCTTTTCTTTAGGGGCTTTGAAATATTGTTTTTCGCTGCCTTCTTTACAACAGATTTAATGTTGACCATACTGTTACTATATGTCTCCTTTCGTGCCATCTAGTGGGGCGAACCGGTTATTAATTTCGTCCTAGTATTAATGATGCCTACGAGATCCTTGAACTTTTCAAATATTTTTTATATCTTGCTGTGATCCCCTTCTGTGAATTTATATTCAGCTTTTAATTTTAGCGATGTGATCTGAATCGCAGTCTGCTCCTCCGAATGGTTTAACGTCTAGTACGTTGGTACGGTGTGTTCTATCTATCAGAAAATGAACAATTTGGTTACGCGGTACTCGATCCGGTGATATTAATGTAGCCTTGTGTGTTTTTTGTGTTTGAATGTTGTAGTTTTCACGATCATATTTTGTGACGTAAGCTTGTCTTACCAATATCGTTTGATGAGACATAGAGACTTTTTTCTCCTTTTATTGGCCTATATATCGCTTCTTTTCCTATTTTCGCGTTGAAGTTTCCGAGTACGATTTTTACGTCATAGAATGAGAAATTGTCAAATATTTAATCTATCGTTTCATAAAACGCGCCCATTGCCTCTCTATCCTAGATATTTAACGGCTATGCTCTTAAAAGTAAGCGAACTTAAGAGTAGGGATTAAAGCCGATCCTCCTGCAAAATAAAAAAAAATAAAAAGGGTTTTCTACTTTTTATTCCTTGGATCTACCACCCTGATTCTGAATCAACCTAAAAGACTAAAGCGAGGTGTGAAGATGATAACTGGCTTCAAAGTGAGCTAGAACCCAGAAATTAGCCAAGAACGTCTTGGCATCAGTCTTTAGTCTTTTGGGATGCAAAAGGAATTGTAGATTACCTCGAAACTGATGCAACAATAAACACAAATTAGAATTGTAAACTTACAAAAGAAAAAAAATCAGTGAATTGAAGAAATAACTGTTGCTTCATCCACCCTATCCAGTTGGTGCCGTGTGCCAGTGTCAAATGCACTGGTGCCAGGTGGAACTGTTGTGATGGTACATTGGTGCCGTGTACAATCTGGAATACGCGGAGTTTGGCCGGTTGTTATGTGGCGTGTGGTAACTTATGTTACCTTAACTTATACAAAGATAGCAATTTTTTTTCTTTTTGATTATTATGCGGACTGGAAATAACCGATAATCCGATAACCGTATGCCTTCAAATCTAATTTCGTGGGGGCAAACACCCAAATTTATTGAACTTAATTCAAGCTAACGGAATCTAACTTAATGACTTAGAAAAACGGGTGAGGGGGGCGTGATCCTTAGAAACTATGATTGGGAAAAGGTAAGGCTATTGAGAAAACGGAGTTTTAGGCATGGAGTGCTGGGGTTAAAATCGAAGTTAATATTCGAATTAACACTTGCCAGCATATGGGAAATGGGTTCATTGGAACCGTATGAGGTGCGCAGGGTGGATAGATAAAAGAGATGAGGATTGCGATTGCGTTAAGAGATATGAAGTTTTAAAGGTTGGCGCAGACATTGGAACCTGTTAGAAGTCTGTTAATGTAGAGGATGTCAGATACCCTTCTTCTTTCCTCCAACGTACTAAAATTGATAAGTTTAAGACGGTCTTGAATAAAGGATTGTTCCAGAGCAGACCTCGAAGAGCGAAAGGTAGGAACCGACGTTGAATGCTCTCGATTCTAAAAATGTGGGTTTGTTGATAGGGGGACCACACTTGAGATGCGTATTCACCAGACAGAATAGCTTTTGAATCCGATTGAATAAGGGAAGAATCTTCTTGCGAGGAAATGGTCTTGAGAAACTTGGTGTCGTCAGCATACAATGAGAGGTTAACGACTCAATGTCGTTAATAGTAAGAATGAAAACAAGAATGAAAACAGAAGAAACTAAGAGAGAATTAGAAATGGCAGATCTTAAACGAATACTGTAGTAACGGTTTTTTTTAAATAAGAAGATATCCATTCCAACGCAGGGGGTTCAAAGTCAACGGAAGACAGTTTGAAAAGTTTGTGGGAGATTTTCTCGAAAGCTTAACTGAAATCAGTTGAAATGACGTTGACTTCACTCCTATTCTCTAATGCTGAGAGGGTGAAGGACACAAATTCGACAAGGTTTGTGGTTGTAGACTTGCATTTGAGGAAGCCATGTTGTTAAGAGGAGATTAGAGATTTTCTGTGGAAACTTAGAGTGTCATACAAGATACTTTAGAAAAGTTTGGGTATATGTAACAACTTGGCGACGGTAGTTGTTAACATCACTCTTTGGATCTTTTTTGTGATAAGGAGTTATAAAAGCTATTCTCCAGATCTGATCTGATGGAGGAACATTTTTTTAGTAATATGGCAGGGAGGCCATCGGGCCCAGGAGTAAATTCATAATTAAGCTGATTCAATTTATTTTCTATGATATGGGGGTCAAAAGTACATGAGAGAAATTGTCCAAGGGAAATATTTGGTAAGAAGTCAAAGTAAGTAGTGTCCAGTCCAAGAGTCATTGGCGAAAGTTGTTTGATCATTTGAGATTTCGTCATTGAATGTGAGTGAGGTTGAGTAGAAAACAGATTTCTTTTTGTACGAGTAGTTGATAAACTGAAAGTAGGTCTTAGGATCGTTTAGGGCGATAAGTAGCAATATCATTGGAAAAGTCATTGGGGGATTGAGTAAGAAGGAAGATTGCCTATAGTTTATTTCTTTTGTTTTTTTAGAGAACGGAACCTGCGATTACACCAAGGTAGGGAGGTAGATAAATGTTTGGATCGGGATAGGGGAACGTAAAGAAAATTGGCATTAAATATTTCTCTGTAGAAAAGGGATATAGCGTCATTTATTGTAAGGCTGTCAAAATGGAAGCGGGTGTTATTGAGATATTCATTGATTAGGTTGAAATTTGCTTTGTGGAAGTCATAAGACTTAAGCGCTGGAGGGGAAGTGTTCAGGGATAGAGAGTTGTGAAAAAATGAGAGAAAGCCTCACTAAGCCTAACTCATTCAGCTTATACCGTATTATTCAGCTAACAAGACCTTACCATATAAATAGTTTGTCGATTAAACTGCTTAATCAGCTCAATAAACAGGTACCACATTCATGCTTTGAAATTAACGGTTTAAACAAAAATCCAATACCGTCTGATATTAAAAAGCGAAAAATTAACATTTAAAGGCAGAAGCCAGTCAGTACCTGATCTCTCGACCTCATCTTCTGAATGAACAGAATGCAATTAAGATAATTGCTGTGGTGTATAAATTAAGACTTCAGGAAAGGGCAGTGCTAAGCGATTTAAATTTAAGGCATTAACAAACGAAAATGATTGATAACTTTAAATTAATATAAGATGTTTTGGTAAGAATTATTTTCCTTGCACTTTTGTTTAATAAAACCAACATATGGGAGCTCCAAGGAATAATCGGATAAAGATTAGTTCTTTAGAAAAATAATCTATTGGACAAATTAATAAGAAATAATTGGAATCTTTTCCAGAACTTCCTATACTTCCTATACTTCTTTCAAAATGCTGCTTTCTTCTTCTTGTTTGTTAGTATTTTGCCTTTCCTCTTCCTACTTTTGTACAACCGTGCAAATTCTTTTTTTGTATTTTGTAATTATGTCATTAAAATACAAAAAGAGAAGTAAGTGCGAACTACAACCAACGCGACAAATTCAGTCGAATCTCTCGAATCCTATTTAGGACAACCACCCCATGAGAGTAGTATATTAACACCTGCGCGAATCCTATAACAAAAAATTCTATATTTTTTTTTTTTCGGAAGTGATCTTCGCCAAAATATTCGTTTAAACCAATGTTTATAGACAGGAAATGAATGATCCTAAAATGATACCGTTTTTACTACCTTTAGCATAAAATACTTACAATTTTGTCAGCTTGGTAATATAATGAATCTCACTCGTATTAACAAGTTTGTTAAAGCGAAGATTCTCTGGTTAAATACACATTTTAAAAAAGCCGTAGTAGATTCATTTTTCCATCTATCATCTTTTTCTATTTGTTAAAAGCAGTTTTGAAAAAAAATGTATTTAAGATTTTAACACAAAATGTCAATGATATAATAATGCCTCCCTTAGTTTACTATTCGAGGATCATAAACTAACCATTCGATTTCCTTGTGACATTGGTCCCCTTTCAAGTTGCTTACCACTTCTTTCGTACTTCGAAATGAAGTGAATTAGTTCAGGAATCAAACCTTAATGCGGAATAATACTGGGAGCAGGATTTTGCACCTACATACCTCGAAATACGTTACGAATACGAGCGTGGAGCTCAAAAACCAACCGATTGTTCCTCTTGACAATGGTTTTATGTCTCAACTGATTCTTCACTTATACATATAACCTTCGTTTTGTGCAACCTTCGTTGGGTGCATCGGCCTAAAGGTAACAAGGTCATTCGTGAAGTGAGGATAGCAGACAGCGAGATATGTGTTGTGCATTTCTCCGTTGGTTGGGTTAAGGGGCGATGGAGTGCGGGTAGACGTCGTAATTCGCGCGATCAGGTCTGGTGATAACTTCTAAGCCTTTTGGAATTTTGTGATGGTACTATAAAGGATAATCCCCCTAAACTAACAATTCATATCTTAAAACTCTTGTATCTCTAACGTATGTGGGAAGTTCTAGGGATTAAATATTGATCCCAGGTTTCAACCTTAATTGATTCTTATTCAAAATCATCTCTTTTCGAATTCATTCAGTAGTCGTATCAATATTGGAAACATTTCGACAGGTAAATATTCATCACTGATGCACTAGCTGGCCACTAACTTATTATATTTATGATACATAAAGTGTTGTTCTCAAGCACCAACCAACATATCCCAAGATGACCTCGCTCCCATATTTTATTTCGCTTTATCCAATTTCATCGTTTTCACCCCGAATTGATACAAATTGAATATGCACACTCAAACTTGCATTTCAATGACTGCCCCTAACCAACTGCGCTCGTCAGACAGCCGGTCACTTTGCCCATATGTCATTCATTTGTCGTCAGACTATCGGGTGCAAGGGTGCATGATGTCATTGCTTTCAATATGTATTCAAAATCCAATTTCATCCTGCGGATGAAGAAAACGAACACCAGCCACAGCAATTCAATATACATTCTTTCAAGTGCATTTCATTTCATACGGACCATCGGTCCTTCAAAGTGGATATTATTCATTCGTACCCAAATCTACAGATTTTATTGTCCGTCCACTTCAAATTCATACGCACATCACAAATGTATGTATGTATGTACTTGTGTGTGCATGACTATGCATCCGTAACATTGTTGTATTATGGTAAGTCGGATTTAACAACTGGAAGACAAGAAAACGATTCTTGGATTCTCGGAAGTGCTACGCTTAGTTCTGTACATACATACATATGTATGTATGTATCACGCTCTATCTGTACTATGCGGTTCTACTGAATCGCAACATGTTAAATATAGGATGAAGATGAATACCAGACACGGGTTGCTGTACTCGAAGTGCCCCTCGAAAACCACTTACATATGTGGGATAGTTTCGCGCATACAGACACTTCGTAACTGTCGAGGGCCCCTAACAAGGGTTTCATTCATTACCAACATAAAAGCAAATTAATAACACTCGAGGCCAAAAAACAAGAATAAAACACTGTTTTTCTTACGAATATACCATAAGTACATATGTACGTCCATGTATACTCGTCTCATAGTGTCATATGATAGGACCACCAGCGCCCTGATTCCGATAAATGTGACACCCTCTAAATCCTAAGTCGAAGCACAATATTCGTACGCACCGAGCACCGAAAGTTATTAAATTGTTTTGTTCCTTTGAGACACTAGCTCAGCTAATTACTGTGCGGCAGATAATTTAGTGAAGACATCGCCACTAATGCCCCTTGCTATTGGGTGGCATGCGAACAAGCAAGAGCCGAACTCTGCGGAGTGATGCGTTTAAATTTAGAAGAATGTCAAGTGTTATACCGCATTGTGGTGGTGCGAACGTTTATCTAAAAATACAACGTGTAAGATGGTTTATGAGCGGAGCGGCATAGTCGGGAAGAACACTATGTTAAACCCAATTAAGTCTGCACCGTGAGAAAATTCCTTTAATTTGGAATGCGTTGAGAGAAATCTCGTCATTATCGTCATGCTTTGGAAGGGTATGTCAAGGATCCGTGAAAAGTGTGCCTTCTGTTTGAATTTTTAGAAGAAAATTCTGAATACTTTATACTTGAGCAATAACATGTACATACATCCCTGAAAACTTCGTGGCGTTACCGATGAACAAAACGTCTGTCATCATCTGCTTAATTGTGGAGGCATTTTAAAACTGAAAATCCACTCATTTCAGAATATTAAAGTAATTTTAAGCAATTTACAACTTATGTTTAGAAACACCAGAATTGTGGCTTGCTGTGATGAAAGCCTTTGTAAGCCAGGTTATGGAATGGTTATGTGATGAATTAATAAGATGCAAAGGCAATGTATGCGGGTATGGTACTTGTTTGTAAAAGTATTTAAGGGCATGATATTCTACTAAACGGAAATATTTGCGAGTCTGCACTTTGATTGTGCGGTCTCTTAACAGACCATGTGCAAACAACCAACTCGAAAAAAACGCAGAAAAACATAGCCCCCCACTTCCGACAACGGATTCAGGCTAATTGACTTCCTAGCAGGGCTTAACCTCCTATTAGCAAACACACGATTCCCATCGACATCTCAACATCCATGGCGGAACCTGGCGGTCACCAGATCAGTCGGCCATCAACCAGGTTGATCACGTTGCGATCGACGTCAAACATTCATCCAGAATCCTAGTTGTAGGAGCCAATATTGACCCGACCTTGTCGTAGCCAAGGTACGAATGAATGCTACGGAGTGGGGCAAGACAACAAGAATTTGACGTCGGCAAGTTACAATCACAGGAGACCGCTAGGATCATCGCCGATTGAGTCCCCCTCCACCTCTCGCAAAGTCCGATGACATTGGCACAATCCACAACAGTGGTAGCATTGCCAGTGCCATCAGAGGCGATGTGCTGGGTTTGAAACCGCCGCCAGCTAGAAACCCCTGGTTTGATGAGCAATGCAAACAAGCACGTGTAGCTAAACCGTACACAAAGCCATGCTAGACAGACGGACGAAAGCTGCTCGTGAGCTCTACGAACAGAAAAGCAGAGAGGAACACACGCAAGAAAGAAAAATAGATAGCACGAAAAACATGAGATGCTACCACAGGAATGACGCTCGCAAGTTTTATCAAAAAGTAAAACGAACATGCCAGGCTTGAAAGCCAAAGCAGAAGCCTGTAGGGATGAAGACGGGCACCCAGTAGTTGTCTCACAGTGGATGCCGAGAATATGGAAAAACCACTTCTGTAGATTGTATAACGGCGATGATAAATCTGATACCGCTGTCAGGCAGAATGATCCATTCGCAGCGGACGAAGAATCGAGTGAATTCCACCCACCTGAGTTGGATGAAATTAAGCTTGTTATTTCGTTATTAACAAAGCCGCGGGCGCATACGCTCTCATTTCTGAGCTATTTTAAGCGGCTGGAGATGAGAACGGAGACCCCTATAACTGCACCAACTATATAGGAATAAGTCTCCTTAATCGCGTATAAGATCTTCTCTGCCGTACTTTGTGAACGCCTGAAAGGCCAGGTAAATCCACAATAGACCAAATTTTCACACTGCGCCAGATCTTGGAAAAAACCCAAGAATTCCGAATCGACACACACAACTTTTTGTCGATTTTAAGGCTGCGGATGACAGTGTGCATAGGGACGATCTATACTGAGCCATATCTAGTTTTGACATCCCTGCTAAACTCGTCAAGTTGTCCATGACAACAATGGAAAATTCGCGCTGTTCCATTAAGGTTGGTAGTGAATTAACCGAGACCTTCAATGTTAAGGATTTCGCCAATGTGACGCACTGTCATGTAACTTCTTCAACATTGTGCTTGAAAAGATCATACGAGACTCACTGGCCAACATAAGGGGTACGATCTATTTCAAGTCTGCGGATGACATTGACGTAGTTGGGCCAGCACAGCACGACGTTAATGAAGTATTCAAAAGCATTAAAGCAGAAGCGGCTAAAATGGGTCTTCGGTGTATGAAGGTAAAACCAAATATATGCTGTCATCCAAAAAAGATGCACAACACCGACGTCTTGGCCCGAACGTCACAACTGATGGCTACAAAGTTAAAGTGGTCGAGGACTTCGTCTACCTTGGCTCATTAGTGACCAGCGACAACAATATCAGCGCTGAGGTCAAACGGAGAATTGCTCTTGCCAACCGCTGCTTCTTGGACTCAAGAGGCAACTGAGAGATCGAGCTCTCTCTTGAAAAACCAAGGTAACACAATATAAATCACTGATCATCCCGGTCCTACTTTACGGCACAAAGGTCTGGACCTTAACGAAAACGGATGAGGATGCCCTTGATCGCTTCGAAAGCAAAATTCTGCGTTCAATCTATGGTCCCGTTTTTACAAATTGAGAGGAGAAGGTACAACGACGAGCTGTACGGGCTGTACAGCGACATCAGCCTAGAATGATGTCTCCGGATCCTACGCCTAAGATGACTAGGCCATGTAAAGCGAATGGACAACACAGCTCCGGCTCGAAGAGTCTTCGAATCCAACCCTGAAGGACGACCGAAATTAAGGTCTCGCATACAGATGAAAAGGGACCTTAACCAAATGGGAGTGCGGCACTGGAAGCAACTGGCAAAATATCGTGCCAGCTGGAGACGCTTGTTGATTGAGGCCCAGGTTCACACCGGACTGTAGCGCCATCTAAGAAGAAGAAGATATTCTACTTATATATATTGTACATACATACATATATATAATATATCCCATTTTAAATTGTGCAGACCTCTACCTCTACCTCTACCTCTACCTTAAAGTTGTATGGAATATAATATTTACAAAACAAATCTAGTAAATCTTATCTGTTAGCTGTCATCACAGCCTAACCTAGCCTACAGCCTAACCTAGCATGTGAAGAACGATTTACCGGGGTTCTGTACTACTTTAACTCCCTATATTAATTTTTTGGCGGCTTTAATTTGAAAGTAAGCTACAATCATATAGAAAATGAGTAAAGAGTAACAACATATGTTCCTATATGGGCATGTCCAATTGTAACTTTGATATCGTAAGTAATAGCGATTCTAACGATATCTTCAATAGAGCAATAAAGAAAACTAATGATGCGTTCTATCGTTAGGGTATAATTAAAATTAAGTGCCATAGCCCACATATGAATGTCACACAGAGTCATCCGCCAAAAGAGTTATTTTATATTAAGAGGAAAATACAACATTTTGGAAAATGTATTTCCATTTTTCATTGTAACTTATAGTATTCTAAGGTTGTTAACAGTTACGTCTTGGACTTTTCTACTATTCGAATTTTTTTTCAAAGATATTTTTCATCATGGTTGTTAAATTTGCCGCTATATTTCACGAATCACAACTCTGATATTTTCCTCCAGTGCATTAATCTTTGGTAAACCATTGGCATAGAATTTAACTTTAATAGAGTAGCTTCAAGGAGATAAAGTCTAGTGGTATCATAAATAATGCAATTTAGCTTTGTTTCACCAGCTGTGTGGTAGGTGGCGCCCCTCTGTTGAAAGTTAAAGTCTTCCACATTCATAGATCAGGTTCAGGCTAAAAAAGTCAGTCACGATGGTTCGTGAAGCCAATACATTTACTGAAACTATCGCTCCAACATCGTTTAGAAAAAAATATTCCCCCCAATATACCGTTAACCCGAAACCAACCCAGTTGTTACTCGTCGCAGATCAAAAACGAATGGAGCATCAAACGATAGTGATAGAGGTAGTTTTGTTTGTTCACAAATGAAAAGGGGCTCGTCACTCAGACTACTTTTGTTTAAATAAGTCAATCATATTATTTCGAAATTTCGTTCTAAAACGGGCATTAATAGGTATCCGATCACAGTACGGTGACAATATTTTCATCTGACCTTGGCGGTAGAGTACAACTCTAACCTGTTGATTTAGTTTCCTTTGAGTGTAGGGGGCTTCTGATACTGATAAGACGGAATTCGAATCCCATAACAGTAGTCATTAAAATAATATTGCATGGTATTTCTCCTCTGTACCTTAGTTCCTTACAGTTGGTTTTCCTCAGATTGCAACGTCAGTATATACAATATAATAAAATAAAGACCAAAGCCGCTTTTGCTCAGCTGAGTTTCTGGCTGTATCATAGAAGCCAACTTGATTTCAGAGAGAAGGTAGTCTGCTATATGACTTTTGGTTCAACTACAGTGCCAACTTTCTTTGGCTGTTCTTTGGACATTCTAAAGCAAACAACTTAAGATCATGGCATTCGGGCTTATTACTCGTCTTAAAATGTAATAATTAAACCAAATGGACAATTAAAGCTAAGAAAAATTATATTTTAGAACCAACTTAGCATAGGATAAATTAACTTAAATATAGTAAGATTGGGATTGTCTTAAATTTTATTTTAAAAAGAGCATAAGATACTATGCAAACTTTTTTTCAAGGCCTATGTTTTATTTTATTTTGGTACAGGATAAATGTATGTAAGTTAATTCATATTCATGACCGGAAAAAGTGGAAAGACAAAAAATAAATAATTTTTAATGTTAATCTTAGAGTGTTCGGATGGACCAATAAGACATTTAAGCACAGAAGATAATTAAGCTAGTTGTAAGTAGTTCTAAGTAGTTCTACGTAATACTTTACTAGTTCTAAGTTAGTTCTAAGTAAAAAGAAAAAAGTTAAACCAAGGCTACTAAATTTGAAAAAAATATTAACTATGACGGTTCCAATTAAAAATTTTCCAGTTCAAATGCTTTAATATGCCTAGTCTTCATATAATGAAGCTGGGCGTATTTGATAAACTAGGGATGACATTTCTGGTATTGAAATTTAAATTTATACTACATAGTTAACGTACAATACATTGGACACACGTCACAGCGTACGTGAGACAATTTGCTGACGATGCGCCTGCGAGATAAACATGCTCTGTAGCTCAATCTGTTGTCAATGCACTCACGCCAACACCGGATGCGACGGTCACATGAGTACCCACGCTACACTTTCATCCACCACATCATATTATCCATTGCACTCCACCTATCTGCTGTCATCCGAAAGCCCAAGCCACTGCACCTGTACTTCTAGTATTTAAGGTAGCACAAATTAGAATTAGAGTCATTTGTAATTTTGCCTTGCCTCTAGCCGATTGAAATAAAAATTATTTTTTTATTTCTTTAAATAAGCAAGTAATTTAAATTACTTTATATCCATTTATTCATAAATCGTGTTCTTCAATTTAGTTTCGACATTAGAAAATAGGTGGGGCTTAGGCAGCAGCAGCTTGTTAAAATCAGTGATAAAAGCAAATTGATAAGAAAAGAACGACAACCGCCGGAATCCACCGTCATCAACTGCTTATGAAAATTCGCTTTTCGAAGTCACAACTGTACTGATTGCGAAAAGTATTGGTTTTGAATCCACACGGTCCAAAATGCAGTACCGGATAACAATCTTTCAAACAAAGTAAGATACGAATACAATACCGATGTACTTAATAAATGTTACTTTTAAACACAAGTGAATTTACTAAATAAAATTCCCATTCTTAATAGGAAGTCAGCTTAATTTTTTATTGGAATTCTTTTCTGATGTAGAATCGATTTTTCGACCTAATAAAAATTATAGATAATTGCATATAGATAACAGGATGAGGATAATTTTGTAGATGCTTAAACGTGATGCTGGAACTTCATAAACACCAATGTCCCGTGACATGCACCATTCACGAGCCCTACTGATTGCTTGCAGGCGTTCAAACACACTCTGCCCACTGCAGCTACCCTCTTCATGGAACCGCCGGAATTACCGGTACTCCTTCGCTCTCCGTAATGCAGTTTCCACGTTTTTCATCATTCATATTCCTACAATTCCAGCATTGGTTTAATTTGCGAAGCTGGGTTTGATAGAGTACCTCGCCATTCCGTGAACCGTCTACAGTCGAATATTGCGTGCCTCAGGTCTTCCTTTTAGTTTGGACACTCTGAGCAATAAATGAGCAAGTTTTTATGGTCAAATCGGTATAGATATTTGTGATAACCCCGTTGCCAGAGAAAAATTAAGTTAGATGGTAGTTGCAATTTTCTTGTTTTGGTTTATTGCGATATTAATTAATGAAATCGGGCTGTAAATCTATCTGCCTTTAATTGTATAATTCTACGCTATGGGGCCATTGAGAATGCCTTTCTTCCTACTTCATTATCCTTATCGTGTAAGCTTCAATTAACATGGCGAAGCAAATTTCGCTTATCTCGTCCACAAGAGAATAGAGCTGACCACTCAACATAGGTTCACCTATGTTCGATAGTAGTCTTGAAGGTATCGTTTGTAGCGACGACGCTTTCTTGCTCGTATGGCCTGCATTTTAAAGCAAAGTCTGTTAACTGCAATCCTTCTTAAGATTTTTCCGCTCTCTCTTGGATCGGATATTTTCTGTTAGTATTAAGAACATCCTTCGTTTTATGGACTGTCAATTCGAGATTTGCTGGTTCAAGCTATTGCTTGATTTGGGCAACTGTGGTGTTTGTGATTGACTCCACTACTTGAGTGTGCTTTACAACCCTCACAACGCGACGGCTCTACCGGCTGTGAAACCGATAATATTGACTCCCTGTGATAGCTTGAGGAGTATTTCACGCCATTTTTAACTTCCTGTTGACAAGATAATTTATGACCATCACAGATAGTAACGCGTTTCTACGCTTGGGATCGATCTCCCTGTATATGACCAGTTGTCCGAGTCAAGTGCTTTCTTAACATCTTGTGTCACCACATTGCAATTTTCTTTGACCACACCTGCACGAGTGTCCTTCTATCGCTTCAGATGAAATCGCTACTAATACCTTAATGGTATTGACGATTGAAAGCAATTTTCTGAAACCATACCGATGATTTGGTAAAGTTGGCTCGTGGCTCGCTAGGATCTCCATCGCAACCAAGCGCCTTCTCGTCTTCTGAGGCCTCTCTGTACTTTATTCAGTCTAAATGGTTGGGATATTTATTTCTTCTATTTCTCGAACAACCGTGGACATAGCGTGCGGCTTTTGGGGAAGAAGGTGCACCACCATAATTCTAGGCTTTATTGGGTATGTGATTTGTGGAGATCGGCCGGTTATTAGTCTGATGATTTTGCAGGCCCAGGCGCTGATGTTTTATATGCTCTTAAAGCATCATATCCTGTTCCCCTTTTTTTCTTATTGCTAAGTTTGATCTCGTTGGTCTAAAGGTCTGACTGTCGGACCTTAAGGTAATTTGTTTCGAAAGTTTTTTTTCATCTTTCTACCACTAGCATGGACCGGCTCTTCGGGTTATTATTTTTTTAGTCTTTGCCGCAGCGAAGACGACAACGAAGTTTTGTATGAGTTGATGCGACACATTTTCAGCGGAGTCGAAAGTGTTCCTGTCGAAAAATGTATCCATGCGTTGGGGAAATACGCAGAACGGTGCGTATCCACCTACATATATCTCCTCTGTAGTTTGAAACGGGTGCTGTTAGCTAGGTGCTCAAACAAGTACTTAGCCTACAAAAGAAAAACAAACATTTTGGAGAAGTGGCGATTTATATTTCAATATAGTCTCCTTTTAGCTCGATACACTTGACCCAGCGATGCCCCAACTTCTTTAACCCGTCTGAAAAGTAAGTTTTCTCGAGGTCTGCAAAGTAGGCCTCCGTGGCGGCGATGATCTCCTCATTCGACAGAAATTTCTGCTCGGAGAGTGACTTTTTCAAGTTTGGAAACAAAAAGAAGTCACACGGGGCCAAATCTGGAGAATGCGGTGGATGGGGCAGCAGTTCGTAACCCAATTTGACCAATTTGGCCGTGGCGAGGGCGGAGGTGTGAGGCGGTGGAAGAGCACTTTGTTCTTCGCCACGTGGGGCCGTTTTTTCTTCAATTCGGCGTCGAATCGGCCCAATAATTTGGCATGGTACAGCCCTGTGACCGTTTTGCCCTTCTCCAGGTGTTCGATGTGAACCATCTTGTGAATCCCAGAAAACGGTGGCCATCACCTTTCCGGCCGATTGGACAGTCTGCGCCTTCTTCGGAGCACGTTCGCCGGTTCAATGTTTCGACTGTTTCGGAGTGAGCAAACGCGGCACCCATCGCGCCGACAGCTTTCTCATGCTTAAAATTTCATGCAGGATATGACCCTAGTAATCTTTTGAAATGCCAACTGTCTCAGCTATCTCGCGCACCTTCAATCGGCGATCTGCCAATACGAGGTCGTGGATTTTTTCACGTTATCCTCCGTGGTAGCCGTTTTCGAGGCACTTGGACGTGGCTCATCAAAAACCGACGTGCGACCACGTTGAAACTCGTTAAACCAATTTTTGATGGTCGCCATGGAAGGAGAAGAGTCGCCGTACACAGCATCTAAACGCTCTTTGATTTCGCTGCGCGATTTCCCTTCCAAAAACCAGAATCGATATACCGACCGATATTGCTCCTTTTTCCATTTTTCTAAAATCCGCGGACACTCCCGCTTTTACACGCGGCCAAAACAAAACTACAGTAGCCGTCTACTAGAATGTACTAAACGATAGTAAGTTGCTCTTGCGATACTGGCACCATCTGGTGGTGAGGTTAAGTACTTATCGGACCACCCTCGTACGTTGGTTGAATTTGTTCAATAGCGTTATTCCACAGGCCTAACAATTTATCTAATCAATTTTAAGTCCAGCTTCGAACATTTTCTTGATTATTTCTCCAGGAAAATAATTATGCACTAATTGAATTATTTGCTCTCTGGGTATTTTCATATTCGGACATAAGGATATAATATCCGCTTGCGTTATCTCCTCAAATTCAAATTGCATTTATTACAAAAAAGTCAGGGGTCGTTTGCCCCCGATTTGGCCAAATCACACCAGGGAAAAGCAACATTGCTACGATTATCGCAGAAGCTGACGGGAATGATAAGTGCAGAAGCCCCCAGTTTAAGATGAGAACTTTTGTCTTTAAAAAAAAAAATGTGGAGATCTTTTCATCGCCAAATACTATGCTATGTACACTGAGCACAGTTTTGCCTCCATTTCTTTTATAACTCCCCTTGTTGTCATTGAAATGCTACTTTGTCGAATTCTAATGAAATAGTCATTATCATAATTCCAGAACAAATACAAAAATATGTCAATTTTTACTTAAAATTCAATACAAATAATATCTATAATGTTTTTCTTTTGTATCTCCCAGAGAAACGTCACTTTGTGAGTTGTTATTTTCATTCGATACGTGAGCTTTTGAGTGCCATCATCCCAATTAGGTAAATCGGTCATTCGATCACGAGTCCTACTCATGCACTTGTTATTTATTGCGGTCATTTGCGTCTCTTATTGATGGTTGCGTCACAGCTTTCTTCATAACTTCTGGTTTTTTGGGCGGCATAGCCACTTGTTAATCACAGACTGAGTGTTTTGTGGGAGTTCTTTTCTTTTTTTCTTTTCTGTATTTTTGTTGCTTACGTGACAGCTCTGTGGGGTCCTTTACAAAGGTAAAAGGCCGAGCGCGTAACATTTCAAAGGTGTCCTTCATGGGGGACCTTTTATATTTGCGTATGTACGAATATGTGTGCCTTCGTATATATATTTTCGTAAACTTTATTTTTGCGCATCTTGCAAACAAATTAATATACAAACTTAATAATTATAAAGCTTCCTAATGGAATGGAATGACAGTTTGGATACCAGTCGATCTTTATTCTCTGTTCGACCTTTATTGTCTGTTAATTTCTGCCATCTAGTCTGAATTTATATGGATTATATGGAGCAGTTACAAGTATTTTCGCAAGAAATGAGCCGTCAGACGCCAGACGCCAATAAGACTAAGATGTTAAATATTAAAATGAGATATTTCTGTATTTGGGGTCTAAAATAACAGGTTTTCTTTCTTTCAAGGCCTAATCGGTTCTCTACTTCATGTTTTGGCATATACTCCTAAAATACAAATTTTCGGCTTGACACTCCAACGTATTAGGCCAAAATACTCTTGTAATTTATGGAGATTCAAGCTCCAGACTGCAAACGGACTAATCTGAATTCTGAACCTCCTTTAATTCTGATAATAAATAATGAAGATTGGACACTTGATTAATGGGTCAAATTGTATACACAGGGGGTGGTCGTGGTGCAATGGTAGTTATCATCGACTATTGAGCGGAAAGTCTGTAGTTCAAAATGTGTCCATAGCCAAGAATAATTCCTATTCGAAAAAATTGTGCAACAACATCAGTTATGAATGAGAGATGATAAAAAAAAATGCCGACGAAGGCATAACACTCGCAGGATAGGATCACTTCAAAATGTATACTCTGTGTGTGTATTTCCAACATAACATGTTAATGACATGGAAACAAAGAGTTACTGTGAACTACAACCAATGCAAATTCAGTCGAGTCTCTCAAATCGTATCTAGGACAACCACCCTCAGAGAGTAGTGAACGAACATCTTCGACACAAACCATCTGCACCCCAACCTGGTTGGGTGACATAAGAGCGTACACTCTTGAACCTACATGAACCCTATAAAAAAAGCTGCCGGAGTACAGTAATTACCTCGGTCTATATTCTAAGTGAATATTAGGAATGAAAGGTAAATCTTAGGACTTGCAACTAACTTATTATGAATACACACAATATCAAAAACCAACACACAATGACCTCCAACAAGCGTGACGTTTGAAAAGAAAACGTCGATTATCTTCTGAAAACTTAGGATACCTTGCCCTGGTATTACTGGAAACTAAGTTAAAATAATTGATAAGTTTAGTCTCAGTTTATATTAAAATATATCGAACTACAACGTTGTTCAAAATAGGTTTTGGCGAAGTGGCGCTATTCGGTTCATCGTTTTTTATTTTTTGAAGGTGTACAATCAAAACAGATTCAACGATTATTAAAAATAAGGTATAAGAGAGCGCCGTTGCGCAATGGGTAGTGTGTCGGTCTCTGATGCGTGATGAACGAGTTCGGATCCCGATTACACCAATGCAATCGAATACTGTTTCGCGGCTTCTCTCCTCAGCGAGGTACTTCCAAAATCTCCGTGGTACACTTGCTTTGAAAAAGCTTCTTGCCTTTCGCCGTTCGAAATCGGCATTAAACTGTAGGTCCCATTCACTTGCGTGAAAAACAAATCGCATACAAAATAAGTGAATGAAAGAAGTTTTTCTCCGGCTCTTCTTGAGCCTTAGCGCCATCTAGGAAGAAGAAGAAGAAGAAGTTCTCTTAGCCTCCGATTCGAACAGTAGAAATATGCATTGCCGCAGGACGTACAAAAGTGCATCAACACCAGAAAACATAGCAATAATACAGGATATGATTATAAAATATCGTCGGTTAACTGAGAGAGACTTTTTTTTTTTTGGAGGCTTCTGCTCTCTGTTGGAGCACTCAGACGTAAATACCGGCCATTGTACTACCAGGCAGAAACCTTTACTGTATTTTCCCGGTTGTCCGCTAAGCTAAGTGATTTGGCATACACCATGTTGGTACGCAAAACCGCGTATCTGTGAAAGCTGTCGCAGAGAAAGTGGGCGGGTGTCACAGCAGCACCTCGTAACATGCAGCACAAGTAGGGGTCTCACTGATGTCAAGCACGCAGAGATGCTTAGCAACAGTTTAATAGCCGGTTATGACGTCCTCAAGTTTTCTGCAATCAAATTTCCTTAAGAATAAGAAGAATGTTGCGGATTTCTGACAGACATCAAAGCGTACGCGCTTAGTCATCCATCATGGATATTCCTTACATCTACAAATGTGTGTATTAAAGTCTCAATCGCTGATGTAGGATTTGACCGCGGAAGCACGTAGTTCAGGACCTGAGGAACTCTCCTCTGTGCCCCTTCTAGCAAGATCTAAAGATCTTATTTCATGTGATTCATGGGACCCATACAAACCTTAGTGAATTTAGTCTTTCCACTTTGTTCAAAAAAATCTTGAGTTCTAATTTGGAGCTGATTAAAGGGTTGGACTTAGCTTTGAGTGCAGCTTGGCTGTCAATGCAGACGCATATGTTTTTTCCCTTCCCACTTGTGCTTCACAACATAGTACATGGCCATTAGGATTGCTTATATCTCTGATTGAGAGACAGACGCATATTTTCCTCACGAAAAGTGCAGTCGGACGTTTTGCGTCTGTAATCTGTTTCGATGATTTCAAGTCGCCAGGTACTGTTATGCTATTACCCTGCAAAAAGGCATAAGAGAGCTGCTTTCTACTCTGAAGAGAATTTTCTCTGCTGGATTGGCACTTGCCTATATATCTATTCCTTGGCAAGAAATAAGTTCTCGAAAATCAAGATTAAGAAAAACATACAATTTTTATTTACGACCGGCTGGTCTAAGCGCTAACATAGGACTGAACTTAACTAGCAATTGATTATTAATTTATGTTTGGGACTTTTGCACAGGTGAAATCTAAGAACTTGAACTTGCGACGGAAATTCTCCAGACGCATAGTTGCATTCCTTGATTCACTTGTGCAATCACAAAGTATGGGAAATTGGGACATTAGCATGATGATAGTGGGGTTCGTGTGAGGTGCCGGTGCAGGGGATCCATGTGTGGTGTTTGGTATTGGTGGCCAAGGGGAGAATCCGGTGTCGGCGGTGTGCGGAAAGGTTATTGGTGGTCATTTGAGAGTGTAGCTGGGTGGGATGATGTTGCTTTGACGGCTCATGTTAAGCGACTGTCCGGCCCAGAGCATAGGCGGCGCTGAATGTAATCGATGACTGGCGCACGAGTAATGGGCTAAGACCGGGAATCCTTCTGCACGAGAAGGAAAAAAAATTCTGGCATTACTCAGCTCATGCTAAAAGACATTCCCATCCCGATATACAAGGATGCTAAGTACCTGGGAGTCAACATAGATAACACGCTTCTTTGGAAAATGAGTAGCGCCCCGTGTGCCGGGGAAAGCCTCCGTGTAGCTGTTTGCGTGTTAGCCTGTTCTGCAAGACAACCGATGCATTTGAGATTATCGGTCTTATCATTGCCGTGTAGATCCAGCGGACCTTTTTCGGCGATAAGCCTCATGTTTTGTCAGAAGCACCTTTGCATTGCCAAAAAGCTGACAGCACTTTAGTGGTTTTTGACTCAACATGCTTTGACCAAAGAAGCTAACTACCTTAGATAAGCTTCCATGGCAGTATGACAGTATTTTTCCTTCTCCTCGTGAAGAGAACGATATCGGTCTTAAGCCGATTAACCGCCGGCCCATATTCGTGCACCAATCATCGATCAAATATAGGGCCGCCTGTGCTTTATGGCAGACAGTCGCTAAACATGAGCGGACAGAGAGAACGGCAACATCACCGCATAGGCCTAACCTAAGATTTAGTAGAAGCCATATGCATCTCATTAGACAATGTGAGCAATATTATTGAAGTCTTGGGCTGCAGAAAGATCTGCAAAATGGGCGCAACATTCGCTAGGCATGGAATAAAAACACACTCGTATGTCACTTTTCCAACAACATTTGAAGTGTTTTAGAAAAAAGAAAAATAATTTTCTGTGTCGTTTTATCACTTGGGTCTACTATCTGATTCTGAATCAAGATAAGAGGCTAAGAAATGGTGTGAACCCGGCACTTCAGCTTCAAAACGAGTCAGAGTCCGAAAATCGGACAAGAAGGCTTCAGCTTCAAAACGAGTCAGAGTCCGAAAATCGGACAAGAAGGCTTCAGCATCAGTCTTTTGGGAAACATGGCTCCCTCAGATTTCTGGCTGCTCCCACATCTCAAAAATGCATGCTTAGAAACGATCACTGGATCAAGTGTATTGAAGTTCAGGGAGATTGAATTGAATAATAAAATCCAAACAATTCAAACTTGATTCTCTTATCGAACGATAAAATTTATTGAACAACCTGGTATTATTTTGACCACAGCTTTAAAAACATTAAGGTTTGGTAAAAGATAGAAAACAATATGATAAATGAATACAATTTACTTCGTTTGGTGAATCTGCTATAAGTCAGATTAATTAATTTTCAAGAAGACCGTGAAAATATTTAATTTCTTTTGCAACCTGAATCGATTAATGAACCATAAGTTCTTCCTAAAAATTCAAGCTATTAGTATGTTGTTCTTGTTAGTGAATATCCGGTTGTGTAAACAAATTATCGTTGCGCAAAAGATAGGAATTCCACTAATTCGAGGATTATTAGAAATGTATAGTAATAACACTTTTATGAGGCCCATATTCACCAGACTTGTGTTTCATGGCCGTCGTTTTACAACCGTAAATTCAAAAGGGTTTCAGAGAGTAGAAGAAGCTCTTACATATAGTATCAAAGCAGAATTCAGGAAAATTTGCGCGACTAACATATGTACGTACATATATTATAAAATATATTTTATTGATTTTTTGCAGCTAATTTATCCCCTTTTTACAATCTCTTGCGAAACAACTTTAAGTTCACTCAGACTCATGTCAATCCATTGTCTTCTTCAAGAACAAAATTAAGTTTTCCGACGTTGAAAAGTTCGCCTCCGACTTGACAGCCAAGTTTCATTCCAAACTAAGCAATTAAAATCCTTCACTAAAAACATCATATGAACATTCCAACTCTTCGTACTTGCAATCCTATCCGTGTAGCCAAAGTGAATTTACGCTCGTGTTTATTACTTCGCACCATTCCGTAATGACAAGAGGAAATGCAGCGCGGAGCGTACTTTACAACTGAGTGGAAAAAGTCTATGAAAAATCAGTATAACTCCACTTGGACGATATCTTCCTCGCAATAGCAACAGGAAGCTGAAAATAAATGTCGCTCGCACCATCTTAGAGCTGCCAGTGACTATACCATCACAGATATAAGATGCGGCTTAGCAACATACATATTCCTGCTAAGGACACCATAACGACACATTGACATATCGCTGCAATGTGTCCGTATCCCGGAGAATCACCTTTTTATTTCTCTGATTGTAACGATGGCGATGATGATGATGGAATTGATGCAGACGACACTGACACCGGTGGCGGCTGCAGGCGGGCTACAATCACCCCTGCCAGATGTTTTCAAGCCGTCCTTGATGTCTTTATTTTTCTACTGATCCCACGTCCATGCATCGGATCATAGCTGATGGTGGGTAGAGCAAAAATCAAAAAAAAAAAAGAATCACATGTCAAGTGGAACAGCGATAGCCAGAGATGGAGAAAATAGACGCAATGAACTCGAAGTGATTTGTGAGTCGTTATATCTCTGGATGTGTGATACTATTCGGCTTCAGTATCAGAGCTGCGCTAATCTACTTGGGTGAGTCGTAAAATAAATCTCGGAAGGAATTCGAAAGGGAATTTTTGAAATTGTCACCTTACTGAATGGAACCAGTAGATACTTTTCATTTACATATGTTTATACATCGGTGGCCGTCGGGTGGTGGAGGTGTAGTCGAATTTATTACCGAGGAACCGCGTTGCGATAATGGTGAAGACGTTCTAATTAATTTTTAATTTAAGATGGCGACGCGATTATTTAGTGGCGGCGTGGGCCTTGAGGTTGTCTCTTCAGAAATGAAAATTCGAATATTTATGTAATTATTTTCGGTTTTATTTGGAAGCAGAAGAAAAATTGTATAGCTTTTTGAGTAATTTCCGGAACAGGTCGATTTAGAGATGCCGATATGACATTGGGATTTGTGGAACAATTAAGAGCGGAATTTCTTGGGATGTGCACTTGAGGTGGAAATGGTTTGAGGGAATTCCACGCAGCCTTATTAGTCAGCGTATGCATGAGGGTGCTTTGGAAGATAAGCAGACAACTTAGGTAATTATAAAGTGTGTAACATGGTATTTTCTGACGGCAAGTTATTCAAGACTGCATGAAAAAGTTAGTAACAAAAGACGAGAAGTTTTTGGTTAATGTCCAAGTTGGTTAATCGCTAGTTATGGTAGCTTCTAATTTTTGTGATGCAAGATTTACGAGTTAATTGCACTTTATCTACCACAAGCGTGTACTGTATACGTATAAGAACTAAATTAGTCCAATTAGTATAACTTATTACCAACATATGTTGGATGCTCACAGGCTTTGTTGTAGAAACCTCTTCAGTAAACTAAAAGGCCAAGGATTAAATGCCAATAAACCCCATTTAAATTGACTTATTGTTACTGTCTTTATTTATGTTGTTTGCTTACAACCGTTGCCGGACACACAAAGGAAGATGTAGTCCTTTGCCTATAAGGAGTAATATTTCAAGTTAATTGAATTAAAACAACATTATATGCTGGGGCCTTAAGTAAATTCGAGCCTATGTTTTTATGAAAATGAATACTTTATTTAAAGTAAGTCGCCAAAAAAATGTCACTTTAAATATTTTTTGACACTAATTACAACTTTTGCTCACAATCCACGTTGGAAAAAACACACTTCATATGAGGTGATCGGCGAATAGGCCTAATTTTCAGCTACACCGATAGATCGGAAGTACTGCTCAGCAATGCCATGCATCATCAGTTGGAACAGGTGGTAGCCACAAGGGGCAATGTTCGAAGAGTACCTCGGGTGGGGTAGGATACCACACAACATGTGGCTAAGCCTTGTGGTGTTGCAAAATCACTTTATCTTGTCTTTGCTAATAAAGCGGCTACTTTTCCTTCAATGATAGACTCAATTCTGATTGATGTCTAATTCTGGCTAAATTGGTCTTTCAACATGGCGCGATAGCGAGCTCCTTTGACCATAACAGTAGAATAATCTACATCGACAGAAAAAAATAAAGTCCAATCACATCTCCGGCATGGAGACTCTATAATAACTTAATTAACTTATTAACTAGGTCACAGGGTGGAAACGATTACGGAGAGGGTGAAGGGTTAGCAACTCTAAGACTGGACTTTTTGATGTGAACGTCCAAAAAAATTGTGTTTGCTTTGCGCAGCATTCTGGACATTGGTACTTAGTAGCCATAATTTGTTCGATGTGTTTATACGGAAAAGGGGCTTGGACTGAAGGTTACGCGGGTTGGTGGTAAGGGGAGTCATGTGCAATAATGTCGAGTAGTCAATGTTACCGCTTTTAGGCGATCCGTTCAAGGTAGTAAATTAAGGGGGTCAGCCCGGGGAAGGCCACGAATGGCAAAACGGATAAACCTACCAACGTAGGTTTCAATACATATAGTATGGGGTTCGGAAGAGGGGGACCGGGCTTAGCTAGCATATTCGAAAAGACGCCTAACGAAAGTAATGTTATTTCGAGAATTCTTTGGAACAACGTTTCACGAAACCGAGGCCAGAGTTTGCACGTTTGATAATGTTATCGATATGGAATGTTCTCAACATCATTTATGGTTAGAATAAATATCAATGGGCCGAGATGACTACCTTGTGAGACCCCGGAGGAAGCATTAATTGAATCAGAGATAGAAAATCTGAAAATAATGTTATATTGACGATCTTCTAGATAAGATTTGATCCATGAGATAAAATCGGGGGAGTAACTAAGGGCAGTGAGCTTGAGGATAATGATTTGGTGAGACATTTTATCAAAGGCCCTGCTGAAGTCAGTGCAATAACGTCTACTTCTTTGCCGGCTTCGAGTGCACACAAAGATTGTGAAACAAACTCGACTAGATTAGTGGTTCTTGACCGACCTTTTAGGAACACATGTTGGTCAGGGGAAAATATGGATTTGCAGTGGAAGAATAGTGCATCATAAACGATGATCTTGAAAAGTTTGTGTGGCAATGGGGCAATAGTTAGACACATAATTTTTCAGTCCTTTTTGTGGATTGGAATGACATAAGCATATTTCCAAAGCTGAGGAAAGAGTCCTCGAGAAATAGAGCAGTAAGGGGTAATATAAAATGGTTCGCGCACTTTTTTAAAACTACCTATATGGCAGGTAGAAGGTTGGGACCGGGAGAGTAGTCGTCATTTAGGTTGTGTATATTTTCGGCGATTATGTCGGGAGTTATTTTCAGTGAGACAAGAGACGTCTGGGAGCAGTATTTCAAATATCAAAAGTAGTCGTGATCGGGTTGAAGATTCTGGTCGGTGAATGTTTGACTGAAGAGATGAGCAAAGAGGTTGGCGATTATTTGAGAGAATTAAATGTAGCGGGGTAATTATCCGTTTTTCTTTTGCATTAATGAAGTGGAAGAAACACTTGGGGTCGGAGATAAGGAAGGACTGCATACGGTTCAGGTATCGGATGTAGAGTGATTCACATAGCTGTACAAATTTAGTGTAGGACTGCATATAATAAGAAAGGTCAAATGCAGAACAGGTTTTAAGATAAGCGTGCCAATTTTTGTTTCTTTTATTGCGAAAGAGCGTAGTCCCTTGGTATACCAGGGCGGAGATGGAGTGTAATTGTTTTTTGGTAAGTATGGAACCGAAAGTATGAAGCAGCTAAGAATTTTGGAGTAAAATAGCGCAAGAGTTTCTTTTAAGGATATGTGTGAGTTAGAGCTATGGAGGAAGCTAAAATTAACATTGTTGAGCTGATTATTTAGTTTCGCGAAGTCAGCTTTCCGGGAATTGAAAAACTTTGTACTTTTGGAGGGAGAAATGGTGAATTAAGTCTGGAGTGAAAGAGTTAGCGATAAATGTGGATGAAGGGGGTCTAAAGTAGAGAGAAGATGGTTACTTGGGGTAACAACGCAGATTACGGCAATAAGTAAGAAAATCAGGTCGAGTTGTCTGTGCATGTTATTGGTGATGTTACAGAGTTACAGAAGGCTGGCAACTTAGTATCAATGTGTGGGCTGTGAGGACCTTAAGTGTAAGCAGGCAAGTTAAAGTTTCCGGGAGACTTATTGAGGCCTTAGTGAACTTGGAGTCAGCGAGATTCCGCGGCCATCCGGATCGGCGATTTGTCGTGTCCATCGGCCCGAATCAGAATGAAATCTAAGGTTAATAACTCGCTGTCTCCAATGCTGGAGCACAGATTCGTTTCAATTAGGGCAAATATATCCTAGGGTAGGTTTTGAGAATTAAGGAGTACTGCGGAGGTTTTTGTGCCTAATCCTCTGATGTTCTGGTAGGACAAGGATATGTTTTTGTAAGAAATATTCGATGGTTGGGAGGATGTAGTGGTGCTTAGGTTAGGATTTAAAATAATTTTTGAAATTAGAGCGGGTACTTTGCAAGTGTGCAATGCGCTTTGAACTGTCATGGGCAGCGAAGGTGGATAAATCGTTATTAACATCAATGGGGGAGATATGAAGGCTTTCGTGAAACCGGATAAAGGTCTTTTTTAACGCATAGGACAAACAATGACCAGATATTAGAGTAAACGCGATCACCGATTACGGTAATTTTAAATAATTTCCAAAAGTTGCTCGTTCGATAGCTCCACCATGATAAAAATCCAAACCTTGTCTTCTTGATCATAAAAAAGGTTACCTCTTTCTGAAATACAAAATTTATACGTTCATTTTGAAAAATCCTGTAGAAGACATCTGAGCATTTATCTCATATAGTGCCCACCCATATTTCTTAGAATATCAAAAGTCATATACAGCTGTGGTTCATTTATGGTAAACAAGCTGAGCTCTTGTAATAAAGGCCTTCTTACCCTACGGTGTCGAAAACTTTTTCCAAGTCAATCAGACAGACATTCGTGCATTGCTCCTTGATTCCTATGGATATCCGACACGAGTTTCGACACGGCATGAATAGTGTAACGCCCCGCTCTCAAATCGAATTGGTTATCCGGAATGATTTTATTGACCTCAACACATTTAAACAGGGCTCAATGGACTACCTTCTCGACGACCTTGCTGACACTCGTGTAAGAAGCCTAAACAACTGGGGGGGGGGGGGAGCGACCTAGGCAACAACTAGGTAGGGCACGAATGCCATAAAGGTTCTACCGTAGTTATTGCGTTTGGGAAAAGCAGGGCACGAATGCCATAAAGGTTCTGCTTGGGAGTAAGGTTGGTGGATGGCAAGAATGCCAGAGAAACACTTGGTTGGGATGTCAAGTTGAATCTGATTTTATTTAATTATTGGTTCTCTATTTATACAAAAATCATTGTCGCATTTCCAATGCATATCGATTGTACCTGCATGACTCTATTCTATTGCAGTCGGCAGTGTCGTCTATCATTCTCGAAATCATTATGTTCTTTTTGTCTTCGATTCTCAAGTGTCGGCACTTTTCTTTTCGGTGACACTAACTGAACTTTGATTCATGGATTCGAATGACAATGCGATGTCGTACTTTTTAACGTATTAGCGACCAGTCAATTGATGGATGGTCAATGAATGGTGTTGGGTACACTACACTCGGAAGGAGACTAATCGACCGAAGATTTACAGGGTTAAAGATGTCGTCACCCCTCTTGGAGGGGGGTTGGACCTACGTTGTTTTCCAATGCACTTAATAATATGCATTTTTCACTGCAGGGAATGTAACAGGATGGTGTAGGAGGATATTGTGGGAGGTGCCTGAGCACAATATTAGATATGTGTAACATCGATCCCCACGTACATATGTTTTTCTCTTCAGTGACTCGGATATTATCTAAAGATCTCTTTCATTATTGACAGCAGTACTTACCTTGAAATCATCATTTAGCCTAGTAAAACTTAGGTTCTCTGATCACCAATGATTGATATTATTTCGAAGGTACAAGTGATGAAGCGGGGCTTTGTTGTCCAAGTCATGGTTCGGGCAAATGCTAGCATTCAACTTTCTACACTTCTTGGAAGACAGCTCGAACTGTCGCCACCTTATCCTAAGGATCTTCTATCACGAAAAAGTTGTTATTTCGGACGGCGCGGTCCAGATCAATGCTGACTGTTCGTAAAACGACTGTTTCTCCGAATTATTTTACTTATTTGAGGGAACATACTCGCGCTGTTGGAATTCACAGCACGAATTCTGTTGTTCCAATACAAACTTGCAGATATTCTGTAATTCTCTTTTGTTGGTAAATCGCCTGAACAAGATTTTGAGTCTTGACAAGAGTTTACTTTTCTGTATTTGTATAGTACGTCGATTGTCGCGTTTCGGTAAATGTTCATGGTGTCGTGATGTTTTCGGCGTGGTATCGTATCGTCTGCTTAATTTTATCATCAATTTGATGAACCTGCCAACCTCTTAATTTGACAGGTTCCTATTGGACCTTTGGAAGGAGGCAGTCCAAATAAACATTCTCTCTTACTGGCAAAGCGTGGCCAACGCCCCCTGCTATAATTGTAGGGGCGCGTTTGAACATACCCTACCATCTTCGCGAATTCATCTGGTACTGTGATCATGGCACTCATTCTGCAATAGTCACTATCGTATACGAAGGTCCGTGCATAATTAGTAGACCTTTGGGTCATGTCAGTCAGTCTCAGTCGAGAATCAAGCAGCATGAATCGCACCTAGGATACGATACGACGGACATTCCGCTAGGAGTAACTTGACTATGTGGTCTATGCATTGTAAAACCCACCAATGGCTTAGAAGGCTCACGCTGGTGTTGAGCATGTTGTTTCCCCAATCACTTGTTTGGAGTTTTTACCGAGCTTAAGGGCGGAGATCAAAAAAGTGCAACGAAAATATTGAGTTGAGGTTCTTAAGTTGTATAAGCTGCTACCCGATTTATTCTCTTTCCATTTCAGGAAAGACACAAGGCATGCCTTTAGCACCTGGAACCTCCTTATTTCACCGTTATATATTAATTCACATGTGACTTCACATTAACCGACATGATCTTTAAGGGACTCTCTACCACAGTAAAAATTATGACTGAAGTTGCGATACGTCCGGCAGTTTCTGCAGTAGATTCTGCCTGCTCGGGTCGCCTGCTCATGTGTCTGCTACTGGATCTGGCCGATCTGCCCCTGGATGGTAAGCATGATCGACGGCAGGTCAACCTCGGCCTCCGATATTTATAAACAGGCACTGGAGCTTTGGAGAAAACCATGAGTTTCTGTTTCGTCTGTCGTTCTGGCGCTATTTGGGTCAACGTCATCTGAAGTATGACGGTTGGTATTTATAAGCGAACCAAGGGACATTTGCACACCCTTGAGGAGCATCGACCGCACCCTTTAAGCCTTGTAGATGAAAGGGACGAACACCTATCTTTTTAAATAAGTCCTTGACTCACTTATACTACTGTTATACTGTGGTGCACTGGATTGCATAGCGGTTCCCGCCTATTTATGTATTTAAAAACAAAGTTACCTACATCAATGACATACTTACAAGGTCCATATACACATATATATATTTTTATATATTCGCAGTGGTATAAACGCCTGATAAGGTACAGTAATTATAAAACGATAGCGATGATCAATCTTTTGCCACACGCTCTTAGAATCTATTTTCTTGAAAATCACTTTACTTATAATCTCATCGCTCGAAACAGCATATTTCAAAAATAAGTCGTAATTTTAAAGATGTTCCATGGCAAATTGTAGCCTCTGTTCACGTAATCCTTTTATTCAAATTTCTATATCCAGATTTTGCAAAGCTTCTTTATAAGTCGTTTTCACCTAAGATGAAGTTAAAAGAAGCATCAGATCATTTAAAAAAGAAAGAGGAGAAACATTTTTCGCAGAAATCGTTGTTCTACGAGTATATCTTTTGTTTTAATTATATGGGCATTCAATGAATGAGAAAACAATATACAGGGTGTCCCACGAGCAGTGTGCCAAAAAGCTACAGCGTGTAAGTCTAGTCAAGACAAGAAAAAAATCGTATGGGAGGGGGGGGTCTATTTCCCCCCGTTTAGCCGGGAGGGGCAATTTTCTAAAAAATTGACTTATTTTGGAAAAATAATTATTAAAAATCAACAGTTACATCCACAATGCCACGATATACCTTTTTGTAAAGTCAGAAACCTCTTCTTTCATACTGATTTTAAACGAAGCTGTTTTAAGGAGTAGTTTTTGAGAAATTAATTTTCAAACTCAAAATTTTGAAAAAAAATTGAAAAAAAAAAATTTCGAACTATTTTTTTTCAAAATTGTATCTAATTAAGTACTAATTTTTTTTCAAAAATTCAATTCTCTTATTAGTTTTTAGTCAAAAACAGAAAACCGGATGCAAAAATGTCTTGTAGTTTTTGAGAAATTAAAAAAAAACCCGAACCATTTTTTCTAAGAAAAACCTTTTTTTTTGGTTTTAACGCGGCTGGACTTGTAGGCAAATTAATGTATGAAACATTGACCTCTTTTTTATTATTTTTAAAAAAATTCGGAGTTTGTTGGAACGTTGTCCATCAAATCGGGCAAAAGGTCTCGTAGGAACTGCAGGTATGATTCTCCCTTAATAACGGCATTCAAAAACCGGGCCCCGATTACAGTTTGTCCAACAATACCAAGCCAAGCCAAACATTACAGCTAAAGCGGTGTTGTGATTTATTTTGTTTTTTGTTGTGTGGATTGGTGCTACTCCAATGATGCAAATTGTGGAAGTTAGTAACCCCATCTCTGGTAAACTGTGCTTCATCCGTCCAGAATATCCTTGCAAAATAGTTTCGTTCAGTTTCATCTCGAAGCAGTAATGATCGACAAAACTCTGCTCTCAAAAACTTGTCGTTTGAGGTGAGTCCCTGAACTGGCCTAAAATGGTACGGGTGTAAGTTTTCGGTATGAAGCACTCTCCATACTCTAGATTTGGGCACTCCAAGCATAATAGCCATCCTCCTTGTACTAAGGGAGGGATTGCGTCGGACCAAATTCAAAATTCGGGTAGAACCCATCTGCGGCGGGCGGACCCAGCCGAAATTCGCAGGTCAGTTTTCAGGCGTTATCAATGAAAAAAAAGAATTAATCCAGGGTTATTCCAATAGTGTATCACTTTATTGTATCCTCATAAAACTCCGAATTTTTTAAAAATAATAAAAAAGAGGTCAATCCTTCATACATTATTTTGCCTACAAGTCCAGCCGCGTTAAAACCAAAAAAAAAGGTTTTTCTTAAAAAAAAATGCTTCGGGTTTTTTTTTAATTTCTCAAAAACTACAAGACATTTTTCCATCCGGTTTTCTGTTTTTAACTAAAAACTAATAAGGGAATTGAATTTTGGAAAAAAAAATAGTACTTAATTACATACAATTTTGGAAAAAAGTAGTTCGAAATTTTTTTTTCCAATTTTTTTTCAAAATTTTGAGTTTGAAAATTAATTTCTCAAAAACTATTCCCTACAACAGCTTCGTTTAAAATCAATATGAAAGAAGAGGTTTCTGACTTTACAAAAAGGTATATCGTGGTATTATGGATGTAACTGTTGATTTTTAATAATTATTTTTCCAAAATAAGTCAATTTTTTAGAAAATAGCCCCTCCCGGCTAAACGGGGAGGAATAGACCCCCCCCTCCCGTACGATTTTTTTCTTGTCTTGGCCAGGGCTAAACGCTCTAGCTTTTTGGCACACTGCTCGTGGGGCACCCTGTAGATGTACAAGTATGTTGGGAAGGGGGCAGAGGGTTGTTTGTTTTTATTTGAAAATGCACCTCAAAAAGTATGTAGTTTTCATAGTCCTCATACACTCCCGAACACTTGATTATCCTCATTTCATCGAAAATAGACGAAAAAAGGAATGTTTTAAATGTTTTTATTATTTTCTTAATTGATAATATTTTGAAGGTCTCCCTTATTGCTTATAACTTCAAAAGGTCTCCTTTCTAACGATCGATATAACTTTTTTAAATAACTTATCGGAATTTTCTCAAAAGCGTCTTCGATGGCCTTAAGAAATTTTAATCTTAATAACCAATAATTATTATCAAATTGTCTTCCTTCTGCGTAAACTTTCTGCGACATCCAACCCCAAACATTTGCAAAAACTTTTAGATAGGGAGAAAAGGGTGGCCAATCCAAAACTTCCGCATTGTTGCTTTTAAACCGCATAATCCTGCTGGAAAATCCAACGTTGACTATCAAATATTTCGTGGTAATTACAGAAAGGTTTCCCATTCTTTCTTCCAGCTTCTGTGAGCCCGGCAAAAGTCCAATCCATGATCTTTATTTTGCCGAAGTAAACGTGGTTTTTTGGAGATATGGACATTGTTAAATCATTGCTTGAACTTGCTGGACACTGGCTGAAATTCCAACTTCCTCTTTTATTTTGTTAGCGGTCGCAGCTGAATTTGGAGCTTCGTGTAAAATGGATCTTCGATCTCGTTCTGTTTTCGCTCCTGCCGTGTGTCCTCTTCGGTTTTTCCATTTTTTTTTATCTTTTAGAAAATTGTTGGCTGTCTATGGATCTTGGCCAAATTTTTTTTAGCAAACTCCCGGTTGGAAATATTTTCTGGCTTGAGTTCAAGAATTTTACCTATTTCTAAATTTTTTAGAGTTTTACCTCGACTCATCTTTTTTAAAGTGCAATAAACCTTGACCTTGCGCTTTGAATGTTGGAAAAATATTGATCAGGATAATCAAGTGCGACACTTAAAATAAAAAAAAAATAATTTTTTTTTTTTTTTTTTTTTTTTTTTTTTTTTTTTTTTTTTTTTTTTTTTTTTTTTGGGTCCGAAGAAATATTACCCCTTACGATTTAGGTAGAAATTTTAAATGAGGATAATCAAGTGCGAGAGCGCCGTGGCGCAGTGAGTAGTGTGTCAGCCTTTAACGCCCGATGAGCGAGTTCAGATCCCGATAACACCAACGCTTCTCTCCTCGGGGGGGTACTAGCAAAACCCTCTGTAGTATACTTGCCTTGAAAAAGCTTCTCGGCGTTTGCCGTTCGGAATCGGCATTAAACTGTAGGTCCCGTTCACTTGTGTGAAAAACAAATCACACACAACATAAGTGAGAGAAACACGACTCTGGCTCTCCGTGAGCCATCTAAGAAGAATCAAGCGCCGAGGAGTGTATAGCTGAATATAATAAGTTGAATATATACATGTGAATTTTATTCAGACAAACAGAAATGCTGAGTTTTTTTAGGTAAAGCCTTTCTCTCAGTTGAAGTCTGTTGTAATTTTTATACATTTTAATACATTTCATAGTGCATTAAAGTGAATTTCACAAACATTTTCTACTAGTTTAATGCCTTTTACTGCAAAATAGTAAGGACTCAAGCCAAACATCCATCTAACCGAAAATTTGAATTTAAAATTTTCCCGATAAACACTATGAACGTCAAAGCTTTCTGTTTTCCCTTTTTGCAAAAACATAAAATACAAATATACATACATATGTATGTAAGATTTCAGGGCTGAACTTCAAATTATCGAGTATGAACACTTTCCTGTATTTTTCCTTTAAATCGTACTTGTTCTTCATTTGTGTAGATAGTAGTTTATATTCTGCTTCATATTGCTGACACACTAATCAGGAAAGAGTACCTAATTCACATTTTATTATCATGCATTGAGTCAACAATTCAACAGTTGGTATTAGATCGAGTACCTATATCAGATTAATTCTCCATACACCACTGAAAATTCGAGCCACCACCCAGAATTGAAAGTTTCACACTAACTTTTTACAGGAAATAAGTGAAAAGACTTTTAATTTTTTTACCCTTTATATGGCTTTCCCAGAATTTCGTTTTCAATCAAATTTATTTAAAAAGTAAAGGGATTGGTCAAAAATGCATCAAACTTGATTTTTTTTTTATTTTATCCTGGGTTTGACGAATAGTAATTCTATGATTTTTACTTGTTTGTTTAGATCCAATTTTTCAATTCGCATGATCGCACCTGTATTTCGCGAAGAGCAGTTCAGATATTTGTGTATTCAGCTTGCTGGAAGCCAAGCAACAATTCCAGGTCTTCTACCTTGAATTTTTACCTGGATCTATCCAGATGGACAGATAGGAAAGTCATTGCATAAGTCTTCCCTATCCCAGCTTTTCAACGGGAAAGACTAAAGTGAGAGCAAGATCGACGCAATTAATGTTATAATCGTATTAGCTCTCAGGGAAGAAAAACCACAGTCTTGTTGTGAAATCCAAGGCTACTATATTACAGAGGTAAGGCAACGGCAAACATTGTGCTTTTGAGGGCGGAGGGGCTCCGAAGAAGTCAAATATGGTGACATCGGCCAACAAATTTATGACCGCGGTTTTTTAGAATGTGTGAAGAATTATCTACCTTGATTGTTTGGAAAAAGAACGCAAGATACTTGTAAAAATGAATCGTCACTGTTACACCAGCTGAGTGAGGGGGCCCAGAAAAAACGTGCTCATTTGTCTTTCTCAAGGCGGCACAAAGAGACCATGCAGGGCGTTACCGTTACCGGACTGGACGTTCGGCCGAAATGTCGTGGCTGAGGCTGCCGATGTCGCTGAGAACGAAAAACCATCAACCAGACGAGGGGTCACAGAATTGGGCATCACTAGACGGACCTTACAGCGAGTTTTAGTGAAAGACTTACACATGTTCCTGTACAAAGTACAAACAGTGCATCAATTAATGCCTGCTGACGGTCAGTCGTATGTGAATTACTGTCAAGCCATCCTTAATCTCTTCAACGAAGAGGACGATTTTATGTCGAAAATAATCATGATCGACTTCTTTTTTTGGGGCTAATTGAAGTCACGGGCTTATGCTAACAAGCCTCAGTCAATCACAGGCGATAGGAAGAATATTGGATAGGAATGCGAACAGTTATCCCCGAAAATCTTGCGGAAAGTCATGGAAAATGCGATAAAACGGGTAAATGTGTATCAACACTGGCGGCAGTCACTTAACGGATATCATCCTTTTCACCTAGCAGAAAAAACTGCAAAAGTCCTAGTTGAAATTTCCATCACTCAAAATCATTTTTTTTATTTAGCAAAAAAGTAATTCAAAAACAACATTGGACGATTAATTTTGCACCACCTTGTATAATGAACGAAGACATTATCCCTTGTCGCTATTTACGACGGGTATTTATTTTTGTTCAATACACGCCGAATAGTCTCATGGGAAATCTCCATGCAATCGGATCTTACCTCCGCCACTAATTGCCTTAAGCTGGTTTGGGGCTTTTCAATCACAGCTCTAAGGGTTTTCGATTCATCTCTTCGGGACAGCTTCGTTGGTCGACCTCCAGAATTGTTCAACTCCAACCGATTTTCCTTTTCTGCTCGTGTTATAATGTTGTGCACAGCCCTCAATTTAACAGATAAGATTTCAGGTATTTCTTTGGGAGATGTTCCATTATAATAATTGAAATAAACCAATTCTATTATTTTGCTGTCAGTTCGATTTCCAGGCATTTTTTAAATTATTTATGAGTCGGCAAACACGGTAGAAATAGCTTCGAATTACACAAGAAAATTTAGTTTGTCATCGCAAAATCGTTTTTTTTCGTTCTCTTTTATGTTCTGTTTGCATTTTGCAAACAATTATTTGACAGCTTAAAATATGAAGATGTTTTTATTTTTGTTATTTTCGTGCATTCTTGTTTGAATTTTGGTAATTTTTTTTGTTGTAGTTATGGAGCTTATTAAAAAAATTATGAAAAGAAAAAAATACCAAAGTAATGGGTTTCCATACATTTTAACATTTTAGATGAAATTGCAAACAATTTTTCCTTTTGCAAACAATTATGTGACAGACTGTATATCTGCAATGAACACAGGAGTAGAGATTTTTTTAACAAGAATGCGGTAATTTGAAAAATACATTTTTACGACTTTTTTGTAAACATACGGCGTTTGTCCTGAAAGTAATGTCAGTGGCTTTATTGTGACGCGACTTGGACCGGCTAAAATTTGTCAGCTAAATAGCGCCCTGCCGCTCACTGAGCTCCGAGCATCCGAAGTGTGAAGACGAGTCTATTCGTGGGAATTATTTTGTGATCTTGTACAAGTAAAAATGCAGAGCTCTTTGTAACAAAGAGTTGCGATCATGTTTTGCATGAAACTTTGAAAGATCGCGACTGAAACTGTTTCTATAATCAAGTCACATTACAAAGGAGATTCCCTGTCAGATCGGCAAGTATTTCGGTGACACAAGGCCTTACTGAAAGGCCGGGAAGTGGTTGACGATGAGAACCGCGCCTGATGGCCATCCACGACCACTGCTGCCGACAAGGTGACGCGAGTGAGTCAACTGTCGAACTCAGACCGACGATTAAGTATTCGTTTAATGGCCGATGTGTTAAGTATTCCGAAAACTCAAGTTTTTGGTATCTTCACGAACCATATTGGCATGTGAAAGGTGTGTGCTAAGATGGCACAAAAAGTGCTCACTGTCGACCAAAAGTCGTGCGGCGTTCAAACGTGCCAAGAATACCTCGAAATGTGCAAACGTGATCCCCAATTTTTGGGTATTTGAATGTGACCCGGAAACGAAACGGCAATTTTCGGAATGGCACACGTCAGCGTCCGCTAAAAGTCAGGATGAGCAGTTCCAAATCAGGTCCAAGCAGGTGAAAATCATGCTCATCGCGTTTTTTGACATCCGCGGACTAGTTCATCAAAGGTTTGTTAACTCCTGTTAACTCTAAATTTTATCTGGAAGTCCTCAAACGACTGAAACGAAGATTTAATGCGTCTGGACAGACATCGCAGGCAACTAGAGGTTGCACTACGACAATGCAATGCTCCGGCCCTACATGGCTAAAGCAGAGGTGTCAACGATCTTCCAGCCCCCGTACAACCCGGACGTAGCTACCCCCGATTTTATTTTGTTTCCACACCTCAAAACACCCATGAAAGGTAAGCATTCGGGACAGTAGACGGAATCAAAAGAGCTTTTACCGCGGCATTAACATTCCGGAGGAAGCCTACCACAATGCATTCAAGAGCTGAAAGACTCGCTGGAGCTGAAGTATTGACGCAGAAGGAGCCTATTTTGAACATTTTTCATCACTTGTAACGAGCAGTTCAATAAATGATTTTTAATACTGACATTATTTTTAGGACACACCCTGTATGTATGTTCTTAATAAAAGTAATTATAAAAGTAATTAAAGAAAAAGGGCGGCTACACAAAAACCTAATCACTACGGTTGCGAAAATTTACAAAAAGTGACATCTCAAGCCGGTTCAATAGTTGTCGAGTAATAGCTGGAACACGAATATGATCGAAAACAATGTAGGCGCTGCGATTACCCTAGGGATTCCGGACAGACTACCGTTTCTAAAGAATATTGCATTACAAATATCTATCATCTTCGATGCCTTGGAACTCTGACTACATAGACTCCAAGTCACCAATTTTTAAGGTGTTGTCGGAAAGGCATTTCCACCAATACCAATCTGATCTATTCAGCGGAAGACGGACATGGAGCGGGATTAAGAAGTCTGGTCACTATGTGTCACATGAGTTAAAGGTACGTCAACATTAACGCATTCAAAGAGTTCGTGTTTTTTTTTTTTTGTTTTTATAATTCGTACAGGTTCAAGAGTGTACGCTTTTATGGTGTTTCTCACACAACCTGGACGGGTTGCAGATAGTTTGTGTCGAAAATGTTCGTTCACTACTCTCTGGGGGTGATTGTCCTATAAAGGATCTGAGAGATTCGACTGAATTTGCTGAGGTTATAGTTCACAGTAACTCTTTTGTTTCTATGTCATTAAGGTGTTATATTGGAAATGCACAAACAGAGAATGAATTTTGAAGTGATATTATGCTGCGAGTGTTATGCCTTTATCAGCACTTTTTGATCATATCTCATTCACATCTGATGTTGTTGCACAGTTTTTCCGTATAGGAATTGTTCTTGACTATGGACGAACTTGAACTACATACCTTCAGCTCAACAGTCGGTTGATTACCATTGCACCACGACCACACCCATTTATTGATTACTTGTATGTAATTCAGGCCATAATATCACCTGTGCAGGAACGGGTTAAGAATATCCCTGCAACGATACCTCTCGCTTGTCGTAAAAGGCGACTAAAACAAAGGTAAACAAAATTCACATCTAGGCAATTTAGAAAACACCAAGGTGAGCCTAGGGACACATATACCACCATTAAACTGCCCCACAAGTGTGCATGCAAATCAGTGGGTTGACACGACTGGAGATCACCGGTGTTGTAAGAGTAAGATCAACAAAAAAAAAAAAAATCTGGAGCATGCCCGTGTCAAAAAAAGGAGGAGAAGAAAGAAAACGGTCAAACCGTAGCATTATGGAAAAGAACGCTAAAAGGAAAAGCACTACCCCGCCAGGCACTACTAATGGTCGTGATTCTGGGACGAGCAGCAATGCTCGGGTCAGAGCTATAGGATTTCCGGGGGATAGCAAAGTAATGCAACGGCGTAAGTCACACTTTAGAGTCGCGAGTTGGAACGTTGGAAGCATGAGTGGTCGCAGCTATGAGCTTGAAGAAATTATGGTTAGAAGGCGAGTAGACATCCTGTGCGTACAAGAGACGAAATGGCGAAATACCGGTAATCGGGCACGTTTCTTGGACGTTAAAACAAAAGCCTACAAGATGTTTTACTATGGATTGGAACAAGGAAAAAACGGAATCGCCATCATCCTTGCGGCAGAGCTACTTGGCAACGTCTTAACCATTTCAAAGTCCAGTGACAGTTTGATGGCTCTCAAATTGGTGATGCATGGTGAGATGTGGGACATCGTAAGCGCATATGCCCCTCAAGGAGGATGCGAACAAAAAGAAAAAGATGCATTCTGGCTAGATTTCCACAACCTTGTCAAAATCATCCCAAAGGAAGAGCTTTTGTTTGTTGAGGGAGATTTAAACGGACATGTCGGGAAGACAAGCGAAGACTATGAAGACTACCACGGAGGGCTGGACTACGTCACCAGGAACTCTTCAGGTGAAGATATCCTAAACATGTGCAAGTCGTACGGTCTTATAGTGCTAAATACCATGTTCGTCAAACAAAGCCGGCACCTGATCACTTATAGCAGCGGCGGAAATGAAACTCAAATAGACTATCATTTGGTATCCAGTTTCATGAAGCCACGAGTTAAAGATTGCAAAGTGATCCTGGGAGACGCGATCGCCCCTCAACACCGTCTCCTCCTGACTGAATTTTTTATGGAGGCGAGTAAGAAGTCAAAGCAGTTAACGAAGGCGTCTGAGAGAATCAAGTGTATAAGCTGGATAAAAGAAAAGGCGAAGCTTTTATTACCAGCATGAAAAACTACCTCTTTTCCATTATCGATGAGGTCGGTAATGAGGAGTGCAGAGCACAAGACATGTGGGATTCCCTACAACAATCCGGCCTGGAGAAAGCCAAATCACTGCTCGAAACATCTAAAGGCCCCTGCCAATACGCAAAAGAAACCTGGTGGTGGACAGACGAAGCCAAAGCAGTGATACGCGAAAAGAAAATGGCTTTCCAAGCTTGGTCAAAGTGCTCTTCTACTAATAGAGAGGAAAAAGCTCGCCGTGAAAAGGTATATAGATATTGCAAAGGTATCGCGAAGAAAAAGTGCGCCGAATTCAAAGCGAAAAGCATGGAAGGCCTATATCAGGAGTTGGAAGAAATATCGTCCTCCGCGTCTGACAGGAACCAGGCTACCCAGGAGCTTCGACAAAGCAATTTGAACAAAGGAGCAAATATCTTTAAGATAGCCGCCCAGAGAAGAAGAAATGCTCAGGAGATTCGTTTCCCAAAGTTTATTAACAATGCTGAAGGCCAACTCCTTGTGGAAGACTCCTTGTGGAAAATTCTCCACAGATGGCGACAGTATTGCGAGGAACTTCTGAACGAACAGTTTCCCCGAGTGTACTTTCCAAGAGCCGCTCCGAATTATGCCGAAATATCCGATATCACAGTCGAAGAAGTTCGGTACGCGGTTAAAAACTCCAAGAAAAGAGAAGCTGTTGGGCCGGACGGGATACCGCCTGAGTTCTGGAAAAAGATGGGAGACATCGGGTCTAAATGGTTCATGGTTCTTATCTCCAAATTTATGAGAGGCGACACTATGCCTAATCAATGGAGGGAAAGCTATCTTCTTCCTTTGCACAAAGGAAAGGGTGATACGCGAAATTGTGATAACTACCGTTCTGTCAAGCTGATGTCGCACACCATGAAGATCGTTGAACGGGTATTAGATAGCCGACTGCGGAAAAATGGACTCTCTGATGACCAGTGCGGGTTTGTCTCGGGTAAATCAACAACAGATGCAATCCAAAGTATAAGGGTCATGATGGAAAAGCATCGTGATTCGTCAAAGGACTTGCATATGGTGTTGGTTGATTTCGAGAAGGCCTTTGACCGGCAACCAAGAGATCTTTTATGGCTAGCGCTAAGACAAAAAGGAGTTCCAGAAACCTACGTGCGAGTGATCATGGACATGTACAATAGAGCAGCAACAAGAGTAAGATGCACCGCAGGAGTCACCGAAGAGTTCGCAATCAAAGTCGGTGTACACCAAGGGAGCGTCCTCAGCCCACTGCTCTTTATAGCAGTCCTTGATTGCTTTCTTGAAGGAAAAGTGACGGACCCCAATGTGCACCAGCTATTCTTTGCTGACGATGGAGCCATTATAAGTGATGATCAGGCGTCCCTACAACGAGCACTTGATGTGTGGGTGGACATTTTTGAGGGACACGGGTATCGTATTAGTTCAAAGAAGACAGAGTATCTGTGCTGCCCGTTCTCTGACCCTCATCAGCCTATTCCAGACATTTACTTGAATGGAAGAGTGCTTCCCAAGTGTGAAAAGTTTAAATATCTGGGATCTATGATTAATAAAGAAGCAACTTGTGATGACGACATCAACCATCGCGTAAGCGTAGGGTGGATGAAGTGGCGGGAAAACTCCGCCATCTTCTGTGATCGAAAAATGCCCCCTAAGCTGAAAGGAAGGCTCTACACTTCAGTTGTACGTCCGGCGCTCACATACGGTTCACAATGCTGGACAATGCACAAAAAGTATGAGAGTAAATTAACGGCAGCTGAGATGAAGATGCTTCGCATGACAGCGGGAGTAACAAAGCATGACAGAATTAGAAGTTCAAAGATCCGAGGAAGCCTCCACGTAAAAGAAACCATCACAAGAAAGATAGAGTGCGACCGACTCAGTTGGTATTGCCATGTTCAAAGGAGAGATCCTTTGAACCCCGTCCAAAAGGCAATATCAATCAACGTTCCAATTTCAACACGCAAAAAAGGCAGGCCGAACAACAATTGGTGCAAACAAATGCAAAAACACCAGCATTTGATTGGCCTCAGCGATGAAGTAATCCCAAACCGGGAAGCCTGCCGCTACTTTCTGAGGTCAAACCGGCAGACCCCACAAGTGGACCAGTAGGAATGCAGTTAAGTGGGAAGGTTGTGGTCCTGCACTTCTGACCATAACGACGCCGGAAAAATAGGAAAAGAAGAAGAATTCAGACCATAATATGACTCCTAATCATGATCTTTCCTCATGAATTTTAGCGGCTTCTCTCGACGGCGGGGTATTGGCAAAAATTCCCTGTAGTACACTTGCCTGGAAAAAGAGTCTTGCCTCTCGCCATTCGGAGAAAAAATTCTACTTGTGTGAAAAACAAATCACAAACAACATAAGTCAATAAGAGAAGTTTGTCTCTGGCTCCTCTTGAGCTGTAACGCAATTTAATAATAATAAAAATAATAATCACCATCTTCTCATAATTTAATTTTTTTGTTTTGTTTTCGAGGAGGTTCTCCGCGGTTTCCATTTGAAGAGCTTTACTTGGATACATCCCGGTTGCGTCCCTGGATAAAACACGATAACTGGTATCTACTGACTAAGAATCTGGTAACTGAGCAGATAAGCTGCATCTTCTTGAATAGATAACGAGCATACCCAGCGGTTCTCTTAAAAGCAAATCTTAGTTTTGATTACATCTGCTTCTAAAGTAATCTTATTTAGCAGTGCGGTTGCATGTTCACATCGATTTAAATATGGTATAGAAAATTAAATTAATTAATTAAAAATTAAATTTTGAATGACTTAAAGGTAAAACTACTATTATGCCCGTCTCATCTTCGAAAGAAAACAAAACTATTTCAACAATCAGAATTGGTACGTCATTCCTCCCACTTTAACATCAGAAGCTCTGTTTTCAATTCAAGGAAGCCATTGAAGGTAAGAGTTAAAAAATACTGAAAACAAAAAAATGAAAAGAAAGGCAGCAAACTTAAACTTGTAAAAGTTTGCAACGTGACAAGCGCAACAATATTGATACCATCCGGTCCAACCAACTTTAGCGCTTTCTAGCATCTCCAACCTCCGATTGCGAAATACCCATTGTGTCGAACGCAATTCATTGTTTTCAAGTTACACTCCCTCTCGCTCTCCCCTGGTTGCATGTATAATTCTTATATAAATGTTAATTGCTCGTGAAAGTTTTTTTGCAGCAACCCAGATCAACTTTTTCGTCGCATTGTTGACGTTAATTCTGCCAAGATTTTATTTTAGCACTTTCCAAGCATCAACGGACAATGATGGAAATAAGAATGCTCCAATTTTATTTGGCGTCAATACACTCTCAATATACATTCTGCCCTCTGTTTACCAGTCACCACAACTTAATACGTATAGAATCGTCGCAGCTTGGCTGCCGGTCACGTCCGCTTATATTACAGCTCTTATCATCACTTCCGGTTAACTTCCTACTCCGCAACTTAATTCTGTCTTTCCGTCCGTCGAGTTAAGTTCATTGATTGCGCGAAACAATGGCAATCATCATAACTGCCATGTTGCCCTACAAACGAGAACAAAATTAAACGGAAGAGGAAAAACTCTATTCCACTGGTGACTCTTTCGATGTTGGTCATAGCTAGGCATAAAGCAGTCGCCTTTCATCTCTGTCTTTCCATTATCATTGAGATTTTCAAGTGATCGACAACGACCCTTTAGGAAATAACCACGTGAACGTCACCATCCGGATGCAGCGTGTGCAGCACAGCACACATCTATCATGCAAACAATAACAATCAGCATTACGGCATTGCAGCGACAGTTGTTGCCGCCTCTATCGCAACCATTGCTGCCATAAAGATCAAGCAAAAGCATCAGCGGTAGCTCGTCGGTGATGACACAGCTAACATGATGCAGCCTGTACATGCCCTAACCACCATTAACGCAATCGACACCACCAACACCATCAGAATGGAAACACCTCTACCGCCTACCCTGCGTCGTCGTCGTTGTCCTTAGTATCCAATCGATTTTTAAATCACTTGTTTACACTCCCGTTCAAGTGCTAGACTACACCCGCTCGAACCAGACGATGACGGACGACATTTGGTGCGATGTAAACACACTCAGGGAATAGAGTAGCTCCATATGGTTGCAAGTGGCAACGCTGCCAGTGGTGCTGGCGGCGGTGGGTCCTTAAAGTCAGTGAATTCATCGAAAACAAAACAGCAACACTGCCACCAACCATAGCCATAACAGCAGCAGGAGAGGTATGTACGAAGCGAAAAAGACGATGACCTGCCTGAATACTCGTCGGCCAAATAAGAAATAGGAAGCAACATTTTTGTGCGGCACTCGTGCCAAGCTATTATGTTTCAGTGAAGGCTCGCGAGAGGATAACAAAGCAACAGTACAATGGCTACTACCGAGTGAGCCAGGCTGTTTTTGTTTGCACGGTAAATGACTTAATTGCTTATTCGCTTTCTTTTGTGAACTACCTCTATACAAACGTGTTTGTATGTTGCAGGCTGTGGAAGTGGGCATCTTGAGCCGGTGCGCCGGTGGCGGACGTAATGAGGATGGCAGGAGTAGTCATGCCAAATATTGTATCATAAGGCTGCGGATTCAGTAAGCTTATCTCATCCACGCTGGTGGGATACGGTCTCCTGATGCAAATCCTTTCATTTCAGATATGGAATTCTGTATTTTTTCACCCCACGTAATCCAGCGCACCTATCATCACTGTGACATCGTAGCGTCGGATGGTGGGTTGCGGCGTCGCTCCGTAGAGCTGTGAGGTCGGAAATTAGGTGGCACCGTCTGTTAGAGTCGGGTTTCCGTCGACAACGACAATGTCGGTACACGGTGACGTGCGAAAGGTGGCAAATGAATTTGTTCCGCATTGTTGTCGTATCCGTACAGTGTTTTGCAGCAACTCGATGTATAGTAGGTAAGCGCAAGCACGTTTGTATGGCAGTGTGTCTGCCTGGTTAGCTGTTAATGAGGACATTCATTGTTATTATTATTATTTGCTCTTTGAGTTGTTTTCGGTGCTTTATAGATTCGCTATGTTACGGATTTCCTTTGACGGTGATAAGGGTAAGCTGCGGAAGTGGGTATTAAGGAGTATTTTGGCAGTGAAATGATTTGGATCGTGGGAAGTTCCGACAATGGATGTTGGGAATGTTGAGTGTTTCGCATAGGGTTAAGCTTGTTGGTTGAGTTGTTCTATGGTTATTAGTATACCGATTTTGTAAGCGGATTAAGGCGTCCGATTTGGAAACAATTACCTAATCGATATTACACAACGAACAGCAGTTGATGGTTAGGGATGCTCTAAGAGTGTATTCACCTTTCGTGCGCTACATTGGGTATGGTCTTCCTCTACTGAGACATTGACAGGGCATGTGAGCGCATATAGTGATAATTAAGTTTTGTCTCCGTGGTTTTTCAAGAGGAAGATCTGGTACTTATTCGCCTCATGAGCTTAAAAAATTAGCAGTTGACCGAAGTGATTCCGTGTTTCTTTCTGTGTAATTGGTTTATTGCTTTTGTTTAATTAAACGAAATCATTAAACAATCCAAATTGAAATATTTTTCGGGGTGCGTGTGCATTGGTCAAGACGTCCAGACCAAGCTGTTATGCATATCAAAACTTTTTATACGCCCAGCGCGTCAATTTGCTTGCTTCTACAACTTTTAGATACTACTTAAGACAACTATTGATAGCAGTACCCGCACTCTACTTAATCTAAACAAAGGCGAACTATAAGACACGAAAATTGACAGAGTGTATCGAGCTTACGGAAGATACCTATGTAGTTATCAGAGACCAACATTTAGGATATGGTTGGAACTTTCCATATGCCTGCTCGATTTTTTATTTATTTTTATTAGACACACACCTCTAAGGAAGATAAGGCTGAATTCGGCATGTTAGATCTTCTAAGCTGTGGAATCGTACTGTCAGATTTTAGAGAATTAGTATACCAACAAATATTTTAAGCTGGCAGTACAGCCCGTAGAGAACAGAGTTGATGTTTCTGTGAGTTACCTGTTTTGTGTGTGATTCATTTAATTTCTTTACAGTTTAGTGCTGACTCCGAACGATGAGATTGAAGGAGCTTCTCGCAGGCATATGAGGTTTCGCAATACTTAATTGGATGTTCCAAACTTTTACAAAAATCATTTCTAGAACCGTCTTCATAACCTTAATTTAGATGGAGCATTTCCGAAAAATTACCAACACAACTGCAAAATATATTTAAGTTGTGTAATCCTTGACCGCACAGCACACCAAAATAAAAAAACACAATTGACTTACGGTGTAGGCTGACAACATATCGTAAAATTCGTCCACATAAGTTAACAAGTTTGCAAAAAAAGTGAAGAAAATTATTCTGTCGACAATACTCGTAGATAAGAGTCTGTCAGGCCGAAAAGTGCACGCTCTACTTCGAATATTGCCGTTTTATCACAAAGTGACACTGAAGAAGTTTGAACGTTATTAGACATTAACTGATTAACCTTTCCGAAGTATTTAAAACAGGTATTTGAATTTACATCTTTACAAAATTTAATTAACACAAGAATTGAAGCCAACATATTGTTGCATTATAGTGCAATAAATGTTTCCGCAATAAAATGATGACGGGAGAAATTAAGAACTAAATATAAAACACGAGGATTTTCACGCAGTAAGCAGTTCTTTATTCTCACTTTTTGGTCAGCTACCAAATGTCAATCAACTGACACTTTCTTCTTCGTCAAACAGGAATGACGTCTGAGGCGTAAGGCCGCCAGTATCGATCTGGTCGCATTCAGTGAGCAACACTCTCCCCTCCTTGGACCGAAGTTCCTTCCACCACAAACCTCGCTCCTACAGGCCAGGCATCTAAACGAATTCCTCGATAGCACGTAGACCGGCTAACATGCATAATCTTATATTTTGACCGGAGTAACTTCTGGATTCTGAATGTAACGTCAGTTATGACCGGTATTACCCGATAAGGACCATCCCAATCCGACTGCGGCTTCGGGCACACGCGTACTTTCCTCGCTGGGTTTTGTGCCCACAGGGAATTTGGGAAAATTGGCGTTTGCATCATACCTGGTTTTTATTCTTTGGGCCGATCGACACCTTTCCTTCCTTGCTCTGTCGTGAATGTCCTTAAATTGGTGTTGCCAATGCTGTGCGAATCCACGGAAATGACTGGGTTGCGGAGGGAGTCCAAACAGATGATTTGAGGGAGCCGCATGTCACATCCATAAAGCATCGTATAAAGTGTCTCCTTGATGGGTTCTTGCTGTGAAGAACGATATGCCATTGCAAATAGTGGTAAGCGATCATCCCAACCGTCTTGGTTGTATTTTCAAATTTAGCCAGGTAGAGTAGGGTCCGATTAATGCGCTCTACGAGGCCATCGGACTGGGGTATTAATGGTTTTATCTCCATAGCCGTCATAACATTTTGGAAGATCTTCGACTCAAAGTTACGGCCTTGATCTGAATGAAGTTCTGTTGGTACTTCAAAGCGGCAAAACACCTCGTATACTAGTATTTTGGCCACATATCGGCGGTTTGGTCAGGGAGTGCAAAACCTCCACCCATTTAGAAAAATAATCCATTAACGCAAGCACGTATCACACTCGATACAGTACCGCTCTACTTCTTTCCTAACCTCAATCCAATACACTCGTGATCGCAATTTTGTTGGGATCGAATTGACCACCGGAGGGTGTGTCGTGGCACATTTGATGAATTCGCTAGAAAAAGTTTGGGGAATGATGGGGAGCAGGCGGTCCGGTAGTCGACGTGTGGTTGGTGTCCATTTCTAACATAAAAGGTAATTTTGCAGCATAAGGACGTCACATTGAGCCCAATAAGCCTTTAAAGTTCTACATTTACCCAAGATAGAGTTCCAATTGGGGCGAACCCCTTTCTTTACCCATTTAAGTACCGTAGATAAGATCCCATATTTTTCTTCGAATTGCTTTGGCTTATCGAAATCAAAGTCGCCACTTACTAACGTGATTGCATTAACAGAGTGTTTCTCTACATCCAAGACTCGTTTCTCTCGAGAATCACAGTGATTGCAGGGCTTATCTGCACATGGTCGGCGAGATAGTGCATCAGCATTTAAGTGCATTTTCCCCGATGGATGTTGAACTTTAAAATGATATTGCTGGAGGCGTTCCAACCAAAATGTTCCAGTTTAAAGCGGCATGATCGGTCCGTACCAGGAACTCTCGACCGAATAGATAAACGTGAAAATGTCTTTTATCCTCTGCTCCTTGCGACTGGTGCAGTAATTGCGCTCCGCTTTGCTTAAAGATCGGCTGAAGTAAGCGATAACTCTTTCAGTTCTTGCATTTGGGAGAGTACTGGGAACTTCTAAACCTAAGTCACTTGCTACAGTATCCAGCATAAATCCATCTTTTTGTTGAGCATAGCTTAAAAAGGGAATTTTATTAGACAAGTTTTTAGATCATCAAAAGCTCTGACACACTGGTCGGTCCATACAAAAGCACTATTTTTCTCTATCAGTTGATGGAGCGGTCAGGCTATTGCGGCGAAATGAGGCGCCAACTGGCAATAAGAGGTGCAGAGTCCAACGAAGCTGCGCAAATCTAACAAGTTGTTGGGAGTTGGCCAGTTACGAATGACATCTATTTTTGATGGATCGGGCGACACACCTTCAGCACGAAGTATATGTCCAAGAAACTTTCTCTCTTCGAAACAAGCTGCATTTTGAATTTATTTTCAGACCTGAGGCCCTTGGGCGACTGAAAACGGAACGTATATTAGTAATCATCTGTTCAAAGGTCTTACCACGAACCAAAATGTCGTCTAAGTACACGAGACAGGTTTCCATCGGCAATCCTCTAAAAACACTTGACATTAGTAGTTCAAAATAGTTAGAGCGTTGGTCAGTCCGAAACTCATTACTTTAAATTGCCAGAGTCCATCCCTCGTCACCAAAGCAGTCTTCTCTCGATCGCTTGGGCTTACTACGACTTGCTAATATCCTGATTGGCAATTAATGGTGCTAAGTCAAATAGAGCCAACCACTGCATCTAGTATGTCGTCTATTCGAGCCAAAGGGAAGCAGTCTTTTACGGTAACTCCTGTAGTCAGGATAAAACCTTATCGATCTGTCCTTCTTCTTGACCATGACGATTGGCGACGCCCATTGAACAGAGTTCTATAAGTTCACGTAGCAACATGCCATCAACAATTTTGCAGAATTCTTAGTGCTAGGCGAGCGGTAATCGGTGGGGTTTTTTTGATTGGCTTTGCGGTACCGACATCGATACTGCATTGGACAGTTTTGGTTTTGCCCAAATCGTCTGTTCCATTGGAGAAAATATCCACGAACTCCCCTTTCCCTGTTGTTGGAGTGGCTCTAGGTATTCCTGTGACCGTAAAAGAAGGTCAGACAAGTGATCCGGTAAAATGCAACCTTTGAAATGTACTGCATCTGAACATTCGGTCTCTTCGAACGCAGTTTCATCGAAGATTTTGCTAACCAATTTCCCGATTATCAGACCCTTCGGTAAATTACCCTGAAGAAGAAATACTACGCCTTCCGTAAGTCTAAAAGATACTTGCACAGTGGGAAAAGGCAGGGTAGTCGGTAGTCAACGGAATGCGATCACCACCAATTTTGATTTGGTGGGATGAAAAATCCAAACTGCTTTTTGTTGGTTGCAGCACGTCTATTATACATATAAAGGGTCCGCCATCTAAGGTTTTTTTTTTTTCAAGTAGTGCTTATTTCGTGAATGGTAACACTTAGCTCATGTCTGATTTGACGGATAATTAGTTTTATCCTTCCGCTGAACGAATATGGTTGTGTATACGCTTGAACAACGCTTCGCTAAGTGGGCCTGCGATCGCCTTACAGAAGATGCCGATTTTGCCAAAAAAATCATCTTTTCAGATGAAGCTCATTTTGAACTTGGCGGGTATGTAAACAAGCAAAATTGTCGCATTTGGGGCACAGAAAACCCGCACGCATACATTGAAAAGCCGGTGCACCCAAAACGAGCCACTGTTTGTTGCGGATTTTGGTCCAGAGGCATAATTGGGCCATTTTTCTTCGAAAATGAGCAAGGAGTGGCCGTTACAGTCAATGGCGATCGTTATCGGGCCATGTTGAACGAATTTTTGTTCACAAAAATTGAAGAGGAGGATATTGGCAACATTTAGTTTCAAAAGAAAGGCGCTACGTGCCACACAGCCGAAACTACACTCGATGTTTTGCGCCCTGTTTTTGAAGATCGCATTATCAGCCGCAGAGCTGATGTCGTTTGGCCACCTCGGAGCTGCGATTTGACACCGTTGGACTATTATTTGTCGTCAAAGATAAGTGTTACAAGAGACAAGCCAGAGACAATTGACGCTTTAAAGGACAATATTCGTGAAGCCATTGGTGAAATACAGCTGCACACAATCGATAATGTGCTTAAAAATTGGACCGATCGTGTAGGCTACTGCATGGCCAGCCGAGGCAGCCATTTGAATGAAATTATTTTCCATTATTAACCGGAAGGATTGTACTTTCAAATAAACAAAGAAATTTGAGAAAATATTCAGTAGTTTTTTTTATAGCATTTTCAGAGAAAAAAAAGTTATTTGGCGGACCCTATAGTATGCCGTTACAATTGGCGGGAATACTTTCACTCGGTGCTTAAATCTGCCGAGCCGCAACAACGTACGCCAAATATTGCACGTCTGAAGATTGTTCGTGGTTCCAGATTATAGGCGAGCTGGGAACTACGGAGGAACTACGGCTCGGTTGACTTACGTTACTGATGGTCCGTTATCCATTAACAGTTTACTTGGTTGGTTATCCAAAAGCACAGAAATTGTAAGTTCTCATTTTCCACAGTGGACGTTATAAATTTGGGGTCGACTAGGTGTTGTCAGCATTGAACCCGGCCAGCCGTTTCTGCTTCATTGAAACCGCTTCGGTTTTCCCGTGGGTGATATAGATTGGGGCGTCTTGCTGTGAACTCCTGATTGGAAACTTCAATCGATCGGCAATGATGTACCAACTAGGTAGCAAGACGAGCATATTCTAGCGTGATAGCTCTGGCAATGGCTTCAAGAAATGATTTGGGATCTGCTAGTCTCAGGCTCTCCTGGATGTTGTGATCGTAAATGCCATCAACAAATTACATAATGGCAATACGCTCCTTAACAGTCACTGAACACGATCCGAGTAAGTCAATCAGCTGAGATCTTCTTCTTCGTCAACAGGAATGGCGTCTGGGACATAAGATCGCCATTATCATTCGGGTCGCATTCAGTGTGCAACAATATTATAATCAAAGCAGAACTATTATCAATTGGCCACTGCAACCTATTGCTGGTTTTTCGCGCATAGTTATCCCTTGTAATGAAGATGAGTCCAAATCGTTTACTTTACTGTAGTAATTACTGTTAATGTTACTATGTTTACCTGTTCCAGAATCCGATAAAATCCTCTTTATCGCGCATGAAAGTTGGTTGTCCTCAATTGTTTCCATCCAAAAATCGTTCACAAACTTCTAGTGTTATTTTCTACGACCAGGTTTCTTTCTGATTAAAACTATCTTCCTAGTATAATAAAAATAAAAATATTACACTCAACCACTGCCAATAAATTTTTTTGGTATTATATTTGTATTTGTTCATTCCTTGTTATCGATTAAAGAATCTTTCTTCTTTAATTTTTGAATATCATCTAGACTTTTTGCGCTTGCACTATTAAGAATAATTTCTTAGAATGATCTTCAGGAATGACTCTTAGGCAGTCCTCTCTGCAATATGTTGGTTCATTAAAGAAGTATTTTCCCAGAAATCGACTTCTTTGTGGAGGCTAGGGCAAGGCAATTGCATAGGAGATGGGTTGGAGGTTCTTTCTCTTCCTCATCATGACATCTACTACAATAGTCGTTATATGGCAATCTTGCGGCATATTTTCCTAAAGCGCAATGTCCTGTTAGGATTTTGATAAGGCTGCTTACAATCAGCCTGCGTATTTCAAGCAGGCTTGTCTTTTTACGTTGACAATACCTGGGCCAGGTTTGTCTCGCGTAGTTACATGTTTCACGCCATCTCTCATTTGCCTGTTGCATTGATTGTTTCGAGATTTTATATTTTGCGTGTCCATTGGTGGGACTTGCTTTAACAGTCGAGAGCTTAAATATGGTGCGTATTTTGGCTAGTTCGTCTGCTTCACAGTTACCTGGTATATCACTATGCCCATGTACCCAGCACAACATTACAGCGCATCTACTCGATATCTCATTTAGGTATATGCGGCAGTGTCTTCACTGCTAAAAGAGAAAGCATTAGTATCCACAAATACCTATGCAGGTATTTGCAGACGAAATCCCATAAACTTAAAACTTTTGATTAACTCAGGAATGAACTTCAAAAATCGCGAAAGATTTTGATACCTTATGACTTCAATTTATGGACTAGAAATTGATTATTAGGCTTTCTGCTTATGACTGTAAAAAACGTTACAGAACAGAATTTAAATCTGAATCCACTTTTTCAGGAAATATTCTTAAGCAAACTTGTGCTAAGCAATATGTACATATTATGGTCAAATTATGTACAAAATATGGTCAAAATTACGCGTAAGCATCAGAAAAATATATTGATAAAACATTACTTTAAAAATACATATTAAAAAAAAAAATCTATAGTATATTGGTGAGGCGTTGGCCCACACTTTATCTTCAATATAAAGCCAAAGGATTAAAATATAATTTTTCGTAGCTTTAATTGTTCATTTGTTTTAATTACCTATATTATACGCTAATAGTAAGGCCGAAAGACATCATCTTAAATTGTTCTATTTAATTTAGTGTAGGTCATTTTAAGTAATTTAAGTTTTTTAAGCTAAGTTAAGTCTTAAGCATCTTTGTCTAACATAAGATATTGTAGTTCTAAGAAATGCGAAATGAAAATGAATTAAAATAAAAAAATAACAAAGACAATGCCAAAAAATTATTTCATTAATTACAAATTATGCCATTAATTTCAAGCAAGAAAGGTTTATTAATATGGTTCATAACACGATCCAATGGCTGATATGTTTGCCAGCGTGGAAATCGCACCAAACGGCTACTCGCTATGGATACAGAGGTTGTTAGGTTTTCGTAGCCGTCGTTATTCAGTTGACTAATGAAAATGAGCATCCTGGTTTCACTGCTTGTTCTCATTAATCCTCATAAAGTCAAGATTTTATATAAATACGGTGCGGATAAGCCCGATTTTGTGATGGTCTCTCGATCATTTTTTCAAATCTTCGGCAAACATTAAAAAAAGTTCTCGACAATTTGGAACAGAAGAGAAGTTTTTATTTTATCTTAACAGCAAATTCATCGCTTAATTAGAAGCAATAACCTGATGTCTTTTATTATACAATTCTTAAACCAATCATGTTTATCATAATCGCATTACAATTTTTCGGTATTTATTAGTACTCATATAATTAGTTCCTTATGTCTTAAAATTGCATTAATCTGTGCTGCCTCGATAAGACCAATTTTTTGTCAGTATCATGACAATAAGATTTCACTTCCCTTCCGAAGCTACTATCAAGTGTCTTTTAGTAGCAAAAGCGTGGTTTTAAAAGTTTTTATTCAAATATTCGTACAAATTTTCGACCTTATTTAGGTCAGGACTTCAATGAAGCATTTTAAACACAGGTCCGTCATGATCTTTCATTTATAAACATATTATAAGGTCCAAGTCTAGCAAAAGACATATGCATTTAGATTAGGTGAAAAGTTCCTGGCCTGATAGAGAGATGACATTCCAATCAGCAAAAAAATTGCTTTTCGAACTGGGTACATGTTTCATTGGCCCATATGATGATTTTAACTTGTTCTCTCAAAGAGTTTGTTTACAAGAATTTTTGCAGTAGACGTCTGAAAAATAGATACACAGACCTATATAAATACGTGCGGTCAAATAAAAATTCTTTTTGGAAAGTTTACATGTTCTCTGCTCCTTTGTTGTTGAAGAATAGAAGGTGACCCACGTTAAGGATACCCAAAAAACGAGTGAAAGTGAGTAAATTAGCTGAGGCTGTGGAGATATCGGACGAAAGGGTACGAACCATCTTACATCAAGGTAAATGCCGATTTTGCTGAGCGCCGATCTAAATAAATGCGCAAACTATTTTTGCAGCAATCTTTGGACCAATTCAATAGGGATCCGACGGACTTTGTCCGGCGATTTGGCACCATGGATGGGACATAGCTCCACCACTATACCTCAAAATCGAAACTGCAATCCAAGAAATGTTGGGAAGAGAGAGCGCCGTGGCGCAGTGGATAGTATGTTGGCCGCTGGCGCGTGATGAGTTCGGATCCCGATAACACCAACGCCATCGAATGATTATTTCACGGCTTCTCTCCTTGGCGGTACTAGCAAAACCCCTCTTGTACACTTGCCCTGAAAAAGCTTTTCGGCTCTCGCCGTTCGGAAACGGCATTAAGTTTTAGGTTCCGTTCACTTGTGTGAAAAAAAACAAAGTGAGACTCTGGCTCTAAATGAGCTATAACGCCATCTCAGGTGTCTGTCTGGCAGTATAATGGACCAGTATTTGTGCCTGAGTGGTCCAACGGATAGCAGAAGCCACTAACAAAAAAATTAAAGAAAAGTCGATGCATCTGTTCGAAAGATCATGGCGAGCACATTTTAAGATTCGAAAGAGATCATGTTAATTGATTGCCTTGACCTGGTTTCTCATTAAATAATACATCGTACAACGTCACATTACAATTCAGCTTTCGCGCCAAATTTCAAATTCCAAATTCAAGTTTACTTATGTTGCAAGCAGTTTATCTCCGTTATTTTGATCAGTCAACTGCGGCGAATCCAAGGAAATTGGATACCTTTCATCCTGTTATCCTTTTTAGTCTATTTCTAGGAAAACTCAGTACATCCTTTCTCACCAATCTACCTAACCAAATTAGTTTAATCAATCGAGGATTAATGTGGGATCATAGAACATTTCATTTCACGTGGGTTCTCTGAATTAACATATGTACATACATATTTGAAAAGAATTTGCAATATAACCAACGGCTCGGTTTAAGAGAAAAGAGCAAACATAGTGAAGCCTAAAAAATTATATCTTAACAACGGTAAAGTGTCGGTTATTGTTGAGCAATAATCTGTCTATTAAGGATATATTGATGTAACGTAAAAAATAGTTTAACATTTCTATGTAAAAATTAATTAATTGTTCACATTGTTCCATTATTACAATAATTCAATTCAGGACATTGACACGTCTTGGAATATTTTATTGATCATGACTTAAATTGGAGCAATCATAACATGGCATATGCTCTTGATTACGCCGCAACTTTATCTAAACAGGCACCATCATACCACAAAAGTATGAAGGTTAATTTATTACGGCGTCGCTCATTCTAAGTTACTGTGCAGCATCGAAAGTTGGGGTGGTCTTTCTCTTGTTAATAGCTCTGAATGATTTATTAAGAAGTATTTGTAACTAATGTTGTTTCACTTACAGCTGGCCTCTATATAGAGTAAATCCTACCAATGAATCACCTTTAAGTTTTTAAGGTATAGGCAGAAAGAGAAGCGATAATCATCGTAATAGAAATCCTAAGTTATAATACAGTGCATCCTTGCAGATATTGTGAATTACTAAACCCATATTTCTACAACTTTATAGCCATTTTAATGTTCAATAAGTTCAGTTATTCTTAAAAAAGTTAAAAACCGGTTGTTCGCTATCAGTTGACTTAGTCTAATAGCCCTTGTCATTTTTATGGAAGTCATCTTGCGATCAATCCTGTATGTAAAACCGAACCATATGTACAATTTTTCCGTCTCTAAGAATGTCGTAACCAGAAAGATTGGGAATGTACTTTGCAATACTTCTTTTTCTTAGATGACGCTACAGTCCGATGGGAACCTGGGCCTCAACTAACAAGCGTCTAAAGCTAGCACGATCTTTTGCCAGTTGTTTCTAGTGCCGTACTCCCAGTTGGTTAAGGTCCCCTTTCATCTGTGTGCGCCACCTTAGATTCAGTCGTCTTCTGCTGCGTCGCCCCTAAGGATTGGATTCGAATACTCTTCGGGCCGGAGCTGTGCTGTCTATTCGCTCTATATGGCCTAGCCTTCTTAGACGTTGGATCCGGAGACGTCGTACTATGCCGATGTCGCTGTACAGCCCGTATAGTTCATCTGCATCTACTCCTCCACTCTCCGTTATATAAACGAAACCATGGACTGAACGCAGAATTTTCCTCTCCAAGCGATCAAGGGCATCCCTATACCTTTTCGTTAAGGTCCAGGCCTCTGCGCCATAAAGGACGACCGGGATGATCATTGATTTATATAGTGGTACCTTGGTTTTTCGAGAGAGGGCTCTACTTCTCAATTACCTTTTGAGCCCAAAGAAGCAGCGGTTGACAGCATTGGTGTTGTTGTCGCTGGTCACTAGTGAGCCAAGGTAGACGAAGTCCTTGACCACCTCAAATTTGTAGCCGACGTTCTCGCCAGACGTCGGTGTTTTGCATCTTTTTTAAATGACAGCATATATTTGTCTTTGTCCTCGCTCACCGAAAGACCCATTTTAACCTTTTCTGCTTCAATGCTTTTGAACACTTCATTAACGTCTCGCTGGCTCGCTTAATTACGTCAATTTCAACCGCATATGCAAGCAATTGCGCAGACTTTAAATAGATCGTACCCCTTTTGTTGGGCATTCGTATAATCTTTTCAAGCACGAAGTTGAAGAAGTTACATGACAGTTCGTCACTTTGCCTAAAGCCTTTTTTAACATCGATTTTTTCGCTTAATTTGCTACCGTCCTTAATGGAGGAGTGAGAATTCTCCATTGTCATCCCACACAATCAGACGAGTTTGGCAGGGATGTTAAAACTGGACATGGCTCGGTATAGCTGGCCCTATGCACACTGTCATATGCGGCTTTAAATTCGGAAAAAAAATGATGTGTATCGACTTGGAATTCTTGGGTCTTTTCCAAGATCTGCCGCAGTATGAAAAATTTGTATATTGTAGTCTTACCTGGCCTAAATCCACACTGATAGGAACATCAGATTATCCACAAAGGCTTTCAGGCGTTCACACAGTACGGAAGCCCTACCAACTCATCTCCAGCCGCTTTAAATAGCTCAGCGCCCGCGGCTTTGTTAGTTTAAGCTCGATATAACAAGTTTAATTTCATCTAGTTCAGGTGGACGGAATTCTCTTTTATCTTCGTCCGTTGCGTATGGATCATTCTGCCTGAGGGCTATGTCGGACTTCTCATCGCCGTTATACAGTCTACAGAAGTGGATTTTCCATATTCTCAGCATCGACTGTGACTCTACTACTAGGTGTCCGTCTTCGTCCCTACAGGCTTCTGCTTTAGGCTTATAGCCCTGGCAATTTCATTTTAAATTTTCGTAAAACTTGTGAGCGTCATTCCTGTGGCAGCTTTCCATCTCCTCGATCTCACGCTTTTCGTGTTCTCTTTTTTTCTTCCTTAAAGGTGTGTTTTTCTCTCTCCTTTTTTGCTCGTAGAGCTCTCGTCCGTCTAGCTTTGTGGGCGGTTTGCTTTGCTACATGGGTTTGTTTGCATTGCTGGGGCTTCTACCTGATGTGAAACCCAGCACATCTGAGGTAGCGTCTTTGATGGCGCGCTGGTAATGCTTCCACTGTTGCTTTGCCGATTATGGGTGTCCCCGGACTTTGCGTGAGGTTAAGGGAAACTCGCTCGGCAAAGATCCTAGCGGTCTCCTAGGTAGCTAGGTAGCTTTCCCACGTCAAACTCTTGTTGCCTTGCTCGACTCCGAGGCATCCTTGATAATCTCATTCGTACCTCGTTTTGCGTTAAGGTCCCCTAGTACGCTTTGGTGTCATAACTGGGGCATTGGGCGTACGTTCGGCCCAGGAGATCAAAGAAGTCATCCTTTCAAGTCATCTTTTTCTTCCGAAGGGGCAAGAATGCATATAAGGCTTACATATATTCCCCAGTATGCCTTTGGATTATTGTGTGGCGTTCGCTTACATGCGGGTAGATTAAGACTTTTTGTCGGAGTCATCCTCGAATATCAGATCCGCATCCGAATAGGCGTTTTTTATGTTCCTTGTAGCAGTTACCATAATAGTTATCACAGTTTTTAATCCTTTTTTTGCCTTATCCATCCCATTGCACTTCTTGGAGTGCGGTTATATCTGCTTTGTAGCAGTCTGTAAAGGAACCGCACATTCCACGTGCAGAATTGCAAATCTTTTCGTTAATATGTATGGGTCGTCAACATTGTATCCATCCGTATCCGAGGCTTGATGTTGCTTCGTAACAATATTTGTTTTCTGTGATAGGGACCCTAGGCACAACCCCCAACCTGGAGGGCCAGGTTCGTTGCACACATTGGTTCATTACTCGCCGGATGCTAGGCCAGCTATCCAGGGGTGGCCGCGTGGAGGCTGTGTGTCAGCTTGGGACAGAGATCGAAGCTAGTGTTTGCCATGTTAAATACGATCAACTTCTTTGCTTTGTTTGCTCGCTCCTTCACGCCATATTGCAATATTCTTGTGTGTATTAAAGGATGTGGTAAGACGTAGGCTTATCGTCTACTTTTAAGGTGAGAGACTTTTATGATGCCTTCGTTAAAAAAACTCAAAAGCATTTTTTTAAAAGATTATAAACTAAGATAGGCTTGGTATACAGTATTTATCATTCGTGTAAAACAAAAATGCCATGAAATAATTACCTCTTTATCAGATTCTAAGAATTTCAAAATCAAAATACATCAAATCAATTGTCACATATCGTAGGTACCTACAACTCAGTTTCAAGGACAAAGGTAAACCTCAAAATTTATCCATTCATATATGCATACCATATACCATTTTATTCAATATTTAGAAGTATGCGACAGATTACATCGCATTTCATCCTGCAAACGCTTCTCGGAAGAGAAATTACCGCCTGGTGAACCGCTAAAATTATCTCAGCCACCTACCTCACACCATGGTGTAACTTGCACATCAACCTCAACACATCGTACAATCTTCCTGCTCCGCATTTCAAAATTCAAAAATTTGTAATGTTTCTGACGTGGGTAATGTGTAACCGCAACCACCACTCGGTATGCAGCTATTATTACACTCGAGTGAAAGAGTATCGTTAAATATTTTTGTTTGAATTGTTCCTGACACGCGAGTGAACATTCTCAGTGCGTCGACAGACATATGGTTGCAGCCAACAACGTATCACATGTGCATACTGACAAACATCAGGTTTAGACACGGGACAGGCATCCTCCACGATCCAGTAGTACATGTTTCTACTATTCTTTTACAACGAGCTACACTGAGAAGACTATGTGGCGCACAAATACCCAAGCAGCAGAATGAGTACTCTCGTGATCGTATGTTTCGAGGCAAGCAGCAATGTCAACAGAAAGTAGCAATAGCAGGTTACAGCAACTAATTTGCATTCGTCAAAGTCAGCATCCCTTCAGCGTTGCAGTCAATTGCATAAGGCCGTGCGTGTCATAAATTAAACATCCAGAGACGATGAGTGATTGCATCCGTCAGGCGATTTAGGTGATTGTGAATTAATTAGTCCTTAACGCACGACACAGTCAGTCAGTGCAGTTGGTAAGTGAATTGTGAACGCATGCATGTTTGATTCGCTGATTAGCTTCTCACTGCACGGGTGCAGAGATCAACGACGTGTGTCCATTGCAAATGCGATGCAACTAATTTACTTCACGAATTGGGAATGGATCCGATGGGGCTAATAAATAGGTGATGGTCGAGAAATTAATTTTTCCGAAAAGTCCCTTGGAAACAATTTAAGCTGCATCGTCTCGATTTCTATTTCTCCCACTTATGCTTTGTGTGCATCTGTGAAACGTCTACAGCGGGCAATATTTTAAAATTCAATTTATCTCTTGCCAGCACGTCACCATTTAAATGGAACGGTCTTTTAGCCCCATCTCGTAGAGCTGAATTCCATTGTTTGCCGGATAGCAGGTGAGGCCACTCCCATTCATTCCCTTGGACGTGTGTGAATAGACGACGGGCTGTCCAGGCGTTTCATTTTTCAATAGTGCCATAGATGCCATGGTAAAATGCTTTGTTTGACTTACGGTGCTAAGACTTGATGACTTTTTCTATTTTGTTAGCAAGTGATGAAAGTATATGCATTTCTTGTTTGCTGCACCCATAATGCACCAGCTGGCGTTGAAAATTTGCACGAAACAGGTGCAGCATGATATCTCATGCACTTGCCTTATTTGAAAATATTTGAACGAAAACTGTCTTTGTATTTGAGAATTTGATTATTATCTAGCAAAGAGCAATAACTAAAACAAATGAAGAGTTCAGGCATGAAATATCAATAAGTATAAATGGTTTTGACTTCTTAAAAAAATTTAACATTTTTATTGATGTATTTAAAATCGTTTCGTTCGTTCGTTCTTTACTTTGCACTGCGGCGCTCATAGAAATAATAAGCGGATTAACTTCTTTCCTTAATCAATTACCTACATAAATTGGTTCTCTTTATACAAAAAAATCCTCAAGTAAAAACACAAAAAGTTTCTAAAGCCAGAAAAGCTTTGATTACATTTTTTTTAAGGGAAATAGTAACAAAAAAGTTATTTCAGTAGACATTGCTCCTTCCAACTGCCTTTTGAAACATTAGATAATGGCCAATTTTTCATTAGGCACGTTGAATAAAAATATTATTTCAACATGTTAAAAATTAGCTTCCAAAAGTCGACAACGATACTGTTTAGGTACTGTTAGGATACTGTCCGTTGAACGCCAGAAAAAAACTAGAGAACATTTGCGACCATTAAGCAAGCACTAGCGTTGAGAAACGCGGTTAGATATCTTGGTATCTGCCTTGACCAGTATCTGTATTTCAATAGAAATATTTAGCTGGCTTTGCTGGAACTAAGAAAGCCTCCGATATGACATACAATCTGTTTCACAGCAGTTACCTTGACCACAGGATAAAAATTAAATGTTACATAACCCTAATGTAACCTCCGGTATTTTTCAATGTAGCGCCCTCTTACATGGAAAAGTTCAAATTCCTATAATATTACCCTACGATGTAGCAGGCCTGAACAGAAACCATAATTTTCTTGTTAAAATGACTTTAAAGAATAATGCATAATGCATGAGCTACGACAATCACAATAAAGATTATTGCCCCCATTATAGATATCACAAGAGAACACTCCGACCGAGCTTTATTTCCCCAGATTAATTTCTCCATGTTGATTCCGAAAGGTCAATGCAAAATAGAGATGGTATCCCGGCTATTTACCACCGCCATCGGAGTGTCAGGGACAAACGCCTCTCCCGCGACGGGTACGCAGTGCTCATGAGCTTATACGTGACCACAAAGGCGGACTGGGATATCGCCGATGGTGCTAAACAGCACGTTAATTCTTGGTGATTGTCGAGTGAACGCTTCCCAGAACGATGCGTTACTCCGGTAAGATCCTCTTCTCTCCTTAGTTTAGAAATTAGGTTAGGATTAGTTAGGGGTTTTTTTGGAGGCTAGGCGCGTCGTCATGCATATGACCTGAGAACTGACTGACACTTGTTGATCTTGGTGAGGTTTCGAGTGTGCACATATTTTCCAAGACAATTGAATTTCAAAATGTACATAAATATTGGGAGTACATTCGATCCGTTCAATCCGATCAAAACAAAATGAAGGAACTAAAATATTGTCCATCGCTGATTACTATATTCCTCCCCCTTCTTAAGCAATTTTCTAAATCCATCTCGAAATAAATGTTTGATCTTCTTAGGCAATCCAACTTTCGAGCCAATTTTCGATTTCTGCAAAAGAAATAAACCGGTGACCGGTGACGGTAAATAATCAGAAGGGTAATTTCCGGAGAATATGACGGGTGCTTTAGAAAATCGGAGTTGAATGTTTCCAAATATTTTTTTTGGCGACGTTCGAGCGATATCCAATTCCCTTGACTCTGCATCATTCTCATGGTTTTTTTTTTATGGAGAAACTGCTTGTTTAATTATTCCCAATGAATTCATGAACTCTATTTTCGTTTGACTCGTATCTTCCTCGAGTAATGCCTACAATTCTTGTCTTCGTTGTCCAGAGCAGCAACCATTCTTAAAACGTCGAAACCATTCCCTACATGATTTATCAAGTGGAGCATTGTCACCATATACTTCCACAAGCATTCGATACACTTCAGCTGCACTTCTATTCCAATTAAAGCAAACAATTAAAATCTCCCGCACATATTGCTTAGTTAAGACAAAATTTGACATATTCAACATAAATACAAGGTTTTCTCTGAAAGCATCGAGATCAGCTGTCACTATGAACAATCTATATTAATCAGAGCCATATTTTGAAAAGGAACCTAATAAAATATGATGTTTGTGATTACGAGTATCTGTCAAGTTAACTATTTATATTTTTCAAAACATTTACATTTAGGCAAAAATTCAATTTGATTTCCCAAAACGACATAGCTGAAGATCATCCCCATCCAAGTTATACAGTTCCAGACATTCACAACCAACTCCAGCCAGTACTTTGGGTCATTATCCTGATATGAGTGGAATGATTCTAACATTGCCCCTGAATATGCACTCCAGACTATCACATGACCCTCACCGTGATTACCTGTTGGACGCAAATATCGCGGATACACCTATCCGTTAGGTTTTTGCCAAACATTGACTCCCCTCATTGAAGCCTCGGGACACTCAGTCTTGGATTATTATTGGGCTTTTTCCAATGGTCATTACGCTCGGAAAAAGTTTTTTTTGGGGCTAATTTGTACATTATTAGCTACATTTTTCCCCTTTTTCAACATTTGAATAACACTTATTACAGTTCCCCGAGTAGTATGTATCATCGGCGCGAGGATAGAATAGTAGTATCTAAAAATAGCAAAAGCCTCTAGGAAAAAAATCAGGAAATAGCAAAACATCTGCAAATGACCGTGGAAAGTTAATTCAATAAAGTTTAATTCCAGCTTTAACACCTTTAATTCATGTTATTCCTTTGACAAGCTTAGTATCTTTCTCCCTAGCCACACCACGGTATTTGCTCTGGATTAGTTACAGTCACATTCCGTATATTTATATTTAACCACTTTTCGGTGATTTAAAGGATATAGGATGAAATAATCTTATTCAGCCTAATGTCAAATCTGACGTATTACTTTTTGTATTACATCCAACTCCTCCTTTTCGAACATACTGCATGTTCTCAAAATGGAGCAACAGCTCTCTATAAGATTCACTTGAAGGCATTGTTAGGGTGGTGGAATGGAAATGATGGAAGTTGCACAATTAAGTTCAAGCTTTTGCTCCAGCCAACATTTTTCGTGAGCTGGGATAAACATCCAGTAATATAACAACTTTGGCTCTATCTTAAAGGTCTAAGCCAAATATTTACTCATAAATATTTGTATATTTCTTATGGTCGCTTTTGGTCTAGAAATTAGCCTAAATAATTTGTATACTTGTTAAGACTTACCGTTAGCATGCTGGTTTCGTCTCTTCAAAAATATTGATTTTAATGTTGAAAATAAAGAACTCCTGGCGCACCGAAAAAGTTTGAAGACGAATAATTGGAAGCATCACTTCATGATGACTCATGTCAGACGCCATCTTAACTTGCAAAATCATTAAAAGTAGATGGCACATCAGTTTCGAAATGAATGAAAACATCAGGAAGGATAAGAAGCAAAAAGGTCGGATGCCATACAAGGTCAAGCCGAAAGATGTCGAAGGGCGTTTTTGTTACATGTGAACTGCTAGTTGTTTCGTGATTGGCGATGAAATGTGGAAACTGTACGATAATCCTAAGTGTGAAAGGTTACAGGGTAAGCCCGTCCATGTCTCGACGTCGATAACAAAAGAAAATGTCCATGGTTAGAAAGTACGACTCGACATTTAATGGTATCAGCAGGATGTAAGTGACGATTACCGACTGAAATTAATGCGTTTGAGCCGATCAAAAGTAGTATTCGTTTATAACAAGGCCTGGCTGAGTAGCACTTCCATCCTCATCAAGATATTAAAAACTCAAAAGCTGTATTGCTTTCCGACATGGAATTCAACTTGTGGGGAAATACGGATACGGTGCTGCGTTCTGTTCGCCCTCGCGTTCTGACCGACATTGAAGTGGGGAAAATAGTGAGGCAAGTAAGAAAAACTCCAACGTACAGTGCGGTGCAAATAGCGCAAGACGTTACTCAAGAGCGTGGAAATTCAGTAAGTACCTACACAATTCGCAGAGTCTTATGGATTACATGGAAGAGTGCCGCTAAAGAAACCATGCATTTCTAGTGCCAAGCGCCTAATTTTCGCAAAAAGCAACTTTAATACTTCTCAAACATTTTGGAATAAGTTTGAGATATTAGGCTCAAAACGCAGGACTAAGGCCTGGAGAACAGCAAATTGCGAGCTTCTACCCCAATACCTTACTTCGACCGTGAAGTATGGTGGAGGTTCAGTGATGATTTGGGGTTGCATGTCGGCTGCGGGAACGGAAACTCTTGTTTTCATTGAATCAACGATGAATAGCAAGGATTACGTAGCCATATTAAAAGACAATCTACTTCCTAATGTACAAAAATTGGGCTTCACACCGCCTTGAGCCTTTCAACAAGACAATGAGCAAAAGCATTCAGCAAGAAGTTACCGTACCATACCCCCAAACAACTTAACTCCACTCCACAATCTCAAGGAAACGGGCCATAGCGTCTAAACAAGGCCTTCTGACGGTATTAACAAAAATCTGTATTGCAAAAATCTCTCCTGAAGTTACATGAAACCTTGTTATCAAAGCTCACGGACGTCCGACGAAGTATTTACGTCAAATTTTTGAAGCCTATGTAAGACAACAAGTGTTTATTTCTAAAGTGTGTTCTAATTTTTGAATGCATTTTTGACATGATTTTTTCTCTAATCGTGAGTAATTTTTAGATTTTTGTAGTGAAAAATAAAAAAGTTAGTTGTAAGCTGTATTTGGTGTTTGAATTACTTTTCAACTCGTTTGCAATATGGCGTATCTTAAGTTCTGCACTAGTAGGCGCTGGCTGTATACAAATTGTTGATTCTCACTGTATGTATTCAGTATAAAAAAATTAAAATTAAAAATTTTAAGTAACCCCCGACAAAAAAAAAACTCCCAAAAGTAAAAAAATATTTTTTTTTTCTCTCGAACTTTTGACGTCATTAAAACAACCTATTAATATTTTTAAGATGACGTCGCCGCGTTGGGGGAAAAAAATTATTTTTTTACTTTTTGGAGTTTTTTTTTTGTCGGGGTTACTTAAAATTTTTAATTTTATTTTTATTTCATTCTTTTTAAATTACTCGCCCTAATTCCGATAGGTACATACGAGTAACTACTTAAATCAAATTTTTCGTAACACTGTACCGCATACAAACCCATATATAATTTACCACATTCAGCATGACTTATTCCCGTTATACATGTGTAGTGTCAAAAATGTAATCTACGACGGAATTGTGTCTATTTATTTATAATAAAGCTATTTTTGTTATTAATATCGCTATTCCGGAATAAACTCATTGTTTTTAGAGCAAGTACAGCACCTTAGCTATAAACAGAACTAGTTAAGACGAATGTAATGAGCCCATACTTAATAGATTTACTAATAGGCAATCCGTCTCCTACCTTCGAGTTCCATCATCAGAAAACCAGCTCAGTGTTTCAAATGTTAGGTCGCAGATATGTTTGAAAGTAATGTATGTAAGTACCCATTGTGTCTAAGATCTAGAGTTGCGCAAAATAGTTCCAACCCCGGAACGAACATGGAACGTTTCCTTTCCCAGTCGGAACTAGTTCCCTGAACTAGCTCCTGGAACTATCTCTTCGGAACTACATAGGAACTGTGGAACTATCGGAGCTGTCGGAACTATCGGAACTATTAGTATGATAAGAGAGATCCATATCCGATCCTTCCTGTACGAGTACCTGATTGCGTGATTTTATTGTTTGATCACTTTTCTGCTATTCCAGTTCCAGTGTGTGAGTGTGCATAAACTGTTATATCAATGTATACGATATTTATTCACATTTTGTTTTTGGTTGTCTACTACGTATAAGTATAAGACATGTTCGATTGCATTTATCTTTCTTTTCGTTTTGTCTGTGATTACGTTGTTCTACAACATAGTCGTACGATCGCGTCGTTCGGAAGTTCGGCCGGGTTGTATAATATGAACGCCGCATTGATGAATTTCTAGGTTGAATGGAACTATGGACATGTTATCGTTCAGTTTGCGGAACGATCGAAAATGTTTCCGACTGAGGACACAGTTCCTGGAACTATACATGTCCTGAACTACCCAACTCTACTAAGATCCCTACCACAGCTAACAAAAAGTGGTAATAACCTTGAAATGCCTGAACAGATCTTCAGAAATTGTAGCTAAGAACCATCTCAATCACGGTAGCTTTCAAACAAAAAAATCATCAAAATCGGTCCATTCGTTCTACGATGCCACAGACAGACACACAGAGAAACTGACACGTCAAACTTATAACACCCCTCTTTTTGCGTTGGGGGTTAAAAATAGCAGAAAATGATGAAAGATAAAAATGTTTGTCATAGGGAGTTCTATAACGTGAAAAACCTTTCAGCTGATGTTACGCTATTTCAACATACGGCGTATTTGAAACTGGTTTCTATTTAAGACAAATCAATCAGTCAATGACGGAATTAAGGACTCTGATAGAGACATATCTATACTGGCGATTTTCTTCACCCTTAATGGATAATCTTACATGAAATACGATACACGAGATGGTCGACTGACTTTAATTCTAAACCAAATGAAATTATGCCCAAAAAGCGCACAAGCTATAGTATTTTTGCAAAATTGGCGAAGACAAGTCAAACTGGTGTGCGTTATAGCGAATCAAATCATGAGTTTCGCGACTGGAACCCCCCAAAAAAATGCGTTGTATTTACCTAAATCACAGTGAAATATCAGGTTAAAGGATTGACCGTTGAAAAGTGGGTTGTCAGTTCGAAAGACCAATCATTTAAAAATAATTAATAAGAATCTGTCGGCGTCAAAATTTCTCAAAGTGTCCCACACTATGCACAACACATTTACATATACATATGTCAAAAAAAACATATTTCCGCTCATAAAACAAACCATCTAATTTATCCCTAAAATTTCTTATCAAAATCAAAAATAAATTTATGTAGGGCCTACCGCCTTAGCTGGCATGCCACCGGCGGTCGATTTTCCATCACTACTTAATCAAGTATTAAATTCATTTCCATCATTCATCCATTCAATCCGCCCGCCGACAAAACATCCAATCATACAAATTTCCATTTACAAAACACCATCTTCTACATCGCTATCACGATTCTTCTAATCAAGTTTCAATTCCTCTGTCATTGCAGGTCATAAACGAAATCATAAAAGTCAACTAGGGAACATCAAATGTCCACAAGAAGAACGCCCCAAACCCGCAGGCAGTCGAGTTGGGGAGAATAAAAAGCAATAAATTGCACACAAAAATAAAGAGTATCTAAAAGGATAGACAAGGCCAACCAGCATCATCAATGCCAGTCTGTATGCGTGTCACCCTCGAGGCGCGAACGAGCGGAGTCACAGATCAAATCTTAATATCATTCAACGCGGTGACATTAAAAATAACATAATCTCTCCAATCTGATGCCGTTGGTAGGAGTGAAAGTCAACATCCGCAGTTGGCAGCAGTATTCATCCCGAAGACTTGACTAGACTAGGCGACTAAGAGATTGCGCCAGACAACTACGACACAAGAGGGCAACGAAACAACCAGTAAACGACTCAACCAGTCAACGAGACAACGAGACAGCTTTGACACGCTAGCATAAATGTTGAAATAACAACGTGTGATGTCTTCTTTTTACCGTCGAGTTAAGACTGAGTACAGAGCGTGAGTATTGCAAGAACAACTGAAGTTCTTCCGTCGTCTTGGATCGCTCAGAAGCAGCTGACATGACATCACAATTCTCCTTTCCATCCTCCAAACAAATCTAACGCACTGAGTAGAACCACCCATTGAACAACCCGGGTCCTCCCGTAAGACAACAATCTCGGAATTGCTCGTTTATATGCCAATCATAAAACCTTTATAAATAGGCCTTTGCTCGCCGCACACACATGCGGTCCAAGTGATAATATTTACGCGTAAACCAAACACTAAACCCCGGTCCATAGTGAAAGTAGTGGTTTGTGCTACAAATATACAAATCCATCGTCGTCTTCCGTGGACACGACGAGTACTTCGTCCACAGTGTACGAGTATACATAAAATAAAAACCTCCGTTCGGTGTTTATTATCATTGTGTTTTCAAAAAGATACTGATTGCTCGACGACCGTTTGTCATTTATTCAAAATAATAAACATCACGACGGCCCATGATACACACCCTCTAGAACAGGAAGAAGAAAAGCAATAAACCATACGTAAAAAGGGGGCCAACAGAGGCTCTTCCCAAGATCGTGGCTAGGAAGCAGTAAACAGCAAGAAGAAAAATCGGAAAGAGAGCATAGAAGACAGATAAAAGACAAACGACAACTGAAGGCCGATAGTCAACCCTCTCCCGGTGGAGTGTGCGCTTGAACAGAATCGCGTACAGCTACAGATGGTAGTGGTGGTCGTCGCACGACACTCGCTTGTCTTCTTCAATATCTAACTGCTGCTGCCGGCACACTAACTTCAGTTTCAGTTTCATTTCCATCGCCAACAACATCACGCTCGGTCTTCGGTGCTAGCCGTGTTCCTTCCTATCCTATCGTCGTCGAATAATAAAAGGAAAATTTCAACCCCAACGCGAAAACGTTCTGCTCGTCAGTCGGGTCGAGGAAAAATCACTTCTCGTCCGATACGCGATTTTGATTAGGGCGAACCACTGAATCCCTGCATTCGGTGTCGAGCAGCAACACGAAGCGAACGCAACGTTAGTTGTTGAACAACCTCCCAAACATCCGACAACGAAATAAGACAAATTGTTAAGCATTTTTCCCCGGACAAGAGAAAAAAATAAAGCAGCGGGTGTAGAGCACGATCTGCTTGAGCTCCAGCAATTGGGAGGAGATAGATATCATTCAAGGAAACTGCCAAATAAATAAGTTACGCGCTGTGCCACTGTCTCTAAAAGTATCTATGAGTACGCTTAACCATACCCATATGCATCTAACGTGTCGGTTCGAAGTCAACGTACACGGTCACATTTATATTTAACTTTGACTTTGTATCTCATAGTTTTGTGTTTCTTTTTTTTTCTTCTTTAGATACATATTGTAGTTTTGATATATCGACATCCTTAATTCGAATGCACGGAGGAATTAATTGCGCATGAAAGTCGAACTAATTAATGTGTAACATATGAGCGGTATCGCGAGTCCAACTCGACTAAAGTGAGACGAAGGAGAAAAAAATGTTTTCATTCTCCCTTATCCCAATTCGGAATAGTGTATCTTTGGAGCTTGTACTGTATACTTAGCCGCGAGCTGCATTTCTCCCGTTTTGCGTCTATTTCACTTTTTTGTTCTTCTTTTTTATATTTATAATTTTTTTTTTGATTTGTAACTTTTGTTGATCGCCTTGAAAAGTGATAGATTAATTCGTGGTACACTATTCCATCCGCAATTAAAGCGTGTGTGTTTCCAACTAGTACATAGTAGCAAATCTTGGAGGATTTACTCGGGCACGGTGAAGGACACTGTCGAATGAGTGTCATTAAGGTGTGTTGAGGGTATCAGCGAAAGTGGAAATTTAATTACAACCACGTTCTCGTGCGCGGGAGTGCTAGAGTTGTGGAAAATTCATTTAATTTGAAAAGCAAATTCATACCTCAGTGCGAGCGAAATTATCCGAGTGCAAGATACGCGGAAAATTTATAATTTTCACCACGGGAAAAAAAAGGAAAGTTTGTTAAGAAAAAGGGGAACGATTTTTTTTTTCAAAAAAGGGTGAAATTTATGTAGTGAAAATGCAATATATAAATTTTTTGAAAATGGCCCGCTGGACACGGATGTCGACCATTGGATTACTTCTGTTCCTGGCTTCCTATTGCGGTGAGTTTCTAACTTGTTTACTGTGGTTGTTATAGTATAATTGAATGATTTATGGCATAATTGTCAAAATATTTTTGTCAATTTTTGATTTATTTTAATAGGTTCCGCGACAGTATATATGTATACTGCAAAAATAAGTAAAAATGATTTCTTTGAAGTAAGACCAATCATAGACCTGTCTGCTTGATTGACTTCCCTTGGTTTTGAGCAATATTTTATCAATTTTGAATTTAGGCTTGCATGAACCCCAGAGCATCTCTTTAACATTTCTAGGTCGAATGGACATAAGTATAAATTAAACTATTTTAAATTTAGTTTATTTAAAAAATAATAATTTTTATTCAATGTTTCTGCCTTCGTGGCTGACTTAGAACAAAATTTATTTCAAATTTTAAAGCTTAGTGCATGCTCTTGCAGCCAGACGTTCCGTCAGCAACGAACGTCCTTCGATAGCTCAGGTGTCTTCTTGCTGTCTATGTCTCGCATGTCCGGTGGGAAGAGAGCCTGGAGCTAATGTTTCTGCTTGTGGGAACCGCATCATGCGTTGTTTGCATGATCAAATGTTTTTGGTGTTAACTTTTATTTACCTCTTAATATTTAAAACGAAACGATGAAATTCCTAACAAGCACTCTTGGTATTTTATAATACCCAAAATAACGAGTTTATTTATTTTAAGGCTGTGCGAAATATATAAATATATACCTTTATTTCTAATAACTTCCACACACCTTTTCCCCATGTACGAGTAAGCAATAAGGGACTTTGTTAGCTCACAATGAATTGCTTCCCACTCATCCGTTAAAGCTTGATAAAGAGTCTTTTGCGAAATAAAATGTAGCAGCTTTATTCGCTGTGTTAGGATTCCCCATACGTTTTCAATTGGGAATTAATCGGGGAGCTGTGGAGGCCAATCTGAAACATTATCTCCCCGAGTCCCTAAAAATTCGTTCGGGTCGTTATCTTATTGAAACCTCCACAACGGCATTTCTTCCTCAGCGTATGGAAACATAACTGTGTCTGAGATGTCCTTATACACAAAACGATCCATTATTCCCGTCATTTGGTACAAGGGACCACATGCTTGAGCCTAAAAGCATCCCAAACCATAACGAAACTGCCCCATGCTTCTAATCAGCTCGGATTTTTCCCCGATTTAACCATGTGCCTGTCTCTTGACGAACGTAAGCAATACCTTCGGTAGATAAGATATTCAATTTGCTCTCATCGCTAAATAAAACGGTTCTTCTCTATTTCAGGAACTAACTCAAATATTTATAAGCAGATTGAATTTTAAATAATAGGAAATTAGAAGCAGTTTTTTATCAAACAAAAAGGCTACCTATTTTGACGGTGTTTCAAGGTTAACATAGGCTTCTTAACAGCACGGTATGCCCTCAAATGAATTTCAATTGCACGTCTACGAACTGTGCTTCCATCGACTGACAAGTTGAGGTCCTTAACTATGGCAGTTGGTGACCGGAAAGAGTGTCGCTGGATAATATTCATGATTTTTTTATTAGTTTGTATGGCTGTTTTTTGGGGCGACCACCAGAAGGAAGTGTTGATAATTTTTTTCGAAGTTTTGTAATTATCAGAGAAACAGTCGATTCGTGGATCTTGAATCACTTACCTTTCTTTTTTCGATGCGATCCGTTTTTAAAAGCCTCATTTATTAGCTCCTTTGTTCGAGGTTCATACTTATTTTTTACATGCGAATTTAGTGAATACTGAATAAAAAATGATTTATTTGATCAAGTGCACTATTTTACTAAGCTGATCTGAATATCTCGGAAGTTAAAACAGAAATAAGAGAAAAATAAAGGTTAACGTTTTTCCCTGGAATATATAATCTAGCTTTACTTTTTCCCGTTTTTAGTGCTAAGACCTAAGAATATAATGTCAGTACCAATTTATCTTTAAATTTTTAAAATACTATTCTACTTTTTTGATCAAATAAAACGCAAAAAAAACTTGTAAATGTTTTGCACACTGTATATTCATTGCCTATAGATATCATATTGTTTACTGGTTCCTGAATTTTCAGAAACGGTGAAAGAGTAATTTAATCTGTTAGTCAGCATCATATCATCATGAAAAATTAATAAAACTAAAAACCTCGATTTTTGTAATATGTTTGTTTTTTGCTAAACCGTTTTTTAAGCAAATTACTGATATCTATTGTATAAAAAACTACTTCTCACGGAAAAAAAATATTTATGAAAAAAAAACTAAAAAAATATTTTAGTTACATATGTATGTATGTACATATTTAAAGCAATTATTAATATTTTAAAAAGGAGGTAATATTGAGACGTTAAACTTTATTGTGTAAACTACGTCGAGAGAAATGTAGGTCATATCTCTGTAACTTCCTTCCACGTCGAATTTTTAAATGATTTGTTTTGATTTGATTTTTGCAATAATCCCCACAAAAAAAATTATTTGAAAATCCTGGATGTAATGTGAATGCCTTAAATGATAGTCTTTAGATGAAAAAAACAGTTTATTTAACGAAAAAATTAATTGTTTTCCCAACATTCAAACGCATTTTCTCTTAGGCGCTTAAGTCTGTTTATGTCGCTTTGCTCAACGCCTTCATCTACACACCATTCCAAAGCCTTGTTAAATATTTTAACTGCTTCAGTTGCATCGTCGTCTTTCTCCCGCTCATGTTCATGGTTCTGAGACGGATCAAATTCAAAATTGTCTTCATACCATTCCTCAACAACTGATAACGGATGGTCAATCTACAGTTAAATTTGAAGTTGATATGTAATTTGATTAAAGTTTAATCAGATCTGTAACAAACCTGAGGACTCAAACTTTGAATAAGTAGTATTGTAGATGTTATCTATGGCTTAAGCTCTGAATCCCACTTTTCCTTCAAAACATTAAGGGAATATTGTCCTCATTTACGAACACTTAGATATTGGCCCAGCATTTAGCTAAAGTATCTGCGCTGACTCTATTCCTTGAGTCTGCTAGGAGTATAACAGCTTCTTTCAAACTCAAGCGTGCCATACACTCAATAAGATTAGAGCCCTTGCTCCAATCGATGCTAGCAAACTGTTTCTGCAGTACAGTTTCGTTATTTTTATGGCATTCTGATACATACATAGGTTGGATGATTGCCGGTTATGCTCCCATCTTCCTATTTTAGTTCTTTTTCATTAGGATGAGATAGTGCGTTACCTAATAATAGAAAAGCCTTATGTGGCAAGTTTTTTTTGACTCAGAAAAGCTATAACCTAAAAATGTCCAAATTTTGAAAACTTCTATGTATCAATTGGATAAGTAAAATGTTTACTTGTGGCACAAAGGACTGGTGATCCAAGATGATTTGGAGCTTTTATATTCGGTCTGACAAGCAAAGTTTTTGAAGCAGCGTGGGTTATTCGCCTTTCCTATACCCAACAAGTTAAGCCTGTATGTGCCTGAAGCATTTGCGCAACACAAGAAAGTATTGTAAATCGCTGCTTCTCTGTCTTTGCGCCTGGAGCAGATTTCTCTAATGTTGAAACGTGGTTTTTCTCTGGCAAAAGTTTCCAGAACAAGTCCGACTCATCTGCATTGTATAATAGATCTTTAAACGGTTCCATTTCTTTTTTTTTTTTATTTGGTTTTAATTTAAATAGATCAACTAAGTGAGGCAGCGATGATAGCTTCTCACCAGTTATTTTTAGAAGTCGATTGCCATATCGTTTTTTTAAAACCACAAAACCATTCATCACTCGCCAAAAAAACACCTTAATTTTCCTCTATTTTTGAATGTAAATCTTTAACCTTTTCTTTCATCATTAGTCCGCTTACAGGCCAATTTTTATTATTCGCACTTGTAAAGAGACTAAAGTCTCAAGTCTTGAAAATTAATTCAGTGTATTTTTATGTGTAAGAATGTTGAAAAACTTTCTGTTCACGTTTTAGAGCAGTCAATGTAAAAAATACAGTATTTACGTTTTGGGGTAGTTCACACACGTGGGTTCACGTTTTCCAAAAACGTAGTTATAAATCTAACCTGGATAGCTTTTGTTCCTTTTGTCCTTATTAAATTTATATTATCAGTTGGCGTATTTACTTAAGTTCCAATTAATGACAGATATTTGTAAAAAAAAAAACTATTCCTTATACTATCGCTTGAGCTTTCATCTTTCGATATTTTCCGATCCAGTTCATTACATCCTTCATGATAGTTGAATTTCTTTCCCTCACATTGATATGAATTGATATTTAATATTAGATAGAAAAAATGAATTTTTCTGGCTATATATTGTACTATTCTGTGCAAAGTAATATTAATTGAAATCCTTTAAAGCAAAACACTTATATTCATTGACAACCTTGGTCAAGCAGAATTTACCATCAAAACAACGCTTTATGGCATATTGTACCTAGACTACGTCATAATCAGGTAGCCACCTTAATATTCTCTCGACGATTGTTGAAATCTATTATGCTACTTCAGCATCAATATTTTAAGCACCCGCAACCTTTTTTTTTTTGGTTTCACTTTTTTTTTAAGGGAAGAAGTTCGATATACATTGAGAATAAATTAAGTTGTTCCCGATTCAAGTCCTGGACCTTAAGTCTAAAGCAGACACTCTAGACAAATTTTCAGTTAACCATTACTTGCAATATAAAAATAATTATTTATATAATTAAAAATTTTGTAATCACAATTTTGCTGTTGTATTATTTCTCGACTGAGACGTAAGCCCTGCCTTAAAGTTCCTTATTGCCGAATCATGTATAACGCCAAACGGTCTTAAGCATCTAGAAAGAGGCATAGTAAGCTCAGTTGCTTACCCCATTTCGTCGACATCTCGTTGACAAAACGATGAACATGTAATCTTCTCACTTTGGAATTAAGCGGCTGTAAAATGTTGCTGTTTTATGGCCAGCTTTCACTTTTTTTAAATAGCTTTCCAGTATCAATTCAAATACCGTACACATTTGGCCTAACTGATTAAATGGGAAACAAAGAAAGTAGAATATACACGTACATGCCGTATTTGAAGAAATCTGTTTATTTTCCTCTTGGTAACTTTTTATGAAGAGGTTCGAATAAGGTTGAAATGCGATGGGATCCTAACAAATATAAAACTGTCGGCATAACATTGGTTTTCGAGGATTTTGGGAACGCCTCTTGGATTTTGACTTGTTTTCGAAGTGTCATTTCAAAAACGTATGGCCTGTTTCCATATCGTACTCGAAAACTCATGTATCATCAGGGTCTTTGAGCATGTTTCGCTACCAGTTGTGCGGTAACGGGTTTTATGTTCTAAATTTGACGTAAGGTTATGCTTGCATCCAAAATACATGTTTACCTGCTTTCTGATATTCTCCTTATTGGAGGGCGGTCAGAACGTGGCAAGTCAAGTACTACTTCTTGGTCTTATGTATGTGCCTCCCTTTTCGAAAGGCACGGTTCAATTTCACAACATGCTCTGTGATTCATTCGGAACAAAGAATTTAGGGCAAACTCTTTGTTAAACTGATTTTTCTATTGAAACAATCGCTGTATATGAAGAAGTATATAAAGAATATATGAATAACTTTTGCCAACACAGATCGTTCGATCTCTCATACTCTGTGATAACAACAGTCTGTCAAGAAATTGTTTTGACAAAAGAAAAAAATGATAACTCTGACAGTTTCATTATAAGAAAAAGAGCTTCTTTGATGTTTTACTTAATTTTTTTAAATTCATTCTGTTTTACTAATATATCTACCAACGAACAATAACAAAATATACTTCATTTTAAAAGCAATAACAACAGAAAAAACAAAAAATACCCAAAAATGGGTCTGTCAAGAAATTGTTTTTACACGGAATGCTCGGCCTGTTGAACGCATTTATCGTTATGAATTTGATGTTTTTCTATGCACGTGTTGTTTTTTGCTTAAATCAATCAATACCATTTCATTTATCCTGCGGTCGTAAAATACAACAAAATACTCCAGTCTTTGTTACCTGTTTTTTCTTTGAGATAACTGGCTTTTTTTCTGGCTGATCTTGCATGAAAATCGTTACTTCTGAGAATGTTTGAGGGGTAACTCTCAACCAAAATACTCTTTTACGTTTTTAGTCAATATCGAAGCATTTGTTTTTGAATTTTTCTGAACTTCGTGAAAAATCCATCTTTCATTACTGTCGATCAACTTCCTTGGGCGCTCCGTTCTCTTCTTATTTTCAACCGATTTTTTCTCTGTAATTTTTTTTTATCATATAGTGAAAAGTAGTTCTTAATCTTTTAACAATTTTCGCAATATTAGATTCTGATAAGCATTGTTTAAAATAATGGATTATAAGATTCCTTTTTTTTATTTGAAGTTTCGTTGCCCTTTCGACACGTGTTACTGCTTGGCAGAAATTGCGATTTAACCACAGTCGGATTGCTATACACATAAGTGGATTGCTATTCCCAGGAACAAGCATCAGCTTTAACGGTTTTTTTTCCAAGGAACTTCATACCCAGATTCTCTCTTTGCTGAATAATTTTTTTGATCGCTGTATATCTTCTTGGTGCCGATTTCTTCTAAGGATATTCCGGTTATATATACTATAAACATACAGCTTACAGAATTGTTATTTTCACAGATGCTTCGCAATATTCATGCTATTCTATTATATAATATTCAAAGCTCCTTGAATAGTCTCCTCCTCTTGAACGCAAAATGTTAATACGAAAGAAAACATTAGTTTTCCCAGAGCAGACCAATTTTTCAACCAATTTTGTATGCACTTTGTTGATGTCCTAGATTGGTCCTCTCGATGTCCGTCAATTTGTCAACCAATTATGGGTGAAGATCGAATTTGCGGTTTAAAAAATTTAAAATTTTAAAAATTAGCTTTAAAAACTCTTTATTACAAATTTTAATCTTACAAGTCGACCGCACTCTTCGTGTGTTCAAAACGGAAGAGGAAGAAAACAGACGATTTGTATAACATTCATATAACTGTTATAATCCATCCGCTTTATAATTTCTCTACGCCTTATATTTTCAACATCCTTCCGCCACAAGGTTTAATTTGAACTGGTTACTTCCAAAGGATTAGAGTAATTGTATCGGTATTCGTTAAAGGGATCCGCTACTCGTAGAAAGTCGGATTTCACAGGCCCGGCCCTTTCTGGTCCCTTTCGGGAAATAACTTCTTAATTATTGCCAGATTACAAAGTGGCCGAGGCAATGATGAAACTTCCAGAAGTATTGTACTATGTCTCCAACTTCAAGCGTATAGCCCGCTGCAGTTTTGACATATTGCAGTGACCTTAAACCATCGTTTTTTAAACGTAGCCAAAAATTGTGGCGTTCTTTCCATCGTTTACGTAGATCCTTGCCAGTGGGATGTTCAGCAGATGATTGATCTGAACCGATTAAAAAATGTTCAGGTGTAAGGGATGAGAGGTCTCAGGGATTATCAGTGCAATACGTCAAGGGTCTTGCACTTACAATACCTTTAACCTCTGTTAATTTCTTAACAGCTGTTCTGAGAGCCGATTTGAGAGCACCTATTATTTCATTTTATTCAAATATTTCATTTTATTCTCGAGTCGCTCAGAAAATTCAAAAAGCGTTCATCTGCCTTAACCCTATTTAATTGACTTATTTCAGAGGACGTTTTATTGAATGGATTTGCATTATCCGAGTAGAGAATGCGGGGAGCGCCACGTCTGGTTATGAACTGCCGAATGGCCAGCAAGCAACTTTAAGTTATTTGTACATTCCAGATTAATTGCATGGATTGCCGCACATATGAATCTTTCTTTGTTGACCATCGTTTTCAATGTACAATGGACCAGCAAAATCGACACTAGTAACGTCAAAATGACGTGATGAAAGCACGTAGAAGTGGCGTAAGCACTTGTGTAGCTGCATCCAACGACCATCCAAATATTTTATTGTTTTCATACAAATTAAACTTTTCATCATAGGTGATTACATGTTCATTTGGGTGTATCAACAGCGAGGCACATATTGTTGGGCAGCGTAGTTGTAGTGCGTCGTTCAGTTGGAGCACTTACTTGTCGGGCTTTTTTTTATTTCTTTCTTACTAGGCATAGGTGTCGACTTACTGATACTTTTAAAAGTACTGGACACTTCAAATTTTTGTGGTGCAGATGGTATTTCAAGTTTCTTTCTTAAAAAAGTTGCATTTCATATAACAGACATTTTTTTTTTTTGTATTTTTGAAGTGTGCCTATGTTATTCCACTATATAAAAAGGCTCTACTGTTGAAATGTGTAATTATAGACCTATCTCTCTTTTCCCAGCTATAAGCAAAATCTTCGAAAACCTTATCAAAAATATGATAGTGAGTTATCTCTAAAAACTATGTTTTTTAACCCATCACAGTTTGGCTTTCAAAAAGATAAATCAACCGAGGATGCACTTTTACAATTTTGTGGCAAAGTGATGTTCAATCTCGATAAAAGGAAAGCTGGTTTTTTGTTGATATGGTCGATCACTTTATTCTTTTCAATAAATTTGAAAAAGCAGGATTTCGAGGCTTCATGTTAAAATGGTTTAGTTCATACTTAAATAATAGGTCACAAAGAGTGAAAATTGGGGAAATTAGGAGTGATCTTATGTTTTTGACGCTAGGTGTACCTCAAGGCTCGGTGTTATGGCCCATTATTGTTCTCATATATGTATGTAAACTCTCTGTTTGCACTTAAGTTCAAAGGCACGCCAACTGCTTTTGCAGATGATATAGGTTTCTCGTATGGTTCAGATTGTTGCCTAGACCTGATTTCAAATATAAATATGGATCTCCGACTTCCAAGAATCTGGTTCTTCAAACACAACTTGGTCATAAGTGCCAAGACTAAGGTCTGGCTTATTTTCTCCTACCTTTAATGACAACTTAAGCTGCATTGATAAATGCTTTCGAATCGAGATCGTAAATGATTATCATTGACTCGAAAATGTGCTTATCGAAACATGCAGAAGTTTTAAGGATTTATTGTCGTTCTCCACTTAGGCATTTTTTTTTTCCTATTTTCATAATATTACTTGTTGGGGAGGTACTTGTTGGGGAGGTACTTGTTGGGGAGGTACTTGTTGGGGAGGTACTTTTAAGAACAAAAATAAATTCTCTCTTATTGTTACAAAAATATATTCTAATACGGCTAATAATATGCCGTAAACCTGTGCGTCATCCTAGTTACCCTTTGTTCGGTGACTTAAAAAATCTTCCTGTTCATCATTTGTACATCTTTAAGGTACTGAAGTGTTTTTTTTTTTTAGATCTGGTAATCGTAATTTTCGTTTAATGTCGAATTACAACTTACGGGGAAACTTTTCGTACTCTGTTTCTGCACCTTCTTTATACATATACTACTACCTATCGTAATTTTAATTATATTTTATCACATCGTTTATTCAATAATGTACCAGGAACACTTCTTAAACTAGTAAAAAATTGGCTTCTCAATTTTAATTTCCTTAGCATGGAATTTATTCTTTCTGACAATCTGGTTTAATTTAAATCTTAGTTGGTATTGGTTATTATCATAATTCATAATTCTTCAATTTTGTATTCCAAGGGATACAAATGCATTATTGTCTCGTTTAAACATTGATGTGGCACTCGACTCTATTTTTATTACTTACATATGTATGTATGTATAAAAATATAGAATGAATTTTGAATTTGAATTTCTTATATTTCATACCTGTTATCTCCATTGTTTTGTTATTCTAAATTGTGAAGTATTACCGAATTTATATAAGGAATTTAAGGAAATAAAATAATAAATCATTGATCAAAAACAAATCAAAAAAAATCATTGTCGTCAATTACTGTTCACGGTTTCTCACGTCCTCCATTTCGAGATCAGGATCTCTTGACTGGATCCCACCGAATGAAAATCGAATGTTTAATTCTCAAATATCTTATTAGTATTTTTTGCTGCCAAAGAGACAGTTTAAATACATATAGGGCATATAGTCCGAATTTACAATTCCTAGCAAAAAAAGAACTGTACTTTTAACTACTTGCAACGAAACCTAAAAGTCTCACACACTTTTAGGAAGTACCAATGTTCACTCGAAAGCTTGTTGTCCTTCCCAAGTATCTATAGTGAATTCTACCTCCTATCATTCTGGCATTCTGGTCGTTCAAGGTCTTGCATCTTCATTTGAGTCTGTGATGCTTGTGTATTGGGATCACATTCTAGGCCAAACTTAAAATTAAACACTTGCTTAACATACTCGTATCCTAACACGAGTTTAATACTTTAATAAGATAGCCATAAGTTTTTGTTTTCATCTTTTTAATTTGATAAATATCGAATAATTACCAAGCATTGGAAGCACAAAATTGTTTGCTTAGTATACACCATGCACATATGGTGATGACATATAACCAACCATATTCCTTTATTTAAAATATATCACACTACCTCCCGTAAGCTCTTCATTTTTAAGACTTTAAGTATTGATAAAAAAGAAGATTTTGTGTAGCCTGCTTTAAATCAAGCACAATCCTAGTCATAATCTTTGTCCCCATTGCGTTCAATCGCAATCACATTTTCATCCTCAAGGGAGTACTTGAAAAAAAAAAGTCTTGAAGGAAGTTCAAACTCTTTCTGTTTTCAGGGAATCTATCATATCCGCATAACATTCAAAAAGTCTAAAATGAATAAAATGTTTTATCTCGAAAAAATGCAAAAGAAGTAAAGAAAGAAAACAAGAACAAGCCCGAAACGGTCGATTTGCGTATCTACGAAGGAAAACCGCTTCTGCATTACATCACAGCGAACTGAATTATTAAATCATTTCCAGTGGCATTAATGTTTTATTAATTCCAATTTCTGAAAATAAACGCACACCCACTTTAAACGTGGAATGTTGGTAATATACTCATATCCAAAGCGGCAAGTGAAGTGGCCTCATGTTATAGGGTACACACCATTCGTACCTTTCCTATCCGACACTAGAGAACGACTCGAACAGAAAGTTAGCGAGTATTCATTACATCACAAAAGGATTCAAAAAACAAAAGAGGATGTAAAAAAACTGGAAGTAAACACGTCGTCCTTACAGCCTACGTCGTCATTCTCCCGATTTCACTCTCATCCCCTTTGTTGAGTGCGCGAACAAATAAACCTACACACACTCATCACCAATGCAAAAGTTTGTCGTGCAACTAGAGAATCGTTTTGTTCGGGTCCCCAAACCACTCGTTTTAGCGATTTTCTCTACACAAGTGTATCTCTCCATGTCGTGTGTATGCGTATGAAAAGGTCCTATTCCAGAGGGCTCTTAAAAATACATAAACACACAAACCGGAGCCCCAGACAGTGGAGGAACACATAAATATAAAAATAACAATTTGGCTTTCATGTGATTCCTTCGTCTTCCTTACCTTGTCCTCCTAAGCTACCATACCTCACATGCAAAAGGGAGTAAATCCGCACTAGATAAGGACCTAATCAAAATATATATACGATCCATACCATCGTACAACGTCTGTAAAGGCTCTAAAATTCATGCCGCAACGAGTAGCGAGCAACGAGCAACGGACGAGTGCGAATTGGGGACGAAATTGAATTCTTCAAGGAAACAGGTCCTCTTTACCACCACCCGCAAATCACTATGACGATGATAGCTTCCTTAAAGTCACTCTTTAAGATATTCATAACAAGAAAGGTATTTGCGCTACTTGCCTTTCAGGTGATGAGGATGTGTTTGAGTTGAGTACGGAACGGAACACGTGGTACTTGAAGCCGCACTTAATTTTAAAAGGAATCCCATTCATAAGGATGGATGTCAACACATGTAAATTGTATATTTATGGAAAAGCAATTCACACTCGGGCCATGTACATTCAACACTAAAGTCACTGAGACAAGTAAATGAATTTTTAAGTTGGAGCAAGAGAATGGGGACGAAGGCGGCTACATCAGCTACTTGGGGACTGGTGGTACATGTAAGTGAGACGATATGAATTGAAGCTGAAGGCATAATAGTCAAGCTTCTTTGTGTTGGAAAGTTAAATGAACCCTTGGGGTATTGACTTGTTGCTGGAGTGGACTTAAACGAATCTGTGTGACAACTGTATAAGAGTGAGTGGACTATTGTGGGCCGACCACTTATTATCGATGGAACGTTGTGTATACAGCTCGAGGCTATTTACCAACAAGTTGGTGGAAAAGTGTTTCACTTTATGTTTTTCTAATAATAATTAGCTTGATAGGGTGTATACTGCATAAGAAAAATTTAGGACCGTTTTAAAGAGGTAATCAGGAAATTTTTAGTAATCTAGACCATACCTACATAAAAAAAGGTGATTTCGAGGGCTGAAAGATGCAAAACAAATTAAGAAACTAAATGATAATTTAAGTATGAATAACGACTGAATCTTACTTGTTAAGGTTATGAATAGTAAATTTCCCGACCGAACACTGCAGCAGCTTTAAAAGTTTCAAAAACGGCATTCAAAAGAGTTACAAGAGCTAATTTGATCTGTCGTTTTCATGAAATCAATGATGTAAGGTCGCGCTAGATTATTCATATACTTTCAATGTAACTTTTCAAGCTTAACTTCGGAAATTTCAGGAAGAAGAATAGTTTTTTTTTCAGGTTTTATTATCATTAGGTAGTGTGCGATAAGTAGAAGTGCCAAAAGTTAGTATGGAGCTTTATTATATTCAAATCATAGCCTAATCACAGATTCGATTTATAACTAGCTTATGACATATAAATTTTAGATTGAACGAGAAAATATTATTGATTGTTTTATTGCTTGAATGTTATACTCCCCATGAATAGAACAGCCCTTAAAAAGCTATTAATCGAAATGTGCCAGTTTGCTCAATATTACGGAGAGGATCTACCATTTTTTCCCTACGTAGTATTTCTGCGAGTCACGAGTCACTGACCTTTAATTCAATAAATTACTTGTAAATGATGCTGTTCGATATCAGTGGCGCACACTATAACTTGTTTGCCGAACAGCACGGACTGCTTTTAACCCTTGAACCCTACCCATCTCGAGAGAAACATTTTTGCTACCCTGGGTTTCTTGGAGACCCCAAAGAATTTTGGATCCTACTGCAAAACCAATTCAATAAAAAATATTATTAACACATAAGTTGCATGCCTCTGAAGTCCAACGACATTTCGTCCAAAGTAGAGCGGCCATGGAAACGCAAACATTTGTTAGGAACTCATAACGAGCTTGCGTCATGGCCCACGAAAATAGACTACACCGGAACCCCTGTCAAACATTTCTTTGGTTTTCGCATGATTCATATCGAGAAAACCAGCCAAATAGTACAAACAAAGCCTTAATCTCTTTTAAATCTGTGTCCTTTGCGAAAGAAGAACGTATATTGATTGTACCTGAGGAATTACAAAATTCGTCGATGTCCATGCCCTCAAAAGCTTAGTCCTTTTTATATTTTTGCCTCCGTCTACTAATTTCAATGTTGGTATTAGAGACAATTGTTAGCAAAATTACATCAGTGAAAAAACGATTATTTGCTTCTTCTTCTGTTGCCAAACTATAGGCCTCACCTCTAGGCCAAGCAGGGTGTAGTAAAATGTTGTTGCCCAATTTTACCCCTTTTTGGATGCTTACCACTCCATTTGATACCATCTTTCCTCTTCGTATAGTAGGAACATCCAAAACACGTAGAAAATAAGAATATTATCTAAGGAAAAATCATCATCACTTGAGTCTTGTCGGAAGTCTTCGATGACTCCATCGTCTTCGAGGTCACTCAAATTTTTAGTTACGATATGGCCTACCTCTTCATCTATATCGTGTTCTTCGTGTAACCTTCCGGTAATTTTTTCGTCCATTTCAATTTGTTTCAAACTAAAGTCGAGAAAAATATCAAATTAGAAAATTAAACACATGTAATAAAACTTGACTAACAAAAACAGATAACACTAATAAAATATAAATAAATGAAGAAATATAAATTGAGATTGCTATTATTATTACTCTCATTACCCTGGGGTCTATGGAACCCCGAAGTTTACATTTCCGCGACTGCACAACTCGAAAATAAATAAATGACTGACAATTAAATGCCTATATGAAAATATTTTGAGTGGCACAGGCATGGGTTACTTAGTTTTAAAAATATTCAAATAGGCAGGGTTTAAGGGTTAATTTTTTTCCCAGTACCTGCTTCGTCCTCAAACATTCATTCTCCAACGCCCATTTCATAGAAACGTCCAGCGCTTTTATTGCATCTTCATGCTTAATGGTCTCTCGATACCCATGTACCGCATCTTCTTTTTCGCTTTCTGGCAGAGTATTGTCCTGAATATTGTTTTCGTCCAGCCAGTCGATAACTTCATTACCAATCAAGTGAATTCCAGATATGCTTTCGATAATTTTAACAAAATTCGCCATTTCCGGACAGCGGAATATCGTTTTCAAAATCATTTATCGGACTCAATTTAAGTGAAAGGTAACAACATTTTCAAACAATTTCTCATCGTTTCCTTTGATAGGCTTTTCCAAGCATTGTTCAAGAATTAAACCACGTCTTTCAACGTAATGCTTTTCAAAACAGTAGATATTTTGGCATCTTGTTTCATAATGTGTGATAACAATTTTTTTTCTTGGTAATTCAACTTTGTCATTCTAAAATTTTGATCCATCGATGGTAAGAACATAGCTATTACCATGCTCTTTTCAGTTTTAAGCTCATTAGTTGGTGGGTGGGATGGCGCATTATTCAATATCAATTGTTTTTTTTCAGGCAGCCCATTTAAACGCATAAACTTTCTTACCTGCGACACTAAGGAGTTGAAAAACCATTGTTTTTAAAACTGTTGAAATCATCAAAGCACTTGCAGTGGAATCGTAGTCTACAAGCAATTTTGCTGGCCCAGATGATCGTGGTTTCTTTGATTTTAACCTGATGAGTACCAGTTGAATTTACTCGTTTTACGCCCAGAAGCAGTCCTCTCTGGACGAATGCTCCAATATAGGCTCTCTTCTGCGTAATAAATTTTGCATCGAAAAAAGTTTAATTCTTTAATTTTTCGGGAAAGCTCGTTGTGGAATTGGATTGCGCCTTCCGAATCAGAAGAAAATTTTTCTCCGCAAATTCTTAGGTTCCGTATACGAAAACATATTCTGAATCTTGAAATCCATTCTCGACTTGAATTGAAAGAATGGTCCTCACCGTAAACGTCTCTGAAAACAGTTTTGCCACTCATTTGCAGCAACTTGTCAGAGACAGCAGCATTTCTTTTTCTTTGTTTATTAAACCATTCATGCATTCTTTACTGTATTTATGGGTGTTTCACTAATTTGATTGCTTTGAACTTTTCGACCACTTTCTGACACAAAACTATTTATTTAAAGCGAAACAAAAATTATGTTTTATATGCTCATTTTTAATATACGCATGTGTATATACCTCACAATTTTTACCTTGCCGCGTTTAATGTCAGAGATCGTGGAAGTGCCAATGCCGTATTCTCCGGCTAGTGTTTTCCCACAAATTTTTTTTTCGCTTTTCTTAATGGTTCCCAATTTTTGTGTTAAGGATAGTGTTTTATGCTTTCTTTTATTGGCCATTTTTTAAACGAAAGTGTAATCCGAACTAAAGCCTTTGCATAAGTCTTCCCTACCTCAGCTTTGCAAGGTAAAAGATTAAAAAAGAAAAAACCAACTTTCCAAGGAAACCAATACGTTTGTACGTCTTAGTTGGAATTTGGATTACTGAGTACAAAACTCGAAAGGGTTCGACTGTAGAATGCATAATGTGGAAAAGAAAAAGTTCCGATTATCGCGATATTCGGATTATAAGCGAGACATTACTGTACTCAAATAATTTTAATATTTCGATGAGTTCAAGGTGATCTCGCTTTCACACGTCATGATAGCGATAAAGTGTTCTAATGATGCTATGAATCCCGTGCTGAAAAATTGTAGCTGCAAATAAAAAACTCTTCAAGTGTTTCCGACGTAGCTCTGTTAAAATGAACCATAAGAATCTACCAACCGATTGGATTCACTCTTTTTGAACCTAAACGTTTTACTCGTTACACGAAAACCCCTCCTACTAATAACTTCTATGGCGTCACCATGAGGGCCAGTGAAAATCCAAACTCATGTTCTTCCAGTAAAGTTAACAGAAATTATTGCCTGAGGGTTCGACTGAAACCTAAAGGGTGTATATTTTAAAACAACCACAGAAAATGGGTTTACTCGCAACTACTTATATTGTCGATATTGATTATTGAAAATAAATTCAATCAACTTAATGATGAATTCATTCGCAGCCTACCATATATGTATGTGTATATTTGTAATAAAAAAAAGTTTCTCCACCCTGCCTCTTTTTTACTCAAAAATACTTAATTTATGTATCTGTTCGACACAAAAAGGGTCTGAAGAGCAAAATTAACCATCATCCCATTGTCAGTCTCTCACCTACGAGTATTACCCCGTTTTCATGTGTAGTTGAATCCGGATTGAGCTAGGATCGAAATGCAAGTAAACGTGGATCGAGTTGAAATAGAGTTGACTCGACTCGATCCAGAACAGCTAGCTTGATTCTGGTAAACCAGGGTCGAGGAGTTGAACTGACATTTTGTCTGTGTGTGTGTGAGATATCTTTGCTTTTCTTTCTTTCGACATTTTGTTTCGCTTGCATTTCAGCTTGCCGACAGTGTTGTGTGTGAAATAATTGAACCTCGCTTTCTGGTTGACACAACGCAAAACTAACACAATCAAAGTAAAAGGTCCGTATATACACACTATCTGCCACTTCAATCATGTTTGAACTCTTCGATCTTTCGGTTTATCGGGGTTTATATCAAAACTCTTGAAATCTTAGGCCTTTATTGGAAATCAGTTATCTCCCCGAAACAGCATGACGTCCTCAAATGCAGGTCTACAACCAAAGATCTTTTCGAATTGGTGATCTTTATCCTTTCAAACTTGGAGAATGGCAAGAAAGTCGCCGCTATTTTAACCGATTTCGTAAGGCCTTCAACGAAAGGTACGAACTCGAAATCCGTCAAGGAATGCCACCCAAGACCTAGGCAAGAGAAAAAAGATCAAACTCTGGTGGGTGCCAAGTCACAAGGTAACGAAAAGGCTATAAGGGAATAAAGGGCAACGAAATCACCGACCAACTCTCTAGGAAAGGTTGCAGCGAAAGGTACATAGCTGTCGAACCTTTCTGCGGTATCCCTAAGTCAAAGATTAATTTTCTCTTAGACACGGACTTTGACAATCAAATAGATTCATACGAACAGACAATATATTTCCCCATATAATAGAATCGATATCAAAAGACTGGTCGGCTATATATCATCTTAACAAAATTAACCTCTCTTACCATCTTAGGAAGCGTATCCTGCTCAGAAAAAACATGACCCCTGAGGGAATCAGCTCAGCTCCTACGAAGGATATCCTCAGTTTTATTAAGAAAGTAGAGGAACTCCTCGTCTAATTGACCAGCAGGCACAACAGACTTACTTTGGTCGCAGTGCTCTCCAATTATCGACCGAAAACTTTAAACTGACAATTGGGGTAATGACGAAACCCACATGCAGACAGTGAATACCTAATTATGAAATAAGATCCATCTATGATTCATTCTCTGGGCCGGTTTCATCCCTCCAGACTTGAGCCCTTGAAGTTTGCATCAATAGCCTGCTTTTGAATAAGCCTTAGGGTTAAGTACGAAATATTATAAACCGCAATAAAGGGCTTCTGCTGCTAAGTGTCAAGAAAGAACCTTAATTTTTCTATATTCCTCGTCTAAGCTGTATTAATGGTAATTGAGTTGACTGTCTTTTCACCCATCTTCTAATCGCAATCATTTTCGAAATTCACTTTTCTCTAGTTCGAAATCACCTATCACGGCAATCACGGGTAAATGATTCAGGAGCATAAAGAAACCGACGAGCAATCATTTACCTCGTCATTCGTACCACAACTCCCCGCGGAGAGACTCAGTGATTCTAAATCACATATCTGTCACATCGACGGTGCGTTCGTAGAACCGCGTGCTTCATCGACACAATCGCTATAATTCACGCCGTTTGACATGTCGATCCGTGTCTGCCGTCTGCTCTCGATATCTATCTATTTATACGCATTTATTAACATACTCTCGTACCTTTAAGGAATGTCAAATAAATTCAAATTTTCAGCGCTTCTTCTCAGTATCCGATGCGTATAGAATTTTCTCACACTCACCTCGGCTCCCCTCTCAGTCTTGTCTGTTCCAGGCTCGTGTGCTGCTAATATGCGCGTTATACTCCTACGTACTTGTGCACCCGCAGCTACATAGCACCGGGAACAGATGTGCCTTTAAAGTAATAATTCTAAATCACACCTCTGTTGATCAGACACAGGAACCATTTATATTTATTATACCGCTTTCGGAGGGGAACAACCCTTACACGAGTTTGCATTCTCGGCTATGTGTCCACTATCTCTCAGGGTATCGTAACGATATCGATTTCTCGTCATTATTACGAAACGAAATGAGATACTCGATTAATTGATTTAAATGAATCCTCGACTCGACGACCGACGAGTGAAGATGGCAATTAACAGCACTAGGAACTCATCTCACCGAGGGGAGATCCCATGGACAAGGAGTGGTGTCGCACCTATCTTTGTATGCATGTGCCTAGGTCTCTTGATTGTAAGCAACAAGCGCGTTCGATGTCAGATATCTCATCAAAACATGTTATTAGTTGTTTGAAAACAAATTGGCATAAGGGTGGATCAGATTGCATGGAGCGTTAATTGATGAAAAGCAAACACAACACCCGGTAAGGGGTTTTCTATTCAAAACAAATGGGGAATGTTCCATGTCCCTTTGGTGGTTATCTAATAGAGACGATGCAGATGAAAGATAATACCAGTTGCAGTATAGAACCCGTGGGTCGTTAGAGACCTTAAATTGTACGACTGGGATCGGGTATATAAAATAGAATCGGGACGAGAGTCGAGACTGAAACTCAAACTATCCCTTGGGGATGATTTCACACATAAATATCTTTTTGGTGTTGAAAGTGTTTCCAAGCGGAAGATGAATGGGAGACAGACACGGAAAATGGGGGATGTAGTCCTTAAAAGAAAAAAAAATATAGATGAAGAAATCGAAGAAAGTGTTTCTCACCCTTATTCATTGTCGTCTCTTCTCGTTTGGTCAAGGATTAAGAGGACTGACCAGTGTATGGGGATAGGAAGATATGCCTTTGTGTGATTCACTTAAAATAATTACACTCCAGAGATTTTCGGGGGTCAATGCGGCCTCTGGTTGTTGGTATTATTTCTAGGTTCATAAATGTTCCGGGAGAAGAAGACGGGCTGGTTATGGGGGCGAACTGCAGGTCAGTCAGCTATGAAATGCTTTTTTGTTAAAGAAAAAGAAAATAAGCGCATGAATGAGCAGATAGAGTAGATTATTGGGGAAAGTTATGTTGGGACACTTGGCCTAAAGGAACTACTGATGTGGTTACAACTTGAGCTTTTGTTGAATGCGTTTAGGTCTTTTGCGTTAAGGGAGTTCTCTTTTGAGAATTAAGGTTAAGCAATAAAGGAAGAAGAGGAGTGAAAACGAAAGTCTACCACGGACAGATCCTCATTAGACACTGGCTTAGGACACTTTCAAGTGTTTGAAAATTCATGCGATATTGATCTTTCACATGTTATTCGTTTTGTTGGTCTTGATAAAACATTAATGGGAATTGAAAGAGAATTTTGAGAAGGGGCAGCATTGTGTTAAGTGTTGACAGGAATGTTACGCGGGCAGGCTGGGGAGACTTACAGGGGCTTAATTGGACAAAAATACAGCTATGATAAAAAGGAAAAAAGAACACATGCCACATTTTGACTCTCACTTCCATAACCCCGTTTGCAAAAAAAAGAACATTAAATTTAGGATGTACATTACATCTGGATAACAAAACCACAAAAAGGATGAAGAAAGACTACATTCAAACTGGTTTGGGAAAGTCGGACTTCTAAAGTCATGATCAAAAAAATAGAAACAATCCAAAGAAGAGGCAGAACGGGATTAAAAACGCATGATGAAGGTACAAATTGATCACTTTATTAATATTTAATGGAATGTCCTTTTTTTTTCGTTGTCACCCATATCTCCTAAACAATTCTATAAAAATCTTCCTTACTTTTAGGGTGATGCTTATGAGCTTCAATTTTTAGTCTGGTTTCAATTCGTCTGGCAGTGCGGGCATTTGCTCTTTTGTTGCAGCCCTCAAAAGTATGAATAATGATTGGAAGCCGCATGAATTACCAAACTGAATGCTTTGCACCATGGCATGGCCACTGGTACCACTGCTGCGTTAATTTGGCAGTGTTTCGTGTTGGAAGCCTGCTAAAAACGCCACCGAAGAGGCATGTTTTCTCAATCAACGGCGGCATTACGTCCTCTAATATTTCGATACGATACATATGTTTTCAGTTAATATGACATGGATTCGATAAATGGAGCCCACATTCCATCCATTCCAAATAGCCACACCATAGCATTATACTTCCACCACCGCGCTTAACAGTGAGTTGGTGGCACAGAGGATTGTGGTATCTCTTTGTAAACAAGATTTTTTTTTTTTAAGACAGAAAAGAATTCGCCTTACCCTTTCGGACGAACCTGTTTTGGTACTTTAAGTCTGTTCCCTGGACCTTTTTTTCTTCTTTAAAGCATTAAAGACTACCTTTACAGAGCATCTGCAAGTGTTTATGGTATTTGAGGACAAATCGAAATAAAATTCAGTTTTCTTTTATTTCGGACAAAATTAATTACACGGGATTGCCAATTCTTTAAAATCGAACTAGTCCTCCTGTCCCAGTTTGACCGATCAGGATGAAATTTTGCACATAGTTAGAATCTAAGATGGTGCTGGTTATAGGCCAATAAAATTAGGAAAAGTAGCACCACGGAGGAATAATCACCGAAAAACGCTTTCATTGACTTAACAGGGAAATTTTTTTCACGCGCACTTCCTGCATGTCACTTCAACAATGTCGATCAAATTTTAATGTTATAGCACGTGCCAAATTTGCGTTAGAATTTTTCACTGATTCCAAAAAAACAAAAACAAAGGTTTTGAAAACATGTCAGAAACTGTGGAATATATACCAATATCACCTTTGAAAGATTATCAACCTTGAGAAGAAATGGGGAAGTCGGATGACTACAAACAAAAATTTCTCACTGTGGATATGAAACATCAAGAGAAAAACTTCAAATGTGTAGCACTACCCGAAAAAAACTAAAGTTTACAAGACAAAAGCAATTATGTAAACGCTGCTAAAGAAAGCCACAGTAACGTAAAAGTTGTGAAATCAACAAAAAACCTCTTAAGCAAAGAAATATTGTTGAACAAAAAATACGAAACTTAACACCATCAGTATTCACCCTAGCCACATTATCAAAAAGAAGGGGAAAGCGTGGGAAAAAAATTCGTGGCGTTTTTTTAGTGAAATTCAACTGGTTTTCTTATAGTGTGAAAATGAATGTATTTAAACCAAATATGCTCCATTTTTATCGACAATGTTTCGCCACTTTTCGGGTAGAACCATAATGCCATCGGTGAAGAACTTCCGTGGTTTCTTGTTGAGAAACTTAATCATGTGGTTTTCACAGCCTTCTTTTGAAACCAGCTTAATTCCATTGAGAGAGTTCTGGAATCGAAACAAGTGATAGTCAGAGGGTGCTATGTCTGGACTATACGGTGGATGTATCAAAACCTCCCAACCAAAATCTCGCAATTTTTGACGGGTCATCAAAAAAAAATGTGGTCGGGCGTTATCGTAATGAAAGACATAGCCTTTCCTATTATTCAATTTTGGGCCTTTTTCTTTCAATTGCCTGGCGTAATCTCTCCAGATGTCCACAATAGACTTGAGAATTAATCGTCTGACCAAATGGAAGTATCTCATGGTGGACGATTCCCTTCCAATCCCACCACAGACACAGCATGACCTTTTTCGCGTTAATCCTGGCTGCGCGAACGCTTGTGACGCTTCCGATTGTCGTATGTTATGCATTTTTCATCATCGGTTATTAGACATTTTAGCAATGGTTCAATTTCATTGCGTTGCAGCAGCGCATTGCAGTTGTAAATTCGATCTATCATGTTTTTCGCGCTCAACTCATGAGGAGCTTCGAGCTTCTTTTTGTAGCCAGCTTTGATAATTCAAAACAGTTTTGTGGTCAATGCCTAGCTCCATACTAATATCGACACTGCTGCACGACGACCTGCACTTTTTCAAGAATTTCATCTGCTTTTTCAATAATTGAACGACCAGAATGTGACTCATCTTTCACGTCAAAATTACCGGAATGAAAGCGAACGAACCATTTTCCTGCAGCAGATTTCGATAAAGTACCTTCGTCGTACACAGCACAATTTTTTTCACAAGCCTGCGCAGTGTTCCTAACTTTGTCATAATAATATTGCAAAATATAGCGCAATTTTGCATTATCTATCTCCATTTTGGAATGCAAACAACTGTAAGCAACCACTGCACCAATTACGATGTTTACACACTCAAAGTAACACTCGGACTGCCACCTTTCCAACGAGCGTTTAGTGGTGTCGCGATCTGTATTTCCTTAGTTATTTGCAATTGACGCCATCTGTCTGGAACAACGCCACGAACTTTTCCACACACTCAATATCAATAAAACGGTTTAATAGATGCTCACTAGGCTCAATTATTTGCAAGCCACGGATCGCCTTGCATCCCTAGTTATACTTCCACGACATTTTTACATAATGTCGAATGACTGATAAAATTACTGAATAAAATTTCCGTTAGCGGCAATTACCTCCTCGATCCAGGGTAAGAAAAGGTAGGCTGCCCGAATCAAATACTCTTTATTAATGTTGACCATGCTGGCAGTTGTAGCATCCTTCACTGAAGAACTGGTGATGTTTATTGGTCTCACGCTTAACTACGCTCCATACATAGTAAAGCAGGAGGTTCAGGTCTGGGGAGCTAGGAGGCCATAAGTAGGGGATGATGTGATAATATAAATTTTCGGCCATCAAATTATATGTCGACATCGCTTTCGTAAAAACTCGATATAGACATTGACCCGTAGTCCTTGAGGAAAGAAATGAACTGGTCTAACATATCCTTCGTTGCTCACAACTTCTTAAACCATAACAGTAGCTGGAAATTTCGTATGCATAACTTGGAGAACCTCTTTAGGTTCCAAAAGCTATCTATCATTTTGGCGGTTGGTTTTTTGGTGTTAACCAACTTTTTTTTATCAGAGACAAAACAACAACATTTTGGGAGCTTCGAGATGCTTAAGCTTGCTTTGCACGGATAGTACTCTGTGCCCACATAGACTATCCTCTGCGCATTATGTAAAACTTATAGCGAAGGTCTTGGTGGACAAGTCGACGGATTAGGCCCTTTGAAAAGTTAAGGTCCCTCGCAATGTCTTTCATTTACTTTGAAGGTTCCTCATGTTTGTTATGATTTCCAACAGATTATTTATCGTAAGCTGAGGCTATCAATTCTTATATAATTAAGTACGAGCGATCGATACAAGATGTAAATTCAGAAAATTGGATATTTCTCAATCAGTGTGTTTCGCAAGATGACAGCATTTCTTTTCATTTCTTTCGTGAGGTTATAGTCCTCTATTCATGATTTATTAAGAAACAAAATCAAAAGTATTACCTTGAAAAATTAATACCATTGATATGGATGTCTTCAACTACCATATGCACCGTGTATATCCGCAATAGCTCTAATGATTTAACCCCCACAGCGAAGTGTTAAAATGTTTGCCCATTCTTCTTCAGTGCAATGAGTTGCTCTACCCAAGTTCTCTGTACAATTACAGAAAAAATAAAAATAAAAAGTTGAAAAAAGATAACATTGCTGATTTAACCCTGAATACCTCAAACAACTATTCCTAGAAAATTCAAAATACTTTATTTACACATATTTCTAAATTATTTGATCAACTGCGTGCGTGATCCTTTTCAGTACAATACCTACTGATTCCTTGTTATTTGATTTTCCTTTTAATTTTGTCGCGTTTTCATCACATTAGGCCTAGTATATGCAAATGATATTTTCCTGAGAAATTTGTTTGCCACAGAAAGTGGCAAATAATTTTTTTTTTAATTACAGCCCTACACTGCAAAAAATCTTTGGAATATCGTTGTCGAATATAACACTACGAATTTGGTACGAGATGATCCTTTAATTTTCTAGTTGCCATTTGATCTGATAATAAAAACCAACTGAATTGCTTCATTTTCAGCTGGCACCTTTTGAAGACACTGAAGTGATTCGAATTATGGCGAATATCGCAGGTAAGGTCATTTAATATGCCTCCTTCTGGCAACGTGTACGAAAGCAAAGAATTTAACATACTTGGAGGACTATCCTCCCACTTTTACTCGTAAAATATTTAATCATGTTGTGTATAGGTCAGAGTTCAAGAACTTACGATACATTTTTCGCTCGTGTTGACAACAAACAGCCTAATTCATATCTACGTAAATCTTTTAAGCTATTTCAAACCGAAACACTGGGTTTATAAGTACGATGAATCTATAAATCTATTTGTTAAAAAACGATTTGATATTTTGAGTGTTCGGTACGGTGCGAAGTCGATATCATTATTTGTTTTGAAGATGTTACATTTGTGACCATAGAAATCTCTCGGCTGAAAAATATATTATAGGAAACACATTATGTGATGTAGAAATTCCGGATGAAGAACGAGAAAGAAAATCAATACCAGTGTTGCTTACGTTAACTTAAATTACTACGATGAGTTTTGCCTTCGCAAGTGCACATCGGTCAATCACTGCTCTTCGATTGGTGTGCTGACTCGGCTCTTTCGTAATCTATTTATGCGCAAACTGCTGATACCATTTCGCGTTTAATTCTGTATTAGTGAATTCAACATTTTGCCACCTCCGACGTTGTTTGACAATTAATTTCGAACCCTTAATCCGGTAAGGTTTTATGTTCTTTTAACTCAATGGCTAAGGGGTTAGACTTCTGCCGGCGATTAAGTACCACGATTCCATTCTGTTGATTTCTTCCAGGCCAACACTCAGATTCTCTATAAAGTTGTTGAGTTTTTGATTAATTCTTGCCTCTATCTCATTTACACTGGCAATTGTATCAGCATAATCTTGTTCTTAGTTTTCGTATTTTTAATCATTTCTTTTTATGCTGTCCAGGTCTTCGATGTCTCTGTACACTTCATCATTGACTCCGAATAATGAGTTGAGAATAGTTTCCAGCAGTCCTTGTTTGTTACTTAGTAAAAGTGTCACTTGGAGTCCGGATGGGTGATTGCATAGTAAATGCAAGCTCCGATAGACTCATAAGGGCAATGGTAAAATTTACTGATAGAGTGGTTGATTTTTTATTTATCTCTCAGATTCTTTCCGGGCCTCCTGGATAGTGTCTGCTCTGAGAACTGTTTCCACTATGCACTATGCAGCTTTCAGGTTTAATGCTTTTGTCTTCTGTTGGCAATAAGCATACCTTGGATATTGGTCGATTGACTGTATCTTTCTCTGTCTTGATTGTCACAACTCTGGCAAGTTCATCTATTCCGCTGTGTACTTCTATTATCTTGTGTGGAGCTCCAGGACGAATGAAATGCCACTGATTTCCGTTATCAGCAAGTGGAATTTGTAATCCATTAATCATGTTTTTCCCCCCAACAAGTTTTGATCCGTTGTCGCTGCATAGACGATGTACGGATCCTTTTCTACTGATCATTCATGCCATGGAGACAAATAGTGCTGTGTAAGCCTTGTGGGACTTCACATCTCGAATTTTTGAACATCGTATGCTGACTGGACCAGCCTAGTCAATTCCACAATGTGTAAATGGGCGTGAAAACTTTACTCGAGCTTCGAAGTTGCCTCATGAGTTGATTTTCTTTTTTTGCCTTAAATCGGAAGCACCTTACATATTGATGTATTACGATTTTGACACTATTGCTTCCACGGATGATCCAAAATTTCCTTCGAATACAGTTTAATGTCAGCTTTGTTCCACCATAAAGTGTATCGATGTGAGCCTCGTTGATTATTAATTTTGTCAACGGATGTGTTGATGACAAAATTGCTGGTCATCTGATAAGATGGCGTGTCTCAATCCACCTCCCACGTCCAGAATTCCATTGGCGTCAATTAAAGGATTTAATGACGATATGCTGCTTGTTTACTATTAGATTTTGCATATCTTCTTCATATACCCCTTGAGTACCTCTTACAAGGGCTTTTCTGCTTCCAGGAGTTCCTCTACCGTCAAGTTGCCACGCAGTAATGGTTCACCTTTCTTGCTCCTTCTGCAATGGTTTTTAAATCGTAGACAGATTGTTTAAAAAGCGATGAAAAAGCGCTAGCGATATCAATGCCTTGAAATTTTTCGGGTTCTACGAGTACAATCATGCACGCGTAAGGCTTCCGAACCTCAGGTATATCATGAACTTCCATTATTACCTTGTCAGCCGGCCAATGGTTCGTGTTTCTTTAACCATTCTAAGAAGTCATTAAAAGTTTGTAATAAATGTTGCTCACCCTAACTTAAACTACTACGATGAGTTTGGCCTTCGCAAGTGTACATCGGTCAATAACTGCTCTTCGACTAGTGTGCTGACTCGGCTCTTTGTTAAACTATTTATGCGCAAACTGCTGATTCCATTTTGTGTTAAATTTTTTGTTGATGAATTCAACAACAAGCTTCCGCAAAATGTACGACGCGAAAAAATTCACGAACATATTGACGTACCTGAACCTTGACTCAAGACTAAAGATTTTTTCCTAAATACATTCTTTCTTCACAAAAGCCTCATTCTTTACGACGACCATTCGGACTGAAAAATCAGTGAATATCAGTCACTGTTGTTTGGTTAACCTCTTTTTGCTGGTTCATATAACAATTAAAAATTAATTTACTACAACCGCATCCGATGAGATAGAAGGAAAATAATACTTTACGGCACAATTAACGCCATTCCAAATCTAATTAAACTCCATTCATCGCAAATTGGTCACTCATGTCATAACTTTTGCGCGGTAAAGTCAAGTCAACCTCAGATCCGATTCGCCCTAGAGTCCACGTGTCCGCGGCATTCCCCTGGATTCAAAATACCATCACCTAGCCCGAAACCATTCGACGAATTCCCTTTGGTAAACACACAAAATATCTATGGTAATCCAATAATTTTCAGAATTTATACGCATCTGTCCCTGGGAACAGCCGTCACTATGGGGACTTAATTAAAATCTCTCTCTACTATGGCAAGCTTGCCAGCCAGTGCGTATGATGATACTCATGCTATATGTACATACATATGTATATTATGTGTTTATGGATGAAGCATCGTTGAGGGTCCATTGGAGCTCGGAAAGCACCCGTTGGAGAGTAATTAGGAAAACGCAAACGAATTTAACAATTTTACAAAATTTATTGTTCGCTCAAAACGCATACGTACATACGTACAGACATGGGCTTATATGCATATTGCATATGGTATTATAGGGTAGTTACGCATGGGTATCCGAGAATGTGTGTAAGTAAATCCACTTGGAAATTACTGACATATTTCATTTCAATTCGAGTGCGTTTGAACGTACCGTTGCAACCGATTTGTGAGTATGTAGCACTGTAAGGGACCACTGGTAGTTAACCATATCCACTTGACCATAACCAGGGTCCAACGTTTGTAAGAAGTCCCCATTTTTGACTATCGCGTTGTATACCTGCTTTGGCATTAGCGGATGGTTTGATACAATGTGCATAAATTTGCAGTGCAACGAACTATAATGTTTGGTTTTTGAACGAAATTCAAAGGCGACTTGGAACTCGATGCTGGCCAGATGGTGTAGGGCATGTGTGCGATCATTGTGCACAAGGGCATCAATGAAACATTGTTGTGCTTTCGAGCCATTAAGTTTGCATCGGCATAAATAATAATGCGTTCAGTAATTATCGCGAGAGTGAAGAAGTATTGCGTGGATATTATTTGAATAGGGCTTAGACAGCAACGGGATAGGATAACGGGCGCACGAGTATGGTAAAATGTATAAATGTATGCTAAGCGAATGTGGTGAAGTATCTATTGTGTTTGGAATAAATATTCACTTCAATGATTAAATGACATATTTGTGAGCTTGAAACTATAAAAGCTTTTACTACAATAAGTAAGCTGCTACGTAAAGCTAAAGTCGTTTTTAATAATCGGCTTCGACATTGGGTATTTTCGATGTTTAATAATGTAATTGAGTAGTAATAGAGCGAATATGGAGGGTTTGGCTATTCACTCTAGCACTCAGGCAATGATAGATAGGCTTTAGGCTCTTGTTTAGTCCATAAAGTATCAAACTTATATTTATATATCAGCTGAAATGTACCTCAGCGCGCTAAATATTTTAATTTTTAGCACGTATTATACGCTTAAATGGCAGGCGGAGAGTATCGATTAGGCACGTGGAACTGAGGTTTGTCAATAGAGGTTTGGTCAAAAAATAGGATTACTTTCTTTTTCTTGAAAAATATTTATTCATCAATATCTATTTTGTCTCCTTCATAGCAAAACTCCTCAGATATAATTCACTTGCGCCGGCGATTTTTCCAATCTTGCAAGCTCTTCTAGCGATGCGGTCGTTATCTCCGCAATCGTAGCAAATCACGGGGCTGGAGAATACAGTGGCTTAGGCGTGATTGCAGTATTGTTTTTGGCCAAAATACTACGCACAAGCAACCTTGAGTGAGCAGGTGCATTATCGCGATGTTATTGGACGGTTTCTTCGCACTGTTTCACATAAACGGAGCATTCCTTCAAGGTAATATTTCTTATTGACTGTACGACCTTCAAGCAAGAACTCGTGATGAACCAGAGACCAAAACTTTCATATTTGACCTATGTATGTACATAACATGGGGTGTTATTTTCAGTCTTAGCTTTTCTGGTCACTTCCATTGGAATTTTTGCGCTTTGGTTCGATGTCATAACCGTATACCCATCTTTCGTCACCATTCAACAGCGCGTGAGAGATGCTTATGCGATGGTTCTTCTGGTCAAAATGCAGCAGTTTGGTAACAAACTTCCATCCGTTGTGGACGTGCTGGGGCGTCCAGGATGGTCATTGTCATCAAATTCCCTAGTTAACGTTAAGTATATTGGAGGACTTAATATTGTTTTACATATAAAATTTAATGCAGATTCTTTGATCCACTTTTTTTCAATAGCACACCATAACACCTCTAACTTCATTTGTGTGAAAAAAAAACAGATGCCAAAAACGGCGAGCTATGGTAACATATATTAAGAGACATGTGTACTATCATATTAAAAAAAATTAAAAATTGAATGTAGCTAGCTCGCCAAATTAAAGAAAAGATATTAAATCAAAGTGCGTTAACGATTCTTAGAGCTTTATTTACTAGAGTTTTCCATGGGAAAAAATGTAGAAATCTCTCCTGTCTTAATTGTCTCAACTTTACTCTGTTGACTCACTGAACATATCTGCGGACCTCATCGCTGAAAAAATACGCAACCTAAAGGACGACTACTCTCCGAACCATTTTATTTTACTCCTTTTTAAGCTCTATCTCTCAAGGATCGATCGACAACCACTAATCTAGTCGAGATTGTTTTACAATCTTTTTGTCCACTCGAAGCCGGCAAGGAAGTAGACGTTGTTGCCACTCACTTTAGTAACGCTTTTGACAAAACGTCTCACCAAATTATTTTCTTCAAGCTCACTGCCGTCGGTTTCTCTACCGGTTTAATCTCATGGATCAAATCTTTTCTAGAAGATCGTCAACATAACTTTATTTTCAGATCTTCTATCTCTGGTGCAATTAATGCTACCTCCGGTGCCCTACAAAGTAGTCATCTCGGCCTATTGATATTTATTCGAACCATGAATGATGTTGACAGCGTTATTCTGAACTTGTAGCACTCCATATATGTATACCGATAATACGAAAATATTTAAACACATATCTTTCCCTTGTGCTCTTTTTAAACAGACCTAAACAGGTTCACTGCAAAAAAAAACCATCTCGAGCTTAGCGTCAGCAAATGCAAAGACATAACTTACTCCCGCAAGCGCATTATTCGTAATGGAACCGTCCCCACTATCAATTTCTTGGTCATTTGTGGCCGTGAACTTAACTTTCATCTCCATATCGACAACATTATCAATCGTTCCAACTCTGCCCTCGGTTTCGTTCAACGTTAATCCAAAGAATTCTGGAATCCTTACGTTACGAAATCATTACACATTACTTCGCCACTTCTTGAATATGCTAGTCAAGTCTGGTCTCCCTCTTAAGAATCCTACACTATGAGTATTGAGGCCATTCTACGTAGGTTTATCCGTTTTGCCCTTTGTGGCCTTCCCTGGCTGACCCTCTTAATGTACCACCTTATACGGATCACCTAGAATTAATCAGCCTCCAACCCCTTGCAGATATTCGTTTTATTCACCACCTTCTCAGTGGTAACATTGACAGCCCCACTGTATTACACATTATTCCCCTTAACACCAAGCGCCGTAACCTGCGGTCCCTGTCCCTTTTCCGTATAAACACTTATCGAACATATTATGGCTACCACAAACGAATGTCCAGAATGCTGCGCAAAGTTAACACCAATCTTTTCGAACCTCACATCAAAAAGTCCAGTCTTAGAATTGCCCTATACCATAACCCTTCAGCCTTTCCTTAATCGTTTCCACCTTATCACCTAGTTCATAAGTTAATTAAGTTATTTTTTTTTTTTTAGTTAAGGCTTACATTAAGCTAACAAAGTGTCCCTGTGGGCGTCAAATCAAATCAAACCGAAGACTTCTCAAACATCTTGAAATAATGTAATATTTAGTGTTTAGTACACAGCGAATCAAACATATTTGTGGAGTTTTGAACGAAAAAAAAGGAAGTAATAGACTATAACGAATTAAGAATGGGTTAAAATCTCGGTTAGCGATGCTAATAACTTTTAAGAATGGGTTAAAATCTCGGTTAGCGATGCTAATAACTTTGTGGATAGGTTTCCTCGACGAATATGCACAGCTTGAGAATTCTCTTAATAATATACTCATTCATGAAGGTCAATGGAACTACGAAAAGAAATATTTTTTTTGTTTTAAAATTACTTACTGACCTAGCCGTCGTTCAATTACCTGACAAAACAGCAAGCCTGTACTCAAATATTTTCCAGGGTTTTGACAAATAAGTCTATCTCTTCCTTTCTTACTAGTTGGTATACCCCATCTGGGACTAAGTTCAATGTACTAGGGGTCAAAAGAATTCGGCTTATTTTTTTTAATGATGAACTCCTTATAACGAGCAATCGGCATCGACCAGTTGCTTCTTGTTAACCACACGTGCAACAGCGCGCCCTCTGTTTCTTCTTTTCTGGATTAAAATAGAATGAAATGCTGATTCTGACCCTCTTGGGAGTTTTTGGGCAACGTTTCTATTTTTAACTCATCCAATAACTTTATATCTGATCGAATTTGGGGTTAATGCAATATGCAATATCATCAAGAAAGCCGCGCCGATGGACGCTATCGAAAAGCCCTTTATTACATTCAAGTATATACATATGTATGTATGTTTGGATATGAGAAAATAAGGTGAATAAATTAAAACAAAAATGGAAATATTAACAAGGAAAAATGATTCTTGACATGTAAGCAACTCAACAATTACAATAGAATACCTCAAGAGACCTCAAGTTCGACTGTAGTTAAACTCTCAAACCACCACACACCATCCCCGTACTTGAAGCCAAACCTTCACACAAATGCACTCTTCCCATCGATGATAGAGCCATCGAAAAACTTGGAAACACAGACAATAAACCAAAAGTTTTCATTATAATAAAAATTCTAATGTCTCGATTATCTAAAAAAAAACCAATGATGATGATAATGATCCACTTTTCCTATTCTGCTTTTATTCCAGCAAACGCCTCTCGGCAATTCTAACTCAACACACAACGATTCTTTAAGGCTTATATCTGCCCTAACCTTGAGCAAAACCAGTATTTGTCGCTCTTAAGACCGCCTTGCAACTTGTAAATTAAATTCAAAAAATTCAAAGAATGCTCAAGCGACTTCCCTTCAAGAATTCAACCGCAGTACTTGACTCATAAGGAATTCCCATCAATTTCTCCCCAAGCCTTTCTTTGGACGAAAAGTCTAATTTAGACACTGTTGTTTTAGCCGAAACCATGTAAATATGGACTGCTCTTCCCAATCAATCAATATTTCCCACAAATTATAATCTACAAGTTGTCACATCCAATATACAAAGGCGCCTGCTTTCCTTATACCCCTCTACATCTTCGGCCCGAGCTATGTCTTAGCGAAGATGGCTTAAGGGAATTCATAAATTTATGAAGCGATATTGCACACAGTTTGAGCGTGATGTGTGATTCAGTATTAAAATTAGCTGTTCTTGTTTGTCAAGTAACCTGTGATTTTAACAAAAGGAAAATTAGTTCAATAAAAGTTCGAGAAGAATCGCTGAAATTAGTGAAGTAGACCTGCCGTAAATTGTTCGTATCAAAAGCACAGGCGTAATGATTTAAGAGAGCCAAAAAGTGGTGGCTGATTTGCCTGGTTGTAGCCGACCTTCAGCGTCTACAATATATTCGAAAACTTTGCAAAATCAAGAAAATGGTGTTCAACTTGGGTCAAAAGTTTAACATATCCTTAAGTCCGCAAATAGATAATATCGAAATTCGGACCATTATACACTAATATTCTGCCATACCGGAAATACGTGGGTAAATTTTGAATGAATAAAGGCTTAATATCTCATGATTTTCACATCGAACTGGAGTAAGAAAAGCTTTTCAGACACATGTAAAAGCCTAGTTACGGAGTTCTGCAAAGAGCGCTTAGTTAAAGTGTGATATATTCGGACTATACCAGAAGACTTAACAATCTGATTAATTTAGGGCATTTGAATGGTTTTTTCGCGTATGCGTCATTGACAAACTGTTGCCTCAGTACTGATTCATATTTCTCTGGGGAAAAGTATAACCCAACAATCATACAATCCCTTTATTAGGTCATTAAATCTTATGAATTCTTTCTTCTGAAAAAAAGTTTCATTCCAATCCACATACCTTAACGGTGATTACACTGTACTCGCATAAGACCAGTTGCAAATATTTGTCACAAGTTATCGCCTTGGACCTACCTTTACGGTCATTAATGTACACGCCTTTCGACAGGAAAAAAACAACCCTTTCGCATGTGTCTGACAATTTAACACAATGGCGGTTAATGACATTTTTTAATTATCCTAATTCACAGATAAGCAAACAAAAAAAAAAAATGACAAAACAGCTTAAAGTGGCAAAAATGTATATTTTTGCAATAAAGCAAAAGCAACAATTGTACAAAAAAAAAACATTCATGCAATACACAAGCCTCCTCAGATCCTCTGCCGACGCAATTCATATGTCTTATGCGATTTTAATTAATCAACCTGAAGGACTTAGTGTCAGAATTTTATTAGGAAAAGTCCTGCCTTTCTTGCCGTGTGGTATGCGACCGGGCGCACAAGGTTTTATGATGGACTATAATAATGAGAAATATCTACATAAACATTGTTTACCGTGCGACATTTACGCATCCACGTAGGCACAAGGACGCAGCACGCCTTTTTCTGGTAGTTGGTTGTGCTCATCAGCCATTAGGGGGCTGAAATGACATTATGAGTGGCCACCGGACAAATTTTTATTTTTTATTCCTTAATTTCACTTTTTTTGAAACTTGTTCATGCGAGAAACTTGGAAATGTACAATCTCTACTTATATTTGTGGCCTGGAAAGGCATGCAAATAAATTAACAAATTCGCCATGGTTGGTTTTAACAACATCCAACAGGGAATGTCGCGTGATGTAATGAAATGATGAATACTCGTCATGGGGTGTCTCCCTAAGGAGTGGTTGAAGAAGAGAATATGTATCCTCGTGACAAACGTTCATTACCAAATGGGACGAAAATGAACAGTGCAATGGCACAGAAGAATAAACCTATGTATTGGTGTGTAAACGCAAGGTAAGTGTTGAAGGATGATGTAATTAACCAATTAATATTTAATTGAAAAGGAGATAAAGGAAGCTTAAGTTAGATTATTCGCTTATATAATGGCCGGGTACGATTTGATCTAGACCGCAAATACCTTTCATGAGCCTTTGTTTTTGATGACAATGTTTTATGGATTAGCGGGTTTGCGGTAAATAACTCAAGATAACATTCAGCTCAAGATACATTTCAAAACCTTACACAATTCTTAGAAGTACTTTTACATCTATTTCGTTTTATTTGTTTTCCTATTTCAGAACCATTGATTAACACCATTGATTATGCTTAGCTACATAAAATTAATACCATTGTCTCATGAGGCCAATTAACCTGAATTTTCAGTTTTAGCATCTGCATCATTAGTCCATAAAGGGCTGCCATTTTTTTTTAATATAAGGAATCTTGGAATAATCCTTTGCCAGCTTAGAAAGGGATGCCCACAATATAAACCCTAAACCATCTTCAAAAACTTGCTCCTGGAACAACCACGTTTTTATTGCTATATGAAGTAGAGGTCCTTTTAAGAAGGATGTTGGATTAATTTCTTTTGAGAGAAGACCATTCTAAGCAGACATGGCGCAGGACAAGGCCGGTGAAAGGATTATAAAAAATACAAAAAAAAAAACAAAATTGTATATAAATGCACTTATTTAAAATATAAAATTAAAATAAGATTGTTCTACAAAAGTTGTACTACAATTTGTAGTTTTATATCTGGTTAACCCGTAAATGTATGACCTCACTTATGTATATTATAAGATTTTTTAAATGTTTGGTCTTTAGTGTTCACAAAAAGACAAGAAAATTGCAAAAAAATACACATCTTTCATTCGAGTTGATAAAATGATATCCGGCATTTACTTCTTAAGGATTACTTAGTGTAAATGTTGACCACGACTACATTTCAAGTAGCACTCCGTATGTGCTGTCTAATTTTAAGTCACTTTTTCGAACACATTGGCTGATATCTCGCCAATAACACGAGTAAAGTTGTATTCCAAGGCTGCAATTCACGCTGGCATATAAGAGTGATGAACGATGAAATGAACGTATCTCCATAAAATGTTTTTTTTTTAATTTTATTTCAAACACTGTAACTAGTAATATAACTAACGAGCAGTTTGCTTTTCTTAATTAATAGGGATAAGCAAGTAAATTATTAACAATTTACTATTTTTATATGATAATTATAGATATAACATATGTGTTTGTTGTTTCCTTTTTAGTTTTTTTTTTTAAATGATAGGTGGGATTTAATCCATCTAAAGCATTGGAGGTTAAATTCACTCCGAGAGGATCTTTTCGCTCGTTGTTGTCGCTTTCTTACTATCTCGTTGTTTCCGGTCGCCTAGCAAGGTTTGACGATCTTTTACGTTGCAGTTGTCTCACATCATACACGTTATAAAGATTTGTTACTTCCTCGTTTAAGTGCTCCTGAAGTATTTTCATGTGTGCTTTGGCCCTAGAGTTGATATCTTCAAAAACACCTCGATGGAGGTCGCTATTTCCGATGTACCATGGAGCATTCACAATATTTCTAAGCACTTTATTCTGGAAGTGTTGGATAACTGCAATATTGGTTTGGCTGGCACATCCCCAGAGTTGAGCGCCAAAGTTCCATACTGGTTTTAGGGCCCAGTTATACAGAATAATTTTATTATTAATTTATTGATTTGATTTCCTGCCTGAAAGGCATTCTAATTTTCGCCATTTGATATCTAGATCTTTTCTTTTGATTTCAATGTGCTCTTTCCAACGAAGCTTGGCATCTAGGGTCATACCTATGTAGATACTTCGCTGTAGTGATCAATATGTACAGATTTGCTCGAATTTAGTTTTATTCGCCATCTTTGAGTTCAGCTGACTACTTGATTTGTAGCAGCTTGCAGTTTTTGAGTCGATCTCAACGTTGTGTCTCCCACTGCTATTATTACCATGTCGTCGGCTACGGTCGCAGTCTTAATGAAGGATATTGTTGGTAAATCTTTGGAGTAGAGGAAGTATAAAATGGGCCCCAGGACACTTCCTTGGGGAACTCCGATCTGCTCTAACTTAGAATAACAGTTTTCCTGTTTTATGCGAAAATAACGGGTAATTAAATAAGTGACTGTGCAGGGACGGGTTAAGAATATCCCTGCAGCGATACCTCTCGCTTGTCGTAAAAGGCGACTAAAACAAAGGTAAACAAAAATCACATCTAGGCAATCTAGAAAACACCAAGGTGAGCCTAGGGACACATATACCACCATTAAACTGCCCCACAAGTGTACATGCAAATCAGTGGGTTGACACGACTGGAGATCACCGGTGTTGTAAGAGTAAGATCAAACAAAAAAATCTGGAGCATGCCCGTGTCACAAAAAAAACAAAAAAAAAAAACAAAGGCAGGCCGAAAAACAATTGGTGCAAACAATTGCAAAAACACCAGCATTTGATTGGCCTCAGCGATGAAGTAATCCCAAACCGGGAAGCCTGCCGCTACTTTCTGAGGTCAAACCGGCGGACCCCACAAGCAGACCAGTAGGAATGCAGTTAAGTGGGAAGGTTATGGTCCTACACTTCTGACCATAACAACGCCGGAAAAAGGAAAAGAAGAAGAAGAACGGGTAATTAAATAAGACTCTTATAGGTGGAAGTACTGTTCTGTACACTTTTAATTTATTGAGTAGACCTTCATGTCATACTCTGTCAAAGGCTTGTGCTACGTCTAAGAAGATCAATGGAATTGGGGTCTTGTATCTTCGATTGGTTTAAGACGCTTTAAAGTCGGTCTTTCAAACAACAAAGTAGAGATATTGGTCTATATGTGGAGGGTCCTTACCTGGCTTTGGGATCATAATCACATCAGCTACTTTCCACATGCTTGGCACATACTCAAGGCTAATTGCTTTATTCATTAACCGTTAGAATTTAACTAACCTTTTGTTTTAAGAGAGCGCCGTGGCGCAGTGGGTAGTGGCCCCTGACGCTTGATGAGCGAGTTCGGATCCTGACAACACCAACGCCATCGAATATTTTTTTCGCGGCTTCTCTCCTCCATTGTACACTTGCCTTGAAAAAGCTTTTCGGCTCTCGCTGTTCGGAATCGGCATCAAGCTTTAGGTTCTGCTTACTTTTATGAAAAAAGAAACAAATCGCACACAACATGAAAGCTTGGCTCTGGCTTTTCATGAGCTGTAACGCCATCTAAGGTGTCTGCCTGGCAGTGCAAAACCCGCAGTTTTTTTTGCCTTTTAGGCGCCTTATCTCATACTTTAGGACAAACATTGTGATCGGTGGTGCCACTTTTATTGAGTTTTAGTAACTCATCACAAAAAGTATCATTAGGCTCGAAGGTATTCGCTAGGTGGTAATCAAAAGCGTTAGCTTTTTCCTCATGGCTTTTGCCCTGTTGCCGTTACCGCACCTAATTGGCGGAGTATGATTTGTTGGTCGCTTAAGATATTTTGTACTTTTCCAAAGTTCTTATCAGCAGATAGTTCTGAGAGATATTTTTTTCATTGTCTCATTTCGGATTAGCATTATCTCGAGTTTAAAGTCTTGTGTGGCCTTGTTTAGTTTCGCTTTATCAGAAGGAGACCGAGTTTGTTGCCACCTACGTCGGAGTTTTCTTTTATTTCTTTAGAAATCCTTTTTTTTTTGGATAATTACTACCCATCGTTTTTTCTTTGATGGGGAAGTACAACTCCAGGCCGAATTTCGGATTAGTTTGATGAAATCATATGCTTTGTTATCCAACTGGTCTGTCGTTTTGATAAGAGCACTAATACTGTAGGAGTACTGTAGGATCTGTTTAAAACTAAATCAGCTTGCAAATGTGTTTGAAAGGTAAGGCTTTTCCTTCTTGACTATAATAGTTTCACTTAGTGTCAGATTATTGCCGAGTGGTCCGAGTCAAGATCTAAGCTTTCTTGTATCTGGATAAAGTTCCTTGACAATTTATCACAAAAAAGTCAAATCAGCGTCCGTCGACCAGTATGTACCAGTAGATACTAATTCTCATCCTGTTTTTCGAGCGGCCTCGTAAAGTTCACGAACTCTTGTCGTAATAGGATGTGATCCCCAGTACGTATGTTTCGCATTGAAATCTCCTCCCACTATAAACTTAGCCTTGTGCATTATGATAGATATATGTTGATATTCACTTGATATTCACATGATAATATTGGATGTCTGGGAGCACTATAGACCGCTGTTATTGAAGGAGGCTGATTTATATTTTTGATGGTTACTGTTGTTGTTTGAAACTTTAGGGAACTATAATAATACTGTCTCCTCTCGCACAGTTGTCTGGATGAATTGTATGGTAGAAGTTATAATTCTTCAACTTGGTATATGATTGGGTTGTGAGATTGTGATGATTCAGAGATCAAACAAATGCCATAATGTTGTATATAGTCTAAGTTTGTCTATTCGCACGATCTAGTCGGTCAATTAACAGACTTAAAACGTGAGATAAATTCCTCACTTTATTTATTTCTCAATTGGTTCATCGATTCGCATGCAGTGAGGCACGTAGTGTCGTCTGGCTGGAACTCCATGTCGCTTAGGTTCAGTTTGTGCATTTTGGGCAAAAAAGTACACGGCCATAAACCGGACCAAATATTCTTTTCGAATGCATTGGCGACTGCTGTATTGCCTGAAGTTATTCATCGGACTAAGTACGGCAATTTTGTTAATAAACATTCCATTCAACTAAAAATAAGATTCAACGCTAAAGACAATTTTTTGATAAAAAAAAGAGTTCTTTCTCCAGTTTTTCTTACGCCCACTTCTCGAACATTCGACGCTGTGGTAAGTCGTTCGGCTTACCCCTCAACTCCCTGCCACTCTAACACTCCCCTAAAACGTCCTTCTTACCTTTTATTATCAGAACGTAAGAGGCCTGCGCTCTAAAACTTAGGCAGTCCTTCAACAATCACATGCTTAACCTATTGAAATCTTTGCCTTGACTAAAACGAACCTAATCATCACAATAAACAACATTGAATTATTCCCACGAAACCTTACGTTCGTCGCTACGATGACATTAACCGTCCTACTGATGGCTGTCCATATCGCGGTATCCTCCTAGCCGTCCGAAACTCAATCGAGTTCTCTCTCATAGCAACTTCATCTTCGCCGTGTCTCGACTGTGTTTCTATTAAGATTGTACTACCTACCCCGGAAATCGATCTAATTGGCATATAAATTGGCCATTGATACAATCGATAATTTAATTGATTTGCGAGATACCCTAGACGAAATCCTAGTTTTCGGTAACTTCAACCTTTCTCATTTTAAATGGATCTCTTCAGACGACCAATCGTTTTACATTGCCTCTAATCCCACTGCAGCCAAAGAATGTCTCTTCTCAGATTGCCTAGCTGATTCAAGCCTTAATCAAGTCAGCGGCATTTTAAATTACATGGGCAGGCAACTAGATCTCATTTTCACAACTCACCCGTTTAACCCCTCAGTTTCAGCTTGTCCGTTTCCAACAATCTTACCGTAAATGATGCCATATCTATATTCTACAAGGAAATATTTAATTCTATCTCCCTTTACGTATCCTTTTCTCGACGCAAAACCTCCTCCACCTCCCGACCTTGGTATAATCGCACGCTCCGTTCTTTAAGAAACAAACGGAACAACCTCTGGACAATTTTCCTTCCTACTCTGGGGATAGAATGGAATGACTTATCTAACTATTTCGGCACTTACCTGCATTTTATAGAGCTTTGAAACTCTCTTTATCAACATTACTTAGTCGAGATGCAAACCAACCTTATAAATGATCCCAAGTCCTTCTTTCAGTTTGTTAACTACAAAAGAAAATCCGATGGTTTCGTAAACTCTCTCTCCTTCAATGATGAAACTTCCAATGATCCTCATACCATCGTCAACATTTTTGCCACCTTTTTCAATCAATCTTTCATCCATGACTTATTTGCATCCGATCTTACTTATTTCTACTATTTACCAAACTTTTCCTTTGGACCATTTCTTCTTCGCAATGTCGACCCCGATATCATCGAAAAAGGATTAAAGTAACTTAATGATGAATTCACTCCTGGCCTCGACGTCCTCCCTGCCATAATTTAAAAAAAAATGTTCCCCCTCCATTTCTCTACCTCTCTCAAAAATCTTCAGTCTATCCCTTTCTCAAGGTAAATTTCCCTGGATATGGAAAACTTATCTTATTATACCTATACACAAAACGGGTCCGAAGAATGATATTAACAACTACCGTCCCATTGCCAAACTACACCCTACACTATACACCCAAAATCTTCGAAAGTATTTTGTATGATAATTTAAGTTTTCAATGCAAGTCTTTAATCTCCCCCAGACAACACGGCTTCTACTGCAACCAGGTCTAGGTCTGCAACCACGAATCTTATTGAATTCGTATCCTTTACAATTTCAGCCTTAGAAAATGGCAAGGAAATTGCTGTTATCCCAACTGACTCCAGTAAGGCCTTTGATGAAATTTCACACAGATTAATACTCTTCAAACTGTCTTCCCTCGGGTTTGAACCCATCTTATTAAAGTGGATATCCTCTTACATGGAAATCGCTACTACAGCGTTCGTTTTAGATCTGCCGCCTCTAGACCCTTCCTTGCTTCCTCCGATGTCCCCCAAGGCAGTCATTTAGGTCCGCTTCTTTTTATCCTTACCATTAACGGTATTGAAATGATTCTCAAACATTCTAACATCTCACTATAAGTCGACGACGCTAAGATCAAGATCATTTCCTCAGACCTTGACTCTTCCTTTATACAATAGTTTCCTCAATAGTTTTTCCACCTGGTGCTCCAAGAACTGCCTGGACCTTAACATTTCCAAGCGTCAATCTATTACTTTCTCCCGCAACCGTATCAAACCTCCTCCCTGTCTCTATTTTCTCCATAATTAACCCCATTCTATCATTTAGGCGCGATCTGGCTTATTATGCGACCAGGAAGTCCATATCCTTGCACATATCACCGATATAACGACCGGGTATCGACTCTAGCCACTAGTTCCAACTCAGTTGCTGGATGAGTAAAAATATCTTCAAATTTGTCGTACTCATCACACTTCAGTTTCAGGTTAAATTAAAATTCAAAACTTTCTCTTTTTCCCTGAAAACAAGGCTTCAAACATCTCAACTCAGCGAATTCGAAGAATCCATTACTGTAGTCAGTACGTTAAAATCCATTAACCTGTACTCAATATATACACACATCATTCCTCCCTAGCTCAATACTTCTGCACTGATATCAAACCGCACCCACATAAATTGTGACTCAATCTCACCTCTGCACAGCTCTCATTATTTCCACTCCCATTGCACCATCGAAAGCAATCGTTACACAGCGTCCAACAATTTCCTTTCATTTCCCAAACTCATCAAAGAAAATGCAAAATCAATTACTTACCACCAACGCCCAGACAGACACTTGGCAGCCCTTTTCGCATTTCACTACCTTTCCGTGGAGTTGAATGAAAAATGACGATACTCCATTAGGATGGACTACACCCATTACAAATCGTATGTCTCGAAAACTAAAGCTCCTTATAAACCATCCCCTATTCGTGTAGTATACTGCCAAGTCAGCTAGATGTAGCTACATAGATATGAGACTACTTTCCGCGGAAATATAAATCAAAAACCGTTCGAGGCACTAACGTACACATTCATACTTGTACGAGTGCGTTATAAGAAGCTTCATCACGGTGGCTTGGTTCAAAACGTTTTGGGGCACGGCTTGAAGCAAATCGCGCTCTTCGATGCTTTCACGCCAGACATAATTGAGTTAGATCCCACAAAGCCGTTTTCGTGGTCAGGTGTAAATTGAAAGGTGTGGCTTCGGCTTCTAGTCTGGCTTTTTAATCATCATCATCATGGTTCTTAACATCGTCATCATTGTATTCGTGCTCGATGGAAATAGTAGTCGGCATTTGATGTGGGTTGAATGAGTATCGGAAGTATTATTGCAAATTATGGTCGAGGGCAATGTTCGGTAGCTGTTGATGGCCATTTCTGGGTGCGGATGCGAATTTGATTTAGATTTCTTGTGGCAGCTTAAGAATTCAATTCATTATTCTGATTCTAGTTGGAGGAACTTTATATGCCGGTTCAACTGAATTAATTATTTTAATGGTAAATTGGGCTCGTCGAAATATGAGTATAATACAATGACCAGACTGTTTGGTGTATTTTTTATTCTCACCGCGATGGGTAGTGGAATCCGATTAAAGAAGCCAGTATGAAAAAAAAATCAAACTAAATGGACGTAGGGTTGTCTTATTAAGAATTTGCATGCCATCCATGTGGCAGGAGTTCCGTGTATGGTTTTGTTTATCCGTTTTAGTTCTCTCGATATAATGACTCAGCGAGCGACAGATACTTGGAGCCCAAGGGTATGTGAGAAACACATTGCATGTAAATATAATAGTATATACATAGTACTCGTATGTGGCGCTATTCCTGAGGAAGAAATTAATTGCCACGAAATGTTTCTTTTTTGTTTGCGATACCGGATGGCCCCACATGTTCATTTGAGTGTTTATGATATTAATTGTGAACGAAGAGGTAGAATTGATATGCCGGTGGTTTAGAACGCGACATGCAGGAACGCTTTCGATTAGGAAATTGTGAATGATGATGAATGAAATAAATTTGGTTTCCGCTTGGCAGAATGTAGATAGAGTAAGCACTGTGCTATAATTAGTACATAAATGGATTTATTATATTTGCTCCAAGAAAACAACAATCTGATGAGTATCTCCGTATGAGTGTGTGAGTCTGGAGAACTTTATCGCAAAGATGTTCCTAGACCAATTAATGGGAAATGTTTAGAATTGAGGTATGATTGCAAACATAGGTAGTATGTATGTAGCAATAACCATACTGGGAAGATTGATTTTTTTTTTAGAAATTTTGTTGATTGGTATACGAGTATACAGGATATGTACATGTAGCTCGATAGCAAATATGGAAAGATGCTCATTATGTTCAAATTGTTTGTTTTGCCGCTCCCATTTTTAAGGGGGTTACCCAACATATGTATGTATAACGTGAAATTCTTATATTTTTGTGATCAATTTTTTGAAAATTCTTATGTTGCTCACCCATGAATAAAAAAATTTTTTTTTTTTTTATTACAAATTGTCATTTCAGAAAAGAGTTGAGCTTAGGGATAAAAATGCTGTGTAGTTTAGAGTTCGTTGTATTGCGCGAAAGGAAAAAGTTTCGAAAGACTGATAATTCACTGGAGAATAGGAGCCCTTCAGAAATTGAATTAAATTAGGAATAATTGTTTTAGAATATTCCCAACTTCACATGTGCTTAAAATTTAAGCAGGATCGACCCAATTTTTTCTTTATTTTTGATTATAATTCAAATTGTCTATAAGTTTTGACGAATTTTCTTTTTCTAAGATGGCGCTACAGTCCGGTTTTAACCTGGACCTCAACCAATAAGCGTTTTCTGCTGCCACGATATTTTGCCCGTTGTTTCTAGTGCCGCACTCCCAGTTGGTTAAGGTCTCTTCCATCTGTGTGCGCCACCTTTGATTCGATTGTCCTCTACTGCGCCGTTGCTCAGGGTTGGATTCGAATACTCTTTGCTGTCCATTCGCTCTACATGGCCTAGCCATCTTAGACGTTGGATCTGGAGACGTCATATTAGGCCGATGTCGCTGTACAGCCCGTACAGTTCGTCATTGCATATTCTTCTTCGCTCTCCGTTTATATAAATAGGACCATAGATCTAACGCAAAATTTTCCTCTCGAAGCAACCAAGGGCATCTTCATCCGTTTTCATTAAGGTCTCTCTGGCCTCTGCCATAGGAACCTATCAGTTTATCCACGTCAGAGAAGATCTTGTACGCACTGTTAAGGACACGCATTCCTCTGTATAGTTATAGAGGTCTCCTTTTTTATGGAGTGGGCAAACGATGCTGAGATTCCATTCGTCGGGCATGCTTTCCTCCTGCCATATTTTGCAGATGAACTGCGCCTTACCAACTCATCTCCAGTCGCTTTAACTAGCTCAGTAGTCAAGCCGTCTGCGCCCGCGCCTTTGTTAGTTTTAAGCTTCGAAATAACAAGCTTAATATCATCTAGGTCAGGTGGACGTTGCGAATGGACAGTGGCATCGGATCTATTATCGCCGTTATACAGTCTACAAAAGTGGTTTTTACCAGTTGTCCGTTTTCATCCCTACAGGCATGTACGTTTTACTTTTTCATAAAACTTGCGAGCATCATTCCTGTGGTAGCATCTCTCCATCTCCTCGATCTCACGCTTTTCGTTCTCTCTGTTTTTCTTCCTTAAAAGCGTGTGTTCGTCTCTTCTTTTCTACTCGTAGACCTCTCGTCCGTGTATGCCCGTCTACCAAACCAGGGGTTTCTAGCTGGTGGCGGTTTGAAACCCAGCAAATCATGGAAGTCATCTTTGAGTCGACCATCTTTTTCTTTCGTAGGGGCATGAACGCATATAAGGCATCTCGAGGATGCCTTTGATGCCGATTGTTATGAGGCGTTCGCTTACATGCCTGAAGCTTAAGATTTTTTGTCCGAGTCTTCCTCGAATAACAGATCCGCATCCAAGTATGCGTTGTTTATTTTCCTGGTAGTAGTTACCATAATAGAAATCACAGTTTGTCATCCTTTTTTTACCTGATCCATCCCATCGAACTTCTTGGAGTAAGGTTATATCTGCTTGCTTTGTAGCAGTCGAGGGTTTTTTTCCACTTGGTTGTCTGCACCCGGTCTGTTAAGGGACTCGCAGATCTTTTCGTTTATATGGGCCGTTAACATTGTATCCGTCCGTATCCGAGGCTTATTGTTGCTTCGTAACAAGATTTGTTTTCCGTGATAGGGATGTCAACCCTAAGCACAACTCCTAACCTGGAGGACCAGGTTCGCTTCACACATTGGTTCACTACCCGGCGGATACCAGGCCAGCTATCCAGGAAAGGCCGCGTGGAGGCTCTGTGTCAGCTTGGATTGTGTAGGGACAGAGATCGAAGCTGGTGTTTGCCGTGTTAAACACGAACAACTCCTTTGCTCTGTTTGCTCCCTCCTTCACTCCAGTTTCGACGAATGTTATACATTATTCTATGTCAACCTCTTTTCAACAACAGAAATCTTCAGAGCGATCTGAATCGTATTCATATAAACAAAAATTCCAACAACATTATGAAGAATGATTTCATTTTGGACGAAAAACGTTGCCTTTACAATGTGACAAGTTGTGAAGGAAAATTTAATTGTCCTATACGCCCGAAAAAGAAGAAAATTTTCCTCCCCAAATATATATGTATATTGTTTTTCTCACCCCAGACAGGGACACTAGATATCCACATAAAACAATTCCACTCAACAAAAATACACGAAATTAGAAAAAAAAAACAAGAAAAAGGGAAAACAAAGCATTCTTCTGACATCTTCGCCTGAAACCATAGGACACCAAAGATGAATAGTTACGGCTGTCATCACCATTGACAGATCCCATAAACAGGGGAAATTTCAGTGATGACTCTGAAGCCGCCGTTCTCATTGTCGTTCGGCCTAGACCTATAAAAAGTCGAGGCATTTGGTAGAACGAACGGAATGGGGCTTCGCGAAATCAACGATGCAGTATTGATGCTAAGGTGGCATAACATAGTACGAAGAAAAATATATCAAAGAACCAAAGAAAGTGTTAATAATTAATAATAAAAAATAAGGCTCAGGTTCTCATTCAGAAGGGAACTGATTGGGTACTGTCAAGGCGCCACTACGAACAAGTGTCCCATTCGGGTCTTAACCCAAAGGGAAAGAGTATTGTTATGACTGCGCCGACAACACTAGTGCGTCTGCTGGTGTCACAAAATAAATTTATGTGTGGTCCGGCGAGTATACCCTAGCCCAGAAAACTCGTTACAAAGTTTTCAGTTTGAAACTCACTTAACATCTTTGCGAGAATAGCTTTAATTTGACTAGAAATGTCTGCAACAGGCAAGTTATTAAAATTGTATTTAATCTTGTTTTCCTCAGTAAAGTTGCTTATGATTTTATATTATGATTGGAAGTTCGTAGTCATAAAGTGGTAAACATATTTGGGAAATGTCTTAAATTATCATTCGTGTAATATGGATAGAAAAGAATAACAAAGATACAATTACAAATAAAGCTCCCATGACTGGGCGCCGACGGTCACGGTGCTTTTGTTCGTTTATGAGAGATGTCCGCTAATTAAAATTAAAAGATAAAAGATAGGGATTCGACGAATTAGAAGCAAATCGAAAAAACGAAAAACTGCGAGTATCCCGTAAAAAATTACAATAATATTTATTTAACAAATATGATAACTACTGCTGCGCTGCGCGTTCCAACATCGATTCATCGAACCCCGCAATACCACACATTCATATACGATTTTTTTTCCTTATAAACAAGGGAAAATAAATATCACGAAATTCATGCTTTCCAGAACAGGTATTTAGGCAGGCTTATATAAACATACTGCCTTCACAACATTTGGTAACTCAAAAGGTGCAAATAAAATCCTCATTTTGGGCTTAATCGAAAGACTTTGCGCAAAGATCGATACAGCTAAGGAATACTATAAGCTGTACTTATCACAGCCAATATTTTGTAAGTTCTTTTCTCCCGCATCATTTAACTCATCTTCAAGCCCTCTACAGGACTGCTTTTGACACGAATTTGTGGCTGTTATTCTTCTTTTAGAAACCTTATTCTTTTTCTTACTGATCGTTTTCAGGCTTTTTCAATTTTCAAGCACTTTGCCTATTTCTTGACCATGTTCCAGCTTTTAACGCCCTTGAATGCTCCCACAGCTGCGGGTTGCATGTTTGGAGGGAACGAATATAATAATTTGATTATTGTTGAAAGAGAAGTCTTTTTGAAGTCAAATACGATTTATTTCCAACAACTAGTCGTTTAATTTGGTTATTAGTACTGAAATCATTTGTCAAATTTTTGTAGAAATTTTTGGACATGATTTATTTCGTTTCGAAACGACCCATAATCCAATATTCAGCAATACTGTTCATAAGTTCTGATGGTGGATTACGTGAGTAAGAGGATTCAATTTAAGGCTGTAATGTCACCCCATTTAACTAAAGGCCGAGAAGCCCCGTTAAGCTGTCTTTCTCATTTGAAAATGTGACGTCAAATAAACTCTGGACCGATAACTTTCCCATTTTTCGGGACAAGCTGAAAGAAGTATCGTCAGTATGTCAAATAGATGATTTTCCAAAATGGGAAACCACGTTTCTATATTTTACTCCGTTACGACAGCTCTTGCTTTAGATAGAGATTCGGACATGTACGTTTTTTATGGCGCCTAAAAAACTGTAGTATTTACCACTTTTTGCGGGGTCTATTGTCGTCAAAATGATTTCTCGATATCCGTAGCAAACTGACTTTTCAACCATATAAAGAAGCTCGTTTGATGTTTGGGAAATTTGATTTTGAAATATTGGTAAGCCACTCCACAATCTTAAGTATTTCAGCTCCTTCGGCCCATTCTTTTTAATTTGTCTCCACCTCTACCATGACTCATGAAGTGCAATTACGTGAATCCAATTGCTTTGCTTTAACTTATTGCACCGCAACCTGCAATGAAACGCCGCTATAGGGATTGCACTGTGTTTTTGATATTGGTGGTTCATTTTATTTAAATATTGTCTCAATTATGGAGAAGTTGGTGAAAACAAAGCTCAGACAGGGAACGATGTATATATTTTTGGGTAAATTTCATAAAACTCATACGATTAGAAAACACCTGAATGAAACTACTCACATGAGTTTTGACACAAAAAAAACACACTTTCCTTCTTTCCTCTGACAGATTTTTTTCCTTATACTACCTATGACGACTTACCGGTAGTCGGAACCGCATCAGGAATTGAATTATTTTGCATTTTGAACCCTAATTGTTCAAAATGTAAAAGGTTTTACCGTCTAAAAAATTTGTTGACCAGAACAAATAATAACTAGAAGGTGCCAGATCCGGAGAATATGGTGTGTGTGGCAGCATATCCCACCCCAGTTGTAAAAGCTTTTGGCGATTTTTATTGATTAATTTTGGTATTTTTTGTTGTTGTTTAAGTAAACGATTAAATGTGAATTGATCGTTGAGTCGTTCTGTAGAAGTTCAGAAAACAAAAAAAAAACTATTCGTTTGAAATCCCACGAACAGATAGCATCAACTTTTTGTGATATGCATTGAGCTGGATAATGATCTCTTGCGTTTAACGGCAAAAATAAATGAAGAAAGAACTGAATGGCAGTGTCCAGGGTCTTGTTTCCTGTAAATATAAGCTGCTGTTAATTCAAGTGACGATTTTTCCTTTTCATAGCAAGTCCAATTTAGCTGGTTTCTCCTGAGGAGCCATTTTTGGTTTCCTGGTTGGGGGAGCTTGGTCACTCATTTTGCGTGGTAGTGCATTTTCTGTACTAAAAGATGGACTTTCCAGGTCATTTTCAAGAGTTTTTACTATGTTATCCAAATCGATATCCATCTCTGAAACATGATCCTCTCAATTTTCAAAACCTGGTAAAAAATCGGATCTACGAGGCTGTCCTTATCGAAATCCAAGTCATCCTCACTATCTGTACCCTCAAGCAGTGCAGAAGCAATGACCCCGTAACGAAGGAAACACGAGACATCCTGAAACTCATAAAAACAGCTGTAGATATTACCGGTATCAAAAAGGCTATCCAATAAAAACTACACTATTCGCCTGATGGGCTAAACACTAATCATCAGCAAAAAGTAAAAAAATGTAAGAAGTTCGTAAAACTAACAATAAACTATAAAGTTCAAAAACTTATCTTTCTAATTATTCACAAAAATACCCAAAATCACACACAAAACTTATAAACAAAAGCGGAAGCACACTCTTCATAAAAACCATCAACTATGAAACAAACTGGTTTTTGCGACAAATATCGTTATCTAGTCATGATTTCTTATACTAGTACGGTAACTATGATAATAAACCACAGGCTACATTGACTGATTACGTTGTAAAATAGTTTCTATGAATATGGAAGAATTCCGACAGCCTACAAAGAGGGCTAAATTTCTTACCGAATGTCTATCCATGTCGAATTTCCAGCAGATCAGTCTTTTCAAAGACCAAATAACCATAATTCAAAAAGAAACCCTGCAAGTCCTCCAAAGTTTTATCTTTTAGCAGAGTAGTTTCCTTTAGTTCATTAATTTATTGCGATTCTTGATTAATTTACTTGAAAATGCCTGGCGTCTTTAATCCCAATAGCGTATTTAAAATAAAAAAATAATTAAATCCTGCCTAATCCCCAGTTATTTGATTATATATATATTATATATAATATATATATTATATATATATATTTTATATAATTTGATAAAAATTATTTAAGAAAGACCTTTCAAAAGCAGTATGGTTCCACCACCATGGAATCATCTTAATTTGACTCGAAAAGTTAATGTTTACTAAAAAGCCATAAACAAGCGGCCCAAAGCCTATGTTTACCTGTTCATAAAAACATTCCAATCTCACAATATCCTTTGTGTAGAAAGCAGGCCACCTTAATGTCAAGCAGAATTCTAAATAAGATGCCACGTTCAATCATAAACTCCGCCAATTGGTCGAGCAAGACCGTGCAAAAGCCAAGTTCCGCCTTCCAACAGTTGAATAATAACTAAAAAGTGAATCAAGAAATGAAAATAAAAAGAACGACTTATTCACCCTCAATTTGTTGAAGAGAATTTTACATTTTAATGTCGTTTGCCAGGAAGTGCCGAGTCCTCAATTTATTTTAATTTATGCTAGATGCACAAAAAATGAAATGATTTATTCTACCACTACCAACTGCGCAATCGTCCGGGAAGGACTTCAACACAACTTAAAGGGATTTCACTTAATTTCGATTCTTGTAGTTTAAAAAAAAAAAGAATAAAAACAAGAAGCCACGCCATTGACCATTGAACGTTGCATCAATCCTGCAAGTACCATAATAACAAAATCAAAAAGAAGAAAGCCAAAATATGGTTTACAAAAGTTTTCCCACAAGGACTGGGTACCGAGGACAACAAATCTGTAAGTTTTTGAGAGTACAATGCAACTGCCCGGTAGATATCAATTTAAAAAAAACAAAACTTTTCTCATATACGCAAGAGCGGTGTTTCTTGACAACCGGAAGCAAGGCACAAAATAGACAAAAAAGAATTGAAATAACAAAAGGAACAGCATTAAAAGGGAATCGAACAAATTGAAAAGTTTCCTGTGGTTACTGATAGCAATTTTCCGTCGGTGTGCGTTTTTTTGCCTTTTTGTTTGTTTCCATTCAAAGGTGGATCGAAAACTTTTTCGAATGCCTTTTGGATTTTTCCAAACTCCAATTTTTTTTTTAGGTTTTTTGATCTGATTTTCGTTCGACGTGTCTAGGGTTTGGAAAAAATGTTTGGACGCAACCGCAGCGGAACAGAAAGATATTGTAACTACTTAGACGACCCTAGAGGAACCGAGGGCAGTATGGTTGGGGCATGGCATAACCGAAATCGTGGAAATAAATTTTCCAAAGTTGCTGCACCTGAAATTGAAAATGAAAACTTTCTATTTTCTTGTTTTGTATTTATCTGCCTTTTGCGCGTTTAACAAGTTGGTTTTAATTGCAATTTTATTTTGACATTCCACCCAGTGGGGTTTCATCGTCTTTCCCTGTTTTCTTGTTGTCTACAGCGGGATCTCAAAAGTGCAAGCAATGCTTATGACGTCTTGTAAATTGGAGTTGTTTGTTCAGAATTTGTCCGTAATATTTAGTTGACTGCCGACAAATGTCATCTCTTTTGTGAGGTCGCGTATTACGCCCTGAGGATAGACTGTGACGTACGTGTAATTGAATTTTCTTGAAGCGAAAATGTCAGCATATTTTGCAAAATACTGTTCAAAGGACCCAACTGCTTGGGACATCCCATGACACATTTTGCACGTATTTTTATGATTTATGCTCAAAAAGTTTACCGAAAAATAATTGTCTACCTCTTGTTGTGCGGAAATTGACTTCGTGTTTTACGTGTCATTAACTGAGTTTAAAGTGAAAATATTTTTTTATAGTATGTATCTGCCTTATACATTATGGAAGTCATTAACGTACTACTACAAAACACTTTCTTAAACAAAAAAGAGAACCCGCGAAATATGCATTGAAAGAAAAATATAAAATAAGTGGAAAGTAAGTGGCTGAATAGGTCGACGACTGTTGTTATATTTTGAGGCTGCAAGTCTTTCACCTATAGAAAGAGAAATAATAGGCACAAAGAAATAAGAGGCAATTGCGCTTTGGTACCAGTCTAGCAATATAGTGATTCAGAATGGTACAGAAATATTGTACAAATTAGTTCCAAATCAACTAGGTTTTGTGTTCAACTAATTTTTTTGTCTGTTATATAGACTGGTTGGTAGCTTGGTCAAGATAAACCTTACATGATCTAATTGAGACAATCTTTCTCTTATTTGAAGATATGCTACGAGAAAAACAAATGTTGGGCGTTACATATTAGAATTTTTGGCATAACTTGCCTTCAATCATTGATAAGATAACACGATGGGCATCATGGCTCTTTCTTTATGTGATACCGCTTCAATTTGAAAGAAAGATCCTTTTAAACCTCCTCAGCAGACAGATACAACTCCGTATTTCAAGCAGAGATATTCTCAATTGAACTCTGCCTCAGCGAAAATATAAACACAGCTATAACCAATAAATACATTTATATTCTCTCTGACAGCAAGGCTGCACTTTTAGCCCTCAAAAGCTACGAAGTCACCTCTAAATTAGTATGGGACTGCTTACAACTATTACGCCAGCTGGCCAACAAAAACAGAGTTCACCTCATGTGGATACCAGGACACAGTGGCCATATAGGAAACGAAAAAGCAGACCTTTTAGTAAGAAAAGGCTCTGCATCACCATTCATGATGCTAAGACCATTCTGCGACATACCTGTCAGCACCATAAAATGCTACATAAAGCTGAGGAATACGGCCAACCACTACTGGACACAAACAGAAGGTAGCATACAAGCCAAGATATTCCTACCAACCACTTCCCTTAAAAGAACGAAACAACTCCTTAAACTTTCTAGGAGTCAGATTCTTATAGTCACAGGATTCCTCACTGAACACTGCTCGGTCAACAAACATCTTAAAACCATGGGCATTACACAAGATGACACCTGCAGAATGTGTAACGAAGAGGCAGAAACAGCAGAGCACATACTGTGCCACTGTAATTGTCATTAGTACACGACACAAACACCTAGGCAGGCGTTATCTTGAAGCAGAAGAAATCGCTGCTAGTTCACTCAAAAGCATACTAAGTTTTATAATGAACTCAAGATTTTTGAGTGAACTCTGAATGGGGGACATCACAATAGGCCCATCAGAGGCCGCAGTGATTAGGTGGCATTGTCCCTCCCCCCACCTTAATTTAAATTTAAATCTAAACCTCCTCAGCATCAAGGCGCAACAAACACCGAAATGTACACAAGTCGATAGATTTTTTACTTCCGCTACCGAAGTTAATATCATCTCTATTTTTATTAGGTGTACAAATAAGTTTTGAGGGTTTTTTTTTTGGTATTTGGAAGATTTATTCATAATCATTGGTACACTGTACATTATTCAAAATAATGCCCTTCATTTTCTATTAGATATTTTTAACCATCTTTCAGGCAACATACGGATTCCGCGATTAAAAAAATCCTCATCTTTTGAGGCGATCCAAAAATCGACCCAATTTTTGGTTTCTTCGTAAGAAGTGAAATGCTGCTCGGCCAGGTCATGAGCCATCGACCGGAACAACTGGTAGTCGGAAAGAGAAATGTCTGGAGAATAGGGCGGGTGGGTGTAGGACATCCCAGTTAAGTGCTTCCAAAGTTTCCCGGACGACTTTAGCAACATGTGGCCGAAGAATGTCGTGCAGAAAAATCACTTTGTCATGTCTTTTAGCATATTGGGGGCGTTTAAGCTTCAAAGCTCGGCTTAATTGCATCGAATGTTGTTGGTAACGATCCGCGGTGATGGTGTCGTTAAAATGGAGTAGCTCATAGTCGATCGCTCCGAGCTGATCAAAATCGCCATTTTTGAATCGCCGGGACCAGTACTCACAAGTTTTTTATGAAGGATTATGTTCCCCATATGCTTCACGTATTAATCGATGTCCTTCAGCTGCATTTTTCTTCAAATTGAAGCAAAAAAGCAGCGCTTCCTGCAAATGTTGTTTTGTTGGTACATATGTACATAAGTTGACATGTACATGAACACAAAAATGCCAGTTGTTTGCACTTCAGCAAAATGACACATACTGATTATTAGAGAAAAATGATGACGCTTTCATGTGAATATAGTCAAAAGGTGGTCCGATGCAATTTAATACTAGCGACGCCATCTTTTGTAAATCCCTCAAAACTTATTTGTACACCTAATACTATTATTATTATTGAACGCTATTTGGAACTCGGAAGTTTAAAGCCTCATAACCTCACAACTTTTCGCCTGGATTTCTTCCATCCTTTAATTTTTCTCCCATGTATGAGTACGGTGCAGCAATCCTACCAGTCTTTTTCCCTCGGGTATTCACTCACCATTCTCTTGACTGTTCTTATAATGTCATATTTTCCTTCGGAATACTAAGATTCCTTTAAGCCATGTCAGAGTTCATCGCTTTAAGCCATGTCAGAGTTCATCGCTTTAAGCCATGTCAGAGTTCATCGCTTTAAGCCATGTCAGAGTTCATCGCTTATGATGAAATTTTGCTGTCTAATACGAAACTATTTCAAAACGTGAAGATTACATTAGGAGATATCCTGCATAGATATATAATTCACTGACATAAACTCAAATGTACTATACATATATTAACTGTTCCATTTGTTTTTGCAAGTGGTCCTACTCTAAATCAAGGAATAGCAGTCCAAATGATTAAATTATCCAGTCTGGCTTCATGATTATGCTATAAGTCAGATCCAATTTTAAAATGGTTTTGTCGCTTAATTGCACTGTTTTTCCAAATGTGTAAGTCTTTCTTTATTAACATGGACTTTGGCAAAACCTACTCGTTTTGGAACAATTTTATTTTTGACACAAATGGCTCCATTCATTCAGATACATTCAGTTTTCTTCTGACTAATCGGCTCGATACATTAAGCTCAAATCCTGCGTTAATATTGTTTGTAATTTGGAAAAGAAAACTTGAAGGGGTTTGGTTTATAATTGCAAACATTAGCTATATTGATGGATGCAATAGTTTTTTCCGGTATCGGACAGCGTGTTTTTCTGGGACAATTTACTATGTATATCAACTACACTTAGTAGAAAAAGTCTGCGTACAGTATTGAATAGGAATTTATTTTATGAAAAAAATCGATGCACACACTATTAACGTAGGAACATTGTATGCCAGATTTATGATTTCAATCTAAATTTTTCAATTTCAATCAATTTTATCTGGAAAATTATAACGGTACATGCAAAAAACACACAAAAAGAGAAAAGGAACAGAAAATTACGTAGAAAAAGTCTGCGTACAGTTGTCTTTGGCGTCGGAATTTACCTTATCTTTTGAATATTTATATGCAAAGATCAGCTAATGGTTTTCCGTAATGATCAGGAGTATCTTTTTGAGCGAAGTTATCTTTCATTTATTCTGTTAGGTAGTTGAGGTGTGCATTTTTTTGAAATGGTTGGGCAGAGAAAAGAAATTTGTTCAAGTGAACGAGAAATAATTATTAAGTTGTGGAAAGAGAGAAAAAGTTTAAGATAAATCGGCAGAACACTAAATAGAACACATTCATCTATACAAAGAGTGGTTTATACGTTCAAATCAACGAGAAGTTATGTTTCAAAGCCGCGTTCTGGTCGCCCTTCTAAATTATCCGCAAGAGAAAAGCGCAATCTGATCGGATTAGTTAACAAAAAATCCATAAATGACGGCATCGAAAATTGCAAAAAATATTGAGGAACAATTTAACAAAAAGATCTATTGCAAGAAAAATTTTAAAAATAAGCTGGATAGAAAGCTGTTCATATCAAGAGTTAATCGGCAAAAAAGACTCAAAGACTGCATACGAACATCTCAATAAGCCATTGGACTTCTGGCAGAAAGTAATATGTATTTACAGAAAAAAGCAATTCTGTTTTTTTGGTATAAAAGGCCGAAAGATTGTGTGGAGGAAGCCTCGTACTGCTTTTAGCAAAGAAAACCTACTTCCAACTGTTAAGCATGGTGGTGGTGGAGTAATGGTTTGGGGGTGTATGCATGGACCTGAGTTGGAAGGTTGAGATTCATAGAATCTACAATGAACAAGTATGGATACCTGGAGATATTAAAAACAAATATCAATCAGAGTGCGGATAAATTGGGTCTTAGTCGCCAATACTATGTACATATGTATTATAGCAGATTTTTTCTATCCTTATACAAGCCGTAGATGATCTTCCAGTGTACCAGTTCTCGCACTTAACTAACCTGCAAAGCAATTTAAAAATAAAATTCCCAAAAAAAAAAAAAAAAAACTAGAATAATGCATTAGTTGCAAAAACTGCAATTTTGTCGTCGCGTTTTGTGTTAAAAAAGTGAACTTACAGTTTTTATTGCCGCATGTGATGTTTGTATGTTTATGGATATACATATTTTTATACACACTTTTATATCAATTTTCATGGCCAATCTCCTCGTGCCACTGCAAAAGTCGGTTGCATCTTTCCAGCCTAATTTTTATATCTGTGAAAAACAAACTAAATATTTAAAATGCTGATATTACCTATCAGCCGTGATATTCAAAAAGTCAAACCTCGAGCATTACTTGAGCTCTCGTCCGATTGTTCATCTGTTCTTCTTGTTTCCTAATCCAGCTGACTTTCATATCGTTTTCACCGTCCTCAAAAAATAAAATGAACAATGAATAATTTCGAATAAAAAAACAAAAAAAGAAAATGCGTCGCAAATAAATTCAAACTTAAATTTAAATTATGAAACAACCGGCTTTAGTTTTCCATTGAATGAGTGGTGTTCCTAACATTAAGAAAATATTTTACTGGTTGTTCAGAATTGTCTTATGCTAATGCCTATTTGTATGCAATTGTTACCGATAATATAAGCTTTCAATTCCGAATCAGAATCATTCGACGCGTAATACGAATAAAATTCATAACTAAAGAGTAAACAATAGCCAAAATGAGTCTCCGAAGCACTATATGTATATGAATTCGTGTCCTTACGGGCAAGCATGTACTTCACAAGTAAACAATGTCTGTGATCTCTGTCCTATGGACGTCTGTTTAAGCGCGGCAAGATCTAAAAGCTTTGTGTTTCATTTATATATAAATTCAATACACTGTGCCACAATTAAGAACAGTACAAACAAATCTGTAAAATACACTCCACTTGTTTTATTAATACTTTAAATAAATACATAATATTTAAGTGGAAGTAAAACTGGACATCTAACCGTACATCTTGAATTTTAAGAATAGCTGCATTAAAAATAGCCGCACACCACCCCAACAACAACAATATTTAACAATATTTATTCATATTTATTCATAATGTCACATGCACATAACACCAGGCTTAATAAAACTCTGAAAAATACACCTGTATCATCACCTTCTCACCCACAATCGCCCTCTTCTGGATTAATGATGTCAGACAAACACACTCTTCTGCTATCCAAGAAGATAGAGGATCAAGGTGAGTCGATCTTGAATAAGCTTGCTATGATAGAAAAAAACATATCCGCGAGAATAAGCATTATTGAAAACTATCTGTCCGATAAGTTTGATGAAGTTGACAAGGAAATAAATTCGCTAAAAAGCCGTCTGTGTGCACTCGAAGGTTGCTCAGGCAATATCAGCTGTTTGAGTTCGAAAGTTGAATTGCTAAAAACACAACTCCAACAAAAACAAGACCAGCAACACCAACCTGAACCAAATTTGTGCAAAGATTTTGGCAACTTGAAAATGCAACTTGAAGCACTTCAACACAAAACTTTCGAATCCGATGCTATTCTCGTAGGAATACCTTTTCTGCCAGATGAAAATTTAAAAAATATGTTCAATCACCTATGTCACACGATTGGGTTTCAACCGCCACCACTCAACAGAATTTTCAGATCAAAGCCAAAGCACGATTCTGTGATCATTCTTAAATTTTGTTCACCTCACGACAAATACGAAACACTAAGGAAAGTTGCAAATCTGCGTAAAACTCACTCGCGACAAATTAACTTAAGAGATGTTGGCCTTGATTCGGACAGAAAAATTTATATCCACGAAAGCCTAACCAACAACAATCGCGACATTTTACGGCGTGCTATCCAACTTAAACGTCATCGTCAACTTGCTTCAGTTTTCACAATTCGTGGCCATGGATTAGTGAAGGCTGATGTAAACACAGCAGCCATTATTATACCCACTATGGAAAAGCTGAGGGAAATTGCCCACACGCATAAACAACAACAACCTGCGAATGACAGCTCACCAAACGAAATCGATGATGATCATCCGCCCGACGTCACCAGTGGTCTACAACAGCGAACATCAAACTGTTAGGGACATTTTATTTATATTTTTATGTTTTATTTTTTATTTTTATTTTATTGGGTATTTATCTAATTTTAAAATGTTAGGTTTAGCTAGTAATTTTAATGTTGTTCACATTCAGTTTCTTCTTAAACTAATAGTCCGGCCTCTTAGGTTTTGTTATGGGGTCATTTTCAATACTGATGCTGTTGTTCTCTCTCATATAATGCTTTCGTCATATTTTCGCTTTCATAATATATGAGCGCGGAACTCGAAAGACGGAGGAGTGAGTACTCTATGTCCTACGGAAGGACCGATATAGAATTTAATAGTACGCGCACAATGCTCGATGTTTTTTGTAAAAGGTATTCAGGACTCTCGGTTTGCCATATAAATGCTCAAAGCCTATTAAAACATTTTGATGAGTTTAAAAATATTTTCAACAACTCAAGAGTCGACATCGTGTGCGTTTCGGAGACCTGGTTGTCCTGTAGTATAAACAACGTCGTAATTAATATTGACGGTTTTAAATTATATAGAGCTGATCGTATTGGTAGGCGCGGAGGAGGTGTAGCGATATTCATTAAAGAAAACATTCCATCTAAAATAATATCAAATTCGAGTGAAAATGATAACATGGAGTTCATCTTTATCGAAGCTAAATGTGGTTTTAATAAATGTCTTTTAGGGGTGATTTACAAACCACCCAATATACTCGATACAACTATTGTTACGAGTCTTATTGAAAACGTCGGACTTAATTACGACCACATTATTATCACAGGTGACCTCAATGTTAATTTGTTAGATGAAAAAAATGGATATGTCCAACATTTTCTGAATAATTTAAAGTCCTTACATATTTCTTCCGTTAATACCGTATGCCCCACTCACTACAGTGAAACAAATTCCACGCTCTTAGATGTATTTTTAGTGAATAGGATACGCTGTACACATTTTTATAATCAATTAAGTGTACCAGGTTTTTCAAAACACGACCTCATTTTTTTGATATATGATATATCATGCGACAAAACGGAAGTTGAGAAGATGGTACAGTTTCGCGATTTTAAAGCAATTAATCTGGGCGGTCTAATAAATGATGTCAACTCTGTTGACTGGCATAGTCTATACTTTATGCCTACTGTCGATGAACAGGTAAACTTTCTTACTCAGTCAGTCAACAATCTTTTTAATATGCACGTTCCAGTGAAACAAATTGTCATTCGCAATCGAAAATGTGAATGGTTCAATCACCGAATCCAATCTCTGATTTCGCTAAGGGATATCGCGTATAAAAGGTGGAAAAGATTCAGATTGCCTATACTTCATGAAGAATTCAAAAGATTGCGGAATACCGTAAATCTGGAAATCAGGAAATGCAAAACAAAATTCTTTGCATCGAAGTTCACGTCTAACTTATCAATGAAAAAAACGTGGAACAATATAAAGAGAATGGGTATCAGCAAACAAAAACCTTCTGATCCTGTTGAACTCGATTTAGACAATTTAAATGATATGTTTGCTCATGCTTCCATTACAACCATTACAACTGATACTGTTAATAGTGACAATGACAACGAAGAATTACCTTTCAGTTTGGTACACATCGAGGATAATAACGGTTTTCACTTCAATAGCGTGAATAGGTCTGACGTTTTAAAAGCTGTTCTCGCAATCAAGTCGGATGCGATTGGGCTAGACTCTATGCATCCTAGATTTCTGAAAATTATTATTCAACAAATATTGCCTTTTATCACGCACATTTTCAACACCATTCTAACCACCTCCACCTATCCCAAAGAATGGAAAAGATCAAAAATTGTCCCGCTACTGAAAAATTCCTCAAATTGCACAAAAGAGTATCGACCTATTTCTATTCTCCCATACCTTTCCAAAGTCTTTGAAAAGCTAATTAGCTGGCAAATCATGAACCACCTAAATGATCGTAACTTGCTTACGGGCTTTCAATCAGGTTTCAGAACACGCCACAGTTGTACTACAGTATTACTGAATTTAGTTGAAGACCTACGTATCAAAATGGACGAAGATCAAATATCATCGCTGGTGCTATTAGACTTCTCGAAGGCCTTCGACACTGTTCCACACTCTCGTCTTCTGCACAAACTGAAAGACTACTTCTATTTTGATTTTACAGCTTTAAAATTAGTTAAAAACTATCTCGATGGCAGAACTCAAGCTGTTTACGCAGGTGGAATTATGTCGAATTTCATAGCAACTAATGCGGGCGTCCCACAGGGATCAATTCTGGGCCCCCTTTTCTTTATCCTTTACAACAACGATCTGCCCCAAGTACTTAAGCACTGCAATATTCAAATGTATGCAGACGATGTGCAAATCTACTTAAGCTATCCCTTAGGTTTAGTCGAAGATGCAACCGCAAGAATAAACGAAGACTTGGTACTTGTCAACCAGTGGTCAGAAAGAAATAAGCTCAAATTAAACTCGAAGAAAAGTCAAGCAATTCTTATTTCTCGGAAAGCTATTGATACATCCTATTTTCCTAAAATTGCGATCAATGGTGGAGAATTAAAGTATTGCAAATTGGTTAAAAACTTAGGAGTTATATTCAACCAAACGCTTACCTGGCATGACCACATAACATATGCGGTAGGAAAGGTCAATGGCGCACTACGTATGCTTTATCAGCTAGGAAAATGCCTTCCAGTGCAGATAAAAATGATGCTAATAAAATCTCTTTTAACACCTATTCTATTCTACGCGCATCCTGTTTTCTGTGACCCGGACTCTTCAAGTAAACGAAAACTTGAGATCGCGTTTAATAACATGGTACGGTTTGTTTATAATCTTAGGCGGTACGACCATATATCAGAGTTTACCTGTAATGTGTTTAGCATGAACCTGAGAGATTATTTAAACTTTAAAATACTTTTATTTTTGTTCGACCTTAAATTAAATGGAAGTCCACAATACCTTTTTCAAAGGTTACAATTTGCGAATTCTGGCAGAAACCCGGTTCTGATTTTACCAAAGTTTATATACAACACCACCCAAAAACAGTTTTTTGTATATTCCATAAGACTGTGGAACTCACTTCCTCCCAATATTAGGAGATTGAACAGCAGACGTAGCTTTGAGAGAGACCTTATTCGTTACCTGAATGGACAATCGTAAAGTATATTTTCTTTCCTGGTTTTGTCTCTGAATTGTAAACAACATTATATACATATACAAGTGTAATTATATTAAACAGCAGTAGGGTAATAGGGATTAGTTTTGTATTAGATTTAAGTTGTTTTTACTGGATTTAAATTGCTTGCTAAATTACCTCTGTCAATATAGTGTTAAGTAAAAAGACAATAGTCTTAAAATACTATATGTTTGTTCAAGAAATAAATAAATAAATAAAAATGTCATTTAAGAAGGTTTCAATCTTTTTTGGCTTTTTCAGGCTAAATGTAAACATTAATATTCCAACCACGGCTAATTCAAATTATAAATTCCTTTTCTTCATAACCTCTTTTTTAAAATTGGAGTGTAGAATAATTCCGGAAAATTTCAGTTTGAATCTTTTTTTCAAAAAAAGTATAATTGAATTGCGTCGAATAATTGCTTACCTATGTATTTTAATAAAAACTTTATAACACACAAAACACACAACTGTTAAATGTATATACAGCATTTGTATGAATTGTTATATTAATTAATTTTAAAAAAATTAATGAGATTCTTTCAAATTCTTTTTTAAAATTTGATTATATTAAACCACATAACATGTGCAACGAACATTAATAATATATCAGGTTGTTACAGAAGTTGTGCAGGTTTTCTTTTTATTTCGTGGGTTAATTTCAAATTGTACAAGCACAATTTAATACGTTATCTAAATTAGTATATGGGATGTATTTCCCATACAGTTTGCAAGTTTCATTGTGTTATTATCATTGTAAGTATTTTTAGCTGAATTTTGAAATGATATATCGTAAGAGCATGTTTGGCCTAATTTATTGTTCAAAAGTCAGCGTTGGTCTGTAGAAATGGCAATTTTGATCTAAAGAAAGAACCTCAATTGGGCTGGCCAGATGACCTAGTCGATCCTAAAGGCTAATTTCGAAAAAAATATTTCGCTTTCCAACACCGATACCTAAAAAAAATGGGAAAAATCATAAAGCTACCACTTCAAATAATCTTCAGCAAAGAATCGAAGCTTACTCTGGGCTTCTGTCTTGTCTTGTTTTGAACCGGATCGTGTCTGGAGATGAGAAATGTGTTTTTTACAATGACATTAAACATCGCCACCAATGGCTTTGTCGATAAGACCGGCCAATCAGCAAAACATCCCAGAGATGGACTTCACCCACTCAAGGTGTTTCCGAGATTATGATGGTATGGTGCTGAGGGAATAATCCATTTTGAGTTGATTTAATTCAGCAATAGAGCAGAAAGAGCAGGGGTGGTGGTGGTACAATGGTAATTATTACCGACTGTTGAGCGGAAGTTTATAGTTCAAGTTTGCCAAGAATAATTCTTATACAGAAAAACTGTGAAACAACATCAGTTGTGAATGAGAGATTATCAAAACAATGCTCACAAAGGCATAACACTCCCAGTATAAGATCACTTCAAAATTCATACTCTGTGTATGTGTAATTCTAATATAACACCTTAATGACCTGAAAACGAAAAAAAAATGTTACTGTGAATTACAACCAACGCTACAAATTCAGTCGAATCTCTCGAATCTTATCTAGGACATCCACCCCCTTAGAGTAGTGAACGAACATTTTCGAGAGAAACCTTCTGCACCCCGTCCAGGTTTTGTGACAACAAGATAAGAGCGTAACTCTTGAACCTGCGCAAACCCTATGAAAAAAGACGGCCAGTTTGGGTAATAGAAGAAGTGATCTTCCATCAGGATCATGCTCGCCCTTATACATTTAGAACCACCTGCGAGCAGTAATAAAGTCCGGTTAGCAAAAAATGGTGCAGCTGCCTTGATAGAAAAAAAAATAGATCTGGGGATGATGTCCAAAACGTGTTTTGTCGTTAAAGCTAAAAGCATATTTTGTCTGAGAGGAAAGTAGAAGTGTTGTGTTTATTTTGTTTATAAAACCGTTTGTTAATAACAGTCCTTTGGTTATGAAAGCAAACAAACATGTCCAGCTTATTTCGATGCCGGTTGATTGTAGACTACGTACAGAGTTTGAAACCTACTGTTGTCAGTCGTAGTTAATATTCGGACGTTATGTTCCATTGTTTTATATTTTGGTTTGAATAAAGAGAGTACTAATAATGTAAACGAAATAATATCGTATAAAATATAAACTTTCTATGAACAATTATATTGAGGTATCCAGGCGGGAAGTTTAGTGAAATTTAGATGAATCAGATGCATTTAGTAGCCTTTTTGTTAATTGACATTTCCTTATACCCCTTGTATTTTAGAATTTATTAATTTATTAAATTAATTTTGTTATGAAAAATTAAGTCTTGTTCAAGCAAAGTCTTGTTCAAGTAAAAATCAAAAAGTGAAAATGTCCTTGATAATTCATTCATAAATTATTGGATGACCCTTTAATACTATTCCACTTGCAATCAATCTCGGTGTTTCATATAAATTCGAGGTAAAAATACCTGGATGTTGGCTACCTACCTACATATACATATGCTAAATACCGCCCGGCGAAATGTTATAAAAGCCAATTTAAATAATCGCATCAACCACATGCGAAGTAAGAACTTCTTATTTATGAAACAAAATTTCGTTAACTTTTGTATTTCCTAATCCTTAAATGGATTTGTTTTCACTTGAAATTCCTTGAAGGTGTAATATTTCATACAACCATGAATGAGTTCATCATTATTCATCTTTTGACTTAAATTCCCATTTCAAATGAGTTGCTACTCCACGAGTAAGTTATTTAACATCCCCTCCAGCAGCCCTTTGATATGTACGCAGACATATCCTCCTTAAAGATATTTTCCCTACATCAATTATATTCAATTTTATATTTCAATTTTCCAACATTACTCGCAATTACTTTATACATACAATATTCGTATCTCTTATTCAGTACCTATTTGCACACATCTTGTACCTTGATTGAGGATACTGCTATTGTGTTTACGCATGCATGCCTTGAAATGCAAACAAGCAACCTATGTAATTTAGTAAAACGCTTTGCGAAGTACCTACGCCCGAAGTCGTTTCTCGCATTTATGCATCTGTTTACGGTTCGCTATAGAACTGGAGCTCACTTGCGTCACGCCCGATGTTATTTCTTCGTGATTACGCTTGCAGTTTCTGTTCTGAATCCTTTTAGCCTTCTCCTTCGTTTTCGTTTCGAAGAATGGGTACGAGAAAAACAAGACGTAGAGGACGAAGATGACGACGACGACAACGTATCGCATGCATTAGCATTCAAATAAATTGGACTACCTTTCCTGGTACATTGCGAGATTGTGCACATATCAGCCTTAATAGCGCGGGATATATCCTTAATTTATTTCCGCATTGCTAGCGCCATGCACTTCTCGATTCGAAAATATCTCAAATATGCAGACACACACATACATACCATGTATGTGCTTTTGTGCATTCGTATATTGTGAAGGATACAGCGGTAGATCCGATAAATTTCATTTAAGGTTGCATAGGATGGATTTTTTCGGCACGAAAACATATTAATCTTCGTCGAAACTGCAAGGTTCCGATACCCCACATAGTCAGTTGGCGGAGGAGGTGAAGAAGCCGGAAATGGTGAATGTACAGCTTAAGGATGACATTTGTTATAGAAACAAACTTCACTGTCAACTGAGGTGTAAGTAAGATGCATGGATTTGAACCGCGAACATATACACAGTTAGCTCGTGTTCTTAATTTTTGTTTCAAAGCGGAAGATGACGTTCATGTGAGGCTGATGGATGGACAGGAGGGTTACAAATACTAATTCTAAAGTGAAGCACACGAAAAAATTGATTTATAGGAGCCATTCAATTCCTTTGCAGAGAAATTAATTAAGGCTGGCTTACATGAAAATATATTTGAACTAGGGACCTATGGGCCACCTTTAAGGCTTAAAGGCATTTTCGTTAAGTTTTTTCCAACCTTTAAACAACTACTTAGCTGATTGAACGAATACGCGTGTGTTCGGCACACGCGGAATCTGAAAGTCCCAGTCGCAAAGGAAATGCTTCCTCTTTAACGCATACAATATAAATGCTCACCTGGCGTATGCCAAACATGATGAAGCATAGTCAAAAGTTCCGCCGTAAGGACTGTGTGCATGAAGGACTCGGTCAGTGATGGCACACCTAAAGCAGCTTTAGGTCCTGAGATTTATTTGTCTGAGTTTATTTTCCGCGATGCAGGAGTAACATACATTCCAAATGAGACTGGAATGTGAATTCAGTTTTCCATCTCTGTTTAAAGGCGTCTTATGTTATTGCATATTTTGACAGTGAGCATAGCGCGACATGGCACATGCTGCCGATAGCAAGCTTGTCAACAACATTGACGTTAACCTAAGGAGAGAATCAAGTATTAAGCACTATAGCTTTAGGGACAGAAAACCACCTGGACAGACTAACTTGACCCACTGATCAAATTTCGTGTCAGCGACCAAAATTCTGTGCACCAGCACTACTCTAATGAAACATCGTGTTTCATTCTCATTGTGCTGCTTACTAGCTTTGCAGATGCTGTCGAAACTTTGGTATTAAAACCCCATCTATGCCGACGAAATTGTTCGGAGCATATGTTTGGATGCCTAGCTTCGTAAATTTTCGTGACAATATCACCCGGACAGAGTCTGCAATCGAAGTACTTTACGCTATACATATACTGTACAATAGGACAGAGGTTAAATTGAAAGTCTGAAGCTCTGTTGTGCCTACTAGCCAATTAGACGAGGAGTCTCTCTACTTTCTTAATAAAGCTGCGGTTATTCCTCGTACGATCTGAGTTGATCCCCTCAGGAGCTATGATTTCTCTGAGGAGGGCACGCATCCTAAGATGGCAGAGGGCAGCACACTCGCATAGTATGTGCTCTGTAGTCTTCTTGTCCTCTAGACAGAGTCGACATTCGGTTTCAGGGGAGAGGTTCATTTAAGAAGATATCTCAGACCACACTGTCCCAAAGGTAGCTCACTAGTCTTCTGATATCGACTCTATTATATTTGAGAATATTGATGAAGTGTTTGTTCAGGGGCCGTAAGAATCTCTTCGGTTGTCGGAGTCCTTGAACGCTGTTCGAAAAGTGCAGGTGTTGCGATTTTTATACTTATCTAAGAGAAAATTCATCTTGACGAATTTTGAATTCATACTACCAAGGCCTTGGGCGCTGCCTGACTGTCTATGCGGATATTGATGGTTATGCCCCTTATGCTACTCTCTAAGTTAGGATGGCGTATAGTTCGGCTAGGAAGATCAACCTTTGTTCACCATACAGCAGGCGCATAAGTGTTATTAGGTCTTACTATCGCTTTTTTTTTCTTTTGCGGAAAAAATGCCTTTACGCATTATCGGAACTCAAGATCTTAGTGTTCTCGGGTTATGTGGGATTCAGCCGTCTGCCACTTTCAGCCACTACCCATCAAAACAACCGCAGTGCTGCATCCTCGCCTCATAACGAGTGTCGGCCTTATTGCTTGCTGCCTAGAGAGATGGTGTGGCGCAAATAACCTTTAGTAATAGCTCGTTCTCACCAGCTTGGTATAGGGTGAACCAAGTCTGGGCCATTGCCTGGATTGCGTCATCCTGTTCCACCTGGATCAATTTGTGTGGCTGGAGTACTCTCAGTGTGATAAACCCATGTCAGCCCCAAGGCCAAAAGAAAGTAGGCGGATTTCGATGCCCGATTCCTAGTCAAGAAAGAGTACATGTATAGAAGCGGATGTCAGATGGTCGGACTTTGTATTTTTGTTCGATTGTGGATGTGATATCGGTATTAACGGCAAAGTACTTCCTTTTCTACTCATGGGCTTCATCTAATAATGTCGCTCCACCGACTGTCTGACTGTCTATGACGCAGACTTTGCCATCCCGAGCCACAACAAGGTCGGGTTTCCAAAGACCCTGTCGTGTGAGAAACCATGGTTCATGCTCCACTGTCCATTCTTTGTCACACAGGCCAGAAGGGAGCACTTGCATACCAGATCGTGTCTAAAGATACGGCCACCGTGCGTCCGGAAGCAGTTCTGGATTATGTGCGCCGCAGTCTCGGGGACTTGACATCAGGCCCGATATTAGACATCTCGATTTGCTCGTCGAACGCCACAAGATGTACTGATTCGTGAAGGGAGGCAGTTAATACAGACGTGTTAGTATTGGACATAGTCCCGTCCGGAAATGTACATTCAACCGTATACCCAAGAGCTAGAGAAGGTCGTTTTTCCATTTCCACGCAGTTCGTGGCCATCAACGGAATTGTACAGGTATTGGACCCATAATTTTTCCGCTTCTTTGTTGTTGTTGAGGGAGACACCGTCGGACTTGGCGAGAGCTCGGGCGGCTCACAGAATCCGTTTCTGGACCCAGAAGTATTCACAGGCGGCTCTCATTGCAGGAAGGAGGAGTAGAGTTTCCCAGTGCTTGGAGCCTGCCACGCATTAAGCAGGGAACGAAGGTCTCGAAGGAAGGAAGACCCAAACCTCTGTTGATCATCGTGTGGAAGTAAGCTCTTGGAATATCGTGCGGTAATCGGAGCCATTTGTGCTTTTTGTAATAAGAAGCCTTTGTTGCAGTTTCAGACGGGCCTTAGTGATGTTTCCTAGTTCAACAGCAAGTCTACCACCTTTCTTTGTTCCGATTGGCCTAAAGTCGACTCCAAGATATCCCCATGCCTTTGCCGCAGTCAGTTGATTGAAAACTGAGTCGTTAAGGTGACGGAATCGTGGAGTGTTGCGAACTTTAATTTTTTGCCCCTGCCTGACCGGACAATGGACAAAGCGGTACACTTTACAGCGTTGAACAGAAGCCAAACCTTCTGAGCCTCTACCTTTGCAGTGCGCAAAAGTTTCTTCATACCTGGCTCGGTGCTGGAGATAAGGATGGCGTCGTCTGCGAAAATCAGGTCTTTGATCCGCGTATTGTTTAATTCGTATCCTATATCATCATATAGGGCGCAAGTGACTTCATCCAGAGCGATACAAAACACAAAAGTGGACAGAGGATCGCCCTGACGCACTCCTCTGGAGACTTTAATGGGTTCTGATGTACCCCCATTTACTTCGTGCACCATTGAGCTGCGGCTGTAAGAATTGGTGATGTAGTTGACTAGGCCAGTCGGAAGATCCTTCTTTCCTAGTATGGCATTAATTGCCATATGGCTGATGCTGCCGTATGCCTTCGCGCAGTCGATAGAGACAACATGGAGCTCCTTCGACTCGCGTTTGGCGTCGTCTAGCAAGGAGTCTAGAACAGCAATATTTTCAGCGCATCCATCATCTAAACATCTCTGGCGGACGTCGATCAAGCCGGAAGCATGAAGGCGCGCAGCCAGGATTTTATGGAGATTGCGGACAACAACAGGTGATATGCTGATGGGCCTAAAGACGAATGGTCTGATACTAGTGCCTTATTTTGGAAATGAAGATGATTCTTCAGTGTTTGGTCGCCTGAGGGAATCTTCTCCATCGTCTGAAAGTTAAACTGTCAATACCAGATGCAGTATTCACCGGCAATTGGACGGAAGAAATTTCTGATAGTAATGGGGTGCCGGAGATGTTCAAGGTCGAGATTAGGCCGATTCGTGTTATATGGTGTGGATTCGGACGTCGAGAAGTGTGACGTAATGATTGACCATGTTGCCCAATAGTTGTGAATTTCCTTCAGTTCTTTCTGATATAGTACGAGTAAGACATCTCCCTGTTGCAAACTGTTTTTAATATCAAAAATCCTACTCAAAGTACCGTTACCATATTTAACAAACTTCTTTCCCCTAGTAATTGCGTAAATTTTGTATAGAAGATGATTTAATAAACCTTATCTGGTGAGATTGTAGAACAAACTTTCTTACCATACGGTGTCGAAAGAATTTTCAATAAGCCTTATTCCACTGAATGTCGGAACCCAGTTTTGATGCGGTGTGAATAGTAGTATGGCCGGCTTTAAAATCGAACCAGCTGTATGGTACTGTATTCTTTTTCTCAACCTGTTTGATAATAGCCCTGCTTACGCTCTTTTCTTTAAAATCTTGCTAACATTCGAAACCAAACTATTATAATTGTTTGGAGATTAACAAGGTTTGTTCTGTATGCTGTTCAACACCGTGCTGAGAATATCTACTGCTTCAATTGGCAGGTGTCTTGAAACAACGTTCGTGATACCATCTATACCTTTTGATCTATGTATACCTATTTTAAGTGCGTCCCTGATGCACAAAAGTTCCTCCTTTCGTTTCATTAATGTTAATGATGGTGTTGTCGATTTTTGCAAGCATATCTACTGGTTTCCAATATATCGATCTAAGGAAAATAGACCGTAAAATGATGGACGAATATGCAAGCTTCTCGATGGGACTTTCTAGCAACACTAGAAGCATATTGATAAAAAAAGTAAGAATAGACACAAAAATACCAAATTAAAATTTTGACGGACTATGTTGTATTATGCTCCCTTTCATTTGGCATCTCTCTTCCATAGTTACCCCGCGATGAAAATGCTTGAATGATAAAGCCAACCCAAGTACACTAGACTTAAGGCCAATTACTAAAACTAAGCTCTTAAGGCAACCCTGCCATCCATTAAAATCCCCAAATTACTACCACTAACGAATGCGATTTGTTTCCATCCTGGGAGCATTGCAGACTTCTTGATAATCACCCCAAAATATATGTTACCCTTAACTCACCACAAGCCCATACCTCTGAACGAAACCTCCAACTTTTCGTATAATAAAATAATAATTTGTTGCACGGAAATAATTTTTAAATGCAAATGCTAATCGTTCTGTAACTCGCGTCTTTTTATTTATTTTTATTTTATTTTATTTTTTATAAGTCCCAGAGAAGTGCTCGGGACTACCGCACCGACGGTACTTCGAAACAAGTCCCGGAGATATCATTCTAAAATTTACATAATTGGCTATTCGGGGATAATGCGCATTTCCTTTTATATTCTGGTCTCGACTGGAGGGTAGAAGGGTTGGAAAATCTCGAGAAAAAACTAATTTAATTTACTGGTATCAGTGCAAGGGAACTAACGACAGACGTGGAAAAGATGGAAGAGAGAGGTGGGAGATGAGGAAAAGAAAAAAGTTCATCAGGGCGATAACATGCCCGCAATTACACCATTGCCACAAGGCTAATAGGAACGAATGCCACAGTAAGGAATAGCGAAACTAGACCAACCAACTGGGAATAACGAATAACATACTTGTACGTATGGATGAATAGGTATGTTTACATCTACATATATTAGCCTCTGTCGAGTCAGTCAGTTAGTCGAGCTGGGTCCACTCTTCTGCACAAGCGAAATGCATATGGGATTCCAAGAGAGGTTGGTGCGTTCCAGTTGCAACTGCTAGAGCAGCAACTCGGCTATCATCGCATAAAACCGCCGCCAATTGATTGTACCACATACTATGAGTATGTCGATGGGTTGACTATGAGCGCAACAGGATTTGCATGAGGTACGTCCAAGTAGTGGCTCAGCCACCTAGCGACTTCGAAGGCCAAGTGATTCTATGGGTTGGCAATTATGGGCAATCAGGGTTACGTGTATGAAATGCTATAGCTCCATTCTTTCTTCCCTCTGCAATTGTGTTCTCTTTTGCTTCCTTTTCAATACAATATTCATATGTATACAGACATACATATATGTAGATACTTGAGTCATGGTTAAGCTTCAAGGGTGCACTAAGGGTTGGAGTGATGTTTAAAATGAGGTACAACGAAAGCAGTTACGACTGTGGCACGAAATGGAGGGCACATTTTGAATGTTTTACGCATGAAAATAAGTCTTGAATGCAAGTACCATGAATGCCTTGCAGTAAAGGGTAATTGAGGTAGATTTTACATGCTCCAATTATGTTTTTAATACTGGGACAAGATTTGTAAAGTATGTCAATCATGAACATTTTGACTTGTTAAGGACTGCAGTTGAAGTCACTGACCCAACGTCATTAAAATCGTCCGTCTGTGCTTGGGGAGAAACTCAAATCAAAACCACGTATCACCGGGTAATTCAATTGCTTCCGGTTAAAGTTTCCGACACTCTCGCTCTGGCAATTGAAAGATGATGATAAAGGAAAGATTTATTATGAAAAGACGTGCCTGTTCAACGAAAATCCTGCAACATCGCCTTTTATTACCTTTTTAACACCTATAGAGCACTCCTTTGTCATTCGGTATATTTCGAAGCAAAACATTAGCCGACAGCTGAAAAGGAAAGAACAAAAGGAACTGAGAGGGAGGAAAAAAGAACAACGTATCTTAATAGGCTTACACCGTTAATTTGTGAGAATTGTTCAAATTAATGGTTTATGTCCTGCCCTCATTTAGGTTAATTTTCGAAAATTAATTCCAGACTCCAGTGAATGAAGTAATTTGGTCGTTGGAGCACATCGTCCAGGTGATATATTGCCCCCTTTCTTTATGGGCAACATGGTGCTTTTCAATATGGGGCTTATGCTTCCGGCTCCCTGGATGGTTGTTAATGTTTCACTTTAACGGTGACGATGATGCAATGAAACTAAAATAAATAGCAGTATTTGCGCGGGAAACTCATGATGTTTCTATACTCTAAATGCAAATTACACGGCTATTCGAGAAATACCACTCTCCATTTTGTGGAAGATGAGATATGTATCGCAGCAATAAAAGCCGGATACAAAGCCATTTAAAGCGACATTACGAACAGTATATCAAATACAGAAGCATACTGAATGTTATGCTTTAGGCAGAGACTATAGTAGTTTGCTGACTGATGCTTTCTAGTTCTGCGATGATGATGAATAAGTTTATATTAAGGCCACCTCTGGGTAGTATATATTGGTTTCACAGTTGTATCATGTCGGGAAAATCACTTCAATACACTATGCATGCTTATGCTGGTTAACCGGAACTGCCCGAAGATTCTGGAAATATGGATATCGGCTTGGAGAGGAATTGATTGCGAATATTCACCAGCTTCTGTGTTCTAAATATTGCCATTAGTGACTTTCGGCATTTATATGGATACGAGTGAGCTTGTTCGATGATTTTAAGCTTACTAAACCAATGGAGTCTCTGCCTATTGAATTGCAAGCACTCATACTACTTCCTGTATATCTCTTGAGGGCACCTGTATATCTCTGAGAGGTTAGTGTTTTGACTGCACTACCAATAATAATAATAATACGAGTAAAGCAATGTCCCTCAGTGGATTGGTTTTTAAGAGCCCTTGTGTATTAGTTTCCATTCGCTCTACATGGCCCAGCCAGTTTGGACGTAAAATCCGTGGACGCTTGGCTGAATCGGTTATTATTCCACTTTTCGACAACATAAGCTGATCAGAGGACTGCAATCCTCTTTTTCTCTCTAATCAATTACAATTACAAGTCTTTGCACCAAAAACGAGGACCGGGATGATCTATGTTTTGTAGTTGTCCCTCAATCATTCGAAATTAATAATATAATATTTTATACTATTTAGCATATCTACATATGTATTATGTATATACCGAGTCAAATGGCAAAGTGATTTCAGGATACCAAATCCTTTTAACAACAAGTCGCAAAATTGTGGGGCATTAGGCAATGAAACGTTGGAAAATCGATGTATTGTAATTCGGGCATTGTTGCCAATGAAATTGCACGCGGTCGTCGTTTAAATTAAATTGTTTTTTTAAGCTGCATTCCTTTAGTTAGTAAAACCAATTATGCTTCAATATGATTGACAATATTTTTCTACTTTTTAAGGTAAAATCATGCTTCCTAATGAAAATAATACTCCTAACAGAGGACGTACCCATAACTGCGTTTACTTTAACCTTACGTCCGGCTTCCGGCCCTCATCCCCCTCACCGAATCTTGTTAATTCAACATACAATCCCAACACCCAAGCTTTTCGTAATAGCCGCACGTATACACAGTACCCAAGCTTTATACACTCTTACACTCTGAACCCAAATCCCTTCACCTCCTCAACTTCTCACAACACCGAGCTTAACGCCGAAGACCGCTATGTTATGTCATGTTTAAAAGACAGAAGAATCTTCCATCGTCCTAGATTCAATCCACAAAGAAGCCCTACCCACAGACCTTCACGCGTTAAAAAAAGACCTATATCCGGTTTCACAAAAGTCTTAATATCTCCCCCCTTTGATGTAAATAACGACCTCTCCACCTTCGCCACCCATGTCAATTCAAAGCGCATCGCACACTTTCCGCTCTAATTTGAAAAACTATTTTAAATCCTAACCTAAACACCGCTATATCTCTCCACTCATCGAATACATATCCTTGTACTGTCACAGCGTCAGAGGACTACGCACCAAAACTTTCGCAGTACTCCTTAATTGCCGAGACCTACCCTACGATATATTTGCCCTAACTGAAACGAATTTATGCTCCAGCATTGGAGACAGTGAGTTATTCACCTAAGATTTCATTCTGGTTTGGGTCGATGGACGCGATAACTCTGCCGATTTGGATGGTCGCGGAGTTCCCTTAGCAATCCACAGCCGCTATGATCATCGACGATTGCCCTTCAAATCGTCGAATTCCGCTGTCATCAACTTCACTAGTGCCTCAATAAGTCTCCCTGAACGGAAACTTTATCTTGCCTGCTGTTACTTAAGACCCTCACATTACTACCAACTCGCCGTTGATCTCGTCGACTCCATATTTGATATCGCCGAACCCACCTCAAATCATCTTCGGCGATTTCAATCTTTCACATATGAAATGGGTTCAATACGATGATGAGACCTATTATACCGCCGCTAACCCCTCCTCAGGTAAAGACATCCTTGTCATATATCATTTCTCTAACTCCGGCCTTCTGCAACTCAGTAACATCACCAACAACATGGACAGACAACTGGACCTGTTTTTCCCATCTGATGCCATAAACCCCGAGTAACCATTTTCTCTCTACTTTAGACCCCCTTCATCGGTAACTTTATCGGTAACTTTTACACTCGAGACTCAATTCACTGTTTTTCCCTCCGAATACTGTTTCAATTTCCGCAAAGCTGAATTCGCGAAACTAAATAATCTGCTCAACAATGTTAATTTGAACTTCCTTCTTAACCCTAACTCACACATATCCTTAAACGCAACCCTTGCGCTATTTTACTCCAAAATCCTCGGCTGCTTCATTCTTTCAGTCCCATATTCACCAAAAAAGAATTACATTTCATCTTCGCTCTGGTATACCAAGGAACCACGCTCTTTGCGCAATAAAAGAAACAAAAAATCGCCTATCTTAGAACCTCCTCTGCATCTGACCTTTCTAATTACAGGCAGTCCTACACTAAATTTGCACAGTTATGTGAATCACTCTACCTCCGATACCTGAACCGAATGCAATCCTCCCTTATCTCTGACTCCAAGTGTTTCTTTCACTTCATTAATACAAAAGAGAAAATTGATAACTACCTCGCTATATTCAATTTTCTTAATAACTCTGCCAACGAACCCGAAATAATCGCCAACTTCTTTGCTCATTTCTTCAGCCAATCATTCACTGACCAAGATCTTCAACCCGATCACGACTATTTTCGATATTTGAAAGACTGCCCAAGACATCTCTGGCCTCATTGAATATAGCTCCCGACCTAATCACCGAACAAATACACAACCTAAAGGACGACTACTCTCGACTGTTCGCCTGTCATAGTTTTAAAAAAGTGCGAGAACCATTTTATTTTATTCCTTACCACTTTATTTCAAAGCTTTATCTCTCAATGATTCTTTCCTCAGCTTTGGAAATATGCTTATGTCATTCCAGTCCACAAAAAGGATTGAAAAATAATGTGTCCAACTATCGTCCCATTGCCAAGCTCTCATGCATACACAAACTTTTCGAGAGCATCGTTTATGATGCATTATTCTTTCACTGCAAACCCATTTTTCTCCTAACCAATATGGGTTCCCAGAAGGTCGATCTACAAGCACTAATCTAGTCGAATTTGTTTCACAATTTTCGTACACACAGCCGGCGAAGGAGTAGATGTTGTCGCCACTGACTTCAGCCTTTAACAAAATGTCTCACCAAATTATACTCCTCAAGCTCACTGCCCTCGGTTTGTCTCCCGGTTTTATCTCATGGATCAAATCTTATCTAGAAGATCGTAAGTATTTATAACGTTATTTTCAGATCTTCTATCTAATGCTACTTTCGGTGTTCCACAAGGTACTCATCTCGGCTCATTGATATTTATTCTAACCATTAATGATGTTTCTGAACTCTCAGCTCTCCGATGCTATGAAAATATTCAAACACATATCTTTCCTTGTTGACTCCTGTTCTCTCCAATTTGACCTTAACAGGTTCATTACTTGGTGTCAAAAAAAACAATCTCGAACTCAACGTCAGCAAATGAAACCGATCCCCCTGTCAAATTCTTGGTTGATTTAGATGTCATTTGCGACCGCGAACTTGACTTTCGCTTCCATATCGACAACATTATCAAACGTGCTAACTCTGCCTTCGGTATCATGAAACGTTGGTCCGAAGAATTCTCGAATCCTTACGTTACGAAATCATTATACATTACGAATCCTTACGAATCCTACACTACGAGTATTGAGGCCATTCTAGATAGGTTTATCCGTTTTGCTCTTCGTGGCCTTCCCTGGCTCACCCCTAAGGCTAAGCTTGATTAATACTATGGGGACTCTGCACCATCAATTTTAATCGTAATTAAGTGGTTCACTGAATTTCGTTGTGGCCGTACAAGCAGCGAAAATGCCGAACATTCTGGACACCCAGTTGAAGTCTCTACACCCCCAATTGAACAAATTCACAATATGATGGTGTTGGCCAATCGGAGATTGAAAGTGAGAGAGATTGTAGAAACCACATGGTTCAGTGGTTATAATTATGAATGATCACTTGGTTATGAGAAAGCTTTCCGCAAGATGGATGCCGCGTTTGCTCACAATCGGCCACAAACGCAATCGTGTGACAACTTCGCAGGAGTGTTTGGCGTTGTTCAATCGCAATATGGACGAGCTTTTGCGCCGTTCCGTAACCGTGGACGAAACGTGGATCCACCACAACACGCTAGAGACCAAATAGCAGTCAAAACAGTTGGCTTCTCGGGATGAATCAGCGCCAAAGAAACCCAAAGTGGGTTTGTCAGCCAATAAAATCATGGCGACCGTTTTTTGGGATGACATTGATTACCTTCAAAATGGCAAAACAATAAATGGCGAATATTATGCCAAATTATTGGACCGGTTTTTCAAATGGATTTGAAAAAAAACGACCGTATTTGACCAAGAAAAACGTTTTTATCCACTAGGACAATGCAAGGGTGCACCAATTTTCATTTTTCATTGCAAAAGTCCATGAATTGGGCCAAGAATTGCTCCCTTATCCGCCCTATTCGCCGGATTTAACCCCAACGAATATTACTTGTTCCCAAACTTGAAGAAATTGCTTGGCGGAAAGAGATTTAACTTCAACGATGAAATTTGATGTTCTCGACAAATCTTATTTTTTTGGAAGGGATAAAGAATTTGGAGAAACGTTGGACAAAGTGTATAGAGCTCACGGACTTACTGACCCACCCTCATATTTGATGATTGTCTTTCTTGAAGCTAAAGAGTGATCGGTGATTGACGCGCTATTAATGTCATCAATTAATTTAATTAATTCTCTTAAAATTGGGGTTCTTCTCTTTACGAAAAAGAAAACCAGCAAATTGGTGTTAAAAGACGTCACCATACTCCTCTGAAGAACTTCCATGATAAATTAAAACTTTATCCGTTTTCTGGTATCGCATGTTTTTTGACAAAATGTTGGGCTTATCACTCATAAAGGTGATCTCCACTTACGTACAGTCAACATACAATCTTATACGCATAAATTGTCTGGTGAAGCAATCCAAATCATCTTTTGCCCAGCTCGAAAGAACGATCTCTCGACTATACAGGAACCTGCTCTTTCAACATTTCGGGTTCTGGATTCTCTCTGCCATTCTCTCTCTCTCTTGATATATTTATTAAGCCTAATTTCGTTCTAAGACAATATTGCGAAATTATCCGGAATATTCCTATACGGAAAAAATTTACAACAACAACAGTTGTGAATGAGAAATGATCACAAAAATGCTGACGAGGGCATAACACTCGCAGCATAAGATCACTTAAAAATGCATACTTTGTGTGTGCACTTTCATTATAACACCATAATGACATGGAAACAAAAGAGTTACTGTTAACTACAACCAACGCAAATTCCGCCGAATCTCTCAAATCCTATCAAGGACAACCACCCCCGGAGAGTAGTGAACGAACATCTATGACACAAATCTTCTGCACCCCATCCAGGTTGTGTGACAAACACCATAAGTGCGTACACTCTTGAACCTGCACGAACCCTATAAAAAAAATATACATACATACATCAGGTTTTTGGCCTTGAAAGTGATTCTCCTCAGGCAAAATACAGTTGCGCCAGCGCCTTTTCCACACCTCAAAGCTCGATATCCTGTCACAGATCTTATCAGTTTGGGAAGAGAAAAAAGTCGCAGGGGAGCAAGTCTGGTGCATACGATGGCTGAGTCACGATAACATTATTGTTTTTGGGGTTATTTTGTTGCAACAGCCATGAATTTCAAATCTGGACGTTTTGTTTGTACTTATGCACATAGCGGTAACATTTTTATTGAATGTAGAACCCTGGCTATAACTCATGATGAACCACGCCATTGTAATCGGAGAAAACAGTGAGCAAAACTTTTATATTTGATTCGACGTCATAATCACATCCAATTTTGGTCGACAGTGATTATCCGTTTCAGAAAATTAAAATCACTGCGGCTTCTTTCTTTCCTAAGTCACTGTGGGATCTCGGGAAGTCAGATCTGTGATGAGATGGCTAGAATTTAACAATATTTAGGTGTATCTACATGTTTGGCTGGCTCTTTTGTTAGCTTAGGCACTTCTCCAATAACCAATTATAACTTGTTTCAGAAGGGGCTCCGATGTTTTATCTTTTCCAACACAATTTCTGAAAAATCCATTCACTGAGCTCCAGCTTTTCTGGACCTACCAAACCAACCATTTTAGCACTGCGGATTTTGATAAATATTCTTTTCTTCCTTCTGTAAATAGTTATTGGACGCCTAAGTTGGAACACAAAGTCCATAACAACACCACAACACCACATCACCAACAACACAAGTCCATAAAAACACGACTTTTCACCCCGAGGATCCTTGATTTCCCACTGTTCACCGGGCTTGTCAAAATTGACAACAGTATATTTATTTGCTACATTAGATTCCAGATTACCCTACTAATTACACACAATATATGGGAAAGTAACCCGACCCTAATAGTCTAGAAATATTGTAAGAATATTGTAGTGGCATATAACTGTCCGTGTCAAATAACTTCAAGACGCAGACCTACCGCCTATATAGAATGTCAACCTTCGTATACGCCTCTCATTATCATACAACTGAGGGGGAAAAACCTCCAACAAAAATGTCTTCAAATTTTTCTTACATAACTTCTTCAGAAATGCAAATTATAAACCTTAATGTGCCATTCCAAGCACTGCGTCATTAACACAAATGGAAAACGTTCATTCTTTTGCCTTCATTATACTTGGAAACTACCATTCACAAACGCCCCGCTTAAAATCTCACAGGCAGTAAAAAAAAAAAACAATTCACATTATCTTCCACCACGCCCATGAACTTCTTGACAGAAAAATGGATGGTTCTAAAAATGATTGACACCAAACGCTCCAAGAAAAGCTTTATCGTTCGAAATCTGAAACATGAAAAACTACGAACTACCATTACGCACTAGACACCCGGACCATGTAAACCGGCGTCGACTGGAATGATTAATACCTATTCAAGGACGCCCATTCTGGGAGTTACTTCCCACATGACTCTATTTAACTGCTAAGCAATGTAAGCGCACCCTCACAAATATGACTGCTTTGAGAAGTTAATTTCGAGTTCTGGCGAAAAAAAAACAAAACGTCTATCCATTAGATATATAAATAGAATAAAATAAATTTAACGTTGAATTGAGTTGGGGTAATGTCCTATTTAGCGCTTCACAAGAGGCATTACCAGAACCATGCGTAAATGTGTATATGAAATCGTAGAGATAAACCTTAAAGTCGAAATTGTTTACTGTGCGGGAGGCTGTTGGATTTGATAAGAATTTTAGAAGGGGGCTATGTATTTCGGAAAACTTGACTTGCGGAAATGGGGATTAATTTGACCGGTGATCTCGAGAATTTATTCATCTGATGTAAAGTATTCTTGTTGCATACACGGATGCTTAAGGTATTTAATAGTCCATAACAAAGGGGAACAGTCTGTTACTGGAGCGTCTAATTGCGGCGCCAAAAAGAACAAAAAACACCGAAGACGATTAAGAGCCAGTAGTGTATACCTCGGCTGACGAGAATCTTCCAAAATTACGAAAATCAATTCGACCCACTCCAAATGCTTTTCTAGGCATCTATCGTATATCGAATTCGAGCTGTATAACTCAACCAGCGCTTATTAGGTCATATGACTCGTAAGGACGCAAAACCCTTGACAGATTTAATTTCGATCACTGTGAGCATTCCATTTGCCTAAGAATATACCTTTCTGTTGCAGTCCTCCAAGAGGATTAATGGACATATGTTTACTCGTAGACGCTGATACCAACAATTAAATTGTGTGCACCTCTTTTCCATGTCATTATCCTGTCCCATTCTTTTGCGTTTACATGTGCATTTACACATTTTTTACCAGAGTCTTCATATCGTCCTGCTAATGATGTGCATATCTACTCTAAAAGGCGTTTTTAAGAATACAGTCAATTCATTGTGTATGCATGTGTTTCGACCTTCTAAGAATAGGAAAGGCTTCGCGAGTTGGATGGCCGATCAACTGAATTTATCCTCTATTATTTTGGTCAATAGATATAAGGCATGCCGAAGAACACGGATAAAAAAAGGTATACATATTCGGAATATGTTCGTAAACTTGATTTAATTCTTTTTCTAAAGGGTGTTTTTTATAGAGGTATAGAACTTTAAAATGGAATAAAACAAGGATGATTTCTTTAAATTGACATAAAATTAACTTTATTCGATAGATAATCTTCTAACATTATAATTTAAATATAATTTATGGCATACGACCGCCACGGCTGGCTCGGACGTAGTCTAATCTGGAGGTCCAATTTTCGATGATTTTTTCCAACGTTTGTGGCCGTATATCGGCAATAACGCGGTGAATGTTGTCCTCCGACTGGTCAATCGTTCACATCAAATATTCACACAGAAAATAGTCAAGCGGCGTTAAATCGCATGGTCTTGGAGGCCAATTCACGGGTGCATAACGTGAAATTATGCGGTTACCAAACGTTTCCTTCAATAAATCAATAGTGGTACGAGCTGTGTGACATGTTGCGCCGTTTTGTTGAAACCACAGCTCCTGCACATCATGGTTGTTCAATTGATGAACGAAAAAGTTAGTAATCATGGCTCTATAGCGGTCACCATTGACTGTAACATTGTGGCCAGCATCGTTTTTAAAGAAGTACGGACCACCCCGTAAAGCACACCAAACAGTCAGCTTTTGTAGATGTAACGATGCCTCAACATACACTTGGGGATTATCATCACTCCAAATATGGCAATTTTGTTTATTGACGTATCCATTCAACCAAAAGTGAGCTTCATCGCTAAACAAAATTCGCTTATGAAATTTAGGATGAACGGCAATCTTGTTTTGGACGGTCATATGCCAGATTATATTTAAATTATAATGTTAAAAGATTATCTTCCGAATAAAGTCAATTTCATGTCAATTTAAAAAAATCATTTTTGTTTTATTCCATTTCAAAGTTCTATATCTCTATAAAAAACACCCTTTACATACCTAATACGAAAACTCTTTAGCGCCGTATATCTTGGAAACAAATTAGGATATCAAATCGGTATTCGTTTTACAATATTTGAGGCTTTAATGCGTGATAAAGAGATGATGAAATATCATTGGATCATCGTTGAACTTCGATCTTTAGCCTTATATTGTATATGTAGTTGGTACACACCTTTTAATTATAATGTTTTAGGATAACTACTGCTATATAATATTGTACTTTTACGACCGCCTATACTATATTGAAATAATTTCAAGTGATCATCATATTGAATGTGAATTGAAAGAGAAGTTTAGGATATTAAAAAAGTACTATTATGGGCAACTTCAACCGAAGAGCTTGGATTTGAGGGAGAAGAACATTCAAGAATTCTTATTGCCTTTGAGGGATGGTCATATGTATTTGTATGGAATTGTGTTGATAAGTTAGGTTCCAAGAACTACGAAAAGTTTAAAATTGAAGTTCAGAAAGTGTGATTGTGCTCGAAGAACAATTATATACAATCAGTAAAAGACTTAAAACTCAAATGTGAGACCAAAGTAGACGGATCTGTGCTTCACTATGAATATATACGGTTTAGTAAAAATCTATTATTTTTTTTATGAAGTTGAAGCTTTTATTCAGCATAGTTATCTTAAATATGCGCTGTTTTGTTCCATAATTTTTTGACATTTTAACGGTAATTTCTACATATTCTCTTTCTTTCATTGAAGCCTGACAAAAAAAAAACTGAAACAGACGTATTTCACAAGTCTCTCTTGAGGACAGGAACTCTCTTGCCATGGACGGAAACAAGCGATAATTACCCCGATGTGTGTAGCCTAACGTTGTCCTGATGCAACGCCATTCCTCTCCTATTGGCCTAAGCTGGTCGTTCATTAGCGATTGCTTAATACAGTCAGCCAGATTTTTTACAGTAGAACTCTGAAGTTTTCGTCGTATCCAGCCTTATCCAAATGGTTCCAAACGGTTTTTTGTGCAAAGTGCTACACTAAGGAGCTAAAGTTTACCAATAATGCTTAAATGAATGAAAACTCTTAAATATAGTAGTTTTCTCATATAAAAATGCGGCACATTCTTTTAATATAATTTAATTTTAATTTATTAAAAAATAAAATAAGAAACAAAACCCCAAGTTTGAGCAAAACAAGATGCTAACAAAACGAAATGCTAAAAAGTATGTTATTACAATATTGCACCCCTTTAAAAATCAAGCCTTCGCGGCATAGTTTCATATGACTTTTGTATGATTTCCGGAGAAATTGCATACCATTCTTCCTGCACCCGGACCCATAGTTCTATCATTCCTTTAGATGCATTCTGGTCACCTGCCAGTTGCCTTTTTAAGTAAGCCCATACGTTTTTGATGGGATTCGTATCTGGACTCTGTGCCGGCCACTCCATCGTAGCAAATTTTTTACTAGTTTGGAAGAATATTTCTCATCATTGTCCTGCTGAAAAATGATCCGATCATCCCATCATATCGATAGGAACTGGCAAGGTCTGCTGCAAAATATCGAAGTATTGTTCCTTCTTCATAATACCATTGATGTTGACAATAGGACTAATATCGTTATTCGTTATGCACTCCTAAATTATCATACAAACTCCTCCATGCTTCAACGTTTGTTTTACTTCCTGCAATTTAAGTGTACATTTGAAGTTTTTCCAGTACTAGAAACGGCCATCTGATTGAAACCTGTGGATTTCGGTCTCATCAGACCAAATCAGCTAAAAACCAGATTTTGAATTACAACGTAAATGACAAAGCAAATAAAAACTCACTTCCAGTCATCAAAAGTCCAATGTTCGTGTCTGCTTAAAAGGGATTTCCGTGATGGAATAATTTTGGTTGAGAACGCTGGCTCTTCTTCTATTTAGCATTATAACTGATTCGATGCAACGCACGATGAAGAGTCCAAATACTCGCTTTTTGCTCAAGTAATGGGAAGTCATCTCTTGGTAGAGATATTTTAAATGCCATTAAAAGCCTTCCAATGTGTCTCCCTATCCGCAATTTTTTTTTTGGTCTTCCTCCTTTATTTTCATTATCTGCCTTAAGATTGTCATTTTTGCATACCTATTCTTGAAACGAACATAGGGTTTATTTTTAATATTTTTGCAATAAGCCTAGTCGACTTTCTTTTCTCAAGCGAATATATTGTACGACTTTTTTCTTTATTTCGCTACTCAATGCTCTCATTTTAGCAAATATATAAATATATTAACAGCACCGATCACTTTAAAAGAACACAACCAAATGATCTATACGCAACAAAAATGTACGAAAACACAAGCCGAATTATTACTTTCTGCAAAAGTGCAAAACTGTACCAAAGCAATGGTGGAACTTTTAACTTTGCCACGTTGATCGCATATGCAAAAAAACTGTCAGAATGTGTAGAGAAACTCTCGAACTTTGTTCTGAGAAAAAAAATATGTATAATTTTTTTTTAAAATTTGCACCTACTACGCGTTTATCATTATGGTGCTGTAACAATGTTACACTTTTGCTCCTCAATGTACATGCTGATCAGACTCGATGATTTCCATAATTTTATTAACATTTTCGGCAACGGGCCTTTCAGAGTGTGGTGCATTTTGACATTGAAATTACCGGAATGAAATCGACGAAACCAAAATTGAGATTAGTATTAGGACCATAAATACTATGCACATTTTCAGCAGCCTAACATGCATTTTCGACTATTGCTGGTGTCCATCCTTGACGCGCTCAAACAACAATGAGTCAACAGTAAGAAACTGTCAGAGAAGTTTGTTTTAAGTACGAAACGAAACATTTTTCTTATGCCATCTAGTGTACATGTCCAATAGAGCGTTTGAAAAACATTTAACGCATTGGGTTATCATTAATTTGCAAACTTAAATTAGTGAAACATTAATTAAAGCCTTTTTTTCGAAATGTGGTGTGAATCCTCATTGGCAATAATGTTATTTATATTACTTTTTGGATAGTGGTAAGCTGAATGGCTTACCCCGATTCTCGTCATCCCATTATTAAAGAAAAAAAACAAATTAATGTTTATTTAATTGTGCTTTTCATTAGAACTTCTTTCCTCGTTGGCGGCTTCCTAAAAAAAAGAATTGAAAAACGGAAATTGGGAAATATATGTACGTAAACACGTAAACACAATACTGATAAACACAATTGATAGTTTACAAAGTCGTTGCTTTTTAATTTAATATAATATTCTAACTAGTTTACTGTCATAAGTAAATAGTTCAACAAGTATAAACAACTCCATAAGGCGCAAGAATTTCATTTAAACTTTCTATTTCACATATATACGATTCAGCCATTTCTGGCCATAAAGTAAATAAAAAACTGTAACCCAATAAGGATTCTGATGTGCAAAAAAAAGGAAAATACGTATCTCAATTCTGCACTGGCTTTTCAATTTATTTCCATTTTTCAAATTTCCATACTTTGTCATTCCTATCGCATAAATCATCCTCAACTACTTATCGGTGGCACTTAATTCTCTGCACTTTATAATAAATACATCCAGACCCCAGAAGCTTCCTTGGATTATATTCATATACTATGCATGTCGATGAAAATTCCATTAAGTGTAATCTTTTATGCAAAATTCAAAGCGGACAATTCATAGTGACTGTTGCATCTCACGGTGTCTTTCGCATTGTTGTCTTTAGGACCATTTTTTTTAATGCGCTTATGCTGCAGGTAGTGGAAAGTTTGGTGATTTTTTCGGCCAACATCCCGACTTAGCTAGACACTACCGTGGAACTGAATGGGAAATGAAAAATGAAATTTCTATAGATACGACAGGGGAATACCACGAGAGATTTAATAGACAATCCGAACTGTGTAGGGTAGCTGGATCATAAATGAATCTCTCGGTGATAAATTATTCAGATGTAATCGAACTACAAAAATACTAAAAGAAAAAAAAATTAAAAAACCGAGAGAAAGCATGTGACTGAATGTCTGCTGTTGGATCCACTGTCATTGCTGCAAGGATTAAAAATGTATTAAACAGAAAAGCATAGATTGTACTCACCAACCATATTTACCTACATATATAAAGTAATCATAAATCGTTTAATAACCCTTTCGTGCTTTGGTGCGGTAGAGTAAGAGCCAACCGACAAGTGAGAAAATTGAAGCAAATCCTTCCATTTATTATTACCAATTGGATGTTTTAAATTGAATTTTTGAGGCTTTTCGTATGGTTTTGTAAATAGGATAGAATATGGGATGAATGAAAATTTAATTGCGAATTATTTTCTGGAAAACGATGTGTGAAAAACCAATTGTTTTTATGGGTAAGGGGCGTAAGAGATGTTATTCGGGCAAATCGTTTGGTGGATTGTATACTTTTTTTCGGGTAGATTTGAATTATTCATTTCGCAATTTGAAATCGTTGATGGTTTCATTTTGCACTATAAATGTGGTAATATCTGCACATGATTTAGTATAAAAAGCTGTCGAAGAAATATCTGTCATTTTCCATAACTTGACTATATTTTGACAATAATTTTATGATGAGTTAGCAGAAGTCAAATGGAAATTAACATCAAACCTGATTGCGTAACGTTATTTGGGCGTTTAACCGAAGCAGTTATGTGCAGTTAGACAAATCACATGAGATCGGCTGCTGTAGTACAGATTAGTTTTGGCAGGAATATATACATCCCATGATTTACATCTATACTTACAGTTTGAGAAATATATTCTCCTTTAGATCCCTTATCCTTTTCCTCAAAGCCTTTTATTTATACAGGGACCTTCAATCAAAACCATTTCTCCAGATTACAGGATTATTAAATTCTCGCGTAGATCAGTTGACTGCTGTTCAATTGACATTGATTGACAAGGCCATTTAGCTAAAAGTGAGCTTCATGGCTGATTTTTCAACGAAATTCAATGTTCTTCAAATGTTTGCAGGTCCTAATCAGAGCTGTAGTGAATATGTTGACTCAAATCACGCACTATTTATCTAATAGGACGGTTATGATTACCGATCTTTTTAGCAAGCGCTCTTAAAATTGCAACCACCTGCTCAACATTTCGGCATTACTCTAAATAGTTTCAGAACGTTCGTTTGATCGACTGACGATTTGACATTATAAACAAGTTTAGGGATGCGCTTGTATTTAAATGCAATATACAAGTAATTCGTCCTCATTGAAAAACCCTGAAATTCTTGTTTGGTGTAGTCCTGATCTGACAAAAGATCTTTATCTATTATCATGCTTGTTGCCCTTATTCTTTTTTTCTATTTTGTGTAAAAAATACTTAGAATTGTAAAACAATTTATTTATCAAACCCTAACCTATGTAAGCCTGCCGTTTTTTTTTTGTATTTTGTTCTAGTCTACCCTAACCTAACCTACCCTACCTTACCCTACCCTAGTCCATGTGAGCCTGCCATTGGTGTTAGGAAGACTTTGAATTGATTGCACCTACTGAAGAGACTGTTGACGAAATCGTCTCCAGCCATCAAAAGCATTGATGTTGGTTAACTACGTCTCCTCGATCCCGGGGTGAGACCGATCTACTATGAATCTGAAGACCTCAGCCCGAATGTAGAGGTTCGCCGCTCCACGGAATTGCGACTCACTTGGAAGATTAGCGGTACCGGCAATCTATCCTGGATCAGCCCACATCGATCCGGATAGGGAAATGCTTCGGGCAGAACAAAGCCGTTAAGGCGCTCGTGGTATAAGTCATGGGGGTAGTAAGCCCTGCAGATCAGGCTATTGACCGAAGTTATTACTCTTGGACCGTGGCTTCGAATCAGTTTGATCAGATAGTTGATCTGTACGCGCTCGGGTCGTCTGCGTACGCTATTGAATGGTGAAGAGAAACTAGCAGATCGCTTGGGTAAGTGCTGAAAAGGATTGGCGAATTTACCGTCCATTTTTGATTTCAAATGTTTGGGTAGAAGTCACGTTGGCAATTTTCACAACGAACTTTCTACCTGTTAACACGTCAAAAATCACATATAGCAGTGGTTAGCCGATTGAGCTTGTAATAAAGACCTTCTAACCATACGGTGTCGAAGGCTTTTTCCAAGTCAATCAGGCAAGCACCCGTACATCGGTTCTTGCATATCCGATACGAGTTTAGACGAGGCGTGAATAGTGTCATGCTCCGATTTGAACCGAATTGTTTATCGGGAATGATTTTATTGTCCTCAACCTATTTAGACAGGACGCTATGAGAAGGTGATCTCGAAGACCTTTCTGATACTCGGAAGGAGAATTATCGACCGGAGATTTTCCGGGTTGGAGGTGTCTTTATCCTCTAAGCTATTGGTTGTAGCACCGTTGTCTTCCAATCCACTGGATAATGTGCATTATTTAGTGCATTGTTGAACAGGATAGTATACCTCTCTACAGCCACTGGCGGAAGGTGCCTAAGTACAAGGTGGTGCATAAGTACCGTCGATACCCGCAGATTTTTTCTTTTTTAATGACTGGAAGACCATCTGGAGATCTTACGTCGAAATGAACAGGGTATTAACCCCCTCACTGGCGATGGCATTATTTGGAACGCTGGCCTTGCACATCGATGTATTATCACCCATGATCTATGATTTATTCCGTCAAAATTCTGGCCGTTTTTGCTATCAAATTAGGTGCAAAACGATAGTTGTGCCTAGGTAGTATTTTCTATTTACTGCTTGTGCATCTGGAAGGAATTCAGTTTGCTCCACGCCAGGGTAATCGCAAAAATCTATCAGTGTGAATTAGATTTAAGAGCACCATCGATCGTTTCTAAAACACCATTCCGAAGACTGTTGGCTTGTTTGTACGAGCTCGTAAACCCTTGTTTCGTTAGTTATACAATAATTAGCTTTTTTTTAGGTAGAGTACATAGAGGCGGTAATAACCACTTCATCAGCGACCTATTTTTGATGCTCTTTTCAGATTGCGCTTTTTCTGAATAAGTTGTTCAGTACTGAGTATCACGTCCGGAATATAAGCCATAATGCTATGAACGAACTTAACGTTGTGTTCACACCTTGAGCATATTTTTTAAGACTCACACAAGGATTCGGATTAAGTAATTTCGTTTGGCGCACAAAATGTAAGACTCTTTGTTCAACTCTTACATCATTATATGTATAAACTAGATATGCTTAGTTGTTTTTAACAAGGTTTCATTAGGGATAAAGTCGTTGTCACTAACATCATGAAATTAATATTCCATAAATATTATTTAAAAACCGAACTAGGCACTTAGGGTGTAAAAATTTCCAACTTAACTGATTTCGGACGAAATAACAAAAAAAAATCATCAATTCGACTCTTTTCTTCAGTTGGTTAGTTTAATCTCTGAGCTTTTCAAGGTGAATGTTGGAATTCATTTTTAATCTTTTCAGAAGTATCCTGAGCTTCGAAGCTGTTGTGGCACACCATTTGTTTCCACGTTTTCCAATGCTTCCTATTACTGTACTTTACCAATTGTTCATTACTAATTATGGGTCATCTCAGAAATGGAGTTCATTGTCTCCTAAGAACAGATACCCGATGCTATTTCTATCAACATGATTTCTCTCTCAACGAAGCAATTTATTTATTGCTGTGCCAGCCTCGAATTCCGACTATAAAGATCGCTTTCAAACCTACAATTGGAACTCTTAAACCAAAGAAAAACAATTTCCAAAGGTTGGTCAGCGATTTTATTTTCGTATTCTATTATTATTCAGAGTCTGTTCCATGATATCCAATGGCCTCTCTGTTTAGTAATTCTCCCCCTGGAGGCATTAAACCAAATTCCTTTGTTGAAAAGTGACGCTTTAATAGCATCGTGAAATAACAGACAAATATTTGGCTGAGTTACTTGGGTAGAACATGACGCATTGGCCGAAGGAGAAGATGGTCCGAAAACAATCCAGCCAAGGAGAGTTTTTAAAGCACATGGATTCTCATCATTCCCGTGCCGATGTATGTATATGACCAATTGAAAACTTTGCTTGATTCAAGCCGATTAAGATCTCCGGTTTAGCATTGTTTAGATTTGTCAGTGGAAGACCACGGAGATGCCCATATAACTCTCTAAATTTATCCACGTCATTCCACTGATTGGGTAGGTCCAGATTCCCGATGGAATAAACGTTCTTTCGACCTAAGAGATGAAACAGATATAGAAACGTCCTTTCGAATCGCCTCTTCAGACCCTGACACTCCCTTAGTCCAGTGCACAGTTACATCCTCAGAAGTACCTTATAAATCCAATTCCTTGAAAAGATCCCGTTCCAACATTGTCAAACGGGAACCGCCATCCAGGAAGGCAAAGGTATCCACGAGCTTCTTATTATTTCTATAAATCCAAATTGAGGCAATATTGTACAAAACAGCAGTCTAGCATGCGAGGATATGAAATTTGGTTGAGGCGTAAGAAGGACCGCTGCGGAATTCAGTTCCTTGTCTTTGTTGGAAAACATTGGGTGCAGCAGCTGATGGTGTCGCCCGGAGCAATCGTTTAGAGCACAAGTCTTTTTTTTTTGGAACACCATCGCCAATCGTGCTGTGAAGGGCTTAAACAACTAAAGCAAATTAATTTCTCCCGAGCGATGGCCAGCCTCTGCTCTGGTATCATTGTCCTAAACTCCTCACACTTCCGTAGGGGTGTTGTTTACGGCTACACTTAACACAAAGCGTTTGATTGACATTAGATATGACTTGTTGATGTGTTAGCATTTGTTGTGCAGGCTTTGGAAATTGTGGTTTCCTATTAGCTACAGACTCTAGAGGCATCACTAGATCAGGAGGCAAACCCACAACTTTCGTCGTGAGAAAATAAGCGAAATTCCTCAGAGAAGCTCGATCAAATGATAATTCTCTTTTCCTCCAGTCTTGATATAAACTCGCCCCTCGCCCGAAAGTTTGAGCAAATTCGCTGTCAAGCCATGAACGAGTACATCTGATCGACTGAAAATAGCTCGCAGCGAATCCATTATGGCGCGGTCATGAAAAGAATACCTCAGCCGACATTGTGTTTACTTGAACACCTCTTCAAAATATGGCCATTCCCTCTTATTAGCGCCAAAAAATGTTGGTAATTCCTGCACGTTGCTCCTGTTCTGCACGGTCAGCAAACAGAACATCGCACCATCTGAATGGACGAATGGGGAAAACTCTCACGTCTATTTTTACTCACAGAACTTGCACTGATCACATTAGGATGCTGTGAGCTCTTCAATAGAGCCTGATGAATTGCTTGGATGGTACGCAACATTTCTAACCTCTCAGCAGACATCTTGACACGTAGTTGACAAAAATCAGCGCGCGAATAATGCCACCACCTCTTGCATCGATCGCAGTTCACCATGTAAGAATCATCCACCTTTTTATATTTGGCTGCACTGCAACTACGCTTGCTTTCACAACAAACAGGGTGAAATAAAATTATGTTGCTGTGCCAGCCTAGCATTCGACTATAAAGATAGCTTTCAAATGTCTAATTGGAACTCTTAAACTAAAAAAAAACAATTTCCAAAAGTTGGAGACCGACTTTATTTCATGAACAAAAGGTTTATAATAAGTTTAAAGTTTCATCTATCTATTACAAAATTAAAATTATACTCATATCCGTGAACCGGCCGGCTAACCTCAGCGACGTTATTCCAAAGTGACAGTCGGAAAGACGGACACAATTTTAAAAAGTGTATTTTTTTAACGAAAGAAAACAAAGGAAAAGAAAAAAAAATGAGAGAAGTGATGCCGAACATAAAAAATCAAGTCTTAAATTATCTAAACAATCGAATTACTTGTCTGGCAACACTTATTTTTGTCCAAATTCTTTAGATGCTCTTCCGGCAGTAATCATTTTATAATACTCTTTTTCTTTCTCTTCTAATTAATGTAGCCTTCCTTCTTCTTTTTTAATAGGCTTTTTAATTTTGCTCGCCTTGAGCAGCTTAGCCGCGGTTTTCTAAAAATTTCTTTCCTATTTCGAGTGGCTGAAAGGCTAAAGGCTGACTCATTCTGGGTATCAAAATTGCCACGAAACCGATCGAGGCGGTTCCTTCCTCGTAAAACCTTATGTATTAGTATTGTAGAACCAATCTTACGAGTAGTGTCGCATTTTTTCAGGGACAGTGAATAATTAAACATGAGGCATAACTCTCCATATATTCCTAGGAGAGTAAAGGGATTTGTTTAGATCTAGGTACAAAACGCAACCAATTTTTGTCACTATTTGTTTTTTAGTTGTCTACACTCAGGCATGCTATTTTGTTTGCAAGAAGTCATCAAAAATCTGGTAATAAAATTCCTGCCTCTTGTGAGAGTATTCAATTTATGGTGTGAACGCTTGACACAGCATTGTAACTTTATTAAGCAGCTTGACTTATTTGCCAGTCCAAAGCCATCAGTGACACTGCGGAACCTGTGCAATAAAGCTCAGGCCCTCTGCCGGCATTTACTATTTATTTACCTTTTTTGCAAACTGGATCAGTAATCGACTTTCTTTGAAGTCGTCTGCTCCATATTTTCACGCTCTATATATAGATTACAAAAGGGAACTTGACCTAGATATATTTTTAGTGTCGCACATCTTCATTGTACCTAATATAGGGAAATATATTTAGAAACGAAAGACGGAAATGTATGGCTTCATTATGTTTGAAATGGTAGTCGTCACCCCTGCTTCCACCTGGTGATTTTCAAAACATTAGTGAAATCTGCTTATCGTGATTTGCTAAAAAGTCTCAGAGCAAGATTATCGATAGAATCATCAAATTTGGACTATGGATATGCTGGCTGTATATTTTCCAATGACAGTTCTAATAAATTAGATCTCTAAGCCTCTATAATAAATTGTTTCTTCTGGCAGGCCCCCTATTTCCACAAGGGTGACTAGAGAATCTCCATAGCTCGTTATAATTTCTTGCATACCAACACGTAGCCGTTCCAGAATTATCCGAGCAAATATGATTGAATAGCTATTCCGAACGATTTTTCTATCTAAACTAATCTGATGTGTCTACCAAGCTGGAAAAAAAAAACACTAACACGACACTAATGTTTTCAACCCCGGTACAACGTAAAACTCTTCATAAATGCGAGTACATTGCATGACTTTGAAGGCTACTTATAAGTTTTTATTATTATTATTTTTTAATGCAATTAGAAAAGGAAAGTGTCATTCAAAACAGATAATAATGGGTGGAGAAGAAAGCTTTAACTAAGGAAACGGGAGAAAATAAATTATGTTCGGCAAGTATTAAGTCCAAAAATTCCATTGACATCTTGTTGCAAGCAGCAACAGTGTGGCAGAAAAAAAATATGATTTTTTTTGGCGCCAGCCAATTAAGGTCTTCCCTAGATAGCTAACCCCTTTTCATGTTGCAATGTGGCTAGCTTTAAATATTCAACCATTGAATTCGTAAAATCTATTTTTAAAGCGAAGATCATGCCATGAGTGTACGTCCGAAACGCGGCCTTAATCGCTTGCCTGTCTATAGAAATGAGGCAGGAATGAAAAAAACTATACTATATAAACCCACCCTGCAATGTATCCAAGTATACCGTACATCTGTGTGTTTTCGAAAAAGATTCCTTTCGCCATCATACACGGACGGTGCAACATTACATTATCCCTCAGCTGGAGTCGCCTATCTAGACATGTAGGACCTGTATTCGCAGTAATCGATCGGAAAATGTTTTTTTCCTTTGCATTTTCGTTCTTTCCATTTTTTCCTTCTGGCTATTTCTAGTTTACTATGTTACCGAAGCCGAACACATTTTGCTGAAAATCCAATATACGGAATATGGAACACGGGGTAAGACGGAGTAGAAAAAGGATAATATAATTTGTGATCCCGCTGCACACACCGCAGTCGAGAATGAATAGGACGAGGCGATGGCAGTTTAGTCTGGCAAACGAGTGACGATACTCGTAGACGATAGGCTGGAACGAAATGAAAGTCTGCGGAGTGAAGTTAGGGGGTCGAGGTGGAGGCCTGCACGTTTGAGAAGTCATTTGTCATTTGCCACCAAGCGATAACACTCTCTGGCGAGGATTTATGAAAAACTTTTTAACTTCGACTTGAATGGGTTTCACCCAGTTAATGGATTTATGTTTCCCGTTTTATGTCGCGCGTTTTGATGTCAGTGTTTTTCTCCTTTTTTTTCTAACTCTCCTTGCTAGTAAATGGGGAATATATGGATGAAAGTGGAACGGAAAATATTATAAAAGGTACGACGAGAGTGTGTTTGTAGATGGAAGTGTAATTTGTTGCGACGGGCCGATAGGTCGACAACGTGTTTTGTGTGAGCTTGTAATTTCGTGGAGATATAATGGAGTTTGCGAGGCTTGCAAAAGCAAAATGCTGGAGAAAGAGAGTTATTGATCGGGCCCCTTATGTCTTTTTTTGTTGTCGATACTGGAAAATGGATTTCGTCAACTTGACATGACTAATACGATCGATCTGGTGGCCACAAAGGCGACCGACACTAATAACGTAGCTTTGGTTTTGCTTCAAAGTTGGATATGTAACATGTGAACATTTTGTTGGGTTAAGTTGAATACAAAAACAATCGGGTTATATTTAATGATTTTATTTGAACTGAAAGAGATGGAGAACAGTAGTATTAATTCAATTCAATTCAATTTTGATGACTGTTTCCCTCGAATTTCCACTCAATTTTGCCATTTTGTAGATATAGTTCAATAGTTGCAAGACTGTAAAACAAAAACAAAAGTACATATTCATACGTAGTAGAGTTACAAAATAATAATATAAAATTGGCGATACTATACGACCTTCAGTCCTAAGTGTTGTAGGCCATTAAGGCCTTTTGTAAATATGTCTGCTGGCATATCCTAGGTTGGCAGGTATGACAAATCGATTCTTCCGCTTGAATCGCGAATGAAAAAGTGTTGTGTGTCGATATGTTTCGTGCGCGTGTTATGTCCAGCATTTTGCGCTAACTTTATTGCCCCTTGGTTGTCATTATACAAAGTGCGCCTTTTCATGTGGGTCGATGTAAACTTCGAATAACTTCAACAATTGTCAACCGATTTTCATATGTCATAGCATTTTGAAAACGTCAATTCAGTACGTATCGTGCAAAATATCGTGATAGTCTTGCACCCAAAAAAGATACAATTCCTCATTGGGCCTCGACTTTTTTTTCAATTTGGTTCTGTGGCAAGCCTTCGTGAGCAACCTAGGCCACGTCCGCGGCGTTCAAACTCATCTAGTCAGTCTTTGAAGGCCAGTGTTCAAGAAGACCCAAGTTTGTCATATCGGCGCCGTTCGTAGCAGTTAGGCATCAGTGGGACCACTTTGCGGTGAATTTTAAAGGATGATCTTCACTTATTTCCATACAAAGTGCAGATAACTCAAAGTATTTTGCCACAAGATGAGCCACGGCGCTTGGCATACGCACAAAATGTCGTTGCAATGATTAGATAATGATGAGCCGGAGTTCTGGCAGCAAATTTTGATGACCGATGAGACACATTTTACGCTCTCTGGCTCAGTTAATAAACAAAACTGTCGCACCGAAAATCCTCACATTATTCACGAAGAGCCGCTATGTGATCACAAAGTTACTGTTTGCGCCGGTGTATGCGCTAAAACCATCGTTGGACCGTATTTCTTCAAAGTTGGGGATACAGCGGATGGCGATCGATATCGGTGGATGTTGGCCCATTATGTGGTCCCAGATATGCGTAAAAAAAAGGCTTATTTCACTTTTGGTTCTGACAAGACGGCGCGACATGCCATACTGCGGACAAAACAATGAACCTTTTGCGTAAGAAGTTCCCTGGAAGATTGGTGTCAAAAAAGGGCAATATTGACTTTCTACCGAGATCGCCGGATTTGACTCCTCCAGACTTTTTTCTTTTGGGATACTTGAAAAGCAAGGTGTTTGCTAACGGTCCGAAAACAATAGAACAGCTCAACAGAAACATTCGTGCGGAAATCGCAGAAATTTCGACCGAAATGCTCGAAAATGTCATGGAGAATGCGCAAAAACGAGCACATTTTTGCATCGGCAATTAAGGCGGTCATTTAATTGATACTGTTTTCAAAAATGAATCAAAATAAATTGTAAATGTCCAAATTGAAAAAGTTTTTGAATTTCCAAAATCGGATGAGAATTGTTGAAGTTATTCGAAATTTCCATCGACCCATATGAGATGCCGCACGCTGTGCAAAGTGATACAGTCGATAGGAATTCCAATTTCGTTTGAAATACTATGGAGGTGTAGCGCTTCTTTAGTAGCTGTCATGGGCGCCATATATTCCGCCTCAGTACTGGATAGGGCCACTGTGCGTTGTTTACGTGCTTTCCAACAGATAGCTGCTCCAGCGAGAATAAAGGCGTACCCGGTATAAGATTTTCTATTCAAAAGATTTTCACCCCAATCAGCGTCAACCACACCATATATGTAGTTGTCGACCTGTTCGAGAGTAGAAGGGACTATACTTAAGAGTACCCTGTATGTACCTTAGAATTCTCTTCAAAGCCCTCCAGTGCTGCTCGTTATAGTTGGAATTAAACTGACTCATAAAGCTGACTGCGTAAGCAATATCTGGCCGTGTTATTACTGCCAGTTACATTAAGGCGTTGATGTTGATAGGGGTATTGTTTCATTTCCTCATAGTTGACCTTGTCCGGTTTCATTTGTTTGTGGTTCGGATCCATCGGAGTCTTCACTGGCCTGCAAGTTGCAGTTTTGTTGAGATCTTGATGGAAATCTATTCCGAGACATCTTTTAACCTTTCCAAGATCTTTCATCCTAAACGCTTTTGTCAGTGCTTTGTTTCTTGTATCCAGTGCATATTATTTGACGATATTAGAAAATCATCGACGTAGGCGGTAATTATCGTAATTTCCTTTTGCCTGTGTGCGGCAAATAAACATGGATCTTGTTTTTAAGATCTGAGTTTCCTAAATTTTTCTGTTTATTTCAGATGCTACGAGTATCGTATTCCAGACTGTTTAAGTCCATAAAGAGCCTTTTTCAGTAAACAGATTGGATCATCAAGTGATTCAAAATCTTCAAGACACCTTTAAGAAATATTTTTGATTCTTTTCTTTTCGTCAGCTGACAAATCAATGTCCATTCCCACAAAGTTCATTGAATTAATCTTTCGTAGCATCTTTATAAGCTGCGCTGGAATTTCCATATAGACCTTTTCCTCCAATTGACCGTTTAAATATGCGGTCATGACATCCATTCGATGCATTATGTATAACAGAAATAGAACGTACAACGGGTGAAAAAGTCTCCCCGGCTCTTTGGGAACATCCTTTTGCCACCAATCTTACCTTCTTTGAATTGTTGTCCTTTGTTCTGAAGACAAATCTGCTTCCGATGATTTTTCGGTCTTTGGGACGTTCGACAATGTTCCAAGTTTCGTTTCGCATTTGTGCCACAAATTCCATCGTTTTCTCCAACCATCAGCATCTCTTGCCTCCATCGCTTCTTGCATCGTCGTAGGGTCATCAATATTTATTAAATAAGCTGCGTCATAACATTCGTTAACATCCTCATCGCCTGTCTCTTTATTCTTGTTCAAATCGTTTGAAGTTATAGAACCCATTCCACTTCTTGTAAAGGCTCGTGTGTGATGCATCTTCCGTGGTTCCTCTCTTGATTCGTCTCGATGTCCACTTAGCTGTTGTTCTTCTGGTGTCTTTTCAGGATTTTTCGGCTCACCAACTCTTTCTTTTATATCAATTTGAACATCGTTCGCAAAATTCCTCATATTCTTACAGGAGACATTGCTGCGATCGCAACCAAAACCAAAAACATCAAGGAATTTGACATCTCTACTTATAATATTTTTTTCTGGAGCTAGGTGACCACAGCCTATATGCTTTCGATTCAGTTGAGTAGCCTACGAGGGTACACAAATTTTCCTTTTGCCGTACCTTTTTGTAGAACATATGCTCCCGAATGTTTTCATATACATGAGGGTGGGTTACCTATCCAGATCTTATAAGATACTTCGTTACCAAAAGCTTTTGTGGAACACATGTTGCAAATATAACAAGCAGTTAAAATCGCCTCAGCCCAGAATACAGGAGGCGCTCCTGCATCCTACATCTGGCCATCTCAACAAGCGTTCTGTTCTTTCTTTCGACCAAGCCATTTTGTTGGGGCGTGTAAGGTGCGGTTAATCGTCTTCGAATGCCATGTTTCAAAAGGTATCTATCAAATTTATAATTACAATACTCACCCACGTTATCCGTTTGCAGAAATTTAATTTTCTTTCCCGTAAAATGTTCAACGAAAGCTTTATATTTACAAAAAGCCTCAAATGCTTCGGATTTGTGCTTTATGAAGAAAATTTCACACCAACGGGACTCATCTAAATAAGTTATAAAATATTTTGCTCCCGAATGAGAAATATTTTTCATGGGACCGCATACATCACTGTGAACAATCTCCAGTAGACATGTGGCTTTTTCACTGAGGCAAGTGTCGCACTTAGACAACGCACACTGGAGTATTTGTATGATAAAACCGCTCAAAATTATTTAATGTTTTTTTTTGTCACAATAATTGAGTAAAACACCATATTTAACCAAAATTCATTGTTTATTCTTAAAAAATACATACATTTTCAAAAAAAAATGTAATCTTCGTCTTCTTCATCTACGTCCTCTATATTTCTTGTACTATGACTTTCCAGAGATAAAGCCGCGCTTGCGATCATAAGATCGAGAGCCTCTCCTGAAAAGGGCATGGTTTTTTTGTACATCCGTGCTCTAAGGCTACTGAGATACGGGTCTGAACTCAGAAACAATCTGTGTAACACATCTCTGTTGCAATCAACCCATGAAAATTTCTGACTAAAACATAATCTATATTGCCTGAAGTGTTTGTACGAGCCTCAGCGGCCTCCTCTGATAACTGACCAATAGTTACAATTCCGTGCTTTATTATTTCGGGGCCATGTATCAAAACTTTGTGTATAGTTGGTGACATGGGATGCAAACCATATATGTAGGTTTACATACATTTTAGCAGTATCGTGAGCAAAAGCATCAAATTTGCCCGCATCAATTCCGTATCAACTCGAAATCACTTCCAGGACGTTTTATTAAATCCCGATTAACGCCAGTGATATGAGAATAGCATTCCGGATTACCGATAAATCTTCTGAATGTGTTGCCGTCATTAGAACTTCCGAATCCCGTTTTGGGAATATCTACTAAGAGACCCAGTTCTTCTTTAAAGGCCCTTTGAATTTTTTCCTTTGTTTCTCTTACTATTTTTTTGTCATCAGCAGATCGCACTTGCCACTTTTTTTAAAGCTATTTTATAAGCCAAATGAAGTAGTGATTCGAAAAAGCGAATCCTCGCATGAAGAATCGAGAGTCCATTCTTCAGTGTTTCTACATTGACTTGCTCGGTCTTAATCAATTCATTGAAATCTTTAGAAGTCTGTCCACAAATATAACACCTCATGGTAGAAGTAGTATCAGTGGCAGCATTGCAGACTTTTCCATCAACCATTGTTAGCATCATGTTATGCTTTATTTTTCCAGTTTCATTAGAAGTGCATACTTCTGTTTGTTTGAGGTGCATAATTTGGTTTTCAACGTATGATATTTCACCTTTGGTTACATCTTTAGATTCGCTAATGAACCGTATGCGTATCGGCTTGCAGAATCTAGGAGAAGAAGTAACTGAATTTTGAAAAATATTAGCATCACTGCCAACGTTGCTTTCAAATTTCGTCTTATACTGTGTCTGTTGCGATCCATCACAACCCCATTTTGATATTAACACCATATTTTGCTTCTCTTCTTTTGAACATGTCTCAGCTATCTCTGCGACATACTTACATACATATATAGACGTAATCCAGTATGATCAAGCAGTGCTTGAAGTTCTGTTTCGGCGCAGTTTTTATGAATTTCTTATCAGGGTAACATACAATTTTGGCTTTTTTTATCAGTGAGTAGCAGGGGTAAATATTTTTGTTGGCACTTTGTATCACTTCCCATTGTCTTCTGGTAAGGTGGCCTTCAACAAATACTCGTATTGTCAGTGCCTCTTCAGGTGTAAATTTCTTAACTGTCACTTTAACACGAACGAAGGTTACGATAGAAATAAATGCTTTTCCGATAATGACTTGGTTCTGACTAAAAATGCAGCAAGGCACAAAAGCGGGGAGAATTTTTTGAAATGCCGCTTGATGGAACGGGTATTAAGCTAGAAGAATAACGGTGCTAACAGAAATGGTTGCCAACAAATACTCCAGTGCGCAACGCAGCACCACAATTTATTCCGCGCACCATATGTATCTCTTTTTATCAATAACTTTATATCTCGCTCGTTTAAATGACCTAATCGACGATGGCAAATACATACATACTTATGTACATACCTAATTGAGTATCTCCGATGCTTACTCCGGCTGCATTTGCGCTATCGTGACTTTCTTTGACGTAGTACAAATTGACTAATCTTCTTGCCCGGAATATAGTGACATGGTGACATTTACCACAGTCGCACAATCTTTTTGGAAATTTACCACCCATCCTTTGTCGGTAAACTTCGACACAGACAGCAGGTTTGTTCTCAGGTCCGACACATACACCATATTTGAAAGACAGATTTCCGTCGATCCACCTGCATTAAGGCAAATATTTCCGACTCCTGTTATATTTGTTTTGTTATTACTCGTTAAATTGAGCTCTTTATTTATGAAAATCAAATTGTCGATGTGTTCTCTTTCTTTCGTCATGTAAGCAGTGCCACTGCTATCTAAGCACCACATGTTCTTTTCGTTTCTTTCTCGGATGATTGACTTTCATCTTCTGTTCTTTTTGCCCACTGTTTTTCACTCGAAGTCACCTTAGAATAACAGTTTCGTGCGAAATGCCCGTTTTTTCCACATCTGTAGCAAATGCTTTCTCATCTCTTTCTTTCTGCTGGTTGTCTATACCTAGCGTTCTTTTGAAACATTTTGGGTTTATCGCTGTCCTTCTTTTCAACAAATTCCTCTTCATATTACTTTTTTGTGTGCATAGCCTCATGTTCCGCTCTATCCTCCTTTGCTTTCCTTGACTCTTGTTCTTCTAGAATTTTCACGCGTACAATTGCTGGACTTGAACTCATCCCGTGTTTCGAGAGCACAACGAAATGTTTACAAGGTGAATCGCAAGGAGTTCATCGCCAACAGTGACTCCAATTTTCTTAAGCCTGTTTACCGAATCAAAGAATTCGTTTAAGTGGTCACGCACTTTTTCACCCTCTTTCATTCTCGAAAGTGCCACCTTCTTTAATAATGCGGCTTTCCTAGCTGGTCCTTTGGATTGGTAGGTGTTTCTAAGTAATTCCCAAACTTATTTCGATGTCTGTCCCTCTTTGATGAGTCCCAGCTCCGAAGGACTCATTGCCAGCATTATGTCCGCGCACGCTTTTGCGTCATACAGCTTCCATGTTGTGAATTCTGGAACGCTTTGTGTCTTTGGGCATGCTATGCTCCCGTCGACGTAGCCCCATAAATCATTTTTAATTAATATCGCCCGCATTTGGAGTTTCAACGTGTCATAATTTTCGCAATTCTATCATGCTGACCGCCATTTTCACGTTAGGTAAACTACATATAGATATTTATTTTTATTTTTACTTTACTTTACTAGACGCGCTCTGGGCCCATAACCTGTTGGGTTAAGTTAAATACAAAAACAAGCGAGTTATATTTAATGATTTTATTTAAACATAATACGTCGCGTCGCGCCTAGGACTGAGAACAGACTACCTATAAAGAAAAATAACGACGAATTCGAAAATAGAGAGGGAGAGCAGTAGTATTAATACAATTTGCTGTTTCTCTCGAGTTTCCCGTCAGTCTTGCCACTTTGTATATATAGTTCCAACAGTTTTACGGTAATTCAGTATTCAAATTCGGTTGCCGATAAGACGTTTTAACCTCATCTTTATTGTTATAAGCGCAAAGAAGCATGAAAACTATGAGTTTTTAATTATGACTAAAACAAGAAAAAAACATTGCAAAAGAAACGCAACAAAGTGGGTCAACAGGGAAGTTATTTAGCTAATTTAACGTAGAGAAAAAAAGGTCAGGACTTCTTCATCGACCACTTCTTTAACTAATGAATATAGCGGTTAAAACAATAATTGTCAAGACGAAATCTCGAGACACAGCCACTAATATAGAGCAAGAATCCTTAGAAATACAATCATAAGCATTCACAAAGATATCCCGTCCAGCATCCGCCAAAAAGAGCAAAGCTGATTCCTATGATGAAGGAGCTGTGAAACAAGTATTCGAGGGCACAAATGATAGACGAGAAATTACATGTGGGAGGAAAATTGTTCACTTGGGATTCATCGGAGGGATTGAAATGTGGTAGTGAAAACGGTGTAAAGGTGCTCCATGAAATGTTCGGAGAGGTCCCGCAATCCTTGGATATTTTGATGAACGATTCGAAAAACAAAGAAATTAATGTATTTAAAACGTCATTGTCATTTGAAGCTGACAGAGGAAAAAACAACAAAAGAAGTAAAGGTGCAAACACCTCCACAGGAGCCACTGTAACGAATCCGAGCCCACACATCACTGGGGGTTTACACAGGATATTTAATTGAGAAGTGTCCGTCTACCAGTACAGATTAAAATTATCAAATGTAAAAATTGTAAGTTATAACGTAGCAGGGTTAAAAAATAAAAAAATATTCGCAGAATTCTCAGAATTCTTTGATTACATTAGCAATTTGAAATTTTCCTATTATTTGAAACACATTTATTAGATAATGAAGAAGCTAGATTTAAGAATATCTTTATTAATTATGAATTAAAATTTTTACCCGCGGTAAAAACAAGCTTGTTCGGAAGAGGAAGTGGGAGTTGGAGTCAGGTGTTATCAGATGTCATATTGTACCGATCTATTTAACACGTTGAACACCAAGCGCTTTTTTCTAGTTTGCTGGCTGGTATCACGGGCAATACTGAAATTTTTGTGCCGGTTCTAATTTTTTTTTTTTTTTTTTAACGCTGATTTATTTCCACTTTGAGGAAGTAGTTTTCTTGAAATTGCATTTTTTCTGTGACACTCACACAAGGGCAACCTGTACCTAAATTGAAAAGGTTGTCTGGTACCTGTCACCCACATATGAGTGTCACTTTGTTTGATCCTGTGGTCTGATAAAAAGTGCAGTGAACTCTCTCATAAGCGGACACTGACGGTACCAAGAAATGTGTCTACTTCTGGACAAACATCGAAGCATCTCAACCAAAGCCGAGATACCCGATACCATTGTTGGAATCTAATGCTACTATTGACAACTACTATTGACAACTACTATTTTTTTTAAGCAAATAAATAAAAAAATTGTTAATTTGCATACCCTAAAACACAAACCTACGCATTGTGCGACGAGAATTATAGTCGGATAGTCGACAGACGGACTCTGCTGCCGCAGCCTACTACATATGTTTACACCCTCCAACCTTTTTTTTTTAATTTTTTGCTTGGTAACAAGGGCAAAGCGTGAATTATGTGAAAAATTCTTCAATGCATCTCACACATAATAACAATATACAATATACAATAACAAAATAGAATATCTGCTTCAAAATATGGTTCTGAATTCTTTTTTTTATTTTTACAATGAATTTAATAATTTTATTAATTTTTTCAATGCATTCAATAAAAAAAGAACCAAGGAATTGAATTGCTCGGACGTTCAACGACTATTCACTCTCTATACGAAATGCACTGAATTGACACTCATAAATGAATTTTATGTGCATAAATGGAAGTAGTGTCGCGTCATCAATATATGAAAGTCATGTACCAGTTTTACACTGCAATGACACTCACATGTGGGTCTCCTGTACCATGGAACTCATATGTGACACTCACATATGAGTGTCATGGTATTCAATGCGTTAAACTGTAATCACTGGACACAAGACTACAATAAAAAAACTGATCTACTGAATAAGTCAGAGCCAGCGAACATAATACCTACTAATCGGCGACTTTAATGTAAGGTTAGGCATGTCTTAAAATAACTTTGTGAGCGGTTTGGATACAACATCGATATATACAAAGTGCCAGTCCAAAGATGAAACCTGCGACGCCAAAGGACATGCAATTATAGAATTAGCAGATGCATTTAATAGCTGGGTGCTTAATGGATGCTGTGGAGTTGGTTCTGTGGGGAATATACGCTTATTGCCTACTGTTTTATAACTAAAAGTTTGGGTTCACATCTTAAAAAATTCAAGGTAGCAATGAAAACATTCTCAGACCACATGCCATTGGAAGCCACATTCGACTTGGGCAGAAACCAATTCCATATCAACACCACATGGTTAGGCCCACTACCAAAGCTATTATGGAAGGACAGTTTTCGAAATTCGTATCGGGCAAACTTCAACAAAGAGCTCTTCGCTTTCTCAAACGCGAACACGACGCCAAATATTGATATCCTTACTGAAATAATAAGAAAAGCGACTCCCCAAACCAGACCAATTATCTGCGTTGACTGTAAACAAGCTAGAAATGTATATTTTGCGTTTCGCAGGTTAGTAAGAACGAACAGCAGCAATGCGTTCAAAACTCTATACGCTGAAGCAAATAAACGCTTTAAGAAAATTTGCCAAAGGAAACTAGCATTTAACGAACGAAGTATTTATTTTCTAAACATAACAAGAAGCTCGGCTGACTTTTGGAAAGCTAGAGGGTGCGCCATCTCAAACTTTGATTCAATTTAGACCTTTACAATTTATTCTGATTAATTTTTGAAAACAATATCAATCAAATGACTGCTTTTATTGCCGATGCAAAAATGGGCTCGTTTAAAAATAAGCCTCGACTCCATTGATTCCGCGAAACTCGCATCCGGAATTCGCCTGCAACAAAGTAATCATTAGAGCCGCTGTTGTCCCCTACAATATTCACGAGGCTGGAGGCGTATCTGCCGTCAACTTCAATGTGATCAATTTTGTCGACTGTCAGTTGACCAGTAGATCACCGTTATAGATGTTACCTATAGGAATTTTATGTAGTTTCTTAACTCTACCCTGAAAAGCCATTCAGGAGACTTCCTTCCTTACCAGATTTATCAACGCCGTTTGAAAATCTTCTTTCTTCTAGACAAAAGCCGAAATATTATCTTGTTGTCATATACCAAGCCATATACCTTGGAATCCTGTCAAAAGAAACTTGAGTCTTCTATTTTTTCTAAGTAGCTTGTAAGTTTTTTTTTTAAGTGATACTAGTCCACAAAACATAAGAAATGCGACCGATGATTTTTTTTCTTGTCTTACACTAAAAACTGTGTGCGGTGTGAATAACAAGTCTACTAACAAGCAATCAAAACGATTTGAAGAGCTGAAATATTTTGTCACGGAACTTATAGACATATGTCCAATGAATTCCAATTAAGCCATTTGCGTCTCCCGAAGTGCTTAAATTGCTTCGAGTATAATCAAACAACATTTGAGTATGCAACTGTAATCGCCTCTTTTGAATCGTGTTTTGAGTGAGTCAAGTTGAAATAAAAATCACGCCAATTCCAATCTGCAGTCCCCACACATACTATATGTAAATTATTTTGGATCAATGGAAACCCATGTCGCCAGGACTCAATATCATTTATTCAGCACATTGAATTATTTATCTCCCAGTAAGTGGATCTCTCAGTGGATGTGCACCCACTGATGTCGTGACACACCAATGCACACGAGTACACCCCATCTTAATCGGTGGACGAGTCCTGTAAAATCGTATATTATATCATTGGATATAAATGAACATTTATTGAAAGATTATCACAAACGTGTCACTGAAAAATACTTTTTTTCCATCAAATTACTGAATCGACCACGTAGAATTATGGTCGATAAAAATGAGAGGAATGGTCGACGAGTAAACTGCACATCCGTTTTCACAAAGGCGAAAGAGTATACGGGTCCGTTGAAGGGATTTTGTACTCGGCACACTTAAACACATCCTGTGATTCATCAGTATAATAGGCCGTGTCATTATGTCGTTCGGGCCACTTAAAATATATCATTGTCAGTATATACGGCCACGTACTATAAGTGCCCATCGAATAAGGGCAGGAAAGGATGAACGCTATGTACATGTATGTACCGCACGTTTGGCCGAAAAATGATGATGCGGATTTCGGTCAATTTTTTTTTTAAATTAAAATTATTCTGATAATTGATTTTGATCACGTCCGCACTCACATACTTATAATTTTAAGGTAGGTGTTGACTCCAAATACGATAATGCAAACGTTAATGATCTTAAGTAAGGTTGTGCTTGTCCATGTTCTCAATGATTATTAAATAATTTCAAATAATTTAATGATTTTAGTTTCTTCTCTTTTCACTTTGAATTGGCAACTCAAAGTTTATTGCTTTCTGACTTTGATGACGCCATGCGACGTCCATGTGGATCCATGTCGTTTGATGGTGCCATCTGTTACGAGCAAAGGCGGAAGAGCCACAGTGAAATGCTCTGCAGTGTTGTCGTTCGCACTACAAGTGTAATGGCCCTAATGATACCTTAAGTCTATAAGCTTAAGCTCAGAACACTTTTACGTCTGTGTAGCTGAAGAAGCCAGTTGTTGACGGATGAACTGACCAAGGGTATAAGCAGAGCTAGAGAGGGGCAGATACTGGGAGTTTATCTTTCGAGCCCATCCTAGCCAGGTCGAGGCAGTTCCTTTTTTTCCGAGGGTTCAGAATGACCTGGGGTCCAAACGAGATTCGCTGAGTGTTCAGAGAGATCTTGCGTTCACGGTCCAGATTTAATAAAACATCAAGGGCAGGGCGTGGTAAGCCTCCGTGCAAGTTGGTTGGAGTTTTGCGAATAAATATATAAAGTTCCACCACCGATGAGTCCAAAGTGTCCTTGCATTGCCAGAAGACCGGCAGCGTTTATGTCGTTTTTGAATCGACACGTTTTGACCAAAGTTACCAACTTTCTAGAGTGCCCCAAAAATATTTGACTTTCCAAAGAAGTCATTTCTGTTACTTTCCTCTTTCACGTAAAGAGAACAACTTGCGTATTTGAGGCTAAACTGGGCGCCCAACTTAAGAAACGCTTAAAGTACTGAGCAAAGTGTCGATCACAGCCCACCAGCTTATGGACAGCTTCCGTCATAAATTGCATTATTTAATACTTTTCTTTGAAATCAATGACAATACCAAGTACGTATTCAGTTCTCTCAACTACCTTATATTTCTGTCTCGCAGGACTTTCCTCACCAACAAGCATGTTGCATCTAAAAAAGAAGACGCATTCGAAGAACAACTTGTGCATGTATAATTCTACAAAATTTCCGTATTTTGAGCTAGAAAGATGTCCGACTTATAGATCCAAAGCTCTGAAGCTCTTTCCTATGGAGTAGTCCTTTTTATCGATCTTGGGAATGAAGACCACTTTTACTATAAGCCAAATTGATATATAATCCATCACTGGACTGATAACCTTTTAACACAAGAAGCAACAGCTTTATACTTTTTCCTAATTTAGTTGGCTGCTTAACAGAGGCTTCAGTTAAAATGTTCGACAATAACAGTTGTTTCTAGCTAACTTTCATTAGTGTCAATTGACGAGTTGATTGCGTTCTTTTTTCGCCTATATGTGAAAAAATATGCGTCAAATTCAAATATGACAATTGAAAACGGTCTGAAGATTGACAGTCGACGTCCTTTTTTTTGAGAACTGAAAGGATTTGTTATAAAGCCAGAGTGTAAGCCTGTAGAGATAAAGACGGATTACTACTAGTAGAGTCACAGTCGATGTTGAGAATATGGAAGAACCACTTATATAGACTGTATAACGGCAATAATAGATCTGATACTGCTGTCAGGTAGAATAATCCATTCGCAACGGGCAAAGGTACAAAAGAATTCTGACCTAGATGAAATTAAGCTTGTAATTTCAAAGCTTGAAACTAACAAAGCCGCGGGCGCAGCTAGCCTGACTACTGAGCTATTTAAAGCGGCCGAAGATAAGTTGGTAGGGCGCATGCACCAGCTCGTTGGTAAAATATTGTCGGAGGAAAGCATCCCGATGAATGGAATCTCAGCATCGTTTACCCAGTCCATAAGAAAGGAGACTCCTATAACTGCGCCAACTATAAAAGAATAAGACTCCTTCACATCGTGTGCATGATCTTCTCTGCCGTACTGTGTGAACGCCTGAAAGCCTTTGTGGATAAACTGATAGGTTCCTAACAGTATGGTTTTAAGCCAGCTAAATCCACAATAGACCAAATTTTCACACTGTGACAGATCTTGGACAAGACCGAAGAATTCCAAATCGACACCCACCATTTTTTTTTTGATTTTAAAGATGAGCTATAACGAGCCATATCTAGAATCGACATCCCTGCCAAACTCGTCCGATTGTGCAGGATGAAAAGGAGAATTCGTGCTGCTTCATTAAGGTCGGAAACGAACTAAACGAAAACTTTGATGTTAAAAAAGGATTTAGACAAGTTGTCGCACTGTCGTATTTATGAATGGTGGAGAGTGCGGCACCACACACTTCGCAACGCCTCCATCAAATCAAAACAAACGTAGTCTCTTAAGTTAGTACTCCGTCTGTTTTTTGTCGTTAATTCGGTCGCCTTATTTCCTTTATTATGGTTCGACGCTTGGGTTCCTGCCACTGCATCGTCGCCAACCAATCGTCATCCGTGATGTGTAGATTGAGTACAAATAAAGACGCGTCTCCCACCTCCTTTTCCTCCTCCACCGGATGCTGACTGAGTGCGTCCACATTTGCTGCATACCGCCCTGGCTAATGTACCGTCTCGAATAAAAACTCATTTAACTTCAGCCACTATCTTCCCACTCGTGGTATTATCTTGCGTTTGTTCTTCGTTGCAATGATTGTTTCACAATCCGTAACCACTTTGAACTCCCTGCCTAACAGATACACTTACAGCTTGTAGGAATGAAACTTCCTTGACAGCTTGCGGATATAGAATAAAACCGGGCGCAATATCGGATCTTTCTTCGCCCGTTGAAACAGCACTCCATCTAGCCCAACTGTCGATGCATGGGTATGCACCTCGTGCTCACAATCAGGATGGAAAACCACGAGTCCAAACTCTTTAGTACACTCTCTTCAACTTCTCCAGACCATCTTGCACTGTTTTGCTAGCAATGATGGTGTTGTCTAAATATTTTTCTACGTCCAGGCATGCGGGAAATGCGCCGGAGCGTTTAGGGCATTCTGTTGCATTCGAAGCAACCCTCGTCCGTCGTAAGTGTCGTATACTTTTTACTTTCCTCCTCGATATGGATTTGATGGTGTTGTATGTATATGTTATATAAAAATAGTATACTATACCTACATATACTATATATAGTAATATCGTATGATCATATTATATATATATTAATTGTATTACTTTTGAGTACTGGATGGAATTGAAATTTAACCATTTCACTCTCTCGCTTATAGTCCACTAAACAGGCCACACCTAACCATCCTTTGACTACTTACCTAAAGTAAAAAATAAAATACATACATAGTTGTAAAACATATTTCTTTTCAATCGCGATCAGATGGTACCCCGAAGCCAATTTCAACACCGTAAAGTAAGAGCTCCCACTCAATGACGTCAACATTTCGACTATAATCGGGGAACAGTAGTCCGAAGAAGACGGCCGGATGACTTCCAGCTTGAGTAATTCCTCTACTTTTTCCTTGACGATCTCCCATTTAGCGACAAGGAGCCTGTACGGTTTCATACATACAAGGTTGGATCGTTGACAGCTGGATTGTACACTCACCTAGCTTCGACTCCCCCAACTGATCGGCAACCATAGCGAAGCATTCCCGATAGATGTCGATAATCCCTTGCAACTCCTGCTTATCCTGTTCGCTAAGGTTTCTAACATCGAGCTCCATCACTTCCAACTTCCTTTTGACATCACCTTCGCCTCCCGCCTTTACTCGAAGCACTTGCTGCATTGTGATAAAGGCTGTCGCCGATCGTCAGTTTCCTGAATGATTTTCGACCTTGACCTGCGGTGGGTCCTGTAGATTTCGCCCAGTGATAATTTGATACGGCTGGCTCTCATCTACGGAAACTTCCGCATACGTGCGTCCTAATGTGGTGCACCCTCCACCTCCAAATCTATTCAGGACCGTTTCAAATGGAGCGTACTTCAGGTTTCCATTCACCGCGTCCGATCTGCTCATCGTTACACAGTCGCTATCAAGATCAATAAAAGCTGTCACTTTGCGTCCATTCACTGTTGCTGCCTTCATATATTCCGTTCTCTCGGTTCTTACCAACATTTGACGTGGATACCAACATTCCTACCTGACCCGGTGCTTGCTCTTCCCTCCGCCGCATGTGTTCGCCTCATCGGACAGTCACTTTTAAAGTTTCCTACCTGCTGAAATTGGTAACACGGTACTTCCCCTCTGGTCTTTACTAATTTAGTTCTGAAATACGTTTTAATTAATTTAAATAGAGTGACAAACAAGGCAGAAAAAAAATCCCCAAATCATCCCATCGAGCCGAGGAGGTCTGAGTCATATCCTACTAACGCAAGCCTTAGATGACTAGGAAGGCTGTTAGATATTTAATTAATACTACTCAAGAAACAACAAATACAGCATTCGTGGTCATTCGATTTTTTTTTCTGCTGAATACTATTCATATCAGTAGATTTTCTTGATTATCAGGGTTTCAAATTGAAAACTGCTGCATTTGTCTGGGAGCCCATTAATGTTTTGAGGTTCAAGGTTTCCTATTCGAAAGAAGTAGATGAAATTTCATGTCGAATCTAGCGATCGTTGTGTTTCTTTTTTAAATTGGTTCGGAATAGAGAATGTCAATACCAAATGCTATAAATAAAAAATATATGCTAATGCCAAAAAGTTGGCAGCAAGGATCGAAATGCTTATGAACATACATCTCGCAGAAACATCTAGGTGGTTGTGGTGGAATGGTAATCATCACCGACTGTTAATCGGAAGGTCTGTAGTTCAAGTTGGTTCTATAGCCAAGAACAATTCCTATATGGAAAAACTATGCAACAACATCAGTTGTGAATGAGAGATGATCAAAAAATGCTGACGAAGGCATGCATAACACTCGCAGTATGAGATGACTTGAACATTAATACTCTATGTACCATTTTCAATATAACACCTTAATGGCATGGAAACAAAAAATTAAAAATAAAAAAGTTACTATGAACTACATCCAACGCGACAAATTCAATAGAATCTCTCGAATCCTATCTGGGACAACCACCCAATCTAAGCCAGAGAGGACAAACAGTGCGAAAAGAAGAAGTTATTGACGTTGTAGAGCGCAGTGTTGAAGAGAATCTGAATGAGTCGATTCGCCATCTTGCACAGCAATTACAACACCAATTGTGTATATACAAATTGCACGAACGGCAAATGCACCGAAAACATGATTCCGCTTGATCCTCATTTTCAACGCAAAATGTTGTTCCCCGATGAGGCCCATTTTGGTTAAATGGATATGTAAACAAGTACAATTGCCGAATTTGAAGTGGAGAAAACCCAGGAGCCTTCGTGGAGATGCCTTTCTTCTTCTTCTTAGATGGCCTTATAGCTCTTGAAGAGTTAGAACCAAGCTTCTGTCATTCACTTTGTTTTTCACAGAAGTGAACGGGGCCTACAGTTTAATGCCGATTCCGAACCAGTACCCCACTAAGGAGAAAAGCTACGAAATAACAATTCTATGGGGTTTGGGATCCGAACTCGCTCACCTCGCATCAGCGGGCGGCACACTACCCACTGCGCCAGGGCGCTTTCGGAGACGCCCTTACAACCATTAAAACTAACTATTTGGTGTGCTTTATGGGTTGGTGGAATCATCGACCCATATTTCTTTAGGACGATGTCGGCCAGAATGGTACCGTCAATGGAGATCGCTACAGAAACATGATTTCTGACTTCTTCTTTCCTCAGTTGAATTGCATTGACGTGACAGAGCTTGGGTTTCAACAAGCAAGTGCAACATGCCACACCATCAATTTACTGCGGGAAACATTTGCTGAGGGTATAATTTCGCGTAAGGGACCTGTGAAATGGCCCTCACGATCGTGTGATCTCACGTCTTTAGATTACTTTCTTTGGAGGTGTGTGGAGTCACTAGTCTATGCCGATGAACCAGAGCAGTTGGACGATCTGGAAATCAACATTCGCCTTGTTATTCATGACTTACGGCCCCAGTTGCTCGATAAAGTTGTCGAATATTCACATCACTATTAACGAATGCGTTTCTTTTGAGCTAGCCGTAGTCCGCATATACCCGCACATAATGGCATATAATTATCTATTAAATAAACCTAATATCATAGACATTGACTTAGCATCAAGTGTGCTTTATTTCATATTGAATTTGTATGCCTCTAAAACAAACACCCTTTATAATAAGAATCCTTTAAAACATACAGTACACACTGTTTTATATTAGTCACTTCCTCCCTTCATTTTTATAAAGCATAGTCGCAATTCTAGAACAAGCATTAATTAGTTACTTTGCATATACGAGTATATTCAACAAAATGAGTAACTCACAAAAGTTCTCCAGTGGCATAGTTTCAAACAGGCATAATTTCAAAAGAAAAAAAGGAAAATAGAAACTTTTCCTAAAAACCACGCGAAAAGGTGTTAACTCAAAATTTTATATTCAAATAAAATATTAACAAAAACTAACTATTCTCGCTTCTTATCCTTTCATTTCAGATTATATTGAAGGAGCATTACGGAACGTGAGTCTCATCGTGGAACCACCTGCTGTACGAAAGGGTCAACATGCCACGCTGCGTTGTTTGTATGATCTCAGTGAAGCACCACTTTACTCCGTGAAATTTTACCGCGGCCTATTAGAGTTTTACCGGTATACACCTGGCGAGATTCCAAACACAAAAGTTTTTCCATTTCCCGGACTTTCCGTTATTGTAAGTATGGTTAAAAAAATCAAAAAAAAAAAAAAACACTAAAAACAAGAGATGATGAAAAAAAATATGGCATGTGTCCATTTCCTTATTGTTTGTCTTCCTCTTTCCTGTTTTGTTCCCTAGCTCGTCTGCCTTCCACTCCTCCAATGTTTGCTTCCTCTGACCGCATAGTTACCTTTATGATAAAAGTTGAAAAAAAAAATAAGAAAGTTGGAAACCGCCAATAAGGGGGTCCACTAACCCGTCTCTTTTTTTCATTTTAAATTTCAGATTCCGCTGTCAAATGCCAGTCAAGTCGTAATACGTAAAGTGGGGTTCGGATTGTCTGGAAACTTCTCTTGTGAAGTAACAGCGGATGCACCTCTTTTCTCAACTGCAACAGCATTTGCCAAACTCCAAGTAGTGGGTAAGTAGTGTTTTTGAAAAAAATTTCGATTTGAGATTTAAACGAATGCAGCTAGTGTGATAAGGGCGCATGGCGCGACAGCCGTTATAAGAGTCTAGACTAAGGGCAAAACTTATAATGTAATTGGATTTGTAAATTGAAGGAGTAAGTGCGTTACTAGGAAAGTTTTGACTCAGTTGAAAGCTGTTATATGATTACAATGGGGCGGGCTCAATCCTAATGTTCTTTGGACGATTATTTCACTTAACGTGAGGCTATTGTTTGTGAGTAAAAACCTATAACGATTTGGAATCTGCACTATCTGAACTCATCTGCTAAGTAGATTTTGTGCATATTATAGAAAAATAGGTATTGAACAATCCGAGTGATAATATTATTTAAGGATAGTATAGAGTCCGACAGAACGTGATTGTTGCAGTGTGAGATTTTTATTCACTGAAAACACCTCTGCTCGAAGTAAATTGAAGACTAAAACTAAGTATTTGTATTACTTTATTAATTTAGTTTTAATGCTTCTTGCACATTTCTGTTAATATCGCAGCGGGGGAGGCACCGTCCGATGTGCATTTTTTGCAGATTGGTCTAGAGCACACCGTCCATTCACGGTTGAGAAATATTTGAAAACGAATTGATTCGTGCGCGTCGCTATTTTTGTACTCACTTCAATTTACGCAGGCTAAGTGATGGTCCGAGAACGCAACTTATTTGGTCTTGGGTGCAAAGGTTTAGAGAAGAAGAGACAACGGTTAACAGAACTCCTCCGGGGCCATCAACATCAGCTACAAACGCCGGAACATGTCGCTCAAATTTGACACGAAGTTATGCGAAATCCGCAATTCCGTAGAAATTCCATAAGAAAGATTGCGGCCTTTACGGAAATGAAAAAAACCAACTGTGCAAATTATTCTGAAAAAAAAAAATAATGTTCCACCCATACAAAATCTAAATCAGAAACCTTCACAAGAAAGACGATATTTTTGAAACAGCACGAACCTTTGGGAACCTATTGTTTAGTGATGAATCACATTTTCATATCGACGGCTACGTACATAAATAAACAAAACTTGCGTTACTGGTGCCCAAACAACTTTAGAGAACGCCGTCAAAAACGTTTACATTGTCCCAAAACGACGGATGGTGTGCCATTTCTGCCCGAGGGATAATTGGCTCTTATTTTTTTAACCAACAAGAGACAATCCCTGCTGAAGAACGATCGACGAATTTCTTTTGCCGCTGTTCTGTAGCTGCAGCTGTTGCCCGGGCACAACAACAGAACGCTATTTCAGCAAGACGGTGCTACACCACACACGGCTAGCATCTCAACAAACAAATTGGTCAGCAAGTATGGAGACATACCCTGGCCACCTCGCTCTCCAGACCTCACACCTTGCACCATTAAGTCGAAAGACATAGTTTTAAGAACGTGCTGTCTAGTGCTTGGCACTGGTACACGGTTCGAGGGGGGGACATATTAAATAAATATTGTCCCATCTACTGTTCCACTCATTGTAACCTTGGCGTGGAGCCATTTTTTTTATATTGTAATAACAATAATAAAAACTTTTGTGGAGCTGGTGATAGTAACAGATGGCAATTTGCTTCAGGTGATAGAGGGTTAGAGCAGTTGGCAAAGGGGTGTTTTAGGTGATAAGAGTTAACACAATAAGCGGCTGAAAGTAATTCGGGCTAGCTCCAACCTTGGCCTTATCTCACACTTCCCATTCGTCGTGATTTTTTCTTGTCGGTGCTATTTGAAATTTCTCCTTCTGAATTTATGAATTTCTTAAGAATTTTTAAAATACTGAATTGAATAAGGGAGCTCAGAGTTCTAATAGTTGATCATCAATATCCACCTCAAAATATTCTACCAGCATTCATTTACAACCTATGTAGGAGAAGGGAGGCTTAGTATCAAACGGTGCTTCAACGCTAGTTGCACCAATGCTAAGCTATATTCAGACGGAATGGGATATGAACATCTAAAACATCTTATAAAGAGTTGTTGACGCATTTTTCAAAAATTCCCTAAATCACCGTGACTTTCAAATTTAAATGTACATCGATGGTAATAGGAAAAAAAGAAACGTCTCCGATTGGCATTGCAAAAATATTAAAGACACAGAAAGAGATCTGATAAATGTAAAAGCAACTTAGAGATTCATCCTTGTACAAGGGTTATCGTTTACCTCGTTACACCCCGGTTGAAAAATGCCATGAACTGCTGGAGATTGTCGCATTAAAAGATAAACATCTTCGCTTTACCCATTATCAGATATTTAACCCCTTGTACGGAGGAATTTCATTTTCACACAACCTCCCACCATCTTATGCCATTTCCGCCAGTTTCACTGCCAACATCGCTTTTGTCGTCGTCATGGCCACCGTTTCCGCCCAACAATTTCTCTGTACGTTTACTTTGCCATTATAATTGCTCCCCAGATGTCTACTCAAACTTGTCTATGACTATAATTGCTTGTGAGCGTTTGTGAGTAGCTCTCAAGTTTTGCCAACATCCATGCCAGGGACAAGTGCCATCTCTTACCTCCCATCCGGCGATTTCTGCTCATAAACGAAAACAAATACGAATACGAATGCGAGTACTTGTATGTCCACATATTACGTACGTGAGCGGGAGGTTTTCTTGAATGTGAGTTGGATGTGCCATGACATTAGATGTCACATTGTGAGCTGAATACAGGAATGGAAAACCAGGAAGCGTGAAAGGCAACAGCATGTGTCGCAACGCCGAAATACTATTTTATGAGTAATTTAACGCTCTTTATAGCATCAACTAGCACTAAAGTTAGGATCCATAAAACGGCAGTGTGGCAGGAGCAGGAGCAGGAGCGATGGGCATTGGGATAGATCGTTGTCACAAATTCAACGCCACTTGAACGGGAGGGCAATCGCACAAACAGTCGAAACAGTCGCTCGTTTTGCCGTTCGAGTGACGGATGGCTGTGTTGTGTCTCCGTGCCGAAAATCAACTATGGATAATGCCAGAAGCACGTTGTTTTTGTTATTGTGGATGGCCGTGATGTTGGCGGTGGTATCAACGTTTCCTTAGAATTTCTTTCAATTGACAGTAACAGTCTTAAATGAAGTAGAAGGAGTGTAGACGAATGGTGTTTAGCTTGTAATGATATTCTCCAGGGATATGGTTCATGATACGGCGTAGCAGAAAGAATTTATGTGAGAATCAGTATGTCCAGGGCGAGAGATTAGGAGATGTTATTTGACTTTATTAAGACATTGGGCTGGGTTGGATGGCTAAAGTTAAATACTGGCATTGTTTAACGACAGCAAAATTATCGACGGAGTGAGGATTTATGACGTGGAAATGTAAACCTTTCAAGGAGGCACGGAACTGTGTTATGACAGATTGCTTGAATTTTATTAATGTGTTGACTTGCAACATTAGATGGTTACTCGTATAACGATTCCCTCATCTCCAGTTGTTGTGTCATTTCAGTAAGGAAATTATGGAAGTGGTAAAAAAGTTCTAATTTTTATGATGAAAGACGGAAAACACGCATGTAGTGAACTAAAGTATACATATATGTAGAAAAACTGCTCCTTGAGCATATTTCTGCCTGGAACCATACGTGATTTAGCCTTAATTGAACAAGCCACGCTTAGCACTCATCTAATTAGAAAGTAGCAGGTCAAATTTTGATATTTTATAAAGGCATATTGGGTTGCTCAAAAAGACATAAATTCGCCTTTATGTACAGGTACATACATACGCATGATAGATGTATTTGATATAATACAATTTTGCGCAAACTCGCCAAATTTTGTTTTATTAATTGAGAAAACAACCAAAGTAAGGAAAATGTTTTATAAAGCTTATGGAAAAAAAACGGAGATCGCCGGTGCTAGAACTGATTTGCCCGATTCTTTGATAGTAATGGTAAGACTTTTATATTTAAATAAAACACAGAATATTGGAGATATCCGGCAGAAATTTATTCCACGTACAATATAATACACATGCAATATAAAATTCGATCTCATTTATAAGACTATCGCTAGCACGTTTAGAGCAATCCAACTTTGGAGTCAAATTTTCACCACTCCGCATACACATTACGCCTGAACTTTGGCAGTTTCGCGTTCAATTTTGGCCATGAATTCCTCTTACATTCTTTGCGCATTGGATTAAACCAACGGTTTTTTTTGGATACAGTGAAGTGTCCTGGTTTGTTGCTGCCATTAATACACATTTTGCTTACTGACAAGGCCCAAATGACTTTCATGATTTTTCGATAACATTCTGGCTTATCTTCTTTTACATGGCCATATGAAACCGCTTGGTTTGGTATGGTTTCCTAGCTCGATATTTGGATACCTCATGAGTTGAACAAAAAAAATTGTCTGACTATGCTCAGGAAATCCTACGATCGACGCAACAAGTAGAAAACTATCCAGTCTTAAAGTCTAATCGAAGACAAAGACGAAAAAGATTTATATACATTAATGTCAATAGAAAAGAATCTTGCGTAGGCCACACAAGGCATTATAAGGAGAAGCAGAGGCAGATATATTAAAAAAAATATTCTGCTCTTAATTTAGTAAGATTAAAAGTTACCACTTTTCTATGAGCTGTTTTGACTTTTTTTTTTTTTTTTTTTTTTTATTTTTTTTTTATTATAATAACAAATGACAATATAAACAATAAGGTACAATAATATTAAAACAATGATTAAGTTAAAAAGTAGTCTGCAATCTATAGTTCAGAAGGAACTAGAATTGAAAGCAGCTAAAAGTTCAGTGACAAATATAGAAAGAACAAGATTCCAAATGTGAGTGTAAATGGGGTCTTAGATAATCTAAACATAAATAAATATAAATAACTATGTAGCAGAAAATAAAAGTAATAACATATAAAATATAATTAAAGCGGCTCAGCTAGGTCGAAACCAAAAATAAATTAAGAATGTCTACATAACTAAAGTTTAAAAGCCACGATTTTACCTTTTTAAGGAAAAGTGATTTAATTCGAATACACCTTATGTTACTGGGTAGATAGTTAAAAAGTCTTGGTGCAACCACAGTGAAAAATTGGCGAAAGATTTGCAAATGGTGGTGAGGTACTTGAGCTAGATTTTGGACATTAATTCGTAAATCATAGGTAGATGAACTTCTGCTTAGTAAATATCCAGATCTTTCGAAAAATATTTTAAGAACTTTGTAGCAGTATAAATGTTTCAAAGGTAGAATATTAAGGTTTCGAAAAAGTGGTAGGCTACTAGATTGGCGATTTTTATTACAGACAATACGAATGACGTGCTTTTGAGACACAAGAAGAGGATATATTTTATTATAATAAGTGCAGCCCCACGAAGATAAACCATACTCAAGTTTAGAATGGACTAAGCTATAATAAATGCATTTAAGAAGTGTAGGTGAGCAGTAAGGTTTAAGATGGTAAATTTGCCTAGTAGCAGCCATACAATACTTTTTAAGAGCAGTTGTATGCTCGGACCAATTCATTTTCCAGTCTAGTAGAACTCCGAGATATTTAAATTGTTTAACATCCTCGACATAAAAACAATTATCGGAACATTTGAGTTCCTCAAAATAAGTCTGGGAATTGCAAGTTGAAGTGCAAGAGTTACTGCTATGCTTGAATCTTGTACAATTACCACAGTGAAAAAGAAAAGGTTCATAGTTTACAGCCTTACCACTAGGATTAAAAAGCATGATTTTGGTTTTATCGCTTATGACCAATTTGTGGACTTTAAACCAGTGGCTTAGGACTTCAAGATCATGATTGATATTGGCAGAAAGGTTTAAAGCAGAGTCCTCAGAGAAGGCACAAGCCATATCGTCGGCAAATGCTGTAATTTTGCTGCTATATTTTTGTAGAAATAGTGAATTGATGAATATTAGGAAAAGTAAAGGACCAAGTACAGAGCCCTGGGGAACACCTATAGGCACAATGCGTATAGAACTTAACTTGCCATCAATTCTTACTCTTTGAGCACGGTTGGATAAATACGATCTAAACCAAGAGTGGACACTGCCTCTAAAGCCACACTTAAGTAATTTGTCCAAGAGTATTTCGTGATCAACAGTGTCAAAGGCTTTGGTTATGTCAACAAAAAGCGCAGCAGTAAGTTTTCTTTTATCAAGGCCATTATATATATGTGAGCAGAAATCTAGAAGGGCGCTTTCAGTGGAATGACCTGTCCGAAACCCAAATTGACACTTACTAAAAAAACTGTTTTTATCTAAGAACCGGATCATTCTTACTTTCAAGGCTTTTTCAAAGATTTTTGAGAATACAGATAGTAAAGAAATAGGCCTGTAATTGTTTATTGAAGTCTTATCACCCTTTTTGAACAGAGGTATTACCTCAGCTTGTTTTAAATATTTAGGGAAGATACCGCACTCAACACTTTTATTGAAAACATAACACAAAATATCAGTAATATTAAAAGCAATTCTTTTAATAAAGTTGTTTGAAAAACCGTCAGAAGTTTTAGAGTTTGAATTTTTAAGAGACATGATAATTTTGAACAGTTCACAAGACGCAATTGGATCGAAGAAAAAACTATTAGAACACGTTACTTCATTGGATAAGCATGTACAATTACAGAACGATTCACAATTGTCAGAGACTACTTTGGTACCTATTTTGGAAAAGAAAGAATTAAACGTGTCTGCTAAAATCTTATTATCGGATATTAAAACTTCATTGACTTGTAGACAAAAAATATGTGATTAATATGTGATATCTCATTTCATTTATTTATTAGGCTTTTACATTAAGATATAAACATTTTTTAGTACTTATTACAATATTTGAATATGATATTAAACTTAATACTATTATACAATAAGTTTCTTAAATCTCAGTATAGGAAAAGTTGAGAGGTTTATGTTTGATGGGTGGCAAAATACCGGAAGATTGCATTCTTAAAATATGATTAATTTGTGATTGATCTTAGATACGAGTAAGAAGGCCATAGTCGAACAGTGTGAATAAAGAATAGGCGAGAAGAGTAGGGTGAAGTTTAGTCTATTATATAAGTACTACTATAAGTTGACTACGTTTATTTATAATTTTATGTTGAAATATATGTACAATTCCTGGTATTGATGTATTGTCTTAAACTGCCACCTAGCAAGCCCGGAGTACACCGAGATAGGTTCGCATCGGTAAAAATCATGAATGTAGCGCACTGCATCATTGAAGGCTGTTTGTAACTTACGCTGAGATAGTGAACCTAGACTACTATATACCACTTCAGCATATGGTACCAGCGACAAGATTAAGGAAGTTACCAGTTTTCTACGTGTTTCTCGTGGTGTAAAATATGCACTAGACCACAGTTTGCGGAGACATTCATAGATACGGCTAATGACCATATTGGTATGATAGTTATAAATCTGGGCCTTAATTCTGGAATTGTTAAGAAACAGGTCAGGCATGAGATCGGAGCTGAACTGTTTTTTGGAAATTGGAATTGCTTGAAACTTAGTCTGGTTGAGGAGTAATCCATTGGTAATTGACCAGCAGTTTCGTTTCAGACCATCATTTTTTAGGTAAACAAGTTCATTAAGGTTCATTAAGGATACAGTTTGGAGAGATGTAATTGAACATCATCAGCATATAGATGCACTGAGCAGTGTTTGCACACTAACCTGAGCAGAAAAGAATCGGCCCTAAAATTGAGCCCTGTGGAACAACTTGCTTTACTTCCATGAGAGATGAGTAACTTTCTCCGAGGAACACCCTCTGTGACCTATCAGAAAAACAGCCATTCAGTAACCGGACCACGCCGTCACTGAAACCAAATTTGTTCTTCAGCTTCCAATATAAGATACTATGATTAACTTTATCAAAAGCCTTTAAAAAGTTCAGTAAGCAGAGAAGAGAAAAATGATTTCTATCATTGTCGTACCTCTTCTAGCAGGCTGACGAACACCTGTGATTAGCTCTAAAACAAGGTTGCTGAACATACAATAAATTATATAAAATTATTTTGTAATCTGTTTTGCAATGATTTTCTAAAAGACTTTAGATAAGTATGGCAGAATGCTATTTGGCCTAAAATCGGATAATGCGGTAGGTAAAACTCTAGCGATTTTCCACAACTGTGACCAATTTATAATATGGGTAGATGTGAGATGATCAGCGGTAAAATAAGTTTAACGAAACATATCGGTATGCCATCTTCACCAATGGAATTGAAGTAGATAGTTGCAAGGCTTGGGATAGTTTCATTTTCTGTAGCTACTACAAACTCATCCCGTTTGGGAAGCGAGTGTTCAGGTTCTCTAGTTTGATCAAGTTCGAATTCATTAGAGCAGGGGCTCTCCCTTAAAAAGGCATGATTAAGTTCATCGAGATCGATATCACATTTAGAGTTGTCATTACTACTAGATAATTCAACTTTACGCAGGTGACTCCAGAGTTTTTTGGAGGGAGAGATGTGTTTAGTTTAGCCGCGAAATACATTTTCTTCGAGTCTATCAATTCGATTGCTATGCGGTTTGAATATAACCTTGCAATTTAGACCTAATTTGTAGTAAATTGCTACTCCGCCACTCGTTGTATCAGTAGGTCGATCGTTCCTAAAAATTTGTTAGTTCGGTATTTTATAATGTAATTCGTGCATACTCGATTTGAGCTAGGATTCGCTTACACAAATTATGCAGACGACAGAATTATTTTGTAATATTATAGTAAAAGCTTACGTAGTAATAAAAGATTGAAGCATTCATCGGAGACTAAGAGCGCAGTTAAGCAGGTGTCGTGTTCTTCTCGATAGAATCTCATTGAGCCAGCGCACACGGGAGTAATTCTACCAGAAGGAAAACTGGTGTAATGCTCTACTCTAAGCGCACATGGGATGAGTGACTCCGACAGAAAAAATTGACTATGTGAACCTCGTTTCATTGTGTTAGTGACGAATTACGATTGAAGTGAAATACCAGAAAAAAAAGGTCCAGACTTGAAAATAAAGAGTTGTGTTAGTTTTCTACCCTGTTCTACCACTCAATACGGGGTAGAAGATTTTACACTTTCATACTGCACACTTCATCTCCCTCTCCCACAAAATCAGTTTTCTGCCGGTAGAAATATTCCCCTGTGTGCTTGCCCGTTGAGATTACCTAGTGGTTTCGCAGTGAAACCACACACTTAAATTTTTTCTCTATATTCCTAGTGGCTTCATGGTAAAACCAAGTGTATTTCTACGAACTGTTACTCATTTTACAACGGTAATTTTTTTTCGATTAATTTTCAGTGCGTTATAAGTAATTTTTTTTTGCATTAGTTTGATGGTTCGAGTCATTTTAAGTGGTTTTTATTGACACCTCCGAGAACAAATTGATAAAAGCTGTTATTCGACTCGAAGCCCAGGTCATACGGACGAAGTTCGATGGAATGTAGTTTGCAAAAACTCCATGCACACTTCAGAACAGTGTTTCTCTCTTGTGAATAGCTGAATTTGAATACAATTTGAGGTGTTATTTGTTTCGTTTTTTAACACGAAAGATTTTTGATAAGAGAGTCTTACAATTATCATATCATTGTAAAAAGAAAGTCCTCATTGATCAGTCATACGAGTGTGATGTTTAAAATGATGTAAGACCATGTACAAGTTTGGTCACACAGTAAATATTGTTCAAGCTTGATTGGGATACGTTGCCGAATCTAAATTCTCAAACTGTCTTTGAATGATAGAACGTTTGATCCTAATTAAACGGCATCTTGGCAAACGCCATGTAGAAAAATTTAGGAAATTTTACGGAAATATTATAATGAAGTTGTCGGAAAATGACAGAAGGTCATTGAACAAAGAGGCGAATATATCATTGCTAAGTATTAAATACGTATGTTGAGTGTACGAGTATATAAAACAATCAAACCTAAGAATTAAACGAAAAAAGCGCAATGACTTTTTCAAAAAGATTATAAGCGATATGAGCTCGATATTGGCCTAACTCAAACCCAGTGTAAAATTATGTGTTTTTCAGTGTATAGGACTGTAGTGTGTTCAGGTATATAAGTATAACACTTTTATATGCTTCTGTCCAAGGATACGAAGTTACACTGTTCACCTTATTTTGATATCTGCTCTTCACGAAAAGACATCGGTTTATTTTCTGATACATTTCTTTGGCCTTTTCATTTAATATTTATTTGAGTTTTTATAAATATCTCTATCTAAAACACATATCGTATATTGGAGCAATTTTATAGGGTTTTCCTTTATATGTACAAAAAAAAAATTTATTTAAAATAAAATTGAAGAAGTACATATATTATTCAGAGTATTTTCTATCGCTGACCACGATCTTTCAAGCAGGATACGAGTACCATGTCGAAAGAACATTCACCGTTATATACAATCGGAGGATGGATTCGTTTTTTGTTATCCTCGTAAAGAATAAGCTTCTGCTTAGATCAACAGTCGTCGATTCAATTAGTGATACTAATGATTTGAACGCTTCCAAGTATTTTTTGACCAGTGTTGCGACCTGTAGATGTATCTTCAGAGTATTCCGATCATTTTTCCTTCAATTTACGCCTCGAACGTAGGGTTCACTTGGTTTCAAAAGCTCATAGCAGATCACACTTAAGCTTACATCCATGGGTGACGGTTGGCCTACCTGACCCATTTCCAATTACCTATTTCGGCAACTGGAGTTGCCATAAGTGATCCGCTTATCCCCACTGTTTCTTATTGTGCTGAAGCAGGCATTTGCCTCACCTCACTTCTCTTTCAATTCGTATGGGACATAGTATGTACGAGTATCTTCACCTTTGGGTCATCATCATAGCTCCAACGCGTATTCCAACCATTGACAAAGTCAACTCACAACCATTCGGTTCCTACAATGCTTCATGTTTGTAGCATCTTCGTCTGTGTATATCGTTGTTAGAATCACGTTTTTAGAATATTGCAAAATTTTCTATTTCTCACATTATCGAAGGCTTGATCCAGCTTGAAAGCATGAAGAAACACAAAAATTCTAATTAATGCTCAAGACTTTAAATGTTCATGTTTACAATATGTACTCGCATAATCGATTTCTCGATCTCGATTATGGATTGATTTATTTTCAATTTATTCTTGAAGTCTGTCTATTATCAACACTATTTTGGGTCCCTCCTGTGAACAACATCTCAACAGCATATTAGATATTTAGTCCTGAGGTATTTTTTTTAGATCTTTGATTCCTTATAAAATAGAGCCTATTGCATAACTTGAAATTGTAAGTGTTGTAAGCCAATCAAGTGCACAACCAAAATGTTATTGAACAATAAGAAAAGCCTTCGACTTTCCCTGGAGACCAAGAATCCTAACAATTTATGTCCTTTTCTCGAACCAAAAGAAAACAAACTTCACAGCCTTCGAAACCGTAAAGTGAAAACAAATCTCCACAAAAAGGCATTCTGTATGGCTTTAAGAAAGCTAAAGTGAAATAAATGTTTCAATTATAAGCCAATTTGCAAATAAATTTTTATTATTCATGCCAAACACCCTCTATATGTTGATCATCCTTAAAAGCAGCAAACATTCGCCACTCGTCACCCCTCACTTTGGCTTTAATATGCCTTCCGACCATACACGCCAAACCAAATCGAGACTGAAAAAGAGATACAAAAAAAAGAAACTCTTTAACTCAACTACAGCACAACATCGACTTGCCACCTCTTTGTCGTGGTCGTGCGACAATTTCCGAGCCGGGAGGGGATGCTTGCTTGCTTTTCCTTTTTTTGATCTCACAACTGGAATATCCCCTGAGCATTATGCTAATTCGATCCAATTTAAAGCCAGAAGAAGCAAACGAAACAGAGATAAAAAAAGCAGTAATATGGGTGGCAGGGAAAGTGCTGGAGAAGATTGTGTCAATAAATCTGACAAAAACAAATTTCCCTTGTTTGTTGCTCATCCTTTCTTCATTTTTTTTTTACTTTATTCTTGCGTTTCCGTTTTGTTGATACTTGATGCCTACCCCGGGGTATATTTTCGTCATCCTTTTCCGGGTGTTTTGACGCACGCCAAATGTTCACCGTCAGTGGAAGTATTTCCTTTCCGAACCGGTTATGGTGTTAAGTGGAGTAAGACTTTTGGCGAACGAGTATCCTTGCCATTATCTTGGCGTCAACCTTTTCGAATGATACAAACCCTGTTGCCAGGAAATCCCTCAACCAATAAAACTATGGCCAGTTTGGGTCCTCCTTCCTACCTAATGCAGTTTGCCTTTAGAGCCTTTTCTCGCTGTTCGTTTTCTCTTTGGTTTCGCAAATTACGAGTATGTCTGGCTTCAGTATTTCCGATTCTTTGTCTGCATAGTCCTGGCACCAAACTCATACGTATTACTAATTCGGAAGGGGTTTTCCTATCTTTCAATACAATACATATTACCCCAATACCGTACAAGTAATACATATGTTTTGTGACAACGACTTTCCTCCTTCAACCCTTCCCGGATATACATATATTACAGCACACATTAAACCTTTTTATAGGTAGTACAGCCAATTTGGCTCGAAAATACAAGTAAACCTCACACCGGTAGAGTAAACAAGTTCGAAATTATTTCCGGTTGAATAGAAACCAAAGTGTCCTCAGAAATCCGGTTACCAAGTCGGTGGCAAAAAACCAACAACCGTTGCTTGATTGGGTTTTATAATCAGGTCAAGACGTCTTTTAATACTAAGGACACACATCTAGAGAACCAATTAGGTCTTGTCGAGTTTCGTACAGAAATATGTAATATATTTGGAAATACATCGGAGACTTGAAGTACTTCAAAGGATTTTATTCAATTTTCGTACTCCTTTTAAAAGAATGAGAAATGTATGTAAGAGCAGGCATATCAAAGGATGAAATCGGCTTAAAAACCTCAGTCTAGACAGAAAGGAATACATCCGATTCTGATTGGAACTAAAAAAAACAGAAATTTCCCCCATACTCGAGATGAAAGTGAAAAACCTCCTTGAATATACGATAACTCGTCTACATATGTATGTTGGTGTTAGTAGTACATATATTTCCAAATTTCATGTGAAACCACTTAATTAGATAGAAGTAAAAGTTAAAGATAGACTTTGGTATAGAAAGGATACAATAAATACAATAGTAAGTGGGTACACTAATAAAGGCTGTACTCAGTTTTTACGATGATGTATCGAGTTGATATAAAACCTTGGTTCGTGAAACTAAGTAAGGATGTTATGCTGTGTACTTGAATATTGATTTAGACATCGCTTTCCTTTCGATTCCTTAAGGCTTTTTAGCTACCATCAGGTAGCAGCGATACCTATCGCTTGTCATAAAAGGCGACTAAACAAAGGTAAACAAAAATCACATCTAGGCAATTTAGAAAACACCAAGGTGAGCCTAGGGACACATATGCCACCATTAAACTGCCCCACAAGTGTGCATGCAAATCAGTGGGTTGACACGACTGGAGATCACCGGTGTTGTAAGAGTAAGATCAATCAAAAAAAATAATAAAAAATCTGGAGCATGCCCGTGTCAAAAAAGGAAGGGAAGAATGAAAACGGTCAAACCGTAGCATTATGGAAAAGAACGCTAAAAGGAAAAGCACTACCCCGCCAGGCACTACTAATGGTCGTGATCCTGGGACGAGCAGCAATGCTCGGGTCAGAGCTATAGGATTTCCGGGGGATAGCAAAGTAATGCAACGGCGTAAGCCACATTTAAGAGTCGCGAGTTGGAACGTTGGAAGCATGAGTGGGCGCAGCTATGAGCTTGAAGAAATGATGGTTAGAAGGCGAGTAGACATCCTGTGCGTACAAGAGACGAAATGGCGAAACACCGGTAATCGGGCACGTTTCTTGGACGTTAAAACAAAAGCCTACAAGATGTTTTACTATGGATTGGAACAAGGAAAAAACGGAATCGCCATCATCCTTGCGGCAGAGTTACTTGGCAACGTCTTAACCATTTCAAAGTCCAGTGACCGTTTGATGGCTCTCAAATTGGTGATGCATGGTGAGGTGTGGAACATCGTAAGCGCATATGCCCCTCAAGTAGCATGCGAACAAAAAGAGAAAGATGCATTCTGGCTAGATTTCCGCAACCTTGTCAAAATCATCCCAAAGGAAGAGCTTTTGTTTGTTGGGGGAGATTTAAACGGACATGTCGGGAAGACAAGCGAAGACTATGAAGGCTACCAAGGAGGGCTGGGATACGGCACCAGGAACTCTTCAGGTGAAGATATCCTAAACATGTGCAAGTCGTACGGTCTTATAGTGCTAAATACCATGTTCGTCAAACAAAGCCGGCACCTGATCACTTATAGCAGCGGCGGAAATGAAACTCAAATAGACTATCATTTGGTATCCAGTTTCATGAAGCCACGAGCTAAAGATTGCAAAGTGATCCTGGGAGACGCGATCGCCCCTCAACACCGTCTCCTCCTGACTGAATTTTTTATGGATGCGAGAAAGAAGTCAAAGCAGCAAACGAAGGTGTCTGAGAGAATCAAGTGGTATAAGCTGGATAAAGGAAAAGGCGAAGCTTTTATTACCATCATGGAAAACTACCTCTCTTCCATTATCGGTGAGGTCGGTAATGAGGAGTGCAGAGCACAAGACATGTGGGATTCCCTACAACAATCTGGCCTGGAGAAAGCCAAATCACTGCTCGGAACATCTAAAGGCCCCTGCCAACACGCAAAAGAAACCTGGTGGTGGACAGACGAAGCCAAAGCAGTGATACACGAAAAGAAAATGGCTTTCCAAGCTTGGTCAAAGTGCTCTTCTACTAATAGAGAGGAAAAAGCTTGCCGTGAAAAGGTATATAGATGTTGCAAAGGTATCGCGAAGAAAAAATGCGCCGAATTCAAAGCGAAAAGCATGGAAGGCCTCTATCAGGAGTTGGAAGAAATATCGTCTTCCGCGTCTGACAGGAACCAGGCTACCCAGGAGCTTCGACAAAACAATTTGAACAAAGGAGCAAATATCTTTAAGATAGCCGCCCAGAGAAGAAGAAATGCTCAGGAGATTCGTTTCCCAAAGTTTATTAACAATGCTGAAGGCCAACTCCTTGTGGAAGACGAAAAAATTCTCCACAGATGGCGACAGTATTGCGAGGAACTTCTCAACGAACAGTTTCCCCGAGTGTACTTTCCAAGAGCTGCCCCGAATCATGCCGAAATATCCGACATCACAGTCGAAGAAGTTCGGTACGCGGTTAAAAACTCCAAGAAAAGAAAAGCTGTTGGGCCGGACGGGATACCCTCTGAGTTCTGGAAAAAGATGGGAGACATCGGGTCTAGATGGCTCATGGTTCTTATCTCCAAACTTATGAGAGGCGACACTATGCCTAATCAATGGAGGGAAAGCTATCTTCTTCCATTGCACAAAGGAAAGGGTGATACGCGAAATTGTGATAACTACCGTTCTGTCAAGCTGATGTCGCACACCATGAAGATCGTTGAACGGGTATTAGATAGCCGACTGCGAAAAATAATACGACTATCTGATGACCAGTGAGGGTTTGTCTCGGGTAAATCAACAACAGATGCAATCCAAAGTATAAGGATCATGATGGAAAAGCATCGTGATTCTTCAAAGGACTTGCATATGGTGTTGGTTGATTACGAGAAGGCCTTTGACCGGCAACCAAGAGATCTTTTATGGGTGGCGCTAAGACAAAAAGGAGTTCCAGAAACCTACGTGCGAGTGATTATGGACATGTACGAAAGAGCAAAGACAAGAGTAAGATGCACTGCAGGAGTCACCGAAGAGTTCGCGATCAAAGTCGGTGTACACCAAGGGAGCGTCCTCAGCCCACTGCTTTTTATAGCAGTCCTTGATTGCTTGCTTGAAGGAAAAGTGACGGACCCCAATGTGCACCAGCTATTCTTTGCTGACGATGGGGCCATTATAAGTGATGATCAGGCGTCCCTACAACGAGCACTTGATGTGTGGGTGGACATTTTTGAGGGACACGGGTATCGTATTAGTTCAAAGAAGACAGAGTATCTGTGCTGCCCGTTCTCTGACCCTCATCAGCCTATTCCAGACATTTACTTGAATGGAAGAGTGCTTCCCAAGTGTGAAAAGTTTAAATATCTGGGATCTATGATTAATAGAGAAGCAACTTGTGATGACGACATCAAACATCGCGTAAGCGTAGGGTGGATGAAGTGGCGGGAAAACTCCGCCATCTTCTGTGATCGAAAAATGCCCCTCTACACTTCAGTTGTACGTCCGGCGCTCACATACGGTTCACAATGCTGGACAATGCACAAAAAGTATGAGAGCAAATTAACGGCAACTGAGATGAAGATGCTTCGCATGACAGCGGGAGTAACAAAGCGTGACAGAATTAGAAGTTCAAAGATCCGAGGAAGCCTCCACGTAAAAGAAACCATCACAAGAAATATAGAGCGCGACCGACTCAGTTGGTATTGCCATGTTCAAAGGAGAGATCCTTTGAACCCCGTCCAAAAGGCGTTATCAATCAACATTCCAATTTCAACACGCAAAAAAGGCAGGCCGAAAAACAATTGGTGCAAACAAATGCAAAAACACCAGCATTTGATTGGCCTCAGCGATGAAGTAATCCCAAACCGGGAAGCCTGCCGCTACTTTCTGAGGTCAAACCGGCAGACCCCACAAGCGGACCAGTAGGAATGCAGTTAAGTGGGAAGGTTATGGTCCTACACTTCTGACCATAACAACGCCGCAGAAAAAAGGAAAAGAAGAAGAAGGCTTTTTAGCTACCTTCAAGTTTATTACATATCTCATAGACTGCATTGTTCGAAATTGAATGGAACTATAGTGTTGGACCTTATATCTACTCCCTCTTAATATCGATAAGGCAATGATAAGGCTAAGGACAAAATAAACACGGACTTAATCGATTTCTTGAAATTCATAAAAAAAGAATAGTACTGAGAGCTTGTGCTTTAAAACCTATAAGGAGATCACAGACTTCAATAACATAGGACTTAGAACTACCTGCCATAAGTTCTATTACAGCGCTTATCATTCAAAACTTCTTGCGGGAATAGAACCGTTAACTTTTTTTTTCCGAACTCATGTGCTGAGCGGTGACGAATACTAGTCAGATTGGTTTCAGGTTGCAAACTATTAACGTGGAGTGGGGCGTTAAAGAGAATCGAGTCGCGGTAATAGCGTTGCATAAGTGCGGAAGGGTTTAACAAATACCCTTCTCAATAGACGTAGATGGATCTTGCAATAGGACTCTACTCCAGTGCACAAAGGCAAAACCACGCAGGAGTGGTATAGAGTCAATATTCCTGGATTTATAGCAGCAGAAGATTGGCCATCGGGGAGTCCAGAGTCAACTGGATTATGGTTTGTGGTGAGAATTGTAGCACATAGCATGCATGGCCTCCCCACAGAAACTTGGAAACCCTTACAACAGCATTAACCAGAACAGCGTCCACGATCTCCATGGAAACGGTACGCGCCGCTATAGCCCAATGGTAACACCGTTTGAAAGTTTGTTTTAAAGCAAAAGGCGGTCATTTCGAATGAGTCCAATTTTTTTTGAATACTCAATATTGTGTTCTAGTAAATGAAATAATTTTGAATACAATATGTTTATTGTGTTTTTTATGACATTTTAAATTTGTAACAGAAGTTATGGAAGGTATGATGATCTAGCCCGTAAGTTTGTATATTTCCCTATTCTCTGGCTGCCTAGCAAGATTTTTATTAAAGATTTTTAAAAATTAAATTTGAAGGTACACTGGCTTGCGTTTTTTTAATCGTCTATTTGCGTTGACTTCCTGTGCTGGTAGATTTCGTAATTCGTTGTTTGAATAGTAACATAGTGAGATTTGATGTTTTTTGCTATTTTTTTTGATTTCGTCTTTAACGGTGGTTATGTTGAGATTGCGCTGCAGGTCTTCGTTGGTAATGTACCACGGTGCATTAACAATCGTTCGTAGGATTTTTGTTTGTAGTCGTTGAATAATGTTTAAGTTTGTCATGCGGTAGTGCCCCAAATTTGGATCCCGTAAGTCCATATGGGTTTTATTATTGTCTTGTATATTAGGAGTTTGTTTTCTTGGAGTTTTTTCCAAGAAGCCAATATAACTGCCTACATTTATTTTTGATGACGTTTCGTTTGAATATTTTATGCGGTTTCCATGTCAGTTTATTGTCAATAATTATTCCCAGGTACCGTGCAGCATTGCCGATAGTAATTTCTTTGTTGTTTAGTCTGATGCTTTGTGGATCATATTCATATATGACTTGTGCGATTTTGTTCTCGTTTATCACGATTCCCCATTAGCGGAACCAGGCGGCTGTTCTATCTAGGGCTAAGTTAGTTTGTTGTGTAGCAAATTTAATGCATTTGTTGGAGGATAGAATAACTGTGTCGTCTACTAACGTAGCTAGCATGGAGTTAGTTAGCCTTGGTATGTCGGATGTGTAGAGAAGATAGAGCGTTGGTCCTAAAACACTTCCTTGAGGGACACCTGCATCTATTTTGTATAGTTCGGACTCGGAGCATTCGTCATTGTATTGGACATAGAAGTGCCTGTCCTCTAAATAACTTTTGATAACATTTTATTAAGTTTAAATAAGAGTCCTTTGTGCCAAGCACTATCGAAAGCATTTGTATTGATTGTAGTAGTAGTTATAGGTGAGGTTAAAATGTTTTGTTCATTGATAGTGTTTGTGAATGTACTTTTGAAGTAGTCAGCCAGGGTTTTAGCTTTGCGCCCAGGGGTTCTGGAGCAGGATCGATCAGCATTCATCAATGGTAGCTGGTGTGTGGTTCCGTTTTTTAGTCTCTTAGTTAAGTTCCGTAGCGAGTAGTTAGTTTTTTGAGTTGCTGAAACTTTCATTAAATATTTAGTTAGGTTGCGGTTTTTGTCTTCCTTCATGATTGCTTTTAGTTCTTTCGTCGATTTATTGAGTTTAGCTTTGTCAAGTGGTGATCTGGTTGTTTGCGAATTTTTTCTTAGTTTGCGTTTATCTTTTATTTTTTGTCTAATAAAGTTTGACGTGGGTTCATAGTTTTTCAGTGCTTCAGTTGCTTCAGTGTATGTGTCGATTCAGTGCATTGCACTCTCTAGGTTCTCGGTAGATTTTAGTGGGATTTTAATATCAATTTGTTTGTCAATTAATTCGCGATACGCATTCCAGTCTATCTTGTGGTTTGCCAAATGCTGTAAAGTTTCGTTCAGTTGGGCTTTTTATGGTCGATCCCATTTCGGAGCTCCACACCTACATTCTTGACTGGATTTTGATGCAAGCAGTTGATGCGACTTCAGATCTAGTCTATTAAGTCAAATCTTGGGTGATTCCATCATGGTAACTTAGCTGCCCGGCTTAAAGAGCCCAAGTGAACGAAGCCTAACAAGATAATATGAGTATTTTGTTTAGCCAGTGATACCAACAAACTCGGGTCAATTCTTTTTAATGGCGATCGCTTCAATTTCCGAAATCCCCTCTACGAAACGCGGGGTTATTATAGACGAATTACTGTTGTCAATAAAAAATACAAAGACGATCGACTTCGGTAATTACATATATACCTATAGTACTTGATTATAATGTGAATTTTTTAAGTAACCTTACGCTTACTCGTAGCTATCTTAAACAGGTAGAATAATATGCCTGATTGAATAATATCGCCTTCCGCTTTTGCTACTTCTTCTAGTGAGTCAGGGGTAGGAATCTACAAGTACTTATGCTGGAAAAGTGGTCCGATAATGTTCTATGTTTTATATCTTAGTACCATCTGATTGGAAGGTTTTAAATAGACGTTTTGATTGCTCTGTATATCACCTATCTTGTTGCAGCTATTACGGAATTCCCTTTTAGAATGTTCTGCCAAATTCGTCGAGGGTGGATATTACGAGTAGATGGCAGTATATTATTATGTTACCCTCAATGACTATCAGTCAATCAATATTCGCCATCACTTTGATGATTTCCGTCGGTACATTTTAGCAAACGTACCTGAGAGCGCGCCACGCTTTCAAATATCTCTCTGAACTTCGGAGATCTACATATTATATATATTAGCTTGATGAAATCGAGGTGTGCGATTTATAAAAAAACTTAATTCTCTATAATTTAAGTAAGTTCTCTTTATCGACTGACAAAAGATACTTAGGTTCAATTCATCAGTCATGCTTTTCTCCAACCTTATTTAGCAAATTAGTCTCTAGATGTCTAGAAGACAAGTTGTGCGTTCGTGAATCTTGGAACAAGTATGAAAAGCTAAGTCTACTACCATCTGCGAAGGAGTGTATTGGATTAGATGTAGCAGAAAAGAGATCATTCATAAAAATTGGGAAGAGTGTCGGTGACAGAACAGCGCCCTGAGGAACACCAGCGTTTAATTGATGAAGATCAGACTTGAAACCCGTCCAAAACAACTTGAATTGATTGGCCCGAAAGGTAATTTCTAATCCATACAAGAAGAAGCTCTCCGATACCATCACGCGTTTTTGACAAAAGAGCCTGATGCCAAACTCTGTCTTTGAAAAATCATGTAATCCTTGCATCATGTGCAAAGATTGGTTCGACTTTTCGGTGAGATAGGCCATCAAATCAGAAGTGAACTTGTTGTTGCGGAAACCGTACTGTCGATCATTAAGAAATTTCCGAGATTCAAGATATTTCAGAAGTTGACGATTTTATGCTATGGGTCGGTTGAAGGTGGGAGACGAAGATTTGTCCTTTTTAGAGACGAGCTGGACAAAAGCAGTTTTCCATCTACTCGCACAGAGACCAGAAGGTTAGGAAAAATGAAAAAGCTTACACAGTGGTTTTGCCAGCGCGAAAGAACACCTCTTCAGAAGTGTTGGGGGAATACAATCAGGGCCAGCGGATTTGTGCACGTTGAGATCCTTAAGTACTCTTGCAACTGTTCGAGAGGGAAAATCCCACGAAAGATCCTACGCTCTCAAGTACAGGCGGAGACAAAGTGCAATTTGGAAGCGTTGGGCTGAGTGCAAAATCTGCGGCTTTCAGGCTTTGTATAAATACCTGAGCGTAGGGATTGAGGACGAGGCGGAATTCTTTATGTTTTTCACAAATGACCAAATATTTTTGCTGCTTATGGAACAATTTAACAATTTTTACCTCAACTTTTGGTCATGGGAAAATTTGACACGTCGAATATTACAGTCATTTCTGGCTCGTTTAAACTTATTCCGGTTTTCCTCTGGACTTCATAAGTCCAGAAAGTTAGCTGTCTTAATCTGATAGCCCCTTTATAGCTCGAGTCATACCATGCATTTGCTCTAGGTTTAATACTATTCACTTTATTTGAAATAAAGGATCTCATACCCAGCAGAAGTATGTTCGTGATCGCATCAGTAGCGGCATCCACGTCACTATCGAGGAAGCATAGTGCCCAGTTAGAATTCCTAAAGAAGTTGTTAAGTCCGCCCGAATTGGCGTTCTCGTAGAGCCATACTATTTTTTCAGGAATTTGTTGTCTAACTAAGTGGTTTGAGTGCGAGAAATAGCTGAAACGACACAGTGGTCTGACGAGGCTAGAGATGATAATATATCGATGGAATGCTTATCAGGTTGAGAGTCAGGAACAAGTCCAGCGTCTTGGCGGCATGATCTGCAATGTCAGGTATTCGTGTTGGCTCATTTACTAGCTAGGTTAGCAAAGATCTCTTAAGAGCGGGCCAAATACAGGTTTCATTTTAAAAATGCAATAAAATGAACAAAATTACATTTTTTTCATGTATTATGATTATGAAAAAACATTCCCATTAATTATGAAATACAACGTCGTTCAGCTACCTCGGCTGGCTTCGAGGAGCGTATTCTGCCACCCCAATTTTCCAAGACCTTGTTGATAGTTTCGGGCTGTAGCTCATGGATTGCTTGGATGATATTGATCTTAAGTGCTTGAATCGTTTCCGGATTGTTGGCATAACATCGTTCCTTCACAGCTCCGTGGCGGCCAATTTACATCGCCAAGACGGCTGATAACAGGATTTAGGAACTTGGTACGCAAAAGATCGATTGTGGCATGGCGCGCTATCCTGCATGAGCTCTGCAACGTCCATCGTTGACCGAAACATTGTTCCCAGCCTCATTTTCGAAGAAAAATGGTCCAATGATGCCACCACTCCACAATCCGCACCAAACTGTCACTCGTTATGGATGCATTGGCTGACAATAACGCGCGGGTTTTCCGAGCCAGATACGGCAATTTTGTTTGTTAACGTAGCCGTCGAGATGATAATGCGCCTCGTCAGAAAAGATGATTTTTCGCCCAAAATCATTGTCTAATTCAAGCTGGTCTAAGGCTTTTTTTTAGTTTTTTTTTTTTTAGTTTTTAATTCATTTTTATTCATAATTTCTTAGATCTATCTTACCCTAGACAAAAATGCTTAAAAACTAGCTTAACTGTCTTAACAATCTAGATATCTTACTGGCCCTAGGCGGACACTCTAAAATAGACGTAACAACTTAAATCTATGTCTTTCGACTACTATATCAACTTACCACTAACATTACTATATCAAGCTTAAGCTAAGAAAAATGTTTTTTATTAAAAACTTAGCATATTATCATTTTTTGTATTATATATAAAACTTTAGCCTACCTTAATGTAACTAAACCTAACTTATCTAACTTAACTAAAATATATATATATAAACTATATACATAATATATATTTAATATATATATCTTTTTTTGTTTTTTTTTTTTTTTTTTTTTTTTTATATACATACTACCCTACTACTACCTACCCTACCCTACCTTACCCTACCCTAGCCTATGTAAGCCTGCCATTGGTGTTAGGCAGGCCATGCCTTGAAGAGGCTGAAGCTCTCAAAGTGTCCACTGACGTAGCTCTCTCCAGCCACCAAAAGCGTTGATGCTGGCGGACTACGTCTCCTCGATCCCGGCGTGAGACCGATCTACAGAACCTGAGGCGCTCGGGCTCACGGAGCGCGACATCGGGTTCGTAGAGGAATCGCCGTTCCACGGAATTGCGACCCACGTGGAAGATTAGCGGCACCGCCAATCTATCCTGGATCAGCCCACATCTATCTAAATAGAGGAATGCTTCTGGCGGAACAAAGCCATTAAGGCGCACTCTCTCGTGATATAAGTCGTTGGGGTAGTAAGCCCCGAAAATCAGGCTATTGACCGAAGTCATTGCTCTCGCAACGTGGCTTCGAATCAGTTTGATCAAGAAATTATCTATCCGTACAATCCTGGCCCTATCGTATAGGACCTCGTTCGGGTAAAATTTTGTGTACTCAGATTCGGGTGTCCTATGTAGCCCCAGACACGTCCTGAGACATTGTCTCTCAAACACCCGAATCTTTTCCATTAAGCTGGCTCTCACATTGAACCAGACGGGACATCCATAGGCAACCATGGGCCTGATTAAGGCCATGTAGCAGATTACCTTCACCCTAGAATCAAGTTGGCTGCTATGAGCTGGTCTAAGGCCCAAACTGCGAAGTGATAACAAAGTGGATAGTCGCGCGCCTTCAATTGCTGAGTTAATTGGACCTTGCTATTGAGATCGATGGCGAGTGGACTTTCGTGAATTGAGCCTTACACTCTTAGCCACAGCAGCCACATTCTCATCTGTGCGCACCGTACGACGGCGGGAATCATGAGTATTGTCCGCTAGCGTACCAGTCTCATGAACTTTTTGTACAAACTTACGTACAGCAGTCGGGGTGGGTGCTTCATTTCGCCCAAAACTTCTTTTTAAGAAACGCAGTGTTTGGGCTACACAGCACTCACTTTGGAAATAAGTTTTCAATATTTTCCAACGTTGTTCAAGCGCAAAGCGACTTGTTTCGTTCCGCGGAGGTACGTTGCTGACCTTCTGTTAAGATTTCTAGCGGGAAGCGGCTGTCAGTGTCAAAATATATAACCAATAGATGGCCCATCCTTTACATACTTTTCTACGGGTGTTGTTTGACCCGAATGTTGAAGCCAATTAGAATCGTGTACATTGATACAATTCCTGTAATGGAGTTAGATAGCTCATCGAACGTGGAAAAATCGAGTTACTCTCCAGGTTTAGACTTCTGTGCTTACGGACATGGAATTTTAACCACATGAAATTAAATTCCGCATTGGAACAGTGGCTATATGGAGGTTGAAGTTGGTTAAGTACATCACTACGGACATAAATGGCAAAACCGCGGTGTAGAAAGAAAAATGGCACCAAGTTATATCCAGGCAGGCTCAAATCCGGCTGAGACTGTGGTGATATCGAGAGAAGCACAAAGCAAATGCGCAAACGATTTTCCCAGCAATCTTTGGACCAATTGACAAGGATTCGACCGGTTTTGTGTGGTGATTTGTCACCATGGATGAGTCATGGGTCCACACAGCAGAAACGAAACAGCAGTCCAAGCAGTGGGTGGAAGCCGGAGGTATAGCGCCAAAGAAAGTGAAGTCGCATCTTATGGAAATATCATGGCCAGTGTGTTTTAGGATGCGAAAGGGACCTTGTCAATTGATTATCTTGCAAAGCGCAGAACAATTACAGGCGAATATTACTCCCTGATCAACTGGATGTCAAAATGCATGAGAAAAGGCCTGGCTTGAAGGAGAAAAATGCATCTTCCAACAGGAACAGATGCTTTAGAGATGGGAAAAATACTTCCTGATGAATTTCGAGAGATAAATGACCGAAGGCGCTCTCCTGAACTTCTATTCCAATTTCATTTAGTGTACATTGTTTGATTATTTTAGAGCTAGGAATCAAATCATATCAAGGAAGACTCTTGGATTCGACACGTGAAGACTACTTTAAAGGGAACATATTAAATTAATGTTATCCTATCTGCTTTTACACTTCCTTGAGCAATTGATGAAGGAACGCTTTAGTTGGTAAGACAAGTACAACTTCTTATTTTTTTCCGGTTTTAACTTACCAAAAACAGGGAAGAAGTTTGCGATATATTTTGTTAAAAAATGTTGCGTTCCGATCCGTTCAGCTTTTTCCTGGTTATGATGGCCTATATGTCTGATGGTAATTTGTTCTGTCATATGCTGATACGCATGTCGACAACATACTGCTTACAACATTCTAGTTCAACCGATTGTTGGCTGTTAATTAATTAACGTGACTCTGGTGTTAACTTGAGTGGGCCGTACAAAAGTGAGCTGGAATTCAGGAGGGTTATTTAATGACGGAGCAGCCCGGGATGCCACATGAGTGTTTTGTGTAAAATACTCAACACTGGCAAACAGCGATTTGTCAAAGTTGCGAACACGTGTGTATATACCAAGGTCCCGTTCACTTGTCTGAAAAACAAATCGCACGTAAATGAGAGAACTTTGCTTTGGCTCTTCCCTATTATTCCCGCACTTAGTGGAAACATTGGGGGACTCTGCTCCTCCATATTCCACAGTTGCAAGGTGGAGTAAGGAGTTCAAACTTGGCAGAACGTCGACTGAAGACGAACATCGCTCCGGGCGTCCATCCACATCCCGCACCGAGGATAATATCAAAAAAATCGAAGACATCGTGCTAGATGACCGATGAATGACCATCCAACATTTAGTTAAGATCACAGGGCTCTCATTTGGAAGCATTCGAAGTATCCAGACAGATGATTTGAACATGAAGAAGGTCTCCGCAAGATGGGTTCCAAGAATGTTGACCGACGAACAAAAGGAGAAGCGACTTCGCATTTCAAGAGCGAATCTTAAAAAATATCAAAAAGGATCCGGCGGCTTTTTGCACTCGTTTTGTAACAATGGACGAAACCTGGGTACACCACTTCGACCCCGAGACTAAACAACAGTCTATGGCCTGGAAAAGACCTTCTTCACCGACCCCTAGGAAGTTAAAGGTTTCAAGCTCGGCAGGCAAGATTATGGCGTCTGCTATTTGGGATGCTAAGGGAATTATCATGATTGATTATTTGGAGAAGGGAGCTAGTATTACAGGCTCCTACTATGCAGAACAAATAAGAAAGTTGCGGGAAGCCATTAAGGAAAAAAAGCGGGGCAAACTGTGTGCGAAGGTGTTGTTTCACCAAGACAACACACCCTCTCACAAAGCTCAAGTTGCGTTGGATGCCATACGGAAAGCGGGCTTCGAATTGGTTAAGCACCCTCTTTATTCTCCAGACCTAGCCCCCAGCGACTTCTATCCCTTGCCTCGCCTCAAGGAACATCTCAGAGGCCAGAAATGTGCAGATGATAGTGAAGTGATGGCTGCCGTACAAGCGTTTTTCGAGGAGGAAGATAAAGATTTTTTTTTTTAAATACAAGCTTTAGAGAAGAAATGGACTAAATGTATAAACTTATTAGGAGATTATGTAGGAAAGTAAATTTAATTTAAAAGAATAAATTTTGTATTATACATTGATTATCATTACTTTTTGATTGCCCCTCGTAATTACCGATTTTCCTGGTATGTTTTTGATTACCCCGGTCTTTTAAGAACCATAATAAAATATGAGCATAAACCAACAACCAGTTACAGAGTATTTCATTATCAAAACGCGATTCGTCCCTTTAGTATGACAGCATAATAAGCATTCAAGAACTAATTAATTATTCTCATTAAAATCATCAATATTGCGTAGTATTAGGATTATGTATATGAAAACCACGAACCAAAAAAAAATTAGCTCGTGTCTCAGCCTCATTCATCATTCATCTCAATTATTTTCAATTCATGGAATCTCCATTCCGTTACCTTACGAATAACAATTCAGGACAGGACCCCGTCATTCAAAGTCGACTGACTCGACGGCTTCGAAGGCGGAAGACAAACAATCTGCTGGAATACATAAAAGACACCACAATGGTCGAGTACGAAATCCAATAACTCTTAGAATATCACCCCTCTAACCCACCCATCGCCCATAAAGAAAGGAACGATAATAAGGAAGCGGAATCCATCTTCAACACATTTGAAATACATTCCACGTTTGCGTCAGGCGGCAGCAACAGAGCAAAAAAAGTATCACCTAGGAAATAGCACAACGGATTATAACAACAATATCAGTCTAATTTATATTTTCGTCGAAAGGACGAACGAGCATTCTTGGTCCTTGCGATATAGACCGAAATCGAGAAAAGAATCACCTGTTATAACTCAATAAAAAATGAATTCCAAATGCCTTCAATAGCTTCATTTCCATTTTGTATCCGCTTGCGTGCAAAGTTTTCCGTGTCCCAGTTCTATCGAATGACAAAACTCACACCTCGGAGGGAAATCTTATTTCGATGTCTGTTCCTCGGCTACTTCTTATTCCTTGAAGATAGCAGCGAGGCAAGAACCTTTTCGCCATGGCAAACTAACTCTTAATTACAACGAATGGTGGCTGAAAAAAGGAAATTTCATTTCAAGATTTTATTCTTCCGACAAGGATGTGAAATACGGCACACAGGAGGAGGAAGCCGACGAGGACACAACGGTGATGATGGGTGGTGATGGTGGTGGTGGTGGTGTTTATGCCTTTGTAGATGGAATCTTCTCCTTACCTTTTTGTTTCCTTTTCTATTCCGTAATTAAATGCAAATTAGGATCGAGAATATGCGAGTGTATACACTTGACTCTAGAACTGGATTAAAATACTCTGGTGTTTAGTATGGTACGTATTTTGAAAATCAGTAGTCGTACCGGTGGAAAAGATGAGAGGCGGTTGGGGTAAGTAAATTTTAAGCATACTGGTTGGAATCATCGGGATTATCGGTAGAACGTCGTGAAGTAATCAGGTAGCACGACGATAAAGTTTATAATTAGTTGAGGTTTTCTTTAGGAATCGTTTCGCTGACTTGTGCCAGGATGCAATAGTTGTCTCGTCAAGGTCTTCCTATCCGGGATAAGTTTGGCTTTTGATAATCAATGTAGCATTTATAATTCCAAATTCGACAGATAAGGTGTAACGTGGGTTTTCGACTTTATCCTTTGAATAACTTATTGGATAGTTGATTAAAGTTCCGAGCTAATGAGCGAATTCTATTCGGGATGTAGCATCAACTTGGGATGATCCTGGATATGAAGACACAAGTGGCTCTAATCACTCACTTATTCTTGCGAGTTATAAAGGCTTTCACTTTCTATACTCCAGGCGAGGATTTTAAAATAAATTTAATCACTTCCATGAAGAGCCCCTTCCTTGAATGCGTCGGCGAGAACTTGTGAGCAGTGCTCTGACTGTACATTTCGAAAAAGTTGTTTATACAAAAATTTCATGCTCCTTATTTCTTTCATCCTTTTTCTCTCTTCAGAGGTTATTTTTATATTTTCTTGCTTCTATGACGAATATCGATGTGAAAAATTGGAATCCGAAAAGTTTATGCAAAAATTATACTGCTCGAGAGGAAACTTTTCTCTATATTGCCAGAGATACATTAGCAAAATTACTTTCGATACACTTCCTTCTTATTAATCCAGTTTCCATTTGATGTGCGAGGATCTGTGCAACGTTCTGATTTAACTTTAAGAATAAATTTTTTTCTAAAATTGTTATTTGTTTTTCTCATGGTTTCCTTTCATAATATCTTACAGAGTATCCAGAAAAACGGCCGATGCTTTTTACGGAACATAATCGATACGAACCGGGAGATGTCCTACGAGCAAACTGTAGTACTCCACCATCAAGGCCTAGAGCAGAGCTGAAATTCACGATCAACAATATGGTGGTAAGTTACATCAGATCAGTATTTCCATTATGTTATTCCATTTCTATTAGCTGTAACGAATGCCTAGATTTATGAGGCAAATATGTCTATTGCTTAGTGTGAGGTCGATCTGGTTGAGGACTTCATACTTATGCTTATTTGAATAAATTCATGAAAGTAAAATTCCATTTCATACAGAAGTCGTTCGTTATCCTTGATATGGAATCAAAGAAATGTCAATTAAACTGTTTGAAGCGTGTAGCAAGCAGAAAAAAGGATGTAGACATTTTCTCTCTGAATTGTCGTGGGGTGCACATCTTAGAATTTTGAACTTTAAAATATTGACTTTCTGTCTCGTCAGTATAACCTTTTGTTTGTTCGTTAATTTTTTTGCTTTACAAATATCAAATATAGCGTCTGCTGCCACTTCTTTTATCTTTCGCAAGTTAACAAATTCGGTCACTATGACTTGAATAGCTTTCTCAGTAGGTCGATTATGATGACTTCAAAATGGTCGAAGTACACGAAATAAAATTCAATTATCTGTAAGTGATGTCCGAATCTGAATTTTTCCATGACCATAAATGCTACGTCAAATGGCAGAGCAAACTAAACGTGCTTGTATTTTACACATATTGTAAATAGGACCATAGATTGAACGCGCAATTTTCCTCTCGATGCGACCATCCGTTTTCGTTAAGGTTCAAGCTTCTGTGCTCCCGTAAGGGAGGACCGAGATTATCAGTGATTTATATAGTGCTACCTTGGTTTTTCGAGAGAGGACTCTACTTCTCAATTGCCTCTTGAGCCAAAGAAGCAGCGGTTGGCAAGAGTACTTCTACTTTTGATCTCAGCCCTGGTGTTGTTGTCGGGGGTCACTAGTGGGCCAAGGTTTACGAAGTCCTTGACCACTTCAAATTCGTAGCCGCCAATTGTGACGTTCTAGCCAAGACGTCAGAGTTGTACGTCTTTTTCGGATAACAGCATATATTTGGTTTTATTCTCGTTCTCTAAAAGACCCAGCGGCTTCTGTTTGAATGCTTTTGAACGCTTCATTGACGTCTCCATTGACAGTGCTCGCCCAATTACGTGAATGTGATCCGCGTACGCAAGCAAGTGCGCAGACTTGAAATAGATCTTACCCCTTGGGCTAGCCAGTGAGTCTCGTATGATATTTTCAAACACGATGTTGAAAAAGTTAATGACATTGCGGCAACTTGCCTTAAATCCTTTTTTAACATCGAAGGTCCGGTTAATTCGTTACCGACGTTAATGCAGCAGCGAGAATTCTCCATTGTCATCCTGCACAATCGGACGAGTTTGGCAGGAATGTTAAAACTTAAAATCGACAAAAAATTGTGTATGTCGATTCGGAATTCTTGGGTCTTTTCCAAGATCTGCAGCAGTGTGAGAATTTGGTCTGATAGGAACCTATCAGATTATCCACAAAGGCTTTCAGGCGTTCGCACAGTATGACAGAGAAGATCTTATATGCAATAATAAGGAGACTTATTCCCTCGCATTAATAGGGTTCTCCTTTCTTATGGACTGGGCAGACGATGCTGAGAATCCATTCGTCGGGCATGTTTTCCTCCGACCATATTTTACAGATGAGCAGGTGCATGCGCCTTATCAACTGAATTAAAATCCAAAATTGGACAAGACACTCAACTTGTCTTAATGAAATATGGTATATAGCTTCGATCTCCTGACATTGACAAACCTTGTAGCATACATGTTAGCTATCATGGCCTGATGCGTTCTCTATTGACAGCCACCGCTTGGCTATTTTCGTTTTGCCCAAATCCCTACAAAAATTAAGTAACTTTCTACGGATGTAATAAAGACTCTTAATAGCTTGATCGCGAGGCTTCAGTTCGTATGTCAATTGCATCTTATATGAATGCGTACTAAGTCTTTTTTGACTATGAAATCGCAAAGAGCCCAGCTTCTTGAACACGGCGAGAAATTGGGAGATTTGGGATTTCAGCTACACTTTTTGCCACAGCAGTTATATTTCGACTTAACCAGACATTTAGGTATCGTACAGCAATTGAATTATGCGACAATACGTTGAGTTGCATTTCTGTTGAAGTACTCGTACGTCCAAGAATGATAGAGTTGCTACTTGACGCATTAACCATCCTTATTCAGAGCCTTAAAAACGTACGATAAGTATATAGGTACACCGTCGAAATTTAACAAATGTCAACCCATTTTTACGGTAAATTAAACATTCTTGATGGGAGGAAGGTGCTGCATAAACTTCCACGTGACAAATCTAGGCATATCATAACCTTACGGCTTAAAATTTCTTAAACGAGATGACATCAATATCATGCAATATTATTACCGGTTACTGTCTCCATCGGCGGGGGCAAGACAGTATAGAAATCAACTCTCCATTTTCTTCGCTGCTGTCAGGATGTCAGGCGCAACACAAAAGGATCAATAGGCTCCTGTTTTCCGACGACCTTCAGGATTTTAATCAAATTAAGTAAAAAAATACTTAGCGACTCTTATACGGTCTGAGCTTGGATGCGGCCGAGCCAATGTAGTTGACGGATTTTTACCTTCCGGACTACGTCCACTTCAATATACAATTCGTAGAGTTCGCGGTTGTGTCTTCTCCTCCAATCGGCTTCCTCGCAGACAGGACCGTATATCTAACAGAGAATTTTTCTTTCAAAAGAGCCCTGAGTCATCTACCTTTCTTGCTTATCGTCCAACATTCGGCTTCGTAAAGCAGTACTGGCAAGATCAGTGTTCTGTAAGGATTAATTTTGGTCTTCCCTGTTAGGAGTTTTGACTCTAGCTGTTTTGATAAACCGAAGTAGAACCGGTTGCCCCGAGTGATTCTTCGTTGGATTCTTCACTAAGTTGTCATTTGTGGAGTTAACATTTGCCCCGAGGTAGACAAACGCTTCCTCAAAATTATATCTGTCGATGGCTATGTTCTGCCTAAAGCGGTGTTCGACGGAGCGGTTCTTACAGCGGTCGACAGAATATATTTTTGTTTTATTTGAATATATTGTATTTTGTATCATTCACTTGTAAACCAACGAGGCCTGCCTTTTCTTCAACTGTCGAGAATGCCTCTACTACGGCGCGCTGGAGCTTGGAATGATGTCAATGTCTTTCGCGTATTCCAGCAGTTGGACGCTCCTGAAGAAGTTAGTGCCTTCCGTGTTGACTCCTCCTCCTTCACCATCCTTTCAATCAATTTTCCCAGGATTCCGCCATGGTCCTGTCTATGGCCTATCAATTGCCTCTTGACGATGAATGTTGTCGTATGCGGCTTTTGACTTGGAACTCGTTGGTTTTTTCCAGGATGTGACGCAATATGAAGATCTGGTCTATAGTCGATTTGCTAGGCTGGAATTGGTATCCCCATTGGTATCTATTAGTGTGGTGCTTAAGACGTTCACACAGTACACTGGATAGGATCTTGTAGGCGACATTCAGCAGGGTTATGTTTCGGTATTTGGCGCAAGACATAAGACTGCCTTTTTTTTATATGGGACAGATAAAGCTGGTACGCCAGTCATCGAGGATACATTTGTTCTCCTAAATTTTACAGATGATCTGGCGCACGATACCAGAATATCACCGCCAGTTTTAAAGAGCTTAGCATGAAAACCAACAGCTTTGTTGGATTTCAACTTATGTATAACTAAACTGACTTGTTCGAAACTGGGCGGGGGGATTAGTTCTTTGTCTGACGTTGGGTTTTCTTCTGTCCCTATCACTCTCTCTTCGTCGTGCGCGCTGTTAGAAATGCTGCTTAAACACATTCACTTTTTCCTGCGAGTCGGTGACAAGATTAACTTTACAATTTGATTGTTGGATTTTTGGTAGGGGGTGGTCGGTAGTCTAGGCTGATTTCAGCTACTTCTTGGATGGCGGTGCGGCAGCGCAACCTCATGTTGTCAGCGCTTGTGTGGACTTGAGCCATATGATATAAAATTTTATCCAACAGCTCTCCCTAGTCTTTGACTCTAACTTCCCTGGATCCGGATTATAATAAGCGATCATTTATCGGTTTGAAATCGATGACCTTCATTCTAAGCCCTTTTCCTGAATCGCAATAATTGTTGTTGACATTAAGGATGGCTTGACAGTAATTCACCCGCGACTGACGGTCAGCAGGCATTAACTGATTCACTGTTTGCCCTTTGCAGAGAAACATATGTAAGTCTTTCACTAAAATTCGCTGTAGGGTCCATCTGGTGATGCCCAATTGCGTGGTCCGTCGTCTGGTTGAGGTTTCTTCCCCGAGATATTTTCGGCCGAACGACCAGTCCGGCGGCGGCAACGCCCTGCAGGTCATCCTGTGGCTCCAATCTGTTCGAGTCAAGTAGCTAAGCGTCGGAATGTTTGCCCCGTTGGCGCGACACGAAATTCGTTCTTTCATAACAGTAGGCTTTTTACGTAGGTGGATTATTAGATCCCCGCACAACCGACAACCTGGTCAGATAGATATTACGCCTTCTTGCCTAGGACGGTGAGTAAAGTAGACTTGCTGGCATCTTACCAGGTTAAGAGCAGTCAGCAACTAAGAAAAAACTCGTTTACCCAAATTCTCCAACTTAACAGCTCCCGAAACTAATATCGTTGATATCGTGATTTGTTCGGAAGATACACGAGACCTTAAAACGTTGAGATATGTTAACATTTTTAGTTAAAAAATCGCACCCAATACAAAAAAGGTTGAACTTATTTTAGAATTTTTAAAGTCCTTAATGTAGCCTTTAGACTAGAGTTAAATGATATTTAAAGCTATCCGCTGAATGTCAAATAACATTATCTATTTCACTGAAAGATCGGAGTTACATCAAAACGCTTCCCAAAGATTTTCTTTAAGTTTTAAGAAGTCTTCCCTTGGGATCTCAAATACCTTTCTTTAATCTCTATAATCCCTGCTCTTTCCAGTATACATATGTACTTCCAATACTATATAAAATCTTTTATGAATTCCAAGTTCCGTAGAAATGCATCACTTCAAAATTCATACTCTGTGTGTGCATTTCCAATATAACACCTTAATGGCATGGAAACAAAACAGTTACTGTGAAGTACAACCAACGCGACAAATTCAGTCGAATCTCTCATCCTATCTAGGACAACCACCCCCAGAGAGTAGTGAGCCTCAGATTCGAATGACTAAGTTCTGCAAGCCCTCAAAAAGGATATCAAACAAGGTTGTTTGATCTATATATGTATGGCTATATTGTTCTTCAATTCGTATTCAGAAACAAAAAGCAAATGCAAAAATTAAAGCTCCTTTTTAAAAGTCCATACGAGCGCGGCCCATCACCCAATGAATCAAATGAGTGTCGTAATCTGTTCATTAAATAAGTTATCCATAAATAAATTCAATTAACCGTAAGAACAAACACAACCAAACGCTTTCAGATACAATCTTTATCACATTCATTCCGTTCCGGGAGCTTCGACCAAACAGTTAAAAGGGTCAACCTACACCTCAGGACTTACCTAAATGGGTAGAAAAAAGAACGATGATGATAAAAATCCGTTTTGTTTGTTGTTCCTAGAAAATACTTTCCATTTACCCTTGCCTCCTCCCTTCTGCTCTTTCTGTTATTCGTCCACGGCAGAGTGCATGGTAGAGTTTGAATTTTTTTCTCCCATCTCGCTCATCACTTCTTAGGAATCTCAGATATTCATAGCACACACAGGACAGATATGGACCACCCGTTCATGGTCGACGTTACGTTTCGGCAAATTGTTGAGTTGACCGTTGTTGCAATCCGACACAGTGCCCCTTTGTAAGAGGATACACCCGGGCTATAGGTCGAAAGTCGTAAAATTGTAAATTGTCCAAAAGACCATCTCCGCACCTGGTCGGACGGTGAATCATTCCAATTCAGTCCTAAGTGCTCCCGGGCTTGATAGGGATAACTATTTTTTTTTTCTTTGGCGTTTTATCCTATTTTTTATTTTTTATTTTTTTATTTTTATCTACTTCTGACCACTGATTCGCTGATTTTTCAAGTCCTTTTGGAGGTGATACCAGAGACTGTCGGTTGAATGCTGGTGGTTCTACCTAGTGGTAGATGTGAGGTATTTGCTTGTTGAGCAAAAAAAGGAGATGCAAAAAACAGGATACTGTTAAAATAAATCTGGTTGCGGGAAGCGTAGTGAAGTGAGTCGCTTTACGTGGGTCATGGTAGCCGCTTTTTTTTAATTTTGCATAACAATTTATCGGTGAACGGAATGTAGCAAGTGGTCGCTTTAAAATCTTAAACTGGATTTGTATTTTCGAAAATATGATTTCAGAAAGATACTCGAACTAGGTTTCTGTCACCCCGTCATGAGCTGTTTAGTGGTCCTTGTCGTGCAACAATTTGCACATCCTCCGCTCAAAGCCCTTTCCGGAACTTGTTACACATCACATCCGAAAATACGGAAAAGCCGTATGTTCGTCCAACGTACTTTGTTGCATCCGCTCATTGCTGCGCTTTACTTAGTGCTTTTTTATCTCGCCTCAGCGAGTATGCAACAAGACTTTCAGAAATCATCCACACAAAACAGGTATCTAAGGGCAACGTAGTAGGCAATGGAAAAAAAAGCGACAAATGCAAAAAAGGTACAAACTCAGCACGTCCTTGTAGATGATGGCCGCTCAAGAGCTCTTCGTCTCACCACTTCTCGAACACACTGGAAAGCACTATCACGGGTCCCACTAAGTCGAGCGTACACTTCCTGTTTACTCCCAGATCAGATGTCGGTGGTGCGAAAAAAAGTGTATCCAGCCACAATGTGCTTGTGTTCCGTTTTGGTTTTGATTTATTTTTTTTTGCCCTGTTTTTGTTTCACAAGATATCAAGCACTAAAAGGGCTTTGGCCCATTTCGTATGCATGCTCACATGTAGATTTAACACAACTAAGTGTAAGCACTACACAGCGTTTGGAAGAAGGGAGATAAGGATTAAATCTCTTTTATTTTGCAGTTTGCTTTTTTTTACATTTTTGATGCAGTCCTAGGCGCCGGGCACTCGTCGGATAGACAGACGATGGGACATGAGTGTTTTGCGGCGTTGAATGATTCGGTTTTGATTTTGTTGAGTTTGTCTTTGTTTTCAGTTTTCCACGAAGGGGAGCTTTAGTATGGTACTTGAACTAAAAAGTTGCGAAAGAGTTTCCTTTTCGCATGGGTAATGGATGCAGTTAATGGATTTTACCACAATATTCTTATGCCGGTCATCTACAATAGTTTGTTGTTTATTTATTCGTCATCGTTTAGTGGCGCTTGTATGCTGCATTGCATCCCAGACAGACAGGTTTGGTACGTGTAATCACCCTCGATGTTGGTCAAAAGAAAAGAGAAAGCAGACATGTGTTGTCCTGAGCAAAACGGATGATGTTTTTGGGAATAAAGGATTCTCTACATTAAAAATGAATAGATTTGGCCAGATAAACTCAACAGAGCATGTTGGACGTTTTAGGAAACTTGTTTGTTTTTTCATTACCGTTTATAAGACGAACTTATTTGTTTAAACTCTTTAAGTTTATGTTGCTGCATGAGCTTAGAAAATATGGCATTGTTTTGGACATACTCGTACATACAGCGGTATTCAACTAGGTAGCATATAAATAATCAAATCAATTCGCATCGCCGGCTTTCATATTCTTATGCTCTGCGAACTAAAAATTTGATTCCTAAGTCCGACTGAAAGTATTTTTTCATCGTCATAGTTGCTTGAATATCTGCAATGCTTGACTAATGATTAGGGAAATGAAAAGTTTTCAAAAATAACGCTACCAATGACGAACCATGTGCGTTAGTGGTCATACATAAATGTTCGGTTTTCGTGACTCAAGAGAGCGGAAAGAAGGCTCTAACTGAACGAAATCCAGTTGTTGAGCTACTGAGCTCAAACTAAAGCCTTTTAAGTTCCCAAATGATCAAAACCCTATCGATGCTCAAAAAAGTGGATTTCGTTAAAGCAAACAAGCTGTTGTGTTTGGAAGAACATGGCTAGTTGCCGAATATCGGATTCTCTGAGAAAATAAATTTCTCAGTCTATCAATTCGCAATAAATAAATTGATTTTTTTTATTTAACGGAATGTCCATATGAACATTTGAAAATGGCTTGGGTGGCATGACGGCCGATGGACGTTCGTCGCTTGTGTGAACGCGAATATTTATTGCGAAAGTTTTTGGAAGGTTTTATGAAGGACAAGCAAATATTTATGGACTTCCTCTCTTGATTCAAGACATTAAAAAATAACAAAGTGCGGATGCCCTGAAGAAGACCATTCTTTGAAAATGGAAGAAGCGTGCAACAATTGTCAATATTTGGAAGTCACATCGAAAATGGGAACACATCTAGTTACATCAATTCTTTGCATTTAATTTTTTTTTCTCTGGCATTTCAATGAAGCAATATTTTAAATGAAAAAAATATAGTTTTTTTGAAAAGTTGCAGTTCGATTGGGTGCTCGATTTAATGTGTTTTTGAAGGGTATCAACAAATAAGTCAAATGCAATAGAGGGATTAGTTTCGGAATAAACTATTTCCCAACATTCAAAGGTTAAAAATTCTTTCAGCATCGAAAAATCTACATAATATTTCACTCTATTAGAAGCGGATTTAAAGTTTTCAGAACGATTGTAAACAGAAGAGTAATTTAGGATAACCATGCTATGATCTATCAGCTTCAAATCGTATACTTTACCACTAAAAATGTTTTCATTGTTTTTATGAGATCTTAGAAAAATGTGGTCAATACAACTCTTAGAAGAATCAGTTAAACGGGTGGGTTCGTTTATCATACTCTTAAGGCTATACGAGGCCATATTAAACAAGTAGCTTTCAGTATCAATGTTAAATTCATTAAGAATATCAATATTGATATCTCCTAGCACAATTCAATTTTTAGCTAAAGTTGTATTAAGAATGTTACTTAGTTCATCAATAAACACAACTTTAGTAAAGCTGTGAAGTCGATAAATGCACAACAACGTGTAATCAATATTTTCAAAAGCAAACGATAATTTTAATACATCAGCGCTAGATAGTTTAAGACAAGAACAGTCACACATATACCCATTTTTCACATAAACGGCAACACCTCCAGCGGAATAAGACTCATTACAATTACCAAAAAGAATGTAACCCTGTAAATTATACAAATCTAGTTCATTTTCGTATGTACATATGTATATCCAAATTTCACTCAAGACTATTACAAGGGGTAAATTCAACAACGAATGAAGGTGGGCTAAGAAAATCGAATTTTTTTTTCTCAAGCTATGTACGTATGTAAACAAAAACAACATTCAACAGAACTAGCGAGTTCAACTGGGTTTTTACATGTATTAGAGTTTAAATGTGGTAGAGAGCTAACTACGTTCATACTTTGAAAAAATCAGCAGCACAATTTATTCTTACACAACTGTCACCCTCTTCTTTCCGCATGTAAATGGTCCCATTTCTCGACCATACATATTTGTAGCCTTTCGTTGTCTTCATTGTTGTTGCATTTATCTTTTATCTTTTATTTTTGGGCATGATCCTCTCTCCCCACGACTCACAACACCATACAAAACACATAAGTATATGCATTCATATTCATATATAAAACTTATATATAAAAATAATAATTATACATATACATATGTTATACAGGGTGTCCCACGAGCAGTGTGCCAAAAAGCTGCAACGTGTAGGTCTAGTCAAGACAAGAAAAAAATCGTATGGGAGGGGGGGGGTCTATTTCCCCCCGTTTAGCCGGGAGGGGCAATTTTCTAAAAAACTGACTTAATTTGGAAAAAAAATTATTAAAAATCAACAGTTACATCCGCGATGCCACGATATACCTTTTTGTAAAGCCAGAAACCTCTTCTTTCATATTGATTTTAAATGAAGCTGTTTTAAGGAGTAGTTTTTGAGAAATTAATTTTCAAACTCAAAATTTTGAAAAAAAATTGAAAAAAAATAATTTCGAACTATTTTTTTTCAAAATTGTATGTAATTAAGTAGTAATTTTTTTTAAAAAATTCAATGCTTTCATTAGTTTTTAGTTAAAAGCAGAAAACCGGATGCAAAAATGTCTTGTAGTTTTTGAGAAATTAAAAAAAATAACCGAACCATTTTTTTCTAAGAAGAACCTTTTTTTTGGTTTTGACGCGGCTGGACTTGTAGACAAATTAATGTATGGAACATTGACCTCTTTTTTATTATTTTTAAAAAATTCGGAGTTTTATGAGGATACAATAAAGTGATACAGTATTGGAATAACCCTGGATTAATTCTTTTTTTTCATTGATAACGCCTGAAAACTGACCTGCGAATTTCGTCTGGGTCCGCCCGCCGCCGATGGGTTCTACCCGAATTTTGGATTTGGTCCGACGCAATCCCTCCCTTAGTACAAGGAGGATGGCTATTATGCTTGGAGTGCCCAAATCAAGAGTATGGAGAGTGCTTCATACCGAAAACTTACGCCCGTACCATTTTAGGCCAGTTCAGGGACTCACCTCAAACGACAAGTTTTTGAGAGCAGAATTTTGTCGATCATTACTGCTTCGAGATGAAACTGAACGAAACTATTTTGCAAGGATATTCTGGACGGATGAAGCACAGTTTACCAGAGATGGGGTTACTAACTTCCACAATTTGCATCATTGGAATAGCACCAATCCACACAACAAGAAACAAAATAAATCACAACACCGCTTTAGCTGTAATGTTTGGCTTGGTATTGTTGGACAAACTGTAATCGGGCCCCGGTTTTTGAATGCCGTTATTAATGGAGAATCATACCTGCAATTCCTACGAGACCTTTTGCCCGATTTGATGGACAACGTTCCTTTGGCCATAGCAGATAATTTAATCTACCAGCAAGATGGAGCACCCGCATACTAGAGCTTACGGGTTAGAAACTGGCTGAATGATCATTTTAGTGACCGTTGGATCGGAAGAAGGGGCCCCACGGAATGGCCACTTAGATCACCAGATTTAACTCCTCTAAATTTTTATGTGTGGGGATTCATGAAGAATTATGTTTACGAAGTGGAAATAGTATCTTTGGAACAACTGAAAGAACGGATTGAAGTCGCTGGAGTCAAATTGCAGGAAAATTTGTCAAGCATAGATATGTGCAGCCATTAGGAGAAGAAGGAGATATAATCTTTGCCTTCTAAAAAATGGGGATCATATTGAAAATTTATTATAATAAAACTCCGAAGTTTTTAAAAATAATAAAAAAGAGGTCAATGTTTCATACATTAATTTGTCTACAAGTCCAGCCGCGTCAAAACCAAAAAAAAGGTTCTTCTTAGAAAAAAATGGTTCGGTTTTTTTTTTAATTTCTCAAAAACTACAAGACATTTTTGCATCCGGGTTTCTGTTAGATAATAAGAGAATTGAATTTTTGGAAAAAAAATACTACTTAATTACATACAATTTCGAAAAAAAGTAGTTCGAAAATTTTTTTTTTAATTTTTTTAGCAAAATTTTGAGTTTGAAAATAAATTTCTCAAAAACTATTCCTTAAAACAGCTTCGTTTAAAAACAGAATGAAAGAAGAGGTTTCTGGCTTTACAAAAAAGTATATCACGGCATTGTGGATGTAACTGTTGATTTTTAATATTTTTTTTTCCAAATTAAGTCAATTTTTTAGAAAATTGCCCCTCCCGGCTAAACGGGGGGGAATAGACCCCCCCCTCACGTACGATTTTTTTCTTATCTTGACCAGACCTACACGCTCTAGCTTTTTGGCACACTGCTCGTGGGACACCCTGTATAAGGTATTCAAATCGAGACTAGTTTTTGGGTGTAATACGTACTCAGTAAGATTTCGCTAAGTTATAAGGCGCACTACTCTGCCATTGCCAAAGTTTAAAAAAAACAACAAATTATTACTATTTGATAATCAGTTGTGACCCTTTTTTTGAAGAATTGAAGAATTTACTACTCTTTAAACATTTAATATATTGAAATTCGTATGTGGTTAATATCAAAAAAATGGTCTTCTCTTCTTTTCCTTTCTCCGGCGTTGTTATGGTCAGAAGTGTAGGACCATAACCTTCCCACTTAACTGCATTCCTACTGGTCCGCTTGGGGGTTCCGCCGGTTTGACCTCAGAAAGTAGCGGCTTCCGGCTTCCCGGTTTGGGATTATTTCATCGCTGAGGCCAATCAAATGCTGGTGTTTTTGCATTTGTTTATACCAATTGTTTTTCGGCCTGCCTTTGTTTTTTTTTTTTTTTTTTTTGTGACACGGGCATGCTCCAGATTTTTTTGTTTGATCTTACTCTTACAACACCGGTGATCTCCAGTCGTGTCAACCCACTGATTTGCATGTACACTTGTGGGGCAGTTTAATGGTGGTATATGTGTCCCTAGGCCCACCTTGGTGTTTTCTAAATTGCCTAGATGTGATTTTTGTTTACCTTTGTTTTTAGTCGCCTTTTACGACAAGCTGCAGGGATATTCTTAACCCGTCCCTGCACGGATAATATCAATATCAAAAAAATGGTAAGTATCAAAAATATTATGAAGAATATACATAATACAAATGTTGACGTAACATTTAATTTGGAGTTTATCCGTTTGACCGGATCGTACTTCTGTTGTTTTGCCTTTACGAGTATAGTCTATAACAAGGTTCACACAATAGAAAAAAGGTCCCTTGAGCGTCAATACCTGAAACGTCCTTGGATTTAGTCAGTCGCATTAGTATGTGAAATGTACATTTTCTTAGTTTGTTTTTGGAGTTTGCTCTATATCATATATAATTTCAAATTGATTTATTTTGGAAAAATGTCGACAAGGGAAGTAATTCCTGGCTCCACAGTAAGTGAGGATACAATTTCTGAATTATTGTCTTCGTACAGTGATAAGTCAAAAGTGTTATTGAAGAATGCAGTAATATATTATGAAGGTCTTCTTTTCAAAACCAATTTAATTGCATAGAGCCTTCGCTTTTGATACCTGAAGATGCAATTTTAATTGGCGAAAAACTGTATAATACGGCATTCTATAATAATTATTTAATGAAAATTAATTTATTCATGATGAAGAATTAATTCATGCAAATGAAGTGTGTGTAGAACTGAATTTTGAGATGGTTCATGATGATTCGTCACAGGAAGAATACGAGCCCGAGTATAAAAAGCCAAACCCAATGATTATATTTCTGAGGCACACCCCACATGAAACTTGATAACTTTATTAAAAAGGATGCAGTCGCTTGAAAAAAAAAGAGTATCTTTTAAAATGGAAGGGTGATTTTAAAAAATGAGGAACTATCTTTGATAGTTAGTCAACTTATATACGTATGCTACAGTTAACTAATTGATTTATGATCGTTTTCTTCAAGCCAGAAAAAACGATCAACAAGTTACAACGAGAAATGTACAGCAATGGACATTGGCTGCAGCTGCACAATTCGAACATTTCGATTTGAAAGCCTCAGAACGTTGGATGACAAATGTTAAGCATAAAGATGGAATTCGTCAGCCCAAAATCATCAATGGGGAAGTAAATCTGTATTTGTCCACCGGTAGGATATGAACAAAGTTACACATTTGTATATTGCACAATACAGTATTATCTTGTCTGGGCCTCTCCTGCCTCAAGTATTTACTTGTTTGCAAGAACAAACGGGTACTTTCCGACCCAGGATTCAAAAGTTAGTTGATGATTACATGAAAAAATATAAGAATGTTGTGGTCACATCTTCAAAATCCGAAAAACTCACTTCATCTTTATATGCTCCTTTTCTCGAAGAATATATCAAACCTTAGGTGGGCCTAGAAAGTTTTCATCTTCTCATCGATTCTTGTGGAAGACAAAATTCGAAATGTATGATGAAATTTTCCAAGATGATGAGAAAATGTCTACTTGTACTGTTAAAGTAATACCTGCAAATTGTACTCCACAAGTACAACCTTGCGATGTTTACTTTGACAGACAAGTTAAAAATTTGATTAAGAAAATTGAATTGTTCACAATTAATTGAAGAGAATCGAAAAATGAATTCTCGTGAGGATTGTATTAAAATTCAATCAATCGTTCATCATCAGCTCTCTTCTCCAATTTCTTAGAAATGATCAAGTATGTCGGATATGCGTCAAAACTATTTAAAAATGGGAAATATTTATGAACATAAATGAAGTTTGTTTTCAGGAAGAAATTCTAAACCCGCCTTTCTACTGTAAAAAAGCTGCATCGATTTGTTGCGCTTATTGTCAAAAAGAAAATTGGTGTTTTTCTTGTTATTATGATAATTATCATTAAGGTCCTTGTATTTCTAAATTAAAATGATTGAAATGATAATTAATCTTACGCTATCAGCTAACGCTATCAACATTACATCTCATCTATGCAATGTATTTCATAATATACAATACCTCTTGTCAAAATATGAATTATAATATTTAACAATTAAAAACTTTGTATTTTATATGTGTTCTGTTTCAATTTCTTCATATTTTATAAGTTTTCATTACCAGAATGTTGTAAATTCTTCAATTCGCTGTTCGATAATATAAATAAATTGAAAAAAGTGTCATAACAGATTCTCAAATTGTAGTAATTTTTTTTTTTAAACTTATGGATTTTTTTGTATATATATGTATATATATTTATATATATATATAAATTAAAACCAATCCAGTGACACAATCCACAAATTTCTTCAAGTCTGGGACCAGATGGAAATTTGCGCTAAATCAGGAGAACCCTTGAGTACAGGTGCGATGTCCTGATGAAAAATGAGCTGGGCCCCTTCTTAGGAATTTTTACATCCAGCTGTTCAAGAAGGTTGGAGTAATATTTGCCTGAAATTATTCTACCTTTTGCAAGGTAATCCATGAACAGGATCTCTTCGCATTTTTTCGAGAGGGATCGCGACTTCGTGTGGACTGCTGTTTCATTTCTGGCGTATACTGCTGACCCATGTCTCATCCATGGTGACAAATCATCGTACAAAAGTGGTTGCTTCCCTAATGAGTCTGTTCAAAAATTGCTGAAAATCGTTTGCGAATTTGCTTTTGATCAACTTTCAGTTAAAGCGGCACCCATTTTTCGCAGAGCTTTGTCATCCCTAATTTTTTATGAAAGATATATCGCAGCTTTTCTTCTGATATCCCTACTGCCTTATCTCATTTACTATACTTCCCTATCGTCCATTACTATGCACTTTTTCGATGGTCCCACCACATTTAAATTCAGCTACCCATTTTTTATTGGTTGACAATGAAGGCGCAAAGTAACCTCCGAAACCTTTTTTTTTTTCGGCAGAATTTTGAGAACAAGTTAAACTTCTGATTTGAATTAATGACACATGCCACCCAGACAGGAAGCATATATTTTTGCTGGTTGGAACACCATCTCGGGGAAAGGCGGATAACTTTTTACCTTACTCTCGTAAAAACCATGAAAAAGACTTCCAAGAAGGTTCAATTTTGGGAAACTGTTGTGGTATTCTAACTAAGTAAATTGTAGGTAAAGGAAGCTCCATGTTATGGTATACCTGGTGGTAAGAAGCATTACCTTACTGGTGAGATATGGTCAGAGGAAAGCATGTCCAGTTATCGATAGGTTTGGAAGTCCTCAAAGGTAGACACTGAATTGTGCCCCCTAAAAAGGGATGCCTGTCAGTTTTGTCTCTATTGTTTTATGCCAGTACCTAATCAGCATATATGTGTATAACAGTGTGTATAGAGACAGTTAAAGATTGCTATGTCCAGTTGTGACTTTCCCTGCTTGTTCTTCTTCTTTTCCTTTTTCCGGCGTTGTTATGGTCAGAAGTGTAGGACCATAACCTTCCCACTTAACTGCATTCCTACTGTGGGGTCCGCCGGTTTGACCTCAGAAAGTAGCGGCAGGCTTCCCGGTTTGGGATTATTTCATCGCTGAGGCTAATCAAATGCTGGTGTTTTTGCATTTGTTTGCACCAATTGTTTTTCGGCCTGCCTTTTTTTTTTTTTTTTTTTTTTTTTTGTGACACGGGCATGCTCCAGATTTTTTTGTTTGATCTTACTCTTACAACACCGGTGATCTCCAGTCGTGTCAACCCACTGATTTGCATGTACACTTGTGGGGCAGTTTAATGGTGGTATATGTGTCCCTAGGCTCACCTTGGTGTTTTCTAAATTGCCTAGATGTGATTTTTGTTTACCTTTGTTTTAGTCGCCTTTTACGACAAGCGAGAGGTATCGCTGCAGGGATATTCTTAACCCGTCCCTGCACGGAGAACGGTAAAATATAGCTTGTTTGAACTCGAAATCCGTCAAGGAATGCCACCCAAGACCTAGGCAAGAGAAAAAAGATCAAACTCTGGTGGCTACAAGGGAATAAAGGGCAACGAAATCACCGACCAACTCGCTAGGAAAGGTTACAGCGAAAGGTACATAGGTGTTATACCTTTCTGCGGAATCCCCAAGTCATAGATTAATTTTCTCTTAGGCAAGTGGAAAAAATCGCAACACCCGCACTTTTGGAACAGGATTCAAGGACTCCGACAGTCGAAGAGATTCATACGGCTCCTGAACAAATACTCTATCAATATTCTCAAATACTGGTAGAAATCGGAAAACGGGTCAGCTACCTTCCGGGACACTGTAGTCTGAGATATCATTTTAACAAAATAATCTCTCGTCTAAAACCGTGTGTTGACTCTGTCTAGAGGACGAGAAAACTGCAGAGCACATACTATGCGAGTGTGCTGCCCTCTGCCATCTTAGGAAGCGTATCCTTCTCAAAAAAATCGTGACTTGAGGGAATCAGTTCAGCTCCTTCGAGGGACATCCTCAACTTTATTAAGAAGGTAGAGGGACTCCTCGTCGAATTGGCTAGCAGGCACAATAGATCTGCCTTGGTCGCAGTGCTCTATGCTATTTGTTAGCATTAGACACCAATTAAAAAAAAAAAAAAACAAAAAAAAAAAAAATGTTCATTTTGAGGTCGGCACGCAAGCACTCAGATTAAAAGAGATCTCGTATAATTGGCTGCAACGCTTACTTGTAGGACTAGTCTGCCTGTAAAAACATACTCTTGAGAAGTAGGTCAAACTCAGACTGAAATGCTATTTCAGTTATCGGCATAACCTTCCCCTTCTGAGCATATTATAAATACTAGTTTAAGCGAGATATGGTGCCACAATAGCGCATCAGTTACGATTGACATCAACTGAAGACAGAGAACTCTCTTACTGTATAATTTTTGAATCAGCAACGCTATAACCTCACAGAAAACAATTAATATTTTTGTATACAATTAAAAAGGCGCCCATTTCACGAACGATCTCATGGACGATTTCAATTTTTTTTATCAAAGACACCGGCGGCTCAAGGTCGCGTGACCAATGTTTCGAGTTTAATTACAACATGAGACGTCTAGAGACGTCTTAAATCTTTTCGACAACATCCACATTTTTGTAAATGCAGATGATTATCAGAATTCATACCAAAACCCCTTGCAGGTTAATTTCGAAGCATCCTTGAATGGAATTTGCTCATAACATTACCCAATTCAAAGTTTCTATGTTGAAACACTCTCCGTCCCATAGGATCGTGATCCCTCCTTTCGCACATTTACAACTTTCGAACTATTTCATTGAAACCTTAAATCCGAGAGATTCCCAACCGACTCCCTTTTCAAACTACCGCCCCAAACCACTTCTACAAATTACCGATTAATCATACCGTGCCAAGTATGCTAATTACCCATTAATGACAATAAGCATATGCTGGAATCCCTGGATAAATGTTCTCGAAAATTGCTTGGCACATTTTCTCAGTTTTTCTTTACGCAAGAAAATGTCTGTCGAGCGCCAACAATTTTGCCGGAAGAGTTTTCGGGAACCGAATTAAAACCACATCTCCAGCGTGTGCGTGAATTTATCGATGGTTATTCATTATCTCTTGGATTTCGATTACCTTAGAATGTTTCCATCCCTGTAAATGGCAGCAGGAGTAGGATGAATTGATGATATATTGTGGAATGTGGTTGGGGATAAGAGGGGGATACATGGAATGAAAATTAGGACGAAGAATTTGTGCGTAAGCATATTGTACACGTAGAGAGGCATTAATTCCTAACCTTAGAGAGGCTGTGATTTATCCTAACCTTAAGGCCCGACGAGTAAAAGTGCTTTATTTGGTAGATTGTGCTTCTCCGAGTTGGGGAGATGAACATTTTTGTGGCATTCAACGTATGTGTGTTGGGTATCGGTCAACAATCACTGGCTTGGGCTATAAGACCTAGTGAGTGTGTTGTTAATAAGGAACATTCCTTCAAAGGCGAAGTATATGATCCTGGGATTAGCATAAAAACCAATAAGGGCATTTCCACGTTGTTTGGTCAACTGGTTTGTTTGTTTGTTAAATGTTCACATTCTTGGGCAATTAAATGATCTAAGGATCTGGCGAGCTTTGGAAATACTTAACAGAATTCCCTTCTATTTATTTAAGGTCAAATTCTATATTTTCTTATTGAACTTAAGAATTTAATAAAGTGCTTAGGGCCTGATGCCTAATGGAATCGCTATAGATATTGTTTGGCAGTAAGAGTGGAAAGAAACGTGACATATTCCAATACCGGAAAAGATATTATTTGAAATTGACAGACCTAGGCAGAAAGCTTTACGGTTTAAGTTGTTTGTGAAAATAAGTCTAGTATGGGTAAATAAGACAAGGAGACGACACACAAGATGATGTCTTTGAACACCACAATATGTTTATAAGGTATTTTTACGCAACAACGGACGGAATTCAGATTTCTAGATTTTAGTGGATTGTAAAACATTTGGCTAAGTCTTTCTTCATTTAAATTAGTGAATCCTGCTGTGAAGAAAAGGCGTCAAAAAAATATACTCCAGACGCACAGACGGCGGTGTCATCAGCATACATCGCAAGATGACATTGCTCACACGCAAATCAGATACATAAATGTGGAACAAAATGGGTGCAAGGACTGATCCTTGGGGAACACCAAATTCAGTGTTTTGGATTTGAGTAGGTATTTCCAACACAAACTATGAATTTTCTATCAGTTAGGAAGCTTTGTATGATTTTATAATTAGGTTAAAAAAAAATCAAACTAAAAAGACTGACGACTTTTTTATATCGAGCAATACCGTGCCAGTAGATTCTTTCGTACAGAATTTTTCTTTTATGTGCCTTTGATGTTTGTAAGATATGTTTCGTCAATAACATACGGTATGTTGGATATGATAGAAACCATGGGGGCTACTTCAGATTCAGTATAATTATAACTTAGGTAAGCAGCTGTTAAAATGTTTTTTGCCGAAATTGAAGCAAGAATATCTGCCTATCCTTTTTGAGCTAGGTGAAAATTATTTTCGACTTTAATAGCGGGCAACGTTCTCCTTCTATTCTTTATTATTTCAGCTACTTCCCAGAAGGGAAGGCTTGCCATGTCCAAGGTGAAGAGAAGTATTATAGATTCCAGCAGTTATTTTTAAAGCCTGACGTCACCTCTTTAATAACGCTATTTAGAAGAATAGTGCTTGCATAAAAACGGTTGAGTCTGTAGCGAATCCATTTCCTCCTTTGTGTATGAGGAGGAATAAGTAATCTTATGAACGATGAGGCGATTATTGATGATGGTAATAAAATCGTTTATGAGCCTATCGATTTGGACAGTAGTAGTTATCCCCTCCGCTATCAAGTCACTGAGATTAACATTTCTGTTAACGTATTCTTTAAATCTTCTCCAATTTGCCGAACGGTAGGAAAATTTAGTTTCGGGAGATAGTCAGATCCCAATTTGTTCACGGTTCTGGTGATAAATAAATGTGGAAGGATAAGAGGGCTCCGGTGGGTTTAACAATCTACAATTATTGCTATTTGCTATAATGTTGTGCAGAATATTGCCCCAGCAATTAGCCCTGAGGCAATCTCATGATCGGTGCCTAAAGCTCAAGTCTCTGCCAAGAAAAAATTTATTGATGAACCTGAAAAGTTTTGATAGATCTCTTCTGAACCGAGTTCTCTTCTCTAAACAAATATTTCCTCCAGGGAAATAGGCAGAGATGATACTCATTTTGGAATTATCTTTTGAAATGAGTTTAGCAGAGAATGAGGTATACCTATTGTAATAACAATGGCCATCCCACCGCATATACCGCTTTCTCTATCTAACCTAAGACATGTAAAATTAGGATGGCTGAATGATTTTGAATCCTTCAATAGAGTTTCCGTGACTAATACTGCATCAACCTTATCATACATTAAATAATCAAAATTCTAATTGTTTGTGTTGCATGCCTCTTACATTCCACGTTATTACTTTAACAGAGTTTATTTGCATGCTTAGAATATTGATTTTTAATTGCTGTTTGTTCGAAAAACCATCAATTTAGTTGAGCCACGTTCGAAATAAAGTATGTAATTGGTACTTTTGTTTATTTTCGATTTTTTTGTTATTGCACTTGATTCTAAGTAGTATTATAAAGATCCAGCCCGGAAATTATAACTTTGAATGGTTTTTTGTCTTTTCATGAGTGAAAAAAAATTAAGCTTTTTAATTTACATTTTTGGCGATTTCGTGTGGATCAAATAAAGAACAGTTTATTTTGTGACCAAGGCAGATGTTTTTTATAAGATAATTATCCTCGTTCATTTTTTTTAGAGCTGAGTGCAATAGCTCAGTTTTTGCTTTTAAAACAATTATAGCTGGAACGCTTTCTGTGGTCTTAATTACTGGTTCACTCACTTCACTCATATCATTATCTGAATGGTTGGTAACCATTTGAGTATTTGGTGTTTCAATTCCCTTTGAATTTAGAGCTGAAACTGAGGGATCTTTTGGGGGAGACAGAAATCTCCTCCCCAAATTCTTTATGAGATCGTTTACGTGACATTTTTGCGGAAATACAAAACGCGTGCGAACTCTATCACTGCTAACGACCGAATCTTGTCCTAGAATGTTTTTTATTGCGATTTTTTTTATCTTTAAATATTAAATACAGTGTATATATTAAAATGAACTGATTCCGTGCAGGGCGGGTTAAGAATATCCCTGCAGCGAAAGGTAAACAAAAATCACATCTAGGCAATTTAGAAAACACCAAGGTGAGCCTAGGGACACATATACCATTAAACTGCCCCACAAGTGTACATGCAAATCAGTGGGTTGACACGACTGGAGATCTCCGGTGTTGTAAGAGTAAGATCAAACAAAAAAATCTGGAGCATGCCCGTGTCACAAAAAAAAAAAAAAAAAAAAACAAAGGCAGGCCGAAAAACAATTGGTATAAACAAATGCAAAAACACCAGCATTTGATTGGCCTCAGCGATGAAGTAATCCCAAACCGCGAAGCCTGCCGCTACTTTCTCAGGGCAAACCGGCGGACCCTACAAGCGGACCTGTAGGAATGCAGTTAAGTGGGAAGGTTATGGTCCTACACTTCTGACCATAACAACGCCGGAAAAAGGAAAAGAAGAAGAAGAAGAAGAAGTATATGCGAAATGAACTAAACAAATAAAAATTGTGACCAAATTTCATTGAAATTCGACTAAACAATTTATGTACTTTTATTTAGGATTTTAAATTGATATTTTGTGTGACCGTCGCGGGTCTTGATATTTTCTTATTTTATAATTTTTCCAGGTTTCAAGTTCTGTTTTACTCCTTGAGTTCCTGGATACTATCTCAGCATTTAAAAAAGCCTAGTTATTCTTGATCAGGTTATAATATGGGCTGTCTTCATTATTACATTTTTATTTCTAACATTATTTTATTTCTCACTCTCAATCGGTTTTTATACCGAAGGAATTTACTTTTTAGCTATATAAAAAGTGGTGCAGAAACATCGTGAAGAACAGAATCAATGGTGACTACAACTAGAGTATTTATGGGAGATAATAGATCGTCCCTTTAGCAGGTGCAACATTTAAATTCGCCCAAACCGAGGAACGGAATGCAGCCCCATATCTAAAATACTCACCTTAAACTTAAAGAACGACATTGTATTGAACAACATAAGTTGTGAATAAGAGATGATCAAAAAAGTGATGACGAAGGCATAACACTCGCAGCATAAGATCACTTCAAAATTCATACTCTGTGTGCGCATTTTCCAATATAACACCTTAATGACACGGAAACAAACTGTACTGTGAACTACAACCAACGTAAATTATTCAATCGAATCTCTCAAATCCTATCTAGGACAACCATCCCCGGAGAGTATTGAACGACACAAACCATATGCACCCCGTCCAGGTTGTGTGACATACACCATAAGAGCGTACACTTTTGAACTTGCACTAATTAAAAAAAAAAGAAAAAAGGACCGACATTGTACATTATTTGGGATGAATTTAAGCAAATTTTAACCTTGAAAGTTTCACTTTTAATGCTTCATTCGGTAATTTTCTTGAAATATTGAAATAATAATCAACAAAACGATGACGGACAACATTAGTCTGCCTTTTTTCATGAAGATTCTTGAGTCATCGTAAAAGTCGCAGTTTATTTATTTCTTTTCCATGATATTAATGAAAGAACTAGAAGGATGCTGGGGGGCCTAGACACGCTGTTTAATGAAGCAAGAACTTATATCATTTTAATCTCATTAAACGCCTAGGGCGTCTCGCACAATTTGCACTGACACTTGCACAGAGGTATAATTGCCCACATCTGGTACATTCAAAATCTTAATTACATTATTAAGCTGGAGTAAGTTAATACGCTCTTATAAAACGCCCACGGCCTTTTTAAGTTTCTTGTTTTCAGTTTGTGGTAAAATGATTATCGATAAAAAATGTTTGTTAGTTTTAACACGTAATTAAACATCATTTCGGTTGTATTCCCGTCACCTTTTATTTCTGAATTTGAGAAACAGGGAAGTCAGTTTCATTCCGATGTTCCATACTCGTACTGAAAGCATATCTAAATTACCTCATAAATCCAAACACTGTGTGAAAAAAACTGTTCATGGTCGTTACATGAAATTGTGAAGGTTGTTTACATAAAAAATTTAGTCTTTTAAATACATTGTGTAGTTTTCTTAAGATTTAAAAAATGCGAAAGTAAATTTTTTTCTTGTGTGGAAAAATCAATTTCTACCATCTACTTTTGAAAGATTATTCCGTGTAAATGTTGATCATGACTACGTTGTGATTGGTCCGTACATATGTATAATCTAGTTTTGAGTCACTTTTCCGAACATATTTACTGGTATCTCGCTAATTGCACGTGTAATGTTGTCTTTCATGCTGCAATTTACACTGGTTTATCGGGATAGATGATTGATTTGACATATCTCAGTTAAAATAGTCTAAAAACGTCGAATCGCACGATCTAGCCGGCCAATTCACGGAGTCCAAAATGAGAGCTCACCGAACTCATCATCGAACATCGATTCGGCCAAACTCATTTCCCTGCTGAATTCGCGTGTTGTGTGATTTTTGTTTTTGTTTTTTTTTTTTTTATAATTCATGCAGGTTAGAGAGTGTCCGCTCTTATGGTGTTTGTCATTTATGACAACCTGGACAGGGTGCAGATGGTTTGTGTCGAAGATGTTCCTTCACTACACTGCGGGGGTGGTTGTCCTAGATAGGATTTTTTGAGAGATTCGACTGAATTTGTCGCGTTGGTTGTAGTTTAGTATGAATTTGAAGTAGTTAGTATGAATTTGAAGTGACCTCATACTGTGAGTGTTATGCCTTCGTCAGCACTTTTTGATCATCTTTCATTTACAACTAATGTTGTTGCACAGTTTTTCCGTATAGGATTTTTCTTGACTATGGACGGAGTTGAACTACAGACCTTCGCCTCAACAGTAGGTGATGATTACCATTGCACCATTTGTTCCATTGGATATCCGACACGGGTTTCGACATAGCATGAACAGTATTATTCCCCGCTCTGAAACCGCATGAGTTATTCGAAATTATTTTATTGTCCTCAACCCACATAGACAGGGCTCTATAGACTACTTTCTCGAAAATCCTGCTAAGACTTGCAAGGAGACTTATCGACCGAAGATTTGATGGGTTTGAGGTGTCTTTACCCCTCTTGGGTATTAGTTGGAACACCGCTGTCTTCCAATCCACTCGATAATATGCATTACTTAGTGAATTGTTGACTAGAATGGTGTACGTCTCTACAGCCGGTGGTGGTGCTTGAGCACAACATTAGATATTCCTTCGATTTCCGCGGATTTTTTTCTCTTCAGTGACTCGAAGATCATCTGGAGATCCTCCGTCGAAATGAACAGGGTGTTCGCCCCTTCATTGGTGACGGTGATCAACTGTTGGAGATTTGCAATCAGTGACTTCAGTGTCCTGACCTCCGAGGTTTGTCTGCCGGTATACCGCCTGCTCAAGATTTTAAGTCTGGAGAGGAGTATAATTTTCTGTTTGTGCAGCGCGTCGATTCTTGCGTTTCGGTACATGTTCGTGGTATCGTGATGTTTTTGGTGTGGTATCGTACTGCCCATCGTCTGCCAGATAGGAACCAGTCGCAGTATACGACTATCCGTTGCGAGTAACTTGACTTCATCACACTTCACCGTTATAATTGACTCTCCCCCGCCTTGAGTAGCGTTGGGTCGGTCTCTTCTAATTATTCTGTGAGAACTGTGCCGGATTTTGTACTTCTGATTTAGCTTTGTTTCGCTTACCAGAAGCTCATCAGGGCTTTCTTCATGCAACAGGTTAAAAAGTATTGCTCTTCGCTCAATCCTCAATTCACATTTACCGACAGGATCTTTAAGGGACTCTCTACCAGCGTACCCATTACGATTGCGAGTAGATTCTGTCTACTCGGCTGGTTTTTCTAAGCGACCCGAGGGACATTTCTCTTCAGGCTTCTGCTTCCGAGCTAGACTGGTTTTTCTTATGTCTTGGAACTTAGGACATCCCCGATCATTTGAGGGTAGTAACCGGTTCCTACAGAGCACGCACTCGAGCTGCTCCCTCCTGGGTCAGATCGTTCTTGTGGTTCTTTGCACATTTAACACATCGAAGCTGCATCTCGCAGTTCGACGAGGCGTGCCCGAACCTTTGGCAGCGGATACACTGTAACATGTTTCGTTGCCTTTTTACTGTTTCCCATGTTGCAGACTGGGAAGCTAAGGAAGAAGTGAACATTAACCTCTCCAGCTTACTCTGGGTGCGAGTTGGTCCAAACAGAAAGGCAGTACCCGATTTTCCCGTTTTCCACTCTCGGCTTTGTGGGTAAAAGAGAAAAACTGTGTCGTGGTCTCCTTTAAAAGGTGCTTTACTCGCTTCTACTGCTTCATTGTGGTACACTGAATAGCATAGCGATTTTCGCCTATACTTTTAAGGACAAAGTTACCTATACCAATTACATACCTGCATAGATCTATGGTTCCTTGTAGGGCCGTAGTATGGGTAAAGATGGGTCCTTAGCAGGACATTGTTGTTGCGGCTGTTGCTGTTGCTGCCGCCCTTATTGATGCTGTGGCTGTTGTTGTTATTGCGGCTTTTGTTGTTTCTGCGACTGTTGTTGCTGCTGCTACTGTTTCCGTTGCGGCTGTTTAGTTGTGGCTGTTGTTTTTGTTGTCAAGGTCCTGCACAACATTATGAAATTCATTAATGGATTTTGAGTTGATGCTGAGGAACTCGGCGCGTTATGTGCTACTTGGCTGTCGCTAAATATTAGCTGTGGGAAAAAAGTTCCTGGAGTTTTTTTAGTAGAATTCAACTGTTTTTCTAAAAGTGTGAAAATACATTTAATTAAACCAAATATGCTCTATTATTATCGACAATGTTTCACCACTTTTCGGCGGGTAGAACTATGATACCATCGGTGAAGAACTTCCATGGTTCTGGTTGAAAAACTGAATCAACTGATTTTCAGAGGCTTCTTTTCAAACCAGCTTAATTCCATTGATAGAGTTTTGAAGGGATCGGAATAAATGATAGTCAGTGGGTGCTATGCCTGGACAATACGGTGGATGCATCAAAACCTCCCAACCAAGATCTCGGAATTTTTGACGGGTCATCAAACAAGTGTGCGCCTTTCCTATTATTCAATCGGGCCGTTTTCTTTCGATTGCCTGGCGTAATGTCTCTAGTTAACCACAGTAGACTTGAGAATTAATCGTCTGATCAACTGGAAGTAGCTCATGGTGGACGATACCCTTTCAATTTCACCAGACACACAGCATCACCTTTTTCGGCATCCATCCTGAAATCGCGAACGCTTATGACGGCTCAGCATTCCTTGTCACGATTTTTTACGGTTCCGATTGCCGTATGTGATCCATTTTTCATCACCGGTTATTAGACAGTTCAGAAATGGCTCGATTTCATTGCGTTTCAGTAGCGCATCGCAGATGTTAATTCGGTCTATCATGTTTTTCGCGCTCTCGATGTACCCATACATCGAGCATCTTTTTGTAGCCAGCTTTGTATAAATGGTTTAAAACAGTTTTGTAATCAATGCCTAGCTACATACCATACTACTGATATGCTTACCTTCCTGCACTTTTTCAAGAATTGCATCTGCGTTTTCAGTAATTGGACGACCAGAACGTGACTCATCTTAAATATCAAAATTACCGGAACGTAAGCGAGCGAACTATTTCCGTGCAGTTGATTTCGGTAAAGTACCTTCGCTGTACATAGCACATTTTCTTTCACAAGCCTGCGCAGCGTTCTTCCCTTTGTCATAATATTATTGCAAAATATAGCGCATTTTTTTCATTATTTATCTCCATTTTCAAATGCAAACAACTGCAAACAACCACTGCACCGATATTTCGATTCGATATTTACACACCCAAAGTAACGCTCGGACTGTCACCTTTCCAAAGAGTGTTTAGTGGTGTCGATGCGGTTCCTGAGTTATTTGCAACTGTCGACATCTATCTGGAGTAACGCTACGAACTCTTTCCCTCACCCAATATACATATTAAGAGTTAGGCCTTTGACGCCAGACTCTTTCTTAGGGACAAAAACCCATCGTCAATTCCTGATTCCATCTTCGACCCATACCAATAAACCGTACTTTCCAAGAGAAGAAGTCTTATTGCACTTAAATATGTGAAGTACTGTTTGTCCAGTCAGTGCCGCTTGGGCAGGATTAAGCAAATTGTCCTGTCCCTACGACAGAGGCATAGGTGCTAATAGGTCTTTCCAACGCGGCCCATAACCAGAATGGCTGAATCCCCTCCTTTTATGGCATGGAGGTGATAGGGATATTTGCAGACCATTATGAATTGTAGAAAACTATTTATTTCATCTAAATTGTGATTCCATTCTGCCTTTGGAATCAACGGTTTTCACCTATGAGTTATGTTTACCTCGATATCGAGCAATTAGCATTAAGCCGTTCTACTCATTAAAGTACGATGAAGATTCCTCTCCTTGGAGAGAGTGGAATTAGAACACCGGTCGTCAGATGCAATGAACTTTATCTTCCAGCCATGACGTTTAGCTTAATCCAACATGTAGAAATCTGCTTTCTTCCCATCAATTGTTAAAATAGCAAACTCGCCGAAGGGATCTTCTACTAATAAGACATATAACACCCCGATTAAGTATAGGTGAGCCTAGTCACTTAGAAATGGATTTCTTATTAGCACAAAGCACATGCCTATTTCGCTCAATTTTGTTTCGTATCCTTTTCATTAAATATTCATAGCCAACCAGTGAGGCAAATGTTTTACGTATTACAGTCTTAAGTAATAAAATATTAAAACACCTTGATCTGGATTAAATACCTTCTAGGGGAAGTGTACTGAATTAATTGTCAAGCATAAGCACCACTGGAAACTCCACGAAAACCATCATCTTACCTACATAGGTAAGTAAACATAGATCAGTGCCTGGTTAACTACTCATGTGAAAGGCACCACTATGGCGGAGCAATAAACCACGAAGCAACAGCTACCTGCGGCAGTATTCCGTCACCCTCACGGAAATAGAACTACTTTAACTTTAATCATCGACCGAATCCGGTATACGAAAGTAGTATAATTCATGGAAATAATTTACACAACGGATAATACAAGCTAACAGAACCTAAAACACCTACTTATGTCGAGACCTGTACGCCTGTTAACGCCTTCGTTATTCCTTCGGCAGTTTTTGGGGTTCTACGATATCTGGCTTCACATCGCTAAGCCAAATGTAAAACACTGACGATGAGAAGGATTCAATTCCTTGCGGTGTATCCCGAAACTATGCTCACTTACGTAATCTTTGCATTCAGGCGTTTCAGTAAGCCATCACTCAAATACGCACACACATCCGTTTGCCCTCCATCACACGCCGCCGGAGATAGTCGTAATTACCATTTAGGCCCTCTCATGTCGTCGTATGAGTTCGAGCTGTATAAGCATTTGTACTAATTTCCCTGATTGCGGGAAACTACTAATTTGCAATTTGCAGAATGTCTTCATAACAAATGTGGTGGAGCGCTTTGTCAATTTATCAAAGCCACTTTCGGTTGGGACTGTGTGGAATGCCGCTTCCTTGCATACATACATATATAACAGTACACACCTGCATACATATATGTAGGCTTATACCAGATAATGATTAAATCTCACTTTTGAGAGAAAGTTTCATCGTCATTTAGCCTCGGATAAATAATTGAGTTTGCTTTTGTTTTTGTTTCGGCTGTCGGGGCTTCTGTTTGTTTTCCGTCGTGGTCTCGGTATGTTGCCTTCTAGCTAGCGTGGTTTCTGGGATAATTGATGGTTTTTCTTAACGGTGACGGTGACAAAGTGTTAGCCAATGGCGTTTCGCAAGGGAGTGGATGGGTGATAAGGGATAATGAGTTTAGTTTTAGCGGTAAACAAGTGAAGGATGGAAGTATGTATCTCGTAGCCGGATAAGCGACTTCATTAATTTTGAATGAAAAATCCATTTCGAATGGTTTTTTATTTGAGTGCTAAAAGTCTTTTGCAGAGTAATCTTTGATACGTATATTATTGTTATGAAAACTCTGATGGCTGGCCTCAACCGCCTAGGGTGGTTGGTACGAGTATAAAGTGAGCTGTAGTGCAGCTTGGCTTAACAACGTCTGGCTAAGCCTGCCGCTTAGGTTGTTAGCATTTTGGGTCATCAGAACTCAATGCAAATACTGAATTCCTATTTTCTAAAAATTGTCCTCTTTCTCCTTGTTGTGAGGCTACGTTTTTCAAAGTTTTTGAGCTATTAAGTTGCGGTCATGCTCTGCGGCATCGGTCCTTGGGGTATGAATCGTATACTGTTTGTTAACTCTACATGGCCCATTCATATCAGATGTTGAATTCTCAGTTGCCATGTAGTTATATAGTTGAACCTTCTCCTCTACTTTCTGTCCTCCATTGCAAAATTTTTCTCTCTATCCAATTCAATAATGTCTAAGTTTCTGTGTAGTCATGCGGAGCGATGATTAGGATTTTGCAAAAAGTTACTCTGATTTTCGAGAGAGGGCTCATTTTTCAAATTGCCTGGTGAGCCCAAATATGCAGCGGGCAAACATTTTTCTACATCTGACCACTCACTTGACTACTTAAAAGTTATAGCTTCCAATGGTGACCCATTTGCAGGATGCAGATTTCTGGCTGGATTCGTCCAATCATGTCAATAATATCTGAGTATGCAAGCAATTGTGTGTTGAAATCGGCAAAAATGTGGCGTAAGTCGACGTGTAATTCGTGAACCATCTCCAAGACATGCTGTTATGAGCGCATATGAATTTCCAAGCATTTACCTAACTTGAAATTACTTTCATTGGAACCTGTCAGATTGTGCCCGAATGGTTTTAGAGGTTCCCACAGCGTGGCGGAGGAAATCTTATAATTAATGCTAAGGAGACTTATGGCGTCTCTAGTTGTTAGTGCCAATATAGGGATACCTTTTCTTATGAACTGGACACACGAAGCTAAGTCTCCATTTATCGGTGAATTGGTAAATGTTTCATCCTTATTTCCAACTTCCTTAAATAATTCGGCAGGCAGTTCATTCGTAAAAAAAATAAATAAGGCCGCGCCGTAGATGGGAGATGAATATAAAGGAGGACCAAATATAAGTTTCTTTTTAAAAATGCAATAAAATGAAAAAAAATATTTTTTTTCCATGTATAATAGCTTTATTAGTAAGAACAAACATTCCCATTAATTATGAAATACAATCTTATTCAAGTGACTGTCTCGCCTGGCTTCACAGTAGCGCATTCCGTCACCTCAATTTTCCAAGACCTTGTTGATGGTTTCGGGCTGTAGCTCACGGATTGCTGGGATAATATTTGCCTTAAGTATTTAAATCGTTTCCGGGTTGTTGGCAAAATTAAATATCAAGTTTTTTATTGAATAACTCTTTTACTAAATAAAAAAAATGATTTTGAGTAATGGAAATCTTTACTTGAGCCTTTGCAACTTTTCCTGTTAAGCAGGAAAGATGACATCCGTCAAGTGGCTGCCACCAGTGTTAATGTACATTTATTCCCGTTTTATCGCATTTTCCATGACTTTCCGCAAGATTTCTGATGATAACTGTTCCCCATCCTGTCGAATATACTTCTTACGGGTTGCGATGGCCTAAGGCTGGTTGGCATAAGGCCGAGACTTCAAGTAGCCCCAAAGAAAGAAGTATGGGATGGTTAAATGGCCAAAACGGGAGATTAGCGACCATTAAATTTCCTTCCTTCCTTCACACTATTCATTGTGGCTCCTGCTGTGTGCGGTTGCACCATCTTGTTGAAACCACATGTTCACCAAGCCCCACTCATCCAATTCCGGCAGTAAAAAGTCGTTTATCATGGTCCTGTAGCGTTCGCCAGTAACAGTGACCGTATTGCCGATGGTCTCCTCAAAAAAATACGGCCCAATTACTCCTCCCGCGTGAACGCCGCACCACCCAGTGACTGAGTGGATGTAATGACTCCTTGTGCATCACACGCGGATTTTTAATATCCCAGAAACGAAGATTTTGCTTATTAACGCAAACGTCTCGTCGCTCACGATGATTTTCGACCACTTTGTTGGCTTGACAGTAATTCACACGCGACTTACGGTCAGTTGGTACTGATGCACTGTTTGCACGTTGTACGGGAACATGTGTCAGTCTTTCACTAAAATTCGTTGTAGGCTCCGTCTGGTGATGTCCAATTGCGTGACCGGTCGGCTGGTTGATGTTTCTTCATTCTCAGCGACATCGGCAGCCACAGCCGCGATATTCTCGGCCGAACGACCAGGACTGGTGGCGGCCACGCCCTGCGTCTTCTGTGGTTCCAATATGTTCGAGTCAAGTAGCTAAGCGTCGCAATGTTTGCCCAGTTGGCGCGACACGATTAGGAAATTGACGTTGAAATTCACGCTGCGCTTACACCACAGACCGATTATTAGTAAAAAAAAAATCAAACCCACTTATTCCAGGCTCTTGAGGCGTATAATGCTCTATTGCTTGTCTGTTTGTATACTGTGGCTGTCTAGTTCACAAATATCAAATATGATTGATGTACGACACCATTTGCAAAAATTATAACATCTTTCGATAGCATGATTAGTTTTGCGCCACCTTGTACGAGTATAAGAGATGGGACAGAACAGCGAAACATGGAAAGAACACATTCATGACAAGGAGGCTTTGCATATGGTGGTCAAGAAGGCTCTGAACTTCCGTGTTTCCAATGATCGGTAATAATAACAATAATAGCTCGTCCGCACCATCGACTTTATTAGACCTCAATTCCATATCGTTATCTAAGCTGGATAGAAGGTATTCTGTGTCCAATATGGTTCATTCTGCCTGACAGCATTGTCTTGATTATCATGGATTATGCAGTCTGCAAAGATGATGTTTCCATATTTTCAGCATCGACTATGACTACATTACATGTTTAATACGGTAGCATTTGCCTTCATTTCCCGCTCACGAACAGGTCTCAGCCGTCGATGCAGCACAGCTTTTGTTGAAATCTTTAGTTAGCCACCCCTAATCTGAAATAACTTTGTCCCACTGTTGATTAAACGTAGTTACAGTATAACAGAGGTACCAGCCACGTTCTTTAAAAGTTCCATTAGGCCCTCAACTTATTCAGTTCTGGAAGAACATTTTCCTAACATCCAACAATCAAGTCGACACATACATTTAATTGTTCGAAAACAGCAACCTTTAATTCCTATATCAACAAGAAAACTCCACGTTATACTCCCCGTCATGCTGCAGTCCTTTCAATCAGTACACCAGTCAACTTTACATCCAATCTTTAAACAAAAACACGCTCCCACTTAATTTTCCTTCACTGGCGAATGTGACCCACATGGCCAGTCAACCATGGCCCAAGCCCATTATCCGAACACACACTCAGATTTGGTTATGCTATTTGCTATAAGAGCGTAACAAGCGCTGCCCTATGAGATTTATTGACTTTGTCAAACGGGTCAATTTCGAATCCTATTCGGAGGGGTGATGTGTCAAAACATATTCATTCTGATGCAAGGACGGCTTGCTATGGCGCATTTACATATTTTATACAGTCATGAGACTTATTATCAGGCTAAACCTCCCCGAGAAGCCAGGCTAAGAGGAGAGTAAATCCCACACTCACCCACACTGAAACATGTCATACGACAATCGTAGGGAAATAAAAAAAAAACCAAAAACTAAAGAAACTTCGTCACTGTAGCTGCGGCTCCTGCAGTAAGTCATGTGTGTCCAATGGTATTGTAAAACATGATGGGAATAATTATTATTACTCGTTTCGACTGAATGAGACAGTTCCCGACAAAGGACGAACAAGGAAAAAAAACAGTCCGAAACAAGCGCAATAAAAGAGAACAATATCCTTGGGAGTTGACAGGAGTAATATGTACTTGTATACTCTCCCCGTGGATATAGTCACATGTGCGTATACGGGATGGCATATAATAAAGCCACTCCTGGCTCCAGTAAGGAAACTTCAACGTTTTCCTTGAGCTAGTGATTCCATTGTTATTCCTTTTTCGTTTTGAAATTGACAAATGATGTTTCATTATGAGTCCTTCAGTGTCCCCAAGTTGATACCCTCTCATTTTTGATACAACCATTCACCCGTACCACACATGTATACGATACATGACGAACTACTTATAAAGGAATTTTGCGTATAAAAGCTCGAAACCTAGATTGACGGGACAGATGGGGTGAGTAACATGTTCATCTCTTATTCTTATTCGAGTATAAAATGGGATCACAAATTGACATGTAATAAAATTGTGTCCTTCATGGTTTGCTTTTATTTGGATAAGTCACCACCCTTTTGGTTGAACTACCCCTGCGTAGTAATATGTATGTACAATATTTATCACTCATGTCCTTTTCGATGCTTGTCTAGGTTATAACAATAATCATATTTTGATTAATGGCTTACGGATTTATATTCAATTATCAATAATGACTACGCATGTGCACGAGAAAATTATCAGATGTCAACCCAAGTCTTGTAATGAAGCTTGTCGTAAAGGGATAAGACTTAATCAACATACATAACTACATTCGTCAAAAAACGAGTATAAAGGCAACTTTTCGAGAACATTGAAACAACGTATTCGTTCTGAAGGAAGTTTAATTCGAAATCGAAAAGACATGACATGCTTTCAGATCAAAGACAAAGATGACAACAAAACGTATTCGAGCCCTTTGATCTTTACTATAAAACAAAAAATGCGAATTATTGTTATATATGAGTTATATATAGCACAAGTTACGAATCAGAAGCTCCTGAATTGTGTAGGTCTCTCTTCCTTTCACATAAATATTTTTGTTCTTCTTTAAATACCAGGGTTTCGCTGTAGACTTCTCATTATAGCAATATACGAGTAACAATACGATAGAGGCCATCTGACATTATAGAGTCATACAATTTGGTGGACTAAATCACACTTCTAAATTTTTGCTGAAGTATATTTCGTATTACGCGTATTACATGAAGGCATAGGGCCCTTAGCAGAATTGAAAAAATCCCATTTTCTATCACGGACTTTTATAAAACCAATTGTAAATCACTTGCCCACTGTTCGAAGGAAAAAGCTATGTCGCATACACTCGTTCAAATGATGTGATTTTCCAGTTATTAGCAGGGCGCTTAAAAAGAAATTGGCTAGGCTAGCATAGATAAATGCTGATAAATGACAGCTTTCTTGAATGAGAAATTTTCGATGCCAAGCAAGATGAGGTGCTGTTAATCAAATAAGGATAGGAAGGTGGATTCCTGAAAAAGTTGTGTTACATAAATGGACATTGAAGACGAGCTTCTTGGGCATCGAAAACGGCCTCAATAAATCATCAAGTTCATCGAATAAAGCTTTCATCTAGACTGCTAAGTGTCCGTGGTCGAAAGCCAGTGTTATTTTTCAAGGCGGGGATATTTCGTCATAGTCATCAATAAAAACGGTCTCCTTTGTGTTAAGTGAAATCGCTAGAATATAGACTGTGAACTAAGTGTAGGCCCAGCGAACTGATGGTGTTTGCCACTGAATCCAAAGCATCATCCTTCAACATATCATGGCAAAGCTACCAGACTGGTCTCATGAATTACGTGTCATTTTAGGCGTGTCACTAGATGTCAATATAGCAAAAACACTTAGCGTAGTTTTTTTTACCTGCAAGCGATTAAAAATGAGAATTCAAAGCTAAATTGATTTTGTTCTGTATTCTTCTGATTTGTATTTTTCCTGGGCTTAAACAAAGTTCATAATCTAGACTGACCTAACAAGGAACAACGTTTGTACCTTTACACCAAATGCATTATAGCATGTGGGTTTATTAGACAAAAGGAATCGAATTACTGGTCATCTAGACAGTATACGAGTAGCAGCGTCCCACGAATCTGACCTTTATTCCAACAGATTGCATTATTCCAATTATCGACACTACCCAACCAGTGAGGAATAGAGGAATCAAATTAGCAATTCCTTATCTACACAGATAGCTTAAAAACAAGATTGGATCAGATCGCCGGGAGCCTAGCTACAAATCCTGATTTTCTGCCTTGAACTTTGCAAATTTTTACCTGGATCTGTCCAGACGGACAGACAGGAAAGCCTTTGCATAAGTCTTTTCTACCCCAACTTTGCAAGGTAGAAGGCTAAAGCGGGTGTAAAGAGTTATTATTCACGTTGATAAGTCAATTCCTGTCATTTTCCTTGAAGATTCTTTAGCGTAAATGTTGATTGCAACTATGTTTCCAATAGTTTTTACTGAGTGTCCTATTTTGTAGTATGAGTGGTATTTCGCTAATAATACATTTAATATTGTCTACCCAGGTCGCAATTGACACTCGATTATCAGCTTAAATAATCTGTTTGGCGTATCATCATAAAAAATAGTTTAAAAGCGTCGAATGGCTCGATCAGGACGGCCAATTTATGGGTCCAAAACGATTATCAAAATGCATACCCTCTTTTCCTGTTTATTAGTTTATTAGTTACCCGTAAACAAAATTTTAACTTCATACATTAATTTTAATATATGCCGATAGGGCCTCAAAGTTTTACAAAAAAGCTGCTTGAGGTACCTCTTACATGTAGCTGCAGATCATCACTGAAATCCATTATGTTAGATAAATATTGATGAAAACACAAATTATATAATTCTTGTATTTATCAAAAAAGATACAATTTTATGATATTAATTTGAAAATTTCCTCTTTAAAGTCTCTTTTTTACAGTCTCGATACATTTTTCTATGTTCTTGAACACAACGTAATAAAAGCTGCTTCCGGTCTTCGTACGCGGTAATCAAACCATGGAAATCTTACATTAGTTTTAACTGTCAAATAAGTTAATTATCACATAAGTTAATTATCAAATAAGTTCTAAATTAATTAATACATAGATTAAACACTACTACTTACCATATAGAGAGCCAAACATTTGTTCCTTCGATAGAAAATATCTCTTTCCGGAATCACTAAAGCTTTCTTTTTGTAAGGGTTCTACAATGTTCTTTTTGGTCTGCTCATCAACTTCGTCATCAAAAATTGAAAGAACAGCTATTTCCTCTACCATAAATAGTACCATAAATGTTAACTGAACTTGTTTAAAGCCGCTTTGGAAATCAACGCGTCAACTCTTTCGTAATCTTTTAAGGTATGTAAAAAAACACAAATCTTGATTCGGTGATTTTGCCGCTACATCCAAATTGCAAACTACATCCATGTCAAGGCTCTACATAAACTGCCACAATAATTAAACAAACATCTCGTAAAACTTGTTTGTTCTTAGCACTCGTCTTTAAACTGACAAACATACTCGTACATAAACAGCGAACATATTTTTAAAGAGTAAATAGCTCTTGCCATCCATCGTGCTTGATGTATGTATGTATGTATTGCACCAGGAGGTCTGATTTTTATTTTATTTTCATCGTTTCACCCAAAAAATAATAATAGCAAGCTCGATGAGTTCTCGATAATTGTCTCGTACAATTGCTTTTGACAGCTCATTGTTAAAAAATGTCAGCAATTCATGTGCATATCTCGATGGCACTAGGAGTAATATTCTTCCAGTTATCTTTAAACTTTTCGAACAGCGGAGGAGGGCTGCTAGTAACTTGTTATATCTTTAATTCAGACGCACTTTTGAGAAGCAGTTCGTAAACATGATGCCGGCAAGCAAAGAATACCAACTCTGTTTCTAGTTTTTGCTCTAAAAGCACACAAGCTCCATTCAAGCGCCCTGTGTTAGATGCTGTCATATCACAGCACATTATTTGTACATTATCATTCGGGTTTTTTGTACAGTCATAACTTGATTTTTGCCGGAAGGGCTTTCTAATTTCGGCACTGCAACTGTTCTTTCTCGTCGTATTTTCTTCAAGAGTGTACGTTCTTATGGTGTTTGTCATACACAGTGTGCAGATGGTTTATGTCGAAGATGTTCGTTCACTACTCTCTGGAGTGGTTGTCCTAGATAGGATTTTTTGTAGTTCACAGTAACTGTTTTGTTTCCATGCAATTAAGATGTTATATTGGAAATGCACGCACAGAGTATGAATTTTGAAGTGATTTTATGCTGCGAGTGTTATGCATTCGTCAGTTGCAACTGTTGCACAGTTTTTCCGTACAGGAATTGTTCTTCACTATGCACAGACTTAAACTACAGACCTTCCGCTCGATGATGATTACCATCGCACCACGATCATCACCAATATGAAATAATAATTGGCAGACGTTCTTCTTTAGAACTTCTTACGTCCAGACCAGGTAACAATTTTCCATCCCAATGAACAGTAACTACTTTGGTCACTTTATTCTGAAAACCAGATTTAATGGATTCCAATTTATCTTTTCTCACTTGTACTCGAATGCGTCTTTTCTTTCTCCTGTCGGTATAGGTACAGAACTTACAGATTGAGATGTGGATGGCAGATTTACTTCCAGGCTTTCTTCAGAGCTTGTAGATTGTTCTTGTATTTCTTCATATGTATTAAAGCTGTGTAAAGTAGCAGTAGCAATGGCAATACATTTTTGGGAGGCATTTGCCTTAGGCTCTTTCTCTTCTCTGCTAATTTTCGCAGCCTTACCCTTTTTTAAATTTCAGCCAACTTTTTGTCAACACCTATTGAATATGCCGGACACCCCGCCGCTCTTTGCTTTTGCAAAAATATTTTATTTATTTCGATTTTTATTCTTTCAAGAGCATCAGCGTGTGCGATATCGAATAAATTATTCAATTTGAGTCGAAAGTTCTCCTCGCCGAGCCTATGAACATCCTGAATCTTCTTGCAATTCTTTTGCATCTCTCGCCAGATTTGATAAACACCCACTTACTTCTTAACACAATCAGGAATAGCTCTGCCGAGAATAAGTGGCAATACAGCGAACACGAGCCGCTCCTGGGATTCAATTTATATGATCATGTTTCCCTATAAGTCGGCACGGGTTGTACTCGTACTGTTCCAATAAGATACTTTTTTTGACGTAGTCGAGTAACACAATCCCAATTGCTGCGAACGGCGACGAAGGGTCCAATAACAACCTTCATTACCTTTGGTGTACGAGCAGCAGTATTGTTCTTTGCGCATTCTCTACGAATACGAGTAGGTTGCTAGAATAGCCTGATGGTACGAAATTTGGTCACTATGGCTTGAATTTCCTGCTTGGTAGGTCGATTATAATGACCGTAAAATAGCTGAAGAACGCAAAAACACTTTCCATAGAGCACGCGTTTTTATAATAAAATTCAATAATTTGTTAACATTGGGCGAGTGTTTGTCTTTTTGCAGTAAAATAGTAAACAATCTGTGGTTGGAATTTCTTTGGGTGAATTAATTGAATGGTGCGGGTTATGGGAATGGAATTATTTAGATTGTGTACGAATACTTTTTTTCAACTGGTCTTAAGAAACAGTCAGGTGGAGAGAAAAACCTGAACGATCATGAGACTACAATTGCAAACTGAGCATGTTTGACTTTAACAGATGTCACAAATAACGCGCGATCTATCAAAAATACAAAACTCACAAACATCAAAAAGTTCACCCTTCAGAAGCCTCATTGTACATTTCAATAAGTATTCAAAGCAGATCCTTCCTGGACATGAGTATTTAAAATGTTTTGTCCAAAATTTCTTTGGCGAGGCATATACTATGACTTCATTCGTTAAAAAGCTCTAGCCCCTGTCATGCAAACGAAATGAAATCAATATCAATCATTTAAAAAAGGATTTTTTTTACTTCAAAACCTATTTAAGAATTAAATTTCGTTTTTAAATCTTCCTACAAAGAGTAGCAGAAGAGGTTCAGATGAGCTTAAGAGGGATTGATGTAATATGATGTCTTTAGGGCAATCTCTTGAGTAAATCGCTGTTGCGTAATCGGATCTCGCGAGTTAAACCCTATATCTTCAGATATAAGGATACATTAATCCTCACGTCAGGAATACAAATCCTATTATTAACCATACAACCAAATACCCACAAAGATATTTCGCTTGATAATTGCCTTTTGGCCGAGATAACGTATCTAAGCGGCATCCTATATCATTGTTTGCCTGTTCACTGATTTTGCGGTAGCCCACACACAAGGTACCGCAACATCTCCATATGCGTACACAACCATACGCCAGCCTTTGCTGGTAAACATTTATCCATTCATTCAAACTGAAAAGCCATAAGTCCATAATTTCATTCACCCTGGTTAAATGACAGGATGTGTTCCCTAGAACTGTCTACATAAATTACCCCTTACCGACCTCCCGCTTGTGCCATGTTTTCGTCCTTCTTAATGTTAAACAAGGCACTTCAAACCCCTTGCTTACAAATGAGTCAAGTAACTCGAAACAAAACATTTGTATTCGCAACATGAAATCGGTTATTTCACGCCGATTGATTCCATGAGAGAATGTATCCATAAGCCCTGGGCCCGATTTTAAGAGAAACAGAGACAAGATGACACCGGCCTCATTTCTGTCAATTTAAATTTAAGGATATGAAAGGATTCCCAAACAGGAAGCATGAGCAACAACGACAACGGTGATGAGGAGGAGGAAATTCATCGAGTGAATGCGGCGGGATACGTGTACTCACAATGGAAATGATATTTCGTTCGGTAGCACAACGGAATCGAAGGAGCGACAACCCGTTGTCGCATTCGATTTGACCCAACCCGATGGCAAATACTGGCTCATGCTGATTGTAGCTACAGGGGGTTAACTTTGACTGCTTGTTGTTGGGGATTGTGCGATTGCGACTGTACTGCGACTGTGGTCATCACTCTAATATTGTTGCTCTCGGTCGGTGTAATGTTGCATAGCAAATTCGGTTACACTTTTAAATTATTGCATGTACACCCCGTAAAAATTTATGATCCGTTTAATAAGGTTTCACAACAAATTGACGCCATAAATTGTTAAGTTTTGTTTTGCCTTCCATTCACCCGGACGGGTTGAGGGTGTTTCCTCTGTTTGATTGTTGGCTTGTAACCACATTAAGTAAAGTGTGTGGCGGTGTGAACGGACGTGATTTGATTAAAATATGAGTATACTAAACGTCGTTAACTAGTTGATTGGTTTGGCAGTTACTTCCGGCTAAATCGAAGCTTTGTTTAAGGATTGGGGCGATTTCCGGGCGATAATTATAGCCTGAGATTGGGGCGTTGATTAGGTCATGTAAATCGTAACAATTTGCTTTAAGGGCAGCAATGACAACAACATTTGTTTAATGCCCTATTTAAGGACTCTACGAGTATGCACCTGCGAAATGTAGTTTGCATTACCGAAACTGAAAAAAATGCGAGAAACTCTTACTGAGGTTAAATGTTAAAAATAGTTAGCTAACAAAGTCTAGGCGGAATATAAGCAAATACATTTCGTGCAAAGATTCCTTAACTCACAATATACAATATTTATATGCGAACTTCTTCGAAGTAGTATGTCAATTTCCAACTGGAACAGAATAAAGTAAGTCGATTTCAATAAATTTAAGTTCAAGCCCACAGCATATCACCAATCACGAACCCATGTTTGCTAGCCGTACCAATACGATAGAGGTTTTTTAGAGGGTTTGTCAATCATCGGCTTTCCTTAGGGCTTTTTCATTGTATAGCAGGACCGGGTTAATAAGAGCCTTATATGAAATCGATTTGTATTTTCATTTTCCTTCTACTATGTTTTTCGAAGCCTTTTAAGGTGAACAAAAGGAGATCTGCAATAGATACCCGCGCTCTTATCATAGCAGCTTGCGGTTTCGGAACCAAGATAAACGAAAATCTTAACTATGTTCGAGTTGTCGATGTTTACTCGCAGTGTATTATTTTTATAACAGCTTGCTCCCATTGATCGCGAGTTTCTATTTGGGCAATGAGTTCTGTGCCATGAGTTCAATAAATAAAAAAAAATCACACGTCAGTAGATCACCATAAAAACCTTTCTTTTAGCAAAGGTCTCTGTAAGCTTGTCACTTACCGAACTTAAGGTTGTTGTTTTTTCTTGAATAATACGTTGTTATGAACTGTGGAAGCACCGCTGAAATACAATTGATTGAGCGTGATCTCGAACCAGATCCCCTCCAGCTGCAGAATTTCTCTATCTATAAACCTTCCCTCTCTATAAACCACTTCTGTATATATCTTCGATCTTCTTAAGCCGCATACACCTCAAGCCCCTACTAATTCTTCGAGAAAAGACTTTGGTTTCGTGATTTTTTTCTGTTCGTGTTAGTTTATCAGAGGTGTATTCTTGGGTGTAGAGTGATTCATCTGATTTATATATTCATAAATGTTTAAATGTGAAAACTGTCAGCTAGCTACTAGAAGTTGAACATGGTAATAAAGTCCAGAAAACTAAGTTCGTTTTTATTCGGAGTTGCGATATTTTGACGTTGTGATTATTTTCTTATGAGCCTTGAGTGGAAACCTACTCAGAAAATATGGGCTTAACCCAAAACACTGAACCTGTATACTGTTTAGGAGGTTATAAAAATCGTCATCAGTGCGATAGTCTTCTTTCTCTTAAGATACAGTAGTGTAAATTCATATGTTTTAATAAATACCCTTGATATGAATGGCTATAGAATATTCACCGATTTGGTATCATATACCAACACTATATCCGACCAAGGATTAGCTAATTTTCTTGTAAAAGTCGCCATAATGATATAGTTTTTCAGTTGCTTGTCCTGTCTCATAGCATTTTTCAAAGTGCAATGATATCTGCTTTATGACTATCTAGAGCCCTTTCAAGTTTTTTTCAGCTGAATAAAGGCCTTTAAAAATTCCCTTAAAAGTCACAGTAACACCAATAGAATAGCACTGGTTCTTCTATGTATCACAGTCATATGTACATTGATGTATCCTCTATGCGATTGCCATCGTAGTCGTCGATATTTTAAATCAGTTTTTTTTTTTTTGTTGGAGGCCTCTACTATCTATTGGAGCACTCAGACGGAAATACTGGACACCTTTCTTTATTGTATTATATTTGCCCCGTTGTCCGGAGAGAAATGAGGAGGAGCTTCAGTAGAGCTAAAAGATCTTGTTGGCTTCAAGGGTGCGCCGCCGTGCGCCAGCGAAGGCGGGACAGTCGTAGAGAAAGTGTTCTGCTGTGTCATCTTCCTCGCAACTGACGCCAAGCACATAGAGATGCTTAGTAAAAGTGTGATGGCCCGTAATGCCGTCCGCAAGCCTTCTGCTATCATTTCTCCTTAAGGATAGAAGAATGTTGCGGTCTTCTTGCAGGCATCAGGGCGTACGCGCTTAGTCATCCTTCATCCTGGATATTCCCTCCATCTACGACTGTGTGTATTAAAGACCTAATCGTAGATGTCGAATCGGACCGTGGAAGCAGGTAGATCTAAGACGGGTTCGGGTCCTGAGAAACTCTCCCCTGAACCCCTTCTAGCGAGTTCATCAGAGATCTCATTTGCTGAGATCTTAGAGTCACCTGGGACCCATAGTCCCTTAGTGAATTTAGTGAGTTCATACACTAATTCGGAGCTAGATAAAAGGTTGGACACAGCTTTGAGTGCAGCTTGACTGTCACTACAGACGCATATGCTTCTTCCCTTCCACTTGTGCTTCACAACATAGTGCATGGCCATTAGGATTTCGTATATCTCTGAATTCAAGACAGGCATATTTTCCTAAACGAGAAGTGCAGTAGAATGTTTTCGCGCTCAAAGAAAATTCCAGCGCCGGAACCCCTCCCAGACCTGGAGCCGTCGGTAAATATGCGAAGACAGTCCTCTCTGGCCAAGCCAGTCCCGATGCCATGGAAATTTGACTGTGAAGTTATAGCGCAATAAAATAGCAGGTCTCATTTGCATCGACAGGGGTCGTAGGATATTTCTCGCGCAAGCACACTGTCACTCCAATACGAGTTGTACCAAAAATCAATTCTCTTGAAGCGAGACATGGCTTTCAGTGCGCTATATGTATATATCAAGGGGTGGAAGATTCACGTGAAAGAGACCACGACGCGTTTTTGTGTTAGCCTGTTCCACCAGACAACCGATGCATAGGAGATTATCGGTCTTATCATTGCCGTGTAAATTCAGAGGACCTTTTTCGGCGATAAGCCCCAAGTTTTATTAAAGGCACCTTTGCATTGCCAAAAAGCTGAGAGCGCTTTGGTGGTTTTTGACTCAACTTGCTTTGACCAAGGAAGCTTGCTATCTAAGATAGGTACTTAGCTTCCTTGAGTATCGGGATGGGAATATCTTTGAGCACCAAATGAGTCATGCCAGTATTTTTTCTCCTTCTCGTGAAGAGAACAACATCAGTCTTAAGAGCATTAACCGATATCCCATTACTCGAGCATGAGTCATCGATCACATTTAGCGTCGCTTGTGGTTTGAGACAGATAGTAAGTTAATATGAGTCGATACGGAGAACAGCAACATCATCCGCATAGGCCTGGCAAGCATGGCATTGATAGCATTGAGCAGAGGGAGACCACTATACGAGTACACTATAACAGCGGAGGCAGGACAGCACGTTGTGGTCAGCCCCTGTTCACGCCAGACTTGACACATTGTTCGGGGCCTGCATCAGCGATCAATGTCCTGTGCTCAAGCAATGCTTTGATCCACAAAACCAGTGCTTTATCTAGGCCATGCCGTCTAGCCGCGTTACACATGTTGTCGAAAGTAGCGTTATGAAAAGCTGCCTCAATGTCGACGAAAATGCCCAGTATGTACTCTTTCATTTCAACTGCGCATTCAATTCTCCCAACTAGGTTTTGAAGCCCAGTCTCATGGGGTTTTCTCAGGTTTTCCGCACTGATAAGCATGTTGCATCTTTGACATAGGATGCAATCGAAGGGCAACTTTACGGATGTGCAACTCTATTAATCTCTCTATGCTTTCCAGCAAGAAGGGTGTTAGAGTAGGAAGCCGCCTACTCTTATACCTACTTATACTACTAAGAAGAGCGGAAGCAGCCTTGAAATGCTGTAGATTGATCTAAGTAAAAATTAGAGATTTAGACTGCAGAGCACGTTCCATCCTTCGACTACTTGACATCAAAATGGAATAAAATCCTACATGTTAGTCAGTCACTGCCAGCTTTCTCTATCCTGAACTCTCCAGAGAAAATGCCTTTTTGTAGGAGATGTGCTTGTCTCAACTATTTATGTTCATTGGAATCTCCTTCTTTGATCCTATTCGTCTTCAGGTGTTTGCTTGATCTTTGTGGATCGCCGCATCTGCCTTCGGACTCTGATTACTCGCCGCCACGTCGCAGACATCACGTTCTCTCCTCCTAGCAAGGCTATCGATGGCGGCCGCCTTCTGCTCTTACCTTTTCGGTTCGAGCTCCTGCTCCCTGCTCCCGACCCCGCTTTGGGGCAGCCCTGCCAGATTAAGGGTTGTTGGGACCCGAAACTGCTGTGCCTTCTGTGCTCAGATTGTGTCTGTCAGCATCATCGCCTTTTTTCGGCGGTAGCGCCGGCCATAGCAGGACCCTGCATACTTCCAGCTCCGTCGGTTTGGGAGCCTAGCACATTCTTTTTGAGGAGTCGATCGTCAGCAATATGAGGAGGAATGTAAGATGCGCATGCCGAAAGTGCTGAAATGCTTGAGCCGCAGATGAGGGGGTCGGATGGGCTTCGCAAAAGGATACCTCCACTGAACTAATCCTCTTAACTGCTTTTCCCAGAGATTTGCCTTCACGATGGGGCGGCACGAAGGTGTGCCTTCGGCTGTGTCAGCCTCTTTGCACGATTTTCGGGCACATCTTTTTCTCCTTCTTTTTTGGCCCTTAGCAGTGCAATTCTGGGGCTCGTTCAACCTTAGCGGTTTCCCGTGCCGCCCCATCGTTCGTGCCGCCTCTGTTGTTAACACCACTTGTACTCAGCTCAACCAGGTGGTCGGTCAATGAGCCCCAGGAGTCGGTGTCGTTCCGAGCTGTTGAAGAGCTTAGAATGAGTGGTGGGGCCTCCAAGATCCTTGCCCCGGCGATCAAGGAGATCGCGGGTCGAATTCCCCTATTACGGGTGCTACCTGGGCACCTTCCATCCTTTAGGTTGTATATTCATTCATGTAATTCGGGTTCTTCGGGTCTTACTTCGAGGTCATTGCCCTCTTAGCAAGACGTTCGAAGAGAGGTGGAGTTAAATCAGGTTCGTTCAGTCCAACATTTTGCATGATTTCAAATTTCTTCAGGAATTGAAACCAAAGAACACTAAAACAGAAACGAGATAATAGTGATCTTCGAATCATTGAAGAAAAAAAAGTTTTGGAATCGAGGATATGTCTGACATTGTTGTTGAGTACGGTCAGCATTCACAGTGCACCGGCATCCAGTTGCCAGCCGCATGACATTGAATCTGAAACCTAAATTCACTGCTTGACATTGAACTGAGTTCAACCCAAATGCGAATGTAACATAACACCGTTGTTTTTCTTTTAGTCTTTGTTTCCATTTATTCTCATAATGTTTCCACTATATTTGCACAGTAATCAGTTTGCACCATACATAATAACAAAATTGTATTGCAGAATAGGTAATTTACTTTTATTTTTCTTGTACGTAATATTTATATATATAATATTTACTTATAGAATAATATTCTAGAATATCGCCGATAGTCACGGTACTAGAACCGCGGCCTATCAACATAGAAACAATTACAGTAAAAGCACTGTAAACAATTGTGCTTAGGCATCTTTCAAATAAAGACGTGGAGACCTACGGCAGTCTATTTAAAAATGTCCTAAATATTATCCGAAACATTGAAAAAGGGGCAAAGAAGTCATAAGTCTTCTTCCGATAATCGGCAAAGTATTCGAGAAATAGGACTCTAATCAAGTGCGTTGAGGACTAAAATGTTATCTAGGTTAACCGATTAGGTATTAGATACCAAGTATCCTGCATCTGATTTCGTTTCGTTCCAAAAGCAAAAATCAATACGTAATTTTTTGCTTGATTGACTTTCGCAAAACCTGGCGTCCGTGCAGGGACGGGTTAAGAATATCCCTGCAGCGATACCTCTCGCTTGTCGTAAAAGGCGACTAAAACAAAGGTAAACAAAAATCACATCTAGGCAATTTAGAAAACACCAAGGTGAGCCTAGGGACACATATACCACCATTAAACTGCCCCACAAGTGTACATGCAAATCAGTGGGTTGACACGACTGGACATCACCGGTGTTGTAAGAGTAAGATCAAACAAAAAAAATCTGGAGCATGCCCGTGCCACAAAAAAAAAAAAAGGCAGGCCGAAAAACAATTGGTGCAAACAAATGCAAAAACACCAGCATTTGATTTGCCTCAGCGATGAAGTAATCCCAAAACGGGAAGCCTGCCGCTACTTTCTGAGGTCAAACCGGGGGACCCCACAAGCGGACCAGTAAGAATGCAGTTAAGTGGGAAGGTTATGGTCCTAAACTTCTGACCATAACAAAGCCGGAAAAAGGAAAAGAAGAAGAAGAAGAAGAAGAAGAAGGCTTTCGCAAAACCTGGCTGGAGCGACGTTTCTTTAAGTTGGGCTGGTAGGTTAAGCATAAACAAACCACTACTGTACATGCTTTACCACATTCTGCCTGCGGATTTAAGGGTTCATTGGCAAAAAATTGCAATGAAACTTGTTTTATCTGCTATTGCCCAGAAACTGTTTTGCAACAGTCAGCTGGATGCAAGAGTGAAGGGTACCTGCAGTCTGTACTTACTTATGGTGTCGTTCAACATGAGAGCAAGCCGAATGTAAAAGATTCCGTCAAGATCCAGTAGGCTAGTTAGAATATATAGTTTTCAAGCTAATTTTTCTAGCTTTAAGTGTAATTTAAAATAATTCAAAATCACGTTGAAAAACAAAACAAAAAAAACCTTACAAAAGAGTTATAGAAACTAATGTACATATATCTCATAAACAAAACTAAGAAAAGATAAGAATTTTATTATTGTATTTTAAACTATTTATCCCCTTACTCTCCTTGCTCTATGAAGATTCTAAATTCATATGAGTTGAATACTGAGTCGATAAGGTCATGAAATCTTGGAAAATATCCGTTTCACTGTCATTGCAAAATTTATGTTAGGCTGTACTTAAAATTATATCATCACGAGGGTATCCCAACATCCTTCTACAAAACCCCACTTTTCATTGCTATCATATCTATCCTTATAGTATACTCAATATATTTTCGCGAAATAAAAATCAAAACGACAGATCCAATAAAATCACAAAAATATCAGAGTAGAAAGGAAATACGAATGGAATATTCGAAAACGAATGAGCATCCCATAAGCCATAACTTCCAATTGAAACAAAGGATTTTAGACAAATTCTGATTTGTCCAGTTAGTTTTTTTTCTGAGCTTTTTAAACTACGAACATAAATTCGAAATCGTAATCAGCGAATGAAATTTTTCAGTTCCTGGATCCACCTCGATTTATTTATCTGTTTTATCGGCACCGCATGTGGTAGATGTCGAAATTTCGGCTTGAACGGCGGAACCACTGAATTGTGACAATAATTCTATGCGTATCCCATTCGGTCGACATTGTAAATTTAGATGAATGACGGTAATAAATTGTTATTGTGTAAATGTCAATGTTTATTGCGTGTTTTATGCCACAGTCGTAGGTGTTCTTCTTCTCTACATTGGTAGCTTAATCTCGTGTAAATGGAACCGCATGCAGATAGTTCCAAACGCTATTTATTTTGTATTTTTACTATATTGTAAGCTAGATGATAACCTTTTTTGATGTACAATTATATCGTTAAATTGGAAACAACTTTAAGCTCAAATTTATATATGTATGTAGGCTTAGATATAAGACGAAAAAGTCAATTCAAGGTGTATCCACGTGCTTGCAAATCACGTAGGGAAAGTTTAAAATCATCCATTTGTTCCACGATAATACAACACTAACTTTAGAACCGCATAATTTATTCCCACCGAAAGAAAAAGAAGTATAAAAAAACCAACGTTAAGAAAAGCACAAGTAATATATAGAAAAGAAGAAAGAAAATACAAAAGATGGGAAGCGGAAATAATTTATCTCAATAAAACATGGAATTACACAACATTTCTCCTTGGAGTGCTCTCGAAATCTGTGTTGCACGTAAAGGGACTACTAGCATCGCTGACATTCATTTTCCATGAATGTACTCGGAGAAAGTAAAAAGTGCTGCATAACCCGATCTCTTTACTCTGCAAGGATTTCTATTACATACATGCATCTGTAGATATATACGTAAATACATAGAGCCCAGCTCAGAGTCGAAAGTAGGTAGAGCATTGTAAAAATACACCAACCATCGTAAATGCTTTAAGCAGAAAAAGCAGGAAAAGACGGAAAACAAGGAAAAATGTGGAGTCTAGTTGTCATGCTGCGACTGCTTCTTCTCTCATATTTTTTTTTTTTTGGATCTGCTTATATGCCTTTGCTCACAAAAGTGTATGTTTACGATCTAGTTCAAGTGAAGCGTATTAAATATCTGAATTTAATTTAAAAAATGTTGGAGGAGTTTTAGCTACAATAGTAGAAGTAATCTATAACTATCTATTGGAGAAGGGCATTATTGCAACAGAATATTTAATGCAAATATGAACTTCCTTGAACTTTCATGTAGACTATTGCTAGGTTTTTGGCATCCATTATTTATTATTGTTCTAAAACAAAAGTGGAACGTAAAAAGCATCTGCGTAGGCAGAGACAGTCAGATCGCACTCAAACTTACATGCTTACCGTTTACTGAATTTTCTGTGTCTCGTGTTGATTCCTAGGTCATTCCGGTATTCCTGGTCAGATCTCCAATAAGCTGATCATCTCCTCATTCTGCTTTACATCATCATCTCCTCATCCCACCCTCTACGTTTGTACCTCCATCACCTTTGCTGGGTGCAGGCTGATGAAGCGTATATATGTAAATACATCGGGCTTTGAGAGAAGTCTACTCTTTTGAATCGACGAATTGAAGAATTGACTGCAGAAGACTTATAAGCTTATTTTAACCTGGTTATGGTAAGTCTTTTCGTCTGGAAAATATAGTGGTGTGATATAACATATCTTATGATAAACGGATAGATCCAGAACCCATTTCATGGCGATAGCTTAGCCAAAACACTCCGGTTTTGCATTGTCTCAAGAGAATTACATATTGAACCCTAATATTTAAGGCTATCGATACATAAATCAGCAAAAAGCACGACAACTTCATGACCCGAGAGTAGGCATATGCATTAGACATTGAGCATTGAGTGGGGAGTTGGTCGCTGTTAACCATGCCAATGGGGGCCCGAAAATCCTCTCTGGACAGTTCCTGTTATAGTCGAAGACTTCGTAAAGGCCGAAGCCGTATGCACCAGTATTGCTCGGATCACAAATTCTGGTGGTTTCATCTATGCCATATTGTCATTAAAAGTTCCATAATGAAAGGCGTTCAAGATAACAATGACAAAACTAATAACGAACTCTTTCCTGATGAGTAAATATACGAGAGTGGTCTGAAAAGTTTCCGACCTTAACGTGAAGATAACAGCACTCGTCAATAAAAGCTAGCGAATGTAGTTGCGCATCTTTTGACATTTACTCACCAAAATTTCATGGCCATAGCGAAAATCCTCGAATTACGGTTTGAACTTCTTGACCATCCGCCTTACTCACCAGATCTAGTCCCAAGGGACTACTTTTTGTTCCCTAATCTAAAAATTGCACTCAGAGGACAGAGATTTTCGTCGAATGAGTAGGCAATCAACTTCGTGAACAGTTATTTTGCAGAGGAAAACGCCGAGGACTATGTGGACAGGTTAGATAGTTGGGAGCATCATTGGGAGAAGTATGTAGAGTTAGGCTATGTTGAAAAATAAAAAATAATTTTAGAAAAAAATGTCTTGTATCTTTGTTAGGTCAGAAACTCCTTGAACAAAGTGTTGACGCGCTGTCTCCAGGATTTTCCTCATTTATAAGCATATGGTTTTCGATCTCAGTCTTTGAATATAGTTTAGCAGCTCTTGAAAAAGTGAGAAAGTCGGTTTCAATGAGAATCTTGGGAATGAGGATAACTTTTATCAGGCACCAAAAAAGAGGTACAGGGCGAGCGCTAGGCAGGCGCTACTATTAATGTAAGAAGTAGCGCCTATGTGCGAGATTTTTTTCAAAGGCGCTTTTTTCTTTTTCTCAGAAAATATTTAGTTATTCATCAATCATCAATATCTATTTTGCGCCTTTCAAAGTGATCCTCATCAGATATAATATACATACTTGCGCCAGCGCTTTTTCCATACCTCGAAGATTTGCTGTTTTTGGTATAGCCTTGAGCTCTTCCAGCAATACGGTCTTTATTTCCTCAACCTTGGCTGCCTTTTCTGTTTTTGGAAAAAAAAGTGACCCAGTCCGTTGAATACGGTAGTTGAGGCACGCTTACGGTATTGTTTTTGGCCGAAAAAGATAGTGCTTTTGTCGATTTTGGTCCTTCTGGTCGCCCCCACTGGGATGATTGGGCTTTGGTTTCGACGTCATAACTATGTGCCCATTTTCTGTTGCCAGTAATGACCATTTTCGGCGATGCTCATCTGACGGTTCTTTTGTAATTTCGGAATAAACTTCGCCGACATGTGGGCCATGCTGTCCATATTTCAAGTTCATTGGCACTTAATTTCGTTTTTCAAACACAATTTATTATTCTTGGATTAATTTTTTTTTTAAAGCAACAAATAGCCAAGCATTCCAAAACACGTCTATCATTAGCACTTGCGTGACTAGAAGCAAATGATCCATCATTTAAATAACATAAGTTTTTTGTATCTTGTGTATGTAGGATAAAATCTACATATACATATAAACTAAAAACACAAAAAAATAATTTTATCGCATAGTAAATACAAGTTTAAACACTTATTTATAAAAGCAAAAAATATATATATATTTAACAATTACAAGCTGAGTTCAATAATGTTTTGACTATAGTACTATCCAAAGTGAACAGCCAATTCTTTACTTTAATGAATAAGGTAGAGTGTGTTATTAAGGTAGAGTATGTATGGTGTTACAATATTTGAAGAGGTAGTAAAAAGTCTAGGTGCCGCCGCTGTGTAAAATCAATAAAATGGGTATTTTTAGCCAAAGGAATATTTACTATTGCTATATTGGTTACTTTTAATCCGTAAGTTTTTTGAGCTTCTCAAAATAGCACTGTACCCGCTTCGAATATAAAAAAAAAACTTTTACAACTTTGTAGATATATGTAGAGATAAGCTAGTGGAAGAACTCGGAGTTTGTAAAACAGAGGGCAACTTTTCGCGAGCCTGTTAACTTTACAAATAATTCGTATTAGATGTTTTTGGACAACGTTAAATATTTCCATTATGCACTTATGTACACCACTCCAACTTGCAACACCATACTGAAGCTTAGAGTGTGCTAACCCATAGTATATCATCAAACGAATTTTTGTTGAGCAATGGTGTTTAAACAGAAATATTTTACGCGTTACAATTAACATATACTTCTGAATTTTATCCACGTGAACTTTCTAATTTAAGTTTTTATCAATTAAAATACCTAAATATTTAAAGTTTTGAATACTTTCAATTTTAAACATTTTGTATTACGCATCAATCCATCAGAAAAGTTAGGTTTAACACATAAGTGACTAGATAATGACATTGTTGGACAAATGGGGGAGTGGAAAATAATCTCACAATTATCAGGAAAAATACTTTCTAAATTACAGAATATCAATTTAGTTTTGCTGCTTGTAAGTAACTGATGCTTCGCAACCCCTTGCCTAAGGATTTGAACGTCCATATTCCAATAAATTGTAGAGTCAAATAGGTTATTATTTGTATACGTAAGTATGATATCATCTGCAAAGACGGTAACTTAAATTTTAAGGTTTTGTTTAAATAACGACTTCACGCATACTAAAAATGAAATGGGCCTTAAAACGGAACCTTGTGGCACACCCATATTAATATTTAATTCATCGCTATTATTAGAGTCAAGCCTGACACGTTGACTTCTTCCTCAAAGATACGAAGATAGCCACTTATGTATAACACCTCTCAATCCAGCTTTGTATAATTTATCTAAAAGATTGTTGTGGTTGACCATATCAAACGCTTTTGTCATATCTATAAAAAGAGCTATCGAAATATGCTTGCATTATTATTATTAAAAGATAAGATTTGTTTATGGATTTCCAATGGAGATACCGGATTAAAAATAAAAGTTTTGCTTTGGAACATCTCGTCAACTAGATCTGCAAATGTATTACATGAGCAAATATTAGTTACCACATGAAATGTCCGATTTTTTTGTTAAAAATTAAAAGTCAATATTTCTTTTTTATCAAATTTTATTTAGCTAAAATATAAACCATTGACATACATATATAACCTTCTTCCACCGTGACGCTTAAAAAGTTTCAAAGGATTCTATGACCTCTGCTCTGTTTCGGAACACCTTTTGCCGACAAAGTGACGCCAGACTGCGGAAAAGGTATTCTTACTATAGCAGCTATTGCACCGTTACGTGTGAGATATGGGGTCTAGCATTGTCATGCAACAGGATCGGACCATGCCTATTGAACAATGCAAGTTGCTTTTCAGCCAATTTCGTATGCATTATGTCGATTTCCCCACAGTATTTGACTGCATTTATCGTTTTCCCTGGTTGAATAAATGAAAAGTGGATTGGTCCTTTCGATATCGACCAGATTGTCACCATAAACTTTTCTGGGTGAAGACCAAGTTCCAAGTTTGGGGGTATGCTTTTGGTTTTCGTCTGCATCCGACCACTACCTAGATCTTTTACTTTTGTCATACAAAATCCAAATTCCTTTTCATCACATGCGATTGTACGGTACAAAAACGGTGCATTTCGGTACCTTAGACTCAGCGATGCACAACGACGTAGATTTTGGGCCTCGTTCAATTCATGGGGTAACAACTTATTGAGTTATAAAATGCCCACAAGTCGGTGGTATTGCGGCATTGATACTTTTAAGGGCGCCAGAGATATTGACATTTTATATTTTATATATGTAGTAGTTAGCATTCTCTATAGGAAGCCCTTTTCTTAGGTTTTTACCTATTTACGCAGAGTTTCTGAGACAGTTAAGGCGATTCCGTATCGCACCTTATAGCTTATAATTACCGTCAATTACCGTTTCCGGTCTCTCACGCGGTACTGGTGCGCCGAATGGTGCGTTCTTTCACCGCTATATTCTCAAATGCGTCACATTTGTATCTAGCTGCCAGAGACGCATTAGATCCCAGTTTGAACTCGTAAAGGAAAAGAGTACGAATTTGAACCCTCGACAGCATGATATGAAAATTCCTAGAAAAAAATAACTGTACTTGCAACGGACCCCAAAATTCGCACTCGTCAAATACACATCCTACTTTATCTTATAAAAAAAATCATTGTGTTGTACAGATGTTCACTCGACCGCTTCTAATTGAGGACTAAGTGAAAAATCATTTCATGTGGTATAACCTAATTCTTTGTAGAGGAAGGGGTTTTGACTGAATAGGAACAGAAACAAAAAATGTATTAAATGGTTAGCGATGGCCGTGGGAGCTGATGTTATTTCACCATCAACTTCTATTTTGGAAATATTTTCCTTCTAAGGTCGATTGTCAAGGATGTTTTTGCCAACTTTTTACTCTGTTACGTTTCCCCTACAGTTCTTAAATTTATTGGCATAATAACTATCTCGACTTATGTTTATTAATTTTTTTTACGTTTGTATTTATCATTTCGTAATACTTTTTTAAGTTTGAATTAAGTGGATGTCATAAATATTTTTTACGAATTTAATTTTTTATTTATTTTTTTAAACAACCTCTGACTTATCCAAGGCTTAAAACTTTTCAATTTGGAATTGTTTTGATCCAATACTTCAGAATAACGTTCAATATGGTTTTTTAAGACACCAAGGAAAATGTCGTAAGAAACTGAATTGTGTTTTTTTTCTGCATAGAGAGGCTCCCAGAACTCAACTTCAAATGTCTCATTAAGGAAACAAAGTTAATTTTTGGAGTTAATGTTAGAGGACATGTATACCCGCTTATAAAGCGAAAAAATTGAATATCGTATGTAATTGATCCGCGAAATTCAAAAGATTGTTTTTTTTTTTTTGTTACAAACCTTATATACATATACTTGTCTGCAGTATAGTTTGATATATTTCGATGCTTCCCGTAGACAGCATATTCGATAGCTTCGTTATCCTATATTCAAAATTATGAGAAATAATTTGCCAGGCGCTCAAAGGCTGCTGGCAGCTATAATTATACATTTATATGCATTTTCTTTTATTCTTTCCTTAATGTTCAATTTAGCTCATGGATTGTTTCTTTTTCTTTTCAGGTAAGTTAAACAATTCCTTGTGAAGGAAATGCACCCCTCCTTACCACATTGTGTCTAAAATCAACTCAATATTGAATACAAAGAAAGGCATGGTAAGAAGAACCGTAACAATCGTAACAAATCAAGTGTTCGAGGTTGATAGTAAATCATGATCCCCGCGAATTATCCTGCAGAAAAAAAAATCCGCGAAAACAAAGGGTCGAAAAGAAGCAGAAAAACAATGGATATTTCGTAAAGCTTCTTTCGATCAACGCGAAATTGCTTCCTTACTTCATATCCCTCGTATCCCGATATCTAACAAACGATTTTATTTTCGATTCTCCACCATGGTACAAACTAGCCGTATCGCTACGGATACGCCCGAGCATGAGTAATATTTCGAATAGGCATTTATCTTAAGTTTTTGACCTTTGCAGCCCTTTATGCCCAACTTCCTAAGAACCTATGCGGCACACGTGTGTGTTCGAGAGAATGAAAGCTTACAAACTATGTTAGTACACCACATACCTCTTCCACCGCGTCCTGTTATTTATATTTCGAGCACGATTTCGCTATTCATTTTTCGTTGAGCTCGTAAAATAGGAAAAATATATAAAAAAAAAGTTTTACATCTACTCGTATCCGTAACTTAGTATCTCGATATCCCTGTATCCCAGTATCCATCAGCCAATTTAATATTATTATTATTGGGGCGCATTCATGTCGTTAGGTTTCGCCTTGTGTTGTCTCGTTTTCTGTTGTAGTAAGCGAATCTATCGACTTCTCTTCGTTAGATACTGTATTAACGGTGTAGATTACTTTCAAACACAAAATTGTTAACGTGCGTGTATTCTTAGAACATTCTATGCTACACAACATTAATGATAAATACTACTACCAACGGCGGGGAATTTTACGTGAAGTGTCCTTCGCTTTACAACCGTAATTCACTGAAAGTCCTGGCAACGCAAACCAGAAAAAAATTAAGCAAAGCAAAATGGAATTGATTTGAGACACTTGATTATGGATCGAGCAGGCGTCCGTGGACAGACTCGGAACAGATTAAAGAATGTATTTGTGGTGACGGTGATGATGATGGCATGGATGACGACCATGGCCATAAAAGTGTTTGCTGTACATTTCTATGCAAATAAACTGACAACTTCGTTATGGGCGAGCTGGCCTTGTCGCTAAATGTTTCACTGTTTCTTTCTTTCTCATTTCTTTCGTTTTATCTTTTTAACTTCCAACACTAAACAGATTACGTTCTGGCGGTTTATGTTTTTCTCTCAGTTGTTTTTGTTGTTAAATTAGAAAAGTTCGTTTGAACGTTTAGTGAAATGGACTACGAAAAATTACGCCAGTGACGACAATTCCATTTCACATTTTGGTTAACGACTTATGACTAAAAGTAGTTGTCTTAAAGTCTTAGGAGCTTAGTGTGCCTCTATTTGAATAAACTTACCGAAATTTAAATAGATTGGATCAAACTCAAATTTAACCTGGTCACTCCCTTTTCTAATTACAAAGACCACTAACAAGAGGTGTCATTTTATATTTCGCGCCATTGTTGAACTGTCAATATTCAACTATCATTGCGTTGAGTTTTCATACATAAGTAAAAACTTGGAGGTTATCAAAAATGGATCGATTGGGCATTCGCCACCGTTTTGAAATATTGAAAGCTTAGCACAAATGGTTGAAGTACCGCGGAAATCTACTGCCTTTGTCATCTTCAAACGCCTTCGGACAGTCATTTAATCGTCGTGAATAAGTTGGTGATGTAAAAACTCCAATTCCGGCTGCTAAAAATATTTTGTCGCAGCTTTGATTGAAAAATCAGTTATGTCTACTTCGTAACTATCACAGCAGTTGGCCCTGCATACTTATAAGGCTCAAGCGCCACAAGAATTGAAATGCAAACCGCACACAACACCATACCCATTCTGTTTTTTTTTTAATTCATTTTTTTTTTTCATATTTCTTGGAACTATCTTCGACACTGTGGCGGATCGTTCGGTTTCAATTCTTGCACGCTCTGTATTTCGTAAGATTTTAGAACAAAATTCTTTGCTAGAATCCTTCTCGTAGTCAAGTAACAATATCCAAATTGCTGCGAACGGCGAAAAATGGAAAAATCACGGTCTTCATTAACACAGGCGGATAAATCAACATTATTTTGCTCTCTTTATAAACGTAAAGTGCGTAACGTATATACATAGGTAGGTGGCTTAAAGTCCAATAGCGGCAATTGATTCCTATGGGTTGAACTACTTGCTCAGTAGGTCTGTTGTGGTTGAAGTTCCGCGAAATAAATTTTTTAAATAAATCTTTTAAATCTTTTCAAAAAAAAAAATTCACAATGAAGCCTGGAACAATAAAGTTAAAGAAAGAACGGCACAAAGCCGTTCTGGAATATCGTTAAAATTGTAAGAAACAAAAGCAGGTACTTGCCTTGTCTTCGAAGTCCCGATCAAAACCACGCGAGAGTGAAAAAGCAAACGCGCTTGTCTCATTTTTTTTTTTAAATCACTCCGTATCTTAAAACTTAGGTGATCCTTCGATAAATACAATTGTTTCTAACGTCACCTACGTTTTTAATTCATCCATGTATGACACCCCGTGGCATCGGAGGCTTTTTAAAGGTTGATGACGTTAATTTTTCTATTAGCAATCTAAGAATAAACAAGGCGGGAGGTCTTGATGAGAACATGTATTTAAAAAACCTACCCCTTGCAGGAATACAATTTTTGACCTTCATTATAAACAAGTGTCTTAAAACCCAGTATTTACCCCTAGCCTGGAAGACAGTCAAAGTGGTACCGATATTAAAACCTGGACAGCCCCAGGGTAGCTATAGACCTATCAGCTTACTTAGCTCTGTTATCAACATTTATGAAAGGATATTAAACTTAACAGATCTGTCGGAAAATCAACGGGTATGATCCTGTTAGATATTGAAGAGGCAATGGAAAATTAAAATCAACGCGGATAAGATGCAAGTTATCTTTTTTACTCGAAATAGAAGGGCCTGGCATCTTCCTAGCAACCAACTGCGGTTTAATAGTATTGTCTTGAACTGGAAGTCATCAATATAATGTCTAGGGATTCATTTCGATAAAAAGTTAACATCCAGTGAACACGTCTCTAAGACTCAGTATTGCAACATAAAATGTTATACCCATTCATAAACAGAAAGTGGATGCTTTCATGCGAAAACAAAATTATAATATTTAAAGTTATTTTTTAAGCGATATTGCTGTACGGTTGTCCAGCGTGGGGTTGTCCACGCTAAAACTCACATCAAGAGGCTACAAGTGTCACGAAATAAATTGCTAAAGATGATGATGAACCTACCATGGTATCATGCAACCTCGGATATCCAACGTAGAGGGGGTGTTGAATCGATCTCCGACAAAATTCAAAAGGTTAAATACAGTCTTATGAAACGTTGCATTCTCACCGATAATATACTGATCAAACAGTTAATCAACTACACATTTTATTAATCTGCCAAACTCCATATTATATTATTTGTTCAATCTAATATTTATTTACTTGTTTATTTACTTATTAATGTATTACTTTAATTATTTACCTATCTATCTATTTATTTATTTATTTAATTTATTAATTTATTATATTGTTTTTTGTTTTTTGCTCTTATATTAAAGGTTTTGTAGTATTTTCCTTCAGATTACCTCTTTCCCAAAATAATCAATTTTAATCAACAAAAATACTTTTTCAGTAAAAACTTATCTAAGTGATGCCACATCTCTGTATATAAAATATGTGGTAACAAGGTATACTTTTCTTATACCAGAATAAATAAAGTCAAATCTTTTCTTTCCATGTTGAAATGGCAATGCTAACTGAGCATGTTTGATTTTTGACGTGTCACAAATTTAAAAACAAAACAACATCTTTTATAACAACCTAAATCGATATGCATGATACATATGTAGGCCAGCCCCCCGAGGAGTCTCTCAAAAAATAAATATACATTCTATTGGAACAAGTCATTTATTTCATTTAGTTGTGTACACTTTTGCCCCCTGTAAATTATTTGGAATGGACTCATTTAATACGGAAGTGATCTTTGTTAGTCGACGTAAGCTATACAAATTCTTGGACTTTCGTTTCTTTTCTTTATCACAACAACTGAACTGCTTAATAAAAAACCGGACAAGCGAACAATACGTACTTAGAGCCAGTTTTCAACTTGTTTTTTTACGGCTTTTTTTTTTCACTTATCGGTAGACGGCTGACTGTACGCCGGAGAATCACCTTGCAGTATCAGGGTCATCTCGGTCAGATTTGTTGCTTTAAGGGGGATAGCCACTGTGATGGGACATCCAGTGTCTTAAATGAAAGGTTATATTTTAAAAAATGTGTGTACAAAATTGCAAGTCAAAATTTCAAAAATTGACTAAGTTACAGCGATTTTAATGAGAGCATGTAGGCCGACTGTTTGTCGCTTGACTTTCGGATCAGAATGTTACGCTTTTCAGTCCCTTGCTATAATGTATTTAACATTGTGTGACGTAGTGGACTCTTTTCTTCGAATTTCTTTTTGTAATATAAATCTCTGTTATGCTGGCTTTAAAATACAATAGTCCCTTTCATCAATTTAAGTACCTAGAAGTTCGGCAGATGTTCAGTTACTCTATGATTTCATTGCGAGAGAAATGGACTAAAATCTTTAAACGCGTTTTTCTCGAAACGACTTTTTTCAAACTGGTCGCATCGATAACTTGGTCTATTCTTAACCGATGTTTAAATTTTTTTTTTGTTTTCTACATCTTGGTAGTAGCTAAGGTTAAGCGTAGCCGATTTGGAAAATTTTGGTTTTTACTATTTTTTAAACTGTTTGAAAAAAAAAAACGGTCGAAAAAATGCAAATGTTTTCAATCGGTCGCCATTTTGTTAAAAATCAAAAAAAAAAAAAAACGGCTACGTACAACGATAACTACATTCATACAAATTATAATAAAATTTTTGTTTTATTTTTAAGATTACTGGCTTTTGAATAATCGATGCGACCATGGAGGGCGAATTTTTTTTCAGGCTCTACGGCATCGTTTATATTGTTGAAACTATTCAATATTTTTCAATAAAAATTTGTGGAAACATTATTGTATGTGTACTTAATAAAATGAAAAAACCCGATCCAAAAATTCCTTCATTAACTCGGTCCAAAAAATTCTTGAAAATCACTCATTTTTGGGGCCGTCATAGCCCTTAAGTTGAAGTCAACTCCAATAATTATAGCGAATTCTACAGCTATTTTCGTTGCAACCATTAAAGTCGACCGCATACAAACATCATTTACCGTGACCTTGGCGTTGAAATTTCCGATAGTTTCTATCTTTGCTGCTGCTAGTTCCACCAATTTGTAACTAAAAAGCTGAACTTTACCTACAATCCAGCACGCGTAAAGGACGCTTAAGCACCAGTACCAACTAAGGCCTGAAATAACACAAACGATATTAATCGAAATTTATTTTCTATTCAAAATGAAAATTATATTTCTTTGCTTTTGATACGCATTCTTCGGACAGGCGCTTGTTATATGTCCATAACCATAGTTAGAGCATTTCGTTGCAATTCTGCAATCCTTCCGTTGGTGTTCAAGAGATCCGTAATTATAACAATGGGACGCAGCATGATCGTTCTGATATTTGTTCTTCGATAGCCTGGTATTAAAAATGCGTTGCTTTTCTTCAGAAGCCACGGCTTCATATTTCATATCATATTATAAATAAATAAACCTAAAATTGTTACTCGTGCTCAAACGCGTAATAAGGTGAGTGCACCCAGTCGTAGCGTTTCCTCTCTTTCGGTTGACTCTGTAGTGCGAAATGTTCTAATCAAGAAATAACCGAAATCAAACAGCCAAATTACAAGGCGCTCTTCCCCAGTTGCATCAAAAGTTGCCTCTTCTGTCCCCGCATGCACTGGACAGTTGGAGGTTAATTTTACAAATGATAATGATGCCATAGATTAGTAAAAGCTGGCACTGATGAAACTTCCCTCAAGTTCATTAATTTTAAACTTGGTGTACCGGAGGATGTCATGCCTATAATTCTTGATTCTAATGCCTGGCAAAAAGGTGTTCGAGTACGTCCATTTAGGTTCCATCAAAAAAACGAGAAAACCCTAAATGGGAACCTTCAATCATAAAAAAACCTCTCCAATTCTAATGCTCTTCAACTACACATGCAAATGCACTTGTTTCTCTTTCTGTCTACTATCAAAATATTGGCGGAATGAGAACCAAAACTAATGATTTTTTTCATCGCTGCTGCTCAGTGCAACAATGATGTCATTGCTCTCACGGAGACTTGATTAAACGATAATATCTATATTCTCCGCCGAATTATTTACCAGAATTTGATGTCTACCGTTGCGATAGAAAATCGACCCCAAATGGTTTAACGCGTGGTGGGGGTGTTTTACTGGCTATTCGATCATGCTACACGAGCAGACTGGTTGCATTACCAGTGACAGTTGGTGCGATCGAACAAATTTGCATATGCGTTGACTATCATGTCTCGTTTACTCCTATCCAATTGTATTTTATAGTTTCTTATATTCCACCAGGCTCTGTTAATGAAATTTAGGAAGCTCATACTTCAATTATCAAACATATTGTAAATAGTACAAGCCTAGTATGCCTAGTGAATAGACGTGTTTTCCTCTCGTCCGGCTAACATTCCGTTTTTCTTCAAGTTAATCTGTCTTAAAGAACGTGAAGCACAATCGTGAATCAAATCGTTTTTTTTCTTTTTTTCTTTTTTTCAATAAATCGGCTATCCAGTAGCTCACTGCAGCTTTCTTTCTCGTTTTTTTTTGTTTTCTTTTTTTTCCTAACTCGGTCTGCTCCCATATGTCAACGGGTTTGCGTTCTAAAGCTACTCATTCGTCCGCAAACACTCAATTCACCTCTCCTTTACTCAAGAGAGATGCTCAACCCATCACCGTCGATGTACTGGAAGAGCGTTTAAACAAACTGAGTGACAACATCTTCGCTCGAATTACCAGTGAAATAAACAAAATGCGAGCAGATTTCTTGCAGCGAATTGAGCACTTGGAGTCGAGCTGGAAAGATCACTCTCTGGAGACCGCCAACAAAATTAGCAATTTGCTCACGCGCATTGAACACCTCGAAACACACTCTGCTGAAAATCAACACCTAAAGAAAGAACTCTCTACTCTCCACAACAGCCTCGACAAAGTGGAGAGGAAAGAACTTGCAACGGATGCAGTTTTGTTTGGCATTCCTCATCTACCCGATGAGAACCTTAACCAGCTGTTCGCCCGATTGTGTGACTCCGTTTCCTGCGAGACACTTTCTCTTAAAAGCATATTCAGGATTCACCAACGACAACAAAACACTGTTCGTCACGCTCCTATCATCTTAAAATTCAGCTCTCCCACAGAGAGGAACAAGTTGTTACGATCGATCTCCACCTACCGCAAGAACAACAACATGCACTTGTCACTGGTCTGAATTCAGACAACAAAATCTACGTAAACGAGAGTTTAACGGAGCGGAATCGCTCTATTCTGCAGAAAGCCGCACGCATGAAAAGTCGTAATAAGCTGTTCTCAATATACACCCTGAAAGGATCCGTTTTTATGAAGAACCTGACAACGGGGAGAAGTTTCGTCATCAACAGCATTGAAGAGTTGAATGTTCATGCCAAGAGGTGTCAACAAAATTCACCTGAATTGGAAGAAGACGTTGTAAGCAGTGAATCAGTAGTCTAATCATACTCAACTTCAAATCAATAATTTGTTAATTTTTTTTTTTAGTCCTATTGAATTTAATGTACTAATTTTTCTTTTGAATGTTTCATACACCTTTTGTTCTGGCAATGTTCACCAATTCCTCCTCTCTTTTCCTCTCCCCATTATTCCTACATATATGTGTGGCCGGTTATCGTTCTTCTTATTTGTTTACACATTTTCTTTGGGCAATTAATGAATTCCCTTTTAGAATCTAATAATAGTGATTCCATTGACGGTGGTGTAAATAAGAATGTGCACACAATGATTAGAGTACTTAGTTCTCAGCGCAAAGGGTTGAAAGTTTGTCATCTGAACGCACAAAGCCTGAATCCAAAACTTGATGAATTTCGGCATTTATTCATAAAGTCAAACGTTGATATTGTTTGTGTTTCCGAGACGTGGTTTGACCCGGTATTTTGCGATAAACTTTACAAAGTTGATGGTTACAACTTGTTTCGTGCTGACAGGAATGGGCGTTCGGGGGGAGGAGTCGCAATCTATGTAAGAGATGGCATCAGATGCGACGTCACTCATAAGTCAAACCCCGATTGCCCCCTGCAATATCTCTTTGTGAAGATTACGTGCAGTTCATCGCAGCTACTAATCTGCACGGCCTACAGGCCCAATAAAAATATAGACTTTACTCCTCTGCTTGTTAGTTTGGAACAATATTTCCTTTATTACCTCTCAGGTTATACTCTGCGGCGATCTAAATTGCAATCTTCTGAATAAAACCACCTCTGCACCATTAATCGGCTCTATGAACTCTCTAAGTTTATTTCCTGTAAACTTCTCTGCACCAACTCATTTCACCAGCAGCTCTAGCACCCTACTCGATGTCTTTTTTGTTAATGATCCCGGAAAGGCACTACTTTATAGCCAACTTCTTGCACCAGGTTTCTCTAAACATGACCTCATCTTCTTAATCTATGATTTTTAATTCCAGGCAAATGTAAAACTTCTCCAATATAGAGACTTTAGATCGATTAACCAACGTCGTCTATTAAATGGCGTTCGTGAAATTGACTGGGCCAGAATCTATAGATTCACATCAGTTAACGATCAACTATCGTTTTTGAATGAAAATATTGAGAAATTGTTCGATGCTCATGTTCCTTTACGCAGAAAGAAAATTACGTACGGAGCTCCTTTATGGATGACTCGCGATATCACTGATCTGATTGTAAAGAGAGATATAGCCTACGCTAGATGGAAGCGGTGCAGAATTCCCGAGTTGCATGCAATCTACTCCACCCTTCGGAATAAAGTTGTGTATAAAGTTAGATTGGCTAAACAAAAATACTATGCAAACCACCTTAATCCGACGGGTACTGGAAGAAATGTCTGGAGGACCTTAAGTAATTTGGGTATCGGTAAACAAAGCCCCAAGGTCCCCGACAACCTCGATTGTAATCTCCTGAACACTAAGTTTCTAGATTCAAACAAAACCAGCTCAAATCTACCTGCTAATTTGCTTCTTGATCCATCCGAGGAAGTGAATAGCACATTTAGCCCTACTCGCCTTGATGATGAGGACATTGTTGCGGCCTTACTCTCTGTAAAATCAAATGCCATAGGTTTGGACAATATTGACCCCAGATTCGTTAAGCTACTTTTACCATTTATCTTGCCATACCTCAGACATTTATACAACTCCATCTTAACAACATCTGAGTTCCCAGTTGATTGGAAAAAAGCCAAAATTATCCCAGTCCCGAAGGGGGGCAGCGGTACAGTAGATTATAGACCAATTTCTATCCTACCCTTTTTGTCCAAGGTCTTTGAGAAAGCGATTTCTAGGCAGATACAAAGGTTTCTCGATGCTAATAATCTCCTTAATGGTACTCAATCCGGATTCAGAGCAAATCGAAGCTGCAAGACTGTACTGCTAAATATTGTTGATGAGTTACGTAAAGCAATGGATAGAAAAGAAGTAAGTTAACTTACCCTTCTGGATTTCTCCAAGGCTTTCGACTCAGTCGATTATACGATCTTATGCTCAAAACTGAGAAGTTTGTTTCGTTTCTCTTCAACTGCAACTAAGCTTTTTCAATCATATCTTACAGGAAGGCATCAATGCGTGGTTGTTGGAGATAAAACTTCATGTCTACTTCCTGTACGCAGTGGTGTGCCACAGGGCTCAATTTTGGGCCCTCTTTTCTTCGTTCTCTACATTAATGATCTCCCCCAAGCGGTTAGACACTCCAACGTTTTAATGTTTGCCGACGATGTTCAGGTGTTTATTAGTAGCCCTCTTGAAAAACTCTCTCAGGCATCAGAAGCAATGAACGAAGACTTATGTTGCATACAGCGGTGGGCACAGAGTAACAATCTGAGTCTCAATCCGACCAAATGTAAAGTAATAGCCATCAACAGAACTAAAATAGATAAGTCCCTTCTCCCGTGTATCAAGCTGGGTGAGTCCGTGGTCACCTACGTTGAAAAATTAAAGAACCTTGGACTTGTTTTCAATGACACACTTACTTGGTCTGACCACGTAAATACTATCGCTGGTAAAGTTTATGCCGCCATTCGCGTCCTATGGGCCTCGATAAACTTCATCTCTATAAAAACCAAAACCTTGTTGGCTAAAACTCTTCTTTTGCCTACTCTGCTGTACTGCTGCGAAGTATATTGTAACACCGACTCTAACTCCTTAAGAAAACTAAATGTTATATTTAACAATATTACTCGATACATCTATAACCTTCGACGCTATGACCACGTATCACAGCATTCTAAAAAAATCTTTGGCTGTTCTTTTGTAAACTATTTAAAATTCAAATCATTATGCTGCATTCATCAAGTAATGCGAACTGGCCAACCAGACTATCTTTATAGAAAATTGGACTTTCCAGTTTCACAGCGATCCCATGCGCTTATTCAACCAAGATACTCCTGCACTGCCTCAGAACGCACTTTCTTTGTTTATACCACCCGTCAGTGGAACTCTTTGCCAATCGAAATAAGAAGAATTGAAAATCACCGCACTTTTAAAACCTCCCTCTTGAAATACCTGTCATCACCCTAGTCTCCCTCCGAACATCGCCTTTTGAATTTAGATATCTGAATATAGTATTCATTTGTATAAATATATATCTTTACATCTGCCTTTTGCATTATCGCGTATACATATGTTTTAAACCTTCTTTAAGCCTTACGCTATTTATAAGATTTTAATCTTTTTGTGTAAATGTTGTTTTAAATAAATAAATACAAATACAAATACAAAATACAAATAGTTCCAATAATAAGTCCTATATAACTGTATTAGGTGATTTTAATTTATCTACTGTAAAATGGATATATGGTATTGTGATAAAGATAAATGTATTATGTCCATTAATGTAATACGAAGCCTAGAATGTGAACTCATTGATACTTTGCTAGCTATGAATTTACGCCTACTAAATTTAATTGATCGAGCGGAGCGTAGCGGAGCGAGAGCAATCACCCACTTTTTGGCCTAGCGCGTGCATGTACGGGGAATATAGAAAACGATTTCGGACTAATCTTGTACGCACTAAATGTAGATATCGGCTATAACCACACATGTGTGCAGCATGTCATTCGATAGATCTAGGTCTGTAGATGAGCCATAAATTATCAAATGAAATTGTTTGATTGAAAAATAGTGAGAAATAACGAAGTAAAGTTTAGAAAAGTGCCATGCGGAGCGAGAGCAAGGTTGATAAAACAACAAATTTGCTCGCTCGATCAAAAATTTTCAGTAGCGGAGTTAAGCCCGCGCATACTGATCTGCCTAGTTTATAATTCTATTGGAAGAATTCTAGATTTAGTTTTCATTGATTGTGAGCTCGAAGCTTTGGTTAGTGAAGCTACTTTTTTACTTGATAACAATAGCATTCATCGACATCGTTTTTGATTTCTCAGTTCTTACTCCGTCTAACTTGGAATGTAATATGGACAGTTTTAAACTTGATTTTCGTAATGCTAATTATGTTCAGATAAATAGTTATTTATCCGTGGTGGATTGGGATGCAATGGATAATTTGACTTTGGTAAATGCGTATGACTTCTTTAGAAACACAATTGAATCGGTAATTTCTAAATTCGTTCCATTCAAAAAAATAAAATATTCCAATAAACCAGGCTGGTTCAACAGAAGCTTATTGAGATTAAGAAATGCCGTGTTAAAAGCTCTTAAAAAAAGCAAATCCTATGCCTCTTTCAAATACAGGTTTCTGCAATTGCGGAACGAGTATCAAATTTAAAAAAAAAATGTCTATAAGCAATATATTTGGTCAACTGAATCCAATCTTAAGCAGGATTCTAGGAAATTTTGGTCTTTCATAAATAATAAAAGAAAATCTCTTGGTTTTCCTTGCTTCTTTTTTTCAGGATTATTTCATTCAAAATCAACATAACTGTAGATTTTCAGCTCCGATCAATCCATTTAGAATGAAATCCTCGCTGAACTGTCTTCCCTAAGTTCGAGTGCAAGCGTTCCACCGGATAATATTCCTTCTTTATTCTTTATATCATGCCGGTTAACTTTAATCAAACCTTTATGCCATTTATTTAATTCTTCCTTAAATCGTGGTGAGTTTTTAATCTTAATCTTTAAATCTGGTTCGAAATCATCCATTGAGAATTACAGACCAATCGCTATGCTTCAAGTAATCCCCAAGATTTTCGAGGCTATTGTTACAAACAAGCTATATTTTACCGTCCGGAATCATATTTCTGAATTCCAACATGGATTTGTTCGTGGTAGATCCACCGCCACCAATCTTGCCATTTTCACAAATTATTCTTTAAACAATTTAGAAAAGCGTATTCAAGTTGACTCGATTTACACCGATTTCGCTAAGGCATTCGACCGTGTTCAGCATAATGTTCTTGTAGTTATTGTAGAACAAATCGGTTTTCATTCTTCCATTCTAAACTGGATTCGAAACTACTTAACAAATCGCATACAGTTCGTCAAAATTGCAGCGTTGCATTCCAAAGTTATTTTTAATTATTCCGGTGTGCCACAAGGTAGCCACTTGGGCCCATTACTATTTCTACATTTTATCAATGACTTACCCTCATGCGTTTCTAATTCAAAATGTTTATTATTTGCGGACGATTTGAAATTATACAAGTCAGTAGCAACTATATCTGATGCTTTATGCTTACAAGGCGATTTGGATAATGTTGTCAAATGGTGTTCTGCAAATAGTCTTAAATTTAATGTAAAAAAGTGTACAAAAATAACTTTTTCAAGAATATTGTATCCTATCCAGTTCAAATATAGAATACTAGATGACGTTTTAGAAAGAGTCACTAGACAGAAAGACTTAGGTGTGATTTTCGATACACGAATAAGGTTCACCTTGCACGTCGATTATATTAGGTATATCTAAGGCTAATGCTATGTTAGGTTTTGTTTTCCGTAATTCTTATGAGTTTCGTCTCAAATCGTTGTATGTATCTCTAGTTCGCCCCTTTTTGGAATATTGTTGTGTAGTTTGGAATCCTCACTACAACAATAGTTCAAATCGTGTTGAGAGGATCCAAAGTCGTTTTACCAGATTTGCTTTAAGAAGGTTACAATGGGATGTAAATACTTTCCCAAATTATAAAGCTAGATGTGCTTTAATAGCTCTAAAAACCCTTACCAAAAGAAGTATTTTTTATTCGGCCATCTTTGCTTATGACATTATTACCGGTCACATTGATTGTATTTTTTTACTTTCCCTATTAAATATTTATGCTCCTGTCCGCAGTTTAAGGCCTAGAGACCACGACTTCTTTTGTGTTTCTAGACATGTTACAAATTATGGTCAAAATTACCCTATAACCTCAGCTTGTGCTCATTTCATATAATTTCAATTCAATAACTCATTTCAATAGAATAACTTACAAGTTCTGTTTCTCGGCGAAGCCATAATGGCTTTTCTGCAGAAGGTTGTATATCAAATAAAATGTATTAAATGTGATTTAAGTATTTTTGTACCTAAGCTTCGAAATTGATATTACATTATTTAACAAGAATTCAGAAAAAGAATTTAAGAAAAAGAAACAAATAAAAATATTTAAGACAAAAGGAACTTTTTGATAAACTTTTTTCTAGTCTTAAAATTGACAATATTTCTTATATTTTGTGGAAGTTGATTTAAAACTGAAGGAACACTACTCGTATGCTCAAGATTTCTTCTGCTGTATGTATTGCACGGGGTATGTTCTGGGGTCGACTTCTTGTGTAATGGTTGTGGTTGATGGCCGGCTTGAAACGCATGTCGCAATGATAAACCAAAAATATTGCCATCTTGTAAATTGCTGGGACACTTGGATTTTGATAGATCTTCCTTCACGTATTGCGCCGGTTTGCTTAAGCGCAACACTTTGCAGTTTTGGGAGTTCTTGCAATTGTGTTGTGCATGCATTGCCCCATGCCAGGATGCCATATCTCAGCTTCGATTCTACTAAGGCTTAGTATACCTGTTTTAATACCTTCGGATAACAATTTTTCCGAAAATTAAGCTATCTTCAAATCCATACTCAGGATAGCAATGTGCTTATGCCAGGTGAAGTGACTGTCGATGGTAACTCCCAAATATTTATAATTTTCTACAACTTCCGTTGTTGTTTGCCCTTGTGTAATTGGACAAGCATTACTCTGCGTGTGTATCATCTGGTGCGTTTTTTGTCTAATGTGGTCCACGAATGTGCATCGTCTTGGTGTTGGTTGCTAATGGTTGATAATGAGTCCATGATCATGGCACCACTTTATTGCTTTATCAGATTCTTCCTGCATGATTTTTGTATTTTATACTACAATATTGTGTGATGGAGCCAAAATTCGCTATATGTGCCGCTACATATGTATAAAGTTAAGGTAAGAGGCCCTAAGGTACTTTTCCTTATATAGCTCTTTCAAAGTGTTTGGTAGTCATTTTATTAGGAAATAATGGATTTTAGTTTAGTCCTGCTCGGTCGTAGAGGGGCTTATTACGAGTAGGATAATATTTTACGTGCTGGGATTCGGCTTTTTGTTCAATTTAAGTCAGATTCTAAGAAGTCCAGTCGAACACAGGATTTGTTTTTTCATTTAAAAAAACTCCACAAGACAACTATGAGTGATGGTTAGCTCAAATATTACTTCCCAACCTCTGCAACTTAAGTCACTGAAATATCTTCTTTGTCATGCCATTGATACATAAAACGTGATCAAGCAAGATTTCCAGATATCTAACCAGATAATTATACAGTTTTGCAGTCACCTGGTTTTTTAGCGATAAAAAATTCAAAATTCAACCGATCCTCATGTTTTTTTTTGAATGTTCGTTTTCACGGTGGGTTGCATATAAAATATATTAAATTTAAATTTAAACTGAACAAAGTAAACCTATCTTATGCTAACTTAACTTATAAATATATATATATATGTATATATATACTTTATATATATTTTGTATATAATATATATCTTCTGTTTTTAATTTTAATATACAATGTTTATACTTTTTTTTGGTTTTTGGTTCTTATTCTTTTTTTGTCCTATACTACCTTACCCTATCCTAGCCTAAGTAAGCCTGCCATCGATGTTAGGCAAACCCTGCCTTGAAGAGGTTAAAGCTATTGAAGTGTCCACTGACGTAGCTCCATCCAGCCACCATCGGCGTGAGACCGATCTACAGAACCTGAGGCGCTCGGGCTCATTGAGCGCGACATCGAGTCCGTAGGGGAACCGCCGTTCCACGAAATTGTGACCCACGTGGAAGATTAGCGGCACCGCCAATCTATCTTGGATCAGCCCACATCTATCTATATAGAGAAAAGCTTTTGGCGGGATAAAGCCCTTAAGGCGCACTCTCTCGTGATATAAATCATTGGGGTAGTAAGCCCCGGAGATCAGGCTATTGACAGGCTATTGTTATTGCTTGGCTTCGAATCAGTTTGATCAGGAAGTTATCAACCCGTACAATCCTGGCCCTATTGTATAGGATCCCGAACGAGGTCGTGTACTCAGATTCGGGTGTCTTATGTTACCCGAGACAAGTCCTGAGACCTTGTCTTTCAAACACCCGAATCCTTTCCATAAAGCTGGCTCTCACATTGGACCAGATGGGACATTTATAGGCAGGCATCTTGTCAGAGCGAAAGCGCCTCGGGCCCTTGCCGGAGAAGCATGTAGCAAGATCCCAAGTTATTTGACTACACTTCGTCTCGCCAGTGGACCCCCATCCGGTCTAAAAATTGAGAACCTGCGCCAATTTTTTCTAGTGTCCCGAGAGGCCCTAGACATATGCGTTCTGAACAATATTTACATATGTAGATTCTGATTTCTGGAAGTTGATTTTCAACTTGGCATGAATAGTATCATGCACCGCTTTGAAACCGAATTGGTTATCTGGAATGATTTTATTGTCCTCAACCCATTTAGACAGGACTCTATGGAGCACCTTCTCGAAAACCTTGCTGATACTCGGAAGGAGACTTATTGACCGAGATTTGTCGGGTTAGAGACGCCTTTCCCCCTCTTGGGGATTGGCTGCACTACCGCTGTCTTCCAGTGCACTGAATAATGCATATTATGGTGTACATCTCTTCAGCCCCTGGCGGGAAGTGCCTGAGCGCAACATTAATAATTCTGTCGATTCCCGCGGATCTTTTTCTCTTCAGTGACTGGAAGATCATCTGTAGATCCTCCGTCGAACTGAACAGGGTATTAGCCCTTTCACTGGCGACGGCATTGTTTGCCATATAATCATCATTGAACCTGGTAAAACCAAGATTCTCTGATCGTTAATGATCGATATCATTTTGAAGGTAAAAGTGATGAAGTAGGACTCTGTTTTCCAGGTCGCGGTTTGGGCGAATGCTGTCATTCACCGTATACACTTCCTGGAATACAGTTCCCACCTTCTCCTGAGGATCCTCGATCACGAAGAAATCATCATCGAAGACGGCGCTCTCTGCATCGATGCTGACTGTTCGTAGCAAGCGTTCATTGTTGCTCGTTCTCGGAAGCTTTAGATCCTGAATGTCATTCTGCTTGTTTCCCCGAAATATTTTATTTATTTGCGGGAACATACTCGCGATGTTGGATTTTACAGCACGAATTCTGTTTTTCCAATGCAAACTTACAGATATTCTGTAATTCTCTTTGACCAACTGATGAAGATTTTTAAGCAGTGACTTCAGAGTCCTGACCTCCGAGTTTTGTCTGTCGGTAAACCCTCTGTACAAGAGTTTGAGTCTTGTCAGAATCTACTTTTTGTCTGTGCAGTGCGTCGATTGTCGCGTTTCGGTACAAGTTTGTAGTATCGTTATGTCGTTGGCGTGGTATTGTACTGTCCATCGTCTCCTTAATTATATTGTCCACCATTGACGGTGGAGAGGAGGCGCTCGACGTGAGCGCTCTGGTCAGAGAATTGGCAAAGCGTGGCCAACGCGCCCTACTGTAATCCTTAGGGTGCGTTTGGATATACTCGGCCATTTCCGCAAATTCATCAGGTAATCTGATCACGGCACATAGTCCGCAATGGTCACTGTCGTATACAATTGTCCGTAGACAGTTAATAGACCGTCGGTCGGTTCGAGTCTGCCAGTCTCAGTCGAGGGTCTATCAGCATTAGATTCCAATAGGAGCCGCTCCTAGGATACAACGGACCATCCGTTGCGAGCAACTTGACTCTATATTCAATGTTGTGAAGAATCCACCAATGACTTTATTTAGAATTTGGGTTAACCATTACTTTCCTGATAATATAATAAACCACGTCAAAATGATAGACTGAACCATCCTCAAATATGACAAAAAAAATGTGAACGAATAAGATTATCGCGATCGTTCTTGGGGACTCGGATAGTATTATCTTCATTGATTACCTAAGAAGGATAGCAAAAGGGTCGTGTTTTTTTTTTTTTTGTAGTTTGAAATTAATTTTTATCTCATATTCCTTTAAAGTATCGCATAATAGACAAAAATGCAAAATACGGATACTCTAAGGTTAACAGAACATGAACCTAAATCTATACCTTTTAACCTTAAGATTAGGTAAAAATATATGTATCTATGACCGATTTTGTGTAGATTTTTTTTTTCTAAACTTGGCATCAGATTTCTTTTTCGTTTGGTTTCCAGAAGACATTTCTCAATAGAGCCTTAGTTAATTCCACTATGTGGCTTTCTTATCTATTAAAGCCATTTATTTGTTAAACATTAACGAGTTATCACCGTGGTTTTATCCAAAGGCGAAACTTTACTTAAACTTTATGTTGAACGAAGAGGAACGTTGATATAAAAATAATAATTGGACTTGGTCGAGATGATGGTGGAAGCCGAAATCATATATTTTAAAAGAGTATTTTTCCTTATCAGACGCAATATTTTCACTACAAGTTTATTCATTTCTTTTTAACAAAACTCAGTTCTTAGCTCAATATAAAGCCAGTCTTAAAAAAAGAAATCTTTCAATGCCATCTGAAAAGAAATACAGGAAAATAATATTTTGATGTACAATAACCACTAATCAACGGTACGAAAATATATCTCCATTCAGCTAAACGACTGAGTTTAACTTTACGGATGATTTGGTTTATAGTGTGTTGTAGTTGTTTTGTATAACTCATCAAAGAACTTCTGCACCAACAGTTTGATAAGCTTCCTCCCCTTGTTCGGGTGAAATTATCTGTTGCATTCGCTCGGCAGAATTTTGGCTATCATCCACATTTTCCACGTTTAATCCTGCTGCACTCTAATTTAACGTTGTATTCTTAGCATACCCTTTTCCGAATCTGTGGTAACATTCATAATAGCAACACCATCTTCCACCTTCTTCCAAGATCGCTTCTCATGCTTTCTCTTACAGGCAATTTTCCTTGATGTTTTTCTGCTTAAAAATACCCTATGACGCAGCTTGATAATGTTTTGTTTGGTTTAGCCGTCAAATTTAGATTTTATGTAGGGGTGTCAAGTATTTTGTAGATTTCACCATAAAAACCTGAAATCAATTTAGATAAATCTGATACAATCATCGATTTTATGGTTGATTGATATTGTGGACCCACTAAAGATGTCTCAAAAGGACTAGACACCTCGTTGGGAAAAATCGATTAAGAGGCTATAAAGCCCATTAAGACACCGCTGGTTCTTGAAACAGAGTTCCCTAATCAAATAAAATACTATTAAACACTTCTCAAAATATTGAACGCCTAATCTGAACAGATCACATTCATTTCAGTCGAAGGAGTGGCAAATGCAAGAGACAGACTGTCATTTAACCCCCTGGAATGAAATTCGATCCAACTTATTATGGTAAAGCAACTCAATGGATAACTGTAATTAAGACAAACCCTCGCGTTCAGACATCCCTACAAAGAGCGACAAATAGACTTAAATGGATAAAATTATGAAACCGACGAATTGGGGCCGGGTGGATGCGTGTCGCACGGAACCGTCTTCAACAATCTCCCACCCTCACGACCGTGTATAGGATAAATATATATGGCGTATCAATTTCAGTGGCTCATTAATAGACCACGATGAATCCCCTTTAATTAAATGTTATACGATATCCTTGCGTTCGCTATTGTTTCACGAGCTCGCCCTGTCGACGCGTGAAACTGCTTCCCACTAATACACCGCACGCAATACGTTCCACATATAAACAGATATATATACGGATCTTGGTATTAGTATAATCCTAAACGCAAATGGTAGCAAATAATCCAATTATTATTCGCTAACTGTTTATCCATAAGTCATGTGAAGAATTCATTAAACAAATGCAAGACATCGCCACATCCGAGAAACATCCTATACTCACTCGTACTCCACGGCAACGATAGTACTCGTATATCACTCAGCGCCAAAGACGTCAACGACAATATTAAGATTTTATCTTTAACTTAATTTTCGGCTGAGGACATAAATACATAATGGATATGCCTCTTTCGTTTTCCGCTAAGACGGCGAAAAATAATTTCATCTACTCGAGCCAGCCACCGTTCCTGTCGCCTTGTTTTCTTGTTCCCTTTCCTTCTTTTGGGGGCACTCCTTGAGAATGGGCTGTTGAACACGCGAATGTCAGGGGGCTCTCCCGAGGATTATGTAAATATAATTTCTGTTTGTGATTTCTAATTAAATTAAATGCTCGATTATTTATTTGCTTCGGTCCTACAGCGCGCAGTGTGTCCCCAATTTACGATGCTTAAAAATATTTTAAATACTCGTACAGCACGTAGAACGAGGACAATTTTTTCAGTCAATTTAGTGCGCAATGAAGTATGTTATGTCTAATGCCATCCAAGCTACCAAGCTTTTCGAATTTCAATTCGTCTTCGAATTTTAGCCATGCACACTGGTGCGATTGGTGCCTGAGTATTAATTATGACATTTTAAGAAGTAATTAAGAAGGAATTTACAACACTACTCGTTTAATATTCAGTATCTTATCATCTTCCACAGAGAACTGACTTTCAATGTCAAAGATTTCATTTTATACAGAACCAGTGGGGCATCCTAATTTGTGTATGCCATTAGGGATGAAGTCGTGCATTCATTTACTGTGCCGAAAACATACCAGAAAATCAATTATCATTAAAAATCTCTCAACAGTAGTTTTAAATTTTACAATTAAGATAAGAAGCGATGTTCCTCATGCTTGTCGCCATCCTCATCCTCGTCTTCGTCCTTTTCCTCCGTCTCATCTTCATTACTATCCCTGTCGTTGCCCGTGCTGGGCATCGTTGCCATATTCTAGATGTACAATTTGCCAAAAAAAAAGCCGAAAACAGGACTCACTTATTCGAAGATTCCCTCAACTACGTTTAAACTGTAGCACAGAATTATGTTTGTTCACTTATGCCTCTACGTTTGGATGATACCGAATAACCATCTTATATACGTACTATGAACGAGGCGGAAATTGAGGCAAACGTTTAGAGGACTTTTCAAGCATAATTCCGGATGTTTATAATGAAAAGCGACCGTTAAGAAACAGCAGGGTGCTAGAAAGACATGCACTGCTATTTCAGTACTCCCAATTTAATTTCATTTCCTCTATTCGCTAATGAAAGTAGACTCTTCGCTTTACTTAGGGGAACCAGGCTTAAGTATTGTTATGGAATATACGACTAGTACTTCCGTTCGTTGGGTGCTTATTTTAATTAATTGCTTATTCGCTGTCGAATAAATAAGTTGCGCTGAAATTCGGTTTAATTTCCGCCGGATGAATAGAACAAGGAAGCTAGACAAAAAAATAATAGCCGAAGTTCAAATAGCCTGAAGACTTGCAGCTATTCTAATGCGGTGTCGCATTGGAAATTCATTTTCAAAGGTGCTACCTTTCTGACGTTGAAGCTACTTACACACGTGTGACAATTATGAGTAAAAAAACCTCGATCTACCCAACCGATGACTGCTGTTGTTAGAGTCTGATCCCGCGCGTACGGTGTGGAATATCAACGCATTCCCCATTATGCTACGGGCTTTCATTCTCATATGGTTTCTTGATGGTGATGAAACTAGTGGCATTGGAATGCATGAATCACTACTCGATACCTAGTTCGAGTCTGCACCTACGTACTAAACCACACCCTGCACTCTTCTGCCACTCTCCCCGCGAGACTGCCGCTAGGTATTATTTCACGGGTCTGGCAAGCAATTCATGCTACTCCTGTGCTTGTAAGTATCCTCCTACTTCTATTGCTCTTGTTGCCTCTACTGCTTTTCTTGCAGCTTCTACTCTCCTCAGCTCAGCTGATAATCAGCCAGTATTCCTCCGACTCTACCATTCTCTGAATTATATTTTCTGGAGCTGGTAGAGTACCCCTCCAATCTGTGAAGCGTCTACATTCGAAGATCACATGCCTCACGTCTTCCTCTTGGTTTGGACAGTCGGGACAAAGAGGAGAAGTATAGTGTCCGAATCGATATAGGTATTAACGGTAACCATATATCGATTGATGGAATCAGGATATGAGTCCATCTTCCCTTTGTGGTGTTATCCTACCGAGATTGCCATTGCCATTGGGTCATCGAGCGCTACCTTTTTTCCTCGTTCATTTTCCTTATCTCCCCGGTATCGGTTTTCTCCGATAGATCCTTTTCATCTTCTCAGCAATAATTTTAATGGGGATCATCCCAGCAATAACAAATGCGGATTCATCCGAAATCGTCCCGTAGCTGCTTAGTGTCCTCAGGGCACAGAGCCGGTTTACCGATGATAGTTTTCGGGAAATTTCCATCATCTTAAGCGTTTCTGCCCAGACTGGTGCAGCATATAGCATGACTGAGCTCACCACTCTACTCAGCAGAATGCCATGTCCCAGCCCACCAAATAATTCTGGAGAGTGCCCATTTCAGTGTAGATGCCTTTTTGCTCACACAGTCTGAGTGTGATTTGAATCGCAGTTTGTTGTCAAGCATCATTTCTAAATATTTAACCGCTTCCTTGGATCGGATATTCTGGTTGCCGACTTGAATATCGATGTATTCTACGGTTTTCCTGTTTGTTATTAGGACGGCCTCCGTTTTATGGTCTGACAGTTGAATGCCTGCAGATTCAAGCCACTGCTTTATCTGGGCGACTGCAGCGTTTATGGCTGACTCAACTTCGTGTGTATGCTTTGCAACAATCACGATAGCTAAGTCATCTGCAAAGCTGATGATGTTAGTTTCTTGGGGAAACCTTAGTCGCAGAACTCCGTCATACATCAGGTTCCAAAGAAGGGGGCCCAGCACCGATCCCTGAGGAGCCCTGGCGGAGATGTCATAATACTTGATCCCTTCTTCCATTATATACCCCAATTTTCTATTTTTAAGGTAATGGGACACTATTCTCAGCAGGTATAAGGTGTTTCCATTCTTGCAAATGACCTTCTTATCAGGGTCGAGTCGGCGGAATTAAATGCGCTTTTAACGTCTAGTGTCACACCTGCGCAGTATTTCTTTGACCCTCGCCGCCACGAGTGTCCTGCTATGGCTTCAGATGTAATATCGACTAGTTTTTGAATTGTATCGACAGTAGAGCGTGCCTTTCTGAATCCATATTGGTGGTTTGAGAGTGCTTCCTTCTCCTCTGGTTTTTTTTGTTGTTTTTTTTATAGGGTTCGTGCAGGTTCAAGGGTGTACGCTCTTATGGTGTTTGTCACACAACCTGGACGGGGTACAGATGGTTTGTGTTGAAGATGTTCGTTCACTACTGCCTGGGGGTGATTGTCCTAGATAGGAATTTTTCAGAGATTAGACTGAATTTATCGCGTTGGTTGTAGTTCACAGTAACTTACAGAGTATGAATTTTGAAGTGATCTTATGCTTCGAGTCTTATGCGTTCGTCAGCATTTTTTTTATCGTCTCTCATTCACAACTGATGCTGTTACACAATTTTTCCGTTGCACCACGACCACATTCAATAGCCTGTCGTATATTACCCGGGCGGTAGGACGACGGGCGATTTGTTTCCCTTGGGTAGCAGTACTAGATGCTGCAACGGCCATGGTTTTGGAAACACTCCTGCATCTAAGCATTTCAACATAACTGCTATAAACATCTCAGGTCTTCTTTGGACAGCAGCTTTCAATTCGGGCGCCATTTTGTCTCCTACTCTATCGATGGCTCTTTGCAGTTCGTTCAGGGTGATGGCTGGAAAGTTGCCAACATCTATTTTACGAACGATTATGTGCATGGTATTTATTTGTGTTTATTATTGTTGGGCATATTATTTTTGGTGAACCTGCAACCTTTTAATTTGGTAATCACCATTCTATAGGCCGTGGGTTGATATCGGCTTCGTCGCAAATACGTTCTCGCCTTGCTCTCTTTGCTTGCCCTTGCTAGGTCCCGCCTCATCTGTTTAAAGGTATCAAGGTGTTGTTGGATACCAGTTCTTCCTCTTGACCTTTGGACTTTACGTCGAGCCTGCAAGCACTTTGTTCTGAGTGTTTTTACTTCGTCGTTCGTCCTACCCGGAGTGCCTTATCACCCTCAGGCTGTGGTAATAATTTATGTAGGTCGGTGCGACTTACTTCAGCTGATCCATTTGTATCCATTGAACCGCCGCTCAGCATCTTCTCAAACGTTTCTCTGTCAAACAAACTGTCCTTCTATTGTGGGCCTCTTAAATTTGGGCGTTGCCTGGTTCTTTTCTTTGTTATTTCGAAGACAATCGCCTGGTGGTCGCTATGACTGTAGTCCTCGCTAACACAGCAGTTCTTATTCGCAAGACGAAGTTAAGATCGACGATGGACCCCGTTCTTGCTTTGTGATTCGTATTGACTTGCCCCCTTGAGAAGGCATAGCTAACCTTCTCTTAGAGATGCGAAAGGAGGATTCGCCCTCTCGCATTGGTGAGTCTGCTGCCCCATTCCGCCCCTTATGCATTGAAATCTCCGCCAATCACAACTTCGGTTCTTTGCTGAGCATCCGCCGTTATCCTGTCCAACATTACTTAATATTGGTTAGTTGTTCAGTTAGGTATGGCGTAACAGCTGTAGAATGTGATGCCATTTATTCTTGCACGCACGAAACCTTCCTCATTCTCATCATTGTCTTGAAAGGCTTAGCATCCGCATATCCATATTGGACCGCGCCCTGTCTTATCGCTATTCCATATGCGGCTATCGAGCGTCTGTATGGTTTGCTTATTAAAACCACATTCGCTTCCTCATCCTTCGCGTCTGCTTTAGAACATCCTAAGCTGTATCTGTTCAGGTTTAGTTGTATAATCTTCATCGTTGTTTGCTGGCGATAGCTCTCCTAAGAACTGGGCGTTTTCCACTCCCGGCTACGTTGCATTCTCTTGGTCGTTTTTTTCTGCAAAACATGCATGATGGCTCATTGCTGCAATTTTTTGCTACGTGGCCTTCTGTTCTACATCTCCTGTACAGTTTTAAACGATCTTCTATGCATTCGCAGCTGATTACTAAGTGCCCAAAATCAAGGCATTTGATGCACTTATTAAGTAGGGTTTTTTGCCAAATTCGTCAGTTTACCCATCCTATCTTTAGCCTTGGCTTTTTGCCTTTTTTTTGCTATCTCCACTGAAAGGCGCAGGAATATGACGTCCGAAAGTCACAAATTTCTTCCTTTGAGGCTAGCTCATCCAAGTTTTTTGCATTTAATGGTGATGCGGTGTGGGAGGGCTCTTATTTCAGCCTTTTGGCCAAGGGTTTCACCTATCGCGGTTTTGAACTCCGTTGCCTTGCTTTTGACGTCTTTGAGCTGTATTAGCAGCTCTTCTTTGAGCATCCTCCTAATTCTTGACATTGCTTTGCCAACTTGTTCCAGCCTGGGTTCGGCTTTCATGTCTGCGGAGTATAATGTTTCTCCTTTGGCCTTGATTACTATTGCATTGGGCTTTGGCTAAGGCCACGCGCTGAGCGGCAAGCGGCAGAGCGGCAAAAAAAATTCAAACATATGAAATTGTATGGCTGTGGCCACACAGTCTCTGAGCGGCAAGCGACGTTTTTGAGCGGCAGAGCGGCGTCGCTCAGCTCTCAATTCTGTTCTATTATTTTAGTGTAATGCTGAGCAGCAAAAAAATAATAATGTCAAAGATTAATATTGATATTGGTTTTATTCGTTTTGTAGTTTTAGAACCAACTTTTTGCAACGGCAAATCAAATGGTTGTCCTCGTATTAACATATGTACAGGTATTGCCTGAATCGGTCTTCGTGTTGTCGAAGATTTTTATACAAATGGTGAAATTCGCCATAACCTGATCTTTTTCGGTTTATTGGATGAACTCCAAATCTTCTTTTTTTAAGCTTAAGATAACTCTGTAAATGTTAAAACGACTTTCTTGTAATACACTGCGGCGAACAACACTCGATAACGACATTTTCACAACTAATCATTAAGAATTGCCGCTCAATAAATGGCCACTTGCCGCTTAAGTTTGCCGCTCAGCGCGTGACCTTAGCCTTAGACTTTTCGACACCTATTTTTTTCTTGGTCCTTTTTCATCTTTTGTCGATGCTTGTATCATGCCGTTCATTCCATCTACTGCTTTCTTCACAGTCACAGTGCCGCTCTTATTTGACTCCGCTCCTTTTTTTTTGACGTTTTTGAGAAGGCTCCAGGGGTCGGCTCTGTGCCGGGTCCCATCCATGGAGAAGGTTTCCTCCTGGTAACCTCCTTTGCCTTTTCGTTCTGGAATTATGAGAGTTCGTAGAGCGGGCGTATGCTTTCAATAGCTTCTCTCATTGGCTGGTGTGTGTACGTCTTTTGTCATCTTCTAGCATGTCTACCAGTTCCCTAAACAATTCGCCTAGGTTGAGGAACACTGGTTGGTGTGGAGTTCCTTCCTTCGTTGTAGCCCATGGCTTGATGGCTTATAAAATTAGATTCGAACAAATTTGTGCAACCAGCATACTTAAAACTTATTGAACTCAATAATACTACTAACACAATTAGTGTAATAAGGGAAGTAGTCACATGCTCGGTCGTTATAGACCTCAGATCTAGTTCATCCCGTAGATGTGATAGGTTTCTTTTTTTCTTTCTTTTTTTTTTTTCTTGCAGAACTGAGTCACAGCTTCTATTATTGATGCCAATCATCTCCTTATGCACTAAATAAAGATTAAGACCTAATTCATTAAAATTTCCATAAATTAAACAGAACATAACATTTTCTTACTTACCACTTTTATTTATTCTTCATTTAATCATTATCAATAACGTATAAAACGTCATACTAGGACAACCTCTGGACCCATTGCAGCATATGGTTCGTACGAGATAATTTTTGATGGCATTTTCCTAATTTTTTTGTTATCTCGGCTATAACTTGGCGAATGTTAGTTTTTAAGTACTCCAGCAGGTTTGTTCGTGAAGACAAGGCCATTAATAAAATTCTTTAAAAAATCCAACGCCATTAAATCGTATGGACTGAACTTTTCACATAAAACATACAACGTTGCACGCATTGTCTGCATTGTTCCTGAAAACACATATTTTACACTTCAATACTTTCAATTTCGCACCAAAAATAATCGGTGACCATATATGTACATTTAACGCTAGACATTGACTGGTATTGTCCGGCCATTATCGCTTTTGAAATATAATGTCAGATTTCCTCACCGCACACTCCACAGTTACTGCCTGGGAAGGTAATAATGCCTCGCGTATCGCGATTATTAACATATCCAAAGAGTTGAAAATGAGCGTCATCACAATTTTCTTTGTATCCATGATCTTCTTCTTAGATGGCGTTACAGCTCATGAAGAGCTAGAGCCTAGCTTCTCTCATTCACTTATGTTGTGTGCGATTTGTTTTTTTTTCACACAAGTGAACGGGACCTACAGATCCAATGAGCAATTTTAACTATTTCGTAAATGGTTGTATTAAACTAACATATAAAACTAAAATCCGCGTCATTGGTAGGTTTAGCACTGACTATCTAGGAAAGTAGTTGCGCATTCGGTCAATTCCATGATTACATTGTTGCGTTGTTATTTATTAAAACGTTCGTCAAATAAAATCTTCTTTTCTCTTCTTTATATTTTTTATTACTGTTTTATATTAGTCTCCTGTCACCCCTTTTTTCTATTCACCTTCTGTGATCATTTTAACTTAGCAGGTGTTCCATCGTTACACTACCCCTCGTTAAGCTTGTTCTATTTTGCAAAGATGATCCTTTAGCGTCCTGTTGAAACGCTTCACCACCCCATCTACCCATCCGGGTGTAGGGGTGTCGTCCTTGTTTTCTTGATCCCGAGCAATTTGCATACCATCTAGAATATTTTGGACTCGAAGTTTTTTCTCGGGTCCGAGTGTAGCTCCATGGAGACCAAACCAACTCACCCAATTGTTGACGATTTGCTCCACAACCGTCTTCGTTGATGGCGAATGCTTCAGGCCACTTACTGAAGTAGTCCATGACGACTAGGATATATCGGTTGCCAGACTCAGTTTTTGGGAACGGGCCTGCGATATCAACGGCTATTCGCTCGAAGGGTGCACCTACTAATGGCTTACGCCATAATTACTTACCTAGTAATGGCGCATCTTTCCTTAAGTTTTCACATTAGAATCGGATAAGCAGCATCTTTCCTTTTCCTTTGCGCGCAAAGCTTGCAATGGTCTTTGCTCTGCCTTCGAGACGTTCCATCTGTATTAAAATGGAGCTTTCCTTTACGATGTTGTATTTCGAGCTCGTACTGCATTGGAATGTTGATATTACGTTATTTCAGCACTTGTCTGCCAATATCCAATGTTATATAGCGCGACTTCATGAAATCAACTCCAATGATGAACTCATCGCAAAACTCAGTCACCAAGAGCGTATGGAAGAAGTTCAAACAAGTTTAAGCAAACTCGTTAAAGTTTTTACCGATTCCCCAGTTGCAGTTTTCAGACAGTAGCAGCTCGTGTTATGCAACCATGATTCCTGAACTAAGTTGCTCCTTATGATGGGAGCCGTGGCTCTAGTGTCGATTGTAGCCACTTTCATTGCACCGCTTGATTTGAGAAACTTGGATGATGGTCCTGGGGGCGTCTTTTCCAGAACTCAGCTTCCGCCCCGTTAAGTTGGTTCTTAAGCATTTCCCCGCCTGCTGTCCTTGAGGAGGATGGGTATTGCCCCTGTAGAATGCCTCGTTGTTACTCCTTCCGATTGCGCAATGTGGACAACTTCTGGTTCTTGGCGATGCCCTGCATTGGCGTTGATGTCCGGTTTTATAGCAGTTGCAGCAAAGTACCCGTCTTTCAGCAGTATTTTGTCGGCGCTCAGCATCTTTTACTTGACAACAACATTTCTCCGTTGATATTACCCTTTTGCCATGAATGCCTTGTGAAGCTTGTTCTGCTGCTTCCATCATCAGAGGAGACGCCAAAGCCTCAGCTTTGGCTGAAGTTTATAGTCGGTAACGGCCTGAATAAAGGCTTCCGTTTCCATTTGAGAGGTGTGCCAACAGCTTCATATCCACTTGTAACTGCTGAAGTATCTCGCCCTTCGCTTGTGTTCTTTTGCGTAACTGGACACTACATACTTGCTGCATGTGGTCGTCGCCAAATCGCATCTCCAGGGCCTTTATGAGACACCCATAGTCACGCTGTTCATTGTCTGGAAGAATTCGTAGCTTTTTCGCAGCTGACCCTCTAAACGCAAGTGTTAGTGCAACCGCCTTATCCTCGTCATCCCAATTATTCGTTAAAGCAGCAGCTTCAAATTTTCTCTTGAATATTGGCCATGATATTTGGCCATCAAAGATTGGGGGTTGCATTTCCTTTCTTTTCGGACTCTCTATGGTACTTACTCGAACTTTCTTGTTCTTCACATGTTCTAGTTCTTTCGCAAACTCCTCCAACTTCTGCTCAACCTTTCCTTCGACGGCCTCCACTATCTGTTTAGTGGTTCCCATTTGCTTGTCGATATCTTGGAATTTGTTTTCGAGAATGTTTTGTATCTAGAGAGTTCTTGGTCTCCTCTAGTCCCTTAATTTTTTCATCGAATTTGTCTGTGAGCAGCTTCATCAATGCCATCGGGTCGGTAGGCGTACTCACATCTTCTTCCTCCTCGAGGTCAAACAGAACAGTTTCTGGGTCACCACCGTCCTCTACGATGGCATCCTCCAAACGAAGAATCAGCTCTTTCTTCAAGCCCCATGTCTGCAGATTTCTCTTATTAAACTCACTCTTTAACTTTTTAACTTTTTCTCGCCCATTTGGACTTCAGAAATATTTTTCTGTTATGGTAACTTGCACTATTATCTTTTCGCAGCATTTAAGAAGTTTTATTCCACTTCTGACACCAATTGTTGTTGTTATTTATTAAAACGTTCGTCAAATAAAATCTTCTTTGTTTTTGGTAAATTGATGAAATTTGATTAAATTTCTCCGTTGGGCCAATGGAATTGAGTCGAAACAGAAGTGCGATTGTTCACTAGAAAGGTTCAGTGATACAATTGTTAATGTCATCGAAAACTTAATTGTAAAATAGTATCTTATCTGTCTGGTAGTATCATAAACCAAAAAAAAAAACAAAAACAAGAACAAGGAGCTAGTGCACAGGTTAATCCCCCGCAAGCTGAATCCTTGTCGTTAGTTAATTGGAGACTTAACATCGAACTGTGTGCAAGACAGTTACGCCTGTAACTTAAAATAACAGCATCAACCGCCTTAATAAGAGCGTTTATTAGATACTGCCCAAACAGACGCGTTTTCAGTTATCTTACTGTTATCCCCCTTCAATCAAGATATAGCTAATCGGCCCTTACGAATGCGGAAAGATCTTGAAAACGATACTAAAAGACTTTGCTTATGTCTTCAAACGATTACATTGTACATAGCCTCGATTTTCAAAATCTTGCCTTGGTTAAATATCCGACAAGAAAGTAATAAACAAGTGAAATGGTGATTTGCGATTACGAAGTTAATCAATGCTGATCAGTCTCAGGATAACTGTATGGCAGTATTTGTTAATGGTAATATCCCTTAGGCCCTAGGAGCGATAATTCTCTGCACATTATGATTATTTGTTTTTTTTTTTTGCAATCGAAGATATGCCCAAAGCTTAGTACCGAAAGTTGATGAATCTAGGGAAGCCTTTTGTAATTCCGAAGTTGATGCAGTTTGCGTAATTGAAACTTGGTTACATAATCATGTTGACGAGAAGATATGTGCTTCAGTCGAGTATATGTTTTTAGAGATAGTGTGTGGAATAAATAAGATTACTCGTGCAGGGACGGGTTAAGAATATCCCTGCAGCGATACCTATCGCTTGTCGTAAAAGGCGACTAAACAAAGGTAAACAAAACTCACATCTAGGCAATTTAGAAAACACCAAGGTGAGCCTAGGGACACATATACCACCATTAAACTGCCCCACAAGTGTGCATGCAAATCAGTGGGTTGACACGACTGGAGATCACCGGTGTTGTAAGAGTAAGATCAATCAAAAAATAAAAAAATAAAAAATCTGGAGCATGCCCGTGTCAAAAAGGAAGGGAAGAATGAAAACGGTCAAACCGTAGCATTATGGAAAAGAACGCTAAAAGGAAAAGCACTACCCCGCCAGGCACTACTAATGGTCATGATCCTGGGACGAGCAGCAATGCTCGGGTCAGAGCTATAGGATTTCCGGGGGATAGCAAAGTAATGCAACGGCGTAAGCCACATTTAAGAGTCGCGAGTTGGAACGTTGGAAGCATGAGTGGGCGCAGCTATGAGCTTGAAGAAATGATGGTTAGAAGGCGAGTAGACATCCTGTGCGTACAAGAGACGAAATGGCGAAACACCGGTAATCGGGCACGTTTCTTGGACGTTAAAACAAAAGCCTACAAGATGTTTTACTATGGATTGGAACAAGGAAAAAACGGAATCGCCATCATCCTTGCGGCAGAGTTACTTGGCAACGTCTTAACCATTTCAAAGTCCAGTGACCGTTTGATGGCTCTCAAATTGGTGATGCATGGTGAGGTGTGGAACATCGTAAGCGCATATGCCCCTCAAGTAGGATGCGAACAAAAAGAAAAAGATGCATTCTGGCTAGATTTCCACAACCTTGTCAAAATCATCCCAAAGGAAGAGCTTTTGTTTGTTGGGGGAGATTTAAACGGACATGTCGGGAAGACAAGCGAAGACTATGAAGGCTACCACGGAGGGCTGGGATACGGCACCAGGAACTCTTCAGGTGAAGATATCCTAAACATGTGCAAGTCGTACGGTCTTATAGTGCTAAATACCATGTTCGTCAAACAAAGCCGGCACCTGATCACTTATAGCAGCGGCGGAAATGAAACTCAAATAGACTATCATTTGGTATCCAGTTTCATGAAGCCACGAGCTAAAGATTGCAAAGTGATCCATGGGAGACGCGATCGCCCCTCAACACCGTCTCCTCCTGACTGAATTTTTTATGGATGCGAGAAAGAAGTCAAAGCAGCAAACGAAGGTGTCTGAGAGAATCAAGTGGTATAAGCTGGATAAAGGAAAAGGCGAAGCTTTTATTACCATCATGGAAAACTACCTCTCTTCCGTTATCGATGAGGTCGGTAATGAGGAGTGCAGAGCACAAGACATGTGGGATTCCCTACAACAATCTGGCCTGGAGAAAGCCAAATCACTGCTCGGAACATCTAAAGGCCCCTGCCAACACGCAAAAGAAACCTGGTGGTGGACAGACGAAGCCAAAGCAGTGATACACGAAAAGAAAATGGCTTTCCAAGCTTGGTCAAAGTGCTCTTCTACTAATAGAGAGGAAAAAGCTCGCCGTGAAAAGGTATATAGATGTTGCAAAGGTATCGCGAAGAAAAAATGCGCCGAATTCAAAGCGAAAAGCATGGAAGGCCTCTATCAGGAGTTGGAAGAAATATCGTCTTCCGCGTCTGACAGGAACCAGGCTACCCAGGAGCTTCGACAAAACAATTTGAACAAAGGAGCAAATATCTTTAAGATAGCCGCCCAGAGAAGAAGAAATGCTCAGGAGATTCGTTTCCCAAAGTTTATTAACAATGCTGAAGGCCAACTCCTTGTGGAAGACGAAAAAATTCTCCACAGATGGCGACAGTATTGCGAGGAACTTCTGAACGAACAGTTTCCCCGAGTGTACTTTCCAAGAGCCGCCCCGAATCATGCCGAAATACCCGACATCACAGTCGAAGAAGTTCGGTACGCGGTTAAAAACTCCAAGAATAGAAAAGCTGTTGGGCCGGACGGGATACCCTCTGAGTTCTGGAAAAAGATGGGAGACATCGGGTCTAGATGGCTCATGGTTCTTATCTCTAAACTTATGAGAGGCGACACTATGCCTAATCAATGGAGGGAAAGCTATCTTCTTCCATTGCACAAAGGAAAGGGTGATACGCGAAATTGTGATAACTACCGTTCTGTCAAGCTGATGTCGCACACCATGAAGATCGTTGAACGGGTATTAGATAGCCGACTGCGGAAAATAATACGACTATCTGATGACCAGTGCGGGTTTGTCTCGGGTAAATCAACAACAGATGCAATCCAAAGTATAAGGATCATGATGGAAAAGCATCGTGATTCTTCAAAGGACTTGCATATGGTGTTGGTTGATTTCGAGAAGGCCTTTGACCGGCAACCAAGAGATCTTTTATGGGTAGCGCTAAGACAAAAAGGAGTTCCAGAAACCTACGTGCGAGTAATTATGGACATGTACGAGAGAGCAACGACAAGAGTAAGATGCACCGCAGGAGTCACCGAAGAATTCGCAATAAAAGTCGGTGTACACCAAGGGAGCGTCCTCAGCCCACTGCTTTTTATAGCAGTCCTTGATTGCTTGCTTGAAGGAAAAGTGACGGACCCCAATGTGCACCAGCTATTCTTTGCTGACGATGGGGCCATTATAAGTGATGATCAGGCGTCCCTACAACGAGCACTTGATGTGTGGGTGGACATTTTTGAGGGACACGGGTATCGTATTAGTTCAAAGAAGACAGAGTATCTGTGCTGCCCGTTCTCTGACCCTCATCAGCCTATTCCAGACATTTACTTGAATGGAAGAGTGCTTCCCAAGTGTGAAAAGTTTAAATATCTGGGATCTATGATTAATAGAGAAGCAACTTGTGATGACGACATCAAACATCGCGTAAGCGTAGGGTGGATGAAGTGGCGGGAAAACTCCGCCATCTTCTGTGATCGAAAAATGCCCCCTAAGCTGAAAGGAAGGCTCTACACTTCAGTTGTACGTCCGGCGCTCACATACGGTTCACAATGCTGGACAATGCACAAAAAGTATGAGAGCAAATTAACGGCAACTGAGATGAAGATGCTTCGCATGACAGCGGGAGTAACAAAGCGTGACAGAATTAGAAGTTCAAAGATCCGAGGAAGCCTCCACGTAAAAGAAACCATCACAAGAAATATAGAGCGCGACCGACTCAGTTGGTATTGCCATGTTCAAAGGAGAGATCCTTTGAACCCCGTCCAAAAGGCGTTATCAATCAACATTCCAATTTCAACACGCAAAAAAGGCAGGCCGAAAAACAATTGGTGCAAACAAATGCAAAAACACCAGCATTTGATTGGCCTCAGCGATGAAGTAATCCCAAACCGGGAAGCCTGCCGCTACTTTCTGAGGTCAAACCGGCGGACCCCACAAGCGGACCAGTAGGAATGCAGTTAAGTGGGAAGGTTATGGTCCTACACTTCTGACCATAACGACGCCGGGATAAAAAGGAAAAGAAGAAGTGTGGAATAAATAAGATGCTACTAGGAACAGTTTATAGACCTAATGATGATATTGGCATCACACACTTTATTTGAAGAAGAGTCCACCAGATACCAAAACATAATCGTTTGCAGAGATCTAAACAGCAACCATTTAGACGACAAACAGGTAACCGAAAACATAAACTCATTCGACCTTCATGCGTTAAATCCTTCAGTTACAAAGCAATTTACAAATTCTTCGAGTACTGTCTTACATGTCTTCTTTGCTAGTCGAATAGACAGTGTTCTTATCTATGACTTACAACCATATGACTTTCCAACTGGCCACCAACGTGAACAAGAAATTCATAGCTACAGAGATTTTATGAAGAGTAAGTTCCACAACTTATCCCGATCCCGATAACACCAACGCGATCGAATGTTCATTACGCGGCTTCTCTCCTAGGCGGCGCGGCGTACTGGCAAAACCCCCCTAGAAAAAGCTTCTCGGCGCTCGCCGTCCTGAATGGGCATTAAACTCTAGGTCCCTTTCACTTGTGTTGAAAACAAATCGCACACGGCATAAGTGAATGAGGGAAGCTTGGCTCTAGCTCTTCGCGAGCTGTAACGCCATCTAATAAGAAGAAGTTCCACAGCGTAAATGAGCTAGATGTGGTGGAAATCTTCTCTTGATTTAGTCTCATGCAAACGGGTTTGATTGTGTTATTCTGCCTCTTCTATTGCAGTATCTCTGATACATCATAAACACAGTATTGACCACCAGAATATTCCCTCATTAGTGTAGAATTGCAAAAATTACCACAATACCAAGCCCTTTTTTTGTCGAAGGTCTGTGAACGTATAATCCGAAAGCAGTAAATATATGTATGCCTTAACTCGAGTAACTTTATAACTCAGTTTCAGTCTGGCTTTCGACCAAATTACAGCTGCTTGACAGGCCTAATGAAAGTAATTGATGACATTAGGTCAAAGCTAGGTTACATTTTTTATCCTCTTGGAGTTTTCTAAAGCTTTTGATATGGTCAATCACTCAATACTAGCTAGTAAACTAATTTATAGCTTTAATTTATCAACATCGGCCGTAAATTTTATTTGCTCTTTTCTATGTGGAAGCTAGATGTGATAACAATGCTGTTTTTTTTTAACTTTATTTCTTTTTTCAATTTAAGTTACAATTACAAAATGTGCTAGTCTATACAAACTGTAATTTATCAATTGAAAACAAGAAATAGCTCAGTACATACTGTTGCTCAAAGTTCCATCTTAGGACCTCTTTTATTCATTATGTATTTTAATGAAATTCCAAATATAGTGAAGTACGAGGGTGGTCCGATAAGTACTTAGCCTCACCGCCAGATGGCGCCAGTATCGCAAGAGCTTATTATCGTGTAGTAGATTCTAGTAGACGGCTACTGTCGAAATTTCAGCCGGATCGGACTCGTAGTTTTGTTTGGACCGCGTGTGGAAGCGGGAGTGTCCGCGATTTTAGAAAAATGGAAAAAGAGCAATATCGGTCGGTGATTCGATTCTTTTTTATAGAAGGGAAATCGCGCAGCGAAATCAAAGAACGTTTGGATGCTGTGTACGGTGACTCTTCTCCTTCGATGGCGACCATCAAAAATTGGTTTAACGAGTTTCAACGTGGTCGCACGTCGGTTTTTGATGAGCCACGTTCAGGTGTCCCGAAAACAGCTACCACGGAGGATAACGTGACAAAAATCCACGATCTCGTTTCGCAGACCGCCGATTGAAGGTGCGCGAGATAGCTGAGACAGTAGGCTTTTCAAATATTAATTGGAGTAAGACGGATAACATGAATTTCCTATTACCTCATAATATTTTCCATGCCCATGAATCTCTTTTAATCGATTTTATAAATTCCATAAATCTAAGACAGATCAATCCAGTAGTGAATTCACTTTCTAAAATTTTAGATTTGATATTTGTATCTTCCTATACGTTTGTTAAATGAATCTATTAATCACAAAGAAATTTTTATTGAATTATCTCTGCTCTACTACCTGATACCTAAATTTAATCATAAACTTTAATAACGAAAAACTGCTGTAAATTTGTGGTAAAATTTACCTTAATTTTTTTTTTTTTGTAATGACAAGTGTAAAGAATTTTGTAGAGTTAATGATAATAGATAACTATGTATATACTATAGATGACAAAAAGCCGGAACAGTTCGCGAATGGGTACTTTAGTCGGTAAGGATTGATTAGGGGAGAAATACCACTCTGTTGTTTTTTCCAGGGCTTATGTTAAGTCTTGACAGTCTAAGAATAGGACAAAACTGTGCGTTTGATTTTCCAAAAATCATTTTCGAAGTCTGATATCCATCCTTGCCGCTGAGACTTCTACTGCCAACATGGTTGGACATTTTCCCGACATTTTCTTCGTCATGCTGTCAGACTTGTCTGGTAAACAGGTCGGCTGTTAAGGAAGACACATGTAAATTGGTACGATAAGTGATTTTTCGAATTAAACATTTGTCTACATTTTTTGAGACATCTAGGTATAGTTCGAATCTGTCTTATTTAGAGTGATAACTGCGTGTGAGTGCATTCATTGGCACGTTCGTGAGCTTTCTGATAAATCAATAAACTTTTCAATTTCGGACACATATTTGAGCAGTCAAAAACACATTAGGCAAGTTGTTATAACACCCTAAAACACATTTTTATTGTGCTGTGTTCATTCCCCATAGCGTGAAATAAGTGTAAAGGAAATAGACCATGTTTCGACCCAAACACTTATTTGTATCTAAATTATTTTCGATAATACTTTTCTGAGTTTTCGATCGGTAATTTCTGAAAATATTTAACTCCCAAGCGATTTTGTCAGACGATTATAGTTTACCAGGAATTAGATCATTAAAGCCTTCTAGAGATTGAAATGGAGCCGATGAAATAAAAAAAGTTTTTGGAAATCCGATTTAAACTTCTGGTTCAAGGGACATATTGAAGTTTGATGTAGTGTTACTATAAGCAGTTCTTCACTGTGAAAGACTTTGGTCTCATATTTCAAATCATTGTGTTAACTTTTATATTTTTAAATTGGGGGCTAGTGCTAACATATAGCATAAAGTACTGGGATCAGAGTACTTATATTGTGCCTGCTAGCAAATGAGTTCCTCTACTTTCTTAATAAAGCCGAGGATATCCCTCATAGCAGCTGGATACGTTTCCTAAGATGGCAGAGGGGAGCACACTCGCATAGTATGTTGTCTGCAGTTTTCTCGTCCTCTAGACAGAGTCGACACTTGGTTTCAGACGAGAAGCTAATTTTGTTAAGATATTATCTCAGACTGCACAGTCTTCTGATATCGACTCTATTATATTTAAGGATGCTAATAGAGAGAGCCGTGGAGCAGTGGGTAGTGTGTCGGCCTCTGACGCACGATGAGCGAGTTCGGATCCCGATAATACCAACGCCATCGAATGTTCATTATGCGGCTTCTCTCCTCGGCGGGGAACTGGCAAAACCCCCCGTAGTACAACTGCTTTGAAAAAGCTTCTCAACTCTCGCCGTTCGGAATCGGCATTAAACTGTAGGTCCCGTTCACTTGTGTGAAAAAAACAAATCGCACACAACATAAGTGAATGAGAGAAGCTAGGCTCTGGCTCTTCATGAGCTGTAACGCTATCTAAGAAGAAGAAGAAGAATAGAGTGTTAGTTAAGGGCCGTATGAATCTCTTCTATTGTGGGTCCTTGAATGCTGTTTCAAAAACGCAGGTGTTGCGATTTTTCCTACTTGTATAAGAGAAAATTAATCTTTTACTTGGGAATTCGGCAGAAAGGTTCGGCACCTATGTAACCTTTACTGGAACCTATTTCTTTTTTGTTTGACCTTATTTCTTTTGCCTAGGTCTTACAGGGCATCGTGGCATTTCGAATACGAATACGAATTTTGAGTTCGTACTACACGAGCTTTGAACGCTGTCTGACTGTCTGAAAGTATATTGATGGTCATACCTCTTATGCCAGTCTCCAAGTTTAGGTTGATGCGCATAGTTCGACTTGGAAGATACTAGTACTAGTTTCCAGGGCCTTCGATACCGATTTGGTCCACAGATGCCAGCACCAACGCCGAAATCCATCTTGGAGCCATCGGTGTACCATCTCAGGCCTTTAGCATTTAACAAGGGATCAGCGCTTTCCTTTCTTTGTCCAGTAATTAGACCCACTTACTTAATACATTTCGTTTTTTTTTTTTGCCGTATGGGAAACCTAAAGTCTTGTTCACATAAACATTTTACTTATGTCTTGAGAGTTCTGCCTTAAGTTTCAGAATAAATTTCAACCCAAATGTATCAAATTTTTTCAAGGTGTTTTTACCATTGTAAGTCATAAAACACAAACACTACCGAAAAGAATTGCTAAAATTTCAAAAGCAGATAAGTCAAGAGCTTGTATCACTAAAAGAAAACCTGATCGAATTAAAATAAAAATGATGATTTTTAACATTAGGAAACATTTGTCACAAAAGATTGCTGACCACAACTACAAACTACAAGCCTGTTATTTACTTACTATGCACCGAGAGTTTCTTTCAGTGGATCCATACTACAATATATCAGGATATGGGAAGGATGCAATTAAATCCTATCCGTGTATAAAGGACATTTTATCTTCAAATTTTTTTACATGTTCCATCTAGCACTCAGCTTGGCTCTCTAAAATTGGGAAAATGCAGAAATGTTTTTGTGGTTAGCCTTATTGTTTACCTATGCTACCATCAAACACTCAACAATATATTCATGGAGACTTACGCACACACCAGGGACTATTTGTCCTTTTATATTAATTGCTCAAGTAACCATTTTACTCGGTATCCACATAAGGATTTTTGCCACTCTCTCTCCGATACGAGGACACTTCTTAATTAAAGTGATTTTCACAGCCACCTTTGATACAAAGACAACCCAGCAAACAGACAGGCAGGCAGCTAAAATGGACCATTCTATGGGACGGCAGGCGTTTTAAGTACCTACACACATACAATCATTTCAACCAGGTGCGACTTTGATCCCCCTGGGTAAAGTTATTTCCAGAGATTTATCCGGATTATCCTTGGATAAGTGTCAAAGTATTTGCTTCACATTGCGAGTGAGATAAAGTGCTAAATGGGAGGTGGATGATGTTGTCCCAGAGCTCGAACTGTGGAAAATATTTAAGTTTCCAAATCATGTGATTCTACTTATAAGTGGCATTTCAAAACGAATCAATAAAGGTACTTCCCTTAAAGGTCGTATGGTTCGTCTAAATGTAAACGTTGAGGGAATATTAGAGGCAGTTTGTGTGGAACGAGTAGTCAGTGCTTACAATATGTCTCCGAATGTCATAACTGTGTGATGGCAGACTAAGATTTCACTTCTTCGCCTCCTCATAGTCGGTGACATACGAGTAAAGTTACCAATAAGGTGCTCTTTTCCTTTCAATTTTTAAACAACATTTTACCCCATCCAACGTCCGTTCATCCCGGATTGGATTGCAAGTAGCCAGCTACTCGGATGTGACACATGAACTTTTTGGCAAACAAAAATAACAATCTGTCGGATGCCTTCTCCCCATTCGTATTCACTGGGCGGGTGGACTGTGTCTTCCTTTTTTATCGTTATCTTATGAAAACTTTTTATGCTGGTACCAGTGCCGTTGAAGTTGAACGTTGAAGACAATATAATGTCCTGGAATGATGACCGAATCGTCTATACTCATATATGTATAATAATACGGGACCCCACATATGGTGATGGATATACTTTTAACGGAATCAAAATAGCCACAAAAGTGCCATAAAATTATCAGAAAATTCGAATGAAGACCAATGGGAAGGGGTAGAAAAAAAATTCTCCTTTTTATGAAGTGAGCATAAGCTGTAGGCCATAAAGGTTATGTCTTTGCGTGAGTTTTTAGGATGGTTATTGCGTGGATAACATGTGTCAGAAGGCAGAGGTGATGGATGGAATTTTATTTTACGTGGTGTTTACGTTTGAATTGCAATTTTAGATGCTTACAATTTTCGAAGTTTTGTATCTCATGCGAAATATTATGTTGCGAAAATATTCGGGACAATACGTTTAATGTTAAATGCTAAAAATGTCAACGGTTGACTTCAGAATGGCATAAAAAAACATATAATTTCATTGTAATGGGTAATTAAGTATTATATTTACACTTAAATTGAAATTATTTCACTCGAAAATTGTTTTTAGCTTGCAGTATTGAAAACCAGAATTTATTTATGGTTATAAGATTAATTTCAGAGAATAATTTTAGTCATGATTAAGTTTTCGGTGCTAAGCTATGCATCTTAATATGAGGGTAAATGGAAAGTTTTCGGCCTTACCGTGAACAACAGAAGTACATATTCAGTTAGGTCAGGTTAGATTAGGTGGCTTCCATCCGTAAAAGCGGTGGGGATCACTTAGACCAAGATCGGTACATTGTGCTACCACTTTGAGTGCTGAATAAAATTTGTAGATCTCCGTTTCAGATAGATCCATTAGTTCATTAAAATAATATTTTCTCAGATATCTTATTATTGAGGAGGCTAGAGCAAGGCAATTACGTAGGAGATGGGATGGAGTTTCTCCCTCTTCCTCATCATGACATCTACTGCAGTAGTCGTTATATGGCAGTCCTAATATTGCGACATGTTTTTCTAAAGCTTAATGTCATTTTTGGACTCCGATTAGGTTGCTTGTAATCTGCCTGCGTATTGTTAACAGACTTGTGGTTTTCCCTTTTAACAGTCGAGAGCTCCAATGCGGTGCCTATGTTGGCTAGTTCGTCTGCTTCACCCAGCATAACGTTACAGCGCATCTGCTCGATATCTCATTTAGAGACGTGTGGCAGTGCCTGACCAATTTTGATCTTATTATTGGTGATTCGAGTGCTTTTATTGCCGCTTAGCTCTCCGGATAGATGACGATGTCTCATCGATCTCACAGACAGCCAGTCGGCGGCCTCACGAATTGCCATTAGTTCAGCTCTATACTGCAGCGGTTCGGTAGTCTAAAGGATTGGCTAATTTTTAGGGTCATAGACATCGGCACCCACACAATTGCCTGTCCTAGACCCGTCTGTGTGAAGGTTGGGTCATCTAGCGTTTTTTCTTTAAATCATAATTTATTTTGACACTGACAGCTGTTTCCCGCTCGTAATCTGGACAAAAAGATCAGTATCATACCTCCGCGGAACGAATTGACTCGCTTTATGCTTAAACAATATTGGGAAATATTGAAAACTTATTTGCAGAATGAGTGCTGCGTAGCTCAAACAGTGCGTTTTTTAAAAAGAAGTTTTGGCCGAAATGAAGCACACACTGCGACTGCTGTACGCAAGTTTGTGCAAAAAGTTCATTAGATTGGTATGCTAGTGGACAGCGCTCATGGTCCCCGCCGACGTACGGTGCACAGATGAGAATGTGGCTGCTGTGGCCGAGAGTGTGAGACTCAATTCACGAATATCAATTCGCTATCGATCTCAACAGCTCAACATTTCACGCACTAACCTGAAGAGAATTCTGCACAAAGATCTCAGATTATTCGCTAACAAGTTCCAATTGACTCAGCAATTGAAGGTGCGCGACCATCCGCTTCGTTATCGCTTATCAGTTTGGGCCTTAGAGCAACTTGAATTGGACAAAGATTTTGGGCGAAAAATCATATTTTCTGACTAGACGCATTTTCATCTCAGCGGAAATGTTAACAAACAAAATTGCCGCATCTTGAGCTCGGAAATCGCACGTTATTGTCGAGAAGCCAATGCATCCATGAAGAGTGACAGTTTGGTGCGGATTGTGGAGTGGTGGCATCATTGGACCATTTTTCTTCGAAAATGAGGCTGGGAACAACGTTACAGAGCCATTTAACGTTGTTTTTTTACTGAAATTGAAGATATGGATTTGAGCGACTTCTGGTTCATGCAAGATGGCGCGCCATGCACCCAGCCCATGCCACAATCGATCTTTTGCGCACCAAATTCTGAAATCGTGTTCTCAGCTGTCTTAGCGATGTCAATTGGTCGCTTCGGAGCTGTGATTTGAATCCCTTTGGACTATTTTTTTGTGGGGAACAGTGAAGGACTGATGTAATGCCAACAATCTGGAAACGATTTAAGCACATAAGGCCAATATCATACAAGCAATCCGTGGGCTACAGCCCGAAACCATTAACAAGGTCTATGAAAATTGGGGTCACAGAAAGCGCTACTGCGAAGCCAGCCAAGGCAGCCGCTAAAACGACGTTGTATTTCATAACTAATGGGAATGTTTGTTCTTAGCAATAAAGGCATAACACGTGGAAAAAATTTAATCTTGTTCATTTTATTGCATTTTTAAAAAGAAACTCGTATTTGGCCCACCCTGTATATTTCCAATGCAGTGCCTTTTTTTGGAAATTCATTCCCCTCCCATTGTCGTCGGTTGGGAATTGTTGCTTTCTAGAGAATCTTCAAGTCAAGGGTCGGAATTATGTAGTCCATGACTTCACTTACATCATCGCTTTGGCGTAGAATACCACCGCGCCCTCTTTCGGAGAACTTCCATTGAGGGGATTCATTGAGTCGCAGCGCCGATTTGTTCACCCTTTTCTTGCCAAAAAGATCCAATGAGAGTAGGTGAAGCATCGTATCGAGGGCTGCAGCGATGCACGCCATCTTTTGAACTTAATTCAAACGCAGTTTGGAATAGCTAGATCTGTACAATGCTAGCTGCTAGACAAGGCAGCTGTACATTAGTATAGGTCTAACAACCGCGGTAAACAGCCAGTGTTTAATATGGCTTTTAATACCCCATCTGATGCCCAAAGCTTTTTTGCAGGTATAGCGCAGTTATTGCTTTCTTGATGCGTTCTTCCATATTCAACTTCCAGATGAGCTTCCTGTCGAGTATCACGCCAAGGTATTTGGCTTGCTCCGATTTGGAGGGATTTATTGCAAGCCCGCAGTTCTTTGCCCAATGAGCCAGTTTGCCTAGGCCTGTTTCCATCAAATCCCTGATTGTTGGGAGATGTTTCCCGCTAATTTTTAGTGCAACATCGTCGGGATACGCAATGACTTTGCACCCGCTGTCCTCCAGGGATAGGAGTTTTTCGTTTACAACCAGCACTCACGATTGCGGCGATAATAATCCTCCACGTGTGCCACGTTTTACTGCCTTTTTTGTTTGGTAACAGCCGAATTTCGAATGATTCAACCTGCTTGATAGCATTTGTTTGATCTGAAGTATTATATTACCATTAGCCTCTAGTTTGTTTAGTGCATTGGTGATGGCTAGTGGTTGTATGTTATTGAAAGCTCCTTCAATATCGAGGAAGGCAATCATGGTGAATTCTTTGTTGGAAAGTGATTTTTCAGTGTAGAGCTGTGTCTACTGAGTTTAATATTTCCACACTTGGTTCAGCATTTCTGCATCATTATTCCTTTACGGAAGCGAGAGTCTGGAAAGCTGTGAAAATATTCATCTACGGCTTCATTTTGGAAAACATAAGCTCACAGCATAGCCTCTGTTAGCTTGCACCCACTTACATATACCATACAAAGCTAACTAGAAGTTGGGTATCAGATATGATCCACCTGATGCTGTTATGGTCGGTAACTCTAAGATTGTAGTTTCACAAAATATTGCGCTTTTGGTACATATTCATTCTCTTGTACAGAGTAACCAGCTATGGCCCCTAAATCTAAAAAAAAATCGCAATAAGCGTGAAACCTGCGGACGCCAGTTGCATCTATGTATATGAACCCTTGTGATTTTGTTGATTGTTTCGTCTGATATTCTCTAGCCCTTCGCTCTTATATAGCATAGTCCAAACATCTTTCTTCATAATTGATTGTCAATTTTCTTTCATATTTTGCTTATGGAGTATAGTTAAATACCTGCATACATACATTTTACCGTGGTTTCTAACTTACCTGCTTTGGTCCCATTGGATAAAGAACTAACATATAGCTTGATGGCTGGTCGCAGATGCATATCCATCACATTACATAAGGAACTTATTGTAACGACTGCCACAAACCGTTTATTTAATCCAGTTAAATCGGATCAGTGTAGGCCAAGTCGACAAGACAAAAGTCAGGGGTAAACTTATTATAGCAAGAAAGTTAATACTCCCCCAAAAACAATAAAGCTCCTCCTAACCCTAACAACATGTAGCATAAGGAATTATCTTCAAATGCCTGTGGGACGATATCACTATAAACTACAACAGCATCGCCTGACTATCCCTTTTATTTATTCATAAAGCACAACTCGATTAAGCTTGCCATTTGTCACAAGCCATCCGTTTATCCTGGGACATTAATATTTTCCTTTAATAGAGAAAGCTGGTGCGAAAATCTTAACTGCACACACGCCAGCAGAGAAAATCCATTTAACCCACTACCACTAGAAGAACATACTCGAGAGACTATCATAGATCTCAAGAAGCAATGGACCGTTCTAGCACTTAACAGCTTTAGCTCATATGACTGTAAATTTAATTTTCCTTTTTGCCATCCACTCGCTTCATCTCACCCTTCATCCCCTCGACCCGTTCGAGCATTCTTTCAACAATGTCACTTCGCCAAGCTTTCCGGCTAACATCGTACGATTTGAACAGCATGCTACCGCCCTAACCTCTATCACTACTTCTACCATCAACACAACCACTACGCGTTGCCTATGCCAAGACTAGTTTGCCATAATTTTCTTCTTGAATTCCTCGCTTGAACGGAGCTGCACTACGTCCCTATTTCCGCCGCTAACACGTTGCCTCCGTCATCGTTGAAATCATTTTTCACTTTACTGGAAAATCCTCGCTCGAGTGTTATGGTATAGAACATATTTATGTTCTATAACGGTTAATATATGATGTGTATAAGCACCTACACAGATTATAAATATTTTGTTATCTTTTGGCCTCGGCCGGAGAAAAAAGCCAATGTCTTGGGACGTGGGGATATGCCTTGAACGTTGCCGTCGGATAAGTAGCAAACGCCGAGAATTGTATTCGCGAGCGAACTCGTTGTGACGGTTATGAAGAACCTGTTCACATTCGCATCGGGCTTGTGATAGCCTTTGTGCAAACAATTTGCCACTTGAACTGTGCTCTGAGAACGGCAACGGACGTCGTTGGTCTTGTTGAGATGAAATTAATAGGAAATTTCGTTATGTAATGTAATAAGCTTGACTTAGGAATATAACTTTTGGCCTTACAGGGACTTAGTGGGTATTGTCTGTGGGAAGAGATAAAGTTCAACGAGCAGTTTAAAAGAGTTGATATTGGCTTTAAAAGTGATTGGACGTTGTTGTGCTTTTTAACCTGCTGAAGCATTGGTTTTCTGTAAACTATTCTGTGGCATTGACTTAAATACTGTCAGTATTTAGCAGTGGTGAACATAAAATCAAAACACTTTCTTAAACTTAATTTGTTTTAGGTAGAACGTTTAATGTCCAACACAAACTCATGCTAGAAACTAGGAAGATGAATTTATTTTGGTGAACGAATACACTTCCTCTAGCTTTGATCTTAGTATCGTGTTGTATGCAACGACTTTGGATTTTACCCATGTGAATAGTGTTGTGTAATAAGAAATGTTTATTTTTACGACTTAATTTTACAGTTCATAATTTATTAATAGGAAAAAACAGACTTCATGAATGTAACGACAGTCAGAGCCGGAAGTGAAGTGCGAGAGTCAGAAGATTGAGACGTACTCGTATATAGTCCAACAGGAAATACAATTTACAAGAGCATACATGTATAAGACCTTTTGCTTTTTGTTTGGGGCATGATAGCATTGCAGTTCAGTTCAGTTCAGTTTATTATCTTTTTAAATATATATATACATTTCATTGCTCAATTTACAGAGTTGTGACTTAGTCTTACATCTGAATAATTATTTGTTTGGACATTAATCAAGATGAAAAGGAAACAAAATCGTAAGTCGAGAGGAAAATGATAAGTAAAAACCTCTCATTTATAAAAAACAAAAAAAAAAGTAATTAATAATAAAATAATGTAAATAATTAAATAAATAAATAAATAGTAAATAGATAAAAAAATAGATACATAAATAAATTAATTAATAAATAAATGAATAAGTAAATAAATAAGTAAGTAAATAAATAAATACATGGATGCTAAATTAATATGTATTGTGTAATTGAATTATATTAAAGTATAAATTAATCTGTATCTTTCATTTAATTTGCTTATTCTGGTAGAAACACTGTCGATATTGGCTATATTGTGAAGTTTACGCGTAGAAAAGTACCAAGGTAGCTTAGGCGTCAGTTTAAGTAATTTATTTTGAGCCAACCGCAATTTATTTGTATGTGTTATTGCACTTTTTCCCGAAACTGGATATCCATAAAACATGAAGGAACAAAAAATTACTTTAAAAATTATAAGTTTATTTTCCTGACTTAACATTGATTTTCTGATAATAAGTAGGTATAACATTTTGATAGTCTTATTTATTTTACCAATGGTGTTTAAAATGAGGTTACTGTATTTTTACTGTATTTTTTTGTTAATTTTTTATCTAATGCGATACCTAGATACTTGATAATGTCCGACCAAACTATGGTGTCATGGTTAATTATTAGATCGATGCTTAGCAAGAAACATCGTTTTCTTTTTTTGGTGAAAATGATAGCTTGCGTCTTAGAAGCACTAACTTTAATTTTCCATCTACAACTAAACTCAACTCAATACAATGGTATTTAGCCGATTGAAGGTAAGATTCTATTACAGAAGCAAGTTCATCGGAGCAGTAATTACATGTATCGTCGGCTGACATAGAAGACTCACAGTTAAAAAGAGACGGAAAGTCGGACGTGTACAAATTAAACAGCACAGGACCAAGAACAGATCCTTGAGGAACACCTGCAGGGATAGTTTTTTTTTTTTTCAGAAGACAAGGTTTTTTTGACGCATACGCAAAAGTTCCGTACTTCGAGGAAACTTTTAGTTAATTTTGTTAAGTTTGTTGGAAATTCATACAATATCATTTTATAGAGTAATCCATCATGCCAGACAGCATCAAAAGCTTTTTCAATATCTAGGAGGACTACTCCTGTTGATTTTTTGGCAGTGAACCTCTTACGAATATACTGAGTGATTCTGTCAACTTGTTGTATGGTGTTATGATGCGGTCTAAATCCAATTTAATTGAAAAAAAAAAATTGAACTTAGAAAGCTAATTGGTCTATAGCTCTTAGAATTGTTTGCAGGTTTTCCAGGCTTTAATATTGGAATGGCTTTGGCTTTTTTCCATGCCATTGGGAAATATTGCGATTGAATACATGAATTAATTATGAAGAGTATAAATTCTATGCTGATTCTAAGTAATTGCTTTATGTAAATATTTTTAATATTATCAATGCCAGGGGAATTATTGTTTTTTAGATTTTTTATATGACACAGTAACTCTTCGTAGGTAGCGTATATGTATATTCTCTTGAATGTTTACCGGCGTTAATGCTAATTGAGAAACGGCATTGTCTACCAGGGTATCTGTCTCTATATTTCCCATTTCATTACGAAGTACGAGCACGTGAGTGGACTGAAAAGAAGATAAAAGGATTTCAGCTTTTTCAGTGCTAGTTGAAGAGGGTGGGACATCAGCAAACGAAGGAATAACGCTTTGTTTCTTTTTGAAACATTTTGCAATATTCCAAAAGGGCTTACTGCACTTATCAAGAGCTTATAGCCTTGAGTTCCATTGAATATTGCGGAAACAGTGAAATTCTTCTTTAATGATTTTATTAAAAGTTTTGACATGCTCAAGGAAAAAATTAAACCTACACCTCTGCCAATTATCCCGAAAACTTCCACTGAGTTCTCTCGATTATGCTGTTGTTGTTACTCTAGTCGTGATGTCGACTGCGGTTCAAACTTTGGATTAGGCTGACAATTAGAGAGCATACTATCGGCTAAAAATACTTATGAGGCATCCGTTTTTCTGCTTTGCTTCATAAGTAATCTTCATGTCGTCTGCGTTGGACACCATCAGCTGTTTCCATATGTGCAATATAAGAATATCGATCAGTATGCTTAACCTTGCTGGTCTCCACTCCTTTTCTACTTTTGTTTTGCAATATATGTATATACTGATCTGGTTTGAATTCTCTGTTGCCTTATTCATGATATTGATGTAAATCATGCTGAACGTGCTTAAATTGATTGCGTCGCTTGTTGTCTGGCTTAATATTGTCAAACATTACTAGTAAACGTCTTCCAAACATCATCTCAGATGACGATTTCCTTGTCGTTCCGTGTGGGGTATTGTTATGGGTCGAAAGCACGTTATAAAGTTGTTGTTTTTCTTCTTCCGGATCGAACTTACTGGCCAACCTTCTCGATTCAAATGTTCTTACGAAACGTTCAGCTAGGCCATTGGTCTGTGGGTGATATGGGGATTACATGTGTGATAGCATGTTGATTACAAAATAATTGAAATTGTTTCGCTGTAAAAGGTGGAAAAAATATCCTCTAGGTGTGCACATAAATGTTCCGTTGTTGTTGATAATTTTTATCAAAATTGTCAATGTCTTGATCGATGTTGTTCTACCAGACATAGTATCCAGTAACTACTCCTGGGTGACCCTTGTGAAGATGATTCAGGATGGTTCCTCTAAATGCTTCTGGGACGATCATTCGACCTACCTTGCCACATATGGATTCCGTTTTTCACTGATAACTCATTGCGTTTGCCGTAGTAGGGCTTGAAATACGGACTTATAGACGCAAACTACCAGTTTCTCTCTAAGCCCCATACAACACGACTCAATGTCTTGTCGCTGTATGTTGCTCTTCGCAATAATATATTTTTAAAATACTGTGCCTCGCTCAACATCCGCATTATATTTTCGTCACTTAATACCTCCTCCTTGGCATTAGCAAGTTGAGAAAAACAATCTGCGACTATATTTGTCGCTCCCTTCCGATACTCGATCTCGTAGTCATATTTTCCAACGTATAAAGCTCATCTGGTTAGTCAATTTAGACTTTTGGCCAAAGAGATGCATACATATGTGGCTTATGATCCGTGATAAAGGTAACCTTTGTATCTCTCAAGTATTGGGGGAGTTTCCTAACCGCGATAAAAATTGCCATAGCTTGACGGTCGATGACGGAGTATTTTGCATCCGCGTCTGAAAGTTTTCGTGATGCAAATGCGATTGAAAGGTCCTGTCTATTCGAATCACGGTGAAAAATAACTGCGCCAAGCTCTTTCTGAAGCATCGCATGCCAAAAATAATTGTCGGTTCAACTCCTTTTCTATATTATCTCGTATTCCAAACTTAATAGGTCTGTCTGGAAAATGCATAGGCGTAGCGTTTTTTTTTACGTGAATACTTACCTGAAAATCTTTAAACGGCTGTAATAATTTTGTGTTTCCAGCTAGTTGGACGGACACTTCGCATTTTCCCCTGGATCGCAGTGTGTAGACCCCATATGTTTTTAACTGCGCCCCTGTAACTAATTTAGGAACTCCGATATTTTTCCAAAACTTTTGTTGATTCGTACTTACAATTGCACGACCGGTGAAAATACAGCATGAAGTGACCCTTTGGCCCCGCAAGCTTTGCAATTGTGTTCTCTCGCACGATACATATTGCGTGTATGTCTTTCCTTCCATCCGCATGATTTTCATTGATTTTTATTCAGCTTCCGTATTTTGTGGTTATTGCCTAAAGCGGTCCTTTCTTTAGTCAAATGTTTAACAAATGATTCGTTGTCACTCTGAAGCTCTAAGTCATTCTCCGCTGCCTCTCTTGATAATATCACAGCGAAAATCTCTGCGAACAAAACTTCTCGCTCTGCACTTTCATTTGTCGTTTTTAAATCTGGCCATTTTTGCTTCAATTCGATTTTTAGGAGCTTGTGCTGCAACCCTGTGGCAAACCTTTCTCTTAATTGTCGGTCAAAGAGAGTGCCATCATAACCATAATCTCGACTGATTTCTTTCAACCGATTTGTGTAGGCTTCGAATGATTTTGTCTTGCTCCTGATACAAATCCAGAAAGTGGTTTAAACTTTGAACCTTGTTGTTTTGAGTTGATAGAGTCGAGTGAATTTCGTTTTGATGGCTTCGTATAGTAGTTGCTCAAATTTTTCTGTTGCGTCGGAGAATGCCACTTTGATTTCTCAATTCTGATCTGGTTTCAGGAACGATAGGAACAATTCACGTTTGGTATTAGAATATTCAACATCGTTTTCGTGAATGTTAAGGCCATACATACTGCATCGTGCTTCGAAGCAATCGATCAATGCAATAAGAAATGTTTATTATTACGACTTAATTTTAAAATTCAGTGTGAAGTGAAATGCGAGAGTCAGAAGATTGAGACGTATATAGTTCTAAAAGAAATACAATTTACTTAAGTGCATACATGTATAAGAACTTTTCTTTTTTGTTAAGGGCATAATTACATTACAAATAGTGCCATCGAAGCTCGCCTTACAACTCTCGATCCCGAATTACAATGCCTCTACCGTGACTTGTATGTATAAACAAGCTCGCTTCAGGTCTTTTTCCAAGCTGAAGTCACATTAATATACATATGTATATGTACATCCTTCCCCATGTGTTTTATTCAATGCTAACGGACTAAAACATCAAAACAGCTTTCCTTACGATTGGAATAACCTCACGCTTCTTAGCTGCTCTCTTTGTTTTCGACATAATGTCCTTTATACCAATTGTGAGTAATTAAGTGACAAAACAGCAGCTCGAATCTCCGGGAAAATCTTTTGGTTTTTTTTATCATATCATGGATGGATGTCATCGACCAACCTTGATTGCCCTCGAGGCGGCAAAACAAGTCTATCTTGTCAGTTAAAAAATAATATGCTCATTTTCAATGGTTGCCTTTTTCTTTCTTTTTTCCGTCGCAATTGTTGGTATTTTCTTTAACCCAACTTGTAAGTGTCTCGGGCTATTGTTGTCGATGGTGTTGTAGTCATCGACGATGTCTTCATATTTGTCGTACTCGACGTTACGTTGCCGTTGTCCTTGTCATCGTCACTGTTGTCGTCTAAATGACGTGCCTCGAATCCTTAATTGCATTTTCTATGAATAAAAGCAATTTTCGTGAAAATTGTGGTTTTGCCTTTGTCATAACGAAATTTGTGTCTGAAGTTTGAAGCAACAGAATTCGCTGTCGTCCTTCTGTCGGCTGTGGCTGGATGGGTTAATTGAGATTTTACGAGCACAAGTGTGTGGATCTGTTGCTCCCATTGCCTGGGCTGGAATATTTTTTTTAACCGTTTTATGGTAAAATGGTTTTGCAACGCTCCTGTGAATTTGTTTTGGTAAAAGGGAAAGGTCCTTAGAATATTGTTTTTCTGCTCTATTTGTTTTTATTATTTCTTTTCGTTGACAGGGCACTGCATTTTGTGGTAAACAACATGTAACTTATTAAAATTTGTTGGTGGATAATATGATGGTCTTCAACAGAGGCTTTGTGTAGTGCCTATGGAATAGTTTTTAAATGGGTGTTTCGGTCTTACAAATTTTGTCGAATTTTGCTATTTCGTCCCGATATGGCCTCTACTAAACTAAATTAAGGAGGTCACACATTTTCAATTAGCCTTAAGCGGCGTATGAAGACGTCAACACATGATGGAAAGGTACAATCCAAGTTATTATAAACTCTAGTCAGACCGGTTGAGGTTCTCTTTAATTATTTCCAGACCAACTTAAATATGTTTGCACTCTGCTATGCCATTTCGTCTGGCCAGGGTTTTGGGGCGCGGATTTGTAGGGGCCAAAAATTTAAATTCTTTCTTCATTTTCCTTTTTTAAAAGCAACCAATCTACCATATTCACTTATACCTCAATGCTATATCAATGTTTGACCCACGCTCCTAAAGGATTTGAAATAGACCGTGCCTCTCGTGATTCGCTCAAGCAATAGCATAACAACTCATCACCATATCTGAAATCTACTTTCGACTTCTTGGCTTATGATTGCTTAAATGGTTATGGGCTCCACCGATTGACGTGTTTTCCAAACACAAATCGACACATATGGGCATACTGTCATTTTAACTTGCCATGAATTCGTTTTGCGTCGATATTTGCTTCCCAGAATGCGATTGACCTACACGTCAATTGCCGTCTTTCTCCGAGGCATATCGTGTCCGCGATAATAAGAGGATGCACTTTACCACTGAATGCAATCTCGTAAAACCGAAACCATTAATGTCCTTGAACAAAGCTGGTGTAATACTCATCAGCTCCCTTGATCTGGTATTCCTAGTTTAATTTAATTTTCTTAATTTTGGTGGGGGCAGTACCCCCATTTATTGCGCTTAATTCAAGCTACATATGTACTTAATTTAACTTACAATCTAGGAAACTAAGAAAGAGGGCAATTGATACGGAGTTTTAGACAAGGAGTGCTGATGTTGAAGTCGTAACAGTTTTTCGCATTAACATTCCGCAGCATACAAGACATAGGTTCATTGGAGCCATAAGAGGTACGAGAGGTGGTAGATAGAAGAGATATGAATTTCGTTTATTATGAGGGTAAGTGTTGAAAAAGATAGAGTTATATAGGGTCGCGCAATACCGATGGATGAAAAGGATGTCGGATATCCTTTTTCGTTCTTCCAGAGAATAATTAATAAGTTTTAGGCGGTCTTGATAGGGAGGTAGGATCAAAGGATTGTCCCAGGAAAACCACGAAGAGCAAAACGAAGAAAACGACATTGGATACTCTCGATTCTGGAAATGTGTGTATGTTAGTAAGGAGATCACACTTGAGAGGCGTATTCGAGAATAGGGCGAACAAAGGTTATGTATAGAGACCGAGTGACGTGGGGATTGGAAAACTTTTTAGACAATCGTTTCACGAAGCCTAGTGCAGAATTGACCTTCAAAATTATATCGCTGATATATGCAAGGAAATTGAGTTCCTGGTCGCATAATACGCCAAGATCACGGATCACCTGTGCCGTAGAAAGGGGTTGATTATGGAGAAAGTAAAGGCAGAAAGAAGGTTTTATACGTTTGCGGGAGACAGAAATAGATTGAAACTTGGAAATGTTAAGATCCAGGCAGTTCTTGGAGCACCAGGTGGAAAAACTATTGAGATCCGATTGATAAAGGGAAGAGTCATGTTCGGAGGAAATGATCTTGAATATCTTAGCGTCGTCGGCATATAGATAACCATTTCAATATCGTTAATAGTAACGATAAAAAGAAGTGGACCTAAATGACTGCCTTGGGGGACCGTGGTAATACCTAGGAAATTAAGAGCGAAGCCTCCAACAATGTGTCAAGTCTGGCGTAAACAGGGGCTGCCCTCAAGGTGGCGTAAGGTCTCCGCTATTATGGCGCATGGTAGTCGACGATGCTCCAAATGCCTCTGGAATCTATGCCCTGGCCTATGCAGATGATGTTGCTGTTCTCTCTATCGGCTCATGTTTAGCGACTGTCTGTCTCAAAGCTATTTGTGGTCGAGTACTGGGGCACGAGTAATGGGCTGTCGGTTAATCCTCTTAAGACTGATGTCACGAGAAGGAGAAAAAATACTGGCATTACTCAGCTTGTGCTAAAAGGCATTCCCATCCCGATATCTAAGGAATCTAAGTACCTGGGAGTCATCTTGGATAGCAAACTTCTTTGGCCAAATAATGTTGGCTTATCGCTGAAGAAGGTCCTCTGGATCTACACGCCAATGATAAGATCGATAATCTTATATGCATCGGTTGTCTGGTGGAACAAGCTAGCACGCAAACACGTCGTGGCCTCTTTCATCAAACTCTAAAGAGCGGTCTGTTTCAGCTGTACGGGGACTTTACCCAGCACACCGGGAGCTGCTCTAGATGCTATGACAAATATTCCACCCTTGATATATACCAGTGGGTGCGCACTGAAAGCCATGTCTCGCCTCACTCGCATTGGAGTGACAGTGTACTTGCGCGAGATACAATGACACCTACCATCCTCTTGTGCTATAACTTCTAGGTCAAGTTTCCATGGCGTCAGGACTGGCTCAAGCCAGATACTGAACCTGGAATGGATTGTCATCGCATGTTTACAAATGGCTCCAAAATTGGGCGGGGATCCGGCACTGGAGTTTTCTTTGAGCGCGAAAACCTTCGACTGCGCTTTTCGTTAGAAAAATATGCGTCTGTCTTTCAGTCAGAGATATGCGCAATCCTAATGGCCATGCACTCTTGTTGTGAACAAGTGGAAGGGAAAAAGCATATGCGTCTGCAGTGACAGCCAAGTTGCACTCAAAGCTGTGACTGACCCTCTATCCAACTCCAAAATAGTACATGAACTCAAGACCTTTTTGAACAAGGCTTGTATGGGCCCCAGATCACTCTGGGATCCCAGGAAATGAGATCTCCGATGAACTCGCTAGAAAGGGCTTAGAGGAAAGTTTCTCAGGACCTGAACCCGCCTTAGGTCTACCTGCTTCCACGGTCAAATCTGACATCAACGATTGGGTCTTTAATGCACACAGTGGTAGATGGTGGGAATATCCAGGAGGCAAGGCCACTAAGCGCGTACGCCCTGATGTCCACAAGAAGTCCGCAACATTCATCTTATCCTTAAGAAGAAATGATTGCAGAAGGCTCGCGGGTGTCATTACGGGCCGTAACACTTTTGTTAAGCATTTCGACATGCTTGGCATCAGTGAGACGCCTACCTGTGCTGCATGCTGCCAGGAGGATGAAACAGCAGAACACTTTCTCTGCGACAGTCCTGCCTGTCGTCGCTTGCGCACGGTGGCGCACCCTTGGGGCCGACGTGGTGTGTGGTGAATCTCTTAGCTCTACATCACTGAAGCCCTTCCTTACTTTTCTCTGGGCAAAGGAGAAAATATAATAAAGAAAGGTGTCTGTCTGGTAATACAATGAACCAGCATTTATGGTCTAAGTGCTCCAACAGATTGTAGAAGCCTCCACCAAAAAAAAAAAAGCGTAAGGCCAATAAGGGGTTTTTCCCCAGCAATTTCATGATTAAGGTCACAAATCACGTGTAGAGATGCCTAAGACTTGAACATGAAAGAAGAGTTTCTTTAACTTACACTGCTTTCAAACACGTGCTCTCTTGTCTGGAGCTCCTAGAGAATTTTCGGTCAATGTACAAAAAACCTACAAAAATCCAAACACTACTAGTTCAATAATGGAATAACTCCACGGTTATATTGTTGTGAGAAAAGCGTTTTTGGTGCCAGAATTTCCCATGGCGGTTAATTGCCCCATCTTCGATACAATCTCTCTCTGAACCACCGGTCGGTGAAAATAGAAGTTCGAAACAAGAGGCCAGGTGCTGATACTTGTGTCTGTACCATACGTTGTGTTGTTTAAGAACTCTTATGGGCAATGAGGTGCAAACCCTAATTCCTTCAAAGGTTCCTACTGCGATTGTTATTAAACCCCAAAAAAGTGTTGAGGCTGCTCATAAATTGTTAGCTTAAAAATTTCCTTTTTTCCTTTATTAACCCCACAAACTTGGTAACGACAAGCATCGTTCAGAAATTAAATCGCTTTGTAAAAACACTTCAAGTAAAAAAACATCATAAAAACATGTTGGGAAAACGATAATTACAAAGAGACCTAAAGTCAACACAAAAGATAAACGAAATAACATTTCACAATAAATCAAACATGTCAGACAAGCAAGACACAATATACAAAAAATGACCATCTATCCCGTTTCACCAATTAAATGTTAACCCAACTGGTCCGCAGAGTTAAAAAAAGCATTAATCCAATTATGGGCAATTGGTGCATTTAGATATTATCCTTTACCGGAAAAGGAAACGAAAAGAAAAATGGAAATGAAATGAGTTATCTCTACCAAATGACTCTCATTCCAGCTTCATCTGAAATTTAAGGACTTCCAACAATTTTTCTGTTTCGAAAAAGGTTAACGTTTCATGGCAGTAAATCAAAGTCACTTCAAAAGAATCGGCTTGTAGTCATGCATAAATATTTATAACCATCTTGCGATTTCCTTTTCGTTGTCTTTCAAATATTAAAAACCATCATCTCGTCCTTGCAGCATAATTTTTTCTCCCCTTCTTTGCTCTCACTCGGGTGTTGCCTCTTCAGTTCCTTTGTAAGTCCTTCGACTTTTTAATTCCAGTCTTACATATATAAGGACAACGTCATAATTTGGAAAAAAAAACAAGATGATGAGGAATGAAAAGAGAGAGAAAAAATAATGCAGGGAGGGATGTTCTAACCGTCACGGCCACGCCGTCCTGCCAGAGGATCGGGGTGAAGTGAGTATTTTGCTAATTTAATAATATTATCCTTCATATCAATAAAGTCTGAAAATCTTCTAGATTTTAACTTTTTGCTGTGAATCATGATTTAAGGTTTTGGTTGCTTTGTGGAGTGCTTATGCGCTTTCCCATATTTTTCATCTAGCCTTCTTGGTTTAAAGGTAACCAATTTGATGAAATTTACTTTGATACTGTTTTCTATCATAGTGGTATTAAAGCTTGGTAAAAAATAACTGCTTAAATGTAACTTGAAACTACTTAATTTTAAATTTTACTCAGGGAGCTTTAAACGGGAATATCTATTACTGTTTAGAAAACTGTGTGTGAGGTATTAACAAATTTCTTTTTTTATTTGATAGGCGACCCATGTGTGCCATTATGTATGGAATATGACATCGTTCAAATGCCCGTCTCGACTTCTTACGGTGGCACGGATCAGAGTGGTCGAATTTTCAATGACTCTTCCGCTTAGATCCGGCTGTATTTGTGCGATGACCTGTATTATATTCACCTTAGGTGCATGGATCGATAGTCGCATACTACTGCGACCTCTGGAAACCCCACAAGGAAAAGTCTAGCGGTGTCAAATCGCATGACCGTGGTGGCCAATTCACGTCACCTCTGCGAAAGATAACCTTACTCTTAAATCGTTCATGTAGGATGTCAATCGCGGCACGTAGCGCTGTCCTATTGGAACCACATTTCGTCTAGCTTCATATGATCTAATTCGGGCCATAAGAAATTGTTTATCATCTATAGCGCGCACTATGGACATTTCGAAAATGTATGGACCAATGACGCCGCCGGCCTTAAATCCCCACCAAACAGTAGCTTTTGAGAATGCATTGTCACCTGGTGAACCTGGTGCGGGTTGGTGCCGTCCCATATACAGCAATTTTGCTTATTAACACAGCCATTCATCCAAAAATGCGCCTCGTCGCTAAAGAAGATTTTTCGACCAAAATTGGAGTCCTTTTCCAAACGCTCCGAAGCCCAGTCAGAGAACATGAACTTTAAACTCCTGGGTCAGCTGGATCTTGTACGGGTGTAGGCCCAAGTCCCTAGGCAAAATTCGTCAAATTGAAGTTTGCGAAAGGCCGAGTTCTTGGGCACGGCGAGGAATCGATTGCCTCGGGTTCGTACGAATGTAAACCCATTGATTACCGAGTTGGTCTTCTCAAACTTAGCCAGCAAACGTTGAAGAGTCGGCTGTAAAGGGCCACCATGTCGACCGTAAAATTAGCGCAACGCGCGCAATGTTTGCACTGACGAGCATTAATTTATTATTTTGATGTACTCATCAATCGTGTAACTCGCCATAATGATTTGGCATCAGAAATTGAATAATAACCAATATATTTGACGGATAAAACCAAAACAACATGGCCGTAACGGGCCACCAAAATCTATCCGCGCGAATTTGCAAAACCCTTTACTTTTAACATGCACTTGTAATAATTTTCAGCTCCTTCAGGTATGCGGTCTTTATCATCAAAAATTGGTTCAACGAGTTTCAACGTGGTCGCACGTCGGTTTTTGATGAGCCACGTCCAGGTGCCCCGAAAACGGCTACCACGGAGGATAAAGTGACAAAAATCCACGATCTCGTATTGGCTGACCGCTGATTGAATATGCGCAAGATAGCTGAGATAGTAGGCATTTCAAAAGATCGCGTGGGTCATATCCTGCATGAAATTTTGGGCATGAGAAAGCTGTCGGCGCGATGGGTGCCGCGTTTGCTCACTCCGGACAACAAGCGCAACCGTGAGAACACTTCAGAGCAGTGTTTGACGCTGTTTAAGCCCAATCCGAAGGAGTTTCTGCGTCGTTTCGTGACAGTCGAAGAAACATGGATCCACTGGTACACAACAGAGACCAAGGAACAGTCGAAACAGTGGACTTCACCCGGCGAACGTGCTCCGAAGAAGGCGAAAACTGTCCCATCGGCCGAAAAGGTGATGGCCACCGTTTTCTGTGATTCACAAGGTGTGATCCACATCGACTACCTGGAGAAGGGCAAAACGGTCACAGGGCTGTACTATGCCAAATTGTTGGCCCGATTCGACGGCGAATTGAAGAAAAAACGGATATACTTGGCGAAGAAAAAAGTGCTCTTCCACCATGATAACGCACCGGTTCACACCTCCGCCCTCGCCACATCAAATTGATCAATTGGACTGCTGCCCCATCGACCGTATTCTCCAGATTTGGCCCCATGCGACTACTTTTTGTTTCCAAACTTGAAAAAGTCGCCGGGCAGAAATTTCAGTCATCGTCGCTACGGAAGCCTACTTAGCAGACCTCGAGAAAACGTATTTTTCAGACGGGTTAAAGAAGTTGGAGCATCGCTGGGTCAAGTGTATCGAGCTAAAAGGAGACTATATTGAAAAATAAATCGCCATTTCTCCAAAATGTTTGTTTTTCTTTTGTAGGCTAAGTAGTAAGTACTTAACGGACCACCCTCGTATGTATCTTTCGCTGGAAACTTTCCTAGCGAGTTGGTCGGCGATTTCGTTGCCTTTTATGCCCTTTTGACATGGCGCCTTCCAGTGTTTGACCTTATTTCTTTTGCCAAAGCTTTGCAGGGCACCGTGACGGTCCCTGATGGATTTTGAGCTCGCACTATACGAGCTCAACGCGTTAAGGGCTGCCTGACTGTCTGAGTTTTTGGCCCAAAATTGCCAGCGTCAACATTTAGCTACGGACCGCCACTTTCCCAAGCTGTGCAGATTGGACTCAGTGTTTCAAATATTTTGTCAAAGGTGAACGTGTGTAGTAATGCATACGAAACTGTGGTAATCATTTCCAGCTCAGGAAGGTGTTGTGAAGTGGACATGTGACCCAATGGTCTACATAGCTGGTCTATTTTCGAGCGGAGGAGCCTGATTCCGAGTAGTGCAACCTTTTTAATGGTCAGTGGAGTAATTTCGATCAGTGCCTCAGAGATTAATTGAAGACCAATTTGCATGCGTTCACAGGCAGACATTTTAACAATGACTAACGACATATCCGATGACTTCATAACCGAGGTTGGTTGACTTGTAGAGTAAGTCGTCAATGACTATCGACCAGAGAAGGGGTGAAAAGACTTCACCTTGTGGACACCCTTTAGCTGCCAATACTGTTCCAGAGACCTCTCTGAGTGTAGCTGATATAATACGGCTCTAAAGCATCGCTCTAACCCAATAGTTAGTGGAATGGTCTATACCTCTCCGGGACAGTGCTCCCCAATATCGAGGAAAGAGCAAATTGCGATCTCCTTTCGTGCGAAATTATTTTCCTCATGCGCTTCCGAGTGATGGAGCGCATTCTGATGAGCCGATTGCCCATTTAACTCTATCAGAACTGAAGAGTCTATCAGAGAGGCTATTTGTTCTATTATCGATGTAATTTATGACGCTCATTAGAGCATAGAGAGGTATTATAACCAGGCAAATGTACTTTAACCAAACTCTCCAGGGTTTCCCTGCGATTGACGTATCAGTCTATAAGACCTAGTTTCAGATGGATTTTTTGTTGCAACTCGATCAAGATTGTCTAATTTAGGTTTTTTTTCTAGATTTTCTGACTTTTCTATATTAACTATAATACGTATTAACTTGTATCATCTGGAGGAGCCTTTTAAGGGGACTTAAATTTAACTTTCCTAGCGACTTATAGACTTTCTGCATTATGATGACAAAACTTTCGTCATGCATTCCGACATTGTCTTATCCACGCGATTACCCCTCATCCCCAAGACACCGCACACTTACCTTAATTCAAATGTGAATAGGAAGTGGCATAAGCTCAGCCATTACTTGTTGTTGTTGCAAATCCCCGCAACAAATATCGCTGACGTCCCATGCAACACAAAAAAGGTGTTCCTCTTAAAAGTGAGTTCGCTACGTGTACAGAAAGATAAATGCAAATGTCAGTAATGGAATGCGATAATGACGTCTATTCAAGAAGCACACAAAAAGCATTTAACATTCGTCACCAAACACACCGGGTTCCAGCATGCCCGGTATACGAAAGGTGTGCACGGGTGGATCTACGTTGCATGGAAATGCATCCGGATTGTGTAAATGTTTCGTTGTTTTGCCTTCGTATCCACGTACATAGGAGAACTTCCTTCTGAATTGCACACTTTACACACGTTTCTTCACACAGCGCATGGAATGAGGTTCAATTCCCAGGAGTCGATGTCGCATGTCCTCTCTCGTATCCAGTACAATTCTTTCAGTGGCTTAACACAACCAATGGTTTCAAACGTAATAATTTCGCAGTGCTCCACAAAAACGACTTGCTAAAAGAAAAAAATAAAAAAGAATAGTATTATAGATACAAAAAGAGTGCGAGAGTGTAAGCATGTACTCCCTGGATAGATAAAGGGGAGGAAATGCATAGCGCATTCGTCTTGGTCCTTTGTACACTGCGAGTGCATTTTTCCAACTGTTGTAGGATTGTAGCACATGACGAGACAATGCAGGGATGAATGCAATTCATGGGAAGAGGAATGTGTACGTACCATATATCCATGGGGAAGCGGAGGCAATGAATGAAACTTAAATGCTGATAGATAGACAGATGAATGGGTTCGTTTCGTTTGCATTTTTCCATTTTCTCCTCGACTTTTTTTGTTTCAAGCTTGCTGTAAGCTCTTTTTACTGTTCGTTTCTAGCGTTCCTTTTTTTGCTGCGAGTTATGAAATATCTGCAGAAATAGGTTCATCTCAGTCACAAAATAATTATGAACCTGACGTATGTATAACATCTGGCAGGGCTTGACTATGATGGCTTATTTTAAAGGAACCTCTAAGGAAGTTAGTGAGATTTCATACGTAACGTCTAAATGTCAGAATTGAATGGCCTGAAAGAAGGATCTGCTCGTAATGCTGTAATACACGAAATTCATCTCAAATATCGTGCAGTTAAAAGGAAATGCGAACGTAATCTGCTCATATATTGTTAAATACGATTGAAAGTAGATATGTGAACGCTCATAGCAATATAAGGATAGACTTTATGGATATAAAGATTAGGTACATTTGAGCAGTGAAGTGGAGATGTGAATTTCATATCTGTGTCAGGGGATTCTTTAATCAACAAGGTCTAACCCGAGGCGTAAGTAGTTGTTGAAAACGTAAGCTCTTGCGGCTGAATAAGCTGCGAACGTGGCCTTATCCTTCCTAGAAAAGATTTGTTGTTCCATTATATACTTCATGGATGACAAAGAAGTTCGCCAAGAGCAATCTCTTGTTTTATTATCGCGCAGATATTATGACAGCTGCTATTGCCGTGACAGTGAAGACGAAGTTGTGCCAACATAAATTCTAATTCTGGCCCAAACGTTGATGGGCTATGTCAGTGCCCTTTTTGACATTGCATCATTTAGATCGTTGCCGCTCGTTCAGAAATACTAAAATCTTGCAAAATTCTTCAAGATGATAACAGACAACAGCCAACAGGCAACATTGCTATTACTTTATCACCCACGAATTAGGCAATGGCAATACGAGGGTGGTCTGAGACATTTCCGATCTAACAATGATACAAGAAGTTTTTCCCTAAAATTTATTTTTATTTTTCTACATAGTCTCCTTGTAATTTACACAGTTCTCCCAACGATGCTCCTATCTCTCTAAACTGTCCAAATAGTACTCGGCGTTTTTCTTTGCAAAATAATTGTTCACGAAGTTGATTACCTCCTCATTCGACTAAAATATCTGGCCTCCGAGGGCGAGTTTTAGATTAGGGAATAAAAAGAAGTCGCTAGATCTGGTGAGTAAGGCGGATGGTCAAGTAGTTCAAACCGTAATTCGTGAATTTTCGCCATGGCAACCGGTGAGGTGTAAGACGGCGCGTTGTCTTGGTGAAACAAACAAAAAGCAGTTTTTGCTTTTTTGGAGCCGATTCCCCTTTTGCAGTCCACTCTTTTTGCTGTATTTTCACGTCGGGTGTATAATGGTTTATCCATGTTTCATTGACAGTAATTAATCGGCGTTAAAACTCAGATTTATTGCGCCTAAACTGCGCCAACAGAGCACGTTTATGGTCAAACGTGAGCAGACGCGGCACTCGGACAGCATTTTCATGCCTAAATATTGATTTAATATGTCTCCCAATAATGATATTCTATCCCAAGCTCTCACGGCCACGTTTATATTGAGCTGCCCAAAATTTCGCTGTGGGAAATAATGGTTCAGAATCCGCATACACAAAGTCCAACTCATCTTTGATTTGAGTAGGCGTATTGCTTTTCAAAAACAAAAATTTAATCACAGATCGATACTTATTTTTTTCCATTTTCACAAAAACACTCACACTCACTCAAATGACTGTCAAATAAAAACTACGCGTCCAAAATGGCTGAAAAGATGGTGAGTAACTGTCAAGGGATGTACAACTTCTTTCACTAGATTTTATTGATGCGTGCTGCTATCGTCACGTTAAGGTCGGAAACTTTTTCGACCACCTTTCTATTACTTGTGAAATCTCCTGGTTAATGTCCATCACTTCCTTACTTATCGATCCTAATAAATCACAATTTTATTCCACTCATCTGTATGTCGATGATGCCTCGAAGCTTGTTTCAGTCCCAAATGATCCTTATGAAAGGGTCATCCAATAAGATGGATCATTTCAAATCAATAGAAAAACAGAAACTGGTAACATACATATTTATTTTATTTATAAATTTGTTGAAATCCTGTATTCAATTACAAGAAATAAAATAGATTTTATCTTATAAAGTTTATTTGCTTTATAAGCAAACCGAGTTTTGAAATTGAAGTAGTGCAACTCACACCTATTTGTCGCTGTCCTGACGACGGGAATTTTTGATTAATACATCTCACCTCTTCTCCGTCAGGCAAAATCCTTGCCGTGAACAACAATCAATTTGCATCTCGATGGGATTGTCAGGGATTCTGATTTAAAACCAATTCCCAGAACCATTCCCCTCTGGTTAGGTTATCCCAAATGATCAGTTTTGCAATTATATTCATTTTTAAATGAAAATTCCTTCGAAAGCTGTCTTAAGGTCGAAAGTCAGCCAATTAGGTTCATATCAGCATGGTACCAGTACAACTAGCATCATTGAGCTTTTGCTGATTTGAATACAAGATTTCTGAATACCAACATTTCGATGAAAATATTTCCATTTCTCCTTGAAACGTATTATAAAGAATCTATCATGGAAGGGACCAACTACACTCAGAATTGTTCGGAATTTTAGATTCAAAATCGATATCACTGTGTTGCTAAGGCATACGAGTGTACGTATACTACTTATGCCTATGAATAGAGAAACATGTCCCAAATACACTTGTGTATTCATGTATTACATTCGCGACTTTGGATGGTATGGAGATAATTGCTTCAGGGAATTTCCCAATGCTTCTACGCCGAATGAACCTATTATCTGAGCAGTTTGATTAGGGATTGTTCAATTAAAGGTTGGTTTGATTTATAGCATTCGGGCTAGGCGCCTCAATGCGGACTTATCGATTACTCGTTGCGCCAAGTAGCGCATGGAGAAGCAGATAACAGAAGGTAGATTCGTTCAGTCGGGAATAAAAATTTCATACCAATCATGTTGACTGAGAAGATATATGTAATTTGTGAGAGGTTAATGTAGTATTTCGCAGTGGGGTTGCAACTCAGTGTTTTGCGTTGTGGAGTCTAAAGTTCGTGAACTGCATGAAGAAGAGCGAGTAGGAAAATGGGCCAAGGCGAAATTGTCTTATATGGAAGGTAATGAAAACCGATTTCCTTACAGAATGTAAATAATTTATAGAAGTACACATTCTGCATTTCGATGCATTAATTTCTTTCTAACAGTAGCGTGAATCTACGCTCAAAAACCATCTAAAAAAAAAATGTTTAGCCTTCGCCGGGATGGGGAGCAGGATCGAACGCAGGTCCATCTCGGCGTTCGTTGCCTTGAAAACACGGAGCTTTGGGAAAGAGAGTAAGGTGAAAGGCAGTAGCAAATGGAACCGGAGAAGAGACCATCTTTTAAACTTCACTCTTTTGTCCGACCTTATCATGAACAATATTGGCTCCCAACCAACGTTTTGACGGCGAGACGACAGGAAGTGATTGACCTAACCCTGTATAATAGGCCGTCACTAACTGGAGAGTATTAACAGATATTACGTTGCCAGACCACAGATATATCGAATTCCAATTGAAGTGTGGAATCTCCTCCTCGCAGCCTAAGCGGATACGAGAAAGACGGACTGGGTACGATTTAGAGAGGAGCTTGAGAATCCACTTAAACTCTACCTAAACTCAGAACAAAGCGATTGGTGGAGGATGCTGTTCATAACCTAAGCAACGCTATCACCAACTGCTTCGAACTCAACAGTCCTGTCAATAAACCTCCCTGCAGGAAATTGGTTCCATGGTGGAACGCTGAGCTCCAATGTCTTTGCAAGCAAGCCAGAAGTCTTCTGAATAAATCGCTTAAATTGAACTCGGAAGATGAATGGAATAAGTATCGATCGAAGCAAAAGGAATATACATAAGAAGCTTATTCGTAAACCGAAGAATGATTTCTATAAGTCTTTCTGCGAAGAGATCAAATCCCTGAGCGCTAGAGCAAGTTGGTTAATGTCCTCAAGCGAAGTAAATCGACAAAGCTGGATGTACTCAGAAAGTCTAATAGTATCTTCACGTACATTCACAAGAATTTTCACTGCTAGCCTGGCACTTGCCTAGTCCTTGGTGTGGGGTGAAAGTGGTCCTTATTCCTAAAATAGGGGAAGAAAATTACTCACTCGGAAAACTAAATTCGCTCAGGCTTGTATGGGTCCCAGGTCACTCTGGGATTCCAGGAAATGAGATCTCCGATGAACTCGCAATAAGGGGATTAGGGCAGAGTTGCTCAGGGTCTGAACTCGCTTTAGGTCTACCTGCTTCCACGGTGAAATCTGACATCAACGACTGGGTTTTTAATGCACACAGTCGTAGATGGAGGGAATATCCAGGATGCAGGATGACTAAGCCCGTACGCCCTGATGTCTGCAAGAAGTCCTCAACATTTTTCTTATCCTTAAGGAGAAATGATTGCAGAGCCCTACGGGCGTCATTATGGGCCATTACAATTTTGCCAAGCATGTCTACGTGCTTGGCATTAGTGAGACGCCTGATTGCTGCTAGAATCATTTGCTGATTTGCTTTTGATAGGCATTCAATACGACGCCCATTCTTTCGCTTCGCTAATCTTTTGTGCACTCTCACCTCCGATATCTGCACAGTCTCAGCTATCTCACTTATCCTCACTCACCTTTCGTCCAACACATCGAAGGATCAGAGTTCCCGTAAACTCTTGTCAGCTTCGAATGGATTTCCTTAGGTTTTAATCCGTTCATAACGGAAAATTAATGATAATATTATAATAATAAAAATAAACCAAACAAAATGTTGTGGAAGTTAACACGATCGGCTGTCCCACCTGCCGACGAAATTGGATCCGCGCACTGCATGATTTCGCATGGGAACTTAGACATGCATGCAGTGCAATTCACGGTCACACATCCGCTGGATTTTGGTCGTAGGCAACCTTGGGTCTGCGTGGGAACTGCAACTCGGCAATTTAATATTAAGTTATGATTTCGTTTGTTAGGATAGATTAAGTCAGTTCGCTTTGGGATGGCACTAGGACCCTACATCAATAATAAAATTGAAATTTTATAACGTAAAGAAAATTCCGTGTTTTTACTAAAAGAGCCAGTTGCAGGCTCTATAAAAAATGAATCTTTTTATCTCGAAAGGACTGAGAGTTCTTAACGTGGATAATGATAATATTAGAATAATAATAATATTATTATTATAATTGACGCGAGCGCAAGGGGTTATGACTACTCTTAAATGTCAAAAAGTCAAGACGTGAGGCTGGGAAGAGCATTCCATATTCGTGTGGTTCGACTAAAAAAAAAGTCTCTAAATTTGACTGTGCGTCCGAAGACAGGCTTGAGGGTAAACTGATGAACATTCTGGCCGAGACGTGTATTGCTGTTAAATTCCTGCATGCAGGTGATGAAACAGCGACCAGCTGCTACTAAATCTATCCTTTTTATATTATAATTCTTATAATATGCTATTGGGCTAAAACGATGGGTGATAGAATAAGCACTTCCTCCGCTGAAAATGCCATACTGCAAGCAAGCCCTCATTAAGTTTTTGTGAGCAATAAGGTTGTAGCATAGAAATAATTCGCGTAACGGACAACATCTACTTTCTTAATTCCGCCGTATGTGATTTCCAGTTCATATTTTTGTCAATAACAAGTCTTAACCAAGTCCAGGTACTTAAAGGTTTCTACCGATCTGCCACAAACATGAGAAGACAAATAAAGTGTCTCACATGCAGCAGAGTGAAAACGTATATTGCCGTCAACTAAGCCGGACTTGTTTAAGCTGCAAGTCATAATCCTTGTTTTTTCACTTTTAAAATTTGCCTGAAAATTTGTAGGTTATGTTCCAAATTGACCAACGACTCAAAAACAGATTTATTGCAATAAATCTTAGTTAATAAGTAATTAGTAATAATACGCTGTGACACAATAGGAAATTTGCATATATTAAAAGTAAAATAGGACCCAGGACAGAACCTTGAGGTACATGTATTTTTATTTCATTGCTAAGAACCCCTTCTGGTTTAACCATCTGTGATCTGTCTTTCAGATACGAAGTAAACCAACTATACACCGACCCTCGGAACCCCGCTTTGTAGAGCTTATCAAACAAAATGTTATGGTAAACCATATCAAAAGCCTAGATCACACCGATGAATAAAGCTATTGGTATACTATTGTTATTAAAACCTTCACAGATTTCACTGCATAATTTTAATATCGCATCCTCCGAGGACCTATCCTCACGAAAGCCGAATTGCTCACTGCTAATACACTTATTTCTTCTCGGGAAGGAAACTATCTGGCACTTCATAAGTTTTTCTATTGTATTAATTTAAAAAAAACGTTGGTTGAATAGATATAGGTCTATATTGGCTCATGTGTTTTCGGTTTTCTTTTTTAAATAACGGAATCACTTTAGCTGTTTTTAGCGAACTGGGAAAAATACCACAACTGACTATGATTATAGTTTTATGCATTGTACTTCACCTGGTGTAAAATTATCGAAAACAAAGGTATTGTTTTGAATTTCGTCAGGAACTAGGTCCGAATACATTCACATCTGCAATGTTTTAGGGGAAGACAAATTAATTAGAAGTGTGACCATTTGTTGTTTCAGTCTTGAGTTGTACTCAAGTATGGGGCGGATGTAGGCCTTGTAAATTGAAGCCAGATCAGAGAGGGTGGAATATTTCTTGCATCGTTTGAGAAAACGTAGACATTTCGCAACGTTCTTGGCGACCTCGAATATGTGGTCATTTCAACTACGAGTTTTATTGACACCAAGGATGGAAAGTCTTTCGGTTTCATCGACACAAGGGCTATTCAGGGATAAGGCCTGATTATTGATGGTTAGCTTGAGTGACAGTAAACACCATTGTGTTTTGGAAGCATTAAATTCCACTTTATTGTTTATATGTCGTATAATTATGATGTCAAGGTCGGAGTTTAATGTGCTGAGCTGACCTCCCAGTTCTACGCCCGAGGAGCAGGGACGTAAGTCCTAGAACGAATATGGAAAGCTAAGAGCGAAGTCATGAGCGAAGGAGTATATTAGATGAAGTAGCAGAAAAGATACCATTTATAAAAATGAGGAAGAGCATCGGTGACAGAACAGTACCCTAAGGAACACCAGCGTTTATTTGGTAAATATCAGACTTGAAACCGTCCAAAACAACTTGAATTGTACGGCCGAAAGATAATTTCTACTCCATAGGAAAGAGAATCGTCGATACCATAAACACACATTTTTTCAAAAGAGTCTGATACCAAACTCTATCAAATAGTCTTGAAATATCAAGCGCAACAATCTTGCTTTCGCCGAGATGGTGCAAAGATTGATTTGACGATTTAAACAAGTTGTCTGCATGGAAAATGTTAAATTAATCAATAAACCGCTGCTCGTTCACAGATTATGCCTTCAGCCAATTAAACTCATCTTCCTTAACACACATATCCACTCGTAGTATACCACACAATCAATTGCAATTGCAAAGCAACAAACAGGAACAACAGAACAGTTCCTGTTCTAAATTTCAAATGAAGTAGATGGATAGTTGAATGCATTGCAGCGAGGTAACCGTCACATCATTCGCTCATGTAACTCAACTTGAAATGTGATTGAAAATGCGAACAGCGCAGTCAAACAAGCAAACAGTACGTGAAAGGAGGTTACAACATACTCTGCCACATCTTACGTCCGCCCTTCCATTCTACTTTTGAGTTCATTCGTCCCCGAGTTCCGTGCCACATGATAGCGATACAGTACGCCATGATAATATGCCACGACTAAGTCGTACCTCGACGATACGAGCGACAACGATACGCCAAGCACGATGACTTGCTTTCTATTTGCGAACTAAATCTATTTGATATCTAAACGCTGTTTAGTATTTTAGCCTTTTCAACGACTCCAATAACTTCAACGATTCCAACGACTCCCTTCGACGACAACGATGTCGACGACGACATGTTGAGTGATGCTTAGATACGTACGTACGAGTACAGACATCCGTTCTAACATATGCACGATTTCTCCACCTCAAAGACTTACATCACTCTGTTTCGGCCGCCCACCCACCAACAAACAACACTTAACATTCAATACGTTCTCTGAATTTGTAAATATTCCAAGCTTTTCGGCATTCAACACAACTGCACGATACGAATTTACTCCCCACAGGACAGAGTGTGCTCTCGATATACACCCTTCCGCTATTGTCGAGCACTGCGGTTGATACCCGACACTACCGCCACCCATTAGCATGTATCCGTTCGAAGAGAAGCTACTTGTATAATATCTATCCAAGTAGTGAATTACACTACCCGCACAATACAACATCAAGTCCGCTTCGTAGATTTGGAGACAGTTCAAAGCTGAACGGGTGGATTGCGAGCGAGACATTTTGCAGCTTTCTGTTTCAATTCCATGAAGTTATTCATTTTGTCGTATGAAGTTCAATTGTTGATTTGCACCGAAGAGATGCTATGATATTTGGATACTTTCGATTGAGTTAGGAAAATCATATCGTTCTGTCCTCGTCGCTTGTTACATAGCTATACATATGTATGTACATAGTTGGACAATGACAAAACACAAAAACCAAATCTCATCATGTCGCCGCTGATGATGTACATTGGAATCCGTGCGCATCCAAATTGGAAATTGATTTAAGCCAAGAGGATACGGATGAGATCCTCATAATTTAAGAAAATTCAATTGAAATTTAGCACAACTCGGTTTTGTTGATTAAACACGCACGAGGAAACAAATAGATATAAAACTGCAGCACAAGACACGGGTTCGACAGATGTGGAAGATTTAATTTTGGTTCATTGTTTTTCATTTCATCTCATTGAAACTGTATCTTAGAATCGAATGGGGCTTGTTTGGCTGGATAAGGAATTCTCTAATGACAATATCCAATACTTGTACTCGTGCACAGTTATATAGCAATCTTTTTGTTATAGTTGTTGTCTGTTTGGCAAGAAAGGCATTCGCTTTCCAGCGTTCTTTATCTGAGAAAAGAATTGTTTGGAATGTTTATAGATGGTACTACAAAAGGACTGAGATGCTTTTCGGATGTGGTCGCGGTTGACGGAGAGGGGAAGTGGAGATAAGAAAAGTGCAAGCATGACGGTTTTATTTGCTTGGGATGTATTTTTGTATCTTGATTGTCTTTCCTAAAGACAATGAGAACTTCTGTTCTTCCTTTTTTTGGTCTTGATTTTTTTCGTTTGAGCACAAGTAGAGCTGCAAGGAACATTTGGACTTAGGATGTTATTCGTAGCACGGAGCTATTTTATTGATTACGCAACGTGTCACCGAGCATTTTCGAGATTAAAAGTCATGGATAGGTAGGATCTTTTCGGATTTTTCTCACAGAATTTAATACTTAAATTGATATTTAACCTCAGATACGAATGTAAACTACGAACAAATTTAAGAGGCGCTAGAGCTCAACCAACAAATCTTTCTACTTACATACATATGTACATATATTCACCAGGACTTTCTTTTTTCTTTTTGGCTCCCAAAATTACCTCGCCATACATACCCGTCAATTTCCAACCTAAACAAATGATTGTAGGGCACAAAGTGATTAAGTCTAGTTTTAAGATATGCCATCAATATCGATTTTCACTCAAAGGACCGAAATAACCTTTTAAGTTACAGAAATTAATCGAATCCATGTTGACTACTCTTCCGATGTCATTATGGACAGTTTAACTAGATGGTCGAAAACTTAAAATCTAATTCGACTATATTTTTCAAGGTATTAGGGATATTTCAACGTGACAAATGCGAAGAAGTCGTATTGAATTCTGTATAATTTGAAGGCCAGACTTAGAGAGGAAAAAAATAAAATTAACAACGACAATAAATCAATGATCCTATAAGGATTAGGCGAATCTTTGGTAATGACTCGCCCTTTGATAATGGCAAATGCGACAGCAAATTGGAGAATTCTAAAAGTTTTCATCACTTTTTCTCAATCCAACATGATAATTTGCATATGATATTTGGATGCAGTTCTCATGTTCCATTTATTATTGGTAATATATTTTCTACGGACGACAACATTAAAAAATAAGTTTTTAAATGCAATTGGTCTATCCAAGGTATAAATTTCCAATTCCATATCCTTAAAGACTGAAAATCTACATACGGGGGTGATCCAAAAGTAATGATAATCGGTTATTTCCAGTTCCCTTAAGAATAAAAAAAAAAATTGTTTGTAAATGTAAAAAATCATATAGATAGACCTGTATTCCCGGGAGGTATGTATATACATTTGAATGCGATCCGAGAGAGATATCATCAAAATAGAGGACTACAAAATTAGAGCTGTCATCAAGTGCCTCTGGTTGAAAAAAGTGTCTAGCATATACACAGCGACTCACTGGAAACATTTGGGGACTCTGCTCCTCCATATTCCATAGTAGCACGCTGGTCGAAGCTGCAATGACTGCCATTCAAGAAACCGGATTCGAACTGGTCGAACACTATTCGCCAGATCTAACAACCTCGGCTCAAATAACATACGCAAAGCAAGAAATTTGAAGACGATAACTAAGTTGATAAGGCGTTTGGGAGGGTTAAGACAAAGAGTATTTTTCTAAGGTAATCATGATATTAAAAAATAGATGAACTCATTTTTTTAAATATAATCACCGTATTTTATTTTCACCTTTACTATGTATGTACTTATGTATGATGCCCCCACAGCTCCATTTTGCCATTCACGGACCTACAAATGAATTCAAATGCACACAGAATCTCTCCTAAGACGGTAAATTCGAACTCTAATGTGAACATAATATACATATGTAAATAATTTTCTTTCAAAAAATGTATATCAAACCCATTGTATCAAGCCACATGTACCATAAACTATTTGAAAGTCGACAGCCAGAGCATAAAGACCCTCAGCTTTCGTTCCTCTTACTGCAGATACCCTGAGTGGTTAGTTCTTTCTGTTATTACATGCATTGTATACTTGTGTATCTCCTTTAAAAACGAATATGCGGGTTTTCGTAACAATTCACTGTGTCTTTCATGCTTCTTCCCTTAGGTTTTGCTTATTCCATTACAACCATATATTGTACAATAAAAGATTGTTAAATAAGTCTTGCCGTTCGATAAGAACAACAGGATTTTATGGTTTGAAATGCATTTTATTATTCAATATACATAATCTCGCTGAACTCCTATACACTTGTTCCAGTGATCGTCTAATTGATGGGTTCCATCCCTGAAGCAAGGCGCCAGAAATACAATCCTATGTCTATCACCTATATTCTAGACAAAAATGCTTAAAACTAGCTTGACTATCTTAACAAAACTAAAAATCTTAGTGGCCCTAAGTGGACCCTCTAAAACACACAGTACAACTTAAGGCTATGTCTTAGGACGAATATACATACATATGTAAAATTACTATTAACATTGTTATAACTAACTTAAGCTAAGAAAAATTGTTTTATTCCCAAAACTAAGCATACAATGTTTTTTTGGGGTTATACATACTTATATATAATATATATAAAACTTAAGTCTACCTACATATGTATATATATAAAAATATGTACGTTGACGGAGTTCTCTCCAGCCAACAAAAGCAATGTTTTGGCAGATCCCAAGTTATCTGACTACCCTTTTTTTACCAGCGGATGCCCGACCGGTCCAAAAATTGAGAACAATTTTTTCGAGTGTCCCAAGAGTCCCTAGACGCCGAATGCAATTCTTGTTTCTTCCACTTGATTAATACAAAATATCGCGCTATATGTAATTTTCTTAATAACTCTTCCAACGGACAAGAAATAATCTTCTTTGCTCATTTCTTCAGCCAAACATTCACCGACCAGGATCTTCAACTCGATCACGACTATTTTCGATATTTGAAAGACCTCCCCAGATGTCTCCTGTCTCCATTAACATATGTAACTCCTAAATTAATTACCGAAAAAATACGCAGCCAAAAGGACGACTACTCTCCCATTCCCAACTGTCTGCCTGCCATACTTTTAAAAAAGTGCGCGATCCATTTTATTTTACCCCGTACCGCTTTATTTCAAAGTCTATCTCTCAAGGGCTCTTTCCTCAGTGTTGGAAACATTCTTATATCATTCTAGTCCACATAAAAGGACTGAAAAATGATTGTGCAACTATCGCCCCATTGCCAAACTCTCTCGCATACCCAAACTTTTAGCATAGTTTATGATTCTTAGCATTATTTTACTGTAAAGCCATCATTTTTCCTAACCAACATGGGTTCCTAAAAGGTCGATTGACAACCTCTAATCTAGTCGAGTTTGTTTCAAAATCTTTGTGGGCACTGGAAGCCGGGAAAGAAGTAGACAATGCCTTCGACAAAATGTCTCACCAAATTATTCTCCTCAAGCTCACTGCCCTCGGTTTTCCTCCCGGCTTAATCTAATGGATTAAATCCTTTTTAGAAGTTTTTCAATATAACGTTATTTTCAGATCTTCTATCTCTGATCCAATTAATGCTACCTCCGATGTCCCGCTTTCTATATGTCAATGATATGAAAATATTTAAGCACATATCTTCCCTTGTTTCTCTCGAATCTCCAATCAGACCTGAACAGCTGCACTTCTTGGTGTCAAAAAAAAACCATCTCGAATTCAATGTCAATAAATGGCAAGCAATCACTTACTCCCGCAAGCACTCTTCCTCACCACCCTGAACCTACATTACTCGTAATGAAACCGTATTGCCCTTATCCGTTATTATCCGTTTTGACCTTCGTGGGGTTCCCTGTGCTGACCCCTTTAATTTACCACCATATATAGCGATAGTAGATCACTTACATATGTAAATGATGAGAAAGATCGGCAAGTTTACAGTGCCCTATTGCAGCCCGTTGTTGATTTCAAATATTTGGGTAGAAGTTACGTTGGCAATTTTCACAAAGAACTTTCTACCGATTAACATGTCAAAAATCATATATAGCAGTGGTTAACTTATTCCCAGCCGACTGAGCTTGTAGTAAAATCCTTCTAACCATTCGGTTTCGAAAGCAGGTACTTTACATTTTCTTACATTTGCTCCACTAGATATCCGATACGGGTTTCGACGCAGCATGAATAGTGTTATGGCCCGCTTTAAGATCGAATTGGTTATCCGGGATGATTTTATAGCCCTCAACTCATTTAGATAGGGCTCTATGGACCACCTTCTCAAAAACCTTGATGATACTCGGAACGAGACTTATTGCCGGGCTAGAGGTTTCTTTAGCCCTCTTGAGGATTGGTTGCACCACCGCGGTCTTCCAATGCACTGGATAATATGCACTATTTAGTGCATTGTTGAACAGGATGGTGTACAAATACATCCCTACAGCCTATGGTAGGAATTGTCTCAGCATAGCATGAGATATACCATTGATTCCGGCGGATCTTTTTCTTTTCAATGACTCAAACATCATCCGGAGATCTTCCGTCGAAATGAACGGGGTATAAGCCCCCTCATTGGCGATGACATTGTTTGACATTGAACCTAGTTAACCCTAATCAGCCCAAGTCAATTTTCTCCCTAATCCACCCGGGTGGTGTTTGAAAGTCACCAAATTAGAAAAGTGTTAATAATTTTTTGAAATACATACTATTGAAAAATTATCATTTAAAGTTTGTTAATCGATTTTTTTATTTATAACTAAATTACTTTAATAACTCCATTTGCAATTTGTATGATTCATTATTTTATTATTTGGTTAATATATTTTTGATGCAAACTTGACATACAACTGATTTTTCCGAGTGTTCGTTGCAGACGCTCTTTTTGCATTTACAACATATTTTTTTTGAAGCGCGGCCTATATCCTCTTTCTAGACGAGTCAGCTTTGTTGTCTTCAGAATTATTTGCTGCAGATTGCACTAATGACATGTTTAAGTCGCCCTGATAAATACTTAGTCTTGCGGCGTAAAATGTTAGGTGTAACTAAACCCATTGCAAGTTCTCTGAGAAATAGTGGTCTTGCTTTGTGCTTTTTAGGTGCATTCCAATTTGGATATGTTTTCATCCAAATCACATATGCAGCTATACCCGTAACATAAATGAGGTTGTAGAACATCACAATGGGCCACCTGTTTGACTATCGTTTGACTGAAAATGCATGACACATCTGATCCAAAGTATCAACCGCCCCTTTAGTTGAGTTGTAAAACAAATCAACCTCTGGCTTGTTTTTGTTGTTTATGTCCATTGTTTTAGTATGATGCATCGTTGATAAGAACAAAACTGATTTGTTTTTTTTTTTTGGGACGTAAATCACCAATGATATTTTTTTCCTGAACCCAAATAAACTTGACTCCAGATCCCTGCTTTTATTGGGAAGAAATTCTTTTGGAATCCATGTTTTAATTTTCTTCGAGTTCCAACACTGGCGAGACCCCTGCTCAACAATTGATTTGCCTTATGATATGAGGTAAAAAAATTATCAAACGTGAGATTTCGGTTCGACCCAGAGTAAGACTCAGAAAACATCAACACCACATTCTCCGCTTGATTACAATCTCTTTTATTTCCTTCCTTTCCAAGGTATGGAATACCAAAGAAGGGATAAAATGTAGAGCTATCACATATCCACCAGATCTTCATGCCATATTTATCCGGCTTTGAAGGGATGTATTGTTTGAATTGCGCTCTACCTCGGAAGAGCACCAGTTGCTCATCAATTGTCAGGTTCATACCTGGCACATACATCTTCTTCAAATTTGTTATAGCGGAGTTCCAGAGTTCTCTTAATGGTGCAAATTTGTCTCTCTGTCGTCTATCTGATCTAGTTGACGTGTCATCGAATCGTAAATGTTGTGAAATGTTGGCGAACCGATTTTTTGACATTGTTGCCCTGAACATTGGATGACCATGAACTTCATCCCAGAAGTCTGTAAAATCCAAAATGCCTTGTTTTTTTAGTGCTCGCATAAATAAGCAGTCCTATGAAACTTCTTATTTCAATGGCCTCAGTGAGCTTCCATTTCTGCCCTTCCTTTTCTGCACCATGGCCATTCGTAAATTTGACAATACTCGTAAGATCAATAATTGTACTGTCACAAAAAAAGACGAATGCATCACTTACGTCGTCTATATGCTTTCCAGGCGGCAAAACAACTTTATCTAATTGGCCTTTAATAATGTTATGACTGGCCGATCTTTCTTGATTGAATGGTTCAGAGTTCCATTCAATTCCATCCTTCCCAAGATATTTCTCAGCTTCAATGTTTGCATCATTATCCTCATCATTTACTTCTATTTCATCGGCCAATTCCTCAAAGATATCGGTAGCATCTTCTTCGTTATCCTCACTATCCAAATAATCAAAGTCACTTTCGTCATTTATCTCAAAACCATTCTTATCATTGTCCGAGTCAGCTTCAATAGCCCTTCTTATATCCTCATACGTAAGATTTATTCTTTTAGCCATTACTGCTTGAATATCAATCTGTATAGAACAAAATAATTGTCTTGTATGTACATATGTATGTACATATATCTTCTATAATCCATGAAAAATACCCACTAATATTCACAAAAATGTAAGAACACAGACTGCAATTCAGAACAACTTACTGGAACACCTAAAATCTGAACTGGATTCTGCAATAATTACTTGAATTTGATGACATCTGGTGCAAAGCGAAAAAAAAAAATTAACGGATTCTAAATAAAGTTTCCAGTTAGTAACCACCTTGTATAAAAGAATACATTTTGCATACGAGGCATGCTATTCCGTGTATTCTATTATTGTTGTAATAAAGGTGACTATGGGATACCACCTGAGTGGACTAGGTTGCTAAATAATAATTACTAAATTGTTTGTTACAGTATTATTTTCTTAATTTTTTTTTCATTCTTACGTAGTGTTTCCTTAGGGAAATAAAGTCAATAAGTGCGAATGGGATTGCTTTTCAAAAATTTGTGAAAATTACTATCGAAACTGAAACGGTGACCCAAAGTCACCGGGTGGGCGTATTAGGGTTAAAACAAGGTTCTCTGATCGCCACAAGGTTCAATGATCGATATCACTTCGAAGGTAGAAGTGATGAAGCAGGGCTCTGTTCTACAGGTCGTGTTTCGGGCGAATGCTGTCACTCGTCTTGTACACTTCCTGGAAAACAGCATCCACCGTGGCCACCATTTCCTAAGGATCCGCGATCACAGAAAATTCGTCATCTCGGACAGCGCTCACTGGATCGATGCTAACTGTTCGTATCAAGTGTTCATTGTGTTTCGCTCTCGGCAGCTTCATATCCGTCATTCTGATTGTTTCTAGTAACATACTCGCGCTGTTGTATTTTACAGCATGAATTCTGTTGTTTTAGTGCAAGCTTACAGATATTCTGTAATTTTCTTTTATTAATTGTTGGAGATTTTTCATCAGTGACTTCAGTGTCCTGACCTCCGAGGTTTGTCTGTCAGTAAGCCTCCTGTACAAGAGCTTACGTTTTATCGGGAGTCTACATTTTTGTCTGTGCATTTCGGTACACGTGCGTGGTATCGTTGTCTTTTTCGAGGTACATATGTCCATAGTCTGCTTAATTATATTATCCATTTGTTTTAGTTAGCTGTCAATCTGTTTGTTGTTTGACAGGTTACTATTGGATGGTGGAAAGGAAGCGCTCTCGCCAGGGAATTGGCAAAGCGTGGCCAACTACTGTAATCGTAGGGGTACGTTTGGATATACTCTGCCATTTTCGCGAACTCGTCAGGTACTGTGATCACGACTCATATTTCGCAGTGGTCACTGTCATGTATAATGGTCCGTAGACAATTAATAGACAATTCGTTCGCGTATGTTAGTCTCAGTCTAGAGTCTATCAGCATGACGCGCACTTATAAATTTTATTATTTGTTTTCGCACTACACTAGCCGACACCCTTCTTATTCTTCCACATGTACTATGTATGTGATCAACTGAGGAAGCTGAGTCTGCAACGTTTACCCTAGTTGCAACAGCTCATTCTTTAATTCACTGATTTTCGCGGTGGTTTTTTGAGCTGTTTGAGTGATTAATTTTTAAATCCAACTGGTACATAAAGTTACAATAACAATATGCATTTAATGTTTTACCAGTTTGGAGGTAGGTACTAATAACATTACTTCTGTCATTTAATTGTTACTGTTCGAATCGAGTCCTTATGCACTTTTAACAATCAGTTCTTACAGTTCTTGATATTTGGAAATACAATGGTGAAGCGATACCCATGTTAATAATTTAAATACACAAACACAATTTTACTTTCTATGGATAATTGTTGCCATTTTATTGTGTTTAGGTCACAGCTAAGAAGGAAAGTCTCGCACGTGATATTGTGTTTGTTCAAAAAAACATAAATTTTAAACTAAGTCTAAATATAATATTATTCTCTTTATGACTGAGTTGTTACAAAATATTATAACAAATAGCAAATAATAACAACATTTTACAGAATAAAACTTCGTTAAATTTGCTTATGTAAGAGTGAATGAAACCAATCTGGAAGCATTAAAATGAGCATTTGAATACAAGACGAATCCTAGCAGTATGTTCCAATTATTCATCGGTTGCAATCGACATCAAACTCAAATTCAAAACGAATATGTCTCTCCACAAAAAAATTATTTTATCGGCGGCAACTTATAGGAGGAAGCCTTGAATATGGCGCCATTATTGATTGGTGGCAGCCACATATACTCATACAGAGTCAAGGCGGTTGACATGCAATTGTATGATATTCTCAAAACGAATTTGAACGATTGTAGCTTGCAGGCAAAATACGAAAAGACCTTTAAAAGCCATGCATCTCTATTTGATCCCTGTCGACTAAACAGCAGGTTTCACTAGCAGTGTATGTTTTGCAGATTGTTTCAAAATGTTTACCATCCTATTGAAGATATGTTTGCCCACGATTGTCAGACATGTTTATCAAACTAACAAAGAAAACGACGAGTGAATTAGACTAATACAATTCTCGAAATTATGCAATTCGGATTACACCTTTAACAAGCCAATATACGAGTTGACTAAAAAAGTTTCCGGGAAACGGTCGAATCTCCAAAACCATTTCAGACAAATATAACGTAAAGTATAATACCTTCCTCTTCTTAGAATGTCGAAACCAAACTGGTGAAACCTGTCTTTCACTCATTCTTTAACTTTTCTTTCACTTAAAATGTTTCCTTACGAACATCCATCCTCTTAGCACCTATAGTATAATGTCATGCACTACCACCAGCTCCACAAAATTTCATGTAATTGTGTTCATCAAATTGAAATTGAAAAATTAGCTCTACGGAAAGGTTACACCCGAGTTAACAGTATATAAAACAACATCCATTTAACATGTCATTCCTCTTAACCGTAAACCAAGCACGTACTCCAAGGAAATTACTCGTAAATCTATGTCATTATACCAGGCAAAAGGGAGCTCACGAACATATGAACGTACGCACGCACGCATCAACATCTCTCTAAGGCCGATGGATTCAAGTTATAAGCACTTTGAAAATGATGAAATAACATTATTTTCAATCCGAAAAATCGGGCCCATTACAAAATTGAAGAAGCTCGAGTCCCAAGTCCGCCAAAGTACATTCGTGTATTATCAATGGGATTTCAGGAAGATTCTCGTAAAGAATCGATTATCCGATCGTCTCATAAACTTTCAGTCTGTACGTTCTTCTTGAGCTCTGAAAAAATATTAGTCAGCGGTGTTGCCTCGTTCAGACCACGATCATCTAAAAGGCAGAAGACATCGGCGGATAGAATTCAATTAAATTAAATTGCAGGTAGATGGAGGCTACCACGGCGAGGCTTTGACTATCATTGCTTGACTGGAACCGTTCCAGTTCATCTGCTTTACCCAGCTGACCTTTATCGTCTGGGATCAAGTACAGAGGATTATCTGACCGGACACAAAAATGGTTGCAGCCTGGCTCTCATGACAAAACCCTCTGTGAGGAAGACATTTCTCTGCATAATCGTGTTTAAAGTAAGTGTCTGGGCTTAGACGTTCGCATACAAGCCTTACCCAAAATTTCCATTTTTTAAACCGTCGGTGTATACTGCCATGCTAAAACTAATATCAGATCCCTGGTGAAGAGATATTGAGGTTCCAATGGAAGTTGAACAAGGCAGGCAGGTAATGTGCTTCACTTTCTCATTGTGCTTGGGTACAGTGTCAAGAATTTTATATTTTTTCTCTCTTTGCCATGGAATGGCAATAGCAATTCAAGTGTATACGACTTTTGGGTAAACGGTTGGGGAGATGATTGTCTGCGAACTTGTTCTGTTCAATGGATTTTCTGCTTACATTATGATTTCAATAATTGTGAGGAGGAAACTATCTGAAACTACAATAACCAAGTTGTCCCCGCATAGCCCGCAACCCTCATACCTTCCGTTCTCAGATCGGGTAGAATGTTATTGAGGAATTCCACAACCCTTAGGTGTTCATTACTTAGATACCTATATTTTCCTCATTTGACCAGAGCTCGGCGATCGCTCTATATCTCTGGTTCTCAGCTTGATTGTATCCTGGTGGATGTCTGGTTGACGTTATTGAAGAATTCTCCAATGTCAAGGAGAATTTGAAGTGAATATTGTCTTTCTTCCAGTGCTTTTCAGAAGACTTACCCTATGCTTAATATGCTGAGAGTTCAGGGCACATGTACTTTCAATGTAGTCTATAACGTAAGTTAGGTTAGGTTAGGTTAAGGAAGGGGAGTGTGATGGTTGAGCATCAGTTCCACTCGAAGGCCAAAGGGCCCAGTGTGATTTCCTTCATTTGTATACGTACAATTAGCCTGTCCTATCACGTTGTGGCTGAAACCACCCCGTGCTCTTTATGAATTTTAGAAGATCCAATATGTCTGCATTTGCTACGTCCGCAATCCCTGGGAAGAATCTTTGGCCCAGCGAAGCTAGGCGCCGATTCTGGAGAGCTGGGCTGTGGCAAAGCAGATGTTTGATCATATCGGTTTCTTCCTCATCGCCGCATCTCTGGCAGAGATCGCTGGATCCCTAGTTCCATTTCCGGAGCATTGCTTCGATGGGACAGTATCTTGTGATCACTCCGACGAGCATACGGATCGAGATTCGGCTCAGAGCCAAGAGCTTATTTGTTTTTTCCGATATTGAGATCTGGCCACGATGATTTTGTAAGCCAAGACGAGTTGGTTCCTTTTATTGTCATTATGATCCGATATAATGCACTGCTCGGGGGTTGCAGTGATGTGTCCGCTTCGCTGATGTCCATCCCTTGCCTGGCTAATTCGTCCGCTCTTTCGTTCCCTGCGATTGGGTTATGGCCCGGAACCCAGCAGAGTTTGACTTTGTGGTGTCTGATGGACTTCAATGAGTCGCGACATTTCATGACAGCCTTTGATCTCGGTGTACATGATCCTATTCACTTCAGTGCAGCCCGGCTGCCTACAAAGATTGTGATACCTATCCGATCGTAGGATATCGGTTACTTGTAGGTGTTTGGCTGCTTTCTCTATTGCTAGGTTTTCTGCTTGGAAGACGCTGCAGAAATCAGGCTGTCTAAATGATTTCTGTTTACGCAGGGTGTAAGAGAACAACAGGCAGTGCCTGTGTCCATTTTCGATCCATCGGTGAAGAGGGTAATCTCGTGGTCGTCGATCATGGCGTTTGTTAGCCACTCGTCTCTCTCGGGGAAAAGGATTGGTATTCTGAGAGAGAAGTCATTTTGGGGAAAGTGAGGCTACTAGAACCATGTTTCTTTCCCAGGTCATCTGTTATTCCTAGTAGTTGACTTGTTTCCACAAAGAGGAATCCATTAGTCTAATATGTCTATAACGTAAATACTAATTGAACGCCCAAATGTTGTTAGAAAAAAATGTTTAAAAAATAGAATCCTTTGACCTGGTTCGGTCTTATCTTCTACTCTTAGGAAAATAGACATCCCTTCACATTTGTCAGGACTTCGTCGAGTATCAAACGTACTGGGATATCGTTTTGTTACCTTATGTTTAATAATAGCCGAATATTGATTTTCTGAAACTTTAGAATGTTATTCCAGTCTGATGCCTAAGCCCTTCGAAATAACACGCTCAGACTGCAGACTACGGAAGTCATAAGGCCTATCAATTATCAAAATGCAGGCTCTGGCCTTTTTCAGTAGATTCAAATTTATCGATTTCACCCTGTAGCTATGTAAATGTTAACCGATTTTTTTTCGCCTCAAATTGAACATATGGTTTCAACAAGTTGGTGCCACATCTCACACAACACAATCCATTTTGGCTTTATTGCAAGAAAAAAAATTCTTGACAAGTCAGAAATAAGTCAAGAAAGAACTGCTCGTGTGTTTTGTCATTATAGAATTTATATATATGGCTCTACACAAAAGATCGTGTTTATGCAAACAATTTGCCAATTTGCCAGCATATGGCGCTTTGAAAATTAATACTTGTAAAGTTTTAGATGATCTGTTGACAGTCCTGTCTTTTTTTTTTTTTTTGGATCGATTCAACTCTGTGTAATATAAGTTATAAACCTTTTGTTCGATCACAGGAAGGCTGCTTACCTATACTAGCCTACCATTCTAGCCTTCCACCACAGAGGAAAGGGTTTGCTCATTAAATTTCGATATACCTTTAAAGGATAAAATAGGAGTTGTCTAATTCTATCAAAGTATGCGGATTCATTTGACTTGGCATCCTAGAATATTATAGCAACATTTAGTACAATACAATGTGTATTTGCTTAGTTCCTGACGCTTTCCGAGTGACACAGGATTTGCACATGATTTTCTTCGAATTCTCACATCGTGCCCTAAGTATCCCCTACTTTTTTAAAGCGTTTACTTTCCCTTCTCAACTGGTATATTTACGTTTTTTAGTTTTCTGCTCTAAGTTTCTCAAGCAGTAGTTCAGGTGAAGAGTGCAGAACAGTCGGAGTTGAAAAATTAGGTGAACGTAGCTTTTTCACACTTGGAACATTTTTAACATTCCGCTGCTAACAATCATTTGGGTGGTTCTTCCAAATAAACTTAATTTTGTCAACTCCATGCACAGTATTTTAAAATTCAAAGGTTGATGAGTCTAAAATATCCTCGAAAATGAGAGTAATTAACACTATGACCATAGATTTATATTCCGTGCTCTTTTTAGATTTCTTCGCCCTAGTTTCAAGAACATTATGAGAAAAGTAAAGATAACTTCCTAACGAACTTAAATCTGTCCGCTACGCCACGGGCACACTAGCTCAAGGGATCATCCTGGGATCTCCTGGGATCATCGACACCCAAGTGATTCGCACTGTAAGGCTTGATTTTCTAATTTGTAATTATTTTTCTTCTCCCCATTTCGTAGGGCTAATCTTAACCGCACATTTGATGCCTCCGAAAGCTATTCCCCCAACGACGAATGTCAAGCGCATTCAGAATACCGAACAAAATCATTCTTCAAACCACAATACTCGTATCATTCCACCGAGCAATTCCCTGGTCTGGACATACAACCATCCACTTGATGTTGGATACGAAATTATTCCGTACAAGCACTGTCAGGATCTAATATTAGTATTCCCTGTGTCATTCCGTTAAATTTACATTCCGTCTAACGTTCATATCATACTGCATGCTTGTCTTAAAGCGATGTGGTATGCCTCAAAGGACCTTCCATCATATGTCAAAAAATAACAAAGACCTCATTTATCTCGTTTTCAGGTAATGCGTACGTGGAAGGAAGTCGAAAAGAAGTTTTACCATCAACCGACCGTAAACTTTCTCTACCAATTAACATGCCACAATGCCAGATGGCCTTCGTACCATAAACTCAGACACCAACTCCTGCTTCAGAAAATTGTTCATGTCTGACAAACAAACAATTTATATTTCATTCATTCGTTTTCTTGTTGACATTTCCCTTCACATAAGCGGATTCATTTGTCAACTGCTTGCTTGAAAGGATATCTGTCGGGTATAGGATTTTGTGTTAACTGCTCAATGAAGATTGTCTTGACTGCCTGTCAAGTGAAAGGTGTCTTCAATATTGCTTAGGGAATTCTTGTGAAGCTGAATTGCATATGACTTTATCGTTCCCTGATTGCTCTGGTTCCAAACACGCTTAAATGAAATTCGCCGCATCGTTATGTTCACATAATACCTGCTAGTCAAATTAATCTTTCCACTGATTAAGATAATGGCAGTTGTTTTCGTACACAGTTTGCCAAGAATAGGACTAATATATAGAAACAATATGTCAATATTCGTTCCTTTGGCGAGACATCTGTCATTGTCACACTTGTGATACTCCATCAAATTCAAGGCGCAAAATGTTGGCTCAAGGCAATAACACGTAGCTTATACAAGCACATACCAGCAACTTGGGTGATTACTACGACTATTTCCTTTGAACAAACTTTTAACAAAGTGTCAAAAAACGAAAAAATTCACTTATGTAATGTCCATCGAACCACAGGACATTGTTTCGTGGAGTAATATAGATTTCTACTAGGTAGCTTCTGATTAGCGAATTTTACTTTTACGACCTCAAATCCTTTTATTTTATGATGACCAAGTTTTATCATCCAAAGTATGATTGGGCTAAACATTTCAAAGAGTAAGTCTTTCTTTGTGTTTAATTGCATCGCACTGTTAGGTACTGGTAGGGCACCACTTTCATCCGTAGCCCATAGGGCCCATTTAAAATACAGAGATTCATTCTCTTTCGATTGATATTCTTTCTCATCTCCACAACTCTTGCTTCCAATAGCGCAGTGCCTAGGATTACTCGAATGAACAACGATTAGAGGTTAGCGAAGTTTGGATTTTGGGCCACAGGAACCGAGTATTATTGGCTTCTGTGAGTATTATATCCTGTATGATCCGGTATAATACGGCTTCATCGATGTCAGTCCCTCTTTCCAATTAGTTTGCTTTCTTTTGAATTTCATTTAAAAGCATGGGTTAACACATAAGATGTATGATCTTTCAAGTTTCTTAAGCCAATATAAGTGACAGTGCGTTCGAAAAACAAAGACAAACTGAACAGATTAACAAGATCCGAAAATTTCATTTTAAATTTTCGTGGGATCACATTTATTGAGCTTAATTCAAGCTTACGTAATCTAACTTCATAACTAAGAAGAACGACGTGTGAGAGGTGCGCGATCCTTAGAAGCTATGATTGGGAGAAGGGAAGGCTATCGAGAAGACGGAATTTTAGGCATGGAGTGTTGATGTTGAAATCGAAGTCAATATTCGAATTAGCACTTGTCAGCACACGGGAAATAGGTACATGGGAGCCGTATGAGGTGCGGGGGTGGGATAGATAGAAGAGACGAGGATTGCATGTATTACGAGGGTTAGTGTTAAAAGATAAGGAGTTATACAGTCAATGGTACCTGTTAGAAGTCTATGAATGAAGAGGATGTCAGATACTCTTCTTCTTTCCTCCAACGTACTCAAGTTGATTATTTTAAGACGGTCTTGATAGGGCGGTTAGAACAAAAGATTGTTCCAGGGCAGACTTCGAAGAGCGAAACGTAGGTATCGATGTTGGATCCTTTCAATTCTAGATATATGGGTTTGCTGATTAGGGGACCACACTCGAGATACGTATTTAAGAAGGGCTCGAAAAAGGTTATATAGAGGGTCACGTAGGAATTTGAGAGTTCTTTAGACCAAAGTTTCACGAACCGAGTGCAGAGTTGGCTTTAAGAATTATATCGTCGATATGTGCGCGAAAATTGAGGGGCTTGGCATTTGGAAATGTTAGGCTCTAAGCAAGTTTTTGGAGAGCCAAACGGAAAAGCTGTTGAGATTCGATTCAATAAGGGAAGAATTTTCTCTTGAGTAACTTGGCGTCATCGGCGTACAGTGAGAGGTGGGAATGTTTGATGACAAACTCAATGACGTTAATGGTAAGAATAAAAAGAAGTGGACCTAGGTGGTTGCCTTGGGGAACGCCTGAAGAAGCTAAGAAAGATTTGGAAAAGGCAAATCTAAAACAAATAATAAATAAGAAGATATCCAGTGGATTCCAAGCCAAGGGAAGGCATTTTGAAGAGTATTAATTTGTACGAGATTTTGACGAAGGCTTTACTGAAATCAGTTGAAATGACGTCGACCTCATTTCAATTTTCTAATACTGAGAGTGTAAAGGACACAAATTCGGTCAGGTTTGTGGTTGTAGACCTACATTTGAAGAAGCCATGTTGTTTAGAGGAGATTAGAGATCTGCAGTGGAACTTAGAGTGTCATACAATATTCTTTCGAAAAGTTCGCGTATGTGTGAAAGTTTGGCGATATCATTCTTCGGACCTTTTTTGTGAACAGGAGCGGTTCACCATATCTGGGGAAATTCTCCAAGGGACAGGGATGGGTGAATTATTTTTTTAGAGCGGGACAGAAATAATGGAGGAACATTTGTTTTAGTAATATGACAGGGAGACCATCGGGCCTAGGAGTAAATTCATCATGAAGTTGATTCAATTTATGTTCGATGGCAGGAGTAGATCTCCAGCCATTAGTCCCGTCTTCCTCTCCTCTGCACATTCTGGGTTGAAAGGCAAGATATCGTCAGTTGATCACAGACCAGTGCAGTGATAGGAAGTGTTTCGGCTTGACTTACAAAGCAAAGCAAAATAAACAATAAACAATACAAGTGCGGACTTAAGCGAACATCACCCAACTATAAAGTTAGCACGGTGGTAGAGCGTCGGACTCATAATCCGAAGATCGGAAGATCAAATCCCCATTCGGGAAAAAAAAATGTTCGTGTTTTTTCGTGTTTTTTCGTGTTTTTTCGTGTTCTTCTGCTACTAACAGTAGTAGCAACAGTAGCGAGAAGACATGTCGGGAGACGGCGGGGGAGGACCCGTTCGTCAGACGGAGTCGGAATCGGATGATTTATCATCCGATTTCGCAACGCCGGCCGTCGTAATGAAGATGCGCAGAAGGGTCAACTCCAGGCCCAACTTAATTAAGCGCCCCTCCCTCACCACTTCGACTGAAAAGCTGCAGGTCGAAGCGAGGAAAGGGGCGCCATCATCACCACCATCGACGTCCGAAGCAGCCGGACAAAAACAGCAGCAAGTAAGGAAAATGATCCCCGTAGAAGCAGAGGTCGAATACCTCTCCGATGGTCGAGAAGGCCGCTACATGGGGGACAACAACCCCTTCGCGGCCCTCTTAAGTTCGGCTACGGAGGATGAGCGTAGTGCACTGGAGGAGCAAGAACGCTTCCTGCGCGCCCAGCTGCAGGCCGTAGTAGAAAAAATTAAGGCGTTGCAGAAGCTGAGAGAGGAGGCAACAACCGCCGAAGAAATAAAGCAGCAACAACAACAGCAGCCGCAGAAGAAGCAGCAGAAACAGAAGCAGCAACAACAACCGCAGCAGAAGCAGCAGCAGCAACAACAACCGCAGCAGCAGAAGCAGCAACAGAAGCAACAGCAGAAACAACAACCGCAGCAACAGAAGCAGCAGCAACAACAACAAACGCAGCAGCAGAAACAGCAGCAACAACAACAGCCGCAGCAGAAACAACAGCAGCAACAACAACAACAGCAGCAGAAGCAGCAGCAACAACATCAGCCGCAGCAACAGCGCCCGAAAAAGGAGAAAGTGCCACCGATCCTCACCTATACCACTGCCTTACGAGAAACCATCGATCTGTGTAAGTATGCCATTGGTGTAGGTAATTTTGAATTTAAATGTTTGGGCCAGAAACGCTATGCTATTCAGTGCAAGACACTGGAGCAACATAAGCGTATTAAAAGCCTACTGAAGGAGTCAACGACGGAGTTTTTCTCCTTCACTCCAAAGGCCGAGAGGTTGCGGACGATGCTCCTCAAAGGCGTGGAATCTATCACAGATCCCGAGGAAATGCTCTCAGAGCTCAAAGAGTTCGAGAGTGACGACCTCAAATTCGTGGCGGTTAAGCCATTTTCCACGGTGAGCTCCCGACGGGAGAAGCGAGTGATTCCCTTCTTCGTGGTACAGCTCACACCCAACAGCAAGCTGGAGAGGTTAAGGTCCATTACTTCCTTGGCTTCCCAGCGTGTAACATGGGAAATATTAAAAAGGCAAGGAAACATTTTGCAATGTATCCGCTGCCAAAGATTCGGGCACGCCGCGTCGAACTGCGAAATGCAGCCTCGATGCGTTAAGTGTGCAAAGAATCACAAGAACGAGGAATGCGACCTTGGGAAAGACAAGGTGGCGGACAGAGAGCAGCTCGAGTGTGTCTTGTGTCGGAACCGAGGGCACCCTGCAAACTATCGGGGATGTCCTAAGTTCCCGGACCTCAAGAAAGAAAACCTGACCCGTAAGCAGAAGGTCGAAGAGAAGCGTCCCTCGGGTCGCTTCCAAACACCAGCCGTCACATCCCAGTTGACCTACGCCCAAATGGCGGCAGGTTCGGGAAAGACGGTACAAAAACCCGTGGCTGTTCCTAAAGCCCCATTGCCTGTCTCTAAGGCACCGGGGGCCGAGGTGGATGTCTGTTCGATCTTGCTCGCAATCCAAGGGCAGATTGGGCAGCTCCAAAAACAGATCCAGGAAACGGCGACCCGAGTAGATAGTATCTGCTCGCTTCTGCCGGGCCTAGCGCACCTAAGGTCATGATGGGTACGCTGGCAGAGAGACACTTGAAGATCCTATCGGTGAATGTAAATTCACTGATAAGGATCGAGCGACGAGCCGTACTTTTTAACCTGTTGCAGGACGAAAGCCCCGATGTACTCTTGGTTAGCGAAACAAAGCTAAACCAGAAGCACAAAATCCGGCACAGTTCGTATAAAATAATTAGAAGAGACCGACCCAACGCTACTCAAGGCGGAGGAGTTGCGATCTTCATTAAAAATAATCTTAAACATAAAGTCATATATAGCGGTGAAGTGCGGAGGTTCCAGGTGCTATAGGCCTGTATTGTGTGCATTCCTCTCCGAAACGAAAAGAGAATGTACATTGTATCAGCCTATGCACCTGAAGCACCTCAACCCAATATTTTTATCGCAGAACTCGAGACACTCTTTCGATCTCTGCGCTTGAACTCGGTAGAAAACTTCTACATTCTGGCCGGCGATTTAAATGCCAAACATAGTGATTGGGGAAATAACATTCCCAACACTAGGGGGAGCCTACTAAGCCATTGGTTGGTTCTTCACAACATTGAATATAGAGTCAAGTTGCTCGCAACGGATAGTCCGTCGTATCCTAGGAGCGGCTCCTATCTGGATCTAATGCTGATAGACTCTCGACTGAGACTGGCAGACACGAACGAATGGTCTATTAACTGTCTACGGACCATTGTATACGACAGTGACCATTGCGGACTATGTGCCGTGATCACAGTACCTGACGAGTTCGCGGAAATGGCAGAGTACGTCCACACGCACCCCTACGATTACAGTAGGGTGTGCTGGCCACGCTTCGCCAATTCCCTGACGAGAGCGCTCACTTCGAGCGCCTCCTTCCCACCAACTAATAGGAACCTGTCAAACCACGAGATTGACAGGTATCTCAAAGAAATGGACGATATCATTAAACAGACTATGAACAGTACGATACCACGTCAAAGACAGCACGATACCACGAACATATATCGAAACGCGACAATCGACGCACTGCATAGACAAAAAAGTAGACTCCTAACAAGACTCAAACTCTTGTACAGGCGGTTTACCGACAGACAAAACTCGGAGGTCAGGACACTGAAGTCACTGATTAAAAATCTCCAACAATTGATCAGAGAAAATTACAGATTATCTGTAAGTTTGCATTGGAACAACAGAATTCGTGCTGTAAAATCCAACAGCGCGAGTATGTTCCCGCAAATAAATAAAATATTTCGGAGAAACGATCAGAATGACATTCAGGATCTGAAACTTCCGAGAACGTCAGACAATGAACGTTTGCTACGGATAGTTAGCATCGATCCAGACAGCACCATTCTGGATGAAGACTTTTTCGTGATTGAGGATCCTCAGGAGAAGGTGGCGACAGTGGGAGCTGTTTTCCAGGAAGTGTACAAGGTGAATGATAGTATTCGCCCGAACCATGACCTGGAGAACAGAGCCCTACTTCATCACTTCTACCTTAGAAATGATTTCGATCATTGGCGATCCGAGAATCTTGGTTTTACCAGGTTCAATGAAGATTTCATGGCAAGCAATGCCATCGCCAGTGAGGGGGCTAACATCCTGTTCATTTCGACGGAAGATCTCCAGATGATCTTTCAGTCATTGAAAAGGAAAAAATCCGTGGGTATCGACGGCATATCCAATGTTGTGCTTAGGCACCTTCCACCAATGGCTGTAGAGAGGTACGCCATCCTGTTCAACAATGCACTGAATAATGCATATTATCCAGTGCATTGGAAGACAGCGGTGGTGCAACCAATCCCCAAGAAGGGTAAAGACACCTTTAACCCGGCAAATCTCCGGTCAATAAGTCTCCTTCCGAGTATTAGCAAGGTCTTCGAGAAGGTGATCCATAGGGCCCTGGCTAAATGGGTTGAGGACAATAAAATCATCCCGGATAACCAATTCGGTTTCAGAGCGGGGCATGACACTATTCATGCCGCGTCGAAGCTTGTGTCGGATATCCAATGGAATAAATGCCAGAACCAATGCACGGGTGCCTGTCTGATTGACTTGGAAAAAGCCTTCGACACCGTATGGTTAGAAGGTCTTTATTACAAGCTCAGTCGGCTGGGCATAAGTAAACCACTACTATATATGATTTTTGACATGTTAACCGGTAGAAAGTTCGTTGTGAAAATTGCCAATGTAACTTCTACCCAAATATTTGAAATCAAAAACGGACCGCAACAGGGTACGGTAAATTCGCCGATCCTTTTCAGCATTTACCTGAGTGATCTACTTGTTTCTCTACACCACTCAATAGCGTACGCAGATGACCTAATCGCGTACAGATCAGGTCCAACGATCGACGTCATTGTTACTCTTCTGCAGCGTGACTTCGAAAAAATTCAGCAGTATTGTGATGACTGGAAGTTGAAAATCAACTTCCAGAAATCAGAATCTATATTGTTCAGAACGCCTTTGTCTAGGGCCTCTCGGGACACTAGAAAAAATTGGCGCAGGTTCTCTATCTTTGGGCCGGACGGGCGTCCACTGGCGAGACAAAGTGTAGTCAGATACCTTGGGATCGTGCTGGACCAGTATCTATATTTTGACAAACATGTAGATGCTGCTCTGGCGAGGGCCCGGGGCGCTTTCGCTCTGACAAGATGGCTGTTTCATAGCAGCCAACTTGATTCCTTGTAAGGTAATCTGCTACAATGCCTTAATCAGGCCCATGGTTGCCTATGGATGTCCCGTCTGGTTCAATGTGAGAGCCAGCTTAATGGAAAGGATTCGGGTGTTTGAGAGACAATGTCTTAGGACTTGTCTTGGGCTACATAGGACTCCCGAATCTGAGTACACGAAATTTTACCCGAACGAGGTCCTATACAATAGGGCCAGGATTGTACGGATAGATAATTTTCTGATCGAACTGATTCGAAGCCACGTTGCAAGAGCAATGTCTTCGGTCAATAGCCCGATCTTCGGGGCTTACTACCCCAATGATCTATATCATGAGAGAGTGCGCCTTAACGGCTTTGTCCCGCCAGAAGCATTCCTCTATCTATATAGATGTGGGCTGATCCAGGACAGATTGGCGCTACCGCTAATCTTCCACGTGGGTCGCAATTCCGTGGAGCGGCGATTCCTCTACGGACCCGATGTCGCGCTCCGTGAGCCCGAGCGCCTCAGGTTCTGTAGATCGGTCTCACGCCGGGATCGAGGAGACGTAGTCCGCCAGCATCAACGCTTTTGGTGGCTGGAAAGAGCTCCGTCAACGGACACCTTGATAGAAGCAGCCTCTTCAAGGCAAGGCCTGCCCAACACCAATGGCAGGCTTGCATAGGCTAGGGTAGGGTAAGGTAGGGTAGGGTAGGTTAGGGTAGGCTAGGGCAAAAACGACAAAAAAAAAAAAAAAAAAAAAAAAAAATACAAAATGAAAAATCACAAAAAAAGAATAAAACTTAAAAAAAAAAAAAAAAAATTAAAAATAAAAACATAAAAAAAAGATATATATATAAAATATATATAATGTATATATTTGTGTATATATATTTTAGTTAAGTTAGAATAAGATAGGTTTAGTTAGGTTTAATTAGTTTAAGGTAGGTTTAAGTTTTATATAAAATATTTAAAAAAAAAAAATTATCATATGCTAAGTTTTTTAATAAAAAAAAAACATTTTTCTTAGCTTAAGTTAGTTATAATAATGTTAATAGTAAATTCATTTAGACGTCGAAAGACATAAGTATGTTTCAATTGTTCTGTTTGTTTTAGAGTGTCCGCCTAGGGCCAGTAAGATAGTTACATTTGTTAAGATAGTTAAGCTAGTTTTAAGCATTTTTGACTAGGGTAAGATAGATATAAGTTAATATGAAATAAAAATGAATTGAAACACATTGAAACACTGGCAAGATATCGTGTCCAATTCTGTGAAGAGATTTTCGATAGCCGCAGTGACCTGACAGGAATTGCGTATGGTAGTAATTTAAATCCCCGTGTGCTATTTTCTCCAAGCCTCGATGGTGAAGATCAGCTTCTGAGTCCATTTGCTTTTCGCCGTTTTTTCTCACTTTGCTTGCCACAGTGCGACCTATTATGCCCTTTTTTCTTCTTTTATCCTCTGGATACCGTTAGTCTCTTGACGGACTGTAGTTCACTTAAGGTAAAGCCTCTTCATCTCGTCAGCGGGGATATCAATTGAGCAGCGCAGTATTGAGCTCGCCACTCTGGAAAGTAGAATCCTCCTCACGTATCCTGGTCCACCGATGTTTGGCAGCATTCTGGAAAGCGCTGCCTGCAAATGTGACGCCTTTTTACGCCAAAGTTAAGTCGGTTGTCAAGCATTACACCCAAGTATTTTAGTGACTCTATAGACCTGATTAATTGGCTTCCAACCCGGAAGTTTGCGTATTCCAAAGTCTTTCGGCTGGTTATTAAGACAGCCTCCGTCTTGTGGTCAGCTGGTTCAAGGTCGGCAGATTCTAGCCAATGTTTGATCTTGGCGATCGTTTCATCCGTGGCGGACTCTACCTCGTGGGTGTGTTTCGCTACAGTAACTGCGGCGATGTCGTCAGCAAAACCGATAATCTTGACTCCATCGTACATTATGTTCCACAGAAGAGGTCCAAGGACTGATCCCTGGGGGACTCCAGCGGAAAAATTTTAATATTTAAAGCCATCGTCCATCTGGTACTTCAGTTTCCAGTTAGTGAAGTAGTTAAGAATTATCTTCACAAAGTAATGTTATGCATCCATTCCTAATGCTGAACCTGTTTGCGGAATTCAAAGCATTTTTAACGTCCAGCGTTACTACTGCGCAGTATTTCTTTGTGCCCCTTCGCCATCTTATCCTCCGTATCGCTTCAGCTACTGTATCATATTGGTGGTCAGGCAGGCAAAGCTCCTCTATCGTCCATCACGGCGAGTAGTTCTAGGATCCTTCCTGCCAGCAGACATATTGGCCGATACGCCAAAAGTTCTCCAAGTGGTTTGTTTCTCTTGGGTAGCCACACCAGATGTTGGAGTTTCCGTGGTTCAGGGAAAATTCGCTTCTCAAAGCACCTTTGCATCATTGCTATAAAAATGTCTGGTGAGATGGGATTTGTTAGATGAATCTTTTCGTACAGCTATCTATACTTTTTTTTTGTCAATTAGATTGGAGAAGAAATTGCAATCGACCTCAACTCGAAGTTTTGTATTTTCACTTTTGCCTAATCTTGTTCGACTATGGTCCTAGAGGGAGCAGCTAACTGTTTAATTTCTTCAGTTATGATGAAATTGGATTCGTTAGGTAAAATTCTACAAAATATTTTTGCCCTATCCCGAATTTATTCATTGGTGTTGTTATTCTGCGTGACACTGCACATACCATGTTAAGGCATGTTATTCTACCGCTCTTTTCGTAGTTTCGCGCACATTTCACAATGTCTGTTAGTGGTAATTGGCAGCATGGTCTCTTCTGTCTTAAAAAACAACAACAAAAAAGTGGGATCAAGAAAAATTAGATATATGTATTAAGCCAAATGTCCTGATCGGTGACTGTCAACCCTTAGAGTACAAAATCCAATACCTGTCAGTCACTGAACAGCTACAAAGGGTACTATAACATCAATATTTTCCCTTCCAATTCTGACTTTGTCCTTGCCACGTTAACGGGTCCTATAGACACCTCCAATTTTCTTGAATTTTCTAAACCACTGAATCTTCTTCACAATATAAGAATGATATCACTTCCAAGGACAACAAACTCAAAACAAATTCTTCCGCTCGATGTAGAAGCAATAGGCGTGGTAGGCACGTTTATGATATTGACCACACTAGGCTGCGGAAGAACAATTTGAGTCAGGATATACTACATATATATTGCCTCCTGATTTAGTTATTCAAATGACTTTAAACTCACACTTGCCTTATGGAATTTTGGGGCTATATAGAATGAATATATTATGAGTTAATGGATTATTGAAATGTGATTATTTTGTAATTAATTCAAATAGCTTAACGAGAGGATATGTAGATGAACTAGGGCAAATGAGTATAGTTCGTGAGTGCGAGTTTGAATCAAGACGAGGACGGAAATCGTTGCTGGAAAAGTAAACGAATACATATCAGCTGCGCTTAGTTGAATCAATAAATGAGGGATGCTGTGAATTGAAGTAGTTTTGATTTATGATTTGCTTGACAAGAAAACGAAAACTCAAAATGAGAACCCATTCAAAAACATGCTTTCTCTGAATGGATATAAATATGACAGCGTGATGTTGCAGGGGTTGAAGGAGATCCAGACGGACGTAAGATGTACTTATATATTTTTGCTAGTTAAGGTGTAAATACTGTGTCAGACGAAATGAATTACGAGCTAAAAATACTTGAAGAATTTTATGCGCAAAGTTTTGAACGATGAAGGAAAGATACAGGTCGTTGATCGTTTTACAGTTAGGAAGTATTTGTTTAAAAAAAAAAAACGCCGTAGTTATTGGAAGTTAATTTAAAAAAAAATTGTTTCTTTTGGACTTGGTTTTTAAGTTTTATCCCATTTCTTAACTATGAAAACTGATTTAAAATTCCTTTCTGGCCAACTGTATCGTCTCATGGAGTACGGGAAGAGTGAGTTTCTCAAATATTTAAGAAGTTTAGTTTTTGTTTGATAGTCTTTACTCCCAGCGAATATTCTAGTCATTAACTTAATAAAAAAATTAAATTTCACGCCAAGTTTGGAATCCTGTTTACAGATACTTATATATGTTGTTCATATTTTGCGAAAAAATGGAAATATAGCATAAGCTTTAGACAAAAACTCATTCGAATGAACATTTACAAGGCAAACTTGTAGCCTTTCAAACGAAGATTTTTTTATGCTAATTTACCTGAAAGTTCTCGGCCTGACACAAAGATGAGAGAACAAGATTAGTCTCAAGTGGCTTGCTTGGACGTATTTTTGCAGTAGACGTCTTGCGTGTTTTTCTTTAAAATAGATAAACTCCAATATAGTGTGATTATAAAATCCTTCATTTTGGATGAGTTAATCTCTAAGGAAATTCATCCGAATTTGACAAAAGCTTACTGGCCACTGATCCTTCGATGTGTTGGACGATAGGAGAGCGAAGGTGAGTGAAAAAGCTGAGGCTGTGGGGATATCAGAAGGAAGGTGTGAAATATTTTTCACAATGAGAGATTTTTTAACAAAAAATTGGAGATACGAAAGCTCTGCCCATGATGGGTGCCGCATTCGCTGAATGTCGATTAAAAAAAGTACTTTTGAGCCGGCCGATTTTGTGTAGCGATTTGTAACCATGGTAGAGGCATGGGTCCCACCACTACAGCCAGAAACGAAACAGCAGTCTGAACAATGGGCCGGTGGTTCAGCGATAGAGAAGTCAGCGACATGATTGCATCTTTCGGAAGGGCCATGGCTAGTGCGTTTTTGTTGGCGAAAGGGGTACTGCTATTTCATTATCTTGTAAAATGCAGAATAATTACAGATGAATATTACTCCACCCTTCTTGACCAGCTGGGTGCCAAAACTCGCAAGATGAGGCCTGGATTAAAGAAGAATAAAATCATTCTTCAACGGGCCGACGCACCTGTACGCAACGATGATCTGGCACCCTTGGACTTCCATCTGTTTACAAATTTGAAGACATAACTTGTTTTGTTGCTTGATCAACTATCGTTTGATGTTATCGATCATGATCTTCTATTCTACACTTATATCGTTAATTTATCTAGAAATGCTACCCCCGACATCTTCAAGTTTAAAAATTTCAGTGCTATTGAAATGCTCTTCAGATCGCCGCACTCTCAGTCCCCTGGGAAAGATGCCGCGTAACTGCCGACCCTATCGTAATAGTGAAGCTCGTCCAAGAAATATTGCCACATTTGTACGATAGCTATGTACCAACTAAAACAATTAAAGTTCATAACCGAGCTTTTCCCTGGCTTACAGCTGAGGTTGTTAATTCAATCAAAAGAAAAAATAGGTTGTACAGCAAATGGAAGCATAGCCCTTCAGAGTCCAACTGGATCTGATACAAAGTAGCACGTAACTAAATGTACTTCGCTGCTAAACTAAATACATCTCTCCCTCAAAAAAAAAACTCTGGAGTAACATACGTAAGGTTGGCTTATCTAGTAGTAATAACAACTCTAAATGTGATATCGATCACGATGAACTCAATCATGCCTTTTAAGGAAAGAGCCCTTGTTCTAATGAATTCGATCTTGATGAAACTAGATATCCAGAACACTTGCTTCCTAATCTGAATGACTTTGTAGTAGCTACAGAAAATGAAATTATCCTAAGCGTTGCAACTATCTACTCCAGTTCTATTGGTGAAGATAGCATACCGACACGTTTCGTTAAACTTATTTTACCACTGATCATCTCTATAAATTTGTGTATAGTGGCTTCGACTTTCCCACAGTTGTGGAAAACCACTAGAGTTTTACCTATCGCAAAGAAACCCTGTCCAGTGTCATTATCCAATTTAAGGCCAATTAGTATTGTGCCATATTTATAAAGTCTTTGAGATAATTATTGCGAAAGAGATTAGAAAACTCTTATCTTTATATAATCCACGACCTCAGCTGTTCTTCAGCCATGGTAAACCTTCTAGAAGAGGTACAACAATCTTTTGATAAAAATCATGTATCTCTTCTCTGCTTACTGGTCTTTTCAAAAGCTTTTGATAAAGTTAATCATAATATCTTATGTTAAAAGTTGAAGAACAAATTTGGTTTCAGTCATGGGGGGGTCCGATTACTGAGTGGCTTTCTCTCTGATGCTCATATACAAGACAATTATTAAACCAATGTGGACATACGGACTTCAGCTGTGGGGATCAGCGAGTAAATCGAATATAAATATAATCCAAAGGCAGCAATCAAAAATATTAAGGACGATATCCATGGTATATCACCAACGACGAAATCCACAATGACCTCAAAGTACCCACAGTAATGGAAGAAATATTGTACAAAAGACAAGCACAATACACAAAGTACGACTATTAGCCCACGACAATAACGAACTCAACTCCATCCAGCTTCAAGAAATAACCCGAGAAAGAAGATTAAAGCGCCTTAGACTAGGAAATCTAATTGCCCATCCGTGCAGGGACGGGTTAAGAATATCCCTGCAGCGATACCTCTCGCTTGTCGTAAAAGGCGACAAAAGTAAAGGTAAACAAAAATCACATCTAGGCAATTTAGAAAACACCTAGGTGAGCCTAGGGACACATATACCACCATTAAACTGCCCCACAAGTGTACATGCAAATCAGTGGGTTGACACGACTGGAGATCACCGGTGTTGTAAGAGTAAGATCAAACAACAAAATCTGGAGCATGCCCGTGTCACAAAAAAAAAAAAAGGCAGGCCGAAAAACAATTGGTGCAAACAAATGCAAAAACACCAGCATTTGATTGGCCTCAGCGACGAAGTAATCCCAAACCGGGAAGCCTGCCGCTGCTTTCTGAGGTCAAACCGGCGGACCCCACAAGCGGACCAGTAGGAATGCAGTTAAGCGGGAAGGTTATGGTCCTACACTTCTGACCATAACAACGCCGGAAAAAGGAAAAGAAGAAGAAGAAGACTAGCAAATCTAATTCACAGACAATAGAAAAATTATTATAGAACTGTAATTTTATTGTTTTATTTTTATTTCGTAAACACTGCTATTGCAAAACTAAGTATCTAAAGGCGCTGGCCTTAGAAACTAACCACATCCTATAATGTAATAACAGTTACTTGGATGTAAATAAATAAAGGATAAAAAAAAAAAAAAAAAAGAAAAAAAAAATGTATGTTGCCAACAAAGCATTTCATATGTAGGATTTAACGCCAAGCGTAGGAGTTCAAGTCCATCAATAAATTTTTCTATAACCTTATATCGTGGACTCTGACAGACCAATTATTTATTGGACTGCTCATTCTGGAACTGCGATGAAAAGTATTATTAATAAACATGGTGGTCTCTTTCACCAGACTCTAAAGAGCGGTCTGTCTCACCTATACGGGGGCTTTCCCCAGCATACCGGGAGCTGCTCTAGATGCTTTGATGAATTTTCCACCCCTTGACATATAACATACATACATATATATAATCGCATTGGAGTGACAGTGTACTTGCGCAAGAAATATCCTACCACTCCTGGCTCATGGGTATGCATTCCAACGCATTGACGCCTACCATCCTATTGTGCTATAATTTCATAGTCAAATTTCCATGGCGTCAAGACTGGCTCTGGCCAGATACTGAACCAGGAATGGACTGTCTTCGCATTTTTAGCGATGACTCCAGGACCGGGCGGGCGTCCGGCGCTGTAGTTTTCTTTGAGTGCGAAAAGATTCTCGTTAGATTAATATGCGTCTGTCTTTCAAGCATAGATAACGCAATCCTAATTGCCGTGTACAATGTTGTGAAGCACAAATGGAAGGAAAAAAGCATATGCGTGTGCAGTGACAGCCAAGCTGCACTCAAAGCTGTGCCGAACCTTCTATTCAGCTCTAAATTAGTGCATGAACTCAAGTCCTTCATGAACAAAATCGGAATACTAAATTCCTTAGGCGTATACGGGTCCCAGGTCACTCTGGGATCCAATGAACCCACTAGCAGGGGTTCAGAGATTCTCAGGATCTGAACCCGCCTTTGGTCTACCTGCTTCCATGGTCAAATCCGACATAAGCGATTGGGTCTTTAATGCACACAGTCGTAGATGGAGGGAATATCCAGGATACAGGATGACTAAGCGCGTATGCCCTGATGTCTGCAAGAAGTCTGCAACATTTTTCTTATCATGATTGCAGAAACCTTGCGGGCGTCATTACGGCCCTTTACATTTATGCTATGCATCTCTACGTGCTTGGCATCAGTGAGACACCTATCTGTGCTGCATGTTGCGAGGTGGATGACACCGCCTTGGGGCCGACGTGGTGTGTGCAGAATCTTTTAGCACTGAAGCCCCTCCTCACTTTTCTCCGGACAACGGACGAAATACAGTAAAGAAAGGTGTCTGTCTGCTAATACAATGGACCATTATTTGCGTCTGAGTGCTCCAAGAGATAATAGAAGTCTCCAACAAAAAAAATATATATAAAAAATCTTGCAAAAACCGTAAACCCTAACCGCAGCTATATTCTTACAAATTTCAACATTCTAGTCTCTTCACATGTGAAATTTAGTCCATAAATGTTTGTCCACCAAGAGGTGTTCTATAACGTAGCACATTCAACTTGAGGGCTGAGTAGATTTCGGTCTTAACGTGAAGGTCGGTATAATGTTAGACGAGAAGAGCGTATACATTTTCCATTAGGTTTGTTCTAATAAGTGCTTTATAATACACCAACCACCATGAAATTAGTCTTCAACAAGTGGATGGAACTGTACCTCCTCAAGGGTTTTCACTTGTCATTGCTTTTTTATTTTAATTCGTTGTGCTAGCATCAATTCGTGCTTCAGTGAAGCCATCTCGTTAAATTCTCTGAAGGGTCTTCTCGTCATATATTGTATTAGAATTCATTAAATGTACGAAATATTTCCTCAGCTTGGGATGTCAGATATCATTTAATTTGTTTACTTTACTTTTACTTGAAATTGGTCTGATTTTTAAAATTAAATATATTGAAATATCTCCACGTTCCAAAGTCTCTAGTACACTAAACCATAATTTTTAGACAGATGTCGCTTTGTGCGCGAATTTGTAAGTTTGTACTCAGGGGTGCACTTGTGAGCAATTTTTGCCTCGTATATCACCGAAACAAGTAATGATATCTACTCTGAACCAAGTTTTTTTATTTTTTTCTTTTGCCGAACTACGCGATAATCGAATTAGTTTTAAACTAGCACGTAGCTTAATCTGACAACATAGGCGAGATATCATCATTCCGCGAAAAATCTTATTGGACTTCTAATTATTCTTAAAGCACTATGCATCAAACTAATAGATATGTAGCTTTGTACTTTTCTGAATAGTCGCTTCGAATATTACATTAGAATTACCGTTGGCGCCAGACTCCTAATTAACGCCTGTATTTCTCCGTAATTATCTTTTTTTTTCCTATGTATACTGAAGTCCAATGCCATATTTGACAGTTCTTCCTCGATTCTATTTTCGAGGTCGAATCTAAATATGTTCTTCAAAAGAACGTAAACAAAAACACTTCCTCAGCAACTGTCAAGGTCTGTCAACCCTCGGAGTTCAGTCACCTACCTTAACCTTTTTTTTTTTCAACATTCTCAAGTACATAATTTAAAGATTCAAATTAAAACTTGGCTGGCAATCTTCTTTCCATCCTCTTTTCCTCCTTTCGTATCTGCTAGCTCTGTAAGCTTTTGTGAAATGAAAGAAAAAAAACAAATGCGAGAAAAACAGGAAAACTAATTTCATATTGATAAATGCTTTAAATTAACAAAATAGCTTAATGGCGCCAAAAAGCCCGAAACTTAATAGCCTCGACAAGAAGAAGAAGCCAGGACATGGACGTCTACGTTCCAAATTAGCACTCAAGCAAGGACCATTCGAATGGAATGCACATAAGACACAAAAAATAAAAGGCAAATCCGCACAAGGAGAAAAACTGAAAGAAAGAAGTAAGAAAAACAAAACGATTAAAAGAAGGAAAAGCATGTTTAGGGGACATTTAATTTCTTCACTGTCGCAAAAAAAGTTTTTCAAAGTTCCTGCTCTGGCACATACACAGGTATAAATACTTCCGTGCCATGGAAACATGGCATTCTCTCCTTGCCTGTTTTGCTTTTGTATCTATTCACACCAAGGACTCTCGGTTATGGTGATATTCTACTCCTTGGACAGATAGGCATGTACATATACAAGTATGCATCTTATGCCTAGCGTGTGCCGTGAAGGATTCTCTCGAAACTAGGCGACGAACGGCCCACATATTTTCGAGGTTTTATCCCCAAAACCAAGCATTGAAAATAAAAACCATTGCAAGGATGAAACAGATTACTCAGACACATCCTTATTCAAGAATCCATGTTGCACGACTAAGCCGCTCTTGCACCACATACGATTATATATGTCCTTCTGGCAGACATACAGAAACTTGCACAGTGCACCCTGCATAGTTTCCCACCTATAAAACAGACTTAAAACAAGGAATAACTGTCGGATTTAGAGTCCAATAAATGACGCCACTATGATGATCCATACAACTCTCCAGGCACACGTGTGCGGGCTTCTATGTACCATATATTCAAATGCAAAGCACAGGACACAGGCAGGCACATTGCCTTGCACAATAGATAAGAAATTTCCATTTTCCATTTCCAGCCCCCGTGTTATGTACCAACTAGACCACCAAAAAAACGAAACAACTCTACCACGCTGAACAACGAATACCTAAAAACGAAGACAAAAAAGCCGAAAAAAAAAAGGAAAACCATTCTGAAAGGACATTTTAGACAGAAATTCAACGCGCCCATTCTCCTCCTCATAGAACATCCTTGTTCATACCGGCACCCTGGACGGGTGAGAAATGACTCTAAAGTGGTTTGTTGAACACGTGCCAAAAATTATTGCATCAATATTCGGAAAGACTGCCTGGCAGCCATATTCCAACAAACATCCAGCCCTCGATCTTCAAAGGGCTCGAAAAAACAGTCTCACACATGTAAGTACATAAATGGACTTTTGGCAGTTAACCGGCGGAAAGAGCACTTTCCTGTCGCTACTAAGAGCTATCCTTCGCCGAATCTCGTTATTGTGTTCATTCGCTCACTGTCAACGTCACTGTATTCGGGTGCAATTACCGTAATGAGAGTGCCCGAAATAGTGTTAATTACATTAAAACGTACAATTTATGGCTTTCGAATATCCCATAAAATAACCTAGCAGTTGGCAAGGTTCGAGTTTTTGCCCGTTTACCCTAAAAACAGAACGGAAAATGTTGTCGTTAAAAATGTTATACTCGTAGACTTATATGTATGAATTCATGCTATGATCACACCCCTATTTGGGGTACGAAAAAAAAAGGAATTGGATTTAACCGGGTAGGTTCCTCATAATACCAGATAGCGTATAGATGACCAGGAAGCAGATTGACTCTAGGTGTGGAGAGTAACGTCAGAGACATAACGTTTATATCGTACCGAATGGTTGTTAATGGTGGTCAGGACGGTACTGCTTCCAAAGTGCCGTGTTTCCGCTCACAATAAACGTCGCATCATCATCATACGCGCTTAATTAAAAGCGAAGTGTCCGCACTCTGCATACCTAATTTGATTTGCTTTAACGCCTGAGATGTCTCTCACTATTGCCGGACCTGCGATGCCCTACATAGTCGTCAGGACACATCATTCTCACCGAAATCACTTTTGTATTATGAAGTTTGCCCGTTTGAGTGGGTTTTATCCATTCTTTTTTGTTTTATCTCGCCTTTTTCTGGGCTTGTTTTAACGTCTACACCAGGTATGTGAATGATATATTCTGATTTTGTTTGAAGTTTTTTTCTGTTACCGTGCTTTTAAAGTTGTGTTAATTAGAACTTCCGTTAACAGAAAATGTGCCCCAGGGTTTTGGAGCGACGGTGACACCTAGAAGTTAGTTTTTGCATGTTTAAACCTAGTTCACCATTAGTTGCCGGGATACGTGTTTGGAATATATCTATTTAGCGTAAAGGTTACTAAAATGTTTTACACCAGCAGCGTTGAAAATTGGCTCACTTGTCAGTATAAGGCTTTAAGGCTAGTTTATCTTATTCAACACTGTAAAGAATTTTAAACCTACTAATGAAAAACACTATTCCAAATAACTTCGGATCAGACACAGGGCCTCATATGATTTGTATTTGTCCTTCCATTTAAATCTGACCCTAGGGTAGTAGTGTCCCAATTTTGGGCTAAAATTAAATCTTCAAACAATTCATTGAGTTTAGTGTAACGTCTTTTGCAACTACATACATATGTACGTTTAATTATCGAAAGACTACTTTTTCGCAGTCACCTGGCCTGGAGTTATCGAAAACAAATCCGGCAGGACATATGACATCTACAACACTTGTTCATTATATTCCAATAGCTACCAGGCGACCTTAACCAATAAAGTCTATTTCCAGATTTTAGGTCTGAATCTATTATGCAAAGTATGGATAATATGTGCCAACTTTATAACTTTAAGTCATTGCCGGATATGAACCCATACCAAATGTTCCGTCAGGAACACTGCGGTTCAGAAGGAATTTAGGGGTTAGGGAATATTTCCTCTTTTCATTTTTACTTCACAAAATTCAGATAGGTAAAAAAGCCGAAATATTGGAGCTAAGCTTCCCTGGATTTCGGACATTGATATTTCGAGTTTACCTGATTCTTCGATAATACTAAAGTGAACTACAACCAACGCGACAAATTAAGTTGAATTTTTCGAATCCTATCTAGGACAACCACTCCCGGAGAGTAGTGAACGAATATCTTTGACACAAACCATCTGCACCCTGTGCAGGTTGTGTGACAAACACATTAAGAGCATAACTCTTGAAACTGCGCGAACCCTATAAAAAAAAAGTACTGCAATCATTCCAACCCTGATGCTAAAATTGTCCATAAATATTATGCACACCAAATTTGGATTGAAGCCGTGATTTTATTGAATTAGAACCGTTCTCCTACTTCAACTTATGAATTATTTCCACTTATCTTTGCGTTAAGTCAGTTCCACAGGGACTTCAATGTACGCAATCCTACTTGTCTTCAATACCCCGTTAGTCTGTTGACATGAATATAGGCTCACTTGAGCTCTGTACCATTTCAGCTGAATTCTAACATTTAAACCCAACAAAAGAATAGTTTGAAAGCCGCGTGGCTCAACTACGAACGAATCAAGAGTATGGTATAGTCAGAATTACCAGGTTGAGAGAATTAATCGGTACTTTGAAAAATTCAAACTCTCGAGGTTTTGATGGCATATCAAATCGAGTGCAAAAATATATTGCTCGTTTTATAGTGGATGTCCTAGCACATATCTTCTATAAAAATATTTACTCTGGGGTATTTCCAGAAGCTCTCAAATGCGCGGATATTGTGCCACTTTTTAAAAAGGAGCAGCTGATGAGATAAGCAATTATAGACCCATTTCGCTTCTTCCATCTATTAGTAAAATTTTTGAAAATGCAGTAAAAAATAGAATTTTTCAGTTCAGTCCGATTTGGCTTTCGTAAAGGTAAATCAACAGAGGAGGCCCTCTTAAACTTCGGCTCTCAAATATTTGTTAATCTAGATACTAAGAGGTATACCGCTTACCACTTACCGATTATTTATCCATATTACGAAATCCTCCTTTGATATGGTCAACTAAGCAATTTAGCTGAGAAAGCTGGTTTTCATGGGTTCATGTTCAATTGGTTCGGTTCTCAAAGGAGTGGGACAAGGTATATTAATCTTGGAGTACCCCAATTGTCTGTTCTGGGACCCATACTATTCTTAATGTACATACATTTACATTTTGGACTAAGTTTTAGAGGTGTTCTCACTGTATTTGCAGATGATGTGGATTGCACTTATGCTTCGGATAGTAGTTTAAATTGGGCATGAATACCATAGAAAAAAACGAATGAGAACTTCCATAGAATTCACTCTATTCCCTTAAAATATTACGAAAAAAGATTTTTCAAACCAAAAAAGAAGAAGAATATGTATATGAACTATAAGTACTTGTGGTGTTGGACATAGGTTTATGTCGCATTTTCGTCAAAGGGAAAAGTATTCGAATTCATCATTTCGCAAATCATCTGGTGGTATATAGGTATGTCTGCTTGATACTGGCTTTTAAGCTACAGATAAACGAGAGCGCCCCGAATTTTTTTACCGCTTGTGGTATTTGGTAGTTACACAGCACTTGCGCAAAATATGCATTCACCATGGCTAAATCAAGTATATGATAAAACTTGTATAAATTAACGTACGAAACATATGACGTGAGAAAGAGCGTACGTGAGACAATTTGCTGACAATACGCCTGCAAGATTAACATGCCCTACCCTTGTCGAAGCACCCACGCCAACATCGCATGCAATAGTCACCGGAGTACCCACGCTACACATCCATCCACCACGTCATCTCATCCACTGCATCCATCTCCGATGCACGAACTCCGTTAAAAATCAACGATCTTTTCTTCTTACAAGTACTTCAGTACCCACGATTGCAGTTTGCAATCCGATTAGATCGAATGGTTCCCAAGAAATTAATTCCAGGAGCTCGAAGGTAAACGAGGAGCAGAAATAAAATATAAAAGTTATCAAAATAAATTTAAATTTTAGTACTATTTGACTCAATCGAACAACAACATTCGATGACACTCCTAAGTCTGGCGCATTTGGTGGTATAGCATTATATCCTGCGTCGCAATATATGTATGTACTTCGAACCCATATCAAAATGAATCAGATGAAACGAAAAGTTTTATGTCCCATTTACATATGTGGCTTGTTGGGCATGTTTTGACGAGGAAATGTCTTCATTTTTGCTGCACACATTTGCTCGTCGACACAAATGCGTCCTTGGTATGGACTGAAATTGTTCATTAAAGAGCTTAAAAATTGGTGAATAACCCTTTGGTGAGGATCTCGTAATTATCACTAAAATGTAGATTACATTAAATTAGATTAAACCATTCCATTCTGTATATTTATTTTCACAACCGTTTATCAAATAATTAGTTACGCGTTTTTGCTTACACTGATAACTTTCACTTGCCATAAGTTAAAAATATACCGTTGATCTGTCAAAAAATTAAAATGTACCATCGTACCTATTTTTTTTTAACAAATTAAAATTTTAAGGGTAAAAATTATGAATTCCGCTGAAACCCGTCTAAAGGCGGTCTCGGGCAATACAGGCTTAAATTTCAATTTTAATGTGATCAGTCATGTAATTTTCGATTTTTCAGTTGAGTTCAACCAATATAATGGAAGATGTTGACTTCATGACGCAATGTCTTGTTTGGTATGAAATGGAATCCGTAAATATTTTTTGAGGTCTATTTGTTAGTATAGTATACAATTAGGCCTTTAGTTTATACTCAATTTTATTGAGATTCATGTTTTTAACTTTACCCTATGAATTTGTAATGCTCACCCAAGTCGATTATAATATTTTCAATAAGCGTCGCTACTGGCTAGCGTAAATGGTTTCCATGTTTAACCAGCTAACTGTTTCGGCTTGGTTGGAAAATGTGACCTAATATGAGACTTTAATAGTTTTATTTCGTTATTTATTTCATGTATACATTTATTTATTTATTTTTACATAAGTAGGAACCAAAAACATTAAAAAAAAATGCTCACTATTGGTCACTAATGGACGCATGACGAAGATATTCGTCATAAACAGTTAACTCAAGATGAATCAAAAATGAGAGAAGTCAATGGGGATCATCGACAGGCTTCACCTTAGACTTTTACTGTCTGCTACTATTTTTTACCCTTTATCGAATTAGGTAGTGAATCTTACGTCAGATTTAGTCTTTTTATTTTTGGTTTAAATCCAAACCTATTCATAGTTTCTTAGATCTATGTATCTTATCCTAGACAAGTATCTTAAATCTAGCTTAACTATCCTTATAAATTGAAATATCCTATTGGCTCTAGGTGGACATTATTATTATAACTAACATAAGCTAAAAAACAATGTTTTATGTATTTATACAAGATGACGCAAAAGTAATCATCCAATTTTGTTTTTGAATTACTTTTTTACTAAATAAAAAAAAAATAATTTTGAGTGGTAGAAATCTATACTAGGACCTTTTAAATTTTTTTGTTAAGTGAGAAAGACGATGTCCGTCAAATATTATCTTTAAGGGGCGCGATTGTCTGAGGCTTGTTGGCATAAGCCCGCGACTTGGAGTAACCTCAAAGAAGGAATTCTGCTATGGCTAAATCAGGCGACCTTGCTGGCCATGCGAAATCGCCAAGACGGGAGATTAGGCGTCCACGAAAAGCTTTCTTCACAATATCTATTATGGCTGGTGCTGTGTGTACGTTTGCACCGTCTTGTTGAAACCACAAGTTACCAAGCCCCGCTCAACCAATTCAGGCAGTAAGAATTCGTTTATCATGGCCCTACAGCGGTCGCCAGTAACAGTGACCGTATCGCCGATGATGTCCTCAAAAAACTACGGTCCAATCACCCATTCCGCGTGAACGCCACAGCACACAGTGGCTTTGAGTGGATGTAATAGCTCTTGATACATCACACGTGGATTTTCAGTGGCCCAGAAACATGATTTTGCTTATTGACGTGACAGCTTAAGTGGGAATTGGCCCGTCGCTCATGATGATTTTCGACACAAAATCGTCCTCTTCGGTGTTGAGATTAAGGATGGCTTGACAGTAATTCACACCGACTGACTGTCAGCAGGCATTAACTGAAGCACTATTTGCACTTTGTACGGCAACAAGTGTAAGTCTTTCACTAAAATTCGCTATGGGGCCGTCAGGTGATGCCCAATGTTTCTTCGTTCTCAGTGACATTGGCAGCCACAGCCGCGATATCCTCGGCCGAACGAACAGTCCGGTGGCGACCACGCTCTGCATGGTCTTCTGTGGTTCCAGTCTGTTTGAGTCGAGTAGCTAAGCGCCGGAATGTTTGCACAGTTGGTTCTTATTTTGTGATTTTGTTTTTTGTCCATTTTTTATTTTTTTTTGCTTTTTGACCTATTTTACTATAACCTAGCATAACCTACCTTACGCAACCCTAGCCTATGGAAGCCTGCCATTAGTGTTAGACAGGCGTCTTAGAGAGGTGTCTTGAAGAGGCTGCACCAAAAGCGCTGATGCTGGCGGATTATGTTTCCTCAATCCCGGCGTGAGACCGATTTACAGAACCTGAGGCGCTCGGACTCGCGGAGCGTGACATCAGGTCCATAGAGGTATCGCCGTTCCGAATCTAGCGTGATCAAGAGTTTTAATGACCAATGATTTAATTTCGTAATCTCATTCATAAAGTTCGATATTTCTGCGGTTTATTTGGAGCCCCAAATGTTAAATTTTTTTTTTCGAATTGTTTAATTAGAGTGGTTTAAAGACCGTGTAACCACAATTAAAGATTTTTGGAAATTGAATTTTTGAACAATATCGCCCGTCGTTAGAATTAACCACCTTAAATCTAGTCAAGATCCGAAAAAAAAACAGTTTTCTTCAGTAGAAAACGCCATTTTCCTATAATAAACCACCATATCCATGATAACACACTAACGAGTCTTAACTTCCTCCTCCGGTCGGTTTTTCTTATTCAAGTTGGAATAGGAATAGAAATAAATCCCTCGGAAGGGAGCGGATCGGTACACTTACATTTGCTTTGCAGCTTTACCATCCTCAGGAAAGAGTCTCCACTCGTTCTCGGAGGAATGTTTCCTTTTGTTGACTGGATATCTCAGACCGTGTCCAGCAACATAGTTGACAAATTTGCTGATATCATTGAAGATATTTTTCCAGAATTTGTGCGGAGGTTGAATAATTTACTTTAATTAACGGAATCCTCGAACTTTGTTTCAATAAGTTGTTGAGTGTATTACTCGTAAACTTAAATTTGATAAGCTCGGTGACTATGTATCGAACGGATGAGCCCTAAATAGGTATACTCGAAGCTTGTGTCAAAGATATACGTTTTTGGTAGTATATCACATATCGTGATTATACATATTTTAATCCTTAGTCAACCTTAGGTGCTTCTAAAATAACACTGTATTCATTAGGCGATTTGACCATTTAATTGAAGTTATCTGCTAAATTTAACCGAAACTAATTTCTTATAGAGTATTTCTGATATGTACAGGAAATCCCATTTTAGTAATTTAAAAGCAGTTTAATACTTAACCTTTAAACATTATTCCTCCTATCCGTAACGACATAGTTTTGCACTCTTAAAAAACATATTATCGAATCGAAGTTAAGTCTTTGTTTCTTCAAAAATATATCCATGAGCCTCCTCTTATGCATACCACCCCACCCAAGCTGCAAAATTAGCTTCTATAGAGGTGGAAAGTTTTAATTTTTAAGAGCGTTTGCGGTAGAATATTGTCAAAATCATCTGCAGTATATTTAAAGTGACATCTGCAATTAGCGGTTTGGTTTCATCTAAGGATTTCACATTCAAAGAACATCATGTCCTCTGCTTAGCTGCTAACATTTCTCAAGCCTTACACAAGTGAATTATGAAGGCCCCAAACTTCTGGCTTTAATTTCATTTCCACACTCCTAATAAAATTCTATCAAACTCCCATCCTCATAATGCTTAGAAAAAGCTTATCTCGTTAGATTCTTGTCAAAAGTAAACGATGACAAAATGATTGGTTAGCCGTGCCATCTCTCAACTCCCCTCACTCCCAGTCCCGGGACCATATATCAACATGACTGTCTCCAGATCTACACCCATCTACGCCGTACGTGTCTATGTAAGCGGCGAAATCATTCGATCCTTGTTATTTTCGCCATAGGACAGGAAAAAAAAAGCCAAACGAGAGGAAAAAATGTTAATGGCCGTAGAGTTGGTGTTGAAATATGTTTGCTCATAAATTGTAAACTCAATTTTCACGTCCAATTGAACTTTGTTCCGTCGGATATCTATCCCTCTTTTTTCCCATATAGCATCCTGCCAGAGACAGTTGTCACACATGTACACGCACACTCCTTCGTTTGACATTTTTCTTACGTTTTCTTGTTTTGCGTTTTTGCCAAAATCAAATGCGTGATACTATACGAGGACATTTTCTTTTAAATAAAAACTCTTCGCTTCGCTAGAGTTTTTCAAAGGATACCAAATTTTATTTGATACCCGCATGGAAAGAAAAACGGAAGAGTAAATGTGCCATGGGAAAGTTTCTCGCCCGTTATGATTTGAGTTGTTCTTTTTCCATTCTTTGCATTTTCCAAGTCGTGTTCAATAGACAGTTTTCGGATGGGATGACTTTTGTGAAGTTTTGTTTTAATGCTAGGGGCGTTTTCCAAATACTCGTATGCGAGTATTACAAATATTTTCAACAATATTCCAATAAGGAATCTCTTTAAAAAATATGTATGCGGGCATGATTCAATTCTGTGCGATATGGTCAAGGATTATTTGTATTATATTTAACAAACCCTATATTACAACAATAAATACTATCTCCCCGACAGCAACAAGAGGGACATTTATGAAAACACTATGCGTACACCCGAGTGGACTAGAGTAGTAGTCAGATTACTTTGATGTCAGATGTATGAATCCGCCGCTTTCCAATAGATGGTCAGAAATGTCACATTGGTAAGCTAGTACATTTCTATTAGTGAAAGGACCTATCGCGAATAAATTAAACGCTACAAAAGTGGTGATTTCGATGTGGTAGAAAACTGTGGCCAAACTGGTGAAAAATATGAATACGAAGTTTTAATAATATTACTAGATCAATATCAGTAACAAGCCTGTCAAGAATTAGCAGATTCCTTGTTCTATACCGATTGAGAAAACGCGCTGAAGCCGAAGGATGTCGAACGGTGTTTTTTTTTAACGAAAGAACTACTGATTACGTGGCAAGGAAGGAAGATTTTGGCGACGAAAACCAAACCGAATATGGATCAAAGAGTAAAATGTTTACTTGGTGGGACCAGTTGGCATGGTGTTGCAACCAGGCGAGACCATCATAGGAGCGCGCTGTCGAACAGCTAATGCATTTGAGCGTAGCATTAAAGAAACAAAACAACAATACGAACAACGACAAGATAAAGCGATTTTAAAACACGGCAACGCTGGGCCACATGTTGATTGGATCGTTAAAACCTAAGTGAAAACACTGAAATGGGGCGTTCTAAGCTACCTACCGTATCCTTCGAATATCGCGCCTTCCGATTACCACTTATTCATATTGATGACGTAGGGATTTGGTCGATTCGTGAAACTCCTCAAAAAACATGTGGTTTTCCACATTCGGAATATAAAAAAACGTAAAATCCCATTTATACACTTGATATGTTTGTCCTTTGTCTGATGATGTAAATGTTGCCTTATGTCCTCAAACTGTAAGGTGGGCTTAAATAAAAACTGTGTTTACAGTCCTTGGGGTGATCCTAAAGTCACTAATATTTATTATTTGGCTTGATTTAACGTCTTCGTTCGTATATAAAAAATGCTTACAGGAGATGAAGGATAAGTTATTATGTTAGCTTCTGGCGTCGTGATTTGGTGATTCTAATATGAGGGCTGCCCGTCTGCACTAAGGATTTACGATATTAAGGTAAAAACCAGCTTGATCTAATCACCCACAGAAATCACCCACGGTGTTTTGAAGGATTAAGGTTCAAAAGTTTTACTAAAGTCATACACCCAGAACCAAAGCCTGTAGGAAGGAAAATGGACGATAGGTAATAAAGTTGCACCCCATGCTGGGAATGGAGCAAAATTGTTGATAACCAAACTGGCGCTACCAGGCGGATCAGACCATTCAGACCAACTGCGAGTTATTAATCCGAAAAAAAAAATTGAAGCAGCATTCCTCATTAAATAGTACAATCTTGCTCTAATCTTTTCAGATTAGGATTTACACCCACTTGGTTAACGTTCCCTTCCATTTAAGTGCCCCGACCTAGATGGGACCATCCGATTTTTTTCTCGAGGTTAAACTAGAAAGGTCGTCGGCCTGAAATGGTGGTGTCATATGGCAGAGCCTTCTTAGGCATTAAGTCCATAAACCTCAGCCAATGTCACTGTATTCCGTTAAGTTAAGTGGTTGAATAGTTTTTTACATTCCCCATTTACACCATACTGGCCAAAGATTGTGCGGGTGGTTCTCCGCTTCTTCATTTACTTAATAAGGTTTGTGACTATACACCATATAGTAAGACCGTGAAGATTTGGCTTTGTACAAATCCATCTTGGTTTTTCGGGCTCCATTACTCGACTGTCTTTTGAACTCAAAAATAAATTTCCTGTTTGTTGTGGTGCCTCTCAAGGAAGCACTTACCAATTACAACAAAGAAATCAGATCATTAAAGAGGAAAATCGTGAAAAAGGTACTGCGAGAACCTAAAGGACTCACCGGAAACGGCAAGAGCTTATAAGGCGCTCTCCAAAGGCAACAACGACTCACTTGGTCTACTTAAAGACCTGGATGGTAATCTGACGCATAATTTTACAAACACTTTTACGGGTGTATTGTAAAATCCAACACTACAAACTACTGTGAAGCAACAAAGGTAGAAATCCCGACGTAAGCAAATACATAATGTATGAAAAAGTTGACTGGGCTATTAACAGCTAAAAACCAGTCAAAGCCCCTGGGCCGAATGGTATTTACCCTGCACTTTTAATACCTTCGCCCAACAAGCTAAAGGCTATTCTGGTTAAAATAATCCGAACATGCCTTATAACCAAATATATAACACTGAAGTGGAGAATGGTTAGGGTAATATTTATACCCAAAGGTAGCAACAAGCACCCGAAAACTCCAAATCCTACCGATCAATCAGTCTCCCCTCATGTTTACTGAAAATAAAAATATACTGATAGAACTGGGCATAAGATCAACACTGGAGGACGTACCACTCCAAAAGATAAATCTATAACACAATAACCGCTTTTCTAAAAGTGACGGGCATTGTAGCAATATCCCTGAAAGCAAAGGAGGTCGCGATTGGCGCCTTTATGGATATAGAAGGAGCATTTGATAATCCAAATCATTCATTACTAAAAAATACACTTTGTAGAAAAAAGCAGAACAGCCAAACAAGGAACATCAGAGATAGTGTTACAAACTATTAGAGACTGCCCGCAGGGGGGTGGCTTATCCCCACTTCCATGGTCGATTCTAATAAACGAACTTCTGTGTGTACTTTATAACAATGATTTTACGGCCATCGGATATGCTGATGATGTAACCATAACCATAAAAGGAAAATATGAGAACATTATAGGCAACCTCTTGCAAAGAGCCCTAGAAATAACCTGGAACTGGTGCGAGAAAGAAGGACTCTCCGTTAATCCCAGCAAAACACACATAATTCAATTCGATAAAAGAAGAAAAAGAAGAATGCAGCGCTCAAGTCCTAGATCAAAAATTGGGGTACAATTGATCTTTATGGTCGTAGTCTTCAGGTGACACACCCCGAGTTCTTCAATTCAAATGTGGTGCCTCTCTTTTTGATGATAGCTTATTGATTGGTATTAGCTCTTTCAAGAGCGATGTTAAAATTTCTCATGACAGCGCTTCATACACTGTCAAAAGGAATCTCTTTTCTAATAGATCGCAAACGATGCTGAAGTTCCATTCTTCAGACGTGCTCTGACCGTATCTTAAAGACGAATTGGTCATGTTCAATATGGTAATAGCTTCATAGTTCATTAGGTCTTTAAGAAATGTACCTCCAAGGATCAATAGAGCATAGATTGCGATACATTTCGAATCAGAACGGAATAGATGGATTCGTCAATTCTGACTGGACAAGGTGAATGATTGAAATATTATTATCATTGTCAACAGCATTGAGACTGGGAGACTTAAAGTATGAAGATAGTCTCATTAAGACGTGCTTGGCATCCCTACGAATGGTGGTACTCGTTTTTCTCGTGAAGAAATCACGAGGTAGATAGTAGTTGCTTAATGGCTATTTTTCAATTATTAACCCCCGACGCAAAAAGAGGGGTGTTATAAGTTTGACGTGTCTGTCTGTGGCATCGTAGCTCCTAAACGAATGGACCGATTTTGATGATTTTTTTTTGTTTGAGCTACCGTGATCGAGATTTTTTTTGTTTGAAAGCTACCGTGATCGATATGGTTCTTAGCTACAATTTATGAAGATCTGTTCAGGCGTTTCAAGGTTATTACCACTTTTTGTTAGCTGTGGTAGGGATCTTAGTAGAGTTGGGTAGTTCAGGACATGTATAGTTCCAGGAACTATGTATATATGTCCTCAGTCGGAAACATTTGCGACCGTTCCTCAAACTGAACGATAACATGTCCATAGTTCCATTCAACCTAGAAATTCATCAGTAGCGGCGTTCTTATTATACAACCCAGCCGAACGTCCGAAAGACGCGGTCGTACGACTATGTTGTAGAACAACGTAATCACAGACAAAACGAAAAGAAAGATAAATGCAATCGAGCATGTCTTATAATACGTAGTAGACAACCGAAAACAAAATGTGAATAAATATCGTATACATTGATGTAGCGATAAGCTCGAACAGTTTATGCAAGTTAATTAAACTTTATTATTTTTTTTTTAATAAAAAATAATTTTTATTTTTTACTCGGGTTGGGACTTCTGTCCTCTTTTAAGTTATAATACGAACTGACTTACGATCTAACATAAATTTTACTTATCACCTGTCTTAACCTAAAGCGGAGCATCGCGTACGTGAAGGAATGTGCTGGGTGTCGGATGAGTCGGGTTCGTTGGGAGTTGCAATGCATATGGAGAGGTGTTCTGTTTCTTGTGTGGGATTGTGTGGAGATGCGCTGGGAGAATGTGGGAACTTGTTTGGTTGCACCTGTGCGCTTATGGATCACGGTGCACTGTGGTCGTTGCTGGTTGTTGACCGGATGCTAGTGAATTCCGATGGATCGTGTTAACTTGCACACTCACACACTGGAACTGGAATGGCAGAAGAGTGATCAAACATACTCGTACAGGCAATTCGTTCCGTGTTTCGTGAACGAATTAGGTATGAAGGATCGGATATGGATCTCTCTTATCATACAAATAATTCCGATAGTTCCGACAGTTCCGATAGTTCCGACGGCTCCGACAGTTCCGAGGAGATAGTTCCAGGGAAACGAAACGTTCCATGTTGTTCCGGGGTTGGAACTATTTTGCGCAACTCTAGATCTTAGACACAATGGGTATTTACATTACTTTCAAACATATGTATCTGCGACCTAACATTTGAAACATCTATGCATGCTGGTACTACTGAGCTGGTACTCTGATGATGGAACTCGAAGGTAGGAGGCGATTGCCTATTAGTAAACCTATTAAGTATGGGCTCATTACATTCGTCTTAACTAGTTCTGTTTATAGTTAAGATGCTGTACTTGCTTTTAAGACAATGAGTTTATTCCGGAATCGCGATATTAATAACCAAAATAGCTTTATTATAAAAAAATAGACACAGTTCCGTCGTAGATTACATTTTTGACACACATGTGTAATATAACGGGAATAAGTCATGCTGAATATGGTAAATTATATATGGGTTTGTATGCGGTAGAGTGTTACGAAAAATTAATTTAAGTAGTTACTCGTACCTATCGGAATTAGGGCGAGTAATTTAAAAAGAATGAAACACTGTAGGAACTTATTAGACCTAGTCAGATAGATTGATGTACAAAACTATTATAAGTTCATACATACGTACAATTTGAAATTATAATTTTTTTTTTTTTTTTCATTACACCTATGTAGATATAACTAATTACCCTTCTTCACTTAGCGATCCCCCGACGCGACGACATCATCTTAAAAATATTAATAGGTTCTTTTAATGTAAAATATTTTATTTTTTAAGTAATATTGCATCCACGATGTGTTTCTTCAACGTTCAAATACTCGTACCTATATTGCACTCAAAGGCAGCAAGTACGAGTATATTCCTTTTTTAAGAACTTAAAGACTTTATTTCGGAATTATTCTTAAAGGAGTCATCTAAATTTTCTCACCAGCCAATAGCCACAAATACTTTTACGAAATACTATCTCTAGTCGTATATAGCAGGCGGTTTATTTCTAGGAACAAAAAGGCAAGTGTAACTCAGAGAAAAAGGAAATAAGCAATAAGAATCCACCCAAAGTGAAAAGGAACAACTGCAGAGTTAAGGAAGTGCACCCGGAACTCTAAATATTCGTTATAAATTGCATCACCGAGTTGGAGGCAAAAGCTGTGGATGCAGTGAAAAAGTACAACAACGAAGAAGTGCTTCGTTTATGAATTGTCTTTGACTACTTGTAATGGGCGAAATAAAGTTGCTCCTTTTTAGTTAGTACTAAGGAAGTTGAGTTTATAAATGACTTCCAGTGAAATATGTATAAGTCCAATGCTCAAGCGTAGCTTTGTACCCACAGGTTTTCAAGTTTGAAAAACTTTAACAAGGTGTTGCAAGACCCCTAGTATTCGCCTTGAATCATTGATAATTTTAGCAAGGCATTATTAAGGTTTCCAATTAAGTAATGTCTACGCATTGGGAAGAACATAAAATAAATTGTACAAAATCTAGTAATAATTTTATCTCCCTTCTTCTTCTTCTTTGATGGCTTTAAAGTCCGGCGTTGAAATTGGGCCTCAACCAAAAAGGGTCTCCAGCCAGCACTTTATTTGGTTAGCTGTTTCCAATGCCGCACCTACAGTTGGTTTAGGTCCCCTTCTACCTATGTGTCTCTCCCAAGATGCGATCGTACTCTTTAGCTCTACATAGCCCAGCCATCTAAGGCGCAGGATCCAAAGACGTCGTATCGATGTCGCTCTACAGCCCGTACCGTTCTTCATTGGATTTTCTCCTCCAAACTCCGTTTATACCAGTGGCACAAAATGAGTCATCCAATTTTGGTTTTGAATTACTTTTTTTAATAAATAAACAAAAATAATTGTAAGTTATAGAAATCTTTATTTGGTCCTTATTTGGTCCAATTTTTTTCTGTTAAGCAACAAAGATGATATTCGTCAAGTGGCTGCCGCCAGTGCTGATGTACATTTATCCGTTTATCGCATTTTGTATAACTTTCCGCAAAATTTCCGGTGATAGCTGTTCGCATTCCTATCGAATATTCTTCTTAAGGGCTGCCATTGTCTGAGGCTTATTGGCATAAGACCGCGACTTCAAGTAGCCTTAAAAAAAGAAATCTGGGATGGTTAAATCGGTCGATCTTACTGGCCATGCCAAATTGCCAAAACGGGAGATTACGCGACCAGGAAACGCTTTCTTCACAATATCCATTGTGGCTCGTGGGCGGTTGCACTGCCTAGTTGAAAGCACGTGTTCACCAAGCTCATCCAAAAGTTATTTATCATGGTCCTGTAGCGTTTGCCAGTAACAGTGACCGTTTGCCGATGGCGTCATCACAAAAATACGGCCAAATCACTCCTCCCGTGTGAACGCCGCACTACACAGTGGCTTTGAGTGAATGTAATGGCTCTTCGGGCATCACACGCGGATTTTCAGTGCCCCTGAAACGAATATTTTGCGTATTGACGTAACCGCTTGAGTGGAAATGCACCTCGTAGCTCATGGTGATTTTCGACACAAAATCGTCCTCTTCGTTGTTGAGATTAAGGATGGCTTGACTGTAATTCACCCGCGAATGACGGTCAGCAGGCATTAATTCATGCACCAGTCCATCTGGTGATGCCCAATTGCGTGGTCCGTCTTAGCCGAACGGTGGCGGCCATGTCTGGCATGATTCCGATCTATTCAAGTCGAGTAGGTAAATTCACCCTGCGCTAACACCACCGACCGATTATTGGTCAAAAAAATCGACATAATCATCAATCAATGGAGTGACGTGCGATGCCATTCGCAAAAACTATAACATCTTCCGATGCGGTGATTCATTTTGCGCGACCTTGTACAAACGAGACCGTAGATTAAACGGTTGGCAAGAGTAATTCCACGTTTTACCTCAGCGTTGGTGTTTTTGCCGCTGGTCATAAGGTAGACAAGGTAGACGAAGTCCTTGACCACTTCGAAATTGTAGCTGCCCACAGTGAAATATTGGCCAAGACATCGGTGCTGTGTGTCTTTTTTTGATAGCAGCATATATTTGGATTTACCCTCACTGAGTTTAAGATCTATCTTACCTGCCTTCGCCTCAATGTTTACGAAAGCTTCATTGGCGAAAATGTTGCATGACAGTGCGTCACCTTACCTAAATCCTTTTTTAACATCAAAGGTCTCGGTTAGTTCGTTTCCGATCTGCCGCGAGAGTCCTCCATTATCAGCCTGCACAGCCGGGAGAAAACTAAACGACTCCGTACAGTTCGCCTCTAAGCACACTATCCTATGCGGCTTTAAAATCGCTGAAAATGTGATGGGTGTCGATCTCGAATTCTTAGGTCTTTTCCAAGATCTGCGGCAGTGTAAACTTATCGATCAGGTTATCCACAACAGGCTTCAGGCGTTTGCACAATACAGCCGAAAAATCTTGTATGCGATCTTCTGGTCTGGTAAGTTCGTTTTACCTTACTATAAAACTCCCGAGGATTATTTCGACGATAGCATCTATCCATCTCCTCGATCTCACGCTTTCCCTGCTCTCTTTTTCTCTTTCCAACAAGCGTATGTTATCCCCTTCTTTTCTGCTCGTAGAGTTCGCGAGCAGCTTTCGTCCCTTTTTTTAGCATGGTCATGTAAGCATGTTGCTTTGCTGAATGGGCTTGTTCGCATTGTACATCAAACCTGGGACTTGTAGGTGGTGGCGGGTTGAAACCCAGCACATCAGAGGCAGCTTCTTTGATGACGTTCTGGCAATGCTGCCTCTGCTGGTCTGTGGATTCATAGGGCGAGTTTGACAATCGCGGTCTCCACCTAAAAAGCTGGAGGAGTGTCTGGCGTAGATCCGTATCGGAGACTTGTTGCTTCGTAACAAATTTATTTTTTCCGTGATAGGGATGTTACCCCTAAGCACAACCACCTGGAGGACCAGGTTCCTCTTTCCCCAGGAACAAAGGATCCCGAGTCCAAATGAACCGGATGCATTGGTTCACTACCTGGCGGATGCTAAGCCAGCTATCCAGGAGAGCCAACTGAGGGCTATGTGTCAACTTGGATTGAGCAGGGACAGAGTTCGAAGCTGCTGTTTGCCATGTTAGACACGATCAACGACTTTGCTCTGTTTGCTCGCTCCCTCTCTCAAATTTTATCTTCCCATTATCAAAGAATATGATTAATATATAAATTACATGCAAAAGCGCTGAAAAGAGCTTCTGTCAAAACTTATTTAAACTACGGTCTAACGTTAACCAGACGATATAATTTTCAAACTAACTCCTTCAAGTCATGATTCTACTTATTTACTCAACCATACTCTCACACAATACCACATTCGTTTTTAGTTAAATGTGCAAATCATATTGTTCTGAAGCAGAAGTGCAATGAAACAAAAAGGGCTTAAAAATGAGTGCAATTATTGCTTTATAGGTTTGAGTGGAATACAGATTAATTACAACCAATCCATTCAACCATTATGACTTTTCAATAGAGTCTTCTCAACCGTCCAGGTCAACTTTTTTGCACACAAGCCCACATATCCACTTAAAACATATCCAACCATATGAGTTGAAAGACAAAATAAAAAAAGCATAAAAAAGAGTAATGGCAAAAACCAACTTATGAAACTCATATTTCACACACCTTTTCCGTTAACAAGTTTCAAGCATGGCATGCCCTACCACAAACAGAAAAAAAAGAGTAAACGGCGCCATTGTGAAAATTGACCGAAGGTATAAAAAAAATACATCCGAAGAAAAAAGCAAAAACTTTTGCTCAATTAATAAACTGCTGATAGTTGAAAACGCTTTTAATTGAAAAGAATCGAAAGTGGGTTTTCATTACCTTTGCACGTATGCTGACACGAGTATAGACGTGTGAGTAGATATAGTACTATCAGTCAGCATACCACCTGTAAGCTGGACTCATTGTATTCATAATTGAGGATGATTTAAAGAATGCACTTGCAGCTCCCAGAAATTGAAGCACTATGATGAGCGTTGCACGAACTTTGTAGGTTCTTAAGCTCCACTTTTGAAGAATCATTCATTTAAATATTTCGTTTTTCGTACTTAATTTAATTAGCCCGGAGCTCAGATATATGGTATTCATTATCCATCATACTTGTGCGATGGAAACAAAAGGGAAAAAAAGGATTTTATGAGTTCATTCACATGAAACACTGAGGTGAAAGTTCTGATCCCAATCCTGAAGCACCTAAGATTCATAAAATTTGAAAAGCACTGGTGTGACCTCAGAAATTTAGTTTTCTTTTAGTTTTTCAGTATCATATTTTTGATAACTCACCCGTAATGCGTGACATATGTCAAAGGTGAACATACTCAGTTAGCATTGCCATTTCATCAGGCAAATACTTAAGCTCGACCAATGCTTACGAGTTATTTCGTCCTCTATGAAAAATACTTTTCGCGTACTTCGACCATTTCACAATCTATTGAGCAAAAAAAATTTCACACAGATTTCTTGCTTTCGGACATTAAGCCACCTACCCATATGTTTAGAATCGGTACAGTGTAAATAAAGAATGTAATTTGCACATTTGTTGCTGTTGGTATTGTACTACTCGACTCGAATTGATCTTTGTCTAAAACCTTACAAATACAGGTCGTGTCAAAACTGAAACGAATCACCTGCCACAGCCAGCATCGAACTTTGGGTGAGGCTTAGAAAAGATGGAGGAAGATCTACTTATTTATCCAAAAATTGTTTTTAGCGGCGTTGTTTTTTTTTTATTCTTTTTTGTTCACATTTCCTAGAACTATCCTAATAAATGAAACACCTTGCTACCCTATGCAGACACTCTAAAGTGCACAAAAGAATTTAAATGATGGCTTTCAACCTCATAATTAACTTATGCTTTGCTGAATGGGATAAAAGAAACAATCAAAGCTAAGAATTTTTTTATAAAAACCTAGGAACAGTTAGCTTTATTTTTTTTTTGAATTCGTGCAAGTTAAAGAGTGTACGCTCTTATGGTGGTTATCCTAGATAGGAATTGAGAGATTCGACTGAATTTGCGTTGGTTGTAGTTCACAGTAACTCTTTTTTTTCCATCTCATTAAGGTGTTATATTAGAAATGCAGACACAGAGTTTGGTTTTTGAAGTGATCTTATGCTACGAGTTTTATGCCTTCTTTCTTTCTTTCTTTCAAATCGCATTTTATTCCATTATTCATAATCTTACTTACTAGACAAAATGCTTAAATCTAATTCAACATTATACTTCATTTTCTTACTGGCTCTTAACGAGCACTCTAAGCTTATCTGAATCTTAATTTTAACGTCTTTCGACTTCATTTTCATTTATTGCCCTCTAGCTTACATATGGCTTATTTCTAAGAAAATTAGTAAAAAACTTAGATACTATAATTCATTTCTTAACTCTAAACTTAACCTACCTTAACTAGATAAATAAATAAACTTAACCTAAGCCTAAAATATTCTTAAACTATAATTAATGAGATGAACACATGTCCAGTGTGTAAGTCGCATCGGACATGTGTTCATCCCTTTAATTGCACCCTTTTAAGGTAAGGGTCGTTGTTGGCGCTATTATATACGTGCCGCCTATGGATTGATTTCACTTCCATGAGTGGATTGTGAATGCAACCACCAGAACAAACTTTTTTGTCTGATCGCGTCTTCTTTATCCCGAATTGAAGCCGGGGTGCTGTACCGAGAGAACTCAGACCGAGCGACGACATCCGGGTCGTATAAGAGTCGCCTGTCCCTCGCATGGCGTCGGAAGTGGTATATCAGAGGGATACCATTATCATCCTGTATGTAGCCCTTAGTATCTAAATAGATAAATGCTTCGGGTGGAATAAAGCCAGACAGTTTTGTCTTCTCGTGGTATAACTGGTTGGGGTAATAAGCCCCAAAGATCAGGCTGTTATCGCTCATAATTCCTCTTGCAATATGACCCCGAGTCAATTTAATAAGATAGTTATCAATTCTAATCAACCCAGCCTTATCGTACAGAACCTTGTTAGGATAGTATTTGACATACTGTGACTCTGGTGTTCGATATAAGCCCAGGCAACATCGAAGACATTGCCTTTCGTATAAGCGAAGCTTTTCCATATCAAATGGAGCCACATTGAACCACACAGGACAGCCATAGGCGACAATTGCCCTTATGAGAGCCGTGTAGCATCTGACTTTTACCCTAGCGTTAAGTAGACTGCTTTGAAACAATCTTCTCGTAAGAGCAAAAGCCTTCTTGGCTTTGTCAAGAACAACATCTATGTGTCTATTGAAATATAAATATTGATCAAGCCAAATTCCAAGATATCTCACTACATTTCGTGTCGCCAATGGCTGCCCTTGTTGTCCAATGATGGTCAATTTGCGCCAGTTTCGCCTAGTATCCCTAGAGGCCCTGTTCAATGGTGTTCTGAAAAGAATTGTTTCTGATTTTTGAAAATTGATTTTTAATTTCCAATCATCACAGTATCTTTTAATTTTATCGAAGTCATATTGCAAGAGCGAATTGATGATTTCAATTTTTTTACCCGATCTGTATGCCACTAGATCATCTGCATACGCCAAAGCGTGACTAAGAGAACCAACTAGATCACTTGTGTAAATGTTAAAAAGCAGAGGAGAATTTACTGCCCCCTGTTGTAAACCGTTATTGATTTGGTAAGTCCTGCTTGAAGTAACGTTGCTATATTTTACAACGAACTTCTTGTCTAATAACATGTCATATATCATATATAACAGCGGTTTGTTCATATTCAGCCTGGTCAATTTTAAGAAAAGTCCATCTAGCCATACGGTGTCGAAGGCCTTCTCAAAGTCAACCAGACAGGCCCCTGTGCATTGGTTTTTACTTTTGTTCCATTGGATGTCGGACACCAGTTTCGACGCAGCATGAATAGTGTCATGTCCCGCCCTAAAACCAAACTGGTTTTCCGGAAGAACCTTATTGTGCTCAACCCATTTTAGTAACGCTTTCTTGATTATCTTCTCAAAAACCTTGCTAATATTCGGAAGCAAACTTATTGACCGAAGATTTGCTGGGTTGCTCTTATTCTTCCCCTTTTTGGGAATAGGGTGGACTACCGCCATTTTCCAATGTGCTGGATAATGTGCATTATTCAGCATATTGTTAAAAAGCGTCACTAATATATCGACTGCTACCTCGGGCATATGCCGTAATACTATGCTAGGAATCCCATCAATGCCCGACGATTTTTTGTTTTTCATTGAATCAAGGATGCACATGAGATCATCTCTTTCGACGAACAGGTGGATTGATCGTTCGCTGGCGATATTTCCATTTGCTGGGTTTTCATCATTGAATGTGGTGAAACCACTATTCTCAGATCGCCAGACACCAATTTCATTAAGAAGATGTATATGATTTAACCGTGCTTCATTTTCCAGATCGAGGTTCGGATGAACGGAGTCATTCACCATGTACACTCTTTGGAAGTATGAACCTATTATATCAGCTTTCTCTTGTGGTTCCTCAATTACAAAAACGTCTTCGTCTGAGTACATTTCTTCTGGATTCAACCCTGCACCGATTAGTGTCTGTCGTCCCTGGTCTGTCTGGGGGATTCGCAAACAAGGAATATCGTTATGATCTTTTCTTCTAAATAGTTGATTTATTTGCTGGAGAGTTTTATGCCTTCGTCAGCACTTTCTGATCATCTCTCATTTACTACTGATGTTGTTGCACAGTTTTTCCGTATAGGAATTGTTCTTGACTGTGGACGGACATGAACTACTGACCTTCGGCTCCACAGTCGGTGATGATTACCACTGCACCACGATCACCCCCACCTTATTTTTTATTTCCGCTTTCATGGGGGTTTTTCTAAACAAAGTTACCGTATTTGATCCGATAAGCAACCCCTGACAATACAAAATGCACTGTTTAATGCGGCTTATGATCTAGCGGAATCATTGGTTGGTTTGGTTTTTCTTTTTTTTAATTAATTTTTTTATTAAACTTTGCTTATAACCATCTAACGCTAGACAAAAATGCTTAAAAGTGTCTTAACTATCCTTGCAAATCTAAATTACCGGCTCTAAAACGAACAGTACAACTTAAGTCTGTGTCTGCCTGTGTCGATAACTATGTATAAAGTTATCATATCATAAGCAAAGAAAAATTAGTTAAAAAAAGCTGACGGTCATTGGTCCGTATTTGTTTAATGATGTCTATGAAAACACCGTCAAGGCAATCGCGCACACTATCGTTTACCGATTTCGATTCTTTTTTTGAATTGAATGCACGAGTTGAACCTGATCGGGAAGTGATTCCAGCAAGATGGTCCTTCATGCTACACAGGACACGAATCGAAAGACCTTTTGAGAAATGAGTTCGGTGAGCAATTTACGTCTAACCCTTACCCTTAAATCGTGCAATTTGACGCCTTTAGACTATTTTCAAAACTGGGCTCTCCGTATGGACCACTTTAAACATAGTCGTATTCAACATTCACACAAATTAATCATTAAGAAGTAAATGGCAATCATATTTTTATCAACTCAATTAAACATTTTATACACTTTTGCAATTGTGTTTTTTGTTCTTTTCGACATTCAAAACCAAACGTTTAAAATAGCTCTGCATGGCGCTGGGAACACTTTTAAAATTGCAGATTGTTTTCTATTGTATAATAAAAAATCCTGTAGAACTGTGTTTACTAAATATTTTCCGTGCTAAATAGGATCAAGTTCGGGTGGCAGCAGGGGAAGGTTGATTCACATTCGAAAATCGCGAACCTTATGTTTGAGATCTTTACCACAGTTTACTCCCGAATGTTCGGTGGCTTAGTCTTTATTAGTCAATAAAGGAAGGTAATCAAATATGAATCGATATGAACCATACTTCTGTTGTAAGTATTGAAATAGCGTGAAAGTTTCATAAGTTTCATTGATCTTGTCCATCATAAGACGCCTTCTTATCCAGTTGTAGTCAATTTAATCGGCAGAACATCTCCCAATTCACGTTCGTATGACAATGTCATCGCCACCGAAGCTAAGAAGACAGTTGACAAATGAGGCGTATAGATTTTGTAACAATTACAGAATATCATGTAAAGGGTGGGCCATCTAGTGGTTTTTTTTTTAAATCATAGGTTAGATATTTTAACATTGACAGCTGCTTCCCACCCGAAATCTCCACAGAAAGTCAGTATCATATCTTTGCGGTTCGAAATGGGTCACCTTATGCTTGAACAACGTTGGGAAATATTTAAAACTTATTTCCAAAGTGAGTGCTGTGTAGCCCAAACAGTGCGTTTTATAAAAATAAGTTTTGGCCGAAACGAAGCACCCACCGCGACTGCTGTACGCAAGTGTGTGCAAAAAGTTCGTGGTATGCTGGACAACACTCATGGTCTCCGTCGTCGTACGATGCGCTCAGATGAGAATGTGGCTGCTATGGCCGAGAGTGTGAGACTCAAATCACGAACATCAACTCGCCATCAATCTCAACAGCTCAATATTTCATGCACTAGCTTGAGGAGAATTCTGCACAAAGATCTCGGATTATTCGCTTACAAGGTCCAATTGACTCAGCAATTGAAGGCGCGTGAGCATCCGCTTCGTTATCGGTTTGCAGTTTGGGCCTTAGAGCAGCTTGAATTGAACAATGATTTTGGAGGTAAATCTTCTTTTCTTCTGAAAAGAAAACAAAATTGCCGCATCTTGGCTCGGAAAACCCGCACGTTATTGTCGAGAAGCCAATGCATCCACAGAGAGTAACAGTTTGGTGCGGATTGTGGAGTGGTGGCATCATTGGACCATTTTTCTTCGAAAATGAGGCTGGGAACAACGTTTCGGTCAACGGTGGGCGTTACAGAACCATTTTAACCGACTTTTCGATTTGGACGACCTCTGATTCATGCAGGATGGCGCACCATGCCACATAGCCCATGCCACAATCGATTTTTCGTGCACCAAATTCCCAAATCATGTTATCATATGTCTTGGCGATGTCAATTGGCCGTCTCGGAGCTGCGATTTTACCACTTTTCTTTGTGGGGAACTGTGAAGTACCGATATTATGCCAGCAAACCGGATACGATTCAAGCACTTTAGGCCAATGTCATCCAAGCAATCCGTGAACTACAGCCCGAAACCATCAATAAGGCCTTGGAAAATTGGGGTGATCGAATGTACTACTGCGAAGCCATCCCAGGCAGCCACTTGAACGACGTTGTATTTCATAATTAATGGGAATGTTTGTTCTTATTAATGAAGCCATAATACATGGGAAAAAATTAATTTTATTCATTTTATTGCATTTTTAACGGGAAACTTGTATTTGGCCCACCCTGTACGATGTTTGCTTAAATATTAAGGTGAGTTTTGGGATAACACCAGTGAGGTACATTTGAAATTTCTACTTTTTTTTATTATATTAGTACATGCACCCTCTAAAATATGTTGGCAGTGTCAGCGATACATATATTTTCATAGACACAGACGTGCCTTGCTGTGTTTGTTGATTTTTACTAATAAACCCAGAGAGGATTAGCTCGCCAGGAGCTAAGCTACACCTGCAGGTCTTCTACTTTGAATGTTGCAATGGCTTTCCTGTCTGTCCTTTTGTCCGTACGCATATATTATATATCGTCAAACTTACGTGAAGTGAATGTGCATTCCAATGTATCATATCATAAAATAGGCGGTTGGTGAATTGGGTTTAATCGTCATTAGGGTTCATGTATTTGATTTTATAATTTATATTTCATTCACAGGTTATAATTCACATTCACTTCGCGTAATCGCCCCTTGCGATTCGTTTCCAAAATGATTCGGTCACTACAATTAATCATTCATTCATTTAAAGATAGAGACCGATATATTGTACTGGTTCAATGCGATCGATCTGAAAATACAAAAATGCCAAAAATTGTTTGTATTGGGTTGAATAACTAGCGGAAATCTTTCATTCCTTAGATTTTCGTGATTGTGTACGTTCTTTTGAATAAAGTTAGCAATTTCGCCATTTTATTGTCGTTTTTATTGAAAAATAATATTATTTGGTTGGTATTTTATCAATTATTTAGAAGCTTAGTTACAGGTTATATTTTGTAGAACTATACGCTATGTCAGAATTAAGGAACAACAGAAGCGAAATATGGAAGCATTTTTCAGATAAGTGATAAAGCAAAATGCTCATATCGACAAAAAAAATAATAACCTTTTTTGGAGGAGCAACTGAGAATTTTGGAAAGCATTTAAAATCACAACACAAAGGTATTTTCGTAAGTACAGATAAATACACGCCTGCAAATTAAATACTCTATTTACTCAGTGGAGTTTTTTATTAAAGAATAAGTTTATTTTATTAAAAGCACAATCAATTTACAATGATATGCTCTTTTGCGAGCTAGTGACCGTTCCGTTCAATACCGGGTACAAAAACACACTGCCGCTAAACTCCACTCTTGGTCCTTATATATCTCCGAGTTAACATCTTCATAACTATTTGATTCCCATGGAACATTTTATAAGTGGTTTTGCTCACACCAAAGATTATCAAATGTTTACATTTAGATTACGTTCTCTTGGCTTATGTTTAGATTACATATGCTGAGAATTGCATTCTTGAGGGTTGCGTTTGCTTAAGGCGCAGTAAATCATTGTTTTGAAGATTGTGTTAAAATTCTTACCTTTCTTCATAGATATGAGGATGTTAACTCGCACTCTTGAGGATTGCGTTTGCTTAAGGCGCAGTAAATCATTGTTTTGAAGATTGTGTTAGAATTCTTATCTTTCTTCATAGATATGAGGATGTTAACTTGCACACCCATCGAATTCCTCACTGCTACAGAAACCAATAGTCAAGCTTCAACAACGTCCACTCTGAGACAATCACAAATTTCCTCGTATGTACGAAGACCGATATCTGTTTCATTTTCGAAACAATTAAATGAAAAACTTACAAAAACAATAGTCAAACAATATTACCCTTTCAAAATGGTGGAGGAAAAGGAATTTAAAGAGTTTGGGAACGGAAAAGGTATAAAAAGTGCTTGATGGGGTAGAAGCTGTATGCTTTACACACTTTGTCCAAAACGTGATAAACGAAATATTGTAGATATACTACTTATGTCTTCGTGAGCGATACGAAAGAACAATTCGCTCTTCTTTCAACACTACTTTCTTTCGTTCCATATTTCATATCGTTTAAATGACCGAGACAACTAAATCTGGCATTATAAAAGTATTCACTTTGTGATCGATTGGTTTGATGTTGTTGGATTGCAATCACCAATACTCTTCAATGATTTGATCAAAACGAACGGACTATCACGATCGTCTCATCTCTAAGACAGACAGGAAAGCCTTTGTATAGTCTTCCCTGCCTCAGCTTTGCAAGGTAAAAGACTGAAAATCAAATCAAAAAATCCGTATTAAACTTATGTGAAAAACAAAATTAAGTACTATAACGTAGTCAAAATGTTGACTGTGGCATTTAGTAGTCTACTCTAATCGTAAGAAATGTAGGAAGTAGTACATGCTCTTCCAGAAGGTCGAGATCAAGGACGATGCTCTCCTTGAACGCGCCAGCTCGTCTAAAATGGATGAAGACACTGTACATTTTCTCAGACAGTTTTTGAAATGAAATCTGTGTTAGGGAAGTTTATTTCCGAAATTAAACCGTCGCATGAGTATCAATAAGGAGCTGTTAAATGATATGAATTCCAGATTTGCTGAAAAGGTTCATCACTGGAGGCGACAGTAGGGTTATGACGATGAAACCAAAGTTCAATCATATTATAGGAAGCGACTCAAAAAGGTCGGAGAAAGCAAGCCAAATTCGATCAAATATGAAACCCCTCTGCGATTTTTTCTCTTCCCAAAACTGAAAAGATTAGCCACTAAAGTGAAGCTATGCTAAAAAGTGAAAATCAGAAGTGTTTCGGAGATTGGAAAAAGGTCAAAATAGATATTGTTGATCAAATTAATAAATATTTTTTGAGAAAAAATATGAACTAACATTGTATATAAGGTTCAGTTGACACAAGAACTGAAGTCAATGAAGTGAATGATAATGAGAGAAATTTTGATTTTTTACACAAAATTATTTTAAGTTTCATTTGCGTGAGAATGGTCGTTTGTCTCGGAATCTGTTTTATAAACCTAATCTTCTTTCTATCTCTAAGCATAGTCCTGATATTCCTTTCAACACTTCGACCAGTTTTCTCGGCGTCTCAATTTACGTTGTATTACTAGAGGTAAACTTTAAAACATATGTTACGGAGCACCTCCATCTATGCACGACATAATTCCAGTAAACAATGAAAACTTTTTTTGTGTCTGTAAGAGATTGCTGACCAATCCTTTTTTTTTACTTTTGACAACAATTTTTGTTTTTTGCCTGGAGTAGCTTGCTGCTAAATCAAGATATGGACAAACGGAAGGCTTTTTAGTGCAAGAAATTCCCTCTCAGAACTAATGCGCGGTGAGGGGTATTTTAATGATAAGGCAGGAATCAATTTTTCTGATTTCTCTCTCGAAATATTTAACATTTGTACTCATATTTCTTCGTATAAGCGAATTAAGTTCCACCGTTGATGGTCTTTAATCGATAGATTTCCGCACGACAGACACTTTGGTTAATTTCAATGCTATAACCCTTCCATTTATTTTCGTTGGAGCTGACGATAAAGAATGAGTCATGATCACGCAAAATGTCACAGTAAAGTACTTGAACCTTAAGGAAACTTTTTTGAAATTTTGTGTTGAAATACTCCAGTATCGACAAAAATGTTCTATTTGTCCGACGTCACTTTATAGAATGAATTCAATTACGTCTTTCCAATTCGATATCGGGGGCGATACTTGAACCCCAACGTTTTGTTTTCCCGGTATCTGTACATTGCATCAACAAAACCCGAACGTTCTATGAATTTAATTATTGTTTACGTATCTAAAATCCATCCTGCAAGTACTTTGGAAAACACAAAGATGTCATTCACATGAAACCCCGATGTGGAGTATCGCAAACAGAATGTTTTCATCATACTTACGCCCTACATTGACCCATCTGCAGCCTCACCCACAGGCCATGCAAACAAAAGTACATTCCTTTCCATAGATGCTCCATAACTCTTTCTCCCTGTCAGTTATCTAAAATCTTTTCACAAATCCTGATCACTAAGGAAGCAGTACAGACTCATCACCGGTGCGACACAGCATGCTTCAGCATTGCACGCTTCATCGAGTTGTTGTCTTCTCATCAAGTGTTCCACATTCTGTAATCCAATTATCTGCCCTCAGCTGTCACGTGGTGTCCTCATTTCACCAACAACCCATCCAAACTAGTGTGCAGTGTAAGCTAAATATTTAACAAAAAAAACAAAAAAGGGCAGCCCTAAAAAAAGTTGAAAACGTCATCTAGGATAGCGACAGGCTTTTGATATCCTTCTTCGTTGTAGTGTACTATATGTATGTACATCTTAGGTCGAACTACACAAACCTTAACCCTTCAGCACAATACATCTTACATAATTATTTTTTGCTTTTGAACGGAAAAAAGGGAAGCAGGAAAACGACAAAACCTCAAAAGGGCGCGAAAAGTCCCTGAAAAAGGACACCTACCGGTTCTTCGTTTCATTTATCTTGGTTCAGTCTTTTCGTTGGTTGTTGTTTCGCGCAGTCAGGTGCCTGAGGAATTTCTTTATTCGGAATCCCTTTTTTTTTTATTGTTGTTGTCCTTCTATTTACAGGAGGGACAAAATGAGTGTAGAAGTAAAAACGTTGAATGAAATATTCCACCTTCCTCTTCCGATCTAAGAATGAATCAACAGGAAAGGCAAAATTGTCGCATACTAACAACAAGAAGAACAACAGCAGCAACGACGACCGAGGAGATAGTGATGTCCTCCAACCACCTTTCACCAAATACCTTATTCATTGCAGCTCCATTGTTGTCTTGTTTCGGTTTTTTTCGCTTTTTTGTATAGTTTAACTTATTTTTTTGCAGTAAAGGTGTTACATCCTGAATCTGAGTCTTCTTAACTCCGCTCTTGTTGGCAGCTCTTTTTTTGAGACGTGATGGAGCCGTAACTATTCTATCTGCAGGATTTCTGTGTATAGCGGTGCTTTCCGTTGACCTGCATTATTCTGCTTTGGAGAAAGGAAAAAATTATTAAATGAGAATTTTTCTTTTCTTAAAGTTTTTTTTTTTATGTGTTGGTTTATTTGAAGGGATTACGAACTCATCGCCCCTTTCTGGGAAATAATTTCGAATGCAGCTGCACAGTTGACTTTGTAATACTTTATAGCTAGAGGAACAGAGTGGATGAGGTGAGTCTGCAGCTTCTTTTTGGTATTGTCTATTTCTTGAGGACTAGGGCAAAGGAAACAAGAAGTCCTTTGAATATTAGTTGACAAAAGAAATATTCTCGAAATAACAAACCGATGTTCCTTAGGCCATCTTAAGTACGGAGTTCTGAATATGTATACAAACAGTTTTTATCTTCATAGGGTATGACGTGCAGTTGATTTATGGTAAGACAAACTCGTTCAGCGTTGTGCTGATTGTTGGTACACAAAAAATATTACTACTACTGTTGCCCTTGCTGAGAAGGAAACATGCTTTCAGTACAATGATGACTTGCTGCGAATATAATAAATAAAAATTTGTTGGTTGACACCTTTTTTTTTCAATCAATCAAGGACACAGGATGAAGATGCCTAGTAAACCAACTGTTTTTAATAGTGATTAAGTACTTATATAACCTATAACCACTTATAATTTTTGTTGCACTGTTCTGTCCGATCTCTTCTAACATAAGTCAGTCTTTATATTGTCTTCTCATATAACATACGGCGTGGTCTTCTTGACGGGATTTTTCCTATGGGTCCATTCATTCCACGTGTCTTGCCCATCTTAGTCCCCGCGAATTAATTACTTGGACAATCCTTGGGGCTGAATAGAGTTCATCGAGTTCTTGATTATGTAGTTTTCTCCATTCGCCTGTTGTTCGAGCCGGAGTCAGTCTTCTTCCGACTCTCATCGCGAGCACAAGCGTTCCTCCGTTTGTCTGCAATAAATGTATATATAAATATTTTTATCTGAACCAGTGCGTTTTATTTTTACTGTTTACTCTCGTTTACGTGCATTTCTTACGCGGTTTCTGTTTATTGTCGGCTAGTAAAAAGCTTGATAGTTTCGATGGAAATGATTTACAGTCATTTCTTTCAGCTATTAACTGATCAGTGGGTGAAATTCGATGCAGCACAAACCGAAGTGAAGTGCACGTGTGGTGATGGTTCTCTGGCAACCGAGGAAGCTCAGCACGAACAGGGCGAACAATGGTACTGCCAGCGTTGCATTAGCCAATTTCACTAGGCAGCAATTGAAGCTTAAATCAGTTGCCAAGTGACGCCACAAGTATCAGCCTCCAAACACGCTAACGTTAAGCTACCATCGATGGACTTGCCTCATTTTTCGGGAGACCCTTCTTCTCTGCATTGATACCCAACGAGACATCTTCAGCAGGCTCTCAGAAATTTAATTTTTTTCGATGTAGTTTAAAAGGCGAAGCGCTCGACGTAATCAAAAGGCTTCCTATCACCGACGAAAACTACTTGGAAGCATGAGATTTGCTCGGAAAAGGATACAACGTGGAATGCATAATCGTCAATGCCCATTTTAGAGCGCTGTTACCTGCACTATCAGTGGAGTCACCGTCAAGCATACGATCGCTGTTGGATAACACTCAGAAGCACTACCGTACCGTACCGTACACTCAAAACGCTTGGCGGACCTGTTTCTAATTGGGGCGGTTGGCTTGTACACATAACAATTAGCAAGCTAGACCGAGAATCTCATACGCAGTGGAGAAGAACGACAAGGTTCCAAATTTTCAATCTTTAGTTGATTTCTTGGAAGCAAGGTGCCACTCCTTAGATGCTGTCAGTTCGCACAAATCCAGCATCCAGCAATCATATGCACCAGCCAAAGTTAAAAATAGGATCGCGTCCGCTTTCGCCATAACAAACGCTGCCACAAGGTGCACTTTCTGCGGTGCAAAACACAGGATGTGTGCATGCGATAAGAATAAATCTCTAACAGTCGCCGATCGAATCTCCTTCGCAATAGAGAAGTCGCTATGCAACATTTGCTTTCCAACGGGCCATCACCGAGAAAATTGTCTCAGCCAAAACGTATGCAAGGCTGATCATCACACATTACTGCATCTTGAGAAGACTAAAGCTCCAGTTTTGACCACATCATCCACAAACGTCACTAATACTCGTCACCAAATTCTCTTGGGAACCGCAATCACCAAATGGTAAGAATACTGTTTGATTCTGCTTCTCATCTTAGTTTCATTATGCAAACATGTGTGGAAAGAGAGAAAGAGAAAGATACAGAAACTTAAGATTATGCCATCATCAACAACAATCGAGGGCATATGTATGTGCAACAGTCGCTGAACGTTCAAGTGGAATCGTGCAGCTTTCATTGTCTTCGCTTGATAATAGCTTCGTGCAACCACCGAAGATCACCAACAGCTTGCTTTTTGACTGCATTCACAGATACTCGTGGCCGCATATCGATGGACTCAATCTAGCTGATCCAAACTTCAACGTGCCAGCCGCCATTGACATCCTACTAGGCTGTGATCATCTAGGACGATTTCTGCTCGATAGGTCCTCTCTTGGATTGATGTTATTTGGGATAGAAGTGATAGAACCGTTGCCGGTTACACGGATTCTTCTCTAACGAGGGCTGTGTCTAGGTTCTGGCACATGGAAGAACTTCCGGAATCAACGCACCTTACCGACGAAGAGCTTAGGTGTGAGGACATTTTCGCCGCAACACATTCTCATCAATCAGACGGCCGCTACGTGGGTAAACTTGCATTCAAGGCAGACATCCCGCTAGGAAGCTCACGTGGAACAGCTGTTAGAACCTTGATTCGCATGGAGAGAGTATCCCCAAAAAATGCACAACTCGACACACGCTACGTAGACTTCATGCAGGACTATATCGACCTCAGTCACATGGAAGAAACTGAGAAACCGGGAAAACATTTTCACATGTCCCATTGAGCAGTGATCAAGGAATCCAGCAATACAACTAAACTCCGGGTTGTATTCAACGCGTCATCAAAATCGAGTTCTGGGTTTTCTCTCAATGACACCCAGCTGGTTGGGCCGCAGCTTCGATCAGATCTATTTACCACGTTACTCCGCTTCCGAACTCACCGTTGCGCTATGAGTGCCGTTTCTCATATGGCCGTCAAGGCTTTTCAGCAAACATCGATTGACGAAAAACAGGATTTGCCGGAAGCTGCTAAAATCGTTGACGATTTATAAACACATGATCTACTAACCGGTTGTTACAACGAGATAGATCTAAAACGGCTACAGAGCCAGGTCACTTACATGCTCCTACATGGCGGTTTCCAGCTCAGAAAATGGTCTTCCAACTCAGCACTCATCCTCAGTTCTATCCGTGCCGAAGAGCGTGAATTGCAGCCAACTTCGAATCTTTCCAGTTCTGAAAGCGTACAAACATTAGGTTTTCAGTGGCAACCAGAATCGGACGATCTTGTATATAGTGTCCAGGTTCATGATTTAGATACACTTAACCTTACTAAACGTTTTCTACTTTCAGATGCCTCAAAATTATTTTTCGGAAAACCGAAATCTATTTTTCTATTAGTATCATGTGGCTTACCTACTCGTAGCCCCATATAAAATCATCCTTTTGAACGAAAAATAAAAAATCTCGAGAATTCAAATTGGTTAATGTGGTAAATTAAATTGTGATTTTGCTATGTGTATAGCCCCTCAATATAGACATTGTCTGCTTAATTCTTAGACAACAAAAACCTCTTAACTACATGTTATGAAAGTAAAACATGAGTACATAAGGGCTCTTGGAAATAACTTTTGTAAATTCAACCCCTTCAACTCTTAATGAAATTCCGTTATTGATTTAGGACGCACTATATGTTAACACATACATTATGCAACAGAGTGGAATGTAGATTTCCGACATATATGTACATACTTACACATACATACATATATTATGTATTTCCTTTCGATAAGGGATTTGAAATTGAGCTCTGATATGAATGTAAGTAAGGCAGGTCTAGGACATTTATCGAAAGCAACGCATACAAATATGTATACGAGTATGTGTCTATAGGTATATTCACATTTTGAAGTATAATTTAGTGACATAACACTTGGAAAGAAATTTAAATGATTTATTAATAAATTGCCTCATAGGTAGCAAAACAGATAACAAGTCAGCATCGGAGTTTCTCTTAATCACTTACGGTGTGTGTATGTATTTATTCATGTACGAGAAAGGGTGAAAAGTTCTCAGCCTGACAATGTAGGAATTCAATTTTCCATTAAAACACAGTTTTATTTTTCTAAATAATCCCCCATGACTTCGTATTTCCAACATCAGTTTAGACTATAGAAAGCTTAATTCTTTTGTAATGTTAAGGTCCATAAGAGGCTTGATACCTAGTTGGGTACATGATCGAGCTACATAGTCCATACACGGAATGTTACGTGAGCAACCAAGTATATCATGCGGGTCGAATATTCAATAAAGAAATTTTTTCTTTCATAATTATACAAAGGCTTTGGATATTATTATATCACTTTTAGGGCTAAGGTTGCTTTGTGTCTTTACTTTACACTTCTGGTGACTAATATAGTTGAAAAGAGTTAAATGTCCATTTCTTCTCTAGAAATAACGTTTATTGTTATCAACAACGTCGCTTTCGAAAAAGTACGGACCAAAGACGCAGCCGGCCCAAAATCTATATAAAGCGGTAACTTTTAGAGGTTGCATTGTCTGGTGAACCTCGTGTGGCTTGATGTCTTCCCATATATGGCTAACAGAGTCAATCTGCGTATTTTCAGTGCTTATTGACGTAACCGCTTAAGTGAAAATGTGTCTCGTCGTTCATGATGATTTTCGACACCAAATGGCCCCCTTCGTTGTGGAGATTAAGGATGACTTGACAGTAATTCACACGCGAGTGAAGGTCAGCTGGCATTAACTGTTGCATTTACACTGTTTGCATTTTGTACGAGAACATGTGCAAGTCTTTCTCTAAAATTCGGTGTAGGACAATTATTGTACGCTCTTGCGTAGTATTGTGCTCCATTGCTTGTCTGTCTCTATACTGCAGCTGTCTTATTCTCAAATATGAAATATGATTGACATATGACGCTTTGCAAAATGTTTAACACCACCCTGTCTATAATGAGAAGGTTGGTTGAAAGACCGAACCGTACCCTTTTGGGTAATCGAGAACTTCTTTCAGCGTACGTTTTCTGGACAAACATATGAACTTAAAGAATCATGTTTCATCAAGAAACATTAATAATAATAAAATAACATTAATCCTGTACCGTATTGCTCCTGGCGTTGCTATAGGACAACAAGCTGGCAAAGATTTGGGAAAAGCACAACAAACATATTTTTTTGACACTGTAAATTATATTGATATACTAACTTGTTTTTCTTAGCCATTATACAATTTTTTTACTTACGATCAAACTTGCGAGAGTCTCAGAATGAAAGCCTAAGCATACTAGTGAAACCGACTATCCAATTTGAAGCAGGGTGGTCGTGGTGCAATGGTAATCATTACTGACTGTTGAGCCGAAGGTCTGTAGTTCATTTCCGTCCATAGTCAAGAACAATTCCATAGCCAATTGCTGTCGAAGGCAAAACACTCTCAGCATAAGATCACTTCAAAAATTCATACACTGTATGTGCAATTCCAATATAACACCTTAATGACATGGAAAACAAAAGAGTTACTGTGAACTACAACCAACGCAAATTCAGTCGAATCTCTCAAATCCTATCTAGCACAACCACTCCCGGAAAGTAGTGAACGAACATCTTAGACACAAACCAGTGACAAACACCATAAGACACACATTCTTGAACCTGCACGAATTATTAAAAAAAAAACCGCAGATATCCTACAATGTAAAAACGTGCGAATATGTAGAGTTGTATCCATTGATTACCGTTAAAGAGGTGCGAAACTGCATGCAAGATGTTGATTGCCATACGGCAACGCCAGGAGGATTCGTTAAGCGCCTCGTTAAATATTGGTCGATTTGCCTTTGCTCATACTCGTTTGGCCGGGAATTCCAACTATCACGAGCTCACTGTTCAAATTGCTTATCAACTAACTATTCTAATATTTTAATAAAGCATCAAATCCCTAAATCTCATGATGTGCTCATACAGTATCTCTTTTTTAATCGGTAATTGAAAAAAAAAGAAAACACTTCCCCCGTAAAACAAAACCCAAACAGCCGTTGTAAAACTAAAACTCATGCTACAAGTCCAACAGAATCTCTGAAAACCACTATTTAAATCCTTCGCTTTCCAAATAGGATTAATATTTTATTTTAGCTTTAAAGTTAGCTGCCTCTTCCCACATTCATCCCTTTGCATACGCCCTATCCGGATCAGCCACGCATATAGCCGTCAGATAAAGTTTTGCATCACATTCAAACCACCATTGCTGATGCTAAAAACGAAAAATAACAAAATGAAGCCCATCATCGTCATTATCACTCGTCCCGAGCATTAACATTTCAAACGATGGGCGATAATGAGTTGAGACCATGGCCAAGTGGCAAACGGACCGTTATATATCATCCTCCATGACGAATAAACGGACGTAAAATAATAACAGATTTTGGAAATCCCGTTTAGTCGGCAAAAAGGTTTTCGGATTCTCACTGAGGACCAAGTTGCCAACGTTAAAAACGTTTCCCATGCGCCACCACAGCATCCAACCACACAATCGTATTATTTTAAGGCTTCTTGAATTTTTTTCTTTCCATGGGTTCACCGGTTTCAAAAGTAAAAAGTTTTTTTTTTCCGACTCGTTCGATGATCAATTTTGGAGTTGGTATAGCTCGAAAACATAGAATGAAAAGGTTGCGTCTAAAAGAGGAAAATTGAATTTCCAGAAACGTCAGCTACCGATATTATAGAGATTCATCTTTGGCTGGACTCACATTGTGAGTACGCTATCGAAGCGGTTGTCATTGAAGAAGCAAATTAACGTAACGATTCACCGTATTTTCACTATACAAATTCAGCCATTTACGGGATGGACAAAGCGAACAAGAATACAATTTCATCGTTAATCAGCCACGTCCGTTCCCGAACAAAACTTAAAAAACTTGAAAAACAATGGCCAGCATTCGTCACAAAATCACCTATAAATACGCAAACAAAACAGTTTATCTAGCGACGTATAAAGATGTGAGTTAAGCCATTAAAAATCATTTTTGGAAAAACGAACGTAAAGGCCTTTCGTAGTGCTAGAAAGAAGAAATTTAACACAAACTCTGGGAAAAAATTAAAATGTTACTTGTCTTTACCGCTAAATATATCAAGCCTTAGGACCTTAAACACTCCTTTACCAACTGCTCTTGTCTTCTGCCACCTGTAGCATATGGTTATTCATTACCACAACGGCCTCCCCAAACTACAGAAGTCTCATTACCATATTGTCTTCTACCTTGCAAAGCTGGGGTAGGGAAGGCTTTTGCAAAGGTTTTCCTGTCTGTCCATCCGTATACCAAACCAAACTTGCCGAGTAGCTATGAGTCTGAAACTTGGCTATGTCGCAGATTACATGATTCTGAGCTCATAGCGAGGTTTTAGAATCCTAGCTACTGTGTTTCCTCAGAACCAGGTAAAAGTTTGCAAAATTGAAGGCAGAAGACCTGGAATTGCAACTTGGCTCCCGGCGAGCTGATCGCATCTTGTTCCTTTTCGTGAAATATAAGAGACAAGGAATATGTTACAGAAAGATTATGTACGAACGTAATTACACACGCATACAGACAATTTCTTAAATGCCATGGATTCTAGGTCCTTTAAAACTTATTCAGGCTGTCCAACATATTACTATTGTACATTATAGCTTCCCCTATCAATTGCATGTGCCATTTACTATGTAGTCGCCCTAGGTTAGAATCGAAAACTCCTTGGGCTCCCGCCAGTGGTGTCCATTCGGTCGACGTGACTCAGCCATCTAAGGCATTAGCCCTTGTTCAGTCGGTACAGATATTAAGTGGTATCTTGCCCCCATTTCCCATTTTCACAAACTGGACATCCACTCAAAACAACCACCTTTGACAAGAGCTCTTCTTCCTACCATATACGAGTAGTAGAACCCATATGAAGCGAGTCCTATACAATGTCACTTTCATTTTTAGATAGCGGGCTTTACGTCTCAATTCCCCCCTGAACCCGAAAACTGATCAAACGTCTGCACAATGTTTTCAATGCAATGGTAAAAAAAGTCACTCGTCAACGCGTCGCGTTGTGTTAGCCCAACGTCCGAAGTTCGTGAATTGGTAGAGCATTTCGAAGGAACTGGTTCGGCAATAAATCAAAAGTCCTAGATAGGTAGTGAGTTTGACGTGGCTAGCCGACTATGCGCAGACGCTTTATTAGTGGCTTGGCTGTCGCACCAAATAGCGGTGGACGTATAATTGGGTCGGGCTACACTGAGTATGCTCCAGTGATCGGGGAGATGGAGTGAATTTAAGATATTCAGTTGTGTCGAGAATATTCCCGATCCTACACTATGCTTCAGCTTGGAGCCATTAGTGAAAATCAGAAGTTGGAATCTCGTGACTGGGTTGTACGCTTCCATTCTTCTCCGGAAGGAAAGTGAGAGTGCTCCATATTATTGAAGTCGATGGAAGGTGTGATGTAGTCCGTAGGAAACGAGGTCAAATCCGTTGGCAGAAGTGACAGAGCTCTGCCGTGGCCATAAAATATGGGTGACCAGAAGCCCGCTTCCTTAAGTAGAATGGCGTCCTGTGAATGTGTACATCCACAGGGTTAGCTTAGGTCACCACCTTCTGTAGTACAGGTACAGATTTCTTTACCCGGTTTCCCATATTTTACTTCCAGTTACGCTGTGGTTCAAGGATAACGCATAGCGCTGGAGGAAAGAACTAGGGTCAAACTGTTTAGCCATAGAAATGTTGGCGGTACTTGGTAGTAAATAGATGGTGGTCGTGGTGCAATGGCAATCATCACCGACTGTTGAGCCGAAGGTCTGCAGTTCAAGTCCGTCCATAGCCAAGAAAAATTCCTATACGGAAAATCTGTGAATGAGAGACGATCAAAAAGTGCTGACGAAGGCATAACTCTCGCAGCGTAAGATCACTTCAAAATTCATACTCTGAGTGTGCATTTCCAACATAATACCTTAATGACATGGCAACAAAAGAGTTACTATGAACTACAACCAACGCAAATTCAGTCGAATCTCTCAAATCCTATCTAGGACAACCAGAGATCTATCTTCGACAAATACCATCTGCACCCCATCCAGGTTGTGTGACAAAACCATAAGAGCGCACACTCTTAATCTGCACGAATTATAAAAAAAAAAACTCCGTTTTCTTTGGGTTTTTGCTTAAACCGGAGCCTGAAGCCCAAGCGTAAACTCAGACCAAATCCTTATTTTACTAATCACAGAAGGGAACATCCCTGGTACTAAAATTACCCAGTCTATAGGTTATAACTTTTATTCCCTTGCTGTCGAGCTCAACTAGATAGCGTTGATGACTTACAGCCTTAAAAGAGGTGACGGATTTTGTAAGGAGACTTTGAGAGTGATTTCAAGCATGGAGAGAACCCACTTACGTATGAAACCTTCTACTCCAATGTTTATGGTGGTGAGGAGCCACCAGGGCACCCAGGGAAGTGACTATGAATCAGGAGTTTAAGGATTTCATAGCTGAGTTGATCCCTCCTCTCGTTTGATGAACGAAACGGGGGAGTGTCTTTTGGACAGAACCTTGTTCAATCTGTTAGCATCTTTAACATTTTCAATGGACTGATAGTATCATCTGCAGGATTGGGCTTTGGCCGGTATGACGGCCTTTCTGTGAATCTTAAGGCAGTCCTTGTATGGCTTACACTTCTAGCAGATACTGAGAAGAACTAATTGGGCTACATTACATTACTGGAGCCGATAATAAAGCTTTATACAACACCCTTGTTGGAAGAAATGGGCGGAATATACAAAAACTCTACAGCTACATGCAAGAAGAACACTGAGTAAGTTACTATAGACATTGTTGAGAGTTGTAAAGTGAGGGATAGACTCTATCGCACCCGAAAAAATAATCAAGTCAATGTTAGGTATGAGACTGAATACAAGACAGAGAGATACCAGATTAATAAATCCCTTACCTATAATATATAGACATAACTATAGATATCGATTTCCTTTGGGGCGTTCCTATAAATATTTTAAGAATAATCTTGAAAGAATGGTTGCTCATGCATGCCTTTAATAAACATTTTCAAGGTCTGTCCTGAAGCAAGTCTACAAGGCCCTAGTTGAAAAGCGATTAAGGTACGGTATTCCGACGTACACAAAATCAGGAACTCAGACTATTTAACCTGGTAGAAGCCAGGGATAGGGTTTTATATAATCAACAAATTTTCGAGCTGGCCGCATGTTTCAAAGACCTTAATTTGAAAAGAAAAGATCGAAAGACCATTTTTTAGAATCTACTTCTTAAACAATTTAAAACCTGAAGCAACTTAAATGACCAATAAACATTGATTTAATTTTAAATAGTAAAATACATCAAAGTACATACTTATAAGAATACATACAATACAGGATAAGCCAATAGATTTCGCAGACGAAAATAATAATTTTTATCTCAAGAGAGAATACATTTTGCTGAATTCTGAATTCTGATGCTGATCTACACGCGGATAATATCCAAGTGACGCAGCGTATGGATCCGTTAAACCGTCTACGATTTCACAGATTCATTGAATGGATCATCAATATAATTTCTCAACAAATTTGATTTAATTTTGAATTAATAAAATTGTCATACCCATTTTTAAAATTAAATAAATCGATTCTACATTACGTGAAGCTTCAACAGAACGATATTACTGAGGTCGCAAGTTTTCAAACAATCAATTTCTTACTTGTGAAAGTTGAAAACCGCTTTCGGTAAGCGAAGAAGTAAAATGGCCTCTGAAGTCTCCAAAGATTTGAAACTTTAGACTTCATTCTGCGGGGTTATTCAGAGTAAAATCTATGCGAATAACCAAGCGTTAATTCAGGATTTCAATCATACCATCCAATATTGCGGACATTGACTCAGTTTTCCTGCGGAAAGTCATTTATAATTTTGACTTCCGAGTGGCCGCCTGCAGTCGAACCTGTTGTGATACCAAGGACGATATTGTACAATATTATAATCATAATTGCCTTACTAATTGCCTAACTTTACTAACCAATAAAGATCAACATTGATTTCACTAAAAAAGTGTGTTTACTCGTATTTCAACGAAGATTTCCAAAACTAGCACTTGGCTTGTGTTATGCAAACGGTAGTTAGCACTTAATGTTCTCCCAGCGTTACTTTTGATTACCTTCCAATTCCAATGAAAAAATGTGTTTACTTTTTTTAGGGCTGTTCAGAGCTTCAAATTGGGACCGTTGCCCAAATTAAATAAAAATAGGAACTTCTATTGAAATTGAATTTGAAAAAAAGTATGTTATTGGTAAAAGGCACTTCAATAAGTCTTCGTATTTTTCATTAAAGTGCCTACCGTCTATTCTCCAATTTTTTGAGTGCCAGATTTCCATATTATTAATTTGAGCAATTTCATATGAAACTTGATTTGCTTCTAGAGCTATTTGACTATCCCCTATTCAGTATTTGTGTCTTTTCTATGAGTGTTCTACCAGTCTAAATATCTTTAAATTCCCGTATACTGTTGGAACCAGAATCCCTCCCTTGCCAAGCACTCAAGGAAGTGCATGCAACACATGCTCAAAGGTAGTCCCTTATGTATTGCAAAACCTATTACATGCCCCTTAGCAGTACAGATTTATTATTGTCACCCCAAAGTTCGCGGGGCGGATCTAAGTTAAGTTTTCGAAATTCACTTTGCCACTTATTGTTGCAACAAATATTTACCTGTATACAGCACTCATCATAACCATGAAATGCTATGCTATGCAACTGACATTTTCGATTATTGTGAAAAGTTTAGGCTGACAAAACCAAGATATAATATAGAGAAACACCCGCCTGTAGAATGGTCAATTCGGGTTGCGGTAGATGTGGTAATACACAATGTTTTTGTGTGTAGTGTAAATCTAAACTTTCCTATTATCTGCTGCTGGCCAACATCGGATTGTGTAACAATGTTGTTTATTCTAGCGCTGAGGGCATGGCTAATTCCAACGAATAAGAAACAACTACCCAAGTCGGCAGAAAAAGAGAAAATTGGAAAATGAAAAAATAAGAACACATTTTCCTCACAGAGGAATGTACACTGAGGCAATGCTGGTCTCCCTCGAAATGTATCTGCTTTGTGGTTTGTCTCTTGCTTGTTCTTTTTTTTCGTAGGTAACCGCATACGATTCCATTTGAGAAAGTTGATCCGAGTCAAAAGCTGGTGTAACGTCTGCTACCACTTAAGTACCATAACGATGTCATTCAGCAAGGCTTTAAAGGAAGTTTTTCGTTTTGGGTTTGTGTTTGGATTTATTTTTTTGGCATTTTCCAGTTGCTTCATGTTGCGGTGGAAAGAGAAAGATTGGGCTTTGAGAAGTTCTTCTTTCATTGCTGGAGAAATGCCACTTGTATTTGGGTCTCTATTACGTTCTAATATTCTTGTGTATATCACTTGAAAGCATGAAGTAGATTTACTTGAAGTTGCAATATTGGGTGTGTGCATCGGAGAGTAAGAGCCAATTCGAAGGAATGTATCCATTCTTAGAAGGATGAAAGTTCGTTCCTGTGTAATCCCTTTTCTGAACGGGCAGTGGAAGTAATAGATACAGAGACACAGGGAGTATTTGTGATTTTGGTGTGTCTTTTGAGCATCTTTCCGGATATTGATACAATATGATAGTTGTATTTTAAGTTGCCATAGATGCTCTCAATACAACTTGGTAGGGATTACATTTCGATGGCAAGTGTTTCGCAAGTCAAATATTAGTCTAAGGCACCCTTACGAACTTTGAGCCATTTCTTAACTTATTAATATTGTTCAATTGTTTCGCAGAAATAATACCTATAATTCTAAATAAACAGTGTGTCAGTCCTTACTGGGATATAGACTAAATTTAATAGGTTGGTATGTTGCATTTTGATGTTGATCTGAACTTTCGCAGTGTAACTCCCATGGGTGTTAAAGCGAAAGGAAGTTAAGCTGATTTTTTAGGGACATGTTCGCCACAATCAATGAATTTCGTTGTCTATTTGTTGGTTCAGGGGTTGACATTATCTGTTTCCCTGAGACACCGTTCTCTTCTGATCTAATCGGCCAAGAAATCATTCAAAATGATCTTAATTTATTTCAAGTGGAGGGATATCAAATTTTTCGTGGTATGCCATGTATGTTTGGAATGAAATCTACGGGAGTATAAAAGTTATATGTGAGTCCCAATGCACGTTTGATAAGAACAACTTTTTCCTAGAACTATCTACTGCTGAAGACTCTATTCTTCTGGGTGTGGTCTATAGACCAGATTAATAAGACGATTAATCTAACCCAGCTTACTTAACTGCTTGAAGTGTGTCTACTTAACCGCTCCTAAATTTATCTTGGCTGTAGACTTAAACAACGATCTTCTTACTGAAAACAATTCTGTTAATTCTGTCAGCCCAACCCACCATGGTGGTAAAACTAGCACGTAAGACGTTCTTCTATGATCAGTTGCCAGCCCAATCAATCCTGCTAACATCGATGGCAATGAGCTAAATAGGAATTTGGTATCTCACTCCCCAGTCAACATCCCTTCCCTGATGTCTAAGAGCAATCCAAATACAAACTCTCAATTCATTCCCAATGAGTCGTTCGCTTTTTCCTGTATTCAACAGGTCGATGTTGTGCTTGCTTTCCATAAAATCGAATGCAGATGGAGAAGACATAATCCACACCAATTTATTAAAAATAATCTTACCAATGCTTTTTCATTTTGTTGCTCACATCTTCCTACAGATTCTTACAACGAGTATTTTTACCTCATACCCGTGCCTAAAAAACCTGAATTTCGACCGATTACAATATTTTCCTTTCCTTCGAAAGTCTTTGAAGGGATCATGCAAACACAAATTAATACGTTCTTCCATCAGTATAATGTCTTGATTTCTAAGCAATCATGCTTTCGCCCTAAGCATAGACGACAATAGTCATCGGATAATGCACATTTCTCGTACTCCTCGACTTTTAAAAAGCTTTTGACACAATCAACGATATGATTTTATGTGACAAATTTTCTAGGGTGTTCAAATTCTCAAATGCCGCCGCGCCATAAGTCTTCTGTCTTCCTACCTGGGTAGCCGTCAAGAAGCAGTTTTGGTAAATAACTCCCTATCGGATTTTCTTCCCAATCGGTGCGGTGTGCCTCAAGGATCCATCCTGGGTCCTATGTTACTTTCCTTATATACAAATGAGTTACCCTCTATTCTTTCTTACTCCACCGTTGATGTGTACGCTAACGACACCCAGCTACACCTTAGTTGTTCCCCCGACTTGGTTGATTATTGTATTAGTTGCATCAATTCCGATCTGGAAAAAATGTACAACTGGTCTAAACAGAATTTACTTCGCCTTAATGCTAATAAGTCTAAGTGTATTGTCATATCCAGGAAGTCCATTGACACCTCTTTGTTTCCTCTGATTCAAATCAAAAATGGACCTATCAAATACGTGGATACCGCTAAAAATCTTGGTATGACATTCAATAACACACTTACTTGGAATGATCACATTAAAGATTGCTTTGGCAAAATGTATGGGAACCTTCTCTCCTTATCGGCGAGTCAACAACTTACGCCCATATTTACTTATGAGTACGAAGTCTACCCTACCCAACCATGCCACATCATTGAAAGTAAAGATAATAGGACGCTTAAAAATAAACTAAAAATATTAGCAAGGTCCTCAAGTTTTGAGAAAAGAGTAAGTTCAGACTGGATGGCAATGCTACAAAATAAAGGGTTTGGGTTTGGGTAATGTCATGTTGTTTGAGTGTACTTCTGCAAGCGGGTGGGGTCAAATCAGGTTCGTTGATGTATAAAATGAATCGAAATAGATACTTGAATATTGTCACAGAAAATTATATCTTCCAAAGAAACAGTGATACGAAACTTATTGTCCAATACGTTAAAATGTTTTCTTAAAGCACCCAGCAATTGAATACACCCTACAATCACTTGACATTAACCACATTGAAAACCTTTGGTCCCCAACCTGGGAAAAAAAAAATTTGATTTCAGGTTTTCGGTAGCAAAACATCCCCCAATTTTGCCCACAAGTGGAAACTGGAGCTTATAAGCTTAAACAGCAGTGTGAATAGCATGAAAAAACAGTTGCAAGCCTCTATTTAAGGTTGAATACGGTATGTTAGAGGCTACAAATCATTGTCAACCTACTGAACTTAGTGTCTCAATATAATAAAGTTTGTCACTAGCCTTGAATAGAGGTAGTTCTTTCAAATTCTCTCAAATATTTTGCTCTGACTTTTTATTTTTATTCATCTTTAACAATAATGTTAATCGTGTCAGTCACAGATTTAAAATACCAAACATATTTATAAATTATATTTATTTATTGTATTTTGTTTATAGCAAATTAATTTTGCTGGTCATTTTGTTAATATTCGTACATACTGTCTTTGGTGAATATATTTGAAAACACACTAAAAAGCCATTAACTCATAATAAAAATCATATGCCTGAGCTTACTTTTATACTAATTAATTTTATCGAAAATTAGGAATCATATTATTCAAGTAATCTAGTGACTTCTGGATGATGTGGATTTTTGCTTTTAGCCCCGCACGATTTCTCAAGGATGAGGTTGGAAAAATCGGTTAATAAGTCATACTGCCTAAATCCTTTTTTTAACATCCGGTAGCTTCTGGGTGCCTTGTACTTCGGCTGTAGTTTGGACAGACCCCTTTATAAGGTTGTTGAGGAAAGCAAATAGGAGAGGTGAAGAGCCCGAGCTCGGTTCCACTTTTGGAACATCGTCAGAAGAATTCAAGATACGGTAACGTTTAAGTGAGTAACTACTTGAGAGCCATATTCTTACCTCTTGGTCTTGGCAAGGTGAAGGAAATGGCATGTCTTCTTCTTCTTCTGAGATGGCGTTGCAGCTCATGATGAGCTAGTGGCAAGCTTCTCTTATTTACTTGTTCTGTGCGATTTGTTTTTCCACACAAGTGAAGGGGACCTACGAACGGCGAGAGCTGAGAAGCTTTTTCAAGGCAAGTAAATAAGTAAGGATGGCATATCTACCGCGGAAAATATTTTCTTTTTTTCATAGACAACTGATTATTATATGCCACCAACCATCGCAAAAGTCTGGAAGGGAATCACTTTCAGTTCTGTACCTGGAATGTAAGATCCCTTAATACACCCGGTACGGCTAAATAATAGAAGGAATCCCTAAACTGGTATTAAGTAGACCGGATAAAAAGCTGATAGAAAATTGTGATTCCACCCAGACAAAACTTACCATTTCAAGACGTTAAGCCCCGACAAAATATTTTCGTCGTCTTATACGAACATCATTCTCTTTGTATTAAGAAAGCTCTGCAATGATCGAAACAATTGGCAGACCACCATTGTAATCTGTGGAATAAAAAAGCACCCCAGCCAAGCTTCCACAGATTTTGTTAGATCGTCAAAAAATATGTAGTTTTGCATTTTTGCTATGAAGATTATACTGGATCTACAATATGTAGGCGCATCTTTCCCATTCATATGTATGTTTTTTTATCTCGCTCATTCTTGTTTTTCAAAAACAACACAATACACTAATATGAATATAATGTTTGGCTAAAACCAAAAGATCTCCCAACTATCAAGCAAAAAATTGAGTTGCGGAATTGACTGGTTATCGTTACAACTCTTTAATATAAACTATTAATTGCGACTAAATATGTCTGAATATCGCTTTATGCCACCGAATTCATAACATTACTCCTGGGTTGACTGCATCTGATACATACTGATGGGTTCTCGCCGCTTACCGCAGAACTACTTCCATACTTTGACACTCAGATGTACACAATTAATGACGTTCAGTACTTCAAAGTTCTGTGGCTGTATCGAATTGTTGTCTTGACGTTTGATATATCAGCAGGTCGTCAAACTTTTCTGTAGTTATAAAGGATTTTCCAATGGGGACTTGACAGCTTTGAATTTAATTTGTGAACGCACCCTTTCATTAATCATCAAACTGTCATTGTCAATTTATTCAACAAATTCAACATTTTCATCATGGTAAAGTACACGAACGAGCAACGTCTGCAAATTATAAAATTTTTTTACCGAAATTCGGTGTCGGTGACCGCAACTTTAAGAGCGTTAACTCCAATTTTCGGTCGTAATTCTCGCCCTAGTAGACAGGCAATAACAAGCTTAGTGCAAAAATTTGAGTCCACGTATTCGTTGTGTGATGTTGCCGTGTCAGTGAGACAATGGGTTGGTCGAAGTGTCGAAAATATCACTGCCGTTCAGGCGTCCGTAGCAAACGATCCAAATCAGTCAATTCCACGGCGTTCTCAAGAATTGGGCATCGCTCAGACCACATTATGGCGTATTTTGCGTAAGGATCTTGGTTTACACCCATACAAGATCAAGCTGACTCAAGAATTGAAGCCGATGAACCATTTGAAGCGACGTACGTTCTCCGATTGGGCTCTGGAGAAGATGCGCCAAGATGATGAATTTCATCGCAAAATCATCTTCAGTGACGAAGCTCATTTTTGGCTCGATGGGTTCGTCAATAAGCAAAATATGCATTATTGGTCGGGTGGTTTCAACAGGATGGTGCCACAAGCCACACAGCACACGATACAATCAATTTATTGAAGCCTCTAGACTATTTTCTTTGGGGCTACGTTAAGTCATTGGTTTATGCTAACAAGCCGACGACGTTGGAAGAGCTCAGAGCCAACATTGAACGCGAAATAGCGGCCCTTTCGGCTGAAATGTGTGGCCGAGTCATCGAAAATGGGGTCCAACGAATCGACCACTGCAAACGTGCTCGCGGTGGCCATATGAACGAAGTCTAGTTCCATTCATAAATGTTTTGATTGTACTTCAAGCCGATAATAAAGTTTTTGAAATATCTCAAATGATTTGCGTTTTATTTAAAACAAAAGTTGTCAAGTCCTTTTTGGAAAACCCTTTACAAATGGAATAAGCATCGTACTGTGATTACTCACGACTATGATTGACTTACACTCAGGACACACGACATTACATTCCTGCAACCCGCCATACTCTTATAAGAAATATTTTCGAAACCACAAACTGGAGAAATAGCTGGAAGTGAGTCAACCTTTCCCTTTTTTTGGTACAAATTTACGTTCGCTAATTGAATCAGGACAGGCTTCCCTGGAATGATTATCTCCAAGGAAACATACGATCCATTCCATCGTCTTTCATATAGTTTTTGTATAACTTATGGATAGTGTAAACACACCAGCAATTGAAATGACAATATAGTCTATAAGGGTACTATTTACTGACATTTCACAAAAAAAAAAATTACGAATTAGACAGCAAACATGAGTGAACACGGATAGCATTTAGACATTTAGTATTGAAAGCTCTACAGGCACTTGACAAAGATATTGAATATAAATAACGCATAACGGCCCAGATTGCCATTGACATTGACTTATATGTATATCGCCCATGAAGATATGTAGGTCGTACGAATACTTATTCGTTTGGCTCGACACAATTCGTTAAAGAGTGTGATAAATACTCTTGATGTTTAGATGGCATCAGAAATGGCTACCTGAAACATGTACTACCTTCATCGGGTATAAAATATTTCAGCATGTTTTAAATCCCACTACTTTCCGGATAAGTGGAAAAGGACCAAAGTTGTACCGATTTTAAAACCACGAAAGCCTGCCGAGTTTCCCAGTAGTTGAAGACCAATAAGTCTACTCAGCAGTTTAAGCAACATTTAAAAAAATAATTATTTAAATTCATGTTCTAGAGTACACTAATGAAAAAAAACTTTTTCCTAACATTCGATTTAGGTTTAGACCATTTCAAAACACCTCCGATCAATGTGTTAGAATATGTAACCATGTCAAATCTAATCGTTCTGAAAGTGAATCAATCATGGCCTAACAACAAAGTTTTCTGTCTAATCGTAGTTTTCTAGTGCACATTAATACCTGTATCTCCAAAATTACCAATTACAACATGGGAGTCCCACAAGGGACTCTTTATAATATTTTTATATCTGATTTTCCCAGTTTACCGTATTGGCTTGCGGCTATCTTTGCGGATGGCATCTGCATTTATACCTTACATGAGCCCTTCCAGTATTGAGAGGACACTTATAAATGCGAGGAAAATAAGAATCAATTGTGTCAAATCCCAAGCTATCTTTTTAGTACATTTTTGGCATAATTTGAAATTTGAGATAATTGGGATCATTCAGTTAGGTACCTAGGCATACACCTGGACTCAAAATTGACTTTTAGTGACCACGTCACACAAACTTTGAAAAAAATAAGGGTAACGACTGCTTTATGATACGCTTTCATTTGCACAAAATCGACGCTTTCTTCTGACAATAAGATAATTATTTTTAAAGTAATTTTCCAAGCGATTTTAAACTAGCGATTTTGAGAGATGTCCTGTTTGGGGTGGTATGGCTAAATGTCATCTATAAAGGTTACAAGTGCCACAAAACAAAACTTTAAAAATTATGTCGGACCTACCTTGACGGTTTTCAACAAGAGATTTACATTCAACATTAAAAGGCTTAGCGAAAAATTCGCTGCTCCCTTACTGATAATCCTCTCGTTAACAGTCTTAGTTCTTGATGTTTGCACGATGTTTTACACCAGTACATTCCTTACTCTTGATATTTTTTTAAATATTAACTGCTTATTCACTTATTTATTAATTTATTTATACATTTCGTTAATAACTCCTCATCCTTGTAATATACATTTGTATTTTTTGACGTTGCATATCCTTTTCATTCCAATATTTTGTTCAATTTGAGAAAGGAGTTAGGGCTTTGAGCTCGAGTACGCCAGTTGAAATTTGCTATTTACCCACATTTTCATTATTTTTATTTCAGTGCATGTACATTTTTGAGCTTATATTTTGTTATACATATATATGTGTTCCAGAATCTGCAACATACATCATTAATAACCTGCCTTTTTTAGATGCCCTTTACGATTATAGAGTTCAGGGGGAAAGGCCGGTATAGTTTGCCTTCCCACAGAAGCCCACAGAGCACAGATTTTATGAAAAGTTTTTCAGCCTCTTTTGCTGGTAATACCGCTGCTGCTCATATCCCTTTGTTTTTGAATCCCGCTCATTGAACTTGCAAAAATACTTCCATATAAGATTGCTGATAACATAGCCGTAGTTGAGCGTGCGTTCGAAAGCAGTTTATATGCGCCGCTGTCTCGGCGACTTGCTCGTCGGACGCCTCTAGATGTTTTAATCCGTTAGGGGAGGCAGTTGATACGGACGTTTCGATACCTCTTTCTCGTAGTTCGTGGCCATCTATGGAATTATACAGAGATTGGGTCCACCATTTTTCCGCTTCTTCATTGCTGTTAAGGGAAACATCTCCAGACTTCGTAAGAGCTCGGTCAGCCCATTGAATCCGATTCTGGACCCAGAAAGTTTCACAGGCGACTCTCACTGCAGGAGAAGTGGAGTTCCTCAGTACCTGGAGTCTGCTGCGCATCAAGCAGGTCGAGGGTCTCGAAAGGTGGAGGACCCAAACCTCCGTTGTTGGTCGACGTGTGGAAATAAACTCGGAGTATCGTGCGGCAAGCGGAGCCATTTGCGTTCTGCAGCTCGAATTTGTAGGTCTAGGGTTGTACAGGCGAGGACGAGCTTATGATAAAGGCGAGGCATCAGATAGTTCTTTGTAAGCTTTCGTAAGACGTTCCAGTTCAACAGCAAAAGTACCACCAGCTTTCTTTGGTACGATTGGCCTAAAGTCGACTCCAAGATATATCCATTCTTTTGATTCTGTCAGTTAATCGACAACTGAGTCGTTGAGAAGAAGGAATCGTGCAGTATTAAGGTCTTTCATTTTCTTGTTCCTGCCTGACGGGACAATCTACAAAGCGGTACACTTGGCAGTATTGAACAAGAGCCCAAGTTTCTGAGCCTCTATCTCTGTGGTCCGTAAAAGTTTCTACATTCCTTTCTCTGTGCTGGAAATAAGGATGGCGTCATCTGCTACAAGCAAGGCGTTGATCCGTAAACTATTTAGTCCGTACCCTATATCAACAGATAGGGTGCAAGTGACTTCATCCAGAACGAAGCAAAAAACGAAAATGGGCAGAGGGTCACCTTGACGCACTCCTTTGGAGACTAAAATGGGTTCTTATGTATTCCAATTCACTTCGTGTACAATTGAGCTGTAGTTATACGAGTTGGTCAACTAGTTGACTAGACCTGTTTGAAGGCCTCTCTTTTCCAGTATGGCGCCAATTGCGCTATGACTGATGCTGCCATGATGGAGACAACATGGAGCTCCCTCCGCCAGCGCTTGGCATCGTCTAGGACAGCAATATTTGCCGCACATCATCTAAACACCGCTGGCGGACGTCGATCAAGCTGTAAGCATGAAGGCGCGAAGCCAGGATTTTATGAAGGTGGCGGACAGCATCAGATGATATGCTGATAGGCCTAAAATCCGCTGGACTGACACTCATGTTTTTTTTTTTGGGAATAAAAATGGTTCTTCCGCTCAACATTTCCTCAGTAAACCATCCTATCTTCAAAATCAGGTTGAAAAACAGTGTTTGGATCGCCTGAGAGACTCTTTTCCATCGTCTAGATGTCAAACCGTCAATACCAGGTGCGGTGTTAACGGTAAAATTGGTAATGAGGTGGCAGAGATGTACAAGATCGGGGTTAGGCCGATTCACCAAAGTCGTGTGGTATGGTGTCGATTCGGACGAAAAGATGGGACCCTAGAAGTCAACCATACGGTGCAGATCTGGGATCTGCGACTCATTCACCATCCAAAATTTATTTTGGTGCCCTGTCAACACTACGTTTAAACAGATTCCGCATTATCGCGTATTCTCTCCTCGTCTCCACTTTGGGATATTAACTTTGGGTGGCACCCGTTCGCGCCGAAAGGTGGAGGTGGAAGTGGAGGTGGAGGTGGAGGTGGAGATTGAGATGGAGGTGGAGAGACGTGACTGGCTGGAGCCGGCGAGTTCAAAGGACTTGTGAGACCGGCAGTCTGAGGCCTCTGCCGGAGATTGCATATTCTTTTAGTTTCCATTGTGCGCTCACAAGAAGTAACGCAGAGTTCCGGGCCCTATGTTAATATGTTCGCTTCCTCCTAGGGAAATTCGTCATCACCCTCAGGCAGGAGGTCAGCTTGGTCGAAAGGCCCGATGACGAAGTTCGCCATGCAACAGTTAGTCCACCTGACCTCGAAGGGCTTGACTTGATCAGCGTACATGAAAAGGTAGTGCATGACTTGGTGCAGAGAGACTATATCTCGACTCACTACACTAGACTAGATTATATTGGGCGCCCTGTAGTAACCTGACTTAAGAGAGTCATAGTTACTCCCGCCAATGTTGTAATCTTTCCTGGTTAGCTTTTGGTTCAAGAAATTGTTCCTAAGGTAGCCAACTGTCTCACCTCGGCAACATAAAAAATGACAGAAATGCGACGGCCCACGAGGCGCATTGTATGTTGGATTGTAATGTAATGTAATGTAATTGTACGGCTGTTACGGCTAAGGTGAATGCAGGCAGATTCGACAAAATCTGCCTCATTTCTCATTTACATTATGATATGCCATACAAGTGAAGATCTGAAAGCGTGAATACTCTGGTATGTATGTTTGCAACTGTGTGCCTAAACCTACTAATAGCCACCCATTTGCTTCAGGATTGACCCAATTGTTGTGAATTATCATTACAGTACCCATATTCATACGAAATTCTCGACAAACATTTCTGCATGTTCATACATATCGCAATAAGATACGTATACTATAGCTTGTGCTACCTTTGTTAATTCATATATTCATATGTATATGCTAGGTTAAGCCTTATAAATGAAAAGTTATCCAATTTCACTCGTTCTCCCAATCTGATCCATGTCTTTTATTTTTATTCTGTAAAAATAAGCCAATAAGTGGCACTTCTTACAAGTGCAGCCTTCATTCGTTGGAGCTCGTTAGTGGAGCTCGTTTTCCTCGCAACCATCCTCTGTCATCAATCGTATCGATAAATTGGGCCAAACAAATATAAATGAAGAACGAAAATAAATACTTTTTTCCATTTACAGTTCACTCCGCCTTTCCCTCTTCGACCTTTCGTTCGTTATATTGTATCTATCCAGTTCGGTTTTGTTGTGCTCCCATCTGAAGGATCCTACGAAGCCAAAAAGTTACCAAACAAAGGTTTTAAATGACAAACTGAGTGCGCACTTGCAAGGACTAAAAGTATATGAAGTGGCCAAGTACTTGCGATAGATATCCTCATACTCGTATCCAATAAATGAAATTGAATTCTTTTGCAACAGGGGATATGCGCTGTAGTAAATCCTGCTCGTTCTTTTGGTTTATTTTTTTTATTTTTGCCTATTCGGATGACGGGATATATGTATTTCTGGATGCATCTCGAATTGTGTAGATTGAAGTCGTTCAGCGTCGACAGATACAATTGAATTGAAGCGCTGAAGGGAAATATATTATTATCTCTGAAGATAGCACTGGTCAAGAATATAACCACTTTTATTGAAATGAAAATTTTATATTCATGCATTAATATTGTTTTCTTTTCAGGTATCCTCCAGTGAACCGGAATACATACCGGCGGGTGACAATTTAATAGCATCCCGGTTGAGCTTAAAACTTCAGTTACAGGCCATTCATTTTATGGCCAACAACCCATCAGCCGATGGCGGCAGTTTCGGACGCAGCAATCAAATGATGTTGAATTCACTTCACAACAATCAATTGGGCAACGGAATGCAATCAGGCGGAAGTCTAGTCTTGCGTTGTACTGCTCAAATCGGAGACTTGTATCAGGAGTACAAGGAAATTGAATTGGGTACGCCACAAAGAGATCCGATTCCTGCACGAGGTGAGTTACCCTTAAAGATACTTAACAAATTAAATAAATATTATGACATGTCAAAGGATTTAACTGTTCACTAACTATCTCACGGTGTCTTCTCAAACACACCCTGTTCCCGTTCTCTTTGTTTCTTTGTCAGCAAACCAATGTCATATGGTGACTGTTCCATTGGTCTCAAGCACGCCCCTACATTGGCATGCGTCTAAGTCATCTTCAACTTCACAAACGAGTGGAATTAGCTTTGCTCTACTTTTTGCCTTTATCCGTACACTCGTTAAAGCATCGTTCCATCGTTGTGGTATCATTTCAAAAATGCTTTGAAACACAGTACAAACGTATGAACACGAAAGAGTATACTAACGCTCCTTCCTGTTTCTAATTCAAAGCAATACAAGGGAGAATCGAGGAAAATGAAAAAGAGAAGCAACCATCTGACTTCCATGATGGATTAATGTGACCATTACAAAGACCAAATGAGCATTGTTATGTCACTCGAATGAATGTTGATAGGGGACCTAATGTCTGTAGTTTTTTTCCCCTCCCCATCCCATTTACAATGACGTTTTATAAAAGCGGAAGACAGCAGACAGAACTAGTTTATTTGCTCGGGGTCTAGAGTTGTACACATATACATATATGTATATATATATCTGGCTTAAAGTTGGATAAAAAAGTTTCGAAATAGTTCTGTGTGTGTTTTTAATCTATCCATTAATAGATGAAACGGGCTGCTTTGCGCAGCTTATTGCGCCTGAATTCCTTTAAATCCCATTTCAAATCTGTAAATATCAACGAAATTTCATAGTATGCACTAGATGCATCCATTTACTTGATGAGTATTTAAGCTTACGACATTACTACCTTCAGGAAGTGATCGGCGAAGTCTGTAAAAGGTTAACTACAATATCTTGACTAAGCTAAAGTGCTAACCAGAACTACCTTTTCATGGACGGTTCGGATATAAATTGTCTTGTAATGAGAACGCTTTGAGAGCTTCTACCCTATTCAAAATGAAAAACCCACAAGGATATTGGTCAGCTAAACCCCAAATATTAAATTGGGATCGAACTCTGGAATCCTGAATATTTTGTCAGTAACTCAACACAAAAAATACTTATGGGAAATTTAAAGACTGTCAAACGATTGGACTATATAAAAACCAACTACAACAGTCAGGAAATCGACGCTGGTCTGTTCTGTTTAGAATATTAGTGACTACCATTGAAATCACCTTTAGCCCTATACGCCCCACTATGAGCGCTGCACAGCGTATATTTTAGTGCATTATTGTCTTCGGTCACAAGTGACTTAACGCCTTATTAGCTTATATGTAGTGGAAAAAAAATTATTGTTTTTTTTTTATTAATATCGATAGCCATTTCATCTTACCATATTTCGGGCACTTCTTCTTCTTCTTAGATGGTGCTACAGTCCGATGTGAACCTGGGCCTCAACCAACAAGCGTCTCCAGCTTGCACGATCTTCTGCCAGTGCCGCAATCCCACCTGTGTGCGCCACATTCGATTCGGCCATCCTCTACTGCGTTGTCCCTTGGATTGGATTCGAAGACTCTAAGGCTCGGAGCTGTGTTGTCAATTTGCTCCACATAGCCTAGCCGTCTTAGACGATGGATCCGGAGACATCGTACTAGGCCAATGTGGCTGTACAGCCCGTACAGTCCGTCGTTGTATCTTATCCTCCACTATCCGTTTATATAAACGGGACCATAGATTGAACGCAGAATTTTCTTCTCGATGCGACTAAGGCTATCCTCATCCGTTTTCATTCAGATCCAGGCCTCTGCGCCGTAAAGGAGAATCGAGATGATCAGTGATTTATATAGAGCTACCTTGGTTTTTCAAGAGAGGGCTCTACTTCTCAAATGCCTTCTGAGACAAAAGAAGCAGCGGTTGGTAAGAGTAATTCTGCGTTTGATCTCTGCGCTGGTGTAGTTGTCACTGGTCACTAGTGAGCCAAGATAGGCGAAGTCCTTGCAAATTTGTGGCCATTTATTGTGACGTTCTGGCCAAGACGTCGGTGGTTTGCGTCTTTTTTGTATGACAGCATATATTTGGTTGTACCCTCGTTCACCGAAAGACCCATTTAAGCCCCTTCTGCTTCAATGCTTTTGAACAACTTATTGACGTCTCGTTATGCTCGCCCAATTACGTCGATATCATCCGCGTACGCAAGCAATTGCGCAGACTTGAAATAGATCGTACCTCTTGTGTTGGCCCGTGAGTCTCGTATAATATTTTCAAGCACGATATTGAAAAAGTTTCATGACATTGTGCCACCTTGCCTAAATCCATTTTAACATTGAAGGTTAAAAATTGATAAAAAGATGGTGTGTGTCGATTTGGAGTTCTCTTAGAACTCTTAGTCTTCTCCAAGACCTGCTGTAGTGTGAATATTTGGTCATTTGTGGGTTTACCTGAAACCTATCAGATTATCCACCAAGTCTTTCAGGCATTCATACAGTACGGCAAGGAAGATATTGTACGCGATATTAAGCAGACATTATAATCGGCGCCATTATAGGGGTCTCCTTTCCTATGGACTGGGCAAACGATGCTGAGATTCTATTTGTCGGGCATGCTTTCCTCCGACCATATTTTATAGATGAGCTGGGGCATGTGCCTTACCAACTCATCTCCAACAGCTTTAAATAGCTCAGCAGACGTCTGCACCCGTTAGTTTGTTTCAGTTTTGTAAGTTTTAAGCTTCGAAATAATAGGCTTAATTTCATCTAGGTCAGGTGGAAGGAATTCTCTTGTATCTTCATCCTTTATGGATGATTCTGCCTGACAACAGTATGAGATCTATCATCGCCAATTTACAGTCTACAGAAGTGGTTTTTCCATATTCTCAGCATCAACTGTGACTCTACTACTACTAGCCTGTCTTCATCCCTACAGGCTTCTGCTCTGAATTTATAGCCCTAGCATGTCGATTTACTTTCTCGTAAAAGTTGCGAACGTCATTCCTGTTCTTTTTCTCCTCGATCTCTGATGCTCTCTGTTTTTCTTCCTTAAAAGCGTGTGTTCCTCTCTCCTTTTCTGCTCGTAGAGCTCACGAGCGGCTCTCGTTTTTCTATGTAGGCGATTTGCTTTGCCACATGGGCTTGTTCGCATTGCTCATAAAACCAGGGGTTTTTTGATATCCTCATTCGTACCTTGGCTACAACAAGCTAGTGATTCGAGTCGATATTGGCTCCTCGGAAGGTGCATACATCTAGGATGGTAGAGGCGTGTCCGGCGTCGATCGCAACGTGATCAATCTGGTTGATGGTCAACTGATCTGGTGACCCTCAGGTACCTTTATAGATGTTGAGATGTGGAAATCGTGTGCATGCTACAAGGACCCGTTTACTTGTGTAAAAAACAAATCGCGCACAACATACTTAAGTGAATGAGAGAAGCTTGGCTCTGGCTCTCCGTGAGCTGTAACGCCATCTATGAAGAAGGAGAAGAAGAAACAAACTACTGAAAGAAAGAAGAAACTGCACCCAGGTAGGAAATATTGATTGGAACGACATCTTCATCAGGCCTGGAACTTTTCATCTGACCCTCTTATTTGGCTTCACCTTTAATGTCGATGGTTGGCTGGGCTTAGCCCATGCTTTTCATTATCGTAATGGATCCGTGATGTCGAAATTCCTTCATCGATAAGTTAAATAAGGGTTCAAAAAATGTTTATAAGCTTCCATTAAAATTCGATGACAACGATAGAAACGCTTTTTTTCTTATTACAGTAATGAAGTGTAACTTACCCCCCAAACAAGTTGTTCGATGAAATACGAAGTGTTGTTTTTTACTCCGGGTGAATATCTATTTAAGTATCTACGAAAACATTCAGGCAATATACAATACAATATACAAAATGTAAAATGCGCCAAAATTCTTGGAATGCTAAATATTACTTTCGACCGGACTGTTATTAAATAATCATTAGAGAAATTGTTGCAGATGTCGGGATTGTAATTGGTTCAATCAAAGTGTTTCCCCACATTTATGACACTGCTCGACAAAATGTATCACGAGTTTTCGCAACAAGCTCAAACGATAAAAAATATTGCTTTCCATCGCCGCTTAGATAAGGCAATCGGCAGATTTACCGCAAAGAAGTGTATTATATTGAACCCCGATAATGCGCGTACTCACTTCATTTCCAGTTTGTCAATATTTTGCCAAAACCGATATTGTAAGGATACCTCAACCTCCATAATTCTTTTCTTTTGCTGATATTAAGAATGATTTAGACTGTTTGAGAAAGATATGGTGGGTGAAATATTTTTGACGCCGATTTCAGGCCATGTTGGGGTCTCCATTAAACGTTGATGTTTGTTCCTGGGAAAACTAAGATACCTCGAGTGAGAGACATACACAGTATGATCAATATGGCTATCATACATAATCAGAAGAATAAATCCGGTTTAAGGTGTATGGTAGGAACCTCTTCAAAACCCGCTCAAAGATGTTTTCCGTGAATTGTATTGATATAAGATTCATGTTGCCGAAAGTTGCCTTGGTACCGATTATTACGAGATATCCGCTTACTTGCTGAAAGTTAGTCGCCATAGCATATACCGCAGATTTAGATAATAATTTTTGTCTAAAATATCTGAACGTCTCCAAATCGTAGTTTGATATTTTTGTCTTTGCCTAACTTATTAATAGACAGCCATTTGCATTCCACCCCTTTAAAAACCATCCTTATCATGTCTGTCATAGTACATGCCTAGTAATCTCATACTCACAGAACGAATCAAAGTAGTGAAAAATCACTACAGGAATGTTAAAAAAATCGTGGAAGCGTATTGTAAATTTCGTACTGCTGTTGGTCATCATCCTGCCCGTCTTGTAGAGCTACAGATAAATTAATTAGCCTAAACTAATAATGAATAGGTCAGTTGAAAATATTGCCACCGTCTGTGAGAATGTGACTGTGTATGTAAATTTCGAAGCGATCAGAACAACTGGGTTTGGATAGAGCCATTTAAGAACTTGGAAGTACAGACAATAAATCAAAAGTATTAATAATAATAAAAATTCGAATGTCTCGATTATCTAAAAAAACGTACTTTTTTTCCAAAATTCTTTACAAATCTAATAGTGTACAGTATTTAAAAAAAAAATTAATTAATGTCCCAAAATGAAAGTGCCACTATCTAATGTGTCTGCATTTTGCGCGCAGTTACCGTCCGATGAATCCTCCTTTTTTTAAAATTGTGTCGCACACCCTGTTTGGCATTGAGCTTACTAATTTTTGAATTGTTTCTTTTTTGAATTTTTTGCCAACTGTCCATAATTGCGCTCTTACGCTCAAGAACGTTGTTAAATTGCCGTCTTCCAACATACATAAGTTTTCAATTGGGTTCAACTCTGGCGAACGTGCTGGCCATAACATAATTGGAATATCTTTTTCGGAAATGGGATGTTCCATACCAACCAAAGGCGCCTTTTTTTTTAATCACACTAGTACTGGGCCCATCCGTCCGGCCTGTCTAAATTGAATTTTTTTTCGTCACTCCACACAATTTTTCTCCATTCTTGATCAAATGTTATGTGCTTTCGACCACAGTCCAATCTGGTCGTCTTATGCTGTATAGTACGAAGAGAGATAGTAAGACCAGACGCCTTTACAAATCTTTGAACGGTGGACATGCCAGGACATGCTGCAGCACGTCGAATACTGTTTGTGGAATTAGACAATTCCCTGAAAAAGTGCCTTTTCTGGTGATTTATTAATGCGGGCGGACGGCCTGATTACTTTTTTGTGCCATACAGAGTCCCCAATTTCTTAAAATTTCGAATGAAGTGATGGGAACGATTTAACTGCTTTCCAATTTCACACGTAGAGTTGCCACTTTTCAATAATTCAATTATTTGACCTATTTGAATTCAACCAACGACTTTTCTCTTCCCGTCTTGGCAATGTCTACTTAAACGCACAATTATCGACACTGATCGAGAGCAAATCATCGCTATTCATACAGTCTATACAGGAGTATAGATTGTAGATTTTTTTTTTTATATTTAAAGGAAGAAAACAGGTGCAGTTGGAGTTTGGCTCTCTCTTTATAGGACGCTATATTTGTGTGTGTTTGCTCAAATGACTGCAAATAACAGTTAATATTTTGAAACAGTTGGATTTTGGGTATTATTTTGAGTATGCTTCGAAGAGCTGGGTAGTTTTTTCCCGAATACTTAATCCTTAATGGCCTGTATATTTATAAGGTCCTTTTGACACAATAACTAAAGCCAGCAAAACAGGCATAGTGCGGTACTTTCGCTAACTACAGGAACACAAATAATCATAATTTTTTACACAAATATTTTTCCGAATATTGAGGTAATCATATGGTCGACTTCGAAAACCCGGGGCAACAATTGTAAGAACCAATTCATGAGCAACGAGTAAGATGGGTTGATCTTTGGCCATTTTTTTTTTCGAAAAAAAAACTCTGAAGCGTCTGTTTCAGATAATGGATGCTTTACCGAACGATGTTGGTGGACTTTCTTTGCCTAAAATTAATACTATCCACGGAGACGCTACACAGGAGAGTGCTACACAGAACTGGTGGAGCAATGGCAAAATGAATTGCTTAATTTCCTATACGTCGGAGTGACCGCCGAAATCATACTTTAGTCTAAAAAGAAAATCACGTTTCATAACCACGTTGCAATTTCTACTTAACTTTACATAAGATCTCTTGTTCGATGACTCTGTACGTATATCGTAGGGCGCACTATGAAAGGTATTTTCTACGAAGGAAATTAATTTTTGTTCAAAAAAATGTCTTGCGTCTTCAATTTAACAGTTAAAGCCAATTCAAATTCCCTTCGTCCTATCTTTTGCATTGTGCTTAATAAAAATTAAAAACAGATATTTCTGCACAAGTTTTTAATCACGAGATAGTCAGTTTTATTGCAGTGAATATAGTGTAGTAAATTCTTCTGTATAAAGCTTAGATCATTATAGACATTTCATTTCGAAGTTGAACTATATGAAAAGTAATTAAAACAAAGTTTAAGACGTCAGTTAATTTTCCAGCTTCAAAATCAACCCATAAGTGAAAGTTCGACTGTTTACTACCCCATAAATAACGTTGTATTCAATATTGCGCCAAATTTTGTTTTTATTTTATTTATTTAAAAAACATCATCACTTCAACTCAACCTCGTTTTATTATTTCAGTAACACTATCATCCGGGTCCGGTTTAAAAAGTTTCTTCAACCTGTATTTCTCGTCGTCATCATCTTCACCATCATCCGTGGAGGCAAAGTTGCTGGCAATAAGTATAGCCTCGGGGGTAATCGGAAGTTTTCACTGGCTTCAGTACAGGTGCAGATAGTTAAATTTAACTTTGAATAACTTAAATTAATGCGAAATTGAAAACTATGTTCAAATGTGAGTAAATATTATTTAAAATATTTTTAAGACGAACAAAAAACCAAAAGAAAGAAAAATGATAAAAAAAAAACTCTAAATAAAAATTACGCTGAGGAACTTAAGTGAAGCAAGATTTTGTGAAAGAAAGAAAATAAAAATATTTATATATTAAGTTATATGAAGAAAGATAAATTATTTTTTAGTAATTATGGTATTGCATGGTACTAGTCGAGGTATTTAAATAGAAGTTTGGAAACGCTTTTTTACGTAGATAAATTATTCCGTTAAATGTTTAAGATAGTTTGTATGCGTAATAAATGTATTTGCTTTCAAACTGTCGCACTATTCAGATCCAGAAGTTGTCAGGGAATATTCAGTTTTTCCTTAAATTTAGTAATAATATTTTTTATTAAGTGAAAAAATCTGAGTGGTGAATTTATAAAATCCCATTTTGTAATAAAAAAAAGTAAATAATATCTTTCACAATATTTAATTTGTTAGCAATAATTTAAGTCCACATAATCCTTTTTTCGTTCTAAACATATGGTTTTTATACTGCAAATTAAAAAAAAAAAATTCTCCACATAAAAAAACATTTTACGTGTTATAAACGCATATTGAGTTACATAATTGTATCTATTAAAAACTTAATAAATTCACTCATGCTTTTACTTCAACAAAAATTTAATAAAATCAATTTTCCTAGCCAAATTGTTTGTAAATATCTTCATTCGCTTTAAGTTTTATCGTCGTATGTCACCGAATTTATTTCATTCGCATATTGTATCTGTTTACATTCGTAAAATAATAACATTTAATAATAAGCAACAAGAAAAACACATGATATATGTTTTGCGATAAAAATAATAAAATGTATTAATATTTATTATTGCCTTTAAATGAATTTCTACCAGAATCTAGTTGATATATTAGTATGTAAGATACATAAACCCAAATATGTATATATAAATATCAATGAAAGAGCAACAAAAAAATAAAAAGTTTGAAATCAAAAACCAACATACATTCAGTTAAGATGAGCCATAAAACACATTATATAGAAACATTTCTAAGTTTATTTCTATATAGAAAAATGTATAAAAAAAATTATTATATATTTGTTAAGAATAAGCACAGTTTCAAAAACCAAAGGTAAAATTATTAAAACGCAAAACATACATATGTGTATCTGAATTTGAGATAACCAAAGAATTAATAGTGTAATAATTTATGTTTCAATAAAAAACCAAATAAATTGATTGATAAATCAAATTCGAAATAAAAGTTTAAAATACGCTGTAGATTGCATATTTTATATTGGTTTTGATTTTGTGATAAAGATATGACTGAAAAGACTGAATTCTCAGTCTTGAGGACGATAAGTATACAACATGGGTTACTACGCGATTGTGCTGGCCTTTGCCGTTTTAGACAACGTTTCCTTCTTACAGAAATTGCAACATCTGAGTAAAACCTACATATATTTCTGCGGTATCAATCCTTGAATTCATTATGAAAATCGGGGATCTCCTCGCCTAAATGACTTTGAACATAATACGTGAGGTGATCTAAAAGTAGAGATTCAATTTCTTGACCTGTTTGGAATTTGATTCATCCTCGAAATGTCGATTCGTTCATTTCTTTTGCTCGTCGGTTAACATTCTTGATATCCCACGCGCAAAGACCTTTTTCATATGCAATTCGTTCCCAACGATTCTTTGAATGCTGCCATACGATATTTTTTTTTTTGTTAAATAGGGGGCTAGTGCTAACAGATAGCATAGAGCATTGCGACCAGACTAGGACTATTGTGTCTGCTATCCAATTAGACGAGAAGTTCTTCTACTGTCTTAATAAGTCTGAGGATGTCCCTCGTAGGGACTGGACTGATCCCTCAGGAGTCATGATTTTTCTTAGGACGACACGCTTCCTAAGATCCCTGCCATCTTACCGCACACTCGCATAGTATGTGCTCTGCAATTTCCTCGTCCTCTAGTCAGTCCTCGGTTTCAACTGAAAGGTTAATTTTGTTAAGAACATCTTCTTAACAAAAGAAAGATGTCTCAGTCTACAGGGAGCAACTGAGCGAAATACTCTGCGGTATGCCAACAGTATGTGTCTGTATTCAGCCATTAAGGAAGTAGCCGAGACCACCTTAGGCTATCTACCACCCCCAACAAAAAACCCATGGTACGATGGAGAGCGAACTACAGCGAAAAACCAGGGCAGCACAAGAGGAGTACCGAGGTAGAAGAAGGCAGGAGAAAAAACTACTGCGACAAAAGAAAAGAATCTTCGCGGCCTCCCAGCTCAAGGATATCGGGAGGTCTAGGGATAAGCACAAAATTCGAGCCTTCTATAAGAAAGTCAAAGGCCTTGCAGGAGGTTTCAAGAAAAGCACCCAGGCTTTTTGAAACTGCGAGGGTAATCTTGTCACCAACTCGCAGGGAATAGTGGATGTACTTAAGCAGCATTTCCAGCAGCTGCTTAACGAGCATGACCGAGAGAGAGTGGTAGGAACCGAGGAAATCCCAACTCCAGCCGCTGAAGTAGTCTTCCCACCCCGCATCGAAGAAGCTATTCACAAACTGAAGAACAACAAGGCCACAGGCTCAGATGGCTTGCCAATCAACGAGTTTCAAATGGATACACACCATCTCTTCATCGATTTCAAAGCCGCATACGACTGCATTCATCGTAAACAGTTGCTTGATGCGATGGCGGAATTCGGGATCCCAGGAAAACTGATCCGATTGTGTAGCGACACGCTACAAAATACGCGATGCACAATGCATATGAGATCCGGCATAGAATCGCCTTTGGCAACCGCTGCTACTTCGGAATGTCCAAACAACTTGGGTCAAAACTCCTCACTCGAAGAACCAAAGTCATACTTTACAAAATGCTCATACTGCTGTACGGAGCCCAAAGACTGCTGAGCGGAACGTCTGTAGTTCAAGTCTGTCCATATCCAAGAACAATTCCTATACAAAAAAACTGTGCAACAACATCAGTTGTGAACGAGAGATGATCAAAAAATGCCGACGAAGGCATAACAATCGCAGCATAAGATCACTTCAAAATTCATACTCTGTGTGTCCATTTCCAATAGAACACCTTAATGGCATGTAAACAAAACAGTTACTGTAAACTACAACCAATGCGACAAATTGAGTCGAATCTCTTATCCTATCTAGCACAACCACCCCCGGAGAGTAGTGAACGAACATCTTCGACACAAACCATCTGCACCCCGTCCAGGTTGTGTGATAAACACCATAAGAGCTCTTGAACCTGTACGAACCCTATAAAAAACAAAAACAAAAAAGCTGGACGAGAAGCAGGACAGCGGAGCTGATTTTGGATTCTTTCGAAAAAAAAACTCTGCGCCAGATATTTGGTCCTGTCTGTGAGGACTATGAATGGAGGAGAAGACATATCCGCGAACTCTACGAGCTATACAAAGATGTGGATGTACTCCGAAAAGCAAAGATCCGTCGACTACACTGGCTTGACCACATCGAGCGCATGAACACCAACCCCGACGAGGATCTTCGACTCCCAGCCTCCTGGTTCGAGAAGAAGAGGAAGAAAGAGGAAGACCGAACCTCCGGTATAAAGACCAAGTAATCGCGGATGTTGGACAACTTGACCTTATCAACTGGAAGCAGCGTGCCCGGGCCCGTCAGGTATGGAAGGCAGCCATAGCCCCGGCTCAGATCCTCCATGGATCGTGAGCCTGTTAAATGAATGAATGAAATTATATGACTGCAGTGTCCCGAAAGGTAGCTTCTGATATCGACTCTATTATATTTGCGAATATTGGGCGTTTGTTCAGGGGCCATATGAATCCCTTCGATTGTCGGAGTCCTTGAACGCTGTTCCAAAAGTGCAAGTGTTGCGATTTTACATAGTGACCTTTCGCTGGAATTTTTCCTAGCGAGTTTGACCTTTTGTTTTGTGCCTTGCAGAATTTAGGCGCTGCCTGGCTGTGACCCAATGGTCTATATGTCCGGACCGATCGCACTACGTAGGGCAACTCTTTTAATAAAAAGGTGCAGTGGAGTAATTCTGATCTGTCGCGTTTGGGTGGCTTTCGGGCAAGCTGGCAAGGCACATGTAATGCCGAGACATTCTAGCCTCTGAAAGCGTTGAAGTTTAACTATTGTAGTTTTCTGTTCAACTTTTGTCCACCATGCAGCAGACGCATAAATTATGATAGGTCTTATTATCGCGGTATATTACCAGTGAACTACCTTAGGTTTCAATCCCCAGGTTTTACCGTAAGTGCGTCGATAGGCCCACAGTGCCTTAGTCGTCTTTGCAAGTTTGCTTTTGATGTTGGAATTCCAGTAAAATTTTTGATCAAAGTCAATACCTAGATATTTGACTTCTAAAATCCCAATGGATGTACGGTTTAGGGAGATGGGGCAGGGTTATATTTTCCTCCTTTTGGTAAACGGGACTAATCTTATTTGGGTTTAACGATAAGCCCTCTCTGCCACACCAGTCAGAGATAAATTAAAGCGCCAGTTGCATGCGTTCACAGGGAGAAATTTCGCATTAACTTGTAACAATAACTACAAATTCATCGGCGTATCCGATGACTTCATATCCGAGGTTGGTTAACTTGTAGAGTAGGTCGTCGATGACTATCGACCAGAGAAGTAGTGAAAGGACTCCACCTTGCGGACACCCTTTAGCTGCCGATACTGTCACAGAGACCTCTCCGGATGTAGCTGATATAATACGGCTCTCAAGCATCGCTCTGACCCAATGGTTAGTGGGGTGGTCTACACCTCTCCGGGACAGTGCAGTGGTGATTGAGTTGTAGCCAGTATTATCAAATGCCCCCTCAATATGGACGAAGGCGCAAATTGCGATTTCCTTGCGTGTGAATCTATTTTCCACATGCGCTACCAAGTGATGCAGTGCATTCTTAGTAGATCGTTCTTTGCAGTTTGCTTATTTGGATGCAGAGGTGTTTGATTTTCTAATATATCTCTCATATGAAGCTGTATCAGTTTTTCCATTGTTTTTAGTAAGAAAGGCTGATAGGGCGATAGGATTTAGGTTGTTCACTTGGTTTTCCAATCTTAAACTTGACCTAAAGAGAGCTATCAATGGTGCTAGAATGATGTCTAGACCTCTCTGGAGTGGAGGCTAGCAAGAAAGACACCGTCTTTACCTTGTAGGCTTTAAATGAGCCAATTACCCATTTAACTCTATCAGGGCTGAAGAGTCTACCAAAGAGGCTATTTGTTCTACTATCCATGTAATTTTCGGACGAATCTCCACACTTATCAAATATACACCGATGTAATCGTGGGAATAGCAACTTGGGACAAAAGACGTGTTGCAGCATGGGAACACACAAATTGGGAAGTCAGTCTTGGGTGACGAGCGAGACAATCAATACGTTGTAAGCGGTTAAGCATTAATTGGTAATTCATGTTTTATTGAAAGACGATGGGTTGGGTTGGCCTTGGGCCGGCGTTCGCTCCGTTGACGGAGTCCTCTCCAGAATTGAAGGGGGCGGACTATGTCTCTAAACCTGAGTGATACCGATCTACAGAATCTGCGGCGCTCGGGCTCGCATAGCGCGACATGGGGTTCGTAGAGGAATCGCCGTTCCACGGAATTGCGACCCACGTGGTAGACTAGCGGTCTCATATCGATCTAAATACAGGAATACATCTGGCGGGACGAGGTCGTTAAGGCGTACTCTGTCGTGGTATAAGTCATTGGGGTAGTAAGCTCCGTATATCAGGTACTTTCTAACCGAGCTGATTGTATGTACATGTGTACTGAATTCCAATTCCTCATAAGTGGACTCACAGTTTAAAATCATGATCAAATCACGACTCACTATTCGCCCGTTATTGTGTCATGTTCACTCTAACTTTAAAGGGTGGCCATCTAGTGGTTTTTTTCTTAAATCATCGCTCGAAGCCTTGACAGCAAGTCAGTATCATACCTCCGCGGAACGAAATGAATCGCTATACGCTTGAACAATATTGGGAATTATTGAAAACTTATTTCCAAAGTGAGTGCTGTGCGTTTTTTAAAAAGAAGTTTTGGCCGAAATGAAGTACACACCGTAAGTTGTGTACACAAGTTCGTACGGTATGCACAGATGAGAATGTGGCTGCTATGGGCGAAAGTGTGAGACTCAAATCACGAACATCAACTCGCCATCGATCTCAACAGTTCAATATTTCACGCACTAGCTTGAGGAGAATTCTGCACACAAATCTCGTATTATTCGCTTACACGGTCCAATTGACTCAGCAATTGAGGGCGCGCGACCATCCGCTTCGTTATCGCTTTGCAGTTTGGGCCTTAGAGCAGCTTGAATTGCACAATGATTTTCATCTCGGCAGCGGCGTTAACAAACAAAATTGCTGCATCTCAGCTCGGAAAACCCCCACGTTATTGTCGAGAAGCCAATTCATCCACAGAGAGTGACAGTTTGGTGCGGATTGTGGAGTGGTAGCGTCATTGGACCATTTTTCTTCGAAAATAGCGCTGGGAACAACGTTTCGGTCAACGGTCTGAGTTATAGAGACATCTTAACTTTTTTTTTACTGAAATTGAAGACATGCCACACAGCCCATGCCACAATTGATCTTTCGCGCACCAAATTCCCAAATAGTGTTATCAGCCGTCTTGGCGATGTCAATTGGCCGCCTCGGAGCTACGATTTGACCCCTTTAGACTTTTTTTTTGTTGGGGAAATGTGGACCGATATTATGCCAAAAATCCGGAAACGATTCAAGCACTTAAGGCCAATATCATCCAAGCAATCCGTGAGCTACCGCCCGAAACCATCAACAAGGTCTTGGAAAAGTGGGGTAACAGAATGCGCTACTGTGGAGCCAGCCGAGACAGCCATTTGAACGATGTTGTATTTAATAATAGATGGGAATGTTCGTTCTTATTAATGGAGCCATAACACATGAAAAAAATTTAATTTTGTTAATTTTATTGCACTTTTAAAAATAAACTTGTATTTGGCCCCCTATATGACCCACGCTCGACAACTTGTCAAACTAATAAGAGAACTGTAACTAGTCTGAGTTAAAATATGAGAAAGATACAGCTACTTTAATCCGGAACTTTTACAAGAGCTTGGTCCATTATGTGAAGAAATTTGTGAAAATATTTCGCAGTAAAAAAAGAGAAGAACAGTTGATAGTAAATTTGTAAATAATGTTGCAAAGGTGAGCAGATTGATAAGTCTATAGGTGGGAGCTTGCTTGATTTGTTATAAATTGAAAATACTACATGCGAGCGCCTGTCTCTACATTGCGGTGTGAATCTGGGGCTCAACCAACAAGTATCTCCAGCTGGCACGATTTTTTGCCATTTGTTTTCAGTGCCGCGCTCCCAGCCCCCTTAGAACCAGAAGGGTTCTGCTACTTCGTCACTCATGGTTGGATTCGAAGAATCTTCGGTCCGGAGCTGAGTTGCCAATTCATGCTACATGGCCTCTTCTTCTAAGACGATAGGTCAGGACACTTCGTACTGGGCCGATGTCGCTTGTATCTTCTCCTCCACTCTCCATTGTTTGTATCCTCTCGAAGAGATCAAGGGCATCCTCATCCGCTTTGGTTAAGATCCAGGCCTCTGCGCTGTGAAGGAGGATCGAGATAATCAGTGATATAGTGATACAGTGCGACCTTAGTTTTTCGAGAGAGGGCTCTACTTCTCAATTACCTCTTAAGTCCAAAGAAGCAGCCGCTATCAAAAGTAATCCTGCGTTTGGCCTCACAGTGCTCGCCCAATTACGTGAATGTTATCCGCGTACAATTCCTTAAACTTGAAACATATCGTCCCTCTTGCGTTGGCCAGTGAGTCTCGTATGATCTTTTCAAGCACCACCTTGTCTAAATCCTTTTTTAATATCAAAGGCCTCGATTAATTCGCTACCGACCTTAATGGAGCAGCGAGAATTTTCCATTGTCATCCTGCACAATCTGACGAGTTTGGTGGGGAAAGACCTGACATGGCCCGGTATTGCTCGTCCCTGTGCAATGACATATACGCCTTTAAAGATGGTGTGTGTCGGTTTGGAATTCTTGGGTCACTTCTAACATCTGCCGCAGTATGAAAATTTGATCTATTGTGGATTTACCTGGCCTGAAACCACACTTATATGTATAACCTATTGAATTTGTATACCTCTAAAAAAGACACACATCAGTAAGTTAACTCTTGGCGAGATACAGATCCAATTTATTATTCGAATTAATTTAAATAAAACACTTTGTGACATTATAATTCTGACAAGATAATTTTTGATGTATTTTCGACGATTTTTGTTTTATTTATATACGAGTAAAAAGGCTTAAGCCAATAACAAACCCGCTCCTATAACTCTTTTAGCATCTGTCACTTAACATCAAGTGTCCAAACACATTCTTCAAGCGAAAACAAAGCCAAACGGTTCGCTTTCCTCTGCTGAGGATAAATTGGCGTCACTGAACTTTTAGTCGAAAGCTGACTTATGAATTAAGTGAGAAATTTCAACTGGTAATAAATAATGAAATTCATTAATTACGAATTTATACTTAAATACACGAAACGTCTTTCGAATTTTTACATATATACGAGTATAAGGTGAATTCAGAACTGGTTATTAACCATCCATTAAAGATGATTGTAAACAACTGCAGCTGTAATGATTTCAGTAATGGTTCAGGACTTTGAAGATTTGTTAACAATTTTTGAAGACTCAATGTTATCTTCTGTTATGGCGGCGACGTTGCTGGTTTGTTTACCCTCTCAGGAGATTTTGAGTTGATCGTGGTTATGTTTTTTACCTGGGATATCAGGTTTCTTCGTAGTTTTCTAACGCTCCGAATACCCAATTTGGCTTCTATTTGAGGTATTTTCAACTAGTTCAGTAAAAGTTTACCTTACTCTGATTGTTAATAACAACGGCTGTCAAAAGGCATTTAATATCAATCTGATCATAAAAATCTGATATAAATACAGTCTTATGCTTATAAATCCAAAGTAATTGCCGAGGAAACAGGTAGAAGTCACTGGAAGCTAAATCTGGCTATATAGGGCGGCTGTTCGAGCAGCTCGATTCCCGTTGCTTGAGTGGCAGCCATCGCAACTACTACTTTGTGAGCCGCTGCGTTGTCTTGGTAAAAAAACACTTCCGCTCACATTTTGTCGCGTCCTTTTTCTTTAATGACCTCCCGCAATCTTCTTATTTAAGTTGAGTAGTAAGATCTCCAAATGGTGGCGCTTTTCCACCATGTTCCCCCATAACTATTCCTACAGCGTCCCAAAAAAAAAACAGATGTCCGCCGAACTTGAAAATTTGAATCTCTTTGACGTCGGTGAGGAGGCTTGCTTTCAAGTCATTAATTGTTATCTAGTTTCAAGATCAAAATTGTGGAACCAGGTATGGTCCATGGTCATGAAAATTATCCCTTCGACGGCTCGTATTCAAACGAATGTACCTTCTGGGAATCATTATCTATTTTTTTTGACGCTAACTTAGTTTGTAAATAAGTAAGCAAAAACCATTCTTTTTTATTCTTATGCTGACTTTTGCGTATGTAAACATTTGTGTCTATTTTAGATCAGTAAAGCCGGTTCGGAAATGACTTCATTTTCCGGAAATTTGTGTCTCTCCTGCTATGCTCCAGAGAGGCCTTGACACCATTCTAGCACCGCTGATAGCTGTCTTTAGTTCCTGTTTCAACTTGGGATACATTCCTCAAATCTGGAGAGAAGTCAACCTTGTCTTAATCCCTAAGATTGGAAAACCAAGTGAACAACCTAAATCCTATCGCTCTATCAGCCTAATATCTTTCCCATTAAAAAAAAAATGGAAAAACTGATAGACCTTCATATTATTTGAGAAAATCAAATATTTTTACATTAAAGTCAACATGCATACATCAAACACCGATCTACTGAGAACGCGCTGCATCACTTAGTACCGCATGTTGAAAAAAGTTTCACACGCACAAGGAGATCGCAATTTGCGCTTTCCTTGATATTAAGGAGGCATTTGATAATGCCTAACCATTGGGTTAGGGCGATGCTTGAGAGACCTATTATATCAGCTACATCCGGAGAGGTCTCTATGACAATATCAGCAGCTAATCGGTATCCACAAGGTGGAATCTTTTCACCCCTTCTCTGGTCGAAAGTCATCAACGACCTACTCTACAAGTTAACCAGCCTCGGTTATGAAGTCGTCTGATACGCCGATTGTTTCAGGTAAAAGCGAAATTTCTGCCTGTAAACGCACGTAACTTGCGCTTCAATTTATCTCTGACTGGTGTAGCAGAGATGGTTTATCGATAAACCCAAATAAGATAACCTTAGTCCCATTTACAAAGTTGAGGAAAATTCAACCTTGCTCCGTCTACCTAAACCGTACAAACATAGGATTTTCAGAAGAAGTCAAGTATCTAGGTATGGACATTGATCGCAAATTTAACTGGAATTCCAACATCCAATCAAACCTGCAAAGGGTCATATATAAACTTCCCTTCACTCCCCTGAACTAAAACACCACATTCGAGAGATCAACGTAGCCAGCATTCCATTCCCACACTAGACATCCGATCACCTCCAACCCGACTCAGCGCATACATGTACCAACAGGTAGTCACGCAGTCATCACACGCCGTGCACCGAAATGCACAGAGATGACAAACGTCACCTCTTCATCACATGCCGTGCACCGTAATGCACAGAGATGACAAACGACACCTCTTCATCAGCATCTAACCCGCTGCATTCCTGCACGCATTTGATGACACCATTTTTCCACTCGGGTACACGCTGAGATTTTCGGAGGACAGAAGTTTAGTTCAGTTACGGTGATCACCAACGGAAGAACCCGCTTAACAATATTTAAAATATAATAAACGATAGCATAAATATAAAATAAACGCATGTTTTGCTACTTTACTAAAGGCGACTGAGGCACTGTGGGCCTGTCGACGCACTTACGGTAAAACCTGGGGATTGAAATCCAAGGTAATCCACTGGTTATAAATATATCGTGATAGTAAGATCATCGCATGCGTTTGCCGTGGTGGCCAAAAGTTGAACAGAAAACTACAATAGTTAAACTTCAACGCCTTTAGAGGCTAGCATTACATGCGCCCTGCCAACTTGTCCGATAACAGCCCAAGGGGCAGTGATCGGAATTAATCCACTGTATCTTTTAATCGTTTATTAAAAAGGTTGCAATACGTAGTGCAATCAGACTCCTTCGCTCAGAAACAAACCATCTATGAAGACAATCCTGCAACACCTTCTTGAGCTGGAAATGATTACTACAGTTTCGGACGAATTAACTCACCCGTTCACCTTTGACATAAGATTTGAGATACTGATCTAAAACCGCACAGCTTGGGAAAGCGGCGATCCCTTGGTAAATGTCAAAGGCCTCAGGTGGTACAGGGATGGTGCTGGCATCTTTGGTTCAAATCAGAAAATATTGAAGGCCCTGGGAACTAGTCCTAGTGTCTTCCAAGCCGAACTATAAACCATCCTAACGTGTATCAACCTAAACTTAGAGACACATCAATATACTCTCAGACAGTCAAGTAGGATTCAGAGCATTGGGCTCGTTTATAGGCAAAAGAAATAAGATCAAACTGTGGTGGGTGCCAGGTCACAAGGGCATAAAAGGCAACGAAATCGCCGACCAACTCGCTAGGAAAGGTTGCAGCGAGAGTTACATACATATGTAGGTGCCGAACCTTTCTGCGGAATCTCCAAGTCTAGGATTAACTTTCTCTTAAACAAATGGGAAAAATCGCAACACCTGCGCTTTTAGAACAGGAATTCGACAATCGAGGAGATTCATACGGCACCTGAACACACACTCTATCAATTATCTCAAATATAATAGAGTCGATATCAGTTAACTTTCGGGACACTGTAGTCTGAGATATCATCTTAACAAAATTAATCTCTCGTCTGAAACCGAATGTCGACTCTGTCTAGAGGACGAGGAAACTGCAGAGCACATACTATGCGAGTGTGCTGCACTCTGCCATCTTAGGAAACCTATCTTCCTCAGAGAAATCCTAACTCCTGAGGGAATCAGCTCGTTCCTACGAGGGATATCCTCAGCTTTACTAAGAAAGTAGAGGAACTCCTCGTGGCTAGCAGGCACAATAGACCTACACGTGTCGCAGTACTCTTTGCCTTCTAAGAGCACTAGGCCCAAATTGAAAAAAAATCCATACGAAATGAGCACCTCAGAAGCTCTAAATGAGGTAAAACTCCCACTAAAATCGTCCAAAGTAAACTTGAATGAACCATTATAATTATATTTATATACATATATGTATGTATATATAAAGTAATACTTTATAATCATCTAATGGCTACATTTAAAGATTTGATTTTCTAAGAAAAGTTTTCTTAAAAGTATTTTTTAAACCATTTGTTTTTTCTTATCCTATCCTAAGCTGCTTAGTTCTAGTCTTAGAGATCAAGATATTTCAACAAAAAAAGTGTCGGTTCTATTTCGGCCCGCTCTGTCATACAGGACATTGTTAGGGTAACACTTAATGAACTGGGAAGTGGCTATATTAAACCACACTGGGCAATAAGCTTGACTGATATAAAATAAACTCTTTATCATACTGAAGGCCTCTTACCTCCAGCAAGACAAGTGTCTATATGTCTATGTAGACACTGGTCAAGCCAGATACTAAGATATTTAACCGCGTTTCTCACAGCAAATGGTTGTCCATGTTTTCCAATGATTGCGAATTTCCTCCAGTTCTTTCTGGTATTCCTTATATGGCCATATACAGCGGAATCCTAAACAATATCGTTTCCGACATTTAGAAGTTAATTTTTAACTTCCCATTATCATAATATCTCCTAATATGATCCGAGTCATACTGCAGCATTGTATTGCTGACCTACATTTTTGGACCCCATCTGTACACTACTCAAACATCTGTGTACGCTATTGAATGAATGAATATTGGAGAATTGTACTCCCTGTTGTAGACCGTTGTCAAAAATCCTTCTTGAAGTAACGTTTTAATATTAAATAAATAAATTCTTTCCCATAGTCATTACGTAAATCATGTGGTTTGGCATGCCACTTCTAACCATATGGTGTCAAGGGTATTTTCAAAGTCGACCAGACAAGCACCCGTACATTGCTTTTTTGCATTGTTCCACTGAATGGCGGAAACTAGTTCTGATGCAGCATGAATAGTATCATCGTATTAAAACCAAGCTGCTTGTCTGGTATTATTTTTGTTTTTTCTCAACGCAATTGATCAGAGCTCTGTCAAATACTTCTTCAAAAACCTTACTAACATTCGGAAGCAAATTATAATACATCTCCCACCAGATCCCGTATTCCTTCGAGAACTCGCAACTTCGCGGTGATACCTGCATCGGAGAGAACGCAGTGTCTTTGGACGAAGAACGCCAAAAGGCAGCATTTTTTTTTTAATGTATTAACCAAACCATCACTCGCTCTAAAAATTGTGAAGATAATTTAACTATATACATTTATCAAATTAACATATTCGTAGTATACAAGAATCTTGAAATCTTCATCATTACTCTGTAGGGCCAAAGAAATTAATTTTCAGCATTTTCAAGGACTTAATCCACAGTTGTAATTACTCGCAATTCTCTTATTTAGTATTTCCCAATTTCATACGAACAACAATTATGAAAGAATTATAACACAGATATTGTACGAGTATTTTCAGAATCACTCCACACGAAAGGAGATCATACATTCTGGTTCGAGTACGCTTGCAAAATGTTTTGTTTATCGAGAATTCATAGAAATACCAAGGCGGATGCCAGCTTGGATACGTGCATCACATGTGAATTTGAGAAAAGCACCTTTGCTGTCTGTGCTAAGAGGGGCAGGGGTTTCCAGGCTAGGAATCTTTGTAATTAGACTTGAGAAATGTGTAATTGTTTTTTGAGGAAAGACAAATTGAATAACTGAAATTGCATTTCTGCTTCTGTCTGCGGTAATAAGGGATTTCTTTGAAAATAGCAGTGATTGCTTCTTTAAGTTGATAACCAAAATAATGTGTAAAGCCAAAAGGATCGATTATGGGATGTTATAATTAATAAATTATCCTCTTGAATGTTGCATGCATATCTAGGACAACCACCCCCGGAGAGTAGTGAACGATAATCTTCGACACAAACCATCTGCACCCAGTCCAGATTGTGTGACAAATCACACTCTTGAATCTGCACGAATTATTAAAAAAAAAAATGCAAGCCACATTACGGACTTCTATTTTTTTTACAGAAACAACCATCACTCCATGGGTATATAAAGTGTTTAGAAGTGCTTTCAGGCATTCATCTACGGATGAAGAAGTAGTTGGCAATTTGTTTAAAAATACAAATTACTTGTTCCCTAGAGGATGGTTGGGAAATTACAAAAGTGTAATCTACAAACAAAACTAAAGAAAGTTATATGTTGATGAAGAAGTTCCAGTGTTCTGTATGTTAAACAAAAAGTTGAATTTTTCTAGTCGGACAGCAAGGTCACGATGTGATAACACAAATCCAACCAGAACCACTTAAACAGTGTTAGTGTAAAACAGGAAACCACGAAGTCGAGTGATTTTTACATGTAAACATTTATTTTACTCAAAAATCAACTGCAGAAATGTCTAAAATTACAAAACTTGTGCTGCAATTAGCAACGGAAAGAGATAAGTTTGAAATATAAAATGAAAAGCGACGCACAACCTTTGATTCCAATTTCTTCAGATTCGGACAACAACTTGGATCGGGAACTTGAGCCACTTTAGGCAATACCGAAAAAAAGTCGGAAAGGTAATCAATAAACTGGGTTAAAGAAACAAGGCAGCACTTTCTAGAGTACGAGTTTTACACTAGACGGTAAAATAATACAGGCTGAGCAAATATAATTGGAGTTGTTGTGTTCGAACAGATGAAGGTTACTTTGTTCTGAAGCGTTTAGTGTGACTGTTGGAAATAAAATTTCCCAGGAGTATAACAACCTTTATACGAACAGCAAAAACTGGTTGTAACCGGTGACTTTTTTGCATCAGAGAAAAAAAATTTATTTTTGAATTGCTTTATTACTAAATAAAACAAAATGATTTTAAGTAATGGAAACCCAGTGTTGATTCACATTTGTACTTTCCGCAGGATTTCCGATGATAAATGTTCATATTAGTTCGTATTGTTCGGCATAAGTCCGCGACTCCAAGTAGCCCCAAAGAAAGAAGTCTGGGATGGTTAAATCGGACGATTTCACTAGCTATGCCAAGTCGCCAAAAAGGGAGATTACGCGACCAGGAAACGCTTCCTTCACAATATCCCTTGTGGTTCGTGCTGTGTGCGGGGTAATACTGCCTAGTTGAAACCGGCTCATCCAATTCTAGTAGTAAGAAGTAATTTATCACGGTCCTGTAGTGTTTGCCATCAACAGTGACCGTTTGCCGATGGCGTCATCACAAAAATACGGCCCGATCACTAATCCCGTGTGAACGCCGCACCACACAGTGGCTTTGAGAAACGAAAATTTTGCTTATTGACGTTTGCACTTTATTATGTTTGCACTTTGCACGGAAACATGAGTTTTCCGTCTTTCACTATGATGCCCAATTGCGCGGCCCGTCGTCTAGTTGATGTTTCTTCCTTCTCAGCGCGACATCGGCAGCAACAGCCTGCCTGGTCTCCGGTGATTCCAGTCTATTTGAGCCGAGTATTTAAGCGCCGGAATGTAGCGCGACAGGATTAGGAAATCGACGTCGAACTTCACTCTGCGACGTCGAAAATTATTCCACGCTCTTGCCGAGTATAGTATAGCGCTCCATTGCTTATTTGTTTGTATACTGCAGCTGTCTATTTCCCAAATATGATTTACGTACAACGCCATTTGCAAAAATTATAACATCTTCCAATAGGGTGATTAATTTTGCACCTACTTGTATTAATTCAAAGAATAGATAACATAAATAAAGGGTCCGCCATCTAACGTTTTTTTTTTCAAGTAGTGCTTATTTCGTGAATGGTAACACTTAGCTCATGTCTGATTAGACAGATAATTAGTTTTATCCTTCCGCTGAACGAATATGGTTGTGTATACGCTTGAACAACGCTTCGCTAAGTGGGCCTGCGATCGACTTACAGAAGATGCCGATTTTGCCAAAAAAATCATCTTTTCAGATGAAGCTCATTTTGATCTTGGCGGGTATGTAAACAAGCAAAATTGTCGCATTTGGGGCACAGAAAACCCGCACGCATACATTGAAAAGCCGGTGCACCCAAAACGAGCCACTGTTTGGTGCGGATTTTGGTCCAGAGGCATAATTGGGCCATTTTTCTTCGAAAATGAGCAAGGAGTGGCCGTTACAGTCAATGGCGATCGTTATCGGGCCATGTTGAACGAATTTTTGTTCACAAAAATTGAAGAGGAGGATATTGGCAACATTTGGTTTCAACAGGACGTCGCTACGTGCCACACAGCCGAAGCTACACTCGATGTTTTGCGCCCTGTTTTTGAAGATCGCATTATCAGCCGCAGAGCTGATGTCGTTTGGCCACCTCGGAGCTGCGATTTGACACCGTTGGACTATTATTTGTGGGGTGCCGTCAAAGATAAGTGTTACGCCGATAAGCCAGAGACAATTGACGCTTTAAAGGACAATATTCGTGAAGCCATTGGTGAAATACAGCTGCACACAATCGATAATGTGCTTAAAAATTGGACCGATCGTGTAGGCTACTGCATGGCCAGCCGAGGCAGCCATTTGAATGAAATTATTTTCCATTATTAACCGGAAGGATTGTACTTTCAAATAAAAAAAAAATTTTGAGAAAATATTCAGTAGTTTTTTTATAGCATTTTCAAAAAAAAAAAAAGTTATTTGGCGGACCCTATATTAAAAAAGAACAGTCCAGCAACCGCTTTTGTTTAAAATTCGCCAGTTACGATGTGACATTTTCTATAGTAGGCGGAAATTCGTAAAACAGCAAATTTTGAGAAAATCTGTTATAGGCCTGTAAGTAATGCAATAGAAAGAACAATTGGAGATTACTGTTCTTCGTGGTGCATATAAAGAAAAAGTACCCGCTGAAAAGCTTAAAATGCGATTATCTAAGAATATGGGTTATGCCTTATAGGCACCTCTTTCACATGACAATGTCGAAAATGATATGTGAAGACATTAGTTGAAAGAATGCCCCAAGGAGTTACAATCGCTATAGGGTATCTAGCAGGTTCTACTACCATATTCTAGCAATCAATTTTAAAATTTTTTTGTCAACAGCCCAACTAATATTTCTCTCATCAAGTTGATTGTCTTTTAAAAACCATAGTTCGGTGTTGATTTTAAAGAACGAAAATGATCGTTGTATAAAATTTTCTAATGAAGCTATATGTACATATATAAAAGATAAGCCCGTATTCGGTCCATTCACAGAGACTTTAGATCTTGCATAAGCTGGGATTGTAAATAAGATTCTTCCAAAAGTTGTTCAACAAAATGGACAATTGCAGCCGAAAGTACGTATATTATACAATTAATAAATTATTTTCGTCTGAGCAGTTGAAAAATGGTCACAAAATTTTCAAGTTCCCATTTTCATAGATCAACGTTTTAAAACATCAAAATTGGTGACATTCACCGACTTACTGATATGTTATCAAAGATTTTGGATACATCCATTCGAGCGAGAATTACCCCGACTTTGTATTGATAGAGGCGAATGACTTCTTCAACAAATTAAACACATTTTATTCGGTTGTGGGCTTATGAATGTAAGATTCAATTTTTTTTGCAAATATTAATTTGATTGGTGGAAATACCTGTGAGTGACAGTAACAAAAATACAAAATACTTCTAAATTAATAATCATAATGTCGGCAAGACATTAAGGTCATCAAACAGCGGCCAGGTTGTGTTAAATCTACCCTTTTTTTATACAATTCTAACAATATGCTTTTGGGATAAAACAATGGGGTCAAGGGCGTTAGAATAAGCACTTCCCAATTAGAAATGCCATGCTCCATTTTTAAGTAGACAAGTCCGTAGTCCTATAGAGTATAGTAAGAATTTTGTAAGCAATAAAATTTAAGTATAAACCTATTTGGTGTGACGGGTAGCATATGCCTTCTTAATTCCACCTTATTTTATTTCTAATTTATATTTTTGTCAATAACAACTCCCAAGTACTTAAAGTTTGCTACCGATTTGCTGTCTTAAAGCATTTTTTTTTCTTGTTGGAGGCTGCTGCTATCTATTGGAGCACTCAGACACCATTGTACTGCCAGACAGACAACTTAGATGGCGTTACAGCTCATGAAGAGCCGGAGCCAAGCTTCTTTCTATTCACTCGTGTTGTGTGCGATTTTTTTTTTTCACTCAAGTGAACGGAACCTAAAGCTTAATGCCGATCCCGAACGGCGGGAGCCGATAAGCTTTTTCAAGGCAAGTGCGCAACGGGAGGTTTTGTCAGTACCCGGATCCGAACTCGCTCATCTTGCGTCAGCGGCCGACACACTACCCACTGCGCCATGGCGCTCTCATACAGCATACGGCAGTTCAAAAGCATTTGAGATATAATTGCATCTGCCACGAGTATGAGAAAATACAAAGTTTTTCACATGCAGCAGAGTGAAACCTATATTGCAGTCAGTTAAGGGAGATGTCCTTAAGCTGCTAATCATAATCGTTGCTCTTTCGCTTAAAATGAGCTCGTCTTTGCCGGACCACTACCTCGAAACGTGTAAGTCATTTTGCAAATTGACCAAAGATTCAATAAAACATTAATTGACATAAATTAATGCAATATTATCTGTGAATGCTGTGGTTAGTACTAACATTTTGACAGAATAGGAAATTTGCATATTAAATATAAAATAGCGTAAGGGACAGAAGCTTGATGTACACCAACAGGTATTTTTAATTCATCGCTAAGAATCCCTACTATTTCAATATGATATGATGTGCTATTATATGAAGTAAACCAAATACAGACCTATTCTCGGAATCCAGCTTTGTATATTTTATCTAACAAATATTATGGTTTACCATATCAAAAGCTTTCGGTATGCCGATGAATAATGGTGTACTATTACCATTAAAATCTTTTTCATTGCGTTATTTTAATATCGCATCGTGCACCTACCCTCACGAAAGCTGTGTTTTCTTTGAACATTTTTAATTTTATTTAAAAATAGAAGTATTCTTCTGCATTTCATAAGTTCTTAAAATAATTTAGGGAACGTTGGTAGAAAAGATATAGGCCTATACATATATAGGCTCATGTGTTTTCGGCATATGTTTTTAACTAACGAAATCAATTTAGTAGTTTCTACCGAACCAAGAAAATCGATGGCAATAAACGCTGAATTTTTATTAAACGTGCTAACGATTTCCATTTAATTTGAAGTGTAAACATTTTCACTTGCGATCTCAAGAATTTGATCTTTATTCATACTTTCGTTATAACCCTCCATTCTTCCTTGAAGTTCCCTATTCAATTTTCAAATTTACCTGTAACGACTAATTTTTATCTTTTTTTAACATCCTGACTTAATTTAATATACTGTTGTTTCAGTCTTGAAATATACGTGTGGGATTTACATTTTTAATTTAATCTTAACTGATTTTTCCTAGTTACCAGTGGAAGTCATTTTTTTCTAATCTACGGTGGGCGTTGTTTCAATTTACAAGTTCTGGGTAAATCTAAATGAACCACTGTCGATTTTTTAATGTGGGCTTGCAATATTTTCGGAAGGTATCATAAGCTAAAAAATGTTAGTCTAAATAAACTTTTTCCCAAAATTCAAGTTTTAAATATTCAATTAGTTTTATAAAAATGAATATATGTATACATACTTTTGCGCTGGAAACGGCATGTACAATATCCAAGAGCTATGCTTATTTGGTCTTGAGTAATCGCCATTCCACGAAACTGCTACCTACATGAAAGATTAGTGGTACCGCGAACCTATCCTGGAACAGCCCACATCGATTTAAATAGAAACATCATTCTGGCAGGATAAAGCCGCTAAGGTGCATACTCTCATGGTGTAAGTCATTGGAGTAGTAAGCCACGAGTTCAGGTTATTGACTGAAGTCATTGTTCTTGCAAGGTGACTTCGGATTAGCTTAAACAGAAAATTATCCATCCGCACAACCCTGGCTCAATTACATGGGACTTCGTTTCGGGAAAAATATAATGTACTTAAATTCGTTACCCGAAATATGTAAGTCCTCAGACGTTGTCTCTCACACACCCGAATCCTTTCCATGCAGCTGGCTCTGAGATTGAACTGGACGGAACATACATAGGCAACCATGAGCCCGATTATCTTCACTCTGAAATCCAGTTGGCTGCAATGAAACAGCCATCTTGTCAGAGCGAAGGCGCCTCGCCCCATGCCAGAGCAGCATCTACATGTTTGTCAAAATATAGATACTGCTCTAGCCAGATCGTAAGATATCTGACTACAATTTGTCTCGCCAGTGGACGCCCGTCCGGTCTAATAATGGAGAACCTGCGCCAATTTTTTCTAGTGTCTCGAGAGGCCCTAGACAAAGGCGTTCTGTACAATATAGATTTTGATTTCTAGAGGTTGATTTTCAACTTTCAGTGATCACAATACTGCTGAATTTTTTCGAAGTCACGCTGCAGAAGCGTAACAATGGCGTCGATCGTTGGACCTGATCTGTACGCGATTAGGTCGTCTGCGTATGCTATTGAATGGTGAAGAGAAACTAAATAGCAGATCGCTTAGGTAAATGCTGAAAAGAATCGGCGAATTTACCGTACCCTGTTGGAGTCCGTTTTTGATTTCAAATGTTTGGGTAGAAATTACGTTGGCAATTTTCAAAACAAACTTTCTGTCGGTTAACATGTTAAAAATCATATATAGCAGTGGTTTACTTATGCCCAACCGAGTGAGCTTGTATAAAGATCTTCTAGCCATACGGTGTCGAAGGCAAACAGACAGGCACCCGTGCATTGGTTCTTGCACTTTTTCCATTGGATAACCGATACGAGTTTCGACGCGGCATGAAAAGTGTCAAGCCCCGCTCTGAAACCGAATTGGTTATCCGGAATGATTTTATTGTCCTCAACCCATTTAGGTAGGGGCCAATGAACCACCTTCTCGAAGACCTTGCTGATACTCGGAAGGAGACTTATCGACCGGAGATTTGCCGGGTTAGAGGTGTCTTTACCCCTCTTGGGGATTGGTTGCACCACCGCTGTCTTCCAGTTGTTGAACAGGATGGTGTACCTCCCAACAGCCACTGGCGGCAGGTGCCTAAGCACACCATTGCATACACCGTCAATACCCGCGGATTTTTTCCTTTTCAATAACTGAAAGAGTCATCTGGAGATCTTCCGTCGAAATGAACAGGGTACTAGCATCACTGGTGATGGCATTGTTTGCCATGAAATCTTCATTGAACCTGGTAAAACCAAGATTCTTGGATCGCCAGTGATCGAAATCATTTCTATGGTAGAAATGAGGAAACAGGGCTCTGTTCTCCAGGTCGTGGTTCGGGCGAATACTGTCTTTCACCTTGTACACTTCCTGGAAGACAGCTCCCACTCTGCCCACCTTCTCCTAAGAGTTCTCAATCATGAAAAAGTCGTCGAGGATGGAGCTCTCTGGATTGATGCTAACTGTTCGTAGCAACCCGAGCAGTAGTGGTTGAAATACGGCCCGAATTTGATATCCGGATTTTAAAGTACGGCCATATTTAGAAATACCTGATACGGCCCATATCAAAAATGTAACGTCTTGGCACACATGGCCCGTATTAAATAATAATATACGGCCCTAATTAGAAAATGTAATAAGGCCCTTATATGAAATTAAATTTGGGCCCATTAAAAATAATAATATTAGGATCTAACAATATTGCGAATCCAGCCCGGTTTATATTTAGAGGTTTCGTTCATTAGTGAAAAATATAATTACAATCATCTATATATATAATACGCCAGTGAAGCCGCTTCTCCTCCTAAACTAAAAGTCGCACAGGCAAGTGCGATACACCGTTGGAAAGCTTATGGTCTGAAGTGGCCGGATAAGGTTTAAAAATCACTCAAAAGTTAATTTAAACGCGATTTAAACTGGATTTAAGATTCAGCGCGTGATTTAGTAGCAATTATAATTTCAGAAAAAAAATCAAACTTGCACGTGCAATATTTAGTAACATAATTTTTTTGCCAATTGAGCCGCTTTTTCTCTTAAATTAAAAGTCGATCAATCAAATGCAATGCAACATTAGAAAATCATTGGTTTGTAATGGTTACATAAGAAATAAAATACAACAAAAAGTTAATTGAAAACGCGATTTAAACTGGATTAAAAATTGAGCGCGTGAAGGTAGCAGTTGAATTATGCCAATAAAATAAAATTCGCACGTGCAGTATTAATGCCTTTGGAATAATTACACAATTCTTTTTTAAATTTTTGCCAATACTTAATTGATGATTTAATTTTATTCGTCACATATCACTGACAACAAACTGATAAAAATAAAATAACTGTTTTTAAACTAAGGTGAGTTGTGAACATCAGAGGCATAACTTACAATTTTATTTGTTATAGAACAACCTAAATGCCTCGAAGATTGCGTTCGCGTCCTTCAGGTGAAACTTTAAGAGCCACCCGCTCACGTCTACAGCGGAATCGACGTAATTTATTGTCTTCTTTAAATGCTGCCGTATCATTTAGAAGTTTTTCAACTGTAGCTCAACATTACTTAGGACTGTTGACCAAGAAATGTGATGAATGTCAAGCGCTGCATTTTGAAAATGAAATAGATGGCAGTAAAGGTTCATCGTGTTGCCACAATGGCAAAGTTAAATTGACAGGCTTAAGAACAAGCAATCTGATTGAATCTCTGCTCACTGGTAACGATTCACATAGCAAGAATTATAGGGCAAAGATTCGGTCCTTCAACGCTGCTCTATCGATGATCACTACAAGCGCTGATGTAATTCAGTATTCTTAGATCTATCTTATCCTAGACAAAAATGCTTAAAACTAGCTTAACTATCTTAACAAATCTAAATATCTTACTGGTTCTAAACGGACACTCTAAAACAAACAGAAAAATTTAAAGCTATGTCGTATTGATTTCAATTTTAACCTTCTATCCATACATTTTTCGTCATTAAAAGTAGATTTTGTTAATCGAAAAAATTTTCGACAGGTTACTAGTATCTTTTATTCCACTTATATCAAACAATACAAAAACATTAAATAAAAATATTTTGAATTTATGTAAAAAGTAAAGGTTGAATGTATTCAATTTTAATCACACTCGGTTTAACTATCTGAAAACATGAATTATTCTTCCTCAAAAAATGCACTGTTCGAATAAGTTAATTGATCAGAAGCAGCATCATTCGATGAAGTTGGTTCATTTAGTCGAGTAGCTTCGTCATTTTGTTGTGATTTTTGTTGAAGATTACGATCCTTGCGGCCTCCATCCCAGTCTTTACAGTTGTTAATTAGTTTACCCATATCTTTTTGAAATTGTTTTTCATTAATTTTGTGGTTTGAAGTTTCTGCAAACTGACTTCTAATGACATCTGTAAGAATTACATAACTGCTTTATAACACATCTAAAATTAGTAGCAAATTTTCATCAATAATATTTATCTTACCATATAGACAAGAACAGAAAGATGTCGTCTTCAGTACTTTTTTTCCTTTTCGTTCTTTGATAGCTGTGTAACATTCTAAAACTTCGTTTTTGAAACATATTTTTGCTATTTTTAATATTGATTCCATCGGCTTTCCTGTTAAATTCAAACATGGATACATAATAGATATCTATAGAAATAAGGGTAGATTATATCAATTTTAATAATTAATTTGGTTGAATGTGAAATTATTACAAGAAAATTCAGCGGACACTTACACATTTTTTCCGTAATTCAGCATTATTCTTCAATTCTTCGTCGAATTTCTCAAAATCATTACAGTTTTTAAAAGGTATATCATATCCTTCTATTTTATAAATTCCATTTGGATTAGCTAGTGAGTGTTGTATTGGCATTGAGGTTTTGGATTGTTGTATTCCTGCTTTTATCTTCAATATCTCTGACTGGAGGGTCCCAATTTGTTGAGATAACTTATTAAAGTGATCAACAACAGTCGTTTGCACCAAATTGATAGCTAAAAAATAGAAATCAAATATGTATGTAATTTTTTTTATACAATTACGTAAGAGTAGTTACTTAAGTATAAATCATAATTATGATCCTAATACTGATGATTTTACCGGCTATTATTTCAACTAAATTTTCTTTATTCTTGGGCTTCATTATTCGAACACTGGAATCGTTTGATTTGACTTCATTAGAATGATCTATTAAAACAAAAATATGCAAATGATTATGTTCAAGAAAAAGAAATATTTAGATAGCAATATTTTATTATGATAAAAGTATGCTTCGTCACATAAATAGAGATTTTAATAAGGCTGAAAACACAGGGGATAAAGCAAAACGTTTTTTTTTGTTTTGTGGAACAAGAGAACATTGTTTCTTATGAGACTGCACAAATCAAATAAAGCCAAACAAAACACACGTTTTTGTTTCGAAGTGTTTCGGTGACGGTTGTCGAAAATACATGCCATTGTATACGAGCAACACACACCGAATGAAACAAAACTGATTCGAGCCAGCGTCGTTGACGATAATTGCCTTCTTCCTTATGGCGCAAAACACACCAAATGAAGCGAAACACAAAAAGCAAAGCAAAACAGAAAAACATGTTTCGTTGCCGATAGCCGGCCTGTTGTTTTGGCAAAACAAAATTTTGATTCTATTCGATTTGATTTTTTTTCGTCGCACTTTACAGCTTTACAGCTTCTATGTTTACTCTGTGCGCAAATTTTAACAAATATGGACGTAGAAGGAGAAAAATTGTTTTTTTCAAGGATAAGTTCCTAACTCTGCTATTAACTTTACGATGCACCCACCCTTTATGTAAGATTGGCACACTTTCATTGTCTGAGTTCGACCACATGTTGAAAAGCAAGTCGTGAATTCCATTTTGTTTTATTTCAACACAAACCAAACGAAACAAGAAAACAAAACGTTTTGTTTTGTTACATTCTGTTTCGCTTGGTGTGTGTTCAAATAAAAAATGTTTTTTTGACTAACGAATCAAAAACGTTTTACTTTATCCGGTGTGTTTTTCTTTTCACACATGATTTCAACACAGAAATCAAATCAGTTGAAAGAGAAACACAAAAAAAGCTATAGAAATTTTCTTACTTGCTGGTTTTTCTGCAAAATGTTTTTGACACTCAGACAATAGTTTTTCTGCTTGTTTCCCAGAAGTTTTTGATCCTTTCAAACGGTAGTGTTTTTCAATATTTTCCTGTTTTTCTTCATCATTATCATCATCGTCAGTCGTAAAAGCAAAACGTTTGATTTGAAGTGTATCCAATCTTTTGAGACCACTAGCATATGTATCCATAAATGTATCAAGCAATATAAATAATACAATCACTTAATTTTTCCAACATTGCTTAAAAAATTATTATTCTCCAGTTGATTTTTAACTAAACATTTGGAATTTATTGAAACTATTCCTTGTCTTGTCAATTATTCATTTTTAAATCTAACTGATTGTTTATTAATATTTAAAATAGATTTCATAGTAGAAATGCAGTAGATTATACAACTTACTTGCATATCCCCGGGTCTCTACTCGATGAAAATTCCATGATGTTGGTGGTGGTTTGAGATTTCGAACAACATTATTAAAAATCTCTTTATTTTTCAGCTATAGCTAACTCTTAAATACTACATATAGTTAGTCATGGGCGCACGGACTATAAAAAGTAAACAAACACATACATAAACTGAACACCATACTACTTATCTCCTAAGAGTTTTTTTTATTATAAACACTGCACGATCTATACACATAAATGAGAACTTATTGAATTCGTTAAATTTACGCGACACATACACGTGCACTTTTTTTAATCTTCTATATGAAGTAGTGGCATTGTGTAAATGTTTTCTGTATACATATACATATATATATTTTCGTTTTCATTAGTAATAATAAATGTGACCATTTTTGATATTACAGAATTCAAGGTACTAGTGATGATATTATTTTCAGTTCTTGAAACTTTCCACATTTTTAATTTATAAGATGAATATGGATATGTTAGAAGAGGTCGTAATATTCTTAATCTTTTTCCTTCTATTTGAATAGCATAGAGAGGTGGTAGAGAAAATATTTCTTCAATTTGTAAAACTGTATTACGACCTACAAGTACAACATTATTCGGATGACTCGTGGACAAAATAGAAGTTTTGTACCTTAATTTTTTGATTATTATTTTACCATTACTCATAATTTTCTTGCTTAATATTTCAATGTCACTAGATGGATCACTAGAATAATTAGAGTAAGCTAAACATCGTCGGTGAAGTCGTCGACAAACTTGAGCTGGGGGGTTTTTTCCGCTTCTTAAAAGTTTTTTAATTGTGCCTAAAGCATTTTCAAATGGAAATACGAGATATTGATTCCTCTAAATATGCAGCATCATCTGCTAGGTGGAGTAAAGAATGCATGTTCAAGATAACACATTTTTCTCCGTATAGTTCTTTGGCTACTGTTACGTACTGCTTTAAAAGATATTTAGCTTCATCATTATCTGTTACAGCTAAATCTGATGACAAAAGACGACAAGCAACATGTAGAAGGAGAAAATGTCGATACTGGTTTTCTGACAAACAAGATTTTAGAATTGCTGGTCCTGCATACAACAAAAAAAATCTATACTCAGTCGCCTTCCATTTCGTTATTTGATTTAAATCTCTTGTTATTTGATTTAAATCTCTGTAGGCACTTGCGTTCGTATCTGGAGTAATTCTAATGAGAGTAGGTTCTTTCCTGCGTTACTTAATTTTGTAGCTGCTTGACTATCAAGCCAGAAATCATCAAAACACTTTTTCATAATGTCCAAGCAAGCAAGATGAATGAAGTCTAGTACAAACATTTTTATCATATCACAATTTTCTACATACATACATCTTTAAGTGGCGATATTATTAAATGGTGTACCGGCTCAGTAAATAAAAGCTTTAACACGAACATCATAACGCTTACCATTAATATTTATTCCATCATGCTGCAATCAATTTATCTCAGTCACAAACTGTTCCAAATACATATACAGGGTGTCCCACGAGCAGTGTGCCAAAAAGCTACAGCGTGTAGGTCTAGTTAAGACAAGAAAAAAATCGTATGGGAGGGGGGGGTCTATTTCCCCCCGTTTAGCCGGGAGGGGCAATTTTCTAAAAAATTGACTTAATTTGGAAAAAAAATTATTAAAAATCAACAGTTATTTCCACAATGCCACGATATACCTTTTTGTAAAGCCAGAAACCTCTTCTTTCATACTGATTTTAAACGAAGCTGTTTAAATGAGTAGTTTTTGAGAAATTAATTTTCAAACTCAAAATTTTGAAAAAAAATTGAAAAAAAAAAATTTCGAACTATTTTTTTTCAAAATTGTATGTAATTAAGTAGTATTTTTTTTTCAAAAATTCAATGCTCTCATTAGTTTTTAGTTAAATGCAGAAAACCGGATGCAAAAATGTCTTGTAGTTTTTGAGAAAGTAAAAAAAAAACCCGAACCATTTTTTTCTAAGAAAAACCTTTTTTTTGGTTTTAACGCGGCTGGACTTGTAGGCAAATTAATGTATGAAACATTGACCTCTTTTTTTATTATTTTTAAAAAATCCTGAGTTTTATGAGGATACAATAAAGTGATACAGTATTGGAATAACCCTGGATTAATTCTTTTTTTTCATTGATAACGCCTGAAAACTGACCTGCGAATTTCGTCTGGGTCCGCCCGCCGCCGATGGGTTCTACCCGAATTTTGGATTTGGTCCGACATAATCCCTCCCTTAGTACAAGGAGGATAGTTATTATGCTTGGAGTGCCCAAATCTAGAGTATGGAGAGTGCTTCATACCGAAAACTTACATCCGTACCATTTTAGGCCAGTTCAGGGACTCACCTCAAACGACAAGTTTTTGAGAGCAGAATTTTGTCGATCATTACTGCTTCGAGATGAAACTGAACGAAATTATTTTGCAAGGATATTCTGGACGGATGAAGCACAGTTTACCAGAGATGGGGTTACTAATTTCCACAATTTGCATCATTGGAATAGCACCAATCCACACAACAAAAAACAAAATAAATCACAACACCGCTTTAGCTGTAATGTTTGGCTTGGTATTGTTGGACAGACTGTAATCGGGCCCTGGTTTTTGAATGCCGTTATTAATGGAGAATCATACCTGCAATTCCTACGAGACCTTTTGCCCGATTTGATGGACAACGTCCGTTTGGCCATAGCAGATAATTTAATCTACCAGCAAGATGGAGCACCAGCACACCACCAGGGTTAGAAACTGGCTGAATGATCATTTTAGTGACCGTTGGATCGGAAGAAGGGGCCGCACGAAATGGCCATCTAGATCACCAGATTTAACTCCTCTAGATTTTTATGTGTGGGGATTCATGAAAAATTATGTTTACGAAGTGGAAATAGTATCTTTGGAACAACGGATTGAAGTCGCTGGAGTCAAATTGCAGGAAAATTTGTCAAGCATAGACTTACATATGTGCAGCCATTAGAAGGAGATATAATCTTTGCCTTCTAAAAAATGGGGATCATATTGAAAATTTATTATAATAAAACTCCGAAGTTTTTAAAAATAATAATAAAGAGGTCAATGTTTCACACATTAATTTGCCTACAAGTCCAGCCGCGTTAAAACAAAAAAAAAGGTTTTTCTTAGAAAAAAATGGTTCGGGTTTTTTTTTAATTTCTCAAAAACTACAAGACATTTTTGCATCCGGTTTTCTGCATTTAACTAAAAACTAATGAGAGCATTGAATTTTTGAAAAAAAAATACTACTTAATTACATACAATTTTGAAAAAAAATAGTTCGAAATTTTTTTTTTTAATTTTTTTTTCAAAATTTGGAGTTTGAAAATTAATTTCTCAAAAACTACTCCCTAAAACAGCTTCATTTAAAATCAGTATGAAAGAAGAGGTTTCTGGGTTTACAAAAAGGTATATCGTGGCATTGTGGATGTAACTGTTGATTTTTAATATTTTTTTTTCCAAATTAAGTAATTTTTTTAGAAAATTGCCCCTCCCGGCTAAACGGTGGGGAATAGACCCCCCCCTCCCATACGATTTTTTTCTTGCCTTGACTAGACCTACACGCTGTAGCTTTTTGGCACACTGCTCGTGGGACACCCTGTATATTTACATCATCAGGCTTTTTGTCACCAACATAAAGTTTGACGGGGAATGGTTTGTATTTAATTGATTTATGATAAATTAAACACAAAATCGGCCAAAACTGTTTTGAAGAAGACTTAAAAACACTTAAACCATCAAAGTGAAACAGTAATTGTAATTGCTCTTCAGTATGATAACGAAAATTGGCAATACTTGTTAGATTATCACCAATACCAAAATATTCAAACTGAGAAACTGTATCAAATCTCTCAATTGTATAGGTTGCTGACGATGTCGTTCAATTTCGTCATCATTAACATCCAATTTGGAAATAGTTTTTATTAAAAATGCGAAGCCTTTTATTTACATTTGGGTTGCAAATATTTTGTTTTTCAATAAAGAAAAATTGCGGTTTTATTGTCTTAAGGTCCTAGCGGGTAGAACCCATCGGCGGCGGACGGACCCAGACGAAATTGGCAGGTCAGTTTTCAGGCCTTATCAATGGAAAAAAAGGATTAATCCAGGGTTATTCCAATACTGTGTTACTTTATTGTCTCCTCAAACAACTCTGATTTTTTAAGAATAATAAAAAAAAGAGGTCAATGTTTCATACATTAATTTGCCTACAAGTCCAGCCGCGTTAAAACCAAAAAAAAAAGGTTTTTCTTAGAAAAAAATGGTTCGGGTTTTTTTTTAATTTCTCAAAAACTACAAGACATTTTTGCATCCGGTTTTCTGTTTTAACTAAAAACTAATAAGAGAATTGAATTTTTGAAAAAAGTAGTACTTAATTACATACAATTTAAAAAAAAAATTGTTCGAATTTTTTTTTTTCATTTTTTTTTTCAAAATTTTGAGTTTGAAAATTAATTTCTCAAAAACTATTCCTTAAAACAGCTTCCTTAAAAACAGGATGAAAGAAGAGGTTTCTGGCTTTACAAAAAAGTATATCACGGTATTGTGGATATATGTATGTAACTGTTAATTTTTAATAATTTTTTTTCCAAATTAAGTAAATTTTTTAGAAAATTGCCCCGGGGTGAATAGACCCCCCCTCCCATACGATTTTTTTCTTGTCTTGACCAGACCTACACGCTCTAGCTTTTTGGCACACTGCTCGTGGGACACCCTGTATAAAGATGTAACAAATTTTAATTGTTTCTTTAACAAAATTTGTTCATTTACTAAAGAATATTATTTAAAAAAATATGTAAATATATGCAGGGTCCGCCATCTAACGTTTTTTTTTTCAAGTAGTGCTTGTTTCGTGAATGGTAACACTTAGCTCATGTCTGATTTGACAGATAATTAGTTTTATCCTTCCGCTGAACGAATATGGTTGTGTGTACGCTTGAGCAACGCTGGGAAATATTGCGACATTACTTTGAAAATCATGGTAATGTTGCAGAATGTGTGCGAAAATTGCGTACGGATTTTGGAAGAAGAGAAGCACCGTTAGCTCCGTATGTTCGTTATCTTGTGAAAAAAGTGAAAGAAACTGGCATCCTCATCGATAAACCAAAGCGTGAAAAGCCAAAAACAGTGCGTACACCCGAGAATATTGCTGCTGCGGCAGAAAGTGTGCGTGAAGCGCCATCAACATCAATTCACCGTCGTTCTCAACAATTGAACATTTCGGAGACATCATTGAGACGAATTTTGCATAAAGACCTCGGTATGACGCCATACGAAGTCCAATTGGTTCAGGAGTTGAAGCCAACTGACCATCCAATGCGTTTTCGCTTCGCTAAGTGGGCCTGCGATCGACTTACAGAAGATGCCGATTTTGCCAAAAAAATCAGCTTTTCAGATGAAGCTCATTTTGATCTTGGCGGGTATGTAAACAAGCAAAATTGTCGCATTTGGGGCACAGAAAACCCGCACGCATACATTGAAAAGCCGGTGCACCCAAAACGAGCCACTGTTTGGTGCGGATTTTGGTCCAGAGGCATAATTGGGCCATTTTTCTTCGAAAATGACCAAGGAGTGGCCGTTACAGTCAATGGCGATCGTTATCGGGCCATGTTGAACGAATTTTTGTTCACAAAAATTGAAGAGGAGGATATTGGCAACATTTGGTTTCAACAGGAAGGCGCTACGTGCCACACAGCCGAAGCTACACTCGATGTTTTGCGCCCTGTTTTTGAAGATCGCATTATCAGCCGCAGAGCTGATGTCGTTTGGCCACCTCGGAGCTGCGATTTGACACCGTTGGACTATTATTTGTGGGGTGCCGTCAAAGATAAGTGTTACGCCGACAAGCTAGAGACAATTGACGCTTTAAAGGACAATATTCGTGAAGCCATTGGTGAAATACAGCTGCACACAATCGATAATGTGCTTAAAAATTGGACCGATCGTGTAGGCTACTGCATGGCCAGCCGAGGCAGCCATTTGAATGAAATTATTTTCCATTATTAACCGGAAGGATTGTACTTTCAAATAAAAAAAGAAATTTGGGAAAATATTCAGTAGTTTTTTTTATAGCATTTTCAAAAAAAAAAAAAATTATTTGGCGGACCCTTTACTTCAGGAAAAATTAATGATAAATTAAATATGGTTAAAATGAGAATTGTAAAATTAGGTCCGGATCAGAAAAATAGTGATTCCCGTAATATGCATTAAATCGGGTAAAAAAAAGGGCCCATGTTTTGAAAAAAAAAAGAAACTATATCACGGGTTAACAAAGGCAATGCATATCCGGAACTAAACAGAAAATACCTAATACGAAAATTTGCAAATGTACCGGATCAGGCCCAATGGAAAATACCGTAAAACGGTTAGCCATAATAGTGCCATCTCCGGCCCTTACATATGATACGGTTAGCCGTACTTGTTTGCTACTCGGGAAACGTTCATTGCTTGACGTTCTCGGAAGCTTTAAATCCTGAATGTCATTCTCCGAATTTTTTTATCATTAACTGTTGGAGATTTTTAATCAGTGACTTCAGTGTCCTGACCTCCGAGTTTTGTCTGTCAGTAAACCGCCTATACAAGAGTCTGAATCTTGTCAGGAATCTCCTTTTTTGTATGTGAAGTGCATCGATTTTCGCATTTCGGTATACTTTTGTGGTATAGTGCTGTCGTTGGCGTGGTATCTTACTGTTCATTGTCTGTTTAATGATATTATCCATTTGTTTGAGGTTGTTGTCAATCCCGTAGTTTGACAGGTTCCTATTAGATGGTGGGAAGGAGGCGCTTGAAATGACTGCTCTCGTCAGGGAATTGGCGAAGCGTGGCCAGCCCTCCCTACTGTAATCGTAGGGGTGCGTTTGGACACACTCTGCCATCCCCGTGAATTCGTTAGGTACCTACTGTGATTCATACAATGACATGAAAACAAAAAAGTTACTGAGAACTACAACCAACGCAAATTTAGTCGAATCTCTGGAAAAAATCTTATCTAGGACAACCAGCCTCGGAGAGTAGTGAACGGATATTTTCGACACAAACCCCTGCACTCCGTCCAGGTTGTGTGACAAACACCATAAGAGTGTACACTCTTGAACCTGCACGAATTATAAACAAAAAAAAATAATTTCCCAGGAGACGGCGACCAAATGATTATAGCCACCATATAGCCATATAGCCACCGGCGCAAACGATTCCACCATGTGGAATGGAGCAGGAATAATACAAACAAAAGAGGTGAGTTACTTATTATTGAATATTTATTTAGTATATATGTATATATACATATAATACTTACTTATTGAATATTTATTTAGTAATAACCTCACAGTTGCCAATGGGGTCACCCATATTCATAAACTCTATTAGAGAAGAGATGCTTGACTTCACAATCTCTAGCCGTTTTGTCTCAAATATAATTTATGTCTGGCACGTCTTCAATGAGGCCTCACTATCTGATCACCAATATATGAGATTTAACATCACTGGTGCGACTGGAGAAGCTGACCATGATATCAGCCCAAAAGAACCAATTGGGTTCTCTTCCAGGCTCAATTTGACACCAAGGAAAACACGCTTCTTAAATTCATCAAATCGACGGATGACTTTGAAGAAGCGGGGAGAGCTCAAAAAGTTCGAGAGTGACGACCTCAAATTTGTGGGAGTTAAGCCATTCTCCACAATGAGTTCCCGACGGACGAAGCGAGTGATTCACTTCTTCTTGTTGCAGCTCACACCCAGCAGCAAGCTGGAGAGGACTTCCTCAGCATTCCAAACTGTCATATGGGAAAAAGTTTGCAATGTGATCTTGCTCGCAATCCAAGGGCAGATTGGACAGCTGCAGCAACAGATCCTTGAGCAGGTGACCCGAGTAGATAATATTTGCTCGCTTCTGTCGAGCCTAGCGCACCTACAGTCGTAATGGGCACGCTAGTAGAGAGGCCCTTGAAGATCCTGTCGGTGAATATAAACTCACTGATAACGATCGAGCGACGAGCCGTACTTTTTAACCTGTTACAGGACGAAAGTCCCGATGTACTCTCGGTTAGCGAAACAAAGCTAAACCAGAAGCACAAAATCCGGAAGTTCTTACAGAATAATTGGAAGAGACCGATCCAACACTACTCAAGGCAGGGGAGTTGCGATCTTCATAAAAAATAATATAAAACATACATTTATATAAAGCGGTGAAGTGCGGAGGTTCCAGGTGCTAGAAGTCTGCATTGTGTGCATTTCTCTCCGTAATGAACAGAAAATGTACATTTTAGCGGCCTATGCACCTGAGGCACCTTAACCCAATATTTTTATCGCAGAGCTCAAGACACTTTTTCGATCTCTGATAGAGATTCGACTGAATTGGTCGAGTTGGTTGTAGTTCGTAGTAACTTTTTTGTTTCGATGGAGGAGGAGGTACACACGATTTCCCTTACTCCACCTTCTATGGGAACTTCCACAATAACGGCTGCCAAATCTTTTGTTATAAATTCTGGAATGAGTACCTCTTTGAACCCAGGATTATTCTATGCCAAGTCCTGAGACATTGTCTCTCAAACACCCAAATCCTTTCAATTAGGACGGTATCACATCACATTGTCACATTGAACCATAGGAAATCATGGTCCTGATCAAGGCCATGTAGCAAATTACCTTCACCCTGAAATCTAATAGCGGTCTTCCAATGCACATTTTTGGACAGTATGGTGTCTGTACGGACATTGTTGGGAGGTGCTTGAGCACTATATTGGATATAGAATATTGGACCCAGACGAAATTGGCAGGTCAGTTTTCAAGCGTTATCAATGAAAAAAAAGGACTAATCCAGGGTTATTCCAATACTGTGTCACATTATTGTATCCTCATAAAACTCCGATTTTTTTCAAAAATAATAAAAAAGAGGTCAATGTTTCATACATTAATTTGCCTACAAGTCCAGGCGCGTTAAAACAAAAAAAAAGGTTTTTTTTAGAAAAAAATGGTTCGGGTTTTTTTTTAATTTCTCAAAAACTACAAGACATTTTTACATCCGGTTTTCTGTTTTTAACTAAAAACTAATAGGAGAATTGAATTTTTGAAAAAAAATTAGTACTTAATTACATACAATTTTGAGAAAAAATAGTTCGACATTTTTTTTTTTTAATTTTTTTTTTTTTTAAATTTTGAGTTTGAAAATTAATTTCTCAAAAACTGTTGCTTAAAACAGCTTCGTTTAAAAACAAGATCTAAGAAGAGGTTTCTGGCTTTACAAAAAAGTATATCACGGCATTGTGGATGTAACTGTTGATTTTTAATAATTTTTTTTCCAAATTAAGTAATTTTTTTAGAAAATTGCCCCACCCGGCTAAACGGGGGGGGAATAGACCCCCTCCCCCCAATACGATTTTTTTCTTGTTTTCACCAGACCTACACGCTTTAGCTTTTTGGCACACTGCTCGTGGGACACCCTGTATATTGTGTCTTTCGAGTGCGGTTCTGTGAAACTATTTGGGTTAAAAAAGAATGTTAGATCCATTTTTCATACCCAAATAAGCTGGAGTTATCAAAAAAAGCCAAGCTACAAATTGACCCAGTGCAGAAACTGACAGATGTCTGGACACGGGGAAAGAAATTGCAATATAAAAACTTATTGCCCAAATTCTGCTGGTCCTCATATGACAGACGAGTGCCAACACGCAGATGTTCTCAAATGTGCAAATTGCAAACATAGATCCACCGACACTGTGTGTATGAGTCGCATTCGTTATTTGGAGATGAGAGCGAGAGTGACAACTAAATCAAATCGTACTCCATCACATTCTTACACCAAGCAAAGCTCGTGTGTAGCAAATATCACACCTAGACCCAACGTCATGAACTTGAGTAAGTTCCCCGCTTTACCTCAAAAAAGTTCGCAGAGAAGAGTGGAGACTTTTAACATTCCCAAAACAAAACAATGGGAGAATCGAGCGGAAGTGCCGTCGAACATCAAACCAACGGAGAACGAGGATTTATTCTCGATCGAGGAACTTAACGCCCTTACGATGGAAATGATCACAAAATTGAGTTCGTGTAAAACTAAGGTAGATCAATTTAACGTTGTCACACAATTAGCTCTTAAGTTTGTGTACTCTAATGTTAAGTAATATGTCATTGAATTGTATAAATATTGTTGCTTGGAAAGCCAGAGGTATAAAAATACGTAGAATTCAATAATTTTCTAATTGGCAAAAGAATCGATATTGCCCTTGTAACCGAAACTTGGCTAAAATCCGATGTAAATCTCTCCACTTCAGACTACAAGTGCTATCGCGTTGATAGAACAAATAGAAGAGGTGGAGGTGTTGCTATGCTAGTTCGAAGATCAATTCAGCATTGTCTTTTACCAAATTTTCACACACGCTGTATAGAAAATATTGGAGTTGAGGTTCAGTTGGATAATGGTAGAACTGTAAAAGTCTTATGTGTGTACTTCCCGGGTGGTAATTTATCTTTCGAAAGGAGACAGCATTTTATTTCAGATCTGCGAAGGTTGTTTTCAATTAATGGCAGTTGTTTGATCGGTGGTGATCTCAACTTTAGGCACATAGATTGGGGTTGCAACAGAGCGAATGTCTGTGGTAACGAACCTTCGAATTTAATTAATATGTCGTCGTTTTCTGTGTCATACCCATCTAGTCCCACGTATATTCCAGCTGATTCGCGAGGTTCACCATCTACCCTCGATACCTTTTTAACAAATTCTCCAAGCTTATTTTCTCAGCCGGTTACGATTACTGACCTTAGCTCTGATCATAACCCAGTTATATGTCAAATGCTTAAGTCAGGGAAAGAAAAAGTGCAATATTACTTAGATTTTAAACGAACTAACTGGGTACTATACCGGTCAATAATAAATTCAAAACTAAGAAATATTTATCTAGATTTAGAAAATGTCACCACCGATCACATTGACGGACTTGTAGAAATTTTTAATGAATATATACACAGTGTTATTGATGTAAGGGTCCCCAAGTCTGCAAAGAAAAGTTTATCCGTTAACATACCTGACCGTGTTCTAGTATTTATACGTTTTAGAAACTGTCTAAAGAGACAATGGCAAAGATATCGCGTAATAATGAATGAATTTAATAAGCTCATTTCCTCCGAAATTTCAAAGGATAGGAATGAAGAGTGGAATAAAAAAATAAGATCGTTAGATAAAAATGCTAAACCGTTTCGGAATGTAGCTAGAATTATTAGGAACAGAAGCAGAAGGTTTCCAAGTTTGCATAGTACTGGTAATGTATACCATTTCAATTCCGATAAAGCTAATGTTCTTAAATATGCTTTCGAGAAAAACCATACTATCTCTCAGAACCTTGGTGTTCCTGGTACAAATACCTTAGTGAAAGAAATCTCTGATAGGCTTCGTTTGCAAAACTGTGAGCCTTCTTTAGCTGAGTCTGTAACTCGAATAGAAATCGCTCAAGTACTAAAGCAGTTGCAATTGAGAAAATCAACGGCATTAAAAACGTATATCTAAAACATTTACCTAACTCAGGGGTAGTATTTATTACTTTTCTAGTCAACGCATGTCTCAAGCTGCAATGTTTTCCAAATATCTGGAAAATAGCAAAAGTGATACCAATATTAAAACGAAGAAAGGAACTCGTAAATCCAGACAGTTACAGGCTATAAGTCTGCTAAGCTGTATCAGCAAAGTTTTTGAAAAAATTATAAAAACAAAGCTTATGAAGTATATTGACGAAAAAGGTATATTCCCAAATGAACAGTTTGGATTTAGAAATCAGCACAGTACATCACATCAAGTACTCCGAATATGTCAACATATAAGGCGCAACTTTGACACTGGAAGATCTACAGGCCTGGTTTTACTTGATATTGAAAAAGCTTTTAATTCAGTCCGGCATGATGGTATAATATATAAAATGATTAATCTAGGATTTCCCTTGTATCTTGTCAAAACTATTCAAAGCTTTTTAACTAACAGAGCCTTTAGAGTATATGGTAATAATGAGCCATCATCATTACAACACTTTTTTGCGGGGATTCCCCAGGGTTCTGTCCTAGGCCCTATATTATATAACATATACACTTCTGACATTCCCAGGCTTCCAGAGTGCGAATTAGCTATATACGCCGATGACACAGGTATTTTTTCTTCCCATGAGTTTGCTCTCAATATTGTGAACAATTTGCAAAATGGGATCAGAATATATGCCGAGTATCTAAATAGGTGGAAAATTAAAATCAACGCTGATAAAGTGCGACCTATCTTTTTTAGTCGGAAAAGAAAGAGTTGCTATTTACCCAACAATCCACTTAACGTTTGCGGAGTCAATGTGCATTGGAATACTAGAGTAAAGTACATAGGAATTTATTTGGATACAAGGTTAACATTTAAGAAACATATCTTAAATACAATTAATAAAATAGGTATTACCATTAAGCTGTTTTACCCATTTATAAATAGAAAATCAATGCTTAATACGCCCAATAATACTGTAATACATAAGGTAATATTTCAATCCATATTACTTTATGGTTGCCAAGTATGGGGAGATTGCGCAAACTGCCACTTTAAAAAGCTACAAATAACCCAAAATAAACTGTTGAAAATGATGCTTGATCTTTCTAGATCTAGAAAAAATTGCGTTTTTTCAGATAATCCTCTGATACAACAACTAATTCAATAATGTAAATGTTTATTGACTACTACATATTTATTTGTTTATTTATTTACTCATTTGTCTATTTTTATAGAATATTTAAATATTTATTTGTTTATTTATTTATTTATTTTTATTTAAATTTATATATGTATATATTTTTTTATTTTTTTTTTATTTATACATATATCTATATATATACATTTATTTATTTGTGGATTTATTTACTATTATTATATATGTGTTTTTTTTTGTTATACATTGAAGGTTTTTGCTGTAATTTTCCTTCATAATCGTTGTTTCTCGAGTACAAAGAATAATTAAAAGTAATTTATCCTCATCCAGCTGAAAGATATAATAAATATCGAAAATATCTGTATGTTAATTGTGTGACAACCACATTGTAGTTTTATACGAGATAAAGAATATCTATCTATCTATCTATCTATTTTACCGAAAAATTAACTATTTATTGTATAAGCTGAGCCGTGGCGGGCATTTGAGAGATATTGTATCCTAATACTAACCTCAAAGCTTTTAAATAAAATTCAAATAAAAAAAAAATTTTTTTTTTCTGGCCTAAAATGACGTTCATATGTATGTATATCCATATACATAGATCGATTAGCTCGTATAACATTTATTACGAAATATTGACACATCTAACCGCACTAATTCAAATTTGCAGAAACCATTGCAAAAGAAATCTTCCACAGTCAAATTACTGTTTTTGTGCACAAATCAATTCTGTGCCCTACTCATAAGCTCTAACCTTGAAGTATTTTAATTACTCGTTCATTCAAATACACAACCACTTGAAAGGTTGCCGTTCAAAACGAGGACGCAACACCATGCAGACACTCAGGCACTGTTCACGCCTGACTCAGCACTTAGCCCCTTCACCTCCAACATTTCGGCCTCACCTCATAAATAGGTCAATTACAGCCCCAAAACCCCCTTCTTTTATACTTCCTTTGACTCTGAATGAAATCTCATGTCCTACTTTTACCCTGCTACAACCAAACTCTCCCCCCTAAAAAACATACCATAGAAGTGCAAATAAAAGGAAAATCGCTTTTACAAATGTCATGGAGTGCAACTTACTAGCATTTACATAAACACGACATTCATCCGTACCCATCCATGTCAAGTGTGAAATTCTGTAAATTAATTTACATGTCATTAGTTGCATGTGGGAAAATGTGCAACCAAACAAGCCGCAATCTCAAAAGGAGGTGAGGAAAAGAAGACTTTATATTGTTTCAGGCCGTATACGGCGTCGACATCTCTTGAAAAGTATTTCAATTGCGGGTCATTAGATATGATTTTCCGACACGAGTTAGACTTTAACGTTGAATCTTCCTCGTTCTCTGTGTGGTTTTCCTTTTGCTTTTCTTTTCTTATTTTAATTGCAGTTCGTGCTCATGGAACTCATGGTTACTTGGAAACTTACAAACATATTTACCGCTGCTCGGTTCGTCCTTGTTGCCTGCTCAGATTCCATTCAAATACTTCTCGTCTTTAGCACGTTTACCACTTGTCTTTGCCCACATCAAATGAAACGCTCATTACGAGTCGTTTCTATACCAATGCACTCACACTCACTGTAGTCCGGATACCATATTCAAAGAAAGAATGTTGCTATCCTTCTTATCTGAAGTGGCCCCACGAGCTCTTGAAGAAATCCAACTCCACTAATGCATCTTTGTTACTGCACTAGTGTCTACCCAAATCCAAATCATCCCGCCCCCACCACAAGTGTTATTAAGAGGCTATTATGGTGTGTGAAGAAGTTTATTTAAAGTTGCATTTGCAGACATTTTGCGTAACTCTCTGCCGTACTAAACACGATACGAACAAACCCTCATTTCAAACCGTTGGAGGAGCCCCAAGATACGTTGGTTTCTCCCCACGACTCGGTGTAAGTGGTTGAGGTTTGAAACCATCCACTGGCAGTGTCTAAGACGCACGTATATTTACGACAGACGGCGACCGCTTCGGGTTCAAAGGACAGGGACGAAGCCATCGCCCGGGAGTCGGGGTTCGAGGCCCTAGGTCTCCTTCTTCGTGTTTGATGAAGACGGGAAAATAAATGTTGTTTGAAAGTTCATAATTGCATCTATTTGCATACATTATTGAGCGAAGATGAAGAAGAAAAAAACACTTCTATTCTCAAACAGCGTTAACCAATTCGAAATGAACGAGCCACAAGGACCGAGACGTTGGATATCTATTCCCATGTATTATGCATAGGAGGGGATACCGATGACGCCTCTGCACGAGTGGCAAGGAAGGATGTGGAAAATTACCCAATGCGAGAGTTTATGTTAGCATAAATAGTTGTAACAAGTAGTTAAGAAGTGTCGCTCATGTGTGCCTGATCTGATACTCAGAACGGCAGGATGGCATTGTAGTCTGGCCTTGGTCGTTCATGATGGGGGACATAAATTCAAATGTGTGGAATCGGAGGGTGGATACGTCGACGGGGAAGCATTTGCCATACATTTTCCAAAGGGGACTCGAAGTAAGTTGTCGAAGACTTTGGGGACTAACTTGTGCTTGGAGACCAAGTGTGGTCGACAATAGGTTATAGAGCTTGATGGTAGATTGGGAGGTAAAGTGATTTCTTTAAAGTTTCTGGGATAACGGAGGATAACCAAATTGAAATTGAGATTGCGAAAAGGTGCAACTTTGATTTTGGTTAAGTAATGAAAGTATATCCAATTCGATTGAATGCATTATAAATTTCTGGTGTTAACTAGAGACGATATAGGGGACGCACATAACTAACTACAATACATTTTCGGCATGACCATTAGAAGCAATATTTTGCCAACTGCACACATATCTCTACGTATGCCAATCGAAGTAACTTTGGCCCTGATTGTCCGTTTTTTTTAAAGCAAAAAGAACAAATGAGTAAGACTATGCCTACCGATACTTAATTTACCGGCTAGGCTAGCATGCCTTAGCGCACCCTAATCTACCTTAATCTGCCATAACTTGCCCTAGTCTACCCTACCCAACCTTATCTGTCCTAATTTTCCCTAGCCTATCCAAATCTGTCACGAGCGGGGGTGAGGCTTTGCCCGATAGAGGCTGACTTATTCAAATCGACGCATAACCAAAACGTACGACGTCTCCCCGACTTTGGTGCGACACCAATATAATACACCCGAGGCGCTCGAGCTCACGGAGCATAATATCACGTTCAAAGAAGAGCTATCGCTCTACGAAATTAAGGGAGACATGGAAGAGCAGCGGCAATTCATCCTGGATAAGCTCACATTGATCCAACTAGAGGAATGCCTCACATAGAGGAATGGGGGGAAAAAGCCACTAAGCCGCACCTTCTCGTGGTACTTGTAGTTGGGGTAGTAAGCCCCAAGGAACTGACCGAAGTCATTCGGTCGTCTAAGAATCGAAAACCTGCGCCAAAAGTGTCCCGCGAGGCTCTCAATAAAGGTGTTTTGAATAAAATAGTTTCTGATTTCTGGAATTTGATTTTCAAATATATACGCTATTGAATGGCTATTGAAGTCCCTGAGATAAATATTAAAAAGGAACGGCGAGTTCAGGTACCATCTTAGAGTCCATTGTTAATATAATTGGGTAGAAGTCATGTTGGCGAACTTTCTACCGGTTAACATGTCAAAAATCATATACAAGGTGATGCAAAATTAATCATCAATTTTGTTTTTGAATTACTTTTTTTACCAAATAAAAAAACTGATTTTGAGCAATGGAGACCGTTCCTTCAAACTTTACAATTTTTTGGGTTAATTTGAAAATATGATATCCGGCAAGTGGCTGCCGCCAGTGTTGATACACATTTGTACCCGTTTTATCGCATTTTCCATGACTTTACCTAAGAGTTCCGGCCGCACCACACAGTGGCTTTAAGTGGATGTAATGACTCTTCGTGCATCACACGCGGATTTTCAGTGCCCTGGAAACAAAGAGTGCTGCCTTAAAAAATTTGACAACTTCTCTAGATGGGACTTCCTGGAAGTCTTTCCCTGTTATCGTTGCGTTACTTGCATTTTGAATTTTTCTCGGGTAAGGTTTGGGCAGGTGGTCAGCATGTGTTGCATGGTTTCCTTGGTCTCCCCATGTCACCTGCAAATTAATGAGATTATTAAGACCCATTTTATAAACGTGGCAATGCCCCGTGTCCTGTTAGTACCTCACACAGCACTCTTATGTTGACTTTATTTAGGTCTAGAGCTTCTTTGGCATGTTTGGGATTGTGATTCTGCTCCATGAACGTTCTTGCGTGTTTAATACCCTCCTGTCTGTTGCAGAGTTGGTTCTTTTGTTTTATGAGCGATTTGTGTAAGTATAGGTTTATGTCTGAATGAGCGATTATCAGGTTAATCGGAATTTATTGTAAATATTCATAATATTCATTCCAAATCCAAAAGCGTCCCAAAATTCTACATACGAATAGCAATTTTGCATTATCAACTCGCGCATAGTATTAATATTTTTCGGCACAACCACCGATGTTGGACAATCTCAATGAAATTCGTCTTTCAGGTTTTTGTGCTCGTGATGTCAGTAAGCCACATTTGTGAAAGTTGACTCTGCGATGTGCTTTCAGTTTTCCTAAGGTCCATGATAAGACGTGGGCGCCGTTCTTCCCATTGCATTGTCTCACGCTTGGTGACTATTTTCCTAAGCTTAGGCAGCGCTGAGTTTGATCGATGATTAAAGTATCACTCGAGTACAAGTATGAGCAGTAAGTTCTGAGTTAATTCTCTAAAAACTGAAGCCTTCTCTTCACGATAAATACATACTTGGTATGACTTAATTGGTACCTAAGGGTGCCATCATTTCAGTTATTAAAATACCTTAAAAACATATTTGGGTAGGGAAGCATCTACCTTTGATCAGACATACAATTCCAAAGTCCATGTATTATGCTTTAAAGTATAGATAGAGATGATGATCAATTATCAAAAATGCAGTAATTTCATGAATTATTAATTGAAAACGCTCAAGCCTTTTTGTAAAAATTATAAGAAAATTAATTATTGAAATTCTTTTCCATGTATTTAAATATTTTTTTGGCCAATAATCTGGAAGCAGTATAAGCTCAAAAGATCCACACCTCACAGGTAATTCAATACGTAGTGCGAGATCATTTTACGATGCCGTATAATCAATTTAATTATTGCCACTGCCCACCATCGCCTGCTACTTTTATTTTTCTGTTGTCCAGTCTCTTGAGCTGCATCCTGCAATACCATCCAACTCGTTTTCATGTTCTTTCTTTTTTCAATTAGTGTTCTATATGTGGTTTTTTTTAAAATCGAAATTTCACCTACCGGGTCTCTGATAACATGATCGGTCTATGGTTTGTGAAAGGCTGCAGCCACGCAGTGAACTAGAAAGGAAGATCAGCTTATATTGGATTTTATCACTTATACAGGGTGTCCCACGAGCAGTGTGCCAAAAAGCTAGAGCGTGTAGGTCTGGTCAAGACAAGAAAAAAATCGTATGGGAGGGGGGGGGTCTATTCCCCCCCGTTTAGCCGGGAGGGGCAATTTTCTAAAAAAAATGACTTAATTTGGGAAAAAAATTATTAAAAATCAACAGTTACAGCCACAATGCCGTGATATACTTTTTTCTAAAGCCAGAAACCTCTTCTTTCATCCTGTTTTTAAACGAAGCTGTTTTAGGGAATAGTTTTTGAGAAATTAATTTTCAAACTCAAAATTTTGAAAAAAAAATTTCGAACTACTTTTTTTAAAAATTGTATGTAATTAAGTACTATTTTTTTCCAAGAATTCAATTCTCTTATTAGTTTTTAGTTAAAAACTGAAAACCAGATGCAAAAATGTCTTCTAGTTTTTGAGATATTAAAAAAAACCCGAACCATTTTTTTCTAAGAAAAACCTTTTTTTTTTTGGTTTTAACGCGTCTGGACTTGTAGGCAAATTGATGTATGCAACATTGACCTCTTTTTTATTATTTTTATTCGGAGTTTTATGACGTAACAATTCGCCCGCCGCCGATGGGTTCTACCCGCTAGGTCCTTAAGACAATAAAACCACAATTTTTCTTTATTGAAAAACAAAATATTTGCAACCCAAATGTAAATAAAAGGCATCGCATTTTTAATAAAAACCATTTCCAAATTGGATGTTAACTCATCAACACATTACGATGTCAAACTCATACTCTCGAGAAGAATTAACGGACATGCACTTCTGCTACGGTTTAGCTAATGGTCGAGATCGTGAAGCCGAAAGACTTTACTCTGGAAGATATCCCAATCGGAGGTGTCCCAGTCGTAGCATGTTTTCAAGAATCCACCGACGACTGCGAGAGCACGGAGTGCTAGAGCATCGAAGAAGCGAAAGATCAGTTACAGATGGATCAGGAAGCTTAGATGAAAGAATTTTGGATTTGGTCCGACGTAATCCCTCCCTTAGTACAAGGAGGATAGCTATTATGCTTGGAGTGCCCAAATCTAGAGTATGGAGAGTGCTTCATAACGAAAACTTACACCCGTACCATTTTAGGCCAGTTCAGGAACTCACCTCAAACGACAAGTTTTTGAGAGCAGAATTTTGTCGATCATTACTGCTTCGAGATGAAACTGAACGAAACTATTTTGGAAGGATATTCTGGATGGACGAAGCACAGTTTACCAGAGATGGGGTTACTAACTTCCTCAATTTGCATCATTGGAGTAGCACCAATCCACACAACAAAAAACAAAATAAATCACAACACCGCCTTAGCTGTAATGTTTGGCTTGGTATTGTTGGACAAACTGTAATCGGGCCCCGGTTTTTGAATGCCGTTATTAATGGAGAATCATACCTGCAGTTCCTACGAGACCTTTTGCCCGATTTGATGGACAACGTTCCTTTGGCCATAGCAGATAATTTAATTTACCAGCAAGTTGAGCACCAGCACACTACAGCTTACGGGTTAGAAACTGACTGGATGATAATTTTAGTGACCGTTGGATCGGAAGAAGGGGCCCCACGGAATGGCCACCTAGATCACCAGATTTAACTCCTCTAGATTTTTATGTGTGGGGATTCATGAAGAATTATGTTTACGAAGTGGAAATAGTATCTTTGGAACAACTGAAAGAACGGATTGAAGTCGCTGGAGTCAAATTGCAGGAAAATTTGTCAAGCATAGACTTATGTGCAGCCATTAGAAGGAGATATAATCTTTGCCTTCTAAAAAATGGGGATCATATTGAAAATTTATTATAATAAAACTCCGAATTTTTTAAAAATAATAAAAAGGAGGTCAATGTTGCATACATCAATTTGCCTACAAGTCCAGCCGCGTTAAAACCAAAAAAAGGGTTTTCTTAAAAAAAAAGTGGTTCGGGTTTTTTTTTTAATTTCTCAAAAACTACAAGACATTTTTGCATCCGGTTTTCTGTTTTTAACTAAAAACTAATAAGAGAATTGAATGTTTGAAAAAAGATTACCACTTAATTACATAAAATTTTGAAAAAAAATAGTTCGAACATTTTTTTTTTAATTTTTTTTCTAAAATTTTGAGTTTGAAAATTAATTTCTCAAAAACTATTCCCTAAAACAGCTTCATTTAAAAACAAGACGAAAGAAGAGGCTTTTCAAAAAAGTATATCAAGGCATTGTGGCTGTAACTGTTGATTTTTAATATTTTTTTTTCCAAATTAAGTCAATTTTTTAGAAAATTGCCCCTCCCGGCTAAACGGGGGGGAATAGACCCCCCCCTCCCATACGATTTTTTTCTTGTCTTGACCAGACCTACACGCTCTAGCTTTTTGGCACACTGCTCGTGGGACACCCTGTATACTAACAAGTATCCTCCCAAGTATCCAGACCGATCTTGGCAATACCTTCGTATGTCAGTATCTTGTGGTTTCAATTAACCGATTTAACCATCCCAGACTTCTCTCTCTGGGGCTATTTCAAGTCGCGGGTTTTCGCTGACAAGCCTCAGACAATCGCAGCCCTTAAGGAAAATATTCGACAGCAATGCGAAAAGTTATCACCGGAAATCTTGCGGAAAGTCATATAAAATGCTATAAAACGGATACAAACGGGTATCAACACTGACGGCAGCCACTTGCTTGACTCATCTTTTCCACTTAACAGAAAAAAATCTGAAGGTCCAAGTAAAGATTTCCATCACTCAAAATCGTTTTATATAGCTGCACCAGTTTTAATTTTTATTTTCTTATTTTTTTAATACGAATAATTCGATTTGTTCGTTATCGATCGTTAGAAAACCGTGATTCTATTCACTCGTAGTCAACCTTGAAACGGGCAATGGAAAGCTCATGATCTCACTTATAGAACCGTCAATAGTAATAGTTTAAGAGATATTTGTTGTAGGATAGAATTGGTAGGAAAAATGGTCTGACGGGCTCCGCAGATTTTAGGAGAAAATTGTTTAATGGTACAGAGAAATCAGGTAAAATTCCCCATCATGGTTAGTCAGGACCAACTCTGTGTAAAGTTATGAAATACGTGCATTCGGACTAACTTAATTATTTATCAAGAAAAAAAGGCAGAAATCTAACTAACCTTTTTGTGCCTTGTTATTACCAGACAAAGCTAGAGGACGTAAAAACAAAAGAGGTGAATATGACTAGATAAAACACCAGGTATTGGGTTGTACCACATGAAATGTCCGATTTTCGCTCCAGCGAAAAGAGCATTAATTTTTTTTTTTATAAGGTAATGTGGTACGTGTGCTTGACATGAGAATTTTAGGGTTCGTTACAGGTACAGTTATTTTTTTTTCCAGGAATTATTAACCATGCTGTGGAAATTAAAATTCGGACCATCTTCCTTTATAAATTTCAAATGGGACATAATGTGTGATTGGTAATGAAAAACATTAATGACGCATTTGAGGATGTAGCGGTAAACGAACGCACTATACGACGTTGGTTTGGAAAGTTCCGTTTGGGAGAATTCAGCCTCGAAAATGAACCATGTGGGAAGCCGGAAATATTAGTTGCCGACGATATTTTAACAACAACGGTGCATGCAGTCCCAACGAAATCGATGCGGGAGATTGCACAGAGCATGGGAATATCCCCAATGACAATAAATCAACACCTTTCTCTCACAGGAGAGGTAAAGAAACTCGATAAGTGAACCGTTTTTGCATCAATTAGTCATCCGTGATAAAAAGTGAATTCTGTATGATATGTGCAGTGGTTGGATGCAGCCACGTCAATAGGCACGCTCCGATCCTTTTGCATGACAATGCCAGACCACACACCTCACAAGTAACGGTGCAAAAACTGTTGCAGTTGGGATTTGAAATTCTTCCGCATCCATCAAACTCTCCTAATATTTACCCAAAGGTCTACCATCTTTCCGCAATCCAGATTCATTTTGTCGGCAGAAAGTCTTCCGGAACCCGGGCAGAGGTCATAAAAGCCTTTGAAGATTTGATCGCCTCAAAAATTCAACACTTCTGCGTAAAAGAAGTATTTTACCTTGTATCACATTGGAACAATGTCAACGGATCCTATTTTGATTGAATAAAAATTTACGGAAAAATAATAATGGCTTTTAAATTTTTTCCATAAAATCGTTCGTGGGTCATCGTGGTAAGACCCAATAATTAGAAAGCATTGACTGAACTTAGGAAGTTGACTAACTGCATCACGATGACCTTTGATAAATCCCTCAGATCATCGACGAATTGTTGACATTTGCCGAGGATTGTTTATTTTAAAAGGTGATTATAACAAGGTAGATGAAAAGGTACTTGATGCTTGTAGTGGTTCTTCGTGTTTTCCGCAAATTTGCCAATGACCCAGTATCTCGTGACGACCATAGCTACTCTAGCAATGGGAGCACATTTTTTGTTTGGATGTTAGTTACACTGGCTTACAGTGGATATAATATAAATCCCAGTATATCTTAGGTTTTTTTGTTATTTTCTATCGCAAGTTTGGGCTTAAAGTCTAAATGAATGGAAAGTCTAATGAATGGATTTCCAAAGCTCCACTCACCGGTATTACTGAACTCGCTATCGAAGAGTTCATCCGCTCCTTGAATGCTTAGCTCACTCTGTAGCCAGAATGTGATGTTCATAAAAATAAATCCAAAATAAGTAAAAAAATATAATGTAACTATAATGGAATTGATGCATACGGTACATTCTCTGTGAATCATTTATCTAAATTTCTCGGCCATATGCCTGAATAACTAACATCTTTTTTCAATAGAATTTAATTTCTCGGTTGTTACATCCAAATCTTATTTTCATTTCGAAGTCTTCGGCTCAAGCCATACGGATTAGCTTCATAATTCATTGCTATCTAAATATAGAGCATACATGTTTACTTTTGATTTAAGTTCAATTAGGAGTCAAATAAGTCACAAAACATTTTAATGTACAAGATTAAATACAGGAATTTACATAACAAATAGGTTTGTTATATTTAATTTCATGATTTGCAGCAATTGCAATTCTAAAACACATAAACCATGAAACTTAGCCTACTCTTCCGACTACTTCCTAATTCCCATAATAAAATCCATCATAACTTTTAAAATCCCCACATTATTCGAGTACTTTCTGATTCAACATGCAGACGATATGATGTCGTAAAGAAGTCTCTTGAAAGTTAGCATTTGACCGATGAATTTCATTCTAAGCAGATTACGTCAACATATTTCTCCTATGAAATTTACCCAGAATAATGGTTGTTATTTGTACTCATTTTCTATCAGGAGCACAGCTGAGTCCCTTAGTTCTTTTGATCTATTGCCTTTTGCAAAATAAATTGCACAAAAGGACAAAAAAACAATGAAACATCATGTGATTAAAAACACGCAATTGGATTAAACCAAATTAAACTGGACTAATTTGAAATTCCGCTTTTATGCATATAAAAAAATATTAATTACATATTGCAGGCGGAAATAACTTTCCATATTTCAAAAACAAAAAACGAACTATCTAAACACGACTAAATACTACACATTAACGTCGGTTTATCCGCAGATACAAGTCCAACTAACTATGCATACTTTTAAACAGCAACATTCCATCCGACAATACATTTATTCATAAATCCACAAACTGCCCTAAATCAGTGGCAATTGTCGGACTGGGTCTGACCGAGTTTTTGGTTTTCAAACACCATGTAATGCATGTAGATAATTTGTGAAATTTAATTGATTATACACTTTTTGATACCGTTAATTGTGTTCACAATTTTGCGATCAACCGCCACGCGGCTTTTCATAATTCCATTGTGCAACCACGTAGCGCGGTGGCATGCTTGATGCCTCCACATGAACTGATAATCATTTCTGCTGCATAACCGCATGAGAGGAAAATTCCAATTTCCTAAAAATTCATTAAAATACTCGTAATTTATTGCGGAAGATATGTTAAATATTCATTGATCTAATGACTGCAACGGGTGCTACTGGGCAACTTGTTTATGCACACGAGTTGTACAATATGTAGGACCTTTAGAACTATGAGTGTGCTTGTATATATGTATTTGTGTTGCATTACTGAAATAAATTACTAATTATTATCTCTTTGTATGTATTTTGTATTCATTTCAATTATAACCCTCTAAATGGATAAATAGCTTAATAAACCAACAATTTTATTTGATATATTTCCATATGAGGACCATATGTACGAGTACATAGTTCTGTAAATTCTCATAAGTTCTAGTATATCAGTAACCTGCGGAAGACTTATAACATCTTTTTTAAATGGTTTAGGCTTCAGCCTGACCTCCTAAGTAATAGGATCCCATAATACTTATGATTAATCCTTAAAATTGTACATGAAAAGCTTACTTGCTTTAAGAAAAGATCTAAATAAACTGGATGGGAAATACAATTTGGATGACTGGCATTGGGCGACTTGAATGATGATTCCTTTACTCGTATAATAACTGCGAGCTGACGAATGGGACACAGTTCCGATATTATAATCTTAACTCCGTTTTAGTGAGGGTTAGGTTTTTGCGTCCTCATGCTTGATAGCCGGCTATCAATATCATTATGTAGACTGCAGAAGAAGTTTCGAACAACCACTGTATTGTTTTCTGCAGGCTTTTATTTTTCGCCTCATGAGTTTTTTACTTTTTATTTTAAGCTGGTGATCTGAATTTCAGGGTGATGACATTGTGAAAGACTTACAGTATTGTACAAAACTAAAGTATCCACCATGAACAAACTATTGATTTTGGTTACAACGGACCTTAGAGTGAAGCGGCATAAACGATTTTTTTTACCAATTTTTTACATTTTATTAAACGAAATCATAATAAAAACATAAGATTGTTCATTACAGAAAACAAAACAAATACCCCCTGGTATAAAGACATGTTTCCCTTTCAATTGATCGGCCATCCATAATTTTTATTCAATACATTTAAGGAATTTTTATTGTATCGTTATACTTTGTATAAATAGAGAAGTCAATTGACCTTTGAATAATTTCTAAAAATATGCTGAGCTTTTTAAAACGCAACTCGGTGGTATTTAAGGATGTTTATACTTTAAAGACCCTGTATTTATCCTTAGTAATACCCACTTTGGAATATTGTTGCGTTATTTGGTCTCCATTTTACCAAAATCCCTCTGTTAGGATTGAAAACATTCAGAAAAGATTCACTCGATATGCCTTAAGAATTTTAAGGTGGTCCGAAGGTCTGCCTAGTTATAGTTCTAGATGCGCGTTAATTGATTTAAAATATTTAAAAAATCGTAGACAAACTCTGAGTGTTCTTTTCATTAAGGATATACTCGATGGCAGAATTAATTGTCCGGATTTAATTACACTTATGGCTCTTTATGTTCCTGAGAGAAATCTAAGAAATAATAATGTTCTCTTTTTTATTCCTAGTCATAGGACAAATTATGGACTAAACGAACCCGTAACTCGAATTTAATTTATCATGAAGTCGACCTTCAAATGAATAGACATATGTTTAAAAGAATTGCACAGAATCTTTTTAAAAATGTTATTTCTAATTAGCTATAGTCAACAGATTATGTATCCATTGATGAATAATAATAGTAAATAATAAATAATAATTACAATGAATTGAAAGATTATTATTATTATTATTATTATTATTATTTCAGATCGGATTAACAAGACATAAGATTAGCGATAAATATGGAATAAATAGATCAGTTTTTTCGCGGCTGATATGGAAGTGTGAGACCACCGGTAAGACGACTATCAAACATTCTGAAGGAAGGCCTCGGAAAACGATTACAAAAGATGAATCTCTCACAAAACGAGTAATCCAACAAGATCCCACAGTTTCCTCTAAACAAATTTCACACGACTTGCAATTGCCAATGAGTTCCAGAACGATTCGTAAAACGTCTGTCCAATTGGGTTTGTTCAACCGGCGCCCAGCACAGTTGATCACAGGCCAGTGAAGGAGTAGGTAGTGTCAGCTTGTGTAGTGCGAAAGAAAATAAGTAAGACTACGAGTATAAGTTCGCATTTGGACGAAGTATTCGCGGAACCCGAGTTAGTGCAGTGGTAAAACGCCCGACCTGGAATCGAAAGGTCGTCGGTTAGAGTCCGCTGTCGGGAAAAAAGTTTGTTCGTGCTTTTTGTTTTTTTTTTCTTCTCCGTGTTCTTTCTGTTACTTCCAAAGTAAATAAGAAGTAGCAGGGAGAGATGTCAGGAGACGGCGGGGGAAATCCCGTACGTCCTACGGAGTCGGAATCGGATGATTTATCATCCGATTTCGCAACACCGGCCGCCGTCATGAAAAGGCGCAAAAGGGTTAGCAGAAGGCCCAACCCAATTAAGCGCCCCTCCCTCACCCCTTCGGCTGAAAAGCTGCTAGTCGAAGAGAGGAAAGGGGCGCCATCACAATCACCATCGACGTCCAAGCCAGCTGGACAACAACAACAACAACATCAACAATCACTGCTCTCCGTGGAAGCAGACATCGCTTACCTCTCCGATGGTAGGGAAGGCCGCTATACAGGGGACAACAACCCCTTCGCCGCCCTCTCAATTTCGGGTACTGAGGAGGAGCTAAGCGAGCTCGAGGAGGAGGAACGTGTCCTACGTGCCAAACTAAAGGCCGTAGTCGACAAATTAAATAAGATGCGGCAGAAGGAGAAAGAGGAGGCAACGGCCGTCCAGCTTCCGTCACATCAACAGCAGCCGCAAAAAATGCTGCAAAAAAAACGGCCGAACAGCAGCCACAACCTCAACTGCAGCAAAAAAAAACAGCGACAACGACAGCAGAAGAAGCAGCAATCACAGCCGCAGCACCACCAACAACAACAGCCACAGCAGCAGAAACAACAACAACACTCGCAGCAGCAACAACAACAGCCGAAACAACAGAAGCAGCAACAACAGAAGCAGCATCAACAGAAGCAGCAACTACAGAAGCAGCAGCAACAGAAACAGCCGCAACGTCCCAAGGAGAAGGTGCCACCTATCCTTACCCACACCACGACTCTACGCGAAACAATTGACTTATGTAAGTACGTTATTGGTGTAGGCAATTTCGTCTTTAAAGGTATAGGTGAGAACCGCTATGCTATCCAATGTAACACACTGGAGCAGCATAAGCGGGTCAAAGAACTATTAAAAGAGACCACCACTGAGTTCTTTTCATTTACCCCTAAGACCGAGAGGCTGCAGACGATGCTCCTCAAAGGCGTGTATTCGACTACCGATCCCGAGGAAATGCTCTCAGAGCTCAAAGAGTTCGAGAGCGACGACCTCAAATTCGTGGGAGTCAAGTCGTTCACCACGGCGCGGGCCAGACGGGAGAAGCGTGTGTTACCATTCTTCCTGGTCCAGCTCGCACCCAATAGCAAACTGGAGAGGCTAAGGACCATCACTTCCTTAGCATCCCAGTCTGTAAAATGGGAAAAATTAAGAAGACACGGAAACATTTTACAATGTATCCGCTGTCAAAGGTTCGGGCACGCCGCGTCGAACTGCGAGATGCAGCCTCGATGCGTTAAGTTCGCAAAGAACCACAAGAACGAGGAATGCGATCTGACTCAAGACAAGGTCGCGGACAGGGAGCAGCTCGAGTGCGTGCTCTGTAGGAACCGGGGACACCCTGCGAACTATCGGGGATGTCCTAAGTTCCAAGACATCAAATCAAATCTGGCTCGTAAGCAGAAGGTTGAGGAGAAACGTCCGGCAGGTCGCTCACAAACATCAGCCGTCACACCCCAAATGACCTACGCCCAAATGGCGGCAGGTCTGAGGCAGACGATACAAAAGCCTGTGGCTGTTACTAAAGCCCCAGTGCCCGTTACTAAGGCACCGGAGGCCGAGGGGGACCTGCGTTCGATCTTGCTCGCCATCCAAGGGCAGATCGGCCAGCTCCAACAGCAGATCCATGAGCAGGCGACCCGAGTGGAAAGAATCAACTCGCTTCTGCCGGGCCTAGCGCCTCTTGAATCGTGATGGGTACGCCGGTAGAGAGTCCCTTAAAGGTCCTGTCGGTGAATGTGAATTCACTGATTAGGATTGAGCGAAGAGCTGTACTTTTTAACTTGTTGCAGGATGAAAGCCCCGATGTACTTTTGGTTAGCGAAACAAAGCTAAGCCAAAAGCACAAAATCCGGCACAATTCTTGTAAAGTAATTCGAAGAGACCGACCCAACGCCACACGAGGCGGGGGAGTTGCGATATTTATTAGAAATAACTTTAAATATAAAACTATACATAGCAGTGAAGTGCGGAGATTCCAGGTGCTAGAAGCCTGTATTGTGTGCATTCCTCTCCGAAATGGAAAGAGAACGTACATTATATCAGCTTACGCACCTGAAGCACCTCAACCTAACGTTTTCATGGCAGAGCTCGAGACACTTTTTCGGACTCTGCGCCTAAACTCGGTAGAGAACTTCTACATTCTGGCCGGTGATTTAAATGCCAAACATAGTGATTGGGGAAATAACATTCCCAACACTAGGGGGAGCCTACTAAGCCATTGGTGGGTTCTGCAGAGCATAGAGTACCGACTCAAAATACTCGCAACGGATAGTCCGTCGTATCCTAGGAGCGGCTCCTATCTGGATCTCATGCTACTTGACTCTCGACTGAGACTCTCTGACACAAACGAATGGTCTACTAACTGTCTACGGACCTTCGTATATGACAGTGACCATTGCGGACTAAGCGCCATAATCAAATTACCAGACGAATTCGCGGAAATGGCAGAGTACGTCCAAACGTACCCCTATGATTACAGTAGGGCGCGCTGGACACGCTTCACCAATTCTCTGACGAGAGCGCTCACTTCGAGCGCCTCCTTCCCACCGTCTAATAGAAACCTGTCAAACCACGAGATTGACAGGTACCTCCAACAAATGGACGATATCATTAAACAGACAATGAACAATACGATACCACGCCAACGACAGCACGATACCACAAACGTATACCGAAACGCGACAATCGACGCACTGCACAGACAAAAAAGTAGACTACTGACAAGACTCAAACTCTTGTACAGGCGGTTTACCGACAGACAAAACTCGGAGGTCAGGACACTGAAGTCACTGATCAAAAATCTCCAACAGTTGATCAAAGAGAATTACAGAATATCTGTAAGTTTGCATTGGAACAACAGAATTCGTGCTGTAAAATCCAACAGCGCGAATAGGTATGTTCCCGCAAATAAATAAAATATTTCGGAGAAACAATCAGAATGACATTCAGGATCTAAAGCTTCCGAGAACGTCAGACAATGAACGCTTGCTACGAACAGTCAGCATCGATCCAGAGACCGCAGTCTTGGATGATAATTTCTTCGTGATCGAGGATCCCCAGGAGAAGGTGGCGACAGTGGGAGCTGTATTCCAGGAAGTGTATACGGTGAATGACAGCATTCGCCCAAACCGCGACCTGGAAAACAGAGTCCTACTTCATCACTTCTACCTTCAAAATGATATAGATCAATGGCGATCAGAGAACCTTGGTTTTACCAGTTTCAATGATGATTTTATGGCAAACAATGCTGTCGCCAGTGAAGGGGCTAACACCCTGTTCATTTCGACGGATGATCTCCGGATGATCTTCGACTCATTGAAGAAAAAAAAGTCCGCGGGAACCGACGGTATATCCAATGTTGTGCTTAGGCACCTTTCCACCAGTGGCTGTAGTGAGGTACACCATCCTGTTCAACAATGCACTGAATAATGCATATTATCCAGTGCACTGGAAAACAGCGGTGGTGCAACCAATCCCCAAGAGGGGTAAAGACACCTCCAACCCGGCAAATCTTCGGTCAATAAGTCTCCTTCCGAGTATCAGCAAGGTGTTCGAGAAGGTGGTCCATAGAGCCCTGTCTAAATGGGTTGAGGATAAGAAAATCATTCCGGATAACCAATTCGGTTTCAGAGCGGGGCATGACACCATTCATGCCGCGTCGAAGCTCGTATCGGATATCCAGTGGAATAAATGCAAGAACCAATGCACGGGTGCCTGTTTGATTGACTTGGAAAAAGCCTTCGACACCGTATGGCTAGAAGGACTTTACTACAAGCTCAGTCGGTTGGGCATAAGTAAACCCCTGCTATATATGATTTTTGACATGTTAACAGGTAGAAAGTTCGTAGTGAAAATTGCCAACGTGACTTCTACCCAAACATTTGATATTAATAACGGACTGCAACAGGGTACGGTGAACTCGTCGATACTTTTCAGCATTTACTTCAGTGATCTGATAGCTTCTCTTCACCATTCAATAGCGTACGCGGACGATTTAATTGCGTACAGATCAGGTCCAACGATCGAAGTCATTGTTACTCTTCTGCAGCGTGACTTCGAAAAAATTCAGCAGTATTGTGATGACTGGAAGTTGAAAATCAACTTCCAGAAATCAGAATCTATTTTATTCAGAACGCCTTTGTCTAGGGCCTCTCGGGACACTAGAAAAAATTGGCGCAGGTTTTCAATTTCTGGACCGGACGGGCGTCCACTGGCGAGACAAAGTGTAGTCAGATACCTTGGGATCGTGCTGGATCAGTATCTATATTTTGACAAACATGTAGATGCTGCTCTGGCGAGGGCCCGGGGCGCTTTCGCTCTGACAAGATGGCTGTTTCATAGCAGCCAACTTGACTCTAGGGTGAAGGTAATCTGCTACATGGCCTTAATCAGGCCCATGGTTGCCTATGGATGTCCCGTCTGGTTCAATGTGAGAGCCAGCTTAATGGAAAAGATTCGGGTGTTTGAGAGACAATGTCTCAGGACTTATGTCTCGGGTTACATAGGACACCTGAATCTGAGTACACGAAATTTTACCCGAACGAGGTTCTATACGATAGGGCCAGGATTTTACGGGTGGACAATTTTCTGATAAAACTGATTCGAAGTCACGTTGCAAGAGCAATGACTTCGGGCAATAACTTGATCTCTGGGGCTTACTACCCCAACTACTTGTACCACGAGAGGGTGCGCCTTAACGGCTTTGTCCCACCAGAGGCATTCCTCTATTTAGACCAATGTGGGCTAATCCAAGATAGATTGGCGGTACCGCTAATCTTCCACGTGGCCCGCAATTCCGTGGAGCGACGGTTCCTCTACGAATGTGATGTCGCGCTCCACGAGCCCGAGCGCCTCAGGTTCAGCAGGTCGAATTCACGCCGAGATCGAGAAGACGTCGTCCGACAGCATCAACGTTTTTGGTGGTTGGAACGGACTACGTCAGTGGTAAATTTTTATAGGACAGCCTCATCAAGGCAAAGCCCGCCAAACACCAATGGCAGGCTTGCATAGGTTATTGTAGTTTAGGGTAGGTTAGGGTAGGCTAAGGTAGGCTAGGGTGGTGGGTAGGTTCAGTAATTCAGTAATTTTAATTTTAGTTTGAAAAACAAAAAAAAAAAAAAAAAAAAAACAAAAAAAAAAAAAAAAATACATAAAACAAGATAAAAAGATATATATGTATATATAATATATATCATGTATATATTTTTATATATATATTTTAGTTAAGGTAGGTTAAGCTAGTTTTTAGTTAGGTTTAAGTTTTATATATATAAAAAAAAAAGTTATCTGATGCTAAGTTTTTAAAAAAAAAAACAAATATTTTCTTAGCTTAAGTATAAATTATTTTAATTATTATATTACAATTTTTTTTTTATTTATTAGACCGAAAGGTAATTTAATCTGTTCTTTTTACTTTAGAGTGTCCGTACGGGGCCAGTAAGGTATTTATAAGTTAGTTAAGCTAGTTTAATCATTTTTGTCTAGCGTAAGATAGTTGTTAAGAAATTGATATTAAAAATGAAATGAAAAAAAAAAAAAAAAAAAAAAAACCGGCGCCCAGCACAAAAGACGTTAATTTCCGAGAACCGCAAGAAAATATTGGCTTTTGCGCATAAACATCTCAACTGGACGGTTGCAAAGTGGAAAATCATCCTATTTTCTGATGAATCCAAATACAATAAAAAATAAATTCAGATAGGAGATACCAGAATAAGAAGACCAGTAGGAAAAAAATTCGATGGAGGAAGTGTGCTTGTCTGGGAATGCTTCTCTGGTTGGGGGATCAGACCAATCTACGGAATAAATGGCATCATGGATCGTTTCAAATATTTATGTAGATATTTTAAAAAGAGTAATGTTGCCTTATGCAAGAAATGCCATTGAAGTGGACGTTTAAGCCCGGCAACTTTGCATACAAGTTTAGTTGTCAAGACTTGGTTTAATGCCAATAACGTCGAGGTTGTGGATTAGCCCGCGCGTTCTCCTGACCTTAACCCTATTGGGAAAATTAACAGAGAATAAGACAAAAGTTTGGGTGAATTGTACACAAGGCAGTGGACGACGCTTGGAAAAACATGCCTATGACCGTAATAGGTATCCTTTTAAATTCTATGCCTAAAGGATATAACAAATATTAACTGTTTTGAATATTTTTTGTAAGGTTTAAACATTTTTATATAGGAGGTGCTTCAGTTTTGTCCAATAATGTATATGCCAAAAGCCTACAACATTTTACCGCACTCCATATCTAGTTGTCTACATCTTTATAGCAATTTCCAATATATTATAGTTTTCGTAGTTTTCCTTCGTTTTTTAACCGTTCTTAGTAATCTTAGGCTTCCAAGGGTTGTTCGAAGTTTATCTAATGTTATGTCATCCATTACACTTCTCTTCATTTCTCAAAAGTTGTGGTTGTCTCTGAGTCGAACGCGTTCTTCTCGTAAACAATATTTTCTTTTAATTCATAGCCTTAAATGGGATTTTAGACATTACCTTTAACTAATTTAGTTAAAAAGGATGATCTCGACCGCCAATTAAAGTCTGAAATTCAAAATATCACAAGTCCAGGACATATTTTGGGTTTCAAATCATCATCTTAAGCAAACTGCTGGTTGAAATATAAAACGGAAGTTCAGAACTAGTGATCGAGGAAATGCAAGTAGTAGAAGAAGTGAGACATGCAGGAAGAAGTATTGCTTATTAAATGCCAATATGAAAGTGTTGACCTTATAAAGCTCTGTATTTGAGCTATTGACAAGGCCATCAGTCAATAACATCCCAAGCGATGGTAAGAAAGGAAAGAAGTAATACCTGCTGCTAAGTAAAGGTTATGTTATGTTTAATAGCAAAAATTACTATTAAAATTGTAGCTTATGTTAGCCTTAAAGTCAAGTAAACATTTTTTTTCAAGTCAAGTGAGACTTTGCCAAAGAAAGACCCATACTATGAAAGGAGAAAACTCGACCGATCAGTTTACTTAGTATGTTAAGCAAAACTTATGAGAGGGTTCTTAAGAAAAGAAATATATCGAAGAAAACCAGATGTTGTTTGTTGGACAGTTTGATTTTATCACCAAGTACTGGGAATTTGTTATCACTGTAATTAGTTACCGATCAATGGAAGGGTATGATTTTCAGCGCCATGGCGCAGTGGGTAGTATGTTGGTATCTGACTCGCGAAGAACGATTTCGGATTCCGATAACACCAACGCCTTCGAATGTTTATTTTGTGGCTTCCCTTCTCGACATCTGTGACATCAAAACAGCGCCTAAGCGCTAATTGTACCTTGGGTACAAGGTCGGGTAGCCACCTTATCCTACCACGATCTTCACAGTTATCAACCTGTGTTTTCCACTTTACATATGTATGTGTGCAATAAAGTTATAAGTTTTTGTCTGATCGATACCTCAATGACACCTCACAATCTATTTATCTCATATTCTTCAGAATTAGCAGAATATGGAGCAGTTGTTTTTCTGATGATACTGCTTAATTAATATATAATTAGTTTGCTTCTAATATTCAGACCAATCTAAAAAATACAATCGAAATTTTTCTACTAGTCTAAAGGTGAATGGAATTAACGTTGAGTAGCAGAACACCGTTAAGTGCTTAGGTACATATGTATGTACTTCGACACCAAATTGACATTTCATCAGCATTTATTCAGACTGTTAAAAAAATTATAATTGCAACGAACATTTTTTACCCATTTATTAGCAGAACCCACAAGCAACAAAATATAAATCCGTAGATCAAGTTATTGACCGAAGCCATTGCTCTTGCAACATGGCTTCGTATCAATTTAATTAGAGTTATCCACCCGTAAAATCCTGGCCCTATTGCATGGGACCTCACAGGGGTACCTAAATGTTGGTGTACTCACATTCGACGTAGCATGCACCAATTTTTTTAGTGTCCCGAGATGACCTAGTGAAAGACTTTCTGAATAATAAAGATGCTGATTTCTGTCACAATGCTGCTGAATTTTTTCAGAGTCACGTTACAAAAGAGTAACAATAACGTCGATCGTTGGCTATAATCTGTACACGATTAAGTCGTCTATGTACCCTATAGAAGGATGAAGTGAAATTGGCAGATCGCCTGATCTATTGCAGTCCACTATTGATTTCAAACGTTTGGCTACAAGTCACTTTGGCAGGCATTTCTTTCATTGGATATCCGATACGAGCTTCGACCCAGCATGAATTGTGTCATACCTCGCTCTGAAATAAAATTGGTTATCTGGACATTTAGACAGGGCTCTATTCTTAACCTTCTCGGAGACCTTGCTGTACCTAAGAAGAAGATTTATCGACCGGAGATTTGCCGGGTTAGAAGTGTCTTTTTCTCTCTTGCAGATTGGTTGCACCACCGCTGTCTTCCAGTGCACTGGATAGTATGCATTATTTGTCGAGTTCCAGTCGAGATCAAAAAAGTGACTCAAAATCTTTGATATTGGGTTGTGGTTCTAATTTTTATCAGGCTAAAAATGAAATAGAAGCCAATAAAGTAGGAGATCGCGAGGCCTTTACTAAAGTTTCTACTAATTATCTGGTTCCAGAAAATCGACCTGAATTGAATGAAGTTTTACCCATCTTGTGAAGTTTTGTATTAATTAGAAAAATCCTTTATCACCAACAAAAATGGGAAGAAATTATTCATCATTTATCATATTTGACAAAGGAAGTAGGGCGTGCATTATAGATTAATTCCAAAGAATTTCTAAAGAAATTGCTCCCCATTCAGACATAACATTATTTTACTTTTCGGCGTTCGTTTTGGCAAAGATTCACGAATCGCACTGAATTGAAGTCCATCGCACTTGTAAAATCAGGCCTAAAGGTAATATTAGTCCTAAAAACCAGAAATTTTACAATTTAAAAAAGCAATATAAAGGTAGATACTGTGTAACGGAATTGCTTTCACGTCAATCGGAAGCCATCGTTTCGATGGGTATCCGTTCAAGCCTATCGTATCCATTGGCAAAACTTTGTATCCTTTGTCTACCAATTCAAGTTAGCAGCTTGCCTTTGGAGTTTCGCTTCAACCTATCTTACCACCCAGAACAGAAAAATAAACTAACAGGCTTGCAACCTGACCAGCGACAACAAAAACAACAAGCAACAAATCAAATAGGACTACCTGTATGTGATTACCAATCCTGTATCAGCACGGATTTAAAGCTCGTCGTTAGGCACACCGCTTTGAATGGCAATCGCGTCCATTCAAGAACGTTCGGGGAAAGATAAAAGCAAAAACCCTGTCAACCTACTCGATAACTACCGAGTGTTGTCGTGATTGCAGGCAGTCGGTCATACTGAACGTCATTTCGATCTGCCCTTTTCATGGGAAATGCTTCACATCCTTCCAATTTCTCTTTTGTGCTTCCCTATCAGGATGCTCCAGTTGACCGTTGGTAGGTTTTCAATGAACAGCTCTATTAACCTCGGACACCACCTAGCAAAAACCGCTTATTTTCGGATGGTTGAATGTGTTTGCATTGCTCGGGAGGAACCCAGTTATCTCATGACTCAAAGGAGGCTCGATTCCCTATAATTATTTTATGAGTTAATAAAACCAACCGAAGGAACTGCATGCATTCCGTGAGCGTGCCACACAATGGACGCACGTATCTTGAATTAAATACGTGTTGGTACTTAATGACGATATGTCAATGTATACGAATGTATAATGTCCAGGAATGTGGCTATGAAAGGGATATATTGTTTCGCCTGGAGGTTGCACATGTACTTTATGTTGTATCGAGCCTCGGTACTTCATTAAATTTAAATTGTAGTGGTAATGTTCGGAGAGCAATGCAAGTAACGTTTTATGTGTGACTAAGGAAGTTTTCACCAAAGAGTAGACTTGGTCAGAGTAGGATGTGAACATCGGGACTATATACGAGTATACACAACAAATCCACAACTTTACGAACCAGATAGTTCGTCACTAGATATAACAAAGTGGCCAGTTTTACAAAACCAGCGTTCAGGCTATAAATATGCGATTTTAATGGATAAAGTAGGACTTTTATTGGCAGCGTAAAATAACATTGGACTGTTAAATTTGAGTCCTTTCGTTGCGTATCCATTCCAGCTCAGCGATGAATTTTTGCGTAATACATGGAAATTTCGAAAATACGAGTAAAAAACAAAAGTGATTTCACTACCCTACATATGGTATGGGATCTGAAGATAATGAAGTGTATTTGGCCTTCTGTATATGTATATTTTTGGACTTATGAACATATGTAGCTCACATAAAAGGGGTATTGGTAGGAAGCTGCCACAGGGAACCTGTAGAATAGTTGTTACTATGGAACGTTAGAATACCCTATGGAGGAATTGATTGTCCAAGAATTGTTATTCATCACCATCTATCGGCACTTGCATGCGTCAACTTCGATGCCGTCGTACACAGCTTTGTCATCCCCCAGAACCGAAGAGAAGTCTCATTTCGACAAGGAACCGGGGCGGGTTTCCATTATGCGCAGTGAGCAAACGTTATTTTTTTCCTGGTTTAAAATGGCCTAAAAACATAAATATAATTTTTTTTTTTTTTGAGGAAATGAATTTTTTTTTTCATTTCAAGCAAACAATATTTATGTGCTCATAGGGGTTTAAGTTTGTTTGCCAAAATCTCCATAAACATGAACCACCCCTTGAAGCAGGGGCATCTAATTTTTTTTTTCGCAATTTCCCTTTTCCACTGGTACTCAACTATCCAATCAGCGAAATTATTGGAGTAATTGTTGCAAAATTCTCTTTTAATGACACGCCACTTGGATTCTATTCTTTGGGTATGTATGCCATCAGGACCAACAAAAGGATTGTCAGGATCACTGTGGGTTCACTTTTTGTGAATGAACCCATGGGCACTTAAACAATCATACGCCTTCCAGTAATCGGCGTGGATTATCGTTCCTGGATTCACGTGTTTTTTTATTAACGGCACTAGCACTTCAGTGCTGCGCTCGTTTCCTGAACAGATTTCAAGTCTTAAGTCTTCGGACCCATCCTCAATCAAACCGAGAAACCAGTGGCCATCCACGCGCCTTCCTTTGTTGAATTTTCTCTTACCAAATTTACTTTCGTCGATTTGGACGATTTTGCCTAGTCCGCCTATGTTTCCTTTCGCCTCAAATGCTTCCAAAAATTAAATTACTCCCGGCAATAATTATACCAGTCGGCAATGGAGGAGCTTGAGAAATCCACTCAAGCCCTGCCTAAGCTCAAAACAAAGCAATCGGTGGAGGATGCCGTTTATAACCTGTCAAAAAACCTCCCAGCAGGAAGCCGGTTCCCTGATGGAACGCTGAGCTCCAATGTCTTCGCAGGGAAGCCAGAAATCTTCTAGATCGCTTAAATCGAACTCGGAAGATGACTGGAATAAATATCGATCGAAGCAGAAGGAATATAAGAAGCTTATTCGAAAATCGAAGAATGATTCCTATAAGTCCTTCTGCGAAGAGATCAAATCCCTGAGCGCGACCAGCAAGTTGGTTAAAGTCCTCAAACGAGGAAAATCGACAAGGCTGGAGGTACTCAGAAAGTCTGATGGTACCTTCACCGAGTCTAAAGCAGAAACTCTTAGTTTACTGTGTAGAGCCATTTCGTGTCATCGGCTCGTTGCACTCTCCCTCATTGAAAATTGCGACTGAAACGATGAAAACAACTCGGCGTAGCTGGTATGTTGCGTCACGCGTGGCAACTACTGAGGCTATTGAATTGCTGTGCCATATGCCGATGGCTTTAAGTCGCCGGGCACTGATGGGATATACCCTGTTATGCTGCAAAAAGGTATAAGACAGCTGCTTTCTACTCTGAAAATAACTTTCACTGCCAGTCTGGCACTTGCCTTCATACCTATTCCTTGGCGCGCGGTGAAAGTGGTCTTTATTCCTTAAATAGGGAAAGGAGATTACCTACTCGCCAAGAGTTTTAGACCAATCAGTCTAACATCCTTCTTGCTGAAAAGCATGGAGAGATTAGTAGAGTTGCACGTGCGCAAAGTTGCCCTTCGAATGAATTCTTTCTCAGACATGCAACATACTTATCAGCTTATCACCTAGTTGGGTGAATTGAATGCGCTCTCGAAAGGAAAGAGTACGTACTAGGCATTTTCGTCGACATTGAGGGAGCTTTTGATAACATGTGTAACGCTGCTAGACGGCATGGCGTAGATGAAGCACTGGTTTTGTCGATCAAAGTAATGCTGGTCCACAGGACATTGATCGCTGAAGCAGGCCTCGAACAAGTCAAGCCTGGAGTAAACAGGGGCTGCCCGCAAGGTGGCGTCTTGTCTCCGCTGTTATGGTGCATGGTGGTCGACTCTCTGCTTAATGCTCTCAATGCCTCTGGAATCTATGCTCAGGCCTATGCGGATGATGTTGCTGTTCTCACTGTCGGCTCATGTTTAGCGAATGTCTGTCTCAAAGAGCAGGCGGCGCTAGATGTGATCGAAGACTGGTGCACGAGAAATGGGCTGGCGGTAATCCTCTTAAGACTGATGTCGTTTTCTTCACGAGAAGGAGGAAAAATACTGGCATTACTCAGTTGGTGCTAAAAGGCATTCCCATCCCGATATCCAAGGAAGCTTAGTACCTGAGAGTCATCTTAGATAGCAAGCTTCTTTGGTTAAAACATGTTGAGTCCAAGCCCACCATAGCGCTGTCAGCTTTTTGGCAATGCAAAGGTGCCTTTAGCAAAACATGGGGCTTATCGCCGAAAAAGGCCTTTAGATCTACACGGCAAGACCGATGATCTCATATGCCTCGGTTATTTGGTGGAACAGGTTAACACGCAAACACGCTGTGACTTCACTCAACAAACTCCAAAGAGCGGTCTGTCTCAGCACACCGGAAGCTGCTCCAGATACTATGATGAATCTTCCACTCCTTGACATATATGTATATCAGAGGGTCTGCACTGAAAGCCATTTCTAGCCTAAAGAGAAATAGTCTTTGGTACAACTCGCATTGGAGTGAAAGTGTACTTGCGGTAGAAATATCCTACGACCCCTGCCTCTTGGATATGCCTTCTGACGCAATGACACCTGCCATCCTACTTCGCTGCAATTTCATAATCACATTTCCATGGCGTCAGGACTGGCTTTGGCCAGACACTGAACGTAGAATGGAATGTCTTCGTATTTTCACAGATGGCTCCAGGACTGGGCAGGGATCCGCCGCTGCAGTTTTCTTTGAGCGCGAAAACATTCGACTGCACTTCTCGTTAGGAAAATATGCGTCCGTCTTTCAATCGAAGATTTACGCAATCCTAATGGCCATGCACTATGTTGTGAAACACAGGTGGAGGGGAAAAAGCATATGCGTCTGCAGTGACAGCAAAGCTGCACTCAAAGCTGTGTCCGACCCTCTATCCAACTTCAAATAAGTGTATGAACTCAAGACCTTTTTGAACAAAGTTGGAAGACTAAATTCACTTAGGCTTGTATGGGTCCCAGGTCACTCTGGGATCCCAGGAAATGAGATCTCCGATGAACTCGCTTGAAGGGGCTCAGAGGAAAGTTTCTCAGGACCTGAACCCGCTTTAGGTCTACCTGCTTCCACGGTCAAATCTGACATCAACGACTGGGTCCTTAATGCACACAGTCGTAGATAGAGGGAATATCCAGGATGCAGGATGACTAAGCGCGTACGCCCTGATGTCTGCAAGAAGTCCGCAACATTTTTCTTTTCCTTAAGGAGAAATTATTGCACAATGCTTACGGGCGGCACTACGGGCCATTACACTTCTGCCAAGCATCTCTACGCACTTAGCATCAGTGAGACGCCTAGCTGTGCTGCATGTTGCGAGGAGGATGACACAGCAGAACACTTTCTCTGCGACTGTTCCGTCTTCGCTCACGCACGGTGGCGCACCCTTGGGGCCGACGTGGTGAGGACCGCATCACCAAAAAAGGTGGATGCGGAAGATTTCGAATCCCAACTGTAGAAGCTTTTGCACCGTTACGAGTGAGGTATGGGGTCTAGCATTGTCATGCAACAGGATCGGACCATGTCTATTGTCCAATGCAGGTTGCTTTCCAGCCGCTTTCGTGCATTATCTCGATATCCTCACAATATTTCACTGCATTTATCGTTTCCCCTGGTTGAAGAAATGAAAAGTGGATTGGTCCTTTCGATGTCCACCAGATTGTCACCATTACCTCTTCTGGGTGAAGACCAAGTTTGGGGGTGTGCTTTGGGTTTTCGTCTGCATCCAACGACTGCCCAGATCTTTTACGGTTGTCATACAAAATCCACTTTTCATCACATGTGATTTTACGGTGGAAGAACGGTGCTTTTCGGTGCCTTAGATTCAGCGATGCACAGGTTTGTAAACGACGTAGTTTTTTGGGCCTCGTTCAATTTATGGGGTAACCACTTGTCGAGATTTTTTCACTCTTCCTATTTGAGATAGATGTCTACTTATTGTCATGGGGGATACTCCCATGTTGAGTGCAATGGCCTGCATCGTTTTTGTTGGGTCTACATCCACCGTTTCTCGTAAAATGGCATCGTCAATTACCATTTCCGGTTTCTCACGCGGTTCACTTTCGATGTTTTTTTCACCACTATATTCTCAAATGCGTCATTTATGGCTGCCAGAGACGCATTATGTCCCAGTTTGAACTCGTAAAGGAAAAGAGTACGAATTTGACCCTCAACATATATGAAAATTCCTAGAAAAAAACAGCTGTACTTGCAACGGACCCTAAAAGTCGCACATATCTAATAAAAAAAAATCACTGTACAGATGTTCACTCGACAGCTGAAAAATCGGGCATTTCATGTGGTACAACCTAATATACGTTCTCTTCTACATTAGTATAGATTATTCTGTAGTTAATAATTTTTTTTCAGGAGAGTTGCCAAACAAGCAACATATTTTAACAATTTCGGCCAAAATAAAATTAGTCAAAAAAAAAAAACTATTACTTAACATGTATTTTTTATAATCTACTTATAAAAGTTTGTTTCAAGCACATGCTTCGTAAAAGAAATACTTTAAGTTTCGAAATTCTATTCCAATTTTGAACAAAGCAAAGTATCGCTCACATTTTGACTTATTCGAAACGAAATTGTAAATCGTTACTCATCTTTATGATGAAAACAACTTAATATGTAGGTACGAGTATGTCGAAAACATGATGAACATTTGAAAGGAATTAAGAAATCCACTTCTTCCTATCCTATGAGAAAATAGTTATCCGACCTCTATCAAAAGCACTTATGGTTTACGCATTTACCGCTCGTACTTATTGCTGATAATCAAATTATTCGTTCTCTTTAAACCAATCCTTTCCAAAGGTCATGTGGTCGCTCGCTTCAGAATCAAGAAATCATTCATCTGTTTTTGTTCCACTTTTAGCAATCGTGCAAAGAGAAGTATTACTATAGGGAAGACTATCGCTAAGTTACTACCGCCTCTTAAGGGATATTAACATTTCCAATAGCTAGACATTTTCTCGGCCCATCCCTTGATGAGGTTAGTCTGGTACGAGTATGATTCGGTTAGTGCTTAAGGGTGTTATAATTCTGATTTGTAAGGTAAACGGATTTTCAATGGTGCAGGTAGATTTTGGCAGCCTATAGCGGCCATCAAATCTATTGTTCATTGTCCAGTTACTAATGCCAAATCACGGTGGCAAGTTAGATGGTTGAACAGCATTTCCTGATGATACCCCTTTACTATCAAAGTAAATGTTCTCTCCGTGCACAAGAAATCGGCTTTTCGCAGACTTCAACTTGGAGAATTTTGCGTCGGGCCTACATTTGTACAAAATCCAAACGATCCAGGAGCTCAAAGTTCATGACCATAGACAACGCCGTTTATTCACTGACTGGGCCTCGGATCGTTTAGAAGAGGGCCCCAATTTTGGCCGAAAAATCACCTTTAGCTACGAGGCGCATTTTTATATGAATGGCTGTGTTAACAAGTAAAATTGCCGTGTATACCCACACGATGTTCACTTGGGGAAAAGCGATCTCAAAAAGTTACCTTTTGGTGTGGATTTCCGCCATGGTCATTGGTCCATACTTTTCGAAAAAGATATTGGTGAGGCGTTCACGGTGAATGGCGAGCGCTACAGAATTATGATAACCACTTTCCTTTGGCCCAAAATTAACTAAAGGTCGACGATATGTGGTTCCACAGGTTCCAGGTTTTAGAATTCTGCATTATGTGCATTCCTCTCCTCTCTTCACGCCAGCGATTTGAACGTCAAATAAAGCGAATGGGGAAAAAACATTGCCCACACTAAAAGAAGCCTACTAAGTCATTAGTGGGTGCTACGCAGCATTGACTATAGCGTTAAGTTGTTCGCAACGGATAGTCCGTCATATCCCAGAATCGGCTCCTATCTGGATTTCATGATGATAGACTCTCGTCTGAGAACGAATTGTCTATTAACTGCCTACGGATCATTGTATACGACAGTAATCACTGCGAATTATGTGCCGTGATCACAGTACCTGACGAGTTCGCGGAGATGACAGAGTATTTCCAAACGCATCCCTTACATTAGAGCCAGTAATCCACGCTTTGCCACCTCAAGTGGTTTCTTTCCAGTATCCAAACGCACCTGTCAAACGACGAGATCGACAGGTATCTCAGACAAATGGATGATACAATTTAACAGACGATGGACAGTACGACACCACGTCAAAAGCATCAGGATACCACGAACATGTACCGAAACGCAACAATCGATGCGCTGAACAAACAGAAAAATAGACTCCTGTCCAGACTTAAAATCGTGTACAGGCGGTTTACAGAATGTCTGTAAGTTTGTACTGGAACAACAAAATTCGTGCTGTAAATTCCAACAGCGCGAGTATGTTGCCACAAATAAATAAAACAAACTGTCTAAAGGACATTAAGGATCTGAAGCTTTCGAGAACGCTTGCTACGAGGAGCCAGCATCGATACAGAGAGCGCCATCTTGGGTGACGACTTTTTCGTGTTTGAGGACCCTCAGGAGAAGGTGGCGACAGTGGGAGCTGTCCTCCAGGTAGTGTACAAGGTGTATGATAGTATTCGCACGAACCACGACCTGGAGAACAGAGCCCTGCTTCATCACTTCTACCTTCGAAATGATATCAATCATTGGCGATCAAAGAACCTTGGTTTTACCAGGCTCAGTGAAGATTTCATGGCAAACAATGCCATCGACAGTGAAGGGGTTTGTACCTTGCTCATTTCGACAGAAGATCTCCAAATGGCTTACGAGTCATTGAAGAAGAAAAATTCCGTGGGAGTCGACGTGATATAAAAAGTTGTACTTAGGCACCTCCCGCCAGTGGATGCAACAATGAACTGAATAATGCATATTATCAGTGCCAGCGGTGGTGCAACCAATCCGCAAGAGAGGTAAAGACGACTCTAACCCGGCAAATTTCCGATCGATAAATCTCCTTCCTAGTATCAGCAAGGTCTTCAAGAAGGTATTCCGTAGAGCCCTCTCTAAATGGGTTGAGCACAATAAATTCATTCCAGATAACCAATGCCGCGTCGGAACTCGTATGGAACCCAATGGAAGAAATGCAAGAACCAATGCACGGATTGACTTGGAATAAGCTTTCATCACCGTATGGTTAGAAGGGCTATACTACAAGCTCCGTCGGCTGGGCATAAGTAAACCACTGCTATATATGATTTTTGACATGTTAACCAGTAGAAAGTTTGTTGTGAAAACTGCAAACGCAACTTCTACCCAAACATTTGAAATTAACATAGGATTTGGACAGGGTACGGTGAACCCGCCAATACTTTTCAGCATTTACCTAAGTGATCTGCTAGTTTCTCTTCACCATACTATAGTGTACGCAGACGACTTAATCGTATACGGGTCCAACGATCGACGTCATTGTTACTCTTCTGCAGCGTGATTTCGAAAAAAATCAGCAGTACTCTCTCTCGGGGCACTAGAAAAACTTGGCGCATGTTTTAAATTTTTGGACCGGACGGGCGTCCACTGATGAAACAAAGTGTAGTCAATTACCTAGGGGTCTTGCTAGACCAGTATCTGTATTTTGAAATGTAGCCCTGACAAGGGCCCGGGGCGCTTTCGCTTCAACAAGATGGTTGTTTCGTAGCAGCCAACTTGATTCCAGAGTGAATGTAATCTGCTACAAGGCCTTAATCAGTCCTATGGTTGCCTATGGATCTCCCGTCTGGTTCAATGCGAGAGCCAGCTTAAGGGAAAGGAGTCGGGTGTTCGAGAGACAATGTCTCGGGATTTGTCTCGGGCTACATAGGACGCATAGATGGAAGCGCCTTAGCGGCTTTGTCCCGCCAGAAGCATTCCTTTACTTAGGAAGATGTGAGCCGATCCAGGGTAGATTGGCGGTATCGCTAATCTTCCGCGGGGGTCAAAATTCCGTGGAACAGCGATTCCTCTACGGATTGATGTAGCGCTTTTTTTTTTTTTTTTTTTTTTTTTTCAATTCATTTTTATTTCATATTAACTTATATCTATCTTACCCCAGTCAAAAATGCTTAAAACTAGCTTAACTATCTTAACAAATGTAACTATCTTACTGGCCCTAGGCGGACACTCTAAAACAAACAGAACAATTGAAACATATGTCTTTCGACGTCTACATGAATTTACTATTAACATTATTATAACTAACTTAAGCTAAGAAAAATGTTTTTTTTTTTTTATTAAAAAACTTAGCATATGATCATTTTTTTTTAATATTTTATATAAAACTTAATCCTACATTAAACTAATTAAACCTAACTAAACCTATCTTATTCTAACTTAACTAAAATATATATACAAAAATATATACATTATATATATTTTATATATACATACATATATCTTTTTTTGTTCATATTTTTAGGTTTTTATTTTTTTTTGTTTTAAGTTTTATTCTTTTTTTTTTTTTTGTGATTTTTTCATTTTGTATTTTTTTTTTTTTTTTCTTTTTTTTTTTCGTTTGTGCCCTAACCTACCCTAACCTACCCTACCCTACCTTACCCTACCCTAGCCTATGTAAGCCTGCCATTGGTGTTGGGCAGGCCTTGCCTTGAAGAGGCTGCTCCTATCAAGGTGTCCGTTGACGGAGTTCTCTCCAGCCACCAAAAGCGTTGATGCTGGCGGACTACGTCTCCTCGATCCCGGCGTGAGACCGATCTACAGAACCTGAGGCGCTCGGGCTCACGAAGCGCGACATCGGGTCCGTAGAGGAATCGCCGTTCCACGGAATTGCGACCCACGTGGAAGATTAGCGGTACCGCCAATCTGTCCTGGATCAGCCCACATCTATCTAGATAGAGGAATGCTTCTGGCGGGACAAAGCCGTTAAGGCGCACTCTCTCATGATATAGATCATTGGGGTAGTAAGCCCCGAAGATCAGGCTATTGACCGAAGTCATTGCTCTTGCAACGTGGCTTCGAATCAGTTTGATCAGAAAATTATCTATCCGTACAATCCTGGCCATATTGTATAGGACCTCGTTCGGGTAAAATTTCGTGTACTCAGATTCGGGAGTCCTATGTAGCCCGAGACAAGTCCTAAGACATTGTCTCTCAAACACCCGAATCCTTTGCATTAAGCTGGCTCTCACATTGAACCAGACGGGACATCCATAGGCAACCATGGGCCTGATTAAGGCCATGTAGCAGATTACCTTCACCCTGGAATCAAGTTGGCTGCTATGAAACAGCCATCTTGTCAGAGCGAAAGCGCCCCGGGCCCTCGCCAGAGCAGCATCTACATGTTTGTCAAAATATAGATACTGATCCAGCACGATCCCAAGGTATCTGACTACACTTTGTCTCACCAGTGGACGCCCGTCCGGCCCAAAGATAGAGAACCTGCGCCAATTTTTTCTAGTGTCCCGAGAGGCCCTAGACAAAGGCGTTCTGAACAATATAGATTCTGATTTCTGGAAGTTGATTTTCAACTTCCAGTCATCACAATACTGCTGAATTTTTTCGAAGTCACGCTGCAGAAGAGTAACAATGACGTCGATCGTTGGACCTGATCTGTACGCGATTAGGTCATCTGCGTACGCTATTGAGTGGTGTAGAGAAACAAGTAGATCACTCAGGTAAATGCTGAAAAGGATCGTCGAATTTACCGTACCCTGTTGCAGTCCGTTTTTGATTTCAAATATTTGGGTAGAAGTTACATTGGCAATTTTCACAACGAACTTTCTACCTGTTAACATGTCAAAAATCATATATAGCAGTGGTTTACTTATGCCCAGCCGACTAAGCTTGTAATAAAGACCTTCTAACCATACGGTGTCGAAGGCTTTTTCCAAGTCAATCAGACAGGCACCCGTGCATTGGTTCTTGCATTTATTCCATTGGATATCCGATACGAGTTTCGACGCGGCATGAATAGTGTCATGCCCCGCTCTGAAACCGAATTGGTTATCCGGGATGATTTTATTATCCTCAACCCATTTAGACAGGGCCCTATGGATCACCTTCTCGAAGACCTTGCTGATACTCGGAAGGAGACTTATCGACCGGAGATTTGCCGGGTTAAAGGTGTCTTTACCCTTCTTGGGGATTGGTTGCACCACCGCTGTCTTCCAATGCACTGGATAATATGCATTATTCAGTGCATTGTTGAACAGGATGGCGTACCCCTCTACAGCCATTGGTGGAAGGTGCCTAAGCACAACATTGGATATGCCGTCGATACCCGCGGATTTTTTCCTTTTCAATGACTGAAAGATCACCTGGAGATCTTCCGTCGAAATGAACAGGGTGTTAGCCCCCTCACTGGCGATGGCATTGCTTGCCATGAAATCTTCATTGAACCTGGTAAAACCAAGATTCTCAGATCGCCAATGATCGAAATCATTTCTAAGGTAGAAGTGATGAAGCAGGGCTCTGTTCTCCAGGTCATGGTTCGGGCGAATACTATCATTCACATTGTACACTTCCTGGAAAACAGCTCCCACTGTCGCCACCTTCTCCTGAGGATCGTCAATCACGAAAAAGTCTTCATCCAGAATGGCGCTGTCTGGATCGATGCTAACTGTCCGTAGCAAACGTTCATTGTCTGACGTTCTCGGAAGTTTCAGATCCTGAATGTCATTCTGATCGTTTCTCCGAAATATTTTATTTATTTGCGGGAACATACTCGCGTTGTTGGATTTTACAGCACGAATTCTGTTGTTCCCATGCAAACTTACAGATATTCTGTAATTTTCTCTGATCAATTGTTGGAGATTTTTAATCAGTGACTTCAGTGTCCTGACCTCCGAGTTTTGTCTGTCGGTAAACCGCCTGTACAAGAGTTTGAGTCTTGTTAATAGTCTACTTTTGTGTCTATGCAGTGCGTCGATTGTCGCGTTTCGGTATATGTTTGTGGTATCGTGCTGTCGTTGACGTGGTATCGTACTGTTCATAGTCTGTTTAATGATATCGTCCATTTCTTTGAGGTACCTGTCAATCTCGTGGTTAGACAGGTTCCTATTAGTCGGTGGGAAGGAGGCGCTCGAAGTGAGCGCTCTCGTCAGGGAATTGGCGAAGCGTGGCCAGCGCGCCCTACTGTAATCGTAGGGGTGCGTGTGGACGTACTCTGCCATTTCCGCGAATTCGTCAGGTACTGTGATCACGGCACATAGTCCGCAATGGTCACTGTCGTATACAATGGTCCGTAGACAGTTAATAGACCATTCGTTCGTGTCTGCCAGTCTCAGTCGAGAGTCTATCAGCATTAGATCCAGATAGGAGCCGCTCCTAGGATACGACGGACTGTCCGTTGCGAGCAGTTTGACCCTATATTGAGTGTTGTGAAGAACCCGCCAATGGCTTAGTAGGCTCCCCCTAGTGTTGGGAATGCTATTTCCCCAATCACTATGTTTGGCATTTAAATCGCCGGCCAGAATGTAGAAGTTTTCTACCGAGTTCAAGCGCAGGGATCGAAAGAGTGTCTCGAGTTCTGCGATAAAAATATTGGGTTGAGGTGCTTCAGGTGCATAGGCTGATACAATGTACATTCTCTTTCCATTTCGGAGGGGAATGCACACAATACAGGCCTCCAGCACCTGGAACCTCCGCACTTCACTGCTATATATGACCTTATGTTTAAGATTATTTTTAATGAAGATCGCAACTCCCCCGCCTTGAGTAGCGTTGGGTCGGTCTCTTCTAATTATTTTATACGAACTGTGCCGGATTTTGTGTTTCTGGTTTAGCTTTGTTTCGCTAACCAAGAGTACATCAGGGCTTTCGTCCTGCAACAGGTTAAAAGTACGGCTCGTCGCTCGATCCTTATCAGTGAATTTACATTCACCGACAGGATCTTCAAGTGCCTCTCTGCCAGCGTACCCATCATGACCTTAGGTGCGCTAGGCCCGGCTGAAGCGAGCAGATACTATCTACTCGGGTCGCCGTTTCCGTTTTTGGAGCTGCCCAATCTGCCCTTGGATTGCGAGCAAGATCGAACAGACATCCACCTCGGCCCCCGGTGCCTTAGAGACAGGCAATGGAGCTTTAGGAACAGCCACGGGCTTTTGTACCGTCTTTCCCGAACCTGCCGCCATTTGGGCGTAGGTCAACTGGGATGTGACGGCTGGTGTTTGGAAGCGACCGGAGGGACGCTTCTCCTCGACCTTCTGCTTACGGGCCAGGTTTTCTTTCTTGATGTCCTGGAACTTAGGACATCCCCGATAATTTGCAGAGTGTCCTCGATTCCGACACAAGACACACTCGAGCTGCTCTCTGTCCGCCACCTTGTCTTTCCCAAGGTCGCATTCCTCGTTCTTGTGATTCTTTGCACACTTAACGCATCGAGGCTGCATTTCGCAGTTCGACGCGGCGTGCCCGAATCTTTGGCAGCGGATACATTGCAAAATGTTTCCTTGCCTTTTTAATGTTTCCCATGTTACACGCTGGGAAGCCAAGGAAGTAATGGACCTTAACCTCTCCAGCTTGCTGTTGGGTGTGAGCTGTACCACGAAGAAGGGAATCACTCGCTTCTCCCGTCGGGAGCTCACCGTGGAAAATGGCTTAACCGCCACGAATTTGAGGTCGTCACTCTCGAACTCTTTGAGCTCTGAGAGCATTTCCTCGGGATCTGTGATAGATTCCACGCCTTTGAGGAGCATCGTCCGCAACCTCTCGGCCTTTGGAGTGAAGGAGAAAAACTCCGTCGTTGACTCCTTCAGTAGGCTTTTAATACGCTTATGCTGCTCCAGTGTCTTGCACTGAATAGCATAGCGTTTCTGGCCCAAACATTTAAATTCAAAATTACCTACACCAATGGCATACTTACACAGATCAATGGTTTCTCGTAAGGCCGTGGTATAGGTGAGGATCGGTGACATAGCTTGGGTTCAGACCTCGAATATCGTCCTTATAAATATAATGAAAAAATATCTTTCCCTTCTGAGCAAGTCGAAACTTAAGAAGAAACCATACTTCTCTCCGCCGCTCATTGTGTCAACTCTTTTCAACCAAAGCCCTCCTTCCCGTACTACAGGTTTTTATTAACAACCGTCTATTGCCATCGATTACCAACGGCTGCACAAAAATCTTCATAATTGTTTTTAGAAAAAACTACTTGGTGTAGTAGGCATTTATCGTTCGTGGGAACAATAACCATCCCGAATCATATTTACATATGTACGTAATTCATGTGCTGTTTCTATTAGAGTAATTTAGCAAGATTTAAGTAAAAATTCTTGTTTTTATACGCTTGTTTGCAGACTCTCTTTTACTTTTTTTAAGGCTATGCACGTGATATGTACCTATATGTACCAAATGTTAATATGTTCCAAATGAAGTCTATCAAATAAACACTCACTCTAGTTTGGTACTCCACAGAGGTCGGACGTTTGTTTTTGACAGGTTATGGGTCCAGACCCAAGTCGATTTTGCAGTTTAACTAAAGCGCATAATAGTTTTCCTTGCGGTAATTTTTTTATTGCTAACCTGCAGTCAAAGAATAGTGGGAAGTGAATATTTAGAGGCGCAGTTAATATAGTTTGCACAGGCTTTCGCATTTTGGAGGGCGATTTATTTAAAATTGATAAGCTGTTGAGTACAGACCAGTGGAGTACCTGGATATTTCAGACTAGAGTCATGCTAAGTGCCAGCGATATGTATGATGTTGTCAATGGGAAAATGGAGATGCCCGAGGTAAAGGAAGTTTTGAAATTGCGGGAATGGGAAAAACTACAATAGATAGAAGAGCACAAAAAATGAATGTGATATAATGAACTGTACCACGTCGCATGCCACGTGGAAGAAATTAGAATCGGTGTATGAAAAAAGGCAGAAACTAATACACATCTGATACAACAACGATTTTATTTTTTTTTTTTATCTGATCATATTGCCGCTCATATATCGAAACTTGAATCAATTGCACATCAATTAAAAGAGTGAGGTGAATCAATATCGACGACAATGCTGATTACCAAAATTCTCATGACGTTACCACAGGAATATAACCATTACTAACTGCATGGAAATCAACGGCTTCAAGCAACAAGACTATTGAGAACCTAATGTCTTGCTTAATAATGAAGGAGTCACGTCAAGTGCATGTTGAAACAGAGACGACAACGAGTGCATTAGTTGCTAAAAGAGGAACACCCTTTTCAAAAAGCCACAATAAATCCAAGGGTAAGTCGTCGCTCAAAGGGATTCTCATGGTGACGCTTTTGTGTGCACATGCACAATGATTGGTTCTACTGAAGGGATTCTTGACTCTGGAGTAAATGACCACATGACGTTTTGTATGGATTGGTTAGTCGATTATATGCAATTCGTTCGCGTGAGTAACGGAGAAAACATTAGTGCATTTGGTAGATGAAAAATTAACATACTTTCATTTAATGGTAAAAGCTGGCTCCCGAAATTCCTCTCAAATGTTATGTATGTTCCTGATATTCATCTAAATCTATTTTCATCAAATGCAGCCATGGATAAAAATTTTAAAATGGTGCCTAATAAAAACAAATGTCAGCTTTTGCAGGACGGGCGTACTGTGGCAATGGGAGTACGTGAATCTACATTATTTAAGATGAAGTTTAAGGTTAAGGAACCAGCGATTGCAACCGTTGGCGATAAACTTGAAGACATTATGGCTTGGCATGAGCGGTTTGGACACCAGCATGTAAATTATGTCCGGAATTTTCTAAACCAGCGTTGTATAGATTTCCATGACACAGATAATTTCTTTTGCGATGCATGTGCATTAGGTAAGCTGCATCGATTGTCATTTGAGAAAAGTGGTAGTAGAACTAGTCCATGCTGATTTGTGTGGCTCAATGCAAAACAATTCAGTTGGGGGCTCCAAATACTTCCTTTTGTTTAAGGACGATTTTTCCAGAGACAGAGCTGTATACTTCATAAAGGAGAAAAGTGAGGTTCTCAAATGAGTTAAAACGTTTATAAGCAAAGTTAAAACGGAGACTGGGATAGCTATTAAAACAATTCGGACGGACAATGGCTTAGAATTTGTGAACTCGGGTGTTAGAACTTTGCTTGAAAAAGAGTGCATTCGGCATCAAACATCTGTACCTTACTCTCCTCAGCAGAACGGTAGGGCAGAGAGGGAGATGCGAACTATAGTGGAGGCGGCTAGAACTATGATTCACGCACGAGCGGTCAATTTTGCATGTTTCTTATTGAACCGCACGGGACTGACGGATATGCATGGAAAAACTCCTTTTGATTTGTGTATTGGCAGTGATCAAAATGCAAACCTTAAGGATATAAAGGTATTTGGTACTAAATGCTTTGCTCATGTTCCTTCGCAAAAACGCCAGAAATAGGATCCAAAGGCAAAACAGGGATTTTTCGTTGGATATCCGGAGGATACTAAAGGATATCGTATTTACTTCCCTGCGAGCAATAAAATTGAGGTAAATCGTGATGTTATTTTTAAGATTGTCCCTATTTCAGGAACAGTGATTGTACATGAAGTTAGCAAGCATCCAGATTATGAAGAACAAAACCATGAGAAAGGAAAACATGTCAAAAGTGAATTACATCCTGAAGAATAGGAAACTTCACTGGAGGAAGACGACCAGTTGGACGTTGAAGATTTATCCTCAGTTCAGGTAAATGCAATAGAATTAAGTCCTGAAGAGCCCATAAGCAAACGTTTGAGAAGCGCTCGAAATGATAAAGGGAATTCGTTGATATCTACCCTGGAAGCAGCAGCATTTGTGGCTTCAGTGTGTGAACCACAAAATTATGAGGAATTTCTCGAATTCAGAGACAAGGCAAAGTGGCAAGCGGCTGTGGAGGAAGAAATAGGGGCACTCAACAGAAACAATACTTGGGAACTGGTCAATCTTCTGCCTGGAAAGAAAGTGGTTGATGATCATTGGAATTGGCATCCTAATTTCAATGATCCCGAGAGGTACAAGCCAAGGCTAGTTGTAAGAGGATTCTTACAACAACAGCAGCTTGATTATAAAGAACTTTTAACCCTGTAGCTCGATTTGGTTCAATTAGAGCAATTTAAGGCTACAGAAGCTGATCCGTGTGTTTTCGTCAGGAAAAACATCATAATGGCAATTTACACTGATGATCTGATCACAGGAAATGAAGTAGACATCAGTAAAGTCCTAGACTACCTGAAAAAGCGGTTTGAAGTCAAGGTTTATGAGGCGCGTTGTTTTTTTGGGTTTGGAGATTGAGCGGCAAGCAGATGGATCGATTTTACTCCAGCAATCTACTTATGCGGACAGAATTCTGGTGAAATTTAAAATGAATAATGCTAATCCTGTAGCTACACCGGCTGATGGCGTTACTTACAAGAACCTTACAAATTCAAATGAAGTGGTGGGAGATTTTCCGTACAGAGAAGCTGTTGGCAGTCTCATGTATTTGGCGATTGGAAGCAGGCCAGACATCTGCTATGCACTTGGGGTTGTGAGTCGGCATTTGAACAAACCAACTATCCAGGACATTGCTGCTGTGAAACAACTTTTAAAACACGTGAAAGGGACTGGGATGCTGGGTATACATTTTAAATCAAATAAAAAACCAATTATTAGTTGTTACAGCGATGCAGACTATGCTTGTGAGGTTGATACAAGGCGCTCAACGAGCGGTTTTATATTTTCACTTGGAGGGTCGCCGATATCTTGGCCAACACTGCGTTGCTTTATCCATGGAAGCCGAGTACATGGCAGGCTCACATGCAGTCAAGGAAATTGTATGGATTTTGCGACTGATCAACGAGCTTCTTGAAGAGGGATGCAGCAAACCGAACCTGTACTTGGATAACCAAAGTGATATCAAGTTGATACACAACCCTGAGTCTCATAAACGCAGTAAGCACATTGATGTCAGGTTCCATTTCATTCGAGAGAAGTTCGCTGAGGGAATTTTCGATATTCACTGTATAACGTTTGCTTTTGAATTAGAGAAACTTATTCTCAAGTATTTTAACGATAAAAGCAAATATTGTTGAAAGTGGAAGTATTAAAGTAATTCAGCAATATTTAAGTAAAAATTCTTGTTTGTATCCCCTTGTTTGCAGACTCTCTTTCACTTTTTTAAAGGCTATGCACGTCACATGTACCAAATGTTATTATGTTCCAAATGAAGTCTATCAAATGAAATAAACACTCACTCTAGTTTTGTACTCCACAGAGGTCGGACATTTAATTTTGACAATTTCAAGCCAAAAAACTGAGCTTATGGCTGCGACGGATCTATCCAACAACAAGATTTCTTTGTTTTTCCGAGAAATATGCGGGGCAATGAACATCTTACAACAATTGTGCAATAGTTTTTCGTTGTAACAAACGCCAATTTAACCAGGTATTGGCAATCAATATCTATTTTCAAAATATGCAAGACGAAAAATATTATATTTTGCAAGAGTACTCGGAAGTACAGACTATACAATGAATGCAAGACCTATGAACCTTAAAAATATGTTAAAATTTTTGTTTATGAAAATCCGAACTAACTGCGAAATGGTAAGTTGATAAGAGGTTTGGATTTTGGGATATAAATTGATAAATTATCAGCTTCAAAACCCTGAACCAGTCCACAATTAACTGCAAGCAAATGGCATACCAGATGTTAGTCCTGCTGTCTCTCATTAGTATCATGACAAAAGCTCCTACATACAATAATTGCTTTTCATCTGCCCGATGCGTTATTTCCTCACCTTGACCTATGTTTCGAGTAAATTCAGTGATCAACTAATAACTTTCGGTATTGGTATTTTCAAAGTATACGTACATACATATTAAGTTCGCGTACTATAAAATACATCAACTCAACTCCAACAGTGCTCCAATATAGTTAGACAAGTAGTTAAGTGCTCCTCTTCGCATTTGCCATGTCATAATGAGATACTAATCGAAACTAGGTCAGTTTAACAATCCAGATGCCTCTACCTAGCAAGCAAACGAAACACGCAGATTTGATTTCCAACAAATGCAATCTTCTCTACTGTACGTACATATGTATATGTAGTACACATATATTCTGCGAAACATATTCAGATTTAAATTGTTCAATACAACCCCCATTCGGATGAAACCGCAACCACCCAATTAAGTGCTTTGTCAAGTTGCAGGTAAGTTTGACGAAGCATAGCATTTTTCTCTCAACCAACAAATAAGGCTAATTCACTACACAGCTCTGATGTAAAGAAAATCAGCAAAGTTAGCATAATGTCAGCTAAAAATAGATGCAGCAAACTATAGACCATCCCTGAGCTTGTAAGTCAGTACAAATGACAACAACAACTCACTTCAAATATGCGTACTTTACAACTTTCAACAAGTTCAACATGCGAAGCACTTTACGTATTATGCCTATAATGAGGTAAATATGCTTACATCCATGCGTATAGAAACTCAGGCGCATATCATCCAAGCGATGCAGAAAGCACAATGTAGGATTTGTTTTCAGGACTCCATGTCGCAAGTGACAGCATGAGTTCCTTGCTTCATAGAGGATTGATGTCATTTGCATGGACTCCTTACGCGAAACATGCCGTCGAGGAAACTCGTGATTTCTTCATAATAAAACAAATCACTGTTCTCCTTGCTTTCCCACTTGACTGCTACTCAAGGGAATTAAGTTGAATGATAATTATAGTTTTTATATTGAGCTTCATTGAAACAATCAAAAGTGAGATTTTCATCAATGGAGAACTTTCGACTTCTGAAGATCCTTGATAGCATTAGCACTTGATTGTTTTAATTGGAAGTTTGAAATAATGTTATAGAATACATTTAATTCGAGGCAGAAAAAAAAATCTTAATCCAAAACGCAGACAGTCTGAAAAGACCATAAGCTACAGGACCATAATCATTGATTTCCTTTAGAATCAATATATTTTGGGTTGGCTGATTCTTTTGCAAGCGAAAATCCCGACTTTTAAGGCTTTTAAGAGTAAAATTCCATCCCTAATTACCTAGGTGTAACTATGTCCGACCGTAATATTATACCAATTTTACCAATTACCAATTTTATTCAAACATTGTTTTTATTTGGGTTAAAGGCTTTAATCTAAAGAAGCCTCCTTTTCAGACCACAGCCATATTAAACTCAAATTAAGAACCCCTTGTGAGTTATAAATCACCTAATGCCACAAACTGGGGTACGTACAAATCCCTACTTAACAATAAATTATAAGGAATACACCTAAAAATAAGCACTCCTGAGGAACTTGACAACTCTGTTGAATTCGTAACGAACACAATAAAGAACACCACGAAGTCTATGCCCTGGTGGAACTCTACACTGAACAGATTAAGGAGATTAGCAAGACGAGAGTTCAACAGGGCCAAAAAGACGGGTAACTGGCAGGCACTAACCAATTACAACAAAGAAATAAGATATTCCAAGAGGAGATCGTGGAAAAGAGTTTTTAAGGCACTCTCCAACCACGACTCACTTGGTCTACCTAAAGACCTGAATGGAAACCTGAATACTCACTTTCCGGGTATATTTTTAAAAACTAATACCACAAATTATTGTGAAGCAAATGTGATCTTCATCAAAGTTATTTATCCCAACGTAAGCAATTCCAATGTAAGCAAATACATGAAAAGATTGACTGGGCTATTAACAGCGTCAAACCATTCAAAGCCCCTGGGCCGGATGATATTTTCCCTGCACTGTTAATACAGTCCGCCAACAAGCTAAGGGCTATTCTGGTTAAAATAATTTGAACAAGCCTTATAACCAATTATATACCACTTAAGTGGAGAATGGGTAGATTGATATTTATACCCAAAGGTGGCAACAAACCACCCGAAAACCCCAAATCCTACCGACCAATTAGTCTCTCCTCATTTTTACTTAAAATGACAGAAAAGCTGATAGAACTGGTCATAAGGTCAACACTGGGGAACGCACCACTCGACAAACTACAATGTGCATATCAAAAATGTAAATCTACAATAACCGCCCTTCACAAGCCATTGTAGAAAAATCCCTGAAAGCAAAGAAGGATGCGATTGGCGCCTTTATGGAGCAGTTGATAATGCAAAGTCTTCATCATTAAATAATGCACTTTTTAGGAAAAAGGTAGACACTTTAATTATGAAATGGATAAGTTCATGCTAAAAGAAAGGCATATAATAGCAAAATTAGGAACATCAGAAGTAGTGTTTCAAACTATTCCAGGTTGCCTGCAGGGGGTGGCCTTATCCCCACTTTATGGTAAATTCTAGTAGAAGAACTGCTCTGTGTACTTAATTACAATGACTATAAAGCAATTTATGTCTTAAAAGCCATCGGATATGCTGACGATATAGCCATAATCATAAAAGGAAAATACATATGTGTATATTATAGAAAACCTCATGCAAAGAGACCTACCCATTACCTGGAACTGTTGCGAGAAAGAACGACTCTCCATCAATCAAAGCCAAACACACATAATTCGATTCACTGAAAGAAGAACAAATAATATTCAAACTCTGAAAATCAAAGAAACCTGCATTCCATTAGAGAAAACGGTAAAGTTTCTAGGAATAATACTGGACCAAAAACTCTCTGGAATGCACACATAAACAAAACAACTCGTAGGCAAAACAAGGGGGCTAAACCTAAAAATGTGTCTTTGGATATACAATAAAATGATTAAACAAACCATACTTTATGGCCTGCCAAACTCACAAATGGATCATAAAATAAAAAAAAACAATTTTGGAACAGACGGGAGGGTATTAAACAGTCAAGAACATTCATGGAACAGAATCACGATCACAAACGTGTCAAAGAAGCTCTAGAACTAAATAAAGCCAACCTAAGAGTGCTACTAATAGGACACGGGGCGTGCAACCAGCATCTCTATAAAATGCGTCTTAGTAGCACAGAAATCTGCATGCGATGTGGGCAGACAAAGTAAACTATTCAACACATACTGACCACCTGCCCAAACCTTGCCCGAGAAAGAGTCAAAATGACAATAGCACAACCATAACAGAGATAGAAATCATAACCAAGAAATCCCTTCTAGAGAAGTTGTCAAATGTTTGAAGGCAGCACTCAAATCCCAAATCAAAGAAGAGGGTACAATAGATCTTTATGGTCGCAGTACTAGTGTCTTCAGATGACACACCCCAAGTTCTTCAATTCAATTCAATTCAACCTTAACCAACAACCGGAAATAATAGGCAAAAGACTGACCCAATTGAAAAGGCTTTCAGGATCAGTACCCAGGTCCATCACAGATTAACCGATCCACTTTGAACTGTATGGACGGCCCAACAACATTGTCAAAAAACCATTACACGACGAGATTTAGACTTGAATCCATGACGAAAGAAACTGACAAGAGATCGTTTCAGCTATAGAAGGTATAGGGTTTTTGGTAAGATTTGGTTTGCCCACTTACTGAAAATGTAACACTTTCTCAGGCTTTCGGCTTCAGTCTTGCGCCAGCTATATATTGTATTTATACAGGGTGTCCCACGAGCAGTGTGCCAAAAAGCTAGAGCGTGTAGGTCTGGTCAAGACAAGAAAAAAATCGTATGGGAGGGGGGGGTCTATTCCCCCCCGTTTAGCTGGGAGGGGCAATTTTCTAAAAAATTGACTTAATTTGGAAAAAAAATTATTAAAAATCAACAGTTACATCCACAATGCCGTGATATACTTTTTTGTAAAGCCAGAAACCTCTTCTTTCATCTTGTTTCTAAACGAAGCTGTTTTAAGGAACAATTTTTGAGAGATTAATTTTCAAACTCAAAATTTTGAAAAAAAAATGAAAAAAAAAAAATTCGAACTATTTTTTTTCAAAATTGTATGTAATTAAGTACTAATTTTTTGTCAAAAATTAAATTCTCTTATTAGTTTTTAGTTAAAAACAGAAAACCGGATGCAAAAATGTTTTGTAGTTTTTGAGAAATTTAAAAAAAACCCGAACCATTTTTTTCTAAGAAAAACCTTTTTTTTGGTTTTAACGCGGCTGGACTTGTAGGCAAATTAATGTATGAAACATTGACATCTTTTTTATTATTTTTAAAAAAATTGGAGTTTTATTATAATCAATTTTCAATATGATCCCCATTTTTTAGAAGGCAAAGATTATATCTCCTTCTAATGGCTGCACATAAGTCAAACAATTTGACTCCAGCGACTTCAATCCGTGCTTTCAGTCGTTCCAAAGATACTATTTCCACTTCGTAAACATAATTCTTCATGAATCCCCACACATAAAAATCTAGAGGAGTTAAATCTGGTGATCTAGGTGGCCATTCCGTGGGGCCCTTTCTTCCGATCCAACGGTCACTAAAATGATCATCCAGCCAGTTTCTAACCCGTAAGCTGTAGTGTGCTGGTGCTCCATCTTGCTGGTAGATTAAATTATCTGCTATGGCCAAAGGAACGTTGTCCATCAAATCGGGCAAAAGGTCTCGTAGGAACTGCAAGTATGATTCTCCATTAATAACGGCATTCAAAAACCGGGGCCCGATTACAGTTTGTCCAACAATACCAAGCCAAACATTACAGCTAAAGCGGTGTTGTGATTTATTTTGTTTTTTGTTGTGTGGATTGGTGCTACTCCAATGATGCAAATTGTGGAAGTTAGTAACCCCATCTCTGGTAAACTGTGCTTCATCCGTTCAGAATATCCTTCCAAAATTGTTTCGTTCTGTTTCATTTCGAAGCAGTAATGATCGACAAAATTCTGCTCTCAAAAACTTGTCGTTTGAGGTGAGTGCCTGAACTGTCCTAAAATGGTACGGGTGTAAGTTTTTGGTATGAAGCACTCTCCGTACTCTAGATTTGGGCACTCCAAGCATAATAGCTATCCGCCTTGTACTAAGGGAGGGATTACGTCAGACCAAATCCAAAAATTGCGGTTTTATTGTCTTAAGGTCCTAGCTGGTTGAAAAAAAAGGATTAATCCAGGGTTATTCCAATACTGTGTCAGTTTATTGAATCCTCATAAAACTCCAATTTTTTTAAAAATAATAAAAAAGATGTGAATGTTTCATACATTAATTTGCCTACAAGTCCAGCCGCGTTAAAACCAAAAAAAAGATTTTTATTAGAAAAAAATGGTTCGGGTTTTTTTTTAATTTCTCAAAAACTACAAAACATTTTTGCATCCGGTTTTCTGCTTTTAACTAAAAACTAATAAGAGAATTTAATTTTTGACAAAAAATTAGTACTTAATTACATACAATTTTGAAAAAAAAATAGTTCGAAATTTTTTTTTTTCATTTTTTTTTCAAAATTTTGAGTTTGAAAATTAATTTCTCAAAAACTGTTCCTTAAAACAGCTTCGTTTAAAAACAAGATGAAAGAAGAGGTTTCTGGCTTTACAAAAAAGTATATCACGGTATTGTGGATGTAACTGTTGATTTTTAATAATTTTTTTTCCAAATTAAGTCCATTTTTTAGAAAATTGCCCCTCCCGGCTAAACGGGGGAGAATTAACCCCCCCTCCCATACGATTTTTTTCTTGTCTTGACCAGACCTACACGCTCTAGATTTTTGGCACACTGCTCGTGGGACACCCTGTATATCATAGACCGAGATCCTTCCACGTCGAGTAACACTATCCCCATTCCTGCGAACGGTGGCGAATGGGAAAATCAATATTCTTAACCCATTCTACTCACACGAATATGTGGCTAGCTATCAAATAGCAACATTTTGACACTAAGGTTTGAATTGCTTGCTCAGCACATCGATTATGACAACTGTAAGATGGTCGAAGTGTGTGGCAAACAAATTTCAAAGAGCACTAATTTTAATAATAAATTTCAATAATTTGTAAGTGTTGTTTGGGTGTCTTTTATGATGAAATGGCTGTCACGAATCTCGCTTGAGCTGTAAAAAATCAAACAGCAAAAATAGATACAATAGATGAAAACTACGATCAAAGCATTTTTGCAATCTCCTACGGAAGATAATTCCCGGATGTTAATTTTCATTGCGTTTCGACCACAATCATTTACACATAAGTGATCCTCCTTTGGTCGCTCGTATCCTTTTGCTTCGAAAATTGTAAGTCTTTTTAGAAGTGATCCAGAATTTAAATTAGGTATGGTATTTGTTTCATTCAAACCCAAACCTGGGTTGGACAGCTTTTCGAAATTGTTCGGATGAAAGTCATAATTGGTAGGGACGCGATTCATTTTCTTGCCGCTGCTTGTGATAAATTGCCTTTATCACACAAAGCATAAATCTTTGTGCCCTTGTGGCCAAAATTGACAACAATTTTAACTTATCCCTGCTTTGTAATAACTTCTTAACTCAAACCTTCAATTTCAACAAAATGACTATCAATCACCAGCAGATCTGTCATCTATTGACTAAAAATTAGGCACAGATGGAATCAGTGTTGACAAAGTGATCATGTATATTAAAAAATAGATAAGTTATTCCATATTTACATAATGACTTTAAGCTCCAAAGTGAAAGACAGAAAAAAATTCTGTCTAGAAAGCTAAGACGCATAGTCATCGAAGTTAAAGTTGAATCCTCTTATGCAAAGTTAGGTCAATCTTACGACCTAACGGCTTGGATGGAGATGATTTAGTAGGGTATAGATCAGGTCCAAAAATTGACATCATCACCACAATGCTGCAGTGTGACTTCGATAATATTAAGAGATATTGCGGTAGTTGGAAGTTTAGGACTCCATTGTACAGGACCTCAAGAGATACTAGAATGAATCGGAGGAAATTCACGACCATTGGGCAACAAGAGCAACCATTGAGGGTGAGAAACGCGGTTAGATATCCTGGTAACTGGCTTGACCAGTATCTATATTTCAATAGACATATAGACGCTTGTCTTGCTGGAGCTAAGAAAGCCTTCGGTATGACAAGGAGCCTGTTTCAGAGCAGTCAACTACAACCGCATATGCTGCGTAGCTCTAGTAAGGCCCATCATCGCATATGATTTTCCCGTATGGTTTAATTAAGCTCCATGTTATATGGAAAAGATTCGTGTATTTGCGAGTCAGTGCCGTAGGAGCTGTTTTAAAATGTGTAGAGTGCCAGAGCCACAGTTCATTAAGTATTACCCTCATAAGGTCCTGTGCGACGGAGCAGGCCTAAACAGAATCGACAATTTTCTTGTTAAAATGAGCCGAAAGCACATCGCCAGGGCTATGACTAACGACAATAATCTGATCTCCGGGACTTACTACCCCAAATATAGATACCATGAGAACACACTCTGATGAAGCTTTATTCTTACTTGTGTCTTTGTCTACTTCAACGTATACATTTCAGGAAGTTTATTTTCACGCTCCAGATTGTAATAGATTCAGATTGGGTTGGCTCGACAAACATTTTATTACAACACTAATTGCAGTGAAAAAAAGCAATTCTGATCGAAGCAATGGACGAGTACAAAATCTTTTAATTGATTCGAAGATGACTTTTAGTAATCATATAGAGTCTTTAAAGAGATACTTTACTTAACACTCTTCGGCATTTTTATTTTCTCATAAAAGTAAGTTCCAAGAAAGATTTAACAGTTATTTATCGCGGACTCGTACATTCTAAGCTACAATATGGTATTGTGTGCTGGAGAGGCACATATGCGAATAAGATCCTACTCTTATTAATTTTGCAAAAAGGTGTACTAAGAAATATATGCAATAAACGCTGTCTTCATTCTAGTTTTCCATTGTTTCGTGATTTAAAAATTCTCCTAATTCGCCATTTACATATATTGTTACAAAACATTAAAGATTTTTTTTTATGTGATCTGGAAATCTCAACTGCAAATTAATTTCGGACTACAATCTATGCTGAAATTTTGCAAATGTTGTGACTGTCCCCCATTTCCGTACAACTGCGTACAACAATTTCTACAATATTTCATCTTCTCGTTTATTTAACAATCTTCCTCAGTCTTTAAGATCAACTACAAATCCAAAAAAAAAATTCAAAAATGTGTCAAATATTTGCTGCTCGATCTAGACTTTAATAGTATAGAATCCGTCCAATCTTATATTTTGGTGTAAATTTAGCTTTTCATTTAAATTTTTTCTATTTCTAACTTTTGGTTTTTTTTTTTTTAACTTTTGTATTTCGACTTTAATTTTTTAATATCTATATAGAATTACTCTTGTATTTATGTATTTATTTTTTCCCAATAATCTTTTCTTTTCTCACTTGTTATAAGTTAATAGGGTCACCGCACCCATGAATTGCTCTTTTTATAATTTATACTTCTATGAAGTGGCATCGAAACTATTTTATTACTAAATGTAAAATGTCACCTTTTTTTTTTATTGTTATTGACTAAATGAAATATTATTATGCTATTATGCTATTTGTTAACAAAATGTAAAAGAAATAAAACGAAATCTTTTGGTCAGAAGTGTAGGACCATAACCTTCCCACTTAACTGCATTCCTACACTTAACTGCATTCCTACTGGTCCACTTGTGGGGTCCGCCGGTTTGACCTCAGAAAGTAGCGGCAGGCTTCCCGGTTTGGGATTACTTCACCGTCACACTGCTCGTGGGACACCCTGTACATATAATATTGGCAAGGGCCAACAGTACAGTTTTCAGAGCAACGTAATGAGACAATTATTGTCTTCTTAACTCATGGAAGTATTATATACTCGTGTGACTATTCATTTGTTTCATGCACCCTCTGTCTTACAAAAAATAACTTTCACTCTTGGATAAGACAGATGTATATTCATCTGAGACTGTCAAAAACAATGACACAAGCAATTATCTCTAACGTTTATATTATAGTATGTATTTTTAAAACTTATACGCCACAGATGGTAAGTCTGTAGTCATCCGGTAAAAGCGTTGTAAATGTAAAATATTTCCTTTCTACCTTACAAATGCTTCCTTTCCCAATAAATGTTTCTTTAAAGTACGCAAACAACAGCAAAAAATGCATATGACATCAACACGCCAAGCAGCACTAATGTGTAGAATTAATATGCTTTTGGGGATAGCAATACACAAAAAACTAAATGCCTACTTTAAAACATAGGACCCATTTATAGACTATTATATATCAAATCTATCTCGGAGGCCAATCAAATGCTGGTGTTTTTGCATTTGTTTGCACCAATTGTTTTTCGGCCTGCCTTTTTTGCGTGTTGAAATTGGAATGTTGATTGATAACGCCTTTTGGACGGTGTTCAAAGGATTTTTCCTTTGAACATGGCAATACCAACTGAATCGGTCGCGCTCTATATTTCTTGTGATGGTTTCTTTTACGTGGAGGCTTCTTCGGATCTTTGAACTTCTAATTCTGTCACGCTTTGTTACTCCCGCTGTCATGCGAAGCATCTTCATCTCAGTTGCCGTTAATTTGCTCTCATACTTTTTGTGCATTGTCCAGCATTGTGAACCGTATGTGAGCGCCGGACGTACAACTGAAGTGTAGAGCCTTCCTTTCAGCTTAGGGGGCATTTTTCGATCACAGAAGATGGCGGAGTTTTCCCGCCACTTCATCCACCCTACGCTTACGCGATGTTTGATGTCGTCATCACAAGTTGCTTCTCTATTAATCATAGATCCCAGATATTTAAACTTTTCACACTTGGGAAGCACTCTTCCATTCAAGTAAATGTCTGGAATAGGCTGATGAGGATCAGAGAACGGGCAGCACAGATACTCTGTCTTCTTTGAACTAATACGATACCCGTGTCCCTCAAAAATGTCCACCCGCACAACAAGTGCTCGTTGTAGGGACGCCTGATCATCACTTATAATGGCCCCATCGTCAGCAAAGAATAGCTGGTGCACATTGGGGTCCGTCACTTTTCCTTCAAGCAAGCAATCAAGGACTGCTATAAAAAGCAGTGGGCTGAGGACGCTCCCTTGGTGTACACCGACTTTGATTGCGAACTCTTCGGTGACTCCTGCAGTGCATCTTACTCTTGTCGTTGCTCTCTTGTCCATGTCCATGATCACTCGCACGTATGTTTCTGGAACTCCTTTTTGTCTTAGCGCTACCAATAAAAGATTTCTTGGTTGCCGGCCAAAGGCCTTCTCGAAATCAACCAACACCATATGCAAGTCCTTTGAAGAATCACGATGCTTTTCCATCATGATCCTTATACTTTGGATTGCATCTGTTTTTGATTTACCCGAGACAAACCCGCACTGGTCATCAGATAGTCGTATTATTTTCCGCAGTCGGCTATCTAATACCCGTTCAACGATCTTCATGGTGTGCGACATCTGCTTGACAGAATGGTAGTTATCACAATTTCGCGTATCACCCTTTCCTTTGTGCAATGGAAGAAGATAGCTTTCCCTCCATTGATTAGGCATAGTGTCGCCTCTCATAAGTTTGGAGATAAGAACCATGAGCCATCTAGACCCGATGTCTGCCATCTTTTTCCAGAACTCAGAGGGTACCCCGTCCGGCCCAACAGCTTTTCTTTTCTTGGAGTTTTTAACCGCGTACCGAACTTCTTCGACTGTGATGCCGGATATTTCGGCATGATTCGGGGCGGCTCTTGGAAGGTACACTCGGGGAAACTGTTCGTTCAGAAGTTCCTCGCAATAATGTCGCCATCTGTGGAGAATTTTTTCGTCTTCCACAAGGAGTTGGCCTTCAGCATTGTTAATAAACTTTGGGAAACGAATCTCCTGAGCATTTCTTCTTCTCTGGGCGGCTATCTTAAAGATATTTGCTCCTTTGTTCAAATTGTTTTGTCGAAGCTCCTGGCTAGCCTGGTTCCTGTCAGACGCGGAAGACGATATTTCTTCCAACTCCTGATAGAGACCTTCCATGCTTTTCGCTTTGAATTCGGCGCATTTTTTCTTCGCGATACCTTTGCAACATCTATATACCTTTTCACGGCGAGCTTTTTCCTCTCTAGAGTACTTTGACCAAGCTTGGAAAGCCATTTTCTTTTCGTGTATCACTGCTTTGGCTTCGTCTGTCCACCACCAGGTTTCTTTTGCGTGTTGGCAGGGGCCTTTAGATGTTCCAGGCTTTCTCCAGGCCAGATTGTTGTAGGGAATCCCACATGTCTTGTGCTCTGCACTCCTCATTACCGACCTCATCGATAATGGAAGAGAGGTAGTTTTCCATGTTGGTAATAAAAGCTTCGCCTTTTCCTTTATCCAGCTTATACCACTTGATTCTCTCAGACACCTTCGTTTGCTGCTTTGACTTCTTTCTCGCATCCATAAAGAATTCAGTCGGGAGAAGACGGTGTTGAGGGGCGATCGCGTCTCCCAGGATCACTTTGCAATCTTTAGAGAAGAGTTCCTGGTGCCGTATCCCAGCCCTCCGTGGTAGTCTTCATAGTCTTCGCTAGTCTTCCCGACATGTCCGTTTAAATCTCCCCCAACAAACAAAAGCTCTTTCTTTGGGATGATTTTGACAAGGTTGTGGAAATCTAGCCAGAATGCATCTTTTTCTTTTTATTCGCATCCTACTTGAGGGGCATATGCGCTTACGATGTTCCACACCTCACCATGCATCACCAATTTGAGAGCCATCAAACGGTCACTGGACTTTGAAATGGTTAAGATGTTGCCAAGTAACTCTGCCGCAAGGATGATGGCGATTCCGTTTTTTCCTTGTTCCAATCCATAGTAAAACATCTTGTAGGCTTTTGTTTTAACGTCGAAGAAACGTGCCCGATTACCGGTGTTTCGCCATTTCGTCTCTTGTACGCACAGGATGTCTACTCGCCTTCTAACCATCATTTCTTCAAGCCCATAGCTGCGCCCATTCATGCTTCCAACGTTCCAACTCGCGACTCTTAAGTGTGGCTTACGCCGTTGCATTACTTTGCTATCCCCCGGAAATCCTATAGCTCTGACCCGAGCATTGCTGCTCGTCCCAGGATCACGACCATTAGTAGTGCCTGGCGGGGTAGTGCTTTACCTTTTAGCGTTCTTTTCCATAATGCTACGGTTTGGCCGTTTTCTTTCTTCCCCTGCTTTTTGACACGGGCATGCTCCAGATTTTTATTTTTTTTGATTGATCTTACTCTTACAACACCGGTGATCTCCAGTCGTGTCAACCCACTGATTTGCATGCACACTTGTGGGGCAGTTTAATGGTGGTATATGTGTCCCTAGGCTCACCTTGGTGTTTTCTAAATTGCCTAGATGTGATTTTTGTTTACCTTTGTTTAGTCGCCTTTTACGACAAGCGATAGGTATCGCTGCAGGGATATTCTTAACCCGTCCCTGCACGAGGCACGGGTAAGAAATAAAATACGGGTAAAAAAAAAATAAAACGAAATATGCAATACAATACAAAAATATAGTAATTAGATGTAAATAATTAGCAATTAATAATGTACTTGTATCTGACCTTTTGTCCCACCTATTTAATGATTTTTTTTCTAATCTGTCCTCTATACAAGAATTCTCTAATGTAAGTGTTTCTTGTTGTCAATGTGGACATTCATTTAATACAGAGGCACTACAAACATAAACATTTTTTTCACAAGAATTTACGGGACTTGAGGTTCATAAAATTATAATGTCGCTTAAATCAACAAATTCGTCTTCTTGTGATCTTGTTTCCAGCTCCGTCCTGGAGGGGATACTCTGACGATCAACAACTATCGTCTAATTTCGCTATTATCTGTTTTTTTCCGAAAATACTTGAAAGAGGTGAGAACATCACAGATGTCTAGTGAGTTTGAGTAAACTGACGTGTTTTTCATCTCGTCCGGTAATACGTTTTGATACATCCGTTTTTTGGTATTTTCTACTCGTATCCAACGCAAGAACAGATAGCCCAGTGTTTGTGTTTCTCTATTAAGTGTTCAATATTGCACATACATAATCAGTGTTCGCAATAAAGAAAAAAGACAAAACTCGCAAAAACAAATTGTCGTTGTGCCAGACTTTTTTCCTTTTAAAAGCTCACTCAAATTAGTCCGAATCTGTCCGCTTAGACATGTCGTTTGAGCAAAATTCAAATTCAAGCTCCTCCATGAACACCCGTTCCAAGAAGCAGCCGGCCACCAACTCATCTGCGTCAACACCTCGACAGCTTAACACACTTACACCCACAACAAAGAACGCAGGAATTACTACGTTGGACCATTTCACCATTATGGAACTTGAAGAGCGTTTGACTAAGCAGACGGAAACCATTCTTGCACGCTTCTCAGCAGAGATCAACACACTGCGTAATGATCTCGCGCAGCAAATCGCGCTCGTGGAAGAAACTTGGACTAAGCGTTTCACTGAGTTAAAGACATCTCTCAATGATTTAGAGCATCGTATAGAGGAATTAGAGAGAACAAACGCGCACCCCGAAGCAACGAACAAAGAGTTAACTGACTTAAAGCTACGTTGCGAATCACTTGAGAGAAACGAATTGGCTATGGATACTATTCTCTTCGGAGTTCCCCAGCTTCCGGAAGAAAACTTAAAATCCATTTTTCACCACCTTTGCCATTCCATTGACTGCAGGCCGCCTTCATTAGTTCATTAGTTCTTCATTAGTAGCTATTTTCCGTGCCCACAAACGAAACAGTCCCAATGACCCACCAATAATCATCAAATTTGGGTCAATACACGAGCGAAATTCAATTTTAAAATCATCGGCTTTCCACCGCAAGACTCACGGTAGGCAACTCTGTCTGAGTGATGTTGGCTTGGACTCAAGCAAGTACATTTACTTAAATGAGAGTCTCACGGCTAAAAATCGTTCCCTGCTCCAACTCGCAACACATATGAAGCGTCAAGGTCAGCTGAGCTCTGTGTTTACCAAGCACGGATCGGTCATCGTAAGGAAACGAGGATCTACCAACTACATAATAATCAATGATAAAGAGATGCTGAACACAATTGCCGCGAGATGGTTATCAGCGAAAAACGAAGAACAAATTAACAAAAACTACAACAACAAACAACCTTAAGTTCTTCTATCAAAGAGTAATTTCTCCTTTTTTTCTTTTTCTTTTTTCTACAAACTTTATTTTTCTCTTTTTGTTTACTTTCTTGAGTGTATTTTATTTGTTTTGAGTGAGACTTATTATTATTTATTATTATTTTTACGTTATTATTCTCATTGAGTTATTATTATTTTTTTTTTTTTTTCGTATTAGCGTATTATTTTTGTTGTTATTTTAAATGAGTTCTGTTTTACATTCATGGGGTAGCTCCTCGGTTGAAACAAGGACATTGCTAAACATTTTAGGCAAACAATACTCTGGCATTAATATTTGTCATTTGAATGTGCAAAGTTTAAAAAATAAGATCGATGACTTGCGGTATCTTTTAAATAATAATAAAATTGATGTGGTCTGTCTGTCTGAAACGTGGCTAAAGCCGGAAATGTGTTCTGATCTTTTCAAAATTAATTCTTTTCGATTGGTTAGGGCCGATAGAGAAAAAAGTGTAGGTGGAGGTGTAGGTATATACATTAAAAATTCGATAAAATTTAGCATAATAAAAAAGTCATCTGCAGGTGATTCTATTGAATACGTATTTGTTGAAGCTATTATTAGTGGTACTAAAATACTGCTTGGATGCATTTATATGCCCCCACATGTAGCTAACTGCAGTCTTATCAACAATGTACTGGAAACGTTTACACCTCTATATACAGATGTGATTGTGTGTGGCGATTTCAATCTTAACATACTAAACCAAAAAAACAGACAATTTAAGAGCTCTATGGAATCGCTCGGCTTATTTTTTTGCTAATACCACGCAACCCACACATTTCAAACCTAATTGTTCCCCGTCTTTAATTGACATCTGCTTAACATCTAACAAAAATCTTATACTTCTCTATGACCAACTCTCTGTACCCGCGTTCTCATTCCATGATTTAATATTTATTACACTAAATGTGTACTCGCATCCTGCAAAAGACGAAAAGGTGCAATATTATAACTTTACAGCCACCAATGTACCTGCTCTATTCGAGGACTATCTATGTATTGACTGGTCACCATTTTATATGTCAAATGATGTTAACCTGCAAGTGATCTTTTTCACTAAATGTATTGTTAGTTTGTTTGAAAAACATGTACCTGTAGTAACTAAAAGAAAAAAATCACACTTTCCTTGGCTAACACAGGAGGTTATATCTCTTATGAAGTCTCGGGACTTATTATATTCAAGATGGAAAAGATACAGATGCTCATCGATTTACAATGAGTTTAAAAAATTACGCAACTCTGTTACGTCCCTTATTCGTAAAAACAAGAGGCTGTATTATAAAACTAAGTTTAGGGACTGTAATTCAAGCTCCAGTTTCTGGAAAAACATTCGCCAGATTGGCATTCAGTCAAATAAAGAGCCAATAACGCACAAAATAGATGTAAACGCATTAAACTCCAATTTCGTCCATCGCCCATTCAATGTACCAACTGTATCAAATGCGTCACCTGAAATAGCCCTTTTCAGTCCGTCTTGCAATCGATCCAATATTTTCTCCTTTTCTTGTGTAGACGAATTTTCTGTTGGTAATTGTATATTTAGTGTAAAATCGAAGGCAAAAGGAACGGATGATATTCATCCGGACTTTATAAAAATATTACTTCCGTTCGTGCTCCATCCCATTACATATATGTTCAACACCATTCTCACTACTTCAATTTTTCCTGATAGTTGGAAAATAGCAAAAATTATACCATTACCCAAAATATCTACCTCCAGGAATATCGAATATCGTCCTATAGCCTTACTTCCATTCCTTAGTAAAGTATTTGAACGTATTGTGAGTCAACAAATAAAAAAGCATCTGGCTCGCTCGAACCTAGTCACTGAGTTTCAGTCGGGTTTTCGCGCTAAGCACAATTGCACAACAGCTTTACTTAAAGTGTCTGATGATATTCGGGCCGCTTTTGACCGTGATATGGTGGGAATAATGGTATTCCTGGACTTCTCGAAGGCTTTTGACTGTGTTGATCATGGCATACTCCTGTCAAAACTAACAACAGAATTTCAGTTTCAAATGTCCTCCTGTAAACTAATTAACTCATATCTCTCTAACCGTTCGCAATATGTGTACTTTAATGGTAATTGTTCTGCACGTTTATCAGTTACGTCAGGTGTCCCACAGGGTTCTATCCTAGGCCCTCTTCTATTTTCATGTTTCATTAATGACATCTCGAAATGTTTTATGTACTGTAATCATCACATCTACGCTGACGATGTTCAAATATATTTTATGTTTCCTAGACCACATTACTCTCAGGCAGTAAATCACTTAACAAGTGAACTAAATAAGGTCCATATGTGGTCTAAAGCTAATAGATTAGGTCTGAATCTATCTAAGACGAAAGCATTAATTATGAACAGAAGTCGACAACCATTCACTATCCCCCCACTGCAGTTGGATGGATCTCCAATTGAATTTGTTGATAATTTTAAGAACCTAGATATATATTTCACTTCCAATCTTAGCTGGAGCCTCCACATAAATAAAGTCACCTCCAAAGTTTATGGCGCTCTCCGTGGACTGAGCCCTACAGCTCAATTCTTACCAGTAAATGTCAAACGTAAACTCATAACGACTTATATTTTGCCAATTATCCTATATGGCTGTGAACTATTTTCGAATATGGACTACGATTCCGAAAGAAAACTGACAGTGGCATTCAACTGTTGTGCAAGGTATGTATATGGCATAAGAAGATATGAGCACATTTCCGAATATACAAGAAAAATAGCTGATTGCCCTTTAATAAAACTATTAAAATATCGAACTATTTTATTATTACATAAAATTATGACCACAAAAGAACCGACGTATCTATACCGAAAAATCAATTTTGCAATAAGCTATCGATCCCTACATCTTATATTGCCGAGACACAAATACATGGCAAGTAGCCGCCAGTTTTTTGTACATGCCGTTCAACTTTGGAAGTCACTCCCCTTATGCATCAAGTTAACGAATAACACAAATGATTTTAAACGTAAAGTTTTCAATTTTTTCGCTAATAACCGCTACCAATAATAACTCACTCTCATTTAATTATTTATTGTATATTATTATTAATTATTTGCATAAGTTTCCTTTATTTTATCTATTTTTCGTATATTTATTTTTTGTTTAATGTTAATTTTATACTAAATATATACTAAAATACTTAAAGTTTGTACATCTTTAAAAGACTAGCTTGTCTTATCTGTACATTATGCCATTAATAAATAAATAAATAAATAAATAAATAAATTCTTTCGTTTTTTTAGTAGGACAAGGTTTTTCAATAGCTGTCAGTTTCGCTTTAGAAGTGATAGGTCGACAGAAAGGGCCTTACTTAAATTCACTAGGGAAATATATGATAGCTTAAATTTATTTCAAACATGTGTAGCTTTATTTGTAGATATTACCGAAGTATTTGACGGATTTGGTGGATCACTCTTTGCTATTAGATAAGTTATATCATGCAGGTCTTAAAGGATTTATTCTTCCAAAAATTCCATGACCCGTTTTTTTCGTCAATATTTTATGCAATATAATTTTATGTAATTCTTTATTTGAATAGACAGTACATTCGCCTCTTGTCTGGTTGACAACTGAATGTATTTAAAATTATTTCATTGTTCAATTTGTATAAATATTTTGTAATATTATCAGCATTATGTTTGCAATCGAATAAAGTTTTAAATTATTATTAATATTATTATATTAACCACTGACGTAGTCCGCTCAAGCCAACAAAAGTGTTGATGCTGTCGGCCGACATCTCCCCGATCTTGGTGCGCCCCCGATCTGCTAAGCCACTGGCTTACGGGCCACGTGGAAAATTAGCGAAACCGCCAATGGATTAATCCAAATAAAGGAATGCCTCCGGGGGGACAAAGCCTATAAGGCGCACTTTCTCTGAATCTGAAAATCAGGTTATTGACCGAAGTCATTGCTCCCGCAACGTGACCTCGGATCAGCTTAATCAGAAATCCGCACAAGTACCTAACGATCAACGTCGAATTGTTTCTTAAGTTTGGACAGAAAGATTGTGTTATTTGCTGAATAAAAAGATTTAGAGAAATTTGTAAATATGATTAGTGAGATCATATCTTCATCAATACCAGCTCGTGCGCCGCCAGAGACCATGAGTATTACTATGATGCAGTTATGCTTTTGTCTAAAACCTGATTTATCAGCTTGGTTTTATCAAGGAAAAACTAAACTTGATTGCAAATCAATTTTTGAAAAACTTTATTTAAGAAGGGGAGAATGGCAGTAGGTATGTCTGAAATCGGAGTTTCGCTGAAAAACAGATTTTGATAAGGATAAAATTTGTAAGCGTGTATCAAGTGAAGACTGCATTTTCTGCAGCCCCCCATACCACCACTAAGAATTACACAATTTTTTTTTTACTTCGCGATAACTGCTCACCTTGCCACGGTGCGGAGGCTTAGTACAGGTAATGACTCTCGAGATCTGTCTCTAGAGGAACCCGATGCCAAGAAGCAATTACTGACCCATCCTTACCTTTGCTTTTCCCCGTATCCATCATTCCCACGCTCCCCTATCTGCAAGGTGGAACAGCATACGCCGATTGTACACGGGGATTTTCACGGGAAACTGGGCAAAGAAGACATATTTTAATCGACCAGAGTCGATGACTGCCTATCAAGGTGTAACCTCCTTGTAGCAATCACACGATTCCCACATCTCAACATCTATAAAGGAACCTGGCGGTCACCAGATCAGTCGACCATCAACCAGATTAATCATATTGCGATCCTCCAGCATCCAAGATGTACGAACCTTCCGATAAGCTAATATCGACTCGAATCACTACCTTGTTGTAGCCAAGGTACGAATGAGGATATCAAGGATGCTACGGAGTCGGGCAAGACAACAAGACTTTGACGTCGGAAAGCCACAATCACAGGAGACCGCTAGGATCTTCACCGATCGAGTTTTCTTCAAACTCCCGCGAAGTCCGATACAATCCACAGAACAACAGTGGGAGCATTGCCAGCGCGCCATCAGAGACGCTACCTCTGATGTGCTGGATTTCAATTATTAATTATACGAGACTCACTGGCCAACACAAGAGGGACGATCTATTTCAAGTCTGCGGAATTGCTTGCGTACGCGGATGACATAATTGGGCAAGCACAGCGGGACGTCAATGAAGTGTTCAAGAGCATTTAAGGAGAAGCGGCGAAAATGGGTCTTTTGGTAAAACCAAATATATGCTATCATTCAAAAAAGATGCATAACATCGACGTCTCGGCCAGAACTTCACGATTGATGGCTACAAATTCGAAGTGGTCAAGGAGTTAGTCTACCTTGGCTCACTAGTGACTAGCGACAAAAAACCACAGTTGAGATTAAACGCAGAATTACTCTTAACACTCGCTGCTTCTTTGGGCTCAAAAGACAACTTAGAAGTAGAGCCCTTTCTCGAGAAACCAAGGTAGCTCTATATAAATCACTGATAATCCCGGTCCTCCTTTACGGCGCAGAGGCCTGGATCTTAACGAAAAAGGATAAGGATGCCCTTAGTCGCTTCGAGAAGAAAATTCTGCGTTCAATCTATGGTCCCATTTATATAAACGGAGAGTGGGGGAGAACATACAACGACGAACTGTACGGACTGTACAGCGACATCGGACTAGTACGACGTCTCCGGATCCAACCTCTATGATGGCTAGGCCATGTAGAGCGAATGGACAACACAACTCCGAGGGACGTCGTAGCAGAGGACGACTGAATCGAAAATGGAAAGGGACCTTAACCAACTGGGAGTGCGGCACTATAAGCATATGGAAAAAGATCGTGCCAGCTTGAGACGCTTGTTGGTTAAGACCCAGGTTTACACCGGACTGTATCGCCATCTAACAAGAAGAAGAAGCATATGCCGATTAATGCGTGGCTGACAGGGTGCTTAGCTATTTATATGCGAATTTCGGATACCGGGCGACCTCTGATTTCACTCCAGCCTTCCTGCAGCGTCTCGGGCTCCGCCGTAGGTAACCATTTGTTCACGTGTACTTGTGGGAACTAAATGTCTCAATTAAAAATTACCAAAGAGAGTGATGCATCTCAAATGCCATCTCCCGCTAGTGCCTGTGATATCCCAGTGGCACAACAAACAACAGCAACGTTGATATCCTATACCGATATTGCCGCCGGACGGAAAGTTGAAGATGTGTATTCACTCTCCGACTCCGACTCCACGCTCTATTCTGCGCTCGTTCTGCCGACAACATCCCGATTAACCGATTTGGCGACAAATGCAGGGAATTCGCAATCTGCAGGCCGACAAAGAAAGCTACAGCATTGTAGCTGGAAAAACAAGACTCGGTGTCGTTCCCAATGATCTGGGCGCAAAGCCCCTTACCCCAGTACAAATAGCAGCAATCTGCAAGGAAAAAAGCGGACTTGATGCCAAACTTGTGGAAGAAGACGCCTTTCTGAAACGTCACATTATTCTGCTTCCCACAGACTATAGGTCTATTAATAACTAAGATTTTGGCGCCACTGGACTCACAAAACAAAGGCCTGCATGCACAGCACTGGAGAGTCATGCAAAGCAAGCCAGATAAAGAAAAAGACCTACTGCGTCTGGTTCTAGCAATCAGCGACAAGTCTCTGGACCAGCTGCTAGAACTAAAATGTAAAGTCGCATATTGTTTTAATTATGTCAAAATCACTATAAGAAGCCATGAAAAGTTGTCAGTATAACCTTCACCGGTCGCTGCAGATACCAGTATGGTGGTTGCACCTACTGCCATACCCGCGGCATCAACTAGCGGTGGTCCTAAAACTACCACAATGCTAGAGGTGGCAACCAACAAGAAGGGCTTTACACCATGGGCTAGTAAAAATATATTATATACCATTGATTCTGATGACAGGCTGACTACTTTAAGTATGGTTTAGTGTATATTGCAGCACATCCACCAGGCATATGGGAATATGTGCATTATGTACCCATTCAGTTTGAAAAGATCAGTAAATTATACACTTTTCTTGACTTCATGTAACCTAAATCTAGTAGTACAGTCATTCTCGTTTACTATTTACTCATTCGAGCCTTCTCTGGTTGTTTCTGGTGAATCATTGTGATTGGAATATTGAAACTTTAAATCGAATTTAATTTTTAGGCCTTCACTCAGGCCTATATTGCAAAATATGCATGTACTCGTACATCGCATGATTTGTCCATTTCAGGATTTACATAAATATGTAAAAAATATAAAAATTATTATTGCATAGTCTGTCATTTTGTTTTTTAAAATGATTTATCTTGACATAAAAAAAAAGTGTGAAAAGTAAAAAGCCCATATCTCCACATGCTCAAATGTCAGAATACGAAATCGAGTAAAAACAGCTCTTCACATCGATATTGTTACGTATAAATCCAAATAACCAGCATTGTCTTTATCACAATCCTGCATACCTCATTTGAATGTCATTTGACATAAAAGCCATCGTCCCTATGCCATTGTTTACGGATCTGATTTGTCTGTTATTTATAGGGTACGCTAATTGCGTATACAATTTCGTAACACATCCCATGCGTAAGCATCGTGCATCAAAAAATATCCGTAGTTTATATACTCGTATATTATGGAAATTTAAATCCCTATTGATCCATCGACAGCTAACTACTATTCGATTCCGTCCACCCCAGAAACGCCCAAGACAAATCTGATGACAACTTTCGATATCAGAAATTAGAATCGTCTTCATCCTTCTACGTCAGCACTGTCTCAGCGTTGGACACTTCGCCACGTTTAGTCCATGTGACAGCTGTCGGTGATTTATCTGTCTGGACATCCTGTCTTTGTTGATATCAGTTCGAGGGCCATTCAGCTCCACTTCATCAATCAGTCGGCCTTCGGAGATATTGCTATCCTTCCCCATCAGCATCTAGGGGAATACTAACAATTCATATTCCACAGATTGTAGTTCACCGTATGTGCTTTTCCGAGTCTTCCACCCGTTCCAGAAGATAGATACACCTGCGGACCTATTGCATTCTTCGAAAGCGCAGAGTGGACAGCCCGGAGTGGTGGTATTTTGACACGTACTTAATGCGGTTAAATTCAGCGGTTTTAAATCTGATTGCAGTAACTTCACGATCCACCACTGCCATGGGTCGTGACTGTTCATTTTAAAACTCCGTAAATTATACAGTCTTCCGCTGCCATGTGAGGTTGGGGGCGGTGGTCACACACAGTTCGCGGCTTGATAAAACAATGCGGCTTTGTGGATGTTTAATTCTGATGCCTGGCAGCTACCAACAAACGGCCCGGCTTCGGATGTGCCTGGTCGGTCTCTATGTATCATATATACATAAGTAATATCTCCAGAGAATCAGGTTGCTGGGTGTACAAACAGAATTTGGACATACGTGGTGTTGTTAGTGCCGTTCCGGGTCCGGGCTCGCTAGCATCCTGATATGACAAACAACAATTTATCTGATGGCCTGGAAAAAAGGGATACGCGGATGTTGTTTTGTTTCAAGTCAATCGACGGTGGTGGTGGTTGCAATGGGGTAAATGGTACTTGGTTCGCAATTACCTACCAGGGCTAAATGAGGTTCTACAAGGAGTCGGGCTTACAACAGGCTCGGGGTTGGATTATTAATTAGGCGAGTTGTTTGTTTTCGGTTTCGCGAGTGCGGAAGGGATGTCAGCGCGAGGGTAATTGATTGCTGATAATATTTCAACAAATATGTCGAAATTAAAACGTTCATTATGTGCACCGGGCTGTTTGAGATAGTTGGCCGAAAATTGAGTGCCAGCGGGGAACATGTGGAGGATTATGTGAAAACGTGATCGAAGCGATTAGCCATGGTCGAGATTTGTGGAGTTAACAATATTTTCTTCTTCTTCTTCTTTTCCTTTTTCCGGCGTTGTTATGGTCAGAAGTGTAGGACCATAACCTTCCCACTTAACTGCATTCCTACTGGTCCGCTTGTGGGGTCCGCCGGTTTGACCTCAGAAAGTAGCGGCAGGCTTCCCGGTTTGGGATTACTTTATCGCTGAGGCCAATCAAATGCTGGTGTTTTTGCATTTGTTTGCACCAATTGTTTTTCGGCCTGCCTTTTTTTTTTTTTTTTTTTTTTGTGACACGGGCATGCTCCAGATTTTTTTTTTGTTTGATCTTACTCTTACAACACCGGTGATCTCCAGTCGTGTCAACCCACTGATTTGCATGTACACTTGTGGGGCAGTTTAATGGTGGTATATGTATGTGTCCCTAGGCTCACCTTGGTGTTTTCTAAATTGCCTAGATGTGATTTTTGTTTACCTTTGTTTTAGTCGCCTTTTACGACAAGCGAGAGGTATCGCTGCAGGGATATTATTAACGCGTCCCTGCACGCACAGTTAACAATATTTTCTAAAACTGATAAAGTATAGAGCAATTTAGTTTCTTTCATAACCGGAATCCAAATCCGGGCCTTCTCTTAATCATTGTGTTTGCTTTATTTCTTCCTGCTTACGACAAACTAGGGAAATATATTGCACGGTTTTGTCAACTCTCCAGTGAGGAAAGCCATCGTGAAATGAGATTTGGTTTACACGCCTCTTGTGGGATTTGTGCCTCATATCATGTACGACAGAAATTAACACACCAACCTCTAATCCACAGAGCTCTCTGTGTAGGAGCATGACGCAGTAGTCGTACTATGTATATTGAGGTTTTGCTTCTCTTCAATCACAGCCAGAAAATACAATGTTCATAAAGTACAAAATGGTAATTTAGTAATTTCTGTTTTATAACTCCGATTCCTACGAATCGCCTGTGTGGTCTTGGTGGTATATGTGATGCTACGATCCTTTATGATGAACGATCCGAAAGGCTTAGGGTCTGCCTCAACATATTGAACACGCTATCAGCAACCAAACTTGGTCAATTCTGTGGTCAAGATCTGGTGGCTGCGAAAGTTAGCTACAAAGCACACGGAGAAATTGAACACTTCGTCCTGGCGTCTGCTTACTTCCCCTACGACTCGGTACTGCCCCCGTCACCTAAGGCGGTTTCTGATCTCGTCGAGTACTGTGAAGCCAGTAAGATTGAACTCATCATCTGTTGCAATGCTACTCAAAACACTGTTTGGGGAAGCAGCAAATGAGGAGAGAATACCATATCTTAAACGTCACTTTTTATTCTAAACTTATCATAAACAATGTTGGCTCTAAACCAGCCTTTGTGACGGCGAGACGACAGAAGTGATTGACCTAACCCTGTCTAATAGGCATGCATCACTAACTAGTGAGTCTTACCAGATGTTACGCTGTCAGGCCATAGATATATCGAATTCCAATTGAAGTGTGGTATCTGCCCCTCGCAGCCCAAGCGGAATCCGAGAAAGATGGACTGGGTGCGATTCACAGAGGAGCTTAAGAAATCCACTCAAGCCCTAACTAAACTCAAAACAAAGCAATTGGTGGAGGATGCTGTTCATAACCTGAGCAGCGTCATCACCAATTGTTTCGAACTCGCATGTCCCGTCAAAAAACCTCCCAACAGGAAGCCGGTCCCCTGGTGGAACACTGAGCTCCAATGTCTTCGCAGGGAAGTCAGAAGTCTCCTGAATAGATCGCTTAAATCGAACTCGGAAGATGACTGGAATAAATATCGATCGAAGCAGAAGGAATATAAGAAGCTTATTTGTAAATCGAAGAATGATTCCTACATATACATAAGTCCTTCTGCGAAGAGATCAAGTCCCTGAGCGCGGCCAGCAAGTTGGTTAGCGTTCTCAAACGAGGAAATTCGACAAAGCTGTACGTACTCAGAAAGTCTGATGGTATCTTCACCGAGTCTAAAGCAAAAATTCTTAGTTTACTATTGCAGACCCATTTCCTGGGAAATCAGACTATCATCGGCTTGTTGCACACTCCCTCATTGGAAACTGTGACTGAAACGATGAAAACAACTCGGCGTAGCTGTATGTTGCGTCACGCGTGGCAACTACTGACTTTGCTGTGGCATCTTTCGATGGCTTTAAGTCGCCGGGCACTGATGGGATATACCCTGTTAAGCTACAAAAAGGTATGAGACAGCTGCTTCCTACTCTGAAAATAAATTTCCAGCCTGGCAGTTGCCTACCTTGCCTACATACCTATTCCTTGGCGCGCGGTGAAAGTGGTCTTTATTCCCAAAATAGGGAAAGAAGATTAATAACTCGCCAAGAGTTTTAGACCAATCAGTCTAACATCCTTCTTGCTAAAAAGCATGGAGTGGTTAGTAGAGTTGCACGTGCGCAAAGTTGCCCTTCGAATGCATTCTCTCTCGGACATGCAACATGCTTATCAGAGCGGAAAATCCTGCGAGACTGCACTTCAAAACCTAGTTGGGAGAATTGAATGCACTCTCGAAGGGAAAGAGTACATACTAGGTATTTTCGTCGCCATTGAATGAGCTTTTGATAACGCTATTTTCGACAGCATGTAACGCTGCTAGACGGCATGGCGTAGATAAAGCACTGGTTTCGTGGATCAAAGCAATGCTTGTGCACAGGACATTGATCGCTGATGCAGGCCTCGAACAATGTGTCAAGTCTGGAGTAAACAGGGACTGCCCGCAAGGTGGCGTCTTGTCTCCGCTGTTATGGTGCATGGTGGTCGACTCTCTGCTTGAAGCCCCCATGCCTCTGGAATCTATGCCCAGGCATATGCGGATGAGGTTGCTGTTCTCTCTGTCGGCTCATGTTTAGCGAATGTCTGTCTCAAAACGCGGGCGGCGCTAGATGTGATCGAAGGACTGGAAATGGGCTGTCGGTTAATCCGACTGATGTCGTTCTCTTCACGAGAAGGAGGAAAAATACTGGCATTACTCAGCTGGTGCTAAAAGGCATACCCATTACAATATCCAAGGAAGCTAAGTGCCTGGGAGAGGTCCTAGATAGCAAGCTTCTTAGGTCAAAGCATGTTGAGTCGAAAACCACCAAAGCGCTGTCAGCTCTTTGGCAATGGTGCCTTTGGCAAAACATGGGGCTTATCGCCGAAAAAGGTCGGCAATGATAAAACCGATAATCTCATATGCATCGGTTGTTTGGTGGAACAGGGTAAGACGCAAATACGTTGTGGCTTCAATCACCAAACTCCAAAGAGCGATCTGTCTCAGCTGCACGGGGGCTTTCCCCAGCACACCGGGAGCTGCTCTATATGCTATGATGAATCTTCCACCCCTTGACATACATATGTATATATCAGAGGGTGTGCACTGAAAGCCATTTCTCGCCTAAAGAGTATTGGTCTTTGGTACAACTCGCATTGGAGTGAAAGTGTACTTGCGCGAGAAATATCCTACGAACCCTGTCTCATGGACATTCATGGACATGCCTTCTGAAGCAATGACACCTGCCATCCTACTACGCTGCAATTTCACAGTCACATTTCCATGGCGTCAGGACTGGCTTTGGCCAGACACTGAACCTGGAATGGAATGTCTTCTCATTCTCACAGATGGCTCCAAGACTGGGTAGAGATCCGGCGCCGGAGTTTTCTTTGAGCGCGAAAACATTCGACTGTACTTCTCGTTAGGATAATATGCGTCTGTCTTTCAATCAAAGATAAACGCAATCTTAATTGCCATTCACTATGTTATGAAGCACAGGTGGAAGGGAAAAAGCATATGCGTCTTCAATGACAGGCAAGCTGGGCTCAAAGCTGTGTCCAACAATCTATCTAACTCCAAATTAGTGCATGAACTCAAGACCTTTTTGAACAAAGTCGGAAGACTAAATTCACTTAGGCTTGTATGGGTCGCAGGTCACTCTGGGATCCCAGGAAACGAGATCTCCGAGAACACCAATCGAACAAAAGTAATTGACCGATGTGCATTTGCGAAGTAATTTAATTTTGTGTAAGCAACATTTATGTGTAAATAGTCGTTAAGAGTTTTTTAATAAATCAGATAGTATCAAGCGGCAGAACCGACTCTGTCTTTTTCTGTTGAGATTTGGAGATGAGATTTTTCTTTGGATATTTTACGTATATACTCGTATATAGTATTGAATCGTCTAGTAGTGTTTAACATGAGTGAAATCGAGGAAATAGCATTAAACCAAACGCGAATTACAGGAAAATTCCATCAATTACCGACAGATTTCAAAAAGGATTGAGAATCACTGTACTCTTTTGATTTGATTTGACGGCACTTTATTAGCTTAATGCAAGCCTTAACAAGAAACTATTACTTAACTATAACTTATTAACTAGGTGGCAGGGTGGAGACGATTAAGGAGAATGTGAAGGGCTGTGGTATAGGGCAATTCTAAGGCTGGACTTTTTAAGGTAAAGGTCGAAAAGATTGGTGTTAGCTTTGCGAAGCATTATGGAAATTGGTTCGAGGTAGCCATAATTTGTGCGGTGAGTGTTTATACGGAAAAGAGGCGTGGACCGAAGGTTACGCGGGTTGGTGTTAAAGGGAATCATGTGCAATAATGAAGGGTTGTCAATGTTACCGCTGAGAAGGTCATGAATAAATAGATTGTCTGCAACATCACGTCGTTCTTTAAGGGGTTGGAGGTTGATTAATCTTAAGCGATCCGTATAAGGTGGTAAATTAAGGGGGTCGGTCCAGGGAAGGCCACGGAGGGCAAAACGGATAAACCTGCGTTGAATGGCTTCAATACGCGTAGTGTGGGTTTCATAATAGGGGGACCATACTTGGCTAGCATATTCGAGAAGGGGCCTAAAGTGATGTGTAATGATTTCGTAACGTAAGGATTCGAGAATTCTTTGGACCAACGTTTCACGAAACCGAGGGCAGAGTTAGCACGTTTGACAATGTTGTCGATATGGAGGCGAAGGTTGAGTTCACGCTCACAAATAACCCCTAAATCAACCAAGAAGTTGACAGGGGGAACGGTTTTATTACGAATAATGTAGGTTCTGGGTGGTGAAGAAGAGCGCTTGCGGGAGTAAGTGATGGTTTGGCATTTACTGACATTGAGCTCGAGATGATTTTTTTGACATCAAGTGGAGTCGACAGGGGAAGATATGTGTTTAAATACTTTCATATCATCAGCATATATGGAGAGCTGAGAGTTCAGAATAACACTGTCAACATCATTAATGGTTAATGGTTAAATATCAGTGGGCCGAGATGATTACCTTGCGGGACACCAGAGGTAGCATTAATTGGATCAGAGATGGAAGATCTGAAGATATGATCTATGAGATAAAATCGGAAGAGAAACCGAGGGCAGTGACCTTGAGGAGAATAATTTGGTGAGACATTTTGTCAAAGGCTTTGCTGAAGTCAGTGGCGACAACGTCTACTTCTTTGCCAGCTTCGAGTGCACACAAACATTGTGAAACAAACTCGACTAGATTAGTGGTTGTCGATCGACCTTTTAGGAACCAATGTTGGTTAGGAGAAACTATGGGTTTGCAATGAACGAATAGTGCATCATAAACGATGCTCTCGAAAAGTTTGGGTATGCATGAGAGCTTGGCAATGGGACGATAGCTGGACACATCATTTTTCAGTCCTTTTTTGTGGACTGAATATTTCCAAAGCTTAGGAAAGAGCCCTAGAGCTTTGAAATAGAGCGGTAAGGGGTAAAATAAGATGGTTCGCGCACTTTTTTAATACTATGGCAGGCAGACAGTCGGGACCGGGAGAGTAGTCGTTCTTTAAGTTGCATATTTTTTCGACGATTAGGTCGGGAGCTATGTTCAATGAAACAAGAGACGTCTGGGGGCAGTCTTTTAAATATCGAAAATAGTCGTGATCGGGTTGAAGATCCTGGTCAGTGAATGATTGGCTGAAGAAATGAGCAAAAAAATTGGCGATTACTTCGGGTTCGTTGAAAGAGTTATTGAGAAAGTTAAATGTAGCGAGGTAGCTATCGGTTTTTCTTTTGTATTAATGAAGTGGAAGAAACACTTGGAGTCAGAAATAAGGGAGGATTGCATTCTATTCAGGTAGCGGAGGTTGAGTGATTCACATAGCTGTGCAAATTTAGTGTAGGACTGCATGTAATTAGAACGGTCAGATGTAGAGGAGGATCCAAGATAGGCGTGCCAATTTTCGTTTCTTTTATTACGCAACGAGCGTAGTTTCTTGGTATACCAGGGCGGAGATTAAGTGTAGTTCTTTTTTGGTGAGTACGGGACTGAAAGAATGAAGCAGCTGTGGATTTTGGTGTAAAAAAGCGCAAGGGTTTCGTTTAAAGATATGTGTGAGCTAGGGTTAAGGAGGAAGTTAAAATTAACATTGTTGAGCCGATTATTTAGTTTCGCGAAATTCAGCTTTCCGGAAATTGAAACAGTACGTATTTTCGGAGGGAAGAATAGTGAAGTGGGTCTCGAGTGAAAGAGTTACCGATAGAGGTGGATGAAGGGGGTCTAAAGTAGAGAGAAAATGGTTGCTCGGGGTAACAACGCAGTTTACGGCATCAGATGAGAAAATCAGGTCGAGTTGTCTGTCCATGTTATTGGTGATGTTACTGAGTTGCAGAAGGCCGGAGTCAGAGAAATGATCTGTGAAAAGGATTTCCTTTCCTGAGGGGAGGGTTACCCTGAAATCGCCACAGATGATGATGATGTCACTGAGTTCGGTGATATCAAATATGGAGTCGACGAGATCAACGGCGAGTTGGTAGCAGTGTGTGGGTTGTGAGGGTCTTAAGTAACAGCAGGCAAGATAAAGTTTCTGTTTAGGGAGACTTATTGAGACTAGTGAATTGAAGTCAGCGGAATTCGACGATTTGAAGGGCAAGGGATCATAGCGGCTGTGGATTGCTAAGAGAACTCTGCGAGTAGTATGTGGAGTATTTCAAGATATGTCTCGAGAAACTGGAAAAGCACTGGATTGATTTCCAACTAAATAATGGGTATTTAGAAGACTTACTTACTTACTTACTTACTTAACAGGCCGGGCACGCTGCTTCCAGTTGTTAAGGCTAAGTTGTCTAACATCCGCCATTACTTGGTCTTTATACCGGAGGTCTGGCCGTCCTCTTCTTCTCGAACCAGGAGGTTCGGAATCGAGGACCCTCTTAGCTGCGGCGTTGGTGTTGATGCGCTCGATGTTGCCGAACCAGAGTAGCCGACGGATCTTTGCCTTCCGGACTACATCCACATCTTTGTTAAGCTCCTAGAGTTGGCGGTTATGTCTTCTCCTCCATTCACCTTTCTCACAGACAGGACCAAGAGTTTTACTTTCAAAAGAACCCAAAATCGTCCAATTTTCGGCTTCGTACAACAAGACTGGCAGTACAAGCGTTTTGTAAAGCTTGGAGGTTCTTCGAGTGAGATGTGTTGACCCAAGTTGTTTGGACAATCCGAAGTAGCAGCGGTTGCTAAGGGCGATTCTATGCCGGATCTCCACTGTGGTGTCGTTTGTGAAATTTACGTTTGCCCTGAGTTAGACAAACTCCTTAACCACCTCGAAATTGTGACTGTCGATTGTTATGTTTTGTCTCAGGTGGTGAGCAACAGATTTTATTCTAATTGACCTTCAGACTAACTCGCTTTGCCTGTTCTTCAATCGCCGGGAACGTTTCCACAACGTCACGACGCGACCGCGCGATGCTGTCAATATCATCCGCGTATCCGCGACTTGTAGAAGATAGTGTCTTCCCTGTTGATGCCAGCCCTTTGCACTATCTGCTCCAGCTGGATTTGAACTGGAGAAGAAGTCACACGACACGAGAAGAAGTCACACGACAGCGCATCTCCTTGCCGAGATCCGATGCATGTTTCAAACGGTTCAGAGGTCGTAAAACCTATCCGCACGGTGCATCGCGTATTCTTTAGCGTGGCGCTACACAACCTGATCAGTTATTTTTTCGGGATACCGAATTCCTTTACGAATACTTAAGGAAGGCAAATCCGAATCATAAATACTTTGCCGAAAAGTATTTTAGTCAGTTCGAATCAAGGTATCATGACATTAAAGGTGTCTTGTAGTCAAAACTGGATCTGTGGTCAAAAAACAGACCAGCCGATATTCCAGAATTACCATCCGGTTAAAATCCAGCTGCAGTAGTTCAGCTATGAAGGAACATAACGAAGCTCTTAACATCATCGGATAGAACGGAGGATTCAACTGAAAAGGTGAATCCCTCAATACAGTTCCCTAAGTTGAACCTCGCCAAAAACAGATTTTTACGCCTAATTGACAGCTTGGATTTCAGCAAGAAGTCTACTTCAGGTTCAAGCTGAATCAATTACAAGAATGCTGGACAACGGTACAAACAGTGAAGAAGATATTATGTATCAATGGGCAAAGCGGATTATGACGAGGAATTTATTGATTTGGAGCACATGTATCAACACCTGTATGGCATCGGGAAATTAAACTTCCATCTATAACCATACCAACATTCAGTGGAAAGTACGATGAGCAAACGCCATTTTGGGAACTGTTCGGAATGAAACAGGACGGTATATCGTCAAATTACCGCTACTAAAGAATCGGATGGTTTTGGGCAATTCGCGTAAAATAGTATTAAAGCTATGACTATTGCAAAATCATGCAGGAATATCTTACTCTTGGACATATGGAGGAAATACAAGAAGACTACTCTGAAGAAACTTATTATCTTCCACACCATGCGGTGATAAAAAAGGACAGCACTACTATGTACTACAAGGATGCCTCGGCAAAAACAACATTTGGGGAGTCACTAAATAGCATCATAATGACAGGCCCCACGATTCAAAAAGATCTGTTTTTCCTACTTTTTCGATGGAGATCATTTCCAATCGTGTTTACAGCTTATATTGAAAAGATGTATCGGCAGATCTTAGTCGACCAGGAGGATCAAGACCTGCAGTGCACCTTATGGAGAGAAATTGTAAATTATTCATTCAGCGAATACGCTCTCAAAACAGTTACATAAGGTACAGCATCAGCCCCGTATTTGGCAATTAACTTTGACTTTATGTCATCTAGCTGAGGATCAAAGATATAATTATCCACGGGCAAGCACAGCAGTACTTGAAGGATTTTACGTAGACAACTATCTTGGTGGCGCAAACTCACTAGAGGAATGTAAAAACCTTCAAAGAGAAGTTTAGAGTTAATAAAATCCTTTTCAAGAGTAGTCATTGAAATGGAACCCGAACATGGCCTTAACAGTGACACAATACTCAAAATTTTGGGAATAAAAACTCATAGGACAACTTCCAGAAGCTGGAGTAGAGTTTTCACGTCCATTTACACATGGGGAATAGACTACGCTGGTTCAGTCAACATACGATGTTCAAAAATTCGAGGTGTGAAGTCGCACAAGGCTTACACAGCACTGTTTGTCTGCATGGCAACAAAGGCAATACATATTGAGTTGACTTCTGATTTAACAACGGATAGATTCATGGCAGCATTGCGACGAATGATCAATAGAAGAGGATCCGTATATCATCTATACAGCGACAACGGAACAAATTTTGTTGGGGGAAAAAATATGATTAATGGATTACAAGCTCCACTTACTGATAGCGGTGCTCCACACTTTAGTAAACTCTGGGAAGCTGGAGTCAAGTCAGTCAAATACCATTTGAGTCGTGTCATAGGAGAGCATGTACTTACATATGTACGAGGAGATGAACACAATTCTGATGCAAATAGAAGGATGCCTAAACTCGAGACTCTGCCCATTAACGGACAACGTTGAAGTACTTGATGCACTGACACCAGGTCATTTCATCATAGGATCACCGTTAATACTACCACGGCATGATATAATTCTAGATCTTGCAAAAAGTAGTTTAAAAAGGTGAAGATTTATCCAAAATTAAAACAGGACTTTTGCAACTGAAGAAAACGCAAAAAAATTGGAGAATTGGACAATTCGTGTTGCTGAAAAACGAACTCCTGACACCATCAAAGTGGCCTCTGGGCAAGATAGTAAAAGTACATAGCGGAATAAATGAACTTACCAGAGTTGTGACAAACAAGACAGAAAAAGGACCAATATCCAAGGTATGCTTGTTGCCAATAGAAGATAACAGCATAAAAACTGAAAACTACAGAGTTCATCCATGGAAACAATCCTTATAGCAGACACCATCCAGTAGGCCCAGAAGGAATCTGAATTTTTCCATTGCCCTTATGACTCTATCGGTGCTAGCATTTGTTATGCCGGGATTGTTACAATATACAATCACCCATCCGGATGTTGGATTATTCGTGGAACAAATTGGAACAGCTAAAATTCAACAGGGAATGCTACTCATGAATGTTCGCTTCCCAATCGAAGGCATTTTACGTGATCATGCGAATAAGACAAAAGATCAAATTACTAAATTATGCAATAAGCCCAAGTCAGTGACAAAAGATAGTCAGTGCGAACTGGGCTTCACGATCCTGTGATCTCTTTCTTTGTTTGGGGTTATGTAAAGTCATTAGTCTATGCCGATAAGCCATACACGTTGGATGATTTAGAAGTTAACCTTCGCGTGTTATTGCTAATTTAGATTTAGATTAAGGTGGGGGGAGGGACAATGTCACCTAATCACTGCAGCCTCTGATGAGCCTATTGTGATGTCCCCCATTCAGAGTTCGCTCAAAAATCCTGAGTTCATGATAAAACTTAGTATGCCTTTGAGTGAACTAGCAGCGATTTCTTCTGCTTCAAGATAATGCCTGCTTAGGTGTTTGTGTCGTGTACTGATGAGGCAATTGCAGTGGCACAGTATGTGATCTGCTGTTTTTGCCTCTTCGTTACACATTCTGCAGGTGTTATCCTATGTGATGCCCATGGTTTTAAAATGTTTGTTGACCGGGCAGTGTCTAGTGAGGAATCCTGTGACTATACGAATCTGACTCCTAGAAAGTTTACGGAGTTGTTTCAAAGGAAGTGGTTGGTAGGAACATCTTGGCTTTTCTGCTACCTTCCATTTGTGTCCAGTAGTAGTTGGCCGCGTTCCTCAACCATTCCTTTATGTAGCATTTTATGGTGCTGATAGGTATGCCGCAGAATGGTCTTGGCATCATGAATGGTGCTGCAGAGCCTTTTCTTGCTAATAGGTCTGCTTTTTCGTTTCCTATATGGCCACTGTGTCTTGGTATCCACATGAGGTGAACTCTGTTTTTGTTGGCCAGCTAGCGTAAAAGTTGTAAGCAGTCCAATACCAATTTAGAGGTTACTTCGTAGCTTTTGGGGGGTTAAAAGTGCAGCCTTGCTGTCAGAGAGAATATAAATGTTTTTATTGGTTATAGCTCTGTTTATATTTTCTCTGAGGCAGAGTTCAATTGCGAATATCTTTGCTTGAAAAACGGTCTATGCTGTGATAGAGGGGTGTTCCAGTGTTACCCCCGTGTACTCCAGCCCCAACACCTTCGTTCGTTTTGGATCCATCTGTGTACCATACATAGGATTAGCGATCGAAGGAAGGTCTATCTTGCTCCCAGGTGTGTTGACCTTGGCAGACAATTGTCTATATGGGATATTTTTAGGATTTTATGCCTGTTTAGTTCAGAATGTGAGGACGAAATAGCCTTGAATTAGAGCCATACTCCGCGATAAGTCATGAGCGAATATTATTGCTTTTTTAAGTTGGAGGTGTACGGGTGGTAGGTCCGTGATGACTTCTAGCGCTGCTGTGGGGGTTGTTCTCATAGCTCCTGTAATACAGATACAAGCTAGTTTTTATAGTTTGTTGAGCTTGGCTTGTACTGATGTTTGTTTTGTTTTGTGCCACCAGACGGGCGCAGTGTATGTGAGAATTGGTCTGGTAATGGCTGTGAATAACTAGCGAGATATCTTAGCATTAACGCCCCAAGTTTTTCCGGTGAGACTTTTGCTGGTCCATAGAGAGATTCTGGCTTTCTCAATGGTTTTTGTGACGTGAGAGTTCCAAGTGAGCTTTTCATCTAATGTTGCACCTAGATATTTGGCTTCGTTTGAGAACTCTATTTTTTCACCAAATAGAGTGGATTATTGCTAATACACAGCCCCAGTTGCTCGATAAATTTGTCGAAAATTGGAGATCACTATTGCGCTTCATTTAAGTTAGCCGTGGCGCGCATATAACCGAAATCATATTTAAAAACTTATGGCATAAATTATTATTAAACAATGCTAATATCATAGATATTAACATTGGCTTCAAGGGAAATCTCCTACTTTTCGCGATCCCTTTCTATTTAATTGTAATAAAAACTCATATTCTTTTGAACTTTTGTTTTAATATCTGCCGGATGTCTGCCGCTGCCCTACCTGCAAATAAGCATCTATTCCAGTATCCCATCTAATCCGCTTAATATCCAGAATGCAAGCCAGTTAAAGTTAAAATATGTACTATTGACCCCAGAGCTCAAGAAACTCCACTTATTTTTTCGTGATCTCCACAACGATGTTAAAAAAGTTAATATGACATATTCAAAGTTTCGGTTGTATATTTTTTCTAGTTACTTTTCAATATTCTTTAACTTGTCAGCATCCCTATTGTAGGAAGTCTTTTCGGAACCCACCCAACATATCCAGTCACATGGATTTCATTGTTCGGTATCCTCATTTCAACAAAGTTACTCAAGGAATGTTAAGCTGAAACTTTCGGATATTATTCCAACTCTCTCTGCATCTCAATTACTTAAATGAAGATATGATGCAGGGTTGCCACGGGCAATGGTTGAATAACGAACGATTGTCCGCGTGGATACAGAGTTTTGAAATTAAAACACGGAAGACGAGAAGACAACTGTATTCCCTAGCTGTGACTGTGACTGAGCAATCACAATGTTGACTTGGGTTATATGTATGTACATATGTCTACGAGAACAATATTGTCCGTTTAAACTAAAGTGAAGTAAAGAGTCATTAGCTCTAAATTAGTGTAGTGAGGAGATTTCTATTCTATTGGAAGAAAATTACCTGACATAATTTCAGTCATACATATGACATTGTGTTATATTAAGAAGCACATATCACTTTTGTATTTAAGTTAGAAAACTAAAGCAAACTTCTCCTGCACAGCGCATTTCGTGAAATATCAACCAAAGGCAATTGCCTTGTGGTTGTGTTTTATTTGATTGATGTAGACCGGGTATATATACATATACATATGTATGTACGTGCCCCTTTAAATGTCGACGAACATGTGAGCCATTAGCCTACTTAAATATTCTTATCAGAAGCCTGAAGACTGATATATTATCCTGGTAACCAGGCGTCAGTTGGAATTTAGTTTAGACAGCAGTTGTGAAATCGGATGTTTGAATTTTGGGTAATGCAATGTCTGTTCTGATGTCAAATATAATATGCAATGCTTTAAAGGTTAACTCGAAGATTCTTGTTTAGCAGGAGAAGAAAGAGGAAATTTGGTTTGAATGGAACAATTTAAAAAATATGCATTCAATCGATCACAATGAATTATTTGAATAGACATGCTTTCACGCAATTGTCGATAAGGCAGAGGTACAAATTTGCTAAGAAAGTTGTTTAAGCTCTATCTAAACGATCAAGCACAGTGGATTGAATTGGTATTTCGAAGCATATCGACAGTTGAACTCGATCTTGACATACTGCGCCTTTAATTTCATCCACTCTTGCGCAACGGGGATTTGGAATGAGCTTTATTATCTTACTTTTATTATCTTTATATCTGAGAAGAAAAATTAATTAAATGCCCTTTATGACCAAAGGGTCTTGTATTACGCTGCCATCGATTTGGATTGCTTTACCCAGGAATCTAGGAATTAAAACTTTGAAATTCGACGGTATTTAGTGATCTTTCTTCAGTTTTGACAATTCCAAATGCCAATGATATCGCGGGTGTGGACAGTCCTGTCATCATTCAAAGGAGAAGGCTTAAACCGAGTATTAATATATAAATACGACCCCGAGGAAGCTCAAAGAGTTCGAGAGCGACGACCTCTAGTTCGTGGGGATCAATTCATTCACCACAGCGTAAGCCAAACAGGCGAAGCGGGAATTATCCTTCTTCCTGTTTCAACTCGTACGCAACAGCAATCTGAAGAGGCTAAGGTCCATTACTTCCTTGGCTTCCCAGTCTATAACGTGGGTAACCGTAAAATGGTAAGGAAACACTTTTTTATTTATCCGCTGTCTATGGGAGCAGCATAATCCACTCCAGTAAAGGAGTAAAGGGGGTAGAGATGATAACTCTTTTAGCAGGAAGGCTTCTCATAAGTTGTTGTTGCATTTTGGCATGGTACCGAATACATTTGTATTGTAAATTGTCGTTTTAACCAGTCTTTTTAAATTGGTGAACCAATATGTGTTACAAACCTCAGCCATCATTAGTTGTTGTCCTCTGCGAAAGGTCTTTTGATGGATGTCGCTGACAATGAATTTTGCCACTGCGTGCGAATCTATGGGTATTAAGGGATGGCGTTGGTTGAACGGTATCGTCGCATTGAGTAAACGACGATCATCACCATCGAGATAGGATTCAAGTTGAAAATTCCACTTTTCTTGGAGATGGTTCCCTTTTCTTTCAGTGCTATGATTTCGTCAGCAAACTGTTCAATTTGCACAAATTTGATGACTTGATTGTGGACTGAAGTGGGCTCGCTCGTTAGGATGTCTTAAATTGTGGATATATCATCGCCATATGGCTATGCTGCGAACACTGACCTGAAAAGTAGAATATCTTTGAAGCAATGAAGCAACAATAGTGGAGTGCATCGGAAGAATTTGTAAGTATGTGTTTAAACCGTTGTTTATCAAATTTTGATCTTTGTCTTTCCTTTCTCCTTCTTAGTTTCCAAATCTGATTCTATGGGAACTGTAACTGACCATTCATTTGACGAGAAGTTTCGAAGAAAACCGGGACCGTGCGACCACATTTGATTTCTTCTGGTGATACACCTCGTGAAGCACACTTTGCGGGGTTGTCCTTAGAACTTACGTGTCGCCAGGCATTGGAGTTGGACAATTTCAGTGACACGGTTCGCTATAAAAGTGGTTCGAATTGAAGAGTTTCCCCTAATCCATGCCAGTGCTGTCATGAAATCCGACCATGCAAAAATGTTTAACCTCGTTGAACTGCATAGCCTTCGTAATGCGATGCAATAGTTTTGTTAAAAGTACTGCTGCACAACGTTCCAGACGTGGAAAGGAGATACTTTTAATGGCAGATGGACTTACTCGTGTCTTGGATGCTAGTAGGCTTATGTTCTCCCGCTCATTTTTTTACAATTCATGCATATACAACAGCTGCATAGTACATAGCACATGAGCCGCCGTTTCAAATTGTATCCAACGAGGGATTTGGAAAACTTCGAGATTCGAAAAACTATTACGTAGCTCTAACCATTGGTTCTCAATGTCTCGAGGGATGACTTCATCGCATGAGAGTTCCCTTAGCCACAGCTGATGCAAGATTAACTTTGCCTTGCAATACATTCAGAGATCCACCCTAAGGGATCAAAGAGTCGTGCTATGTTTGTGAGTACTGTTCGTTTCGTATGCCTGGGTATTTCAGGTAAGCTTATTTTGAATTTGAAAACATCCCTTGCTGGATGCCATTGTATTCCCAGGGTCTTAATCGAGTCTGGTGAATTTTTCTTATTATTTCTCCTTAATTTTCAGGGACTTGTTCCAAGACCTTATAAGAGTTGCTAATCCATTTCCGTAGATGGAATCCAACCGAACTTAAGACGTCGCGAATGTCGAACTTCATTATCAGATCCGTAAATCAAATCATCAACGTAGAATCCTTCCGTGAGTACCTTGGCTACATGAGGATATTTGGCTTCAACGTCGGCTGCCAGATAGGGTGCGAATGTTTTAGAACTTTAAGAAACACTATTTTGGACAGCAGCAAATGCAACCGGAGAGGAGACCATCTTTCAAACTTCACTCTTTCGTCTGAGCTTACCATCAACAATGTTTGCTCTCAACCAACCTACCGACAGGAGGTTATTGACCTAAGAGGCATATGGAGGCCATCACTAACTGGAGAGTCTTTCCAGATGCTACGTTATCAGACCATAGATATATCAAATTCCAACTAAAGTTCAACCTTGCAGCGCAAGCGGAATTCGAGAAAGACGGTCTGGTTACGGTTTAGTGAGGAGCTTGAGAAATCTACTCAAGCCCTAACTAGACGCAAAACAATCAAAGTGAAGTATGCCGTCCAAAACCTGAATATTGTCATCACCAATTGTTTTGAACTCGCATGTCCTGTCAAAAAACCTCCCTGAAGGAAATTAGTTCCCTGGTGGAAGGCTGAGCTCGAATAATTAGCTGGATTAAGTATCGATTGAAGCAAAATAAATATAAGAAGCTTATTCGTACATCGAAGAATTATTTCTATAAGTTCTCCTGCGAAAAGATCAAATCCCTGAGCGCGACAGCAAGTTGGTTAATCTCATCAAGCGAGGAAAATCGACAAAGCTGGATGTACTCAGAAAATCTAATGGAGCCCTTACTGAGTTTAAAGCGGAAACTCTCAGTTCACTGCTTCGGTCCCATTTCCCGGGAAATCAGTCTGTCATCGGCTCATTGCATACTCCTTCAATGGTAACTGCGCCTGAAACGATGAACACAACTCGGCGTTGCTGATATAATGCGTCACGCGTAGTAACGACTGAGGCCATTGAATTTTCTGTGGAATTTTTTGATAGCTTTAATTCGCTAGGCACTAATAGGATATACTCTGTTATGTCGCAAAAAGGTTTAAGACACCTGCTTCCTACTTTGAAAAGAACTGCTAGCTTGGTACTTCCCTATATTAGGTATAGACGCGGTTAAAGTGGTCTTTATTCCCAAAATAGGGAAAGAAGATTCCTCACTTGCCAAGAGTTTTAGACCAATCAGTCTAACATCCTTCTTGCTGAAAAGCATGGAAAGACTAGAACTTGAACATACGCAAAGTTGCGCTTCGAATGCATCCTCTCTCGGAGATGCAACATGCTTCTCAGCGCGGAAAATCCTGCGAGACTGTGTTCAAAAGCAAAAAAAAAGGAAAAAAATCAGTAAGTACTAGGCATTTTCGCCGACATAGAGAGAGCTACTTTCGACAGCATATATGACGCTGTTAGACGGCATGGCGTAGGTGAAGCACTGGCTTTATGGACAAGACATTGATCGCTGATGCAGGCCTCGAACAGCCTGTCAAGTCTGGCGTAGACAGGGGCTGCCCGCAAGCGCCTTGCCTGTTGGTGGTCGACTCTCTTTTCGATGCTCTCAATGCCTCTGAAATCTATGCCCAGGCCTAGGTGGATGATGTTGTCATTCTTTCTGTCGGCTCATGTTTAGCAATTGTCTGTCTCAAAGCACAGGCAGCGCTAAATGTGATCGATGACTGGTGACGAGTAATGGGCTGTCGGTTATTCCTCTTAAGACTGATGCCGTTCTCTTCACGAGAAGGTGGAAAAATACTGGCATTACTCAGCTGGTGTTAAAAGGCATGCCCGTCCCGATATCAAAGGAAGCTAAGTACCTGGGAGGGCTTTTTTGGTCAAAGCATGTTGAGTCAAAAACCTCCAAAGCGTTGTCAGCTTTTTGACAATGCAAAGGTGCTTTTGGCAAAACATGGGGCTTATCGCTGGAAAAGGTTCTTGGATCTACACGGCAATAATAAGACCGATAATCTCATATGCATCGGTTGTTTGGTGGAACAGGCTAACATGAAAACGCGTCGTGGCCTCTTTGACCAAACTCCAAAGAGCGGTTTGCCTCAGCTGTACGGGGCTTTCCCTAGCACACCGGCAGCTGCTCTAGATGCTATGATGAACCTGCCAACTCTTAACATATCCAACACCCTATCCAGCTGCAAATTAGTGCATGAACTCAAGAACTTTTTGAAGTCGAGAGACTAAATTCATTAAGGCTTGTATGGGTCCCAGGTCACCCTGGGATCTCAGAAATGAGAGCTCCGATGAACTCGCAAGAAAGGGTTCAGATGAGAGTTTCCCAGGACTTGAACCCGCTCAAGGTTCCACGATCAAGTCCTACATCAACGACTGGGTCTATATTGCACACAATTGTAAATGGAGGGAGTTAAGCGCGTACGCCCTGATGTCTGCAAGAAGTCCGCAACATTCTTCTTATCCTTAAGGAGAATTGATTGCAGACTTGCGTGCGTCTTTACCGGCCATTACTCTTTAGCTAAGCATCTTTACGTGTTTGGCATCAGTGAGACGCCTACCTATGCTGTATGATGCGAGGAGGATGACACAGGAGTACACTTTCTCTGCGACTGTCCCGCCTTCACTTGCGCACGGTGGCGTACCCTTGCCGCCGTGGTGTGTGCCGAATTTCTTAGCTCTTCATCACTGAAGCCCCTCCTCACTTTTTCCGGACAACGGGGAAAATACAATAAAGAAAGGTGTCTGTCTGGTAGAACATTGGACCAGTATTTGCGTGTGAATGCTCTAACAGACAGCAAAAGCCTCCGAAAAAAAACTTAAAAGAATGCAGATATCAGATCATCATGTATTCAACAGATGTCAAGTGATATTAATTTTTTTTTCAATGCATCGACTCTGGATATGATTTAAGGTACCTTGAATAAATCTCATGTAAAATGTACTAAGCTTTCATATTTGACCACCTTGTGTTTTGCAAGAATTTCATGGATCACACGATTAAGCACATACTATATGAACATTTTATCACAAACATGAGGGCTTTGCAATTTAATATACTACTCTTACCTATGCGTATGTATACCGCACTTATTAATACCTGAAAAGTCATATGACATTTTAATATCGCGTAGCTCATCGAAGGTTTAAATGATTTCATTGACAGAGCGCCGATGCATGCAAGGTATCGTGACGTTTTTTTACTCACCTGCGCTTTACTGACAGCATTAACGTCAACACACGGAATTGATAACGTTGCCTGTGAGCGATAGTGGCCCTGATTTTAATTACAAATAATCAACACCAAAGAGATTCCATGTGAGTATGAATTTAAATTAAATTTTCTGACATACCCTTTCATGCGTTAATTTGGAATATTCTTTTGAACTGTAGTCACATCGAGTTCACGTTCAGATTTATCAACCAATATTCAATGGAACGGATTTCACGGTTGACCATTTCATATTTGTATTTAAGGGTACATTAGCAAGGACATTTATGCCTTGTTGATAACCTCTCATTTTTTGATGTTTGACGTTAACTATAATTAATTAGTAGTCATTGATTGGATCTATTCAAATTTAAGAATGGACGATTTTAGAGAACGTAGATGACCTATTCGTCATTGTTGATACGAAGAGAGACACTTTGACTGTGAAAAGCTTTCATGAACTCCCCGAAAATGTTATTTTAAAGGTATGGCAGTTAGAGAAGTTACAGTTTTTCGAAATTCTTTACTAGCTTTAAAGAGTTTGGGATCACCTACAACTATAAAGGGTTTTTCAATTGGCGCAGGTAGATTTTGACGACCATGTTATTTTTGTGACATCTGTCAAATCTGTTGTTTATTATTCAGTTGTAGCAAATAGCAAATATGATGAATAAATTGACGGTACTAATAACAAAAATTGGCAACTAGATATGAATATGGACGAAATTAAAATTGTTGTCTGCAACGCGAATGGTTTACAACAACTCGCCAATGAACTAAGACACTTCGTTAAAGCAAACTCTGTGGACATTCTGCTTATCTCAGAAACACATTTTACATAGAAAACTTGTTCGAAATTCGAAACGTACCAGGGAAATCATCCCGACAACAAGGCTCACGGGGGCTCAGCTATACTAATGCAACAGAAAATTAAATCCCTATATACTCTAGGAAACAGATGTCTTGCAGGAGGGGACTTTAATGCAAAAAATTCCGACTGGGGCTCAGGAATAACAAATAAAAAGGGTACCACACTACTTAGAGTGCTGAGCTCAGACAATATAAACTTCCTGAGCACAGGAGAACCAACCTACTGACCCAGCGTCATCAACCAGAAACCTGACCTAATAGGTTTTTGTATTTATAAAAAAATTCAGAGAACAAACGTAACAGCCAAAACTTGTCTTGACCTTTCACCTGACCACTCTCCCATCATCATAACTTACCAAACTACGAGGGTGGTCCGATAAGTACTTAGCCAACAAAAGAAAAATAAACATTTTGGGGAATGGCGATTTATTTTAATATAGTCTTTAATATAGTCTCCTTTTAGCTCGATACACTTTTAGTCGATGTGGATAACACCTTGTGAATCCCAGAAAACGGTGGCCATCACCTTTCCGGCCGATGGGACAGTCTTCGCCTTCTTCGGAGCACGTTCGCCGGGTGAAGTCCACTGTTTCGACTGTTCCTTGGTCTCTGTATGTACCAGTGTATTCATGTTTCGTCGACTGTCACGAAATGACGCAAAAACTCCTTCGGATTGCTCTTAAACAGCGTCAAACACTGCTCTGAAGTGGTTTCACGGTTGCGCTTGTTGTCCGGAGTGAGCAAACGCGGCACCCATCGCGCCGACAGCTTTCTCATGCCCAAAATTTCATGCAGGATATGACCCACGCGATCTTTTGAAATGCCTACTGATTTTTGTCACGTTATCCTCCGTGGTAGGCGTTTTCGGGGCACCTGGACGTGGCTCATCAAAGACCGACGTGCGACCACGTTGAAACTCGTTAAACCAATTTTTGATGGTCGCCATCGAAGGAGAAGAGTCACCGTACACAGCATCCAAACGCTCTTTGATTTCGCTGCGCGATTTCCCTTCCAAAAACAAGAATCGAATCACCGACCGATATTGCTCTTTTCCATTTTTCTAAAATCCGCGGACACTCCCGCTTCCACACGCGGTCAAAACAAAACTACGAGTCCGATCTGAAATTTCGACAGTAGCCGTCTACTAGAATGTCCTATACGATAATAAGTTGCTATGACGATACTGGCGCCATTTGGCGGTGAGGCTAAGTACTTATCGGACCACCCTCGTAAAGTCACCCCAACCAGCAACACTACTCGACTCTGTAACAAAAAAACCTGACTGGAGTACATTCAAAGACATAATAGAATCAGATCTTCTCATAAATATTCCTCCGACAACACCTGACAACATAGAAAGTGCCATCATGCACCTAAACGACATAATACTCGTTCCAGCGAGTAGATTCACACCTTAACTAAAACCTAGGTAAGACCTGATGTATATTCCGCCACACATTCTCACAAAACGAACAAAAATGAGAACTAAGAAAACAATGGCAAAGCAATAGACCGCCAGAATTGAAAACGAAACTTAACCAAGCCACGAAAGAAATGAAGGAAATTAGACAAGATTAGAAGAATAAATGCCTCAATGAGTACCTCTCAAATCTGACTTCTACTGCACAAACAAATTGCTCATTCTGGAAGGCAACAAAGAAACTGAACGCGACGATCTGACTTAGAAAAAGCTACAACACCAGCGATCTTCTTTGCCAAAACCTTTACAAACGAAAAAGACACCAACCCCCATAGCTTAAGCTTTGAGAACAGTAATGAAAACATTTTGATTAAACCGACCACTACAAATGAATGAAGATATTTCATTAAATATAAAACCAAAGCCAAGAAGAATACTGGCTATGTCCTAATAATTGGACAAATTTTAAAATAATTACCCGACTATGGCTTAGTATTTATAAGAAATATTTTTAACACTATATTTCGACGGCAGTACTTTTCTAAAACCTGGGAAGTTGCTGAAGTAAAAGCTATCCCTAAGCCAACTAAAAATTCAACAGAAGCTAACAACCATCGACCCATTTGCTTACCACAGGTAATCTCTGAACTGTTGAAAGAAATTGTACACGCTAGAATTCAACCATACTCGATCAAAACAAAATTGTATCCGATCACCAATTCGGGTTTAGACAATAGCACTCAACAATAAACCTAGAAAGTAAAAGATACTAGTATTTCTTGATGTATTCAAAGCTTTTGACAAGGTTTGGCGTACGGGATTACTTTACAAATTTAGCAAAATATTACCACAAAACTTTTATCTCTTATTAAAAAGCTATCTCGAACAAAGACTCTTCTATGTGAAGTGTAACGACGAATGCTTCAAACTACTTAGCGTCTCGGGCGGGGTCTCCCAAGGGACTGTTCCAGGCCCAGTGCTCTACTTGATCTATACAGCGGATATACCAACCTCGACAACACAACATTCGATGTTAGCTACTCTTACCTTCCCCGACGATACGATCATTCTACAAGCTAACAAAAACCAAACATGTGCAGTTCAAGAACTACTAGAGCATCTCGACAACACTATTCAGTGGTTCATAAGATGGGGCATTGAAATTAACGAAGAAAAGACCGTACATGTGACTTATAGAATTGACAATGTTTGGAAAAAACTCCACGAAATGCGTACGATCCCTATTTACGAATGAAGACTAAAACGATTTCGACCAACGGAATTAGTTCGTAGTTTATATGAAAACTGGAGCAGACCCAAGTCTTCTAAGGGGACAACAACGAGAAACAAGAGGCACTCGGAGTGAATAAAATCTCCAGCATTCGGGTAGACTAAATACTACCTGTGCCACAACATTCTGAGAGAAACAATTGTAAAGGAAAATGGACCTACACTACACTTACTTCCTTTCCGTTGGTGTTTTTTAGTTTGATCATATTATGATGTAACAGTAATTAAATGTCAAAACACAGAGGTTAAAAAAAAATTATTCAGTTATTGACGCCAAATCACCATGGCAAGTTACACAGTTGAACAGCACGTCCAAATGACAAAACTTTATTATCAAAATTAGTATTCCCTAGTGTACTCGTATACCCAAACTTTTCGAAAGTATCTTGTATGACACTCTAAGATTCCACTGCAAATCTCCAATCTCCTCTAAAAAACATGGTTTCCTCAAATGCAAGTCTACGACTACAAGCCTTGTTGAATTTGTGTCCTTCACCCCCTCAGCATTAGAGAACGGGAATGGAGTCGATATCACTTCAACTGATTTCAGTAAATCTTCCACAACCTAATACTCTTCAAATTGTCTTCCCACTGCGTTGAAGTGGATATCTTCTTATTTACTTATTAGCTGTTTCCGGTGTTCCCCAAAGCAGCCACCTAGGTCCACTTCTTTTCATTCTTACCATTAACAATATTGAGTTTGTCATCAAACGCTGAGGACACCAAGTTCCTCAAGACCATTAACTCGCAACAAGATTCCTCCCTTATTCAATCGGATCTCAACAGCTTTTCTGTCTGGTGCTCCAAAAATTGCTTGGAGCTTAACATTTCCAAATGCCAATCAATCATCTTTTCACATAAATGAATCAAACCTCCTCCTCGCCTCTACTTCCTCAATAATCAGCCCATCTCCACCGTTCAGGTTATCCGCGATCTTGGCATGATATGTGACCAATTCTATGTGATATAATTCTTAAAGCCAACTCTGCTCTCGGTTTCGTGAAAAGTTGCTCTAACGAATTCTCCAATCCCTACGTGACTCGATCCCTCTATATTACCTTTGCCCCACCGCTTCTTGAATACGCATCTCAAGTGTGGTCCCCTTATCAACAAACCCACATTTATGGAATCGAGAGCATCCAACGTCGGCTTCTACGTTTCGCTCTTTGAGGTCTTCCCTGGATCAATCCTTTGTTCTTACCGCCCTATCAAGACCGTGTTAAACTAATAAATTTGGCTACGTTGGTGGAAAGAGGAAGGGTATCTGACATCCTCTTCATTCATAGACTTCGAACAGGAATGTCTCTCCATATCTCTTAACATTAACCCTCGCCCTTCCCTCCCACACAATTTCCCGTTTGTTGGCAAGTGTTAATTCGAATGTTAACTTCGATTTCAACCTCAGCACTCCATGCTTAAAACTCCGTCTTCTCAATAGCCTTCCCTTCCCCTAATCATAGTTTCTAAAAATCTCGCCCCCCTCCTCTCTCTCAGTTATTAAGTTACATTAAGTAAGATTAGAGACTGGCATAAGAGGTATATACTCTCAAACAGTCAAGCAGAGCTCAAAGCATTGGGCTCATATAATACGATGCCCTGTAAGACCTAGGCAAAAGAAATAAGGTCAAATTCTGGTGGGTGCCATGTTACAAAGGCATTAAAGGCAGCGAAATCGCCGACTAATTCGCTAGGAAAGCAAAAGGTACATTGGTGCCTAACCTTTCTGCAGAATCCCCAAGTAAAGATTAATTTTCTCTTAGACAAGTGAGCAAAATCGCAACACGGACTCCGACCATCGAAGAAATTCATGAACCAACACTCTATCAATGTTCTCAAATATAATATAGTGGTTTTATCAGAAGACTACCTTTCAGGACACTGTAGTCTCAGATATCATCTTAACAAAATTAACCTCTCGTTTTGATTTAAGCTCAATAAATGGGTGTGTTTGCCCCAGGAACATTAAAAAATTAAAAATTAAATTGTTATGTATTGTTTTTCTAGGTAATGATAAGTGGACCCATCTTTCGATTGAGAGTACTTCGGGTTCCTTAATTTTTAACCATCTTTTGTGTTTATAGAAAATTAATATATTTTTGTTATTTGTCGTTTAATTTTATTAAAAAAAGAAAAAAACGTATTATTAACGTCTCAATTCCTTCCCTGCCGACTAAAATAAAAACCGAGCATATTTCTTAAAATGTAATTTCGCCAACAATAAGTTGTCTTTATAAGAACACGTACCTTTTCCGACTATCAGTTGCAACATACTTCGCCTCCACACAATTCACTTAGCAAAACTTTCTGGTTGCATGCCCAACTGCTTACAATTACTCTAAGCAAATGCAATGCCTACCATTATAGGCAAGGCACGTACTTTAAGTCTCAAGTTCAAGTACTGTAACTATTCATGCAATGGTATCATAGAATACCTACATTTCCCATTGGAACGTGCACAAGGAAAAAGTCTTGAGCCACGTCCTAAAGGCATGGCTTTGTTAGGCAGGAACAGGACTCCGTCTCTGCAGACGGAACATGAAAGTTCAATACGAATTGTATACGCGTGGATACAATAGGTATAGATGTTATTTGCAACATAAATCTGAGTGGATGATGGCAAATGAAACTCTTGGCGCAACACCTGCAAGATATCGTTCATGCAAGCGAATGATATATGTATAAACTCACGTACCCATGTGCATGAGCATGTTGTATGTTGTATGATTGTTTTAACCGAAGCCTAACTGTTTATTTCGCTCCTTTGATAACATATGTTTGTTATTGTGTTCATCGAAGTCACTTCCAACATTCAAATGAGGATTGAAAAATTGGAACATGGACGTTGAACTTTCAAGAATTCAAATTTTAGTACTTTTTTCAGTGGTCTTAAAACAGATAGTTTATTTTTAAATACAGACACAATTTAAGATCAGCAGACTTAAGACAATGAGAATCACGCCCTGGGCTTTGGACTTTAGAAAAAAATCTCTGATAAGAGTAAGACGGTGTTTTGCAATTAGTCGAATAGGAGGAATAACAATGGAGCACGAAAATATAAGTACTCGTATGTGTGGGAATGTGAAATGTTGGTTCTCTACCCCCGAATCGTATTTATTTAAACAACGTAATTAATGGATTTAATAATCAAAGCATTGGCTATGATTTTTCCCCATTTTTCTTGCAATGGATTGGTTCGGCGCCGTAAGCGACTTGTCTGCCGCGCGAGTTACGTTGGTAACCCTAAAAGTACTCGTCATCACCCAGCAACAATGTAACCTGTCCTAGTCTAATGCCCACTCCATGTTTTTTGTGCCTGTTATCGGCATTGGCTTTGTAGCGTCTTTTCCCAATTGCCAGATCTTCCATTTGTTTATGTTATAGATGGGTGGCGTCCTTTTCGCATTTGTTAAACCCCTTGTTTGTTTATGCATTGTTACAAGTAGGGTTTTCTCCCAATTGCTATCCCTCCTATTTGTTTACGCGTTGTGATGTGTGGCGTCTTCTCCATTTGTTAAACCCCTTATTTTTAATAAGGTTTAAACGACCTCTGTAAAATGAAAATTCTAATGTGCTGTTGGTGGGTGAATAGTCGAGACGAGAACTCGAACACGAGAAGATCTTCTTCGTAATATAATTGTAAATAAATACTAAAATAAATTTTAGTAATAAAAAAAATTTATTAAAAGGAAGTGTTTAAATTATAAATAAAATATAACTCGCGCTAGGTCTGCAGCTGCTACCTTTCTATTGTTTTCACCGGTCTTTTATACCTGCGTACCGAATTTCTGACGGTCAACTTTAGTACATTAACTACCTGTGTATATGTGGAATATTGTATATACATTTTTGTCGTGAATATGCATATATAAAATCCTAGAACGAATTTAGCAGTACCCTTTTGTATACTGTGTATCAACATCAAATAGGAAAAAAAAATGGATCGAAAAGGCTCGAGAAGCTCCACAAGATATCCAGGGCAAAAAGATAGAAAAAGGAGTTTTCGAGGGAATCAGTATACTGCTGAATCCGATACCGAGTTTGTGAGCACATCAGCCGAAAAATTAAAAGACAAGAGTTTATTTATATGTATGTATGTACGGATTGACGAAGGATTCAGCTACAGCATTCTGTGTTTCTTGCTCGTGTTTACAGCTTTGCAATCAATTTTAAAGTGCAAGCTGTGCGATAGTGACGTTAAATTTTTGAAAAAATCACCGCGAGGACTAGGATTCAAGTTGTGTGTAAAGTGTTCGTGCCAAGAATTTGACATCAGTTCTTCTCCTATGCTCAAAAATGCTTACGAAATCAATAGACGTTTTGTGTTTATTATGCGATTACTTGGAGTCGGTCTGGTTGGAATAAATTTATTTTGTTCGCTAATCAACTTGTGTGATGGAATTAGTAAAAATGGATATTATGGTATGCTCTACCAAATTTATATTGCTGTAAAGTCAGTAGTTGATACTGTTTTCAAAAAAGCCGTTGTAGAAAAAGAATTAAAAGTTGAAAACGGTTGTGCTGAAGATAAAATCACGGTTTTTGGTGACGGGTCATGGGCAAAGCGTGGTTTTACCTCACTGCTGGGTGTTGTTTCTTCGATAGGGAAATATTTATACTAATAAAATTGTAGATTTAATTGTCAAATCAAAAGTTTGTAAAGCATGTGAGCACTGGATTGGCAGGCAAGAGTCAGGCGAGTTTTTGGAGTGGTATCACATTGAGCATTGTGAAGCAAATCATGAAGGAAGTTCCGGTAAAATGGAAGTTGACGGTGTGATCGAAATGTTGCAGCGGTCTGTCGAATACTTTTAAGTAAAATATAGTAAATACATTGGAGATGGTGAAAGCAAAACATTTAAAAATTTACTGGATGCCGATCCTTACAACGGCGATCCTGGGGTAGAAAAAAAAGAGTGCGTCTTGCACGTTAAAAAAAATGTATAGACGAGTGAAATAAGCTAAAAAAAACACCAGTATTTAAAAGCTAGAAAAGGCTTGGAAGAAGCTGAAAAAAAGAAGGCCAAAAATAATCAAAAAGATGAAGCAGGTAAAGTTGCTGTCACAAAATGTACATCGAAAAAAAAATCATCTACTAGTGCTTCAACAAATAAGTCCATACTTGAATTGACCAATGCCATGATGGTCAAGCTTTGTATGTATGTACATACTATGGTTTGGCTATTTTGAGAAATTCAGATTCTCAAGAAGAAATGAAGAAAGCAGTGTGGGCTAAATACTATCATTATATTTCAACCCATGAAAACCCCCAGCACTCTTACTGTTCAATTGCATGGTGCTAGTATTTACAACATACGGCAGAGAATACAGAGGAAATTTACACACATCCTCCAACATTTGATGAAGAAACAGCAAGTTTTTTAAAGCCAATTTACTAAGAATTATCATTTGATGATTTGATACAAAAGTGCTTCGGAAAAAACACTCAGAACAACAACGAGTCGTTTAATAGTTGCATCTGGAACTTGGCTCCAAAGCATAATTTTGTTGGAAAAAAGACGCTGAAAATTGATTCATGGACAGCTGCGTCTATGTTTAATGAAGGATTTTCACCCATCCTTAAAATAATGGAGATGTTTGGTACGCAAATTGGCCGAAACTCATACTCGTATGCTGAACTCGTGCGATGAACGACGAATAACCCGTGCAGAGCGATCCACGTCCGAGGCATCCAAAAAGGCAAGGGCTTCCCTCAGGTCACAAAAACGGGCAGAAAATGATGCGTATGAAGCCACCGAAGGGTTATTGTATGGTGCAGGCATAGCAGATTAGTGTAAGTATAAATTTTCCAAGAAAATTCTGCTCTTGAAACTTTAAACGCATTTTTCTCGAAACATCATTTTCTAAAACTGTCATGGTCCTAAAATAAAAAACTATTCAACCGATTGCTTTGAAATCTATATATGTTCTTCTACTCATTAATGGTTATCGACCGTACCAAAATTGCTTATTTTCAAAAATATTTTCTTATTTTTTTTAAACGATTTTTAACAAAAAAAAAACAAGATTTTTTTCTACAGTCCGCCTTTTTCTTTTAAATGAAATTGATTAATTTTGGTAGGGCCGATAGCGACAACCTACTGAACAATAATCCATTGGATTTTTTCATATCAGACAACATGAACAGCCGCTATTACTATGACCAATGACCTGTTTTTTTTTGTGTCTAATTTAATTTAAAAAAATATATACATAAAAAATATAAAATAAGAAAAAAAAACATTTTTATACAGTTTCAGATACAAATAAAAACATAAAAAATTATAATTATTGAATTTTATTGTCTTATAAAAAATAATTCCCTAAAAGAGGTCAAATTTACGCGTTCACATGAGACTATCCTCTTAAGGCAGAACTTCCCTGTTGATATTTGGTAAATAGCTTTTTTTACCTGGTTTGCAGGCTATGGACGGGCATTGTAATGAATGCGATGCCAAGATAACCACTTTGAAACAGGAAATCACCGATCGCAAGCCTTTTAAGTTAGAACATATTCACAATATCTTTTTAATAACCGAAGGTATTAAATAGCGGTTTTGTTTGAAAGAAGAATAATGTATAATAAAATAGTAAGACTGCCCACAAATGGTTCAGAAAATTAGATGTTTTCAAGGCCACAGAAATAATTGTTGTTCGTTTAATCACAACCTATGATATAACGGATTTTATTAACAGATGTTTAGCTTCCAAAATACCATATTTGCTATCATCGACCCTAACCATATGTACTACTTATGCCATTGGTTAGTCAAATTCACATTTCATATTCAGATTTCATAAAAAAAATATTAGAATCAATTTTGAAACAAATTTTTCCCAAAAAAAATATATTTAAAAATAAAACTGAATCTTAAATAACAACTAAGTAAAGGCGAATTCAAAAATGCAAACGAAGTTATTACTTATCCAATTAAGCTACTACCAAGATGGTAGATGGATCAATAAGTTCGTGACATTGTAAATAAAACAGAGGTTTTTGGATTAAAAAATATTTTGTTTTTCAACGTAATCACCTTTGAGTTCTATACACTTTGTCCAAAGTTTCTCAATTTTTTTTTCCATTCCATAAAAATAAGATTTTTCGAGGTCATCAAAATAGGTATTTATATGTGAGATGATTTCATCGTTGGAGTCAAATCTCTTTCCGTCAAGCTATTTCTTAAGGTTTGGGAACAAGAAATAGTCACTCGGGACTAAATCCGGAGAATAGGATGAGGGAGCAATTCGTAGCCTAATTCAGGATTTTTGCCATGGAAACTGCACATGTGTGCATCCTTGCATTGTCCTGGCGAAAAAGAAATTTTTTTTTGGCCAAATGCGGTCGTTTTTTTTCAAATCCTCAATAAATCGGCCCAATAAGATGGCATAATTGAAGGTAGTCGCCATGACTCTATTGGCTGACAATCCCACTTTGCCCTTCTTTGGCGCTGATTCACCCCAGGAAACCCACTATCTCCATTGTCCCTGGCGTGTTGTGGTGGATCCACGTTTCGTCCACGGTTTCATGCACGGTTTTTGCGCTGTAAAAATTCGTTCACATTGCGGTTGAACAACGCCACACACTCCTGCGAAGTTGTCATACGATTGCGTTTGTGGTCGATTGTGAGCAAACGCGACACACATCTTGCGAAAAGCTTTCTCATACCCAAGTGATCATTCAAAATTGTAACCACTGAGCCATGTGAGATGCCTATGGCTTCCACAATCTCTCTCACTTTCAATCTCCAATCGGCGAACACCATATCGTGATTTTTTGTTTTCCGCCGTTTCTGTTACAACACTTTTTATTGTTTATGATACGGCTTATTCCTGTCTTGTTACGTTGTTCGATTCTATGCCATCTAGACGGAAACCGGTGGTTGATTGAGGTCCTTCAGCGTCACATTTTTTATACATGCCTGTGTTCCTCTTCTGTGAATTTGGATTCGGTTTTGGCGATAATGGACGTGGTCAGAATAGTTATCCGCTCCTTTGTATGCTTTAACATCTGATAACTTGGTATCGTGTCTATCAATCAGAACATGATCAATTTAATGCGCGTTACTCCATTCGATGTTATCCAAGGAACCTCGTGTATTTTATTGTGCTTAAATGTTGTGGTTTTCAAGATCATATTTAATGAGCTAGCGAAACTTATCGTCCTAAGACCATTATCGTTTTATGAGTTATGGAGACTTTTTCTTCTTTTCACTTTAAGATCCCCGAACATGACTTTTACGTCTTGAATTGTTTCTTAAAACGCATCTTTTACCTCTTCGTCTTGTTTTCTTTTTCCCCGTAGGACAATGTACCATCACAAATACATAGTTATAGTGGGAACCCTGGATTTTGGTCATCGATATCTAGTCCCTTTAAAATACTACGTCCATTACGTTCTGCACAATTTTATTACTGATGAAGAATTCTCTTTCAAGATTGTGAGTACCCGTACAACCGAAAGTATAGCCATCCTTACCGGTTGTTCCATTTGAATCGACCTCCTTGTACCGTTGTATCATCCAATTTATACTTACCAACTTCATTAAGCACGGTTTGGAAAGCACCCGGTTTGTACAGGCCTTGACCCGGGTCCACAATCCTGTCCTTAATTTTTGTGTTTTGCTTTTCATGGATGTTCTCCCTGTGATAGTTCTCGGAGATCCGATCGGGGAACTTTTTTACCTTTGGAATATTTTGGACAAGGGAAACCAGCCATATTTAACCTTATCATAAAGTGTGTTAACGATTTTCAATGTCATTTTGAGTGCGGTTGTAATAGTATATTCTTGTAGTAAGGTGAATGAACAGCTTTGTGCCTATCTCTGGCATTTTTGTAATGGGGCAGAGATCCACTAAAAATCAAGTCGCCTCTTAAGACTGGCATTTCAAGCCGCGGGCATATTAAAATCCCTGTCTCTCAGGGAGGATCAATAGAACTGAATAAGTAACAATAGTTAAGGTTTTTGACCAAGCTCCAGATTTTCTTAGGCCCGAAGAAAGTGTCTGGCAAGTACCTAATTTCGGAAGGGCATTTCCAGTTACTAAAACCTAACCACAAGTTCGTAAAAGAAATTGGATTAGGTGAAAAAATCCGAATATGGTTTGTTTAATTGGACATAATTGAAGCACAACCTTCGGCCAAGGTCAGAAAAGCTCACGCCAGAGAGAAAAAGAAGAGCACATGAACCCCTGGGTGACGGTATCCTATGAGGGTCATTCAAAAAATTACTGCCAGTAAAATCAGGAAAAATTTAAGAATGCATATACATAAATATTTGAAAAAAAAAGTTTTTGCAGACTTTCAAAATAATTTCCCTTCCGTTCGAATAAACATCATTTTCGAGTTGCTTGAAAATGGCCCCCACAGCTTTTACAACCACGGAGTTTTGGGTAAAATGACGGCCTCGAAGGAGTTTTTTCAGTTCAGGAAATAGCGAAAAATTACAAGGGGCCAAGTCAGGCGTTTCGGAAGGATGCGGCGTAAATGGAATCCCGTCATTGTCTAAAAACTCGAGCACAATACGCGCCGTATGCGATGTCGCTTTGTCGTGGTGCAAGATCCCGTTACTCGAAATTTCGGGGCGTTTCTTCGCCAGTAATTTGATGTATATATTGGCATTTATAGTAGTTTTAGGAAGCACCTGATGCTGGTAGACAAGGCCACGACAATCAGACTTTGACTGACGACCTTTCGTTGTGCGCGGAGTATCTTCATGCTTCCATGTGGATGACTCAGCTTTCGAATTCGGCTCCCAATGGTAACCCCAAGTCTCGTCGGCAGTGATAACTCTATCTAAAAAATTTGGGTCAGCTCGCAGCATTTGTTTCCATTCTTGAAACTTTTCGACACGTCTCTCCATATGTTCTTTCGTGAGGAAATGCGGCACCCACTTCGCACACACGAGTATAAGCCTTAATTCGTTTTTCATAATGTTGTGTGCAGAAGCTATCAAAATATTCATGCTATCGGCTATTTGTTCCACAATTACGGACCTAGACCTACATAAATGCCCATACGGTGTTGACATTCGCCTCAGTCGCGGCGGTTTCTGGCCTTCCTCCATCAGGAATCAAAATCACTGACAGTAGTTTTTGAATGACTCTCGTAACCCCCTTAACATAACATTATAAAATCAAGAATCGCCTTATATATTAATATTCCTCCTCTGATATATGTATATGTTTTGTTGTAGTTCTTTCTGTATAATTACACAAGATTCATGATATTCTTGACAGACTAAAAAAATTTTAGGTGGCTATTCTGCATAGTCTACTGCTACTTCCTTCTGCTACCCTCCATTTCAAAGTCGGGTCTGTTTGTCTTCGAGTTCAAGAATTACCATAAGGAGAAGTAATAATGTTTCCAGCGTAGGAATTGACCAGATCTTGGTTAATTTTTAACTATTTATTTCGTAGTTTATGTCACATAAATTAAAAAGCTTGTTTGTGCTTTTGATTTAACAGTTAAAGATTCAATTTAAAAATTATTTTAAGTAAAAATTTTAAAACTATATTCAACACTCTGCATCTTCTATGACAAGAAATAAAAAACATTTGACCTCCTTGATTGGGGAAGCCTTCAAGTCTTTATCCATTAAAATCGAAGTATGCAAAGCAATAGTCAAAAATCAGGTACTACCAATTTTCTTGGAAAGCTATTCGAAGACAAAATCCTTCACACCCCCTTCTACCCAGTCAAGCAATACAGTATTCTGCAGCAATTGCCTCTGTTGACTCTATCATCGGCATCCTTCCATGTCTTTCAGCGTCGTAGCGCCACATATTCTATATGCATTAAGCTCCCTAGACGACATGACACACTCGACATGAACAAAGTCAACTTCAACTCAATTTTCACATAATCAACGGAAATACGAGTCAAATCAAAAAAAGGAATCCATGTGCAATGTGCATTTTTATTGCGAATGGTAGCGATGTCTGTCCTGTAGTCTTCCCCAGAAGACAGCTATGTATGTTAATCATGTGTGGGATAAAACAAAGTAAATTGTGTGGGAGTCAGACTGCATAAGAAAAGCACAGAAAATACTCCTTACTGAGATAGCTTTGTGCAGTTTATTATATATATGGAACAAAAGTTCCTGCTACCTTTAACAAGTGTAGGAAATAACCAATAAGAGCTGTTACTTTTAATAAGTTCTTTTTTGTTAACTCAGCGGTAACAGCGTTCTTCTAATTAAGCTTAGGTCGTTTATGCGAGTAACTAGTATTGACTTTCCGAGCGTATGAGAGTATGAGTGTTCTTACCTTTGGAGTCATATGAAAATCATGAATCTTTCCACAAACATGCGAGCACATCTTCATGGCGATACATTATCCAGTGAATTCGCGAAAAAATTAATTGAGAGAAGGTAAATTAAATCCTGATATTGATGGCAGTTTGAAATCTGATCAAGTCAGCACAGAGGTCGATTCGATCAATGAATTAATTGAAAAGGTATTTCCAAACCTGTTAAGAACCATCAGGCTTACCTTCACACAAATTGCAGTTAAAAGTTGCAGCTCCTATCATGCTTTTGCGAAATTTAGACCAACCTCGCCTTTATAATGGAACAAAAAAGACTATTACCACGCATACCACTTATATCTTCCGATACCCCCTTCCAATTCAAAAGATTACAATTTCCTATTCGGCTGAGTTTCGCAACTTCAATAAATAAATCCCAAGAGCTAACTTTAGCTGTTACTGGTTTGCAATTAGAGGAATCTTGCGCAATATTGTTTACCGTGAAATTTTTTCAATGTAAAAAATTATTCGTAAATTGAAATTTTAATTTTGCATTAAACAGTTCAGCATTTAATTTGATCACTTAATTCCATATTGACATAGAGATTCTGAAAATATATACATATGTGTATTCAATTTGAGCAAAAAAAAAGAAAAAAATTTGTATATCCATATGACGTACTTTATGCACATATGCACATAAGAACCCAGCAAAGCGGGTACATCCAGCTAGTATAGGATATATTGGAATAAAAAAAAAGCAGGGCTAAATGCTGTTCTAAAAGGATATCCGGAGATATTAGGACTTACGTATATGCAACGACAATGGGTGTTTTCATAAACGTCTGCCTAACTAAGACCTGCTTAGACGTGTTCCTAAAGTCAGATTTTTTGTCAAACAAATACAGATGAATTGCAGAAAATATGTTCATAAACTTCATAAATATCATCAGCGTTTGGTAGAATGTGCATCCACATTTTTTAACTGCAGAAAGCGCGTGAGGTAAAGAAAAAAAAATCATTGTGGAGGACGGTGCTTTATGAAATTAAAAAAGTTGGTCGATTCTTCTCCTTTGAAGACTTGAATATCAAATAAAAATGTTGTGAACTTAATGACGACCTACAGAAGAATTAAAAAGCGAAATAAAAAATCGGGAAGAGACGCCACAACCTGGGAATTCTTCGAAACGTTCGATCGAGTATACTTTGATAGGCACAGCGTGTCTGATTTTTGTTTGAAATTTATTAACATTCAGTGACTACTTAAAATTATACTTTAGCAGGCCTGCACACGGTCTGCAGAATGAACGCATTCATTAATGTAATAAAGAAGAAAGACCATAGTACTAGCGCAGATTTTTGACGTTTATGAAAACACCCGATGTAGAGTTTCGTTTCGTGCAATTAAAAGGTTGTAGCCCAGTTGGAGAGATATTTCGATAAGCTACTAAATATAAAAGAAGAAGAGTATTTGACCAATCAGTCTAATATCCTTTTTGCTGAAAAGCATGGAGAGACTAGTAGAGCTGCACGCGTGCAAAGTTGCCCTTCGAATGTGTCCTCTCCCGAAGATGCAAATTGCTTATCAACGCGGAAAATCCTACGAGACTGCTCCTTAAAACCTAGTTGGGAGAATTGAATGCGCTCTCGAAAGGAATGAGTACGTACTGGGCATTTTCTTCGAAATTGTGATAACGCTATTTTCGACAGCATGGGTAACACTGTTAGACGGCATGGCGTAGATGAAGCAATGGTTTTGTGGATCAAAGCAATGCTTGTGCACAGAACATTGATCGCTGATGCAGGCCTCGAACAGTGTATCAAGTCTGGCGTAAAAGGGGGCTGCCCGCAAGGTGGCGAGGTGGTACATAATGGTCGACCCAATGCTCGATGCTCTCAATGCCTCTGAAATCTATCCCCAAGTCGATGTTGCTGTTCTCTCTGTCGGTTCATGTTTAGCGGCTGTCTGGGTCAAAGCACATGCGGCGCTAAATGTGATCGATGACGTGTGCACGAGTAATGGCTTGTCGGTTAATGCTCTTACGACTGATGTCGTTCTTTTCTCTGTGAGCGCGAAAACATTCGACTGCACTTCTCGTTAGGAAAATATGTCTTTCTGTCTTTCAATCGCAATCCTTATATTCAATCCTTATTGTGAAACACAAGCGTCTGCAGTGACAGCCAAGCTGTGTACAATCCTCTATCCAGCTCCAAATTAGTGCATGAACTCAAGACCTTTCTGAACACAGTCGGAAGGCTAAATTCACAAAGGCTTGTATGAGTCCCAGGTCACTCGGGGATCAAAGGAAATGAGATCCCCAGTAAACTCGCTGGAAGGGGTTCAGAGAAGAGTTTCTCAGGATCTGAACCCACCTTATGTATGAGTTATTTTACGGTCAAATCCGACATCAACGATTGGGTCTTTAATGCACACAGTCTTAGATGGAGGGATTATCCAGAATGCAGGATGACTAAGCGCGTACGTCCTGATGCCTACAAGAAGCCCGCAACATACTTCTTATCTTTAGGGAGAAATTATTGCTGAAGGCTTCCGGGCGTCATTACGGGCCATTACACTTTTACTAAGCATCTCTACGTGCCTGGCATCAGTTAGACCCCTACCTATGCTGCATGTTACGAGGAGGATGACACAGTAGAACACTTTCTCTGCGACTGTCCCACCTTCGCTCGAACCACTCGACGAGGAATCAGATTTCTACTATAGGACAGATTTTAGAAAGAAAATGGGAATAATACGAAACCGTCCACTATTCGTAGGTTTTAAAAAGGCGAATGTCTCCATAAGCCGAACTTAAATATACCATGCCCTTGTAAGGCTGGGAATCCCGAAAAAGGTGGTGAAACTGATACAAGTATGCCTAAAGAGAAACAGAGGAGAAGGTAAAATAAGAATCTCCTTATCTTAATTATTCGAGATAGGTGGCAGGATTAACACAAGGGAACCAAAGTCTTTGAGTTTGGTTTTAAAATACTGTTGTATTAACGGGGGGAGGGGGAGCACGTGGAGGGGTTTACGCCGTTGCTTACCTCAACAATTCGCCACCTCCATTTTTTTGGGAAGGAATTAAAAAAACAAAGTTAGGTTGGTTCCCGAGAGGATTTAAAGGGTTTTTTTTTTATTTCAATTTATTTTTATTTTTATTTTAAGGCGGGTAGAGAGGAAAACGAACGAACTCCACGCTCAATGCAGCGGCTGTTTTCATAGCCAATCTCCGCTTCCGGGTCTACATCTGTTGGTGTCTGGAATTTTGACTTTCGCGCTATTTTCGAAGTCATTCCAGTGTTCTCTTTTCGACAACAACTGCTGGACACCTGTCACTTTTGTCAGAGCGGCAAACACTGAATACAACAATATGCAATGAGATCCTTTCAGGAAAATGAAGGGGTAATAATTACTCTGAATATCTGACCTGCTGGGAGATAGTGAGGAAACAGTTATGAGAAATGCAGAAAGTTTAATAAAAACGAAAGTAAGTGGGCTTAGAAATAGATGAAGAGAAAATCAAATAAATTATCACTGACCGGTTTAGATTGATCCAAACCTCGCTTCTGACTGATTCGATAAATGTTTTGAGAAAGCGGACGGGTTCAATATCTCGAAATAAAAGACTGCAAATGCATGCTTCTTCGCAAAGAAGGAACTATTCGAAACAACTGTTGCCCCGCAATGTCAACGCCATTATTCACAACACCATATTAATGCCAGTGACTACGGATGTGAACTTGATCTCTGACTAAAAAGTAGGAAAATAGAATTCGGGTTTTTGTAAACAAGATCTTAAAGAGAATCGATAATCGAAAACAGAACGAAGAAACATTGCAACTGGATTCGAAATAATACAATCAGCAAAACTACAAAAATTCCTCTTTTGAACACATCATGTATGTCAAATTGCATAGTAAACTCTGAGTACAAGCCGAAAGTCTCGGACCTGATTAAGGCCAATCTGGAACTTTCTTTTTTCATCTTTCTTCAGCTGCACATGGTCTCTTAATGAAACTTATTTCCCATCAATTGATCTGGTGTCAAACCGCTATATTCATTATTAGAACCCGAAGATTTCATTTACCCTTCAAGTCTCATATTGATTCAGTAGTTTCGATGCAACTGTCAAACTTCCTTAAAACAGGGTTAAGAAAGCAGTATATACTAACGGCCGTGAGTTTTTGCATAGTTTCGTATCTTACACAGGAGAAACGAATAGTACTTCAAGTAACGCATAATGTTGATAAAGCTAAGTTTTTCAGGAACTCTTTAGTTAGGAATCATCACACTGGCAACAAAACCTTAAAGTCTTCAATAATGTGTGCTTTAAGAAAAAGAGCAAAAGCAAAAATTTATGAAATATTCCCAGCACATAAAAATCTGCGAAAACATATGCTCCGTCCTCAAATATCAATAGAACGAAACCCCAAATTAAACATCCCCCGGATAGCCTGGAGCTGCCGTCTTCCCTACATCCACACATCTGTGTTTGTCGGTCCCATGCAAACACGTTCCACCGTGTACCTAAAAATGTTTACGTATTATCATCTCGAAATGCCATGAGTATATATATATACATATATACAGACATAAGATGCTTGACGTCACCGACCAAAAAAGACTTGTAGACCAAAAATGTAGAACAACTTCTTTCTCGCTGACACCGTTGTCATCCAATGAAGTATCAACACTATCTCGTGCCAAGGAGTTCCTTAAAATTCTACCAAGCTTCTCCGCGTCGTCATTGCCATCAGCAACATCGTCGTCATCTTCTCTTTTAGGTTATAACCCAACAAAGCCACTCAAACACCATGACATCCAGGCCATCATCAGTGTGACTGCATTAGCGTGTGAAGACACGACTGATAGCTTCAGGCAAATGAAAGACAAATATTCGTTCTAGCTGAGTGGTAGCGGTACGGTTTGGTGTCGTCGGAGTGGCAAATATTTGCAAAAAGCCACTAACAAAATTCCCGAATTTAACCCCAAGTGCCTAGATACAGAAGGATGTATGGGAAGCAGGAAAAGGAAGCGCCTCCACAACGGGCTTACCCTTAAAAAAAAAAAAAAAACGCCATGTAAAGTGCGAGCTCTTCATCGAATGAAACCAGTTTTTTCCCTGTTTGAAAACGCCACGGAACATGAGACGTGTGATTTGTATTTCTGTCATAACAATAAATAGGGAAAAAAGGTTTTTCCGCACACAGGATCTGGCGTCTGTCGTTCCCGCCGCCGGTACCGATTCGATAACGCGGCGGATGTGACTTGTATAACTTGCTACGTGGCCAAACCGAATAAAAGTTGCGCGATTTACGAAATATTCGGGTTTAGAATTCGACGAATACCGTTCAAATACGACCGCGAGTGGGCAGGTATATTCGATACACGTTTCGCGGTGTCGCATAATGGGTGGTGGTTGGGGTCTGGTGGTTGATGAAAGTTACTCCTTGACACGTTTTTGTATCGATTTGGGACTGTTTGCATGGTTTAAATTGACTTCAGTATTGCTTATCAGAATGCATGAAATGTTTTCCATGAAGGTTCTGATGAAATCCCTGGAACATTCTTCGCGAGTTCGGTCTTAAATGTCAAATACACTTTAATAAAAATTAGTTACCATTCAATTCCTGACTAATGTGACCTCTCGTTAGCGTTAGCCTATTCAAAAATCACTTGCATTGTAGCACTCCTGTACTGCACCAACATTTGCATAACAATTGCCCATTCATTACCTATTCATTGCATAACGAATGTGATCAATCTAACAACCGTCGTTTAAATCACCCTTAACCTATAGATGTCTCGGATTCGAACCGACATTGCAACTGGTGTGCATACATGTGAGGCTAATTGAATGCAGCAACAAGTGCTGAAAATGATTTAAAAAAATATGCCAGGTGATTAGGAAGAAATGAGTGGATGAGGTTAGAATAATCGTACATTCCATCCTGATATTTATGTTTTAAATAGTTTTGTGAAAATAGTAGCAAACTCTTTGGTCACAACAGCCTCAACAAAAAAGCAATAAAAAATTTAGGTTCAAAATCCTCAAATTACGACCTCATCAGAGTCTGATGTAGTCAGGACCGTTCTCAATGTGTTGTCTAGCGCGCCTAATGGGTTAAGCGTATGCCATCTATTGTACATGCAGATAGCTCTAAGTTTACATTTCTCACCAAATACTAAGTATGTACTTCAAAGCTGATTATCGTTATGATATCAGAATCGTGTCACGATGGCAGACCACAAAGAAAGAAAACAGCGACTTCACGTTTTGCAGCTACAGGCTGTTGATCGTCGACATCGTCTACCGCTTAAACGAACAGGTTAGTGATGACATCTTTTATCTTAAAGTCGAACATCAACTCAATTGGGCAGAACCAAGTCGTTGTGTTGCGCTGCGTGTTGATCACCGATTGAAGAGTTCCCATTTCCAAGTCGCAGTTGAATTTGTCCGAAGTAGATATGAATTGCAAGATAGTCTTTTCGATCTAGTTCGATTTGCCGTTATATGGCGAAAGTCGTTACCCTCGCAGTAGTCTTCGAATTCTCTGGAGGTGAAAGCCGTCCCGCGGTCGCTTATCAAGACATCTGGCAACGCAAAATCAAAGGTAAGTTCATTAAAGGTTTCAATTACCGGTTTCGTTTTCGTGCTCCTCACTGCCTTGACCATCACATACTTTGTAAAGGCGTCAGCGATTTCCAAAACGTGAGTTCTTCCTCGTCGGCTTTGGGGAATCGCCCGAGATGGTCGAGGTGAAGCGTCCAAAATGGGTTGAGGTCGTAAATATGCATTCGTCCTTCCGATGCTCCTGGCGATCGTTTCTTATAGCAGCACTGCACCATTCCAGCTATGTATGACTATACATAGTTCTTCATCTTTCCGAACCAGAATGTTTCGTTTATTCGCTGCATCACTTTATCAATGCCGTGGTGACCCATGTCGTCATGAAAATATTTGATAACGTAGGCTTGACGACACCACTAGCTTGGTTCCGCGCCCGTCCTTCCTGAAAAGTTGTTCATTCTTTACGACAAGTTCCCGTTTAAACGTCTGCTCGTCTCTTCGTAGTGCATCCATAATAGTGACGAATCTAGGATCTAGACGTTGCATACAAGAAATCCAATCTTCGCGTTCGATGTCGATCATAAGCACATTGGCAGCTACGGTCGAGAGTGCGCTGGGAGGGTAAACTGGAGCTCGGTTAAGTGCATCGACATGTGCCATGCGGCTTGCGTTGCGATGAACCATGACAAAATCGAACTCTTGTAGACGCAACCACCATCTAGCTATTCGTGGGATCGGTGAGTTGACTTCTCTTAGGGCGCTGACGGCTGAACAGTGACCACGATGACCGCAAATAAACATCGCCAATGGCCTCATTCTGAAGAAGTAGTCGGCGGCTGATTCGGAGGGTTTGCGTGCGCTTTCAACCATTGCGAAATTAATGTCAGCCTCACTCATTGTTCTGCCGAAATCTTCCACCAGGCGAGTGGTGAAAAAGTGCGTCGAACCCTAGCTTTGCTGGATCTCTTTCGATTCTCCCAGAACCAAGACACACCTCTCGTCCCAATAGTAGCCTGCAATTAGTGCGTTTACTCGTTGCACATATTGTTCAGCGGCCGGGGAAAGCGGTTCGGATGGATTATATTCCGGCATTATTGACTGGATTTCGTTCACGATGGATAATGCCACATGTGCTGTCGTTGAATCATGCGTTATCGACGGCAAAGCTGGCGCCATTTTTCATCCATGAGTATGTCTGAAATTCAATTTCTGTGTGTTGAGTCCAACGACCACATTTACTAGACCTAGTGTATGGCCCACCTAACAGTTTTAACGAGGATAACTCAACCGAACTTGAAGACACCTCAACGAGGTTAAGCCTTCGTCTGCTTCGTAAGGGAGGTACATAATTGAATGAGTCAAGCTCGTTATACAAGCTATCGCTATATATGGACGAGAACTTAGTGATCCGCGTCAAGGGTCGCATAGATACTGCACCAAATGTAAGTCACCAACTCAGGCGACCAGTGATTCTTCCGAAGTCGCACTATATAACAAATGTCACCGTTCAGCACTTTCACGTTCGTTTCTATCACGCGAATAACGAAACGATAGGAATGTTGATCACCTGCCTCACAGTCCGCGCACACAACCTCCAGTGACTCCTGCATTTTGGAAATAAAGCGCTTGGCATCGAGAAGACGCATGCAGAGAGAATTTTTTCCTAACAATAAGGCAAACTTTCGAGGGGCCAGCGAAGAATTGAAGAGGCGATGAAGGGGTTGAATATGACTACAATGGCAAAGGGATTAGAAATACAGCTCAAGTGGAACTTCATACCCCCGCAATCACCCCATATGGGAGGAAGCTCGGAACGTCTAGTTCGCTCGGTTGCTGAAGTTTCACCAACAGATAAATCCAGCGATGAACTCTTTCTCATTATGATTATGATTATGATGGCCGAAGTAGAAAGAGTAGTAAGTTCCCGACCACTTCCTTATGTACCAATTGAAATCGACGGTCAGGAGGACCCCACATCTAAATATTTTTTGCTGGAGTCATCAAATGGATTTAAGATAGCTGGCGACATATTCTGCGATGGTGCTTTAATGTGGAAGAATTGGCTTTCAAGAGAGAAGTATGCAAACCCCTTTTGGTGTGGTTGGATTCGTGACATGACCCGTCGAAGCAAATGGTTTGGCTCATCCCGTGCGATAAAAGAAAATGACATAGTAATCATAGTTAATATTAACAATCCATGGAGTAGCTGGCCAATGGGAAAAGTTATCAAAGCGATAGAGAGTTGTGGTGGAACTGTAAGAAGTGCAAACGTCAACAGGTATATACCCCCGACCGATAATTAAGCTGGCGGTCCTGGATCTCCAATAGTATGATAAAAGAGAAATGGGCAGGGTTGTTGACCTGGCCTATCGGTTGTTACGAACCTGGCAGCATACGCACAAATGGGCAAGGGTAGCACCTAAATAAAAGGACAATTGCAGCATTCGAGCAGATAGGCAAACGGCGTCGTTGACCGTTTCCGGGATGGAGGCGAGAAAAAAGCTTGGCACGAGGAGGACGAAAAAAAAGCGCTTTAATTCTTTTTCCTTTTATTTATTTATTTGTTGATTTGTTGATCTAGAGATGAGTTAATATAACATTAAAAAGCGCGAAAAATCGTCCATGTTTTTTTTTTTTTTTTGTCGACGGTTCTACTGTTCTAATGACTATATTCGGTTTATTTATAATATGCCAAAGTCTAAAAGTGTGTCCAATGTAAATATATTCTGGCTAGGTCTAAAACTAGATACATTGCTTAAATATATGATTTAAAAAAATATTTTAAAACCTTTTAACGTCATCCATAGTAAATGCCCTAGTTATTTACGTGAAATACTACTTTTGGCCTTAGGAATTTAACTCTAGCTTTGCCTTCCAACGAATTAAAAAATATTACAAACAAATGCTTAGCAGCCACGTCGTAAATAATTTTTATTATTATCACATAAGTGCTATTAACTACAAACTCGTAAATGTGAATATGTTCGAAAAAGGATAAATTCAATCTGGCTTATATAGCGAAGTATAATATATAACAAATAAAAAAATATATGTATAGAATACCGAAAAAAAATATCTACAAAAACTGAAACTGCACATCCACAGAAAAGATTTATACTTCGGTCCTTACTAGGAGCGGGTCTTGGAAAACCTCGTGAAATTATTAACTTATTCCTCTATTCTTTCTTGTAAATTTTCGCAACTCCATTTTTGTTTTTTTTATGTATATAGACAAATGGAAATGAACTGCGTTACTCAGAAAAATTTCGTGCGAAAAATCATGATTATATTTATTTATCTCTGGTACTAACTTAGCAACTGGGCCTTATAAGCATGTATGTACATATGTATGTCAAGATCAATATACAAAACGCGGTACAAAGTGGCTGCATACAGTGGTCGCACGCTAATTAGCATACCCTATAGAACAAAGTTGCGATACAATAAAACGAATGTATTTAATAGTTAAAACATTTAATTGGCAACTTTAATATTTTTTTTTACTAGTACATATAAATTCTCAATTAATTCATTAAAAATTTTAAGAAAAATCAATATATGTATTTAAAAAAAAAAACAGAAAATATATGTTGTTAGAGTCTGGTTAAAAACATCTGAAAATATTTAAAAAAAAATGATATCAAATTAAATTTGGAAGTAAACTATGTAAAATTACCTAGTACATATTTAGTTGGGGACCCCTTTTGGAAAATGACGGCAGCAGCTCTTTTGTTCATGGATGACTTGAGTCGTGCGCACGCTTCCTTCGGTATTTTGTAAAATTATTGGTAGATGAGGCCCCACAGTTCATCTAAATTTGTTGATTTTGAACCATAGGACCAACACCATGAACGTTAAACCAACCCCATACCATTACGCTAGCTTCACCAAACTTCACCGCCTTTTTGGTATACCGGGGGTCAATTTGTTTGTTTGGTGGACCTCGTACAAAAGTTCAGAATCAGACAGTTTGAACTTCGGCTCCATATGACCAAATTCCAGAAAGATGAGAAACACCAGTTAACACCTTATTTTTCCTCCATGCGTGCTCGAATTTCGAAGGAAGTGATAATATTGTCCTTAAGAACATACCTAATTAAATTGGAATCCTCCCGCAAAAAGAGGGGTGTTATAGGTTTGACCTGCCTGTGTGTCTGCCTGTGGCATCATAGCCCCTGAGCGAATGGACCAATTTTGTTGATTTTTTTTTTGTTTGAAAGATCGAGATGGTTACATTTTATGAAGATCTGTTTAGGCGTTTTAAGTCCATCAGCTTTTTAAAGTGGCGCAATATTAATCACCCTATCGGAAGATGTTATAATTTTTGCAAATGGCATCGTACCTCAATCATTTGACATTAGTGACCTAGGCAGCTGCAGTATACAAGCAGATAAGCAATGAAGCACTATACTTTCCAAGAGCATGGAATAATTGTGTCGATTTTTTTGACCAATAATCGGTCGATGGAAGCTCGTGAATTTTGACGTCGATTTTCTATTCGTGTCGCGTCAACGGCGTAAACATTCCGCTTAGCTACTCAACTTGAACAACTTGGAACCATAAGAGACCATGCAAGACGTGGGCGCCACCGGACTGGTCGTTCGGTCGAGAATATCGCCGCTGTGGCTACCGATGTTGCTGAGGACGAAGAAACATCAACCAGACGACGGACCACGCAATTGGGAATCACCAAAGGGACCCTACAGCGAATTTTATTGAAAGACATACACCTTACAAAATGCAAATAGTGCATCAGTTAATGCCTGCTGATATTCAGTCGCGTGTGAATTAATGTCAAGCCATCCTTAATTTCAACAATCAAGAGGACGAAAAATCATCATGAGCGACGGGGCGCATTCTAACTTAAGCGCTTACTTCAATAAGCAAAATCTTCATTTCTGGGGCATTGAAAATCCTCGTGTGATACACGAAGAGCTATTACATCCATTCAAAGCTACTGTGTGGTGCGGCGTTCACGTGGGAGGAGTGATTGGACCGTATTTTTTTGAGGACCCCATCGAAAATACGATCACTGTTACTGGCGAACACTAAGGGGCCATGATAAACAACTTATGACTGCCGGAATTGGATGAGCGGGGCATGGTGAACATTTCGTTTCAACAAGACGGTGCAACCACACACACAGCACGACCCACAATGGATATTGTGAAGGACGCGTTTCCTGGTCTCGAAATCTCCCGTTTTGACGATTTGGCATGGCCAGCAAGATCGCCCGAATTAACCATCCCAGACTTCTTTCTTTGGGGCTACTTGCAGTCGCGGACATATGCCAAAAAGTCTCGGACGATAGCGTTCGCAGTCCTAAAGGAGAATATTCGACAGAAATACGAACATTTATCACCATAAATCTTACGGAAAGTCATGGCGATAAAACGGGTTCAAAGGCGTATCAACACTGACGGCAGCTACTGGACGGATTTCATCTTTTCCACATAACAGAAAAAATTGTAAAGGTCCAAATAAAGATTTTCATCACTCAAAGTCTTTTTTTTTTTAGTAAAAAAGTTGTTCAAAAACAAAATTGAATGATAAATCTTGCGCCACCTTGTACATACAAGAAGCCCTATGCGTTGTTGCATAATACTTAAGAAAAATTACATTTTTCTTGTCCTCCGACGCGGCGACGCTTATATTAAAAATATAATATGTTCTTTTAATGTTGACTTCAAGCCGAGAGAACTTTTTTATTTTTTTTTTGTGTCGGGGGTTACTTAAAATTTTTAATTTTATTTTTATTTAGTTTTCGTAATACTTTAAAGCGTTTTGCACTTTCTTTCGCAAACAATTTACATACATATATTGCGCGCAAATCGGCTGATGCTCTGTTTCTTCTAGAACATTTGCCATATTAGCCTCTTCTCCCATCACGTCCCATAATAATTTTTAAGCGCACCTATTCACTTCAGTAAATCAGTTTACAACTCGTCATAACAATATGGACAACAAATAAAAATTTCAAATAAAACAAAAACTTACCCTTGGATGTGCTAATTAAAATGCCAGACCGAAACGGACGTTATTTTGAAAAATGTTACTTATAAAGCAAAGCCTACTAAAATTTCAAAATTTGACATTTTCAAAAAGTGACTAAAAATGTAATTTTTTTAAATATATGACTAATAATAGCTAGTAGATATGTTATATTTTAATATACGACACAGGTTTAATCTTTCATGGGGGTGTGCTCATTAGTGTGCCAACACTGTACATACATATGTATGCCCACTTCCTGTAATCTTCTTCAATTTGACCCAACTAAGTTTTTGGTCACATTCTGAGCTATGGCGGCGATATTTGAACTTGACTCTGTTAGACGAACAGAAGCAGAAGTCTTCACATCACTAACCTGTCTATATTTTGCAATTTATTGATTAAATTCATTAAACCTAAAATTTTCATAAAGCAATACGGATTTTACGAAATTTGTCCGTAATTCCTTCACCATTCTTTACTTAATTTCCATGGCAAAATTGGCACACAAATAGTCAACAAGCGCTTTATTTGATATTTTAAAAAAAGGTTTTTCTATTTTTGACACCTTACACGCGATACGTGACATATGACAAATTGCCATTCCATCACGGAGAGATGGAATTCTCGCTCAGTAGGCTGTGCGAGTAGAAATCTAAACTAAAAATGTTAACAAAAGTAATTTTTTCAAGTTCGCGTTTGGCCGTAGTTTCGAAAACAATAACATAAGCACGGTGATAAGGTGCCCAGTCCAGTTTATCACAGTCCAGTGCGGTGCAACAGTGGTAGCAGCAGTTGAGCGAAGAGATGTCGGGAGACGGCGGGGGAAGACCCGTTCGTCACACGGAGTCGGATGATTTATCAACTGATTTCGCAACTCTGCCGGCCGCGCCGTCATGAAAAAACGCAGAAGCCTCACTATCTCGACCGAAAAGCTGCAGGTCGAAGCGAGGAAAGAGACGTCATCTCTATCACCATCCGCGTCCGAAGTAGCCCGACAAAAATTACTACCAGTGACCTCTCCGATGTAGGGAAAGCCCCTACACGAGGGACAACAACCCCTTCGCCGCCCTTTCAAGTACGGCTATGGAGGAAGAGCGTAGCGGACAGCAACAACAACAAAGCCCTAAAAAGGAGACGGTGCCTCCCATCTTTACTTATACCACGGCGCTACGTGAGACCATCGACATATGTAAGTATGCTATTGGTTAAAGTAATTTTCAATTTAAATGTTTAGGCCAAGAACGCTATGCTGTTCAGTGCAAGACACTGGGGCAGCATAAGCGGATCAAAAGCTTATTGAAGGAGTCCACAATATAGTTTTTCTCCTTCACACCGTAGGCCGACAGGTTGCAAACGATGCTCCTTAAAGGCGTGGAGTCGATAACAGACCCCGAGGAAATGCTCTCAGAGCTCAAAGAGTTTGAGAGCGATGACTTCAAATTCGTGGGGGCTAAGCCATTCTCCACGGCGAGCGCGTTTCTTTCTGGTGCAGCTCACACCCAGCAGCAAGCTGGAGAGGCTAAGGACTATCACTTCTTGGCGTCCCAGACAGTCACATGGTGAAAATTAAAGAGGAGCGGAAACATTTTGCAATGTATCCGCTGCCATAGATTCGGGCACGCCGCATCGAACTGCGAAATGCAGCCTCGATGCGTTAAGTGCGCAAAGAACCAAAAGAACGAGGAATAAGGCCGTGGAAAAGACAAGGTGGCGGACAGAGAGCAGCTCGAGTGTGTTTTGTGTAGGAATCGAGGACACCCTGCAAACTATCGGGGATGTCCTAAGTTCCAGGACATCAAGAAAGAAAACCTGGCCCCTAAGCAGAAGCTCGAGGAGAAGCGTCCCTCAGGTCGCTTCCAAACAACAGCCTTCACATCCCAGTCGACCTATGCCCAAATGACGGCAGGTTCGGGAAAGACGGTACAAAAGCCACTGGTTGTTCCTAAAGCCCCAGTACCTGTCCCTCAGGCACCGGCCGCCGAGGTGGATATCTATTCGATCTTGCTCGCAATCCAAAGGCAGATTGGGTAGCTCCAACAAGAGATCCGTGAGCAGGCAGCCCGAGTAGACAATATCTGCTCGCTTCTGCTGGGCCTAGCCCACCTACGGTCGTAATGGGTACGCTGGCCCTTGAAGATCCTGTAGGTGAATGTAAAGTCATTGATAAGGGTCGAGCGACGAGCCGTGCTTTTCAACCTGTTGCAGGATGAAAGCCCCGATGTACGTTAGCGAAACAAAGCTAAACCAGAAGCACAAAATCCGGCACAGTTCTTACAGAATAATTAGAAGAGCTCGACCCAATGCTACTGAAGGCGGGGGAGTTGCGATCTTCTTAAAAAATAATATAAAACATAAAATTACATATAGCGGTGAAGTGCGGAGGTTCCAGGTGCTAGAAGTCTGTATTGTGTGCATTCCTCTCCGTAATGGCCAGAAAATGTACATCTTAGCGGCCTATGCACCTGAAGCACCTTAACCCAATATTTTTATCGCAGAGCTCGAGACACACTTTCGATCTCTACACTTGAACTCGGTAGAAAACGTCTAAATTCTGGCCGGCGATTCAAATGCCAAACATAGTGATTGGGGAAAAAACACTCCCCACACTGGGAGTAGCCTACCCAGTCATTGGTGGGTTCTTCGTTACATTGAATATAGAGTCAAGTTGCTTGCAACGGATAGTACGTCGTATGTTAGGAGCGGCTCCTATCTGAATCTCGTGCTGATAGACTCTCGACTGAGACTGGCAGACACGAACGAATGGTCTATTAACTGTCTACGGACCATTGTACACGACAGTGACCATTGCGGATTATGTGCCGTGATCACAGTACCTGACGAGTTCGCGGAAATGGCAGAGTATGCCCAAATGCACAACCACGATTACAGTAGGAATGAAAGAAGGAAAGCCACACTTCCCGCAAATGGCAATTATTTGGCACAAAATCAGATATTTTCACACAACCAAAAGTATGCATGTATATGACGCAAAAACAAAATCACTAATGTGTCAAAGCGGTTTGTTTACCATAGGTCTAAGCTTGGTACATAACTTTTTGGATACGTCACAATTGACCAGCACTTACTACTGGAATAATCTCTTGATAAACAGCGAGAACTTAGTTGCACATCTAATATAAAAGAAAATGATTTTAAGTTTTTTGAAAAAAAAATTGGCCGCCTAGGGCCAGTAGGATTCCTAAATTTGTAAGGATAGTTAAGCTGGTTTTAAGCATAAAGCTGTAAATAAAAATGAATTTAAAAAAAAAACAGATTTACACCGGAGCAACATCTAAATGCTCTGTTAAGAGCAAAGGTGCGGTATTTTATGCGACAAGCAACCTCAGACAATACAAGAACTGCTAATGCGCCCTGAAACCATGCGCTTCTAAGTGCGGAGTCATTGGCTCATAATTATTCAAAGATGACGGTGAAAACAACGTTGCTGTGAATCGCGACAACTGTCGTTTAACCATTTAGAAATTCTTTTCGCCGAAAATGCTGAAACTGGTCGACATGTGGTTTTTACAAGACGGCACTATATGCCACAGCAGGCGAATCGATTAATCCATTGAGAAGTTAGCGTGGTGAGCAATTTATCGCTCATTTTGAACCGGTGAATCGGACAGCTAGTTAGTGCGATTAGATACCTTCAGACTACTTTTGATACCTCAAATCTTATAAGTTAGCATCAATATCAGACTTAGAAGACAACATTAAAAGTGTTATTAACGAGGTACCATTTAATATGCTGAAAAAAACTAACTAAAATTGAACTTTCCGTACTGATCACTTAAAACTTAGTCGTGGTCAACATTTACATGATATCATATTTAAAACGTCCGGGTATGAACATTTCTTCATGTGAATGGTCCGTTTTATTTAGACCAGTTCAATTGGCTTTGTCCTTTTGAGTCTTCTCACTATATTTAAATTGTCTAAAAGTTGTACTGCCTCTGTGTTTGCGTGTACTTGAAGATTTGATTAGTGCCTTCTTGCATTTTTTTGGACCTAATTCCACTCCCACGTCCCTGTGTACGAGTACCATGGTGCATTTACGATTTTCTTTAGCACTTTTGAAATCTCTGAACGATGTCTACATTGCTCTTTTTGGTACAACCCTGTAGTCCATATTGGCTTCAGTGATTACTTATATAATAGAAGCATATAATAGACTGATAGTGAGAAGTCCTTTCCTATAAGCCAATACATTTTTCTGTATTTTATTTGTCATTCCTCTTTTTCCTTTTTGACTTGCTCTTTCCATCTTAGTTTAGCATCTAACGTCATGCCAAGACATTTCGCTGTGTTCACATACGGTACTATTTTATGGTTGATATTAACCGGGATTTGTGTTATTGCTTTTTTAGTGAAATTTATGTAAACTGATTTGCTCTCATTAAACTTGATTCACCATTTTATTGTCCAATTACAAATTTGGTCTATAGCTCATTGCAGCTTCTGTGTTAATTCCACATTATCCGTTTTCTTTGCAAGAATTGCAGTGTCATCGGTAAACGTGGCCAATGTGCAATATTCTAACTCTGGGAGATCACATGAAGATAAAGAATCGGACCAAGCACACTGCCTTGTGGGACTCCTGCCTCAATTTCGATTAATTCTGAATACGAGTCTTCCTTTCCGTATGAATTGGACAGTTACAAAATTAACCGCTACGAGTTTTGATAAGCTCTGAGTTTCAATAAGTATATAAGAGCAGATGTCTTAACTGAGAAGAGGGCAATGTTAGATTGCGTGGAATCTCTCGAGTTGGCAATAATTTAGTTAATATTGAACATTCAGTACTATACGAGTACATAGGGACGAATTTTCCTCCAGTCATCAAAAATTAATAATTTACATTTTCTCGATAAAGGAACGACTGCCCTTTATCTTATACCACTTGACAAAGATCGATTGCATAGTCCATGTTCCATCTGCACGTTTTTTCGTTGCATAGAATTTACCCATTGAATCTATGTGCAGCGAAAACCAATCGATCTTTCAACTTGCCATCGCGCATAGCCAGCGAAGAAGACATCAGCAGAAAATGAAATTGCAGCAACGTCCCTGAATGGATTTAATTTTCCTTACTGAACTTTTCGCCGTTTCCTTCATTTCTATCTTTCTCCTTCATTTTCACCGATCCAGATGAGTCAGTTTTGCTTGTTGTCTAATGAAAGTGGCGCCGCCGTCCTGATTCAACATCATTACGAAACTTCTCACATGGATCCACTCATATCCATAGTTTCAACTTATTTTTTTTCGGTCGAATCACTAACAGTCTGACCGTAGTAAGCCACATCGATGCATTCGTATCCGGTATTTTTGCCCGAGGATGCGAGTTTATAGTTGGTGAAAGTCCTTGATTAAGGAAAAAATAATAACAAAAGGAAATCCAGGGATGCAGCTTGCCCATACCCGCTCATTTGTTGGTTTGCCATTTTCATACGCGCAAAACTTTCCGATTACAGCTGAACCTCTGTATTTTTTTTTTCTTTCCTTCCCTTTACCTTGGATTCCGAATGCGAAAACAAAAACGATAACGAACACGAGGTTTAAAAACATTTCCTCCGAAAATGTTGTGTTGATTCTTGTTTTTAATATTGTGGTCCATTAACAATATTCATTTGGAGGTTGGTGAACGAGTAGAATAGGGTCGACGAGTATGGGGCTAGTTAGCAGATTGTTAAGTCCTTATGCTGCAGTGGGCACGTTTCGCGGAATCCAATAACCGAGATTGAAATAAGGAACAAGCACTTTCATCCGCCCAGCAAGTGTGGTATTTTATAACCACAAGTTAAATTTGTATTAATGCCATCACCAGCATCTGCAGCACATACCAAATAGGCCACACACTTTGAAGGAGCTACTTGTGTTTAAATATTTTGGGATTGTACTTTGCATAGCCTCTGAGCTTAGGTATATGGACAGGGTAGATTATTCAGTACAAAGAAACGTGAGGGTTTCCGTAATTTACTTGAATATTACTAAAGTTAGTAGAGGAAGGACTCGAGAGAGGTGGTTATATACGAGTATGTGTGGTAAAATGAGAATCAATAAAATAATGTTTATCGCAACTCTAGTAGACACGGAGACACATGCTGGCAAGAAAGATAAGTTTATGTCTGAACAATTTTAGGCTGCTGTCGACAAATATGCAAAACACAATTTCAATCATTTTAGAAAATGAGCTTTTAGAATTGTTTTGTGGTACATTGTGTCTCTTTTAATTAGAAGAAAAGTATAAACATTTCAAGCAACTCCTAATACGAGCTCGTAGCTTTTAGACTGTTCCTCCAACTTAGGAAAACAATATGTGCTAGACATTATACGAACATGTTAAAATATTTGTGGACAATTGCGTATGAATGCAGGTACTATAATGATGATTCCCAATAACTGTGCAATCCTGAAGCACAGAAATCTTCAACTAAATGGCGCAAGTTAAAGATAAATTGATTTAGTTCCACACCAAATATGATTCCAACCCAGCAATACGAGGCAGATTTTACCGAATCTGCCTACATACACCACCTCTCACCCAGGGTTGCACACACCCTAATCTGAGTCGCACAACCCAACATCCAATGCACCGTGTGAGCTGTCGCCGTTGTATGGGTCATTGTGTGGACGACATACTCGTAGTATTTAAGGTAGCGTAAGATGATTTTAAGTCGATTCTTATCGGGAATGTGGCCTTTCCAATAATTGTATTACTTTACATGTTGCCGAGTTGAGACGATTGATCACCTTTCGTTTTCTCGTGTTTTTAAACCTTAACTTTCTTCTCAAATTGATGAAAATATTGGAATGGGGGGAGGGATCTGGGACTCATACCTACACTAGGCATAATGATCATAACCTTTGGAGAAAGCTCGAAATCAAAAATTGTTGACTAGTGTGCATTAAGTTCCTGAAATAATAAAGGGTTTTTCAATTTACGGTCATGTTGTTTTGATGACATCTGTCAAATCTGTGGTTTATTATTTAGCTACTGATGCCAAATCACCATCTCAAGTTATATGATTGAACAGCACAAATGAGAAAACTTTATTATCAAACTTAGCGCTCAATAGTGCAAACATATCGCGCGTTGCACCCATTTTAAGGTAGACATGGTGGCCTTTCACAATCGATTCTACAATGTTTGGTGGCGAAATTTAAGATGACTGTTTCGGTAATCAATCAGCCAACATTCGTAAAGTAAGAACATCACCGCTGTTCTTGAAAATGTACAGCAGATCGTCGATTTAGTAGTGCACAAGAACTCGGCCTTTCGCAGACTTCAACTTGACGAATTTTGTGCCGGGACTTGGGTATATACCCGTACAAGATCCAACGGAACCAGAAGCTCGAAGTTCATGACCGTAGACAATGCCCTTTATTCGCTGACTGGGCTTTGGAGCATATGGAAGATGATCCCAATTTTGGCCGAAAAGTCATTTTTAGCGATAAGACGTATTTTTGGATGAACGGCTGTGCTAACAACCAAAATTGAAATATATGGGACGACACCAACCCACACGAGATTCACCAGGTCATAATGCATCCTCAAGTTACCGTTAGATTTTGAACCGTCAGCGTCATTGGTCCGTACTTTTTTCCAAAACGGCGTGAGGCGGTGACCGTCATTGGCGAGCGCTACAGAACGAGGATAACCAAGCTCTTAAGGCCACAATTGAGCCATATGGACCTAGACGACATGTGGTTGAAGCAGAATGGCGCTACGTGGACGCTACCATTTACTTCCTACCTAAACGATTTAAAGGTAAGGTTATGTGTCGCAGAGGTGACGTGAATTGACCACCAAGGTAATACGATTTTACCGCGCTAGACTTTTTCTTGTGAGGTTTTCCGTAGTCGCAGGTATATGCGAATAAGCCATAATCGACCGATGCTCAAATTCAGACGGATCTATGCGGAAAAGTCATTGATAATTGGATCACTCGAGGTGGGCGTTTGAACGATATTCCATACATGAGCCGTTCAAATAAAAAATAATTTTGTTAATACCTTACGCCTGGCTGGTTCTATTTCTTTTCAATATTTACCCGCCCTTATTGAAAAACCCCTTAATAATAATAATAAAAGCGTGATTTGTGATTTCAACCCATAAAATTGTCGACGAAATATAGATACGTATAATTTGGTCGATAAATTTGGAGGATCTCCTTGAACGATTGTAGATTTTTGTGAGGTCAAATTTCTTAGAGGTTCTTGTGGCATATTGTTTTCCTTCAAAAAGAAAAAAAAACGAAACTTTGCACTACTGGTAATGTACTGTCTTTTTTTTTTTATTTTATTTTTTAGATTTTTATTTTACATCAAAAATTTTACAATTGGTGAGCTATCGCGCAATTTACAGAGATTTGATATTTAAGCTCTATCTTTCTACTGTATCATTATACTATGTTCAGATAAATACGAATATAAATTGAGAATGTTATTCTTTGAAGGAAAATACGTTAAAACCTTCAATGTAGAAAAAAAAATAAAAAAATAAATAAATAAAATAAAATAAAAATAAATAAATATTTTATATTCCTTCGAAATCACTGACAATATGTGATCAACGATTGAATGAGAAACGAAGACTTCAAGTCAAACGAGAAAATACTAAAAAACGATCTAAAAGCCGTTGGGTGATTTGATCATCACAATAAGCCCATGGTCATTTCGGTAGATTTTTGGAAATTTTGGATTTTTTCAAGTGCAGGGCAATATCATGCGCCGTATAAAGTCTCTGAATACAAATGTTGACGTAATATCACTGACAATTCGTGGACATTGCGGTTAAATTTTATTGTTGTAACAATACCTACTCGTACATCTCACTCTTTAACGCTTAATGCAAAGCAGAATCGCCTTGAGCCAAAGGAAAAATAATTTTTATGACCTATTATAATACCAATGGTCATCTGGATAGGTATTTTTCATTGCTCTCAATGTTCTTGGTCAAGTTTCGATATGATTTCAAACGCCAAATATCTAAATTGTGTGTCTATTCACTTATGATTGTTGTCAAGTTCGTCATTGGCTAATGAAAATTGTTAATAGCATCAAGATTGCTATCATTCGGCCAAGCCATCATTTTAGTGGGAATCTTACATCCAAATATACGATTTCCAATCATTGCATTCTTGCTCATTAGGCTGTGCGAGTAACAGCAAATAATAAAAAATTCAAATTTAAAAAACGGGAAATCAAAAATTAAAAAAAAAATTCAAAAAATAATAGTGGAAATAAAAAACACTCAAATGAGCGTTTGGATGGTGTCGCCAATAGTTTAACACAGCGCTTAAGTGCTTGGACCGAAGACCGAAGATCCCGCGCTCAACCCGCCCCAGTGGAAAACATTTTAAGAGCGTGTTTCCTGCTACTCACCTCATCAGCAGTAGCAGGAAAAATGTCTAAAGACGTCGGGAGTCTTTAGTCGGATGATCTGTCCGACTTCGCAACTCCGTCTGCCGTTCTGATGACCAATGTCATCAAGAAAAGGAGGAAACTTACACCGCGGTGTAATCTACTTAAACGCCCCTCCCTCTCCGCTCGACAGAAAAACTGCGGGCCGAAGCGAAATCATCATCAACAGCAGTGCAGGAACCAAACTCCTTGGAAAGTGATGTTGCCAAGTTCGGTAGCGGAGGAGGAATGTGAACTTGAGAATGAGAAACGGATTCTACGCGCTAAATTGAAGGCCGTAGTTGATAGGCTCTCCGAAATGTGAAAAGGAAAAAGAGCGGGCTAAAACAACCCCACTACAGATGGAAGAAGAAACACAACTACAGCAGCCGCAACAAAAGCAGCTGCAACAAAAGCAACCACAACAGAAACAGCCGCAACAGAAACAGCAGCAACAGAAACAGCAGCAACAACAACAGCCGCAACGGAAACAACAGCAGCAGCATGAACAGCCGCAGCATCAACAGCCGCCGCATCAACAGCCGCAGCATCAACAGCCGCAGTATCAAAAACCTCCTACTAAAGACAAAGTTCCACCCATCTTTACTCATATTAGGGCCCTACGAGAAACAATATATATATGCAAGTATGTCATTGGTGTTGATAACTTTGTATTTAAAAGTATAGGCGAAAACCGCTAGGCTATCCAGTGCAGCAGTATGAGCGAGTCAAGGATCTTTTAAAGGAGACCACGATGGAGTTCTCCTTTACCCCCAAGACGGAGAGGCTGTGGTCAATGCTCCTTAAAGGCGCGCACTCGATCAATGACCAAGAGGAAATGCTCTCAGAGATCAAAGATTTCGAGAGCGACGATCTTAAACTTGTGGGGGTCAAGGCGTTTACCACGGCGCGAGCTAAATGGGAGAACCGGGTATTACCCTTCTTCCTGGTACAGCTCGCACCCTACAGCAAGCTGGAGAGGCTTAGTTCTATTACTTCCTTGGCTTTCCAGCGTGTGGAAAAAGTAAAAAGGCAAGGAAACATTTTGCAATGTGTTCGCTGCCAAAGGTTCGGTCACGCCACATCGATCTGCGAAATGCAGCCTCGATGTGTAAAGTGTGCAAAAAACCACAAGAACGAAGAATGCGATTTGATCCAGGACAAAGTCGCATACAGGGAGTAGCTCGAGTGTGTACTTTGTAGGACACCCGAGGATATCCTGCAAATTATTGGAGACGACCTAAGTTCCAATATATAAAAAAAGCAAATCCGGCTCGTAAGCAGAAGTCCTTCGTATACGACAGTGACCATTGCAGACTTAGTGCCGTGATCACAGTACCAGACGAATCCGCGGAGATGGCAGAGTATGTCCAAACTCAAGACAGCGGTGGTACAAGAGGGGTAAAGATACCTCTAACCCGGCAAATCTCCGGTCGATAAGTCTCCTACCGAGTATCAGCAAGGTCTTCGAGAAGGTGGTTCATAGGCCCCTGTCTAAATGGATTGAGGACAATAAAATCATTCCGGATAACCAATTCGCTTTCAAAGCGGGGCATAATACTATTCATGCTGCGTCAAAACTCGTGTCGGATATCCAATGGAACAAATGCAAGAACCAATGCACGGGTGCCTGTCTGATTGATTTGGAAAAGGCTTTCGACACCCTATGGTTAGAAGGCCTTTATTACAAGCTCAGTCGGGCGGGCATAACAAAGCCACTGCTATATATGATTTTTGACATGTTAACCGGCAGAAAGTTCGTAGTGAAAATTGCCAACGTGACCTCCACCCAAACATTTGATATTATCAACAGACTGCAACAGGGTACGGTGAACTCGTCGATCCTTTTCAACGTTTACTTCAGTGATTTGATAGCTTCTTTTCACCATTCAATAGCGTATGCAGACGATTTAATCGCGTACAGATCAGGTCCAACGATCGACGTCATTGTTACTCTCTTGCAGCGTGACTTCAGCAGTATTGTGATGACTGGAAGTTGAAAATCAACTGCCAGAAATCAGAAGCTATATTGTTCAGAACGCCTTTGTCTGGGGCCTCTCGAGATACTAGAAAAAAATTGGCGCGGGTTTTCAATTCTTGGATCGGATGGGCGCCCACTGGCGAAACAAAGTGTAGTCAAATACCTTGGGATTTGGTTAGACCAGTATCAATATTTTGACAAACATATAGATGCTGCTCTGGCGAGGGCCCGGGGAGCTTTTGCTCTTACAAGATGGCTGTTTCATAGCAACCAACTTGATTCAAGAGTGAAGGTAATTCGCTACATGGCCTTAATCAAGCCCATGTTTGCCAATGGATCCCGTTTTTAGATCAATGTGGGCTGATTCTGGATGAACTTGCGGTTCCGCTAATCTTCCACGTGGCCCGTAACTCTGTGGAGCGGCTCCTCTACGAACGTGATGTTGAGCTCCGCGAGCCCGAACGCTTCAAGTTTAGTAATCGGTGTCGCACCAAGATCGGAGAGACGTCGCCCAACAGCATCAACGTTTTTGGTGGTTGGAGCAGACTGCGTCAGTAGTTAACTTTAATAGGTCAGCCTCTTTAAGGTTAAGCCTTATGACAGGGTAGATAAGAAATTTTAAAATAAGTAAGTTTTTAAAAAAATCACATTTCTTAGCCTAAGTTGTTTATTAATTTTAATTATTACAAATTAATCATAAGGCCGAAAAGTATAGTTTTAAATGGTTTGATTTGCTCCGCATAGGGCCAGTGAGGTATTCTATCTTAGTTATTATTTAAGCTAGTTTTAAGCATTTTTGTCTGAGTAAGTGTCTGTGGGTGTAGTGTATTATTTAAATATAAAAAACAAAAATGAATTAAAAAAAATATATATATATATATGTATATACGATTTTCAAAAGTATGTTTCATGCACCTTTCGAATACTGATCAAGCACTTTTAGCACGAATCGCGAAATGATAGCGTAGTGAAAATAATGTATTTTTTAGAATCTTCTTTTAAGACTACGTGATGAAACCCATTTCTAAAATCGAGGGTCGCATTATATTCCTTGTTTTTTTTCGTACCAGAAATATAGGACATATATACATATTCGGAATGAGACTCGCGTATGATACCATTTACGAGAAAGTTGTTTAATATTTCACGAAGCCTATTATTGTAGACGTGTGAGAATCTCTTAGATGGTGAACGATAAGGAATTTAAATTTGGAAATTAAAACTCATCTGAATGCATTGGCTTGACGATTTTCCCAATAGAATACTTAACACTTCTAAGTAAATTTTCTTTTATATTAAGATGTAGCTTATGATCGTCCTAAGCTATGAAAATCTTGAAATCGATGATTGACGTAAGCTTCATCTTTTTCATTGAATTGCCTGTTGGAAGTTTATGTATTTGTGCAATCGTGCAGTGATCTTGATTATCTAAGGTTGGGCCCTTTATCCATCGCAATTTTTTAAGACTAAACCTAGTTTTCTAAGATAAATTCTAGCTAAAATAACGGGATAAGTCAGCAAATTTTTTTTGCAAAAATTATATTCAATTTTACAAATGAATCTTCAAATTCCACAGTACTGTTTGTACTTCCCAAGATACCAGAAGATTGCCATTTACACCATAATATGTATGATTTCCCACTTTCTGTTTCTCATGAATTCTGTAAGGAATTGTTGTTGTATGAAGCTAATGAAGCTTCCAGAATCCAGCTAAGTCCGCAATGTCGTTCTTGTCTTCACAGTATTGAAAACAAACCCAAACTATATGTGCCTTTTGACATAATTTGTAACCACTACGAGTATATGTTCATTGGTATAATATACTGAAGAGAAGATTCATAGGTGCGACCGGATCACCTTTTGGGGCAATTGATAGAAATGATCACTAAACCACATCCCAGACTATCGAAAATGTTTGTACGTGTGTCTATTGTTCGTTTGTTTCCCTTTTATTGTTAAAGTTACCATAAGATGTTGGCGTAAATGTCTCATTTTAAAAATTTATCGACATTATCAGTTTATTTAAACTTAAATAGTAAAAAATCAAATAAGCAAATAAGCTAATTTCAAAAAAAAAAACGTAACACAAAATTATTGACACAAAATAAAAATTAGAAAAATTACAAAAAATAAAGTAAATAAGTGGCACATCAGCATTTAGCTGCTTCATCCTTGGTGTCAATAACACCATACCTTTGGCTATCGACAAGTGTGGCAATCCGGGCTTAAAAAAAGAGAATCTCTCCTGCTGATAGCTCGATTTTGAATGCATTTTTTAGCTTGCCGCAATAATGTTCAATGTGGTTGATTTCGGATATATGTATGTAAGTGGAAGCGTTTTGAGCTGTAAGCGAGCGTTAAAGCAGACATATTATAACAGTATGAGCTCTGTGCTCTGGGTCGTTGTCCAAGGTATAGTTTGACCTTAGACCCATTTTCTTACCGCTCTGCTGGAGATTTATTTTGAGGATGTCATATTGTTCATTTTATAGTCAATAAGCTCATTTGACCAACCTAGCTCGCACACATACACCCCAATGCCATGTTGCTTGGAGATAAGTTTGGAGATAAGTTTATATATCTTTTTTCTGTTTATAATGTTTTGTTTTTTCTAATACTACCCATCACCCTAGCCTACCCTAACCTACCCCAACCTAATCTAGCCTACCCTAGTATATGACAGAATATTATAAGAATACCGTGTACGACTTCCCGATCAAGAACAGTTTAGTCATTCCATCCGAAAGAAGCTTTTGACAAAATATTCGGCTCAGATATCAAAAACAGAATATTTACTTTGACAAATATAAAATGGATGGACTAGATGCTGTTTTGGGTCCATTAATTTGCTCTGCAATATTCACGACGAATGATGAAGTCATAATATCCCTGTTTACTACAGTTGGAACAGGGCGAGACATTTTCCATTTATGTACGTACATACATATATAACTTAATTGCGATTTTATACACATATATTGTATCATACTTTCGGTTCGATAATTAAAAAAAAAGAAATGACCGGAAAAAAAAAATGATCTTGGTTGCATAGTGACAGATATTAAAATTATTTTCAATAAAAATTCGCAACGAAGTTACTTAGTGGGGATAGTGTTATTATTTATGAAATATTAGTTGGTTTTCGAGGTCTCAGTGATTTCAACATGTACATTCCAAGTGAACCCAATAAATGTGGACTAAAGATGCATTTCTTGCGCATTCCAAGACACATTAAGTATTTAATTTCTACATATTTATACTGTGTTAGAAATACTGACTTTGAAAATAGAAAAAAACATGATACCAGAACAAGCGTTCGTTTCTTCGATTATGTCAACTAAATTCGAATACGTCAATTGAACTTATAAATACTATGAAAGGTTTATCTGTGTCGGGATTTTGAGAAAAAATAAGAAGGATGTTCCCAAAGCATTTTTACTTATAATACGAGTACATAACAAAGAGAGGTCCTATGGATCATCACTGTTCGGGATAAAAAAAGATACGACGGTTGTGAGTTATGCCCCAAAAAGTGTTTCATGCACCATGAAATTAGTCTTCAGTCAAGCAGTCGCAGAACGCTTTGCTGTCCGATATATTGGATATGAGTACACTGAATATTTACGCCATTCAGTACACAAATCAGCTGTCAGCACAATTTTAAGTTCTCGCCAAATCTTGATGTTGATGCTTCTTATAAAGAGTCTTGCGGTTGTTCTTAGTAGCTTGTTAAGGGGTAACACCACTCTAGAGGCCGAAAAAAAGGTGTAATTTTGCGGATTTTTCATGGGATTATGGGAAAAGGGATTGTATTGAAATTTACAGGGTTTATTCAACATACATATATTGAAGTATAATTATAATAATATATATTTTTTTATTATCGATTTCCTGTAAAATGGCGGCGCCACAGCGGATCTCGATACAAGGTTTTTTTGAAGACGCTCCTCGGGCGTACCCATTCCTCGGCAACCGTGAGAGCTGGAACAAAAAGCCAAAAGTTTTTTGAAACTACATACTAATAGCTATCGAAGAACGTAGGATTTTTCTTTTTTTTTCAATTTTTGTAGAAACTGCGCATATCTGAACAAAAAGTATGAATTTTCGACTAAAAAAAGAGCAGTAAATTGTTAATAAAACAAGTAATTTTCAAAATATCAAAAAACGGCTACGTATGTACTTCGGAGGAGAATATATACATATATGAAGCTACTGTAAAAATTTGAAGTCGATCCATGCAATAGTTTTGAAGCTACGAGTACGCCCGATTTGAAAAAAACAGTTTCGAGAAAAACGAGAAAAACATTGAACCCTGGTGGACTTCTCATAAACCACTATGCCCATAAGCAATAGAATTCGGCGCGCGCTCCGAGGGGTTGCGGCAAATTTAAGAATTAGACCCCTTCCACATTGAATTTCAATATAAAACCAATTGGATATGTTTCTTAAAGTCCTTAAGTATACTTTAAGCAAAAAAAAAAAAAATCGAATTTTTGAAAATCATAGAGTGGTGTTACCCCTTAAACTGTTAAGCTCAAATGTGGATTCGAAATGTTGGAACTGAGTCTTCAAGACTCTAAAATGATGACCAGTTGAACACCTTCTCCCAGGACTTTGTCCAGGTCCGTCGCATAAATTTCTTATTGTGGCAGCTGCAGACTCACTACGAGTAGTTATGTCGGCGAAGCGATTACACTACTCTATCCCTTCTGGGTTATGACCGATTCGTCTTAGTCGTCTTATTGATCGTGTCACGCTGACTGTTAAGAACCTGAGTCTGGATTCTGACTGATAGATATGGTTGGGAGTAGCGTGAGGCCAAGCCCGTTTGAGTGAAAACCGGTGTCAGGGCTCTAACTGTTGTATGCATAGGCCCTCGAGTGTGATTATAACGCTCGACCGGACTTTTCCGGGTTAAAACCCAAATCCGAGTACTAGTTTTACGGTATTTATTTAGAATAGTTATTGTAGGCCACACTACTCGCCCGTATAAGTGACGTGCTTATAAAAAAAAAAAAAAAAAAAAACTCTTTTTCTTCCGTGCAGGGCAATGCCGCCTTAAGATTTAATCAACACTTTTTGTGTATGTCGCGAAACCCCACAGTATAAGTAGTTTGCTTACCTTTGTAATTACGTCATGGTTGTTGCAGTTCACTTCCGCCACTTTTGTTGGCTTATATACCTATATAGTGCGTGCATGTAACTTGATGACTCAAATCCAAGATTGTTCCTCAGCCAATTGCATCGGCCTTTTATAGAACGTAGCTGAACATATTAAAAAATTGAGAAAAAATGTTCATACAAAATAATATCCCTGTCCTTACAACTTCTGTTTTCAAAGAATCGTTATCAATTCTATCAAAAATTAATTTTGCGTACAAATTCAGGTGTTAGTAGCTTTGTTTTTAATTTGAATTTACCCATGTTTGTGTAAATTTTATGTCACTCTTCACTAATTGCAACCTTTAATGGTTTTTATTTATAATTGTGCTTTTTTTTTAAATTTTGTGGCCAGATGAGTCCACAAATGCTCTATTGGGTTTAAATCTGGGCTTTGTAGAGGAGTTTCAATAACTTGGGGCCGGTAAAGTAGCCACATCCTAACGTTCTGGGCTTTGTGTTTAGGATCGCTATCTTGATAAAAATAAATGCTGCTTCAAAATATTTAAATAAACTATGTGATCCATTTGATCGGTAATGAATTCAAAATTTTCAACCCCATGATAGCTCATTGCTCCCCATAGCATGATGTTGCCTCCTCCATGCTTCACTATTGATTGAATGCTTTGAGCAAGCAAGGCTTAATTTTTTTCTTCTCCATGTTGCTTACAATCACTGCCAAGATTATTAAATTTACTTTCGTCAACGAAAATCGCTTTTTTTCCAATAGACAATTCGTTGATTGGCATATTTTTTAGCAAAATCGGGAATGGGGTTAAAATCTTTTCATATATTGTTGTTATTTTCATTTTACGTCCTGTACCCTTTTTGTATTCTATTTTACTTTCTAAATAATAAACCATTTTCTATGAACATTTTTTCTCACTTACGTATTGTAGAATTTTTGGGCACGAACAGGGTCTGGATGAAAAGTTATTCTGTGTGTTGGAAAATTTATTTCCTTATTTTCTTTTAAGGAAAATATGTAGCAAATAAATTTTCCCTTACAGCTGCTTCCTGTGAATTTAGTTCTCTCTTCGCAGCATTTCCCTTTATCTGAAAATTTCTTGTTTCTTACTGCAAATCAGCCGAAATCTCTTCAGCTCCTAGCCCAGATTTTTATCTTCAACATGAAATTTACCGCCTTGAAAAACGTGATCACTCACCACTCTATTGCTTTTTTTCTTCGTGCTTCTTCAGTACTGCGGAAATATAAAAAATCATATACATACTACTGAACATTTTGCCTACAGAACCGAGATTGTCTGACTCTTCGTTTCTATCGACCTTCCTCCCACGATTGTGGTCTCTGCCGAATTTACTACATCTATATTGCATGCGTTAAGTTAGCAGGCCTATTTCTCAACCCCTTATCTGCTCTTTAATCATCTCCAAATGACTTACTGAAATTTAATGCATCGCAGTTAATCGAACCTAATTGTACCAAAAAAATTGTTTTCTGTTACCATCCATATATATGGCTACAATAAACGGATCAACAGGTTTGATCAAGATACATCCGAAATTTTAAAGCCCTACTTAAAACTCACCCGCTTTTTGACAACAATATATTTTTTAGGACAATCTGAAGCTTTCCAGCGTTAGGCGGTGTGAGTGAAAAAAATTCGAGACTGAAGAAATTAAAACAAGTATGTAATTCGTTTCCTGGTATAGTAATTTATACTACTCCCTGTATCCTCATTAACTTGCGGAGAACTTTTGAACGATTGATAGGTCATTTTTTGTCAGTACAAACAAATTATTTCAATTCACATACCTACGCTTTTCTTGTCTGGTTTAATATCCCAGCACCACACTCGTGCTATACTATTCCTAGACGCTTCAAAGGAAATTTAATGTTCAATATAATGCACACTGCCGACGACTACTGCTACTCGTATCTCCCAAGTATTGAGAGGTATAGATTTAATATTATGTACATCTATTCAGACGTCATTCAAACAAGCAGATAGCATAGGCGATATAAACTGGCTTTGATAAAGGACTATATAAACGTGAATAGAAGAAAGCAAAAAAATAAAAATAATTCAAATTAACGTTTGACAAATTGGTTGTCGTCTGTTGCTTGGCATTGTCGAACATCTACAAATTAAAGCTGTAAAGACAAAATCAAACGATTACTATCGATTGATACAAAGCAGATGCACAGAAGAATCTAAGTTATATTCCAATGCGTATAAAACCTGGATATACAAGTATATCAGAAGGCAGAGTTCAAGGTTCGTCAACATCAAAGCATACTCACTGAATAAATGTCAATCTGGGAATTGCTCATTTACAGCAGTCTGATATAAGATCAAAAGGATTTCTTTTCGGTTCACTGTTTCTTACTTTTTTTTTGTTCTTTGGCCTGTGCGATACTTTTCTGTCTTATGTCTATCTCGATACAATTTTGCAAATACCTTTCGAGCGAGAATTATTCTTTAATGTCAAAATTATTAAATCAAGATGTCTATGTACAAGTGTAGATGTTGTCTCCGAAATAGCTAGTACCAGTAATATCTGGTTGTTGGATAAAGGTCTAGGTGGAATATACGCCCAATGATCAAAGATTGTTCCTTTAGGTTTTGTTTTTCGCAAAATTTGATTTCTGTTAATGAAGCTTGTTAGTGGGGTGATATAATTTAAGGCCATGGTGGCGGCAGAGATTTTTAAATTTGGTTACAAGAAAAAAAAGTTTAATTCGAAGCAGAAGTGGTAGGTATGTAGGTAGGAGTAATTTGTGCATAATAATATCTATGTCATTAAATAATCCTAAAATAAAATGTTCTTGAAAAATGTCAATAACCGATATGAAAATGAAGGATATTCAAATAAATTGCTGAATAATTTCAGATTTATAATCTTCTGTTCTAAAAAATCCTAAAAATATCGACGATACCTCGGGAAAATCTTTAATTATAGTTCGATTTCATACACTCTGCTATAAAAAAATATTATAGAAGAAGTGGTAGCCAACAGATTCCGCGATTAGTTAGAAAAATACGGGCTTTCAGAAAACAGTAGGTATAAATAAAGTATTCATAAATAGGTTTTCTGGAAATTTTACCAATTTTGGCCGATGACTGAAAACCAACTAGATGGTTTTAAGAAATCTTGCAACGCATAGAAAGCATATTTCTATCGCAAATAGAAAACAAAACTATGTGAGAACTCTGCTGAAATGGGATAAAAATCATAAAAGTAATAAAAGTAAAATTAGGATCTAAAGTATTGTGATTTTCATAAATCAAGATGACATGCTACCGATTCTCTAGCAGTGTCGATTTGCCTTCAAGAGAGTAATGGAATAGGCTAAACGAAAAAAGCAACCCGGAATACTCTGCAAACTATCGGACATCTCCGAGTTTCAAATTCAAAAATGTAAATTTATCTCGGCAGCAGAAGTCCATCATCATCACGAACAAGAGATCTATGAATTCTATGCGGACCAACGACAGAGAACACTGCGGGCTTAGTGCTATAATCACGGCATCGGAACAAATGTATCGCATTAATTAACCCAAGATGTGTCGACCAAGTCCCTGATGAGAACGCTCACTTCAACATCCTCCTTACTATCGTCCAATTGGAACTAGTCAAATCCTTCAAACTCTTGTGAATGAAGTTCATTAACATACAAAACTGGATCAAAAGTCTCTCACCACTTATCAAAAAGAATCATAGAATATCTGAAAGTTTGCATTGGAGCAAATCCAACAGTGCAAATATAAATAAATAATTATTCTGGAGAAACAAACAAAATGATATTCCAAATCTAAAGTTCAAGAGAATGTCAGATACTGAATTGTTCCTATGAAAAGACAACATTGCTCCATCACCGATTCGAATTCTCATCGAGTATCTTCACGTAAAAGTTAAGGCATTGGGAACTGTCTTTCAGGAAATATATTTTATAAAGTAAATGATATGGGAGTGAGGGAGCGAACAAATAAAGCAAAGAAATTGATCGTGTTTAACATGGCAAACACCAGTTTCGATCTCTGTCCCTGCTCAATCCAAGCTAACACACAGCCTCCTCGCGGCCTGGTATCTACTGTGTAGTGAACCAATGTGTGCAGCGAACCTGGCCCTCCAGGTTGGGAGTTGTGTTTAGGGTTGACATTCCTATCGCAGAAAACAAATCCTTTTACGAAGTAACAACAAGCCTCGGATACGGACGAATACAATGTTGACGACCCATATAAACGGAGTCCGCGAGTCTGCACCTGGAATGTGCGGTCCCTTAATAGACCAGATACAGACAACCAACTGGAAAAAGACCATGACTGCTACAAAGCAGGTATAACCGCACTCCAGGAAGTGCGATGGGATGGACCAGGTAAATAAGTATAAAAATCTGTGATATCTATTCCGATTATTGATACAGGGAAAATAAACAACGCCTATTCGGATGCTGATTTTTTATTCGAGGAAGACTCAGATAAAAAGTCTTTCTTACGGAAGAAAAAGATGATCGACTCAAGGGTGACTTCTATCATTTCCTGGACCGAATGTACGTAGGGGATTTTAACCCAAAACTGGGCAAAGAAAACATATTTGAGTTGATCATAAGAAAACATAGCCTATATAGAACCACATCCGAAAACGGACTCAGGCTAATTGAATTCCTAGCAGGGCGTAACCTCTTTGTAGCAAACACACAATTCCCACATCTCAACATCCATAAAGTAAGCGCGGTCATCAGATAAGTCGACCATCAACCAGATTGATCACGTTGCGCTCGATGCCAGACACTCCTCCAGTATCCTAGATGTACGAAACTTCCGAGGAGCCAACATCGACTCTGAGCACTACCTTGTTGTAGCCAAGGTACGAATGGGGATATTAAAGATGGTACAGAGTCGAGTAAGACAACAAGAGTTTGACGTCTAAAAGCTACGATCGTAGGAGACCGCTAGGATCTTCGCCGAGTCTCCGCCAACCTCTCGCAAAGTCCGATGACACCCTCACAATCCATAGAACAACAGTGGGAGCATTGCCAGAGCATCTTCAGAGACGCTGCTTCTTATGTGGTGGATTTCAAACCGCCGCAAGCTAGAAACCTCTGGTCTGATGAGCAATGCAAACAAGCTCATGTAGCAAAGCAAATCGCCTTCAAAGCCATGCTACATAGACGGGCGAAAGCCACTCGTGAGCTGTACGAGCAGGAAAGGAGAGAGGAAAACACGCTTTGAATTAAGAAAAGAGAGTAGAGAGCACGAAAAGCGTGAGGTCGAGGAAATGGAGAGATGCTACCACAGGAATGACGCTCGTAAGTTTTACAAAACAGTAAAACGAACATGCCAGGGCTAAAAAGCCAGAGCAGAAGCCTGTAGGGATGAAGATGGACAAGTAGTAGTAGAGTCACAATCGATGCTGAGATTATGGAAAAACCACTTCTGTAGACTGTATAACGGCCATGATAGATCTGCTACTGCTGTTAGGCAAAATTATCCATTCGCAAAGGGTGAAGATACAAGAGAATCGCGTCCACCTGACCTAGATGAAATTAAGCTTCTAATTTCGAAGCTCAAAATTAACAAAGGCGCGGGCGCAGACGGCCTGAGTGCTGAGCTGTTTCAAGCGGCTGGAGAAGAGTTAGTAGAGCGCATGCGCCAGCTCATCTCTAAAATATGGTCGGAGGAAAGCTAGCCCGACAAATGGAATCTCAACATCGTTTGCCCAGTCTACAAGAAAGGAGAACGCCTATAACTGCCTCATTTATAGGGGAATAAGCCTCCTTAAGCTGAAAGTTTTTGTGGATAATTTGATAGGTTCCTATCATTGTGGTATCAGACCAGGTAAATCAACATTAGACCAAATTATCACACTGCGGCAAATGTTGGAAAGTACCAAAGAATTCCAAATCGACACACACCATCTTTTTGTCGATTTTAAAGCTGCATTTGACAGTGTGCATAGGGACGAACTATACCGAGCCATGTCTAGTTTGAATATCCCTGCCAAACTCGTTCGATTGTGCAGGATGACAATGGAGAATTCCCGCTGCTCCATTAAGGTCGGTAGCAAATTAACCTAGATCTTCGATCTTAAAAAAGGATTTAGACAAGGTGACGCACTGTCATGTAACTGTTTCAACATCGTGCTTGAAAAGATCAAACGAGACACACTGGCCAACACAAGGGATAAGATCTATTTCACGTCTGTGCAATTACTTGCATTCGTGGAGCACAGCAATACGTCAATGGAGTGTTCGAAAGCATTGAAGCAGAAGTGGTCTCGGCCAAAACTTCACGATTGATGGCTGCAAATTTGAAGTGGTCAAGGACTTCGTCTATCTTTGCTCACTAGTGACCAGCGACAACAACACTAGCGCTGAGATCAAACGCAGAATTACTCTTCCAACCGCTGCTTCTATGGGCTCAAGAGGCAATTGAGAAGTAGAGCCCTCTCTCGAAAAACCAAGGTAGAACTATATAAATCACTGATCACCCCGGTCCTCCTTTACGGCGAAGAGACCTGGACCTTGACGAAAACGGATGAGGATGCCCTGGTTGCAACGGGGGGATGACACTATGGCGGCTATAGCGTCGAAAGGAGAATTTAACTTATACTCGTAGTAGGCATATGTAAACCATTGCTTTATTTGATCTCTAATTGACTGCAATTGACTGCAATTGACTGCAACATGGCATGGTGAGCTCGCAGATCTTTTTCACATTTCACACAAGTTCTCGCCCTGATACTGAATGATTTTCAATTAAAAGTGACTTTATTTTTCTACAAAGATCTCCCTTGATTTCAACACACTTGGTCCACGGTTCTCTAATATCATTATTCTTTACCGGAACTTCGAATCTGGAAGGTTGTGTCACCATAAAAAAAGGATTCGACCCACACTCTCAGGTCAGGGCTTATCAAAGGCGGTGTTAAAATACTCGACGACCTCCTTTAGGCCATCCTTAAGACACAAATTCAATCATAATGCAATAGTTTGTAGAATAGTTTGGATCTGCAAGAGATAAACATTTCACCGTGGACGTAACTTCGGCATGCAAGAGAGTTCAAACGTAGGTCGAAAGTTGTTAATTGTATTTTTGATTACATTGCTTGATAAAAGAAAAGCACAGTTATCAGCATTTTAAGAGAAAATCAACTTCCAACCGCGTAATGTTTTGCCCCTCATGCAAACTTTTCTTGGGACTCGAAGAGGGAGAAGAAATAAATGGGGCAAACCATTTTATCCCCACTTCATCCTCACCCCAGCTAGATGGCACGCAGTGTGGACGACGGGTGGACAAACTTGATGAAATCATTCAGCGGCAAGTAAATGAATCGTAAATTCACATCAATTACTTGGGTAAACTGGGTGAATCTGCATACCGTAATGGGGCGCGTATCTGCTGCTTATTTACTGCGACCCAGGGGAGGAGAACTGAAACTTTTTTCCTTTACTTTTTTGTATCTATCGATTGCTTTATTTGCTGTTTTCGCTTTTTATTTCAGTGTGCCGGCTTAGTGCCACCAAAATGTTTTGGGACGGGAATAATTTGTGTTTATTCTGGCAGACATCCTAATCGCAGATTTACTCAGGGAATTCCGAATCGACGGATGCCGAGGTTGATGGGGAAAAAATGGAATTTTAATTTTGAATGGGCACGATATCGGAATGTGGATTGAGATATTTAACGTTCGGTATTTGGGAATTTGCTTCAGATCAGCGCTTTTTTTTTTCTTCTTGTTCTTTCTCTGTGAATTAGAAAATTTGTTGTCGCTATGGCGAACTTGTTGACTGGGTGAAGAACGAGAGGATTATCCCTGTTAAATACATTTTTATACTGGCGTTATGTAAAGCTTTGACTTATCCTTGGGGTTGGGGACTTAAAATGGAGATACTAATGCTGACACTTGTCAGCAACTGGTGGTCGCATAAATGATTTTGTATTGCTTTGTAGATAAATAAATTGTCTTAACCGCGCGAGGTTCGGTTTCCTTTATTATACGAGTACAATACAATTGATTTGTTCAGCCACGAACATCATGAAGGTAACTAATAAATGCAATTCAAGTAGGTTGTCATTCAATCCATTAGAAATTTCGTCTTTACTGCTATTTGTTTCTGATACTATGGCAGACATTTTTTTTTTGTACTGTGTCCAATATTTGGCCTAGCTCTTGAATAGTTGACTTCGAGGTAAGATGAAGACTATGAGGAGTGGTATTGAGACCTGTTCATTTTTTTCTTTTTTTTCTTTTTATCGTTGTAACAGATAGTCTGGCTACGGGCACGAATTCTCTCACTCCAAATGTGTCTGAACTGGTGAACGTGCGTCCTAAATTCTCTCCATTTAAAAATTATTCTAGATTCGATCCATGAATTGGTTAGATTACTTGGAATTGTTGTAACAAATCCACTGATCGTCGACAGGGCCATTGCAAAAATCCATTCCTACAGTGCCGTTGAACCAGCTGTTATAGGTGAAAAAAATAAAAAAAGACTTTTCCACGTTCCTTTGATTCAATTTGCATGGGACCTAGTATCCCTCCTTTCGGATTATTCCTATGGCTTGAGACTGTTTTCAAAATCAACTCGTTTTCAAAATGACACGGCTTTCATCGAATAATTTCTACAATCCTTCATCTTCGAACTATTTTGGCTGTATACCAGGCTTATGCATAATTTTTTTCCGGTTGAACTAAGACATGGCGCCAGCGTAAAGTACGCGGCGTATTAATTTGACAATTTTCTTCGTCAGAGATTTAACTACAAACACACACTAGCGTCTTTGTCTTATCGTACAGTGATCATGTCGAGTTTTGTGCCTGAAAGACCACATTTGCGGCACGCATTCCTTTTTTTATTTAATCAAGTGAAAAAAGTTGTGGAAAGTCATCGTTTGTTGGTAGGAATATATGGTGAACAGTCCATCAATTAGAACATGTGAGACATGAACTTTGAACGCTCTGGTAGACCACAAAAATGTATAGACGAGCAATTGCAGGAATTATTGGATGATGACCCTACTCAAACTCAACGACAATTAGCAGAAGCATTACATGTGTCACATGAAACAATCAGCAACTTACGGGCAATGGGTAAGATTAATAAACTCGGCAAATGGCTCGCAATGAATTTCAAATGGAAAATCGCACAGTCACTTATGAAATGCTCCTTCAACGACACGAAAGGAAATCATTTTTGCATCGAATTGTGACGGAATCCTTATGCACCCACCGTTCTCCCCAGACTTGGCACCATCTGACTATCACTTCTTCGCATCAATGTGGCACGCGCTCGCAGAGCAGCACTTCTGCGATTTCGATGAAGTGTAAAAATGGCTCGACGAATGGTTTGCCGGGGAAGACAAGCAGTTTTTATGGTATTCATAAATTACCTGAAAGGAGGACTAAATGTTCAGAAACCGATGGCCAATATTTTGAATAGAACAAAAAATAAGCTCATTAGAAAATTAGGTGGTTTTTTTACCAAAAAAAAACGGAAAAAGCTTATGCGTACACCCGGTACATATGTATATTATTCCTTTTCTTACAAGCAAATCACTTCTGACACATTTGTTCACCTAGAGCTTGGCCACCAGAGGAGACTAGTTTTGTCAAGAGTGGCGCAGTCAATAAAATTGTATGCGGCACCAATATGGGCAAAGGCAGTAAAAATGAAGAGTTAGTTTCGTCAACTAACTATGCGCGCAGAGAGTGTGCTCCGCTTTCCGGATGGTATCAGATGATGCTATATGGGTTATCGCGGGAATGCTACCGGCGGATATCTTGGCTATCGAGCTACAAAGGACCAACGACGCTAAAATCCGGGAACCCCTTGCTTCAGACAAAGATGTTAAAGATATTAAGCTGGAGGAAAGGTAATGAAGCATGAGAACATGGCAGGAGAGATGGAATCAGTCAACAAAGGGAAGATGCACCCTACCATGGAAGGTCGACTTATACTGGCTACACAAAAATGAATGAACCGGTACCAGGGAAAAGTGGATTTTTATCTCACCCAATTCATAACCGGAACTGGCTGGTTTCGAGCTTATCTAAATAGGTTTGGGCTTAATGAATCTCCTTTTTGTCCAAACTGTGGAGAGACTAGGGAAGACGTAGAGCATGCATTTTTTCAGTGCAAAAAACCGCATCGATAATCATGAAGGAATTTCGACGGCTTCAGGGAGAGCAACCAAACCCAAACGACAGCTCTCTCGGAACAAGTAATGTCAAACACGGGAAGAAGAGCATGAAGTGCCAACCCCGCGAAGTATTACCTAACGGCAGTTTCACGGGGAGAGTGGTTGACGTGTGTAGGGTGTGGTTCAGTACGTAGACGTATGCCTGGCATTGAGTAGGTACTCGGGTTTGCGAGTCGTACAAACACAAAATAGAGCTTAGGCACCATCTATCCGGAACAAGGTTCAACATTCCTATATTCGATAATGCCGTATTATGCACGTTGTAACCACATGGAATTTACTAGAACTGACTCCTAACTGTTGTAATGGAAAAATTTGGTTGGGTAAGGTATATGAAAAGAGTAGTACCTACGGTATTTCTGGTAACACACTACGAATTTATTTGAACTCTCAACGGTTTCCTGGTTTTTAAACAAAATTTTTCACCGCCCGTTTAATTTGACTTTATGAGTACACTGTACTCAGTGCCTTTCAGGGAATCGGATAAAAAATAAGCAAAACATGGAACTGCTTGGTCCGAACATCCTACAGGGTTCGATAGAAATGAAAATGAATAACTGAAATCTCAGCTAACTTTATAGATCAAAAGAAGGACTATGACTCAGTGAGTAGTGTAGCAGCCCCTGACACCAGACTCCAACCACCGAAGTCAAGCGAAGTCAAGTCAAATTTTACGCGACCAGGAAATGCTTCCTTCACAATATCCATTGTGGCTCCTGTTGTGAATGCGATTGCACCACATGTTCACCAAACCTCGCTCATCCAATTTCAGCAGTAAGAAGTCGTTTATCATGGCCCTGTAGCGTTTGCCAGTAATAGTGACCGTATATATGTACGAGTACAGTGCCGATGGCGTCCTCAAAAAAAACACGGCCTAATCACTCCTCCCGCATTAACGCCGCACCACAGAGTGGCTTTAAGTGGATGTAGTGGCTCTTCGTGCATTACACGCGGATTTTCAGTGCTTCAGAAAGGAAGATTTTGCACTGTTGCACTGTTTGCACTTTGTACGGGAATATGGGTAAGCCTTTCATTAAAATTCGCTGTAGAGTCCAGGTGGTGATGCCCAATTGCGTGGCCCGTTTTATGGTTAGTGTTTCTTCGTTCTCAGCGAAATCGGCAGCCACAGCCGTGTAATTCTCGGCCGAATGACCAGTCTGCGTGGCGAACACGCCCTGCATGGTCTCCTGTGGTTCCAGCCTGTTCGAGTCAACTTATCGAGTAGCCAAGCGCCGGAATGTTTGCCCAGTTGGAGGACGATTAGGAAATCGACCTCGAAATTCACGCTGCGCTAGTTACACCGACCGATTATTGGTCAAAAAAATTAACATAATTATTCCACGCCCTTTCAGAGTATAGCACTCCATTGCTTCTCCGTTTGTATACTATAGCTGTCTAGTTCATAAAAGTCAAACATGGTTGAGGTACGACGCCATTTGCAAAAATTATAACATCCTCCGATAGGGTGTTTAATTTACCACCACAGTAAGAAGCTTTTCAAATTCGCGTCACTCACAAGAACTTGGCCTTCCATATACTTCTAGTTGATGCATTTTGCATGGGGACTTAAAATTCCACTGACACAGGAATTCGACGTAAATAATCATGGGTGAATGCCGCAAAAATTGAACATCTAACTGAAAGATCGAGAAAATTTAAAACTTAAACACCCCTATATTTCTATAGCACCTACAGCACCTTGTAAAACCCTATTTATACTTAAGTTCTAGCAACAAGATCCCTAATATCGATGAAAACCCTATGAAAGATGAAACTCGTCCAGCTTGCCGAAACGAAACCACGATTTGAATTTGCCACAGAAAAGAAAACAAAAACAAAGCGATGAACATCTCGCCTGGAGCTGTTCTTCAAACTCTGTAATCCCCATGAATTCCAGTGGATATCTTAACAAACACAAACAAGACTGCGTTCCGGAAATATGCTGCGGTGGTGCGGTGCAAATCATCAAAATACAAAAGTTTACCCAACAACTCTGTCCGTGCTCGCATCCGTTGCAGCCGACCGAGCGCACAACCGACACGACATACGAGCGGACGTGCCTTGCCTCCAGCACACAAGTCATTCGATACAAAGCAACTAAGGAAACACTTCACACCGTGCAAGTAAATTTACTAAATTAAGCCCGAGTTCATGAGGTTGACAGGAATTAAATTTGTATATACGAAAGAAAACTGCTTCGATAGACGTACCATACACTTGGAGTCTCGGACCAAGTTCTATGTAACTGTCCTTACGTCCCACGTAACCCGAACGAGACGTATGAATGTAACAAAACTATTGCTACGGCTGTGGCATTAAGTCATCTCTTGGTGAATAGGATGCATGGTACATCTCTGCAACGTATTCCCTTTCAGGCAGCATTTGTGTGCTGATGCACATGAAGTATTCGTATTCTCATGGTGAAGTCGTTTTTCCCGTGGCGCTTTTCTTAACTTAACCAAGGACAGAAAATATTTCATGTTTACAGAGTCCTTGCAGGTATTTTGATCAAAAATCCTCGCTCTGTCCTTCGTCCTTGTGTCCTGGTATCTGCCGAATTTAAAAAGAAAATATATCAAAATATCGTTTCATTGCGATAGGGAATTGTTGGTGATCGTCGGAGGTGGGGTGGAATTGGATTATGGTCAGATTAAAACTTTAGATTTAGCTAAATTTGTCTTGGCTCAGAGTGGGGAGACTGAGAGACAGCAGGAGTGGGTGATTCGTTGACGAAGGGACAAAGTAAATTGAAAGATGTTTTACTGTGTAAGTTGCTTTACAGATGTACTTCGGTAATGATGTAGGTGACGGTTCGTCCGGCCGAAATTTGCCCGCAGCTGTTACAATAACTGTTTTCAAATATCGTACAAGCTTGTAAAAAGTATTTGTTACTCGTATTAAGATGGAAAGATGGGCGAAGAGAAAAGAATTATTAAGGTAAGAAAAATTGTTAAATCATACAACGTGCGCCATCTCATATGGGTCGATGTAAATTTCGAATAACTTCAACAATTCTCAACCGATTTTGGTAATTCAAAAACTATTATTCAATTTAGACTCTTGCGATTTATTTTATTTTAATCAATATCAATTAAATGACCGCCTTTAATGCCGACGCAAAAATGGGCTCGTTTTCGCTTATTCTCCATGACATTTTCGAGCATTTCGGTCGAAATTTCTGCGATTTCCGCAGAAATGTTTCTTTTGAGGTGTTCTATTGTCTTCGGGTCGTTAGCATACACCTTGCTTTTTAAGTATTTCCAAAGAAAAAAGTTTGAAGGAGTCACATCCGGCGATCCCGGAGGCCAGTCAAAATCGTCCTTTTTTCACACCAATCTTCCAGGGAACTTCTTACGCAAAAGGTTCATTGTTTTGTCCGCAGTATGGCATGTTGCGCCGTCTTGTTGAAACCGAAAGTGAAATAAGCCTTTTTTACACATTTATGAGACCACAAAATGGGCCAACATCGACCGATATCGATCGCCATCCACTGCATCGCCAACTTTGAAGAAATACGGTCCAATGACGGTTTTAGCGCATACACCGGCCCAAACAGAAACTTTTTGATCATAGAGCGGCTCTTCGTGAATAATGTGAGGATTTTCGGGGCCCCAGAAGCGACAATTTTGTTTATTAACTGAGCCAGAGAGCGTAAAATGTGCCTCATCGGTCATCAAAATTTGCTGCATTAATCGAGAAGATTCTCGAGTTTTTATAGAAGGCCAGCATGTCAAACCTTATCAAAAGCATTTGCCACATCAAGAAAAACTGCTGCGCAAAGCCTCTTTTCATCTAGGTCTGTTGATATTTTGTTTATCACTCGGTGCACTTGCTGAATGGTTGAGTGTTGTCTTCTGTATCCTTACTGATGGTCAGGTATAATCTCTGAGTTAATGGTTCTAGGCGGTTATGTAATAGCTTCTCAAAAACTTTGAAAAGAATTGGGAGTAGCCTAATCGGTCTGTACAAGGATGCTTTTGTTGCGTCTTTTCTTGGCTTGGATATAGCAATTATTTCCGCCACTTTCCACACTTTTGGGAAGAACTTAAGTCTTATTAAAGCATTGAACAGGTACGTATACGAGTGCTGCATTAGGTAGTTCCTTGAGTAACTTTCCTGTAAGGAGGTCATAACCCGGGGTTTTCTTATGGTCCGTGTCGTATGCTTTATTTGGTTTGGATTCACTTTTTTAATTTGAATAGTTTTAGTCCTATGTATATGGGAGGAAACGTGGTAGTTGAACATTATCTGCGTCATTGGAGAATGTTTCCTTAAAGTAGTTTGCTAACGCAGTAGCTTTGTCGCTATTTTAACGAGCCCAGGTACCATCTAGTTTGTTTTAGGAGTTGGTGATGTTTAGTCTGAGTTTTGAACGATTTAGTAATTTTCCACAGTGAATAATTTGTTTCTGAGGTTGGAGTCAAGTGTTGGAAGTACTTAGAACTTATTGTTCTGAAAGGTGTTCATGGTTTCCCTAAGATCTTTAACTGCTTTATTTAGCTTAGCTTCGTCTAGAGGTGGCCTGGATTCCTGCCATTTTTCCGTAGTTTTCTTTTTTCCTTTATCTGTTTTCTTAACTTTGGTGGTGTTAGGATGATTTTGGATTTAAGCGTCATTATTGGTGTTGATTTGAATATTCCTTCAGTTATTGTGTCGTTAAAATAAATGATAGATCTTTCGACGTCCTGGATTTGATTTGAGAGGAATGTTAGTCGAAAGGTTTGAACTGATGAATTGGCGAAAAGCATTCCAGTCCGTCTTGCTATTATATAGTTTAGAAGCTTTTGGTATATTGATTGGGTGACTTGTGTATTCGAGCATTATTGCAAACTGGTCAGAAGAAAGATCAAGGCTCAAGTAAGGTCAGTTGGCCAGTACGTTGGTTCTCCAGTGCTTATGTACATATTTGCAGTTGTTGATCTTAATTGCGTCCAGTAAATTATTTTCCTTTTTGTTCGTTAATCTTGAACCGCAGTCGGTATGTTTCGCGTTAAAGTCTCCTGCTGCTATGAATCCGTATCCTAGTGTTTTTATGTAATGGTCATATTGTTGAGTTGTGGAGAACAGTAGAAAACAGGCAGAGATTGTCAAATTTCCATATTTGTTTTCTAGATTGATGTCGATTGTATGTGGTCAGTGTAATAACTTTTTAGTTCGAGGCATTTAATAAGTTTCCTGATTAATATTGCACTACCCCCGTTTGCTGTTCCGTCAGGGCGATTAGTGTTAAAGATATTGTAGCCTGGAAATCGCAACAAAACTGTCTAATTCGTTATCTTTTAAAAATTGAGATATGAAACGTGCTAACGCCATTCTCGATCCAGTCCAGACTGGAGCTACATACATACCACTATCCTGGAGGGAAGTAAATTTTACATTTATATCAAAAGCAAGTATGTCCATTCGTTCTACATGGCCCAGCCATCTTAGATGTTGGATCCGTAGACGCCTAACTAGGCCGATGTCGCTGTACAACCCGTACAGTTCTTGGTTAAATCTTCTCCTCCACTTTTGCTGGTTTGCTGCTTGTCACTATAGAGCCAAGGTAGACGAAGTCCTTGACTACTTCAAAAATGGGTGATGTTCTTACCCAGACGTCGGTGTTACGCGCCTTTCTTTGATAACAGCATATAATATTTGTTCTTGTCCCCATTTACCCTTAGGCAAACGCTTCATTGACGTCTCGCCTTGTCCATCCAATATCGTCAATGTCATCTGCGTAGAAAAGCAATTGTGTAGACGAAATAGATTGTACCTCTTGTATTAGCCACAGAGTCCCGCACGATTTTTCAAGTATGATGTTCAAGAAACCACATGACAATGCATCACTCTATCTATTGTATCTACATCGAAGGGCTCGGTTAGTTCATATGCGACCTTAATGGAGCAGCGAGAATTCTCCGTAGTCATCCTGCACAGTCTGACGAGTTTGGCAGGGACGTTAAAACAGGACATGGCTCTGTATAGCTCGTCTCTATAAACACTGTCATATGCGGCTTTAAAGTCGATAAAGAGGTGCTGCATGTCGAAATTCATGAGTCTTCTCCAAGATCTGTAAATATTTGGTTTATCGTGGATTTTCCTGGCCTGAAACCTGACTAGTAAGGACCTACCAGATTGTCCACGAACGTTTTCAGGCACTTACACATTACGGCAGAGAGGATCTTCTACGCAATGTTCTGGAGACTTATCCCTCTGTAATTGGAGCAATCATAGGGATCTCATTTCTTATGGACCGAGCAAACGATGCTGAGGCATAACCACATATCAACCTTTCCTAAATCTGTTTGTGGTATCACTCTAGAATATCTTTTTTAAATGAAGACATTGACCTTGTTGCCCACCAGTGTTTTTATACAGTATGATTTGTTTTACCCAGTTAATTAGAACTCTACATTTAATTCCAATTCGATATAACTATATGATCTCCGAACGACAGATTTTTATCCACGTGATACGTGTATGGGATTCGCTTTCCCGAGTCATTAGGCTTATAAGTAGCACAGCCCTTCTTCTTCTTCTTCTTTTCCTTTTTTCTCCGGCGTTGTTATGGTCAGAAGTGTAGGACCATAACCTTTCCACTTAACTGCATTCCTACTGGTCCGCTTGTGGGGTCCGCGTAAGTAGCACAGCCCTGTTCAAAGTTAAGCTAAAGTAACATCTGAAAGCACCCCGAAGATGAGTGCATATTCATATATTTTCCTTTTTCCTTTTTCTCCTTTTTTTATTCTCTAACTCCTGAATTAATATGGCTCTGCTTTCTATAAATATTTGTTATAATAATACATGAATAACTTATAGCGTAATTCTTTTGTTTTTTTTTCTTTCTTATGATAATTAAAATAAAATAATCAAGGTTGTATTAAGGAATCTTTATAGTTCTTTACAAATTTATAATAGCAAACACACTTCACTTAAATATACAATCGAACATTTGTTGAAGCTTGCACTTTTTAATAAGATATTCTATCTTACTGTGTAAGTTATGAAATAAATGATTTGATTTGACTTGAGTTGAAGTTATCATTCAATTAACGTGCAAGCAACATGCAATGGAGCTGAACACTTTACGAAAGTATAATAATCCGTCGTGTAAGGGTTATGCAATTACTACTTTTCTAATGACGCCATTTCGAAGGATTTTGAATACGGTAGAAGAAAATTATATTGTAACAGTGTATTGACCGAAGAAAGAGTGATTATTGAACATGTTTTCGGTCAGTTTAAATGGAGGTTTCTCTGCCCTCAATACAACCTAAGATTTTTCATGCTAAATGCCCCAAAAATAATTTTAATTTCTTAGAGGAAGACGAAAGTATGGATAATTGTGAAGAAAAACAAACAACACCAAGCGAAGACGCCACTTCCCACGGCTTTCGAAGAGCTTCCCTCCTGATCAATCAAACGCTTCAGTTTTCAGTTTTCAACAACCTTGCAATTCCATTTCAATGTGAGTTCACATTTATAAGGAGGCGTTGCAGGATGGACATGTGACCCAGTGGTTTACATGGCTGGTCTGTTTCCGAGCGGAGGAGTCTGATTGCACTACGTATAGCAATATTTTTAATAAAAAGGTGCAATGGAGTTATTCCGATCAGTGCCTCTTGGGATGCGTTGGGCAAGTTGGCATGGCGACTGTAATGCCGGGACATGCTAGTTTCCGAAGGCGTTGAAGATTAACTATTGTAGTTTTCTGTTAAACTTTTATCTACCATACGGCGGACGCATAAATGATGATAGGTCTTACTATCGCTTCATATAACCAGTGGACTACCTTAGGTTTCAATACCTAGGCTTTACCGTCGATGCGTCGACAGGCCCACGGGTTCAAGGTAGACTTAGATACTTGACTTCTTCTGAACATCCTATGTTTGTACGGTTTAGGGAGACGGAGCCAGGTTGTACCTTCCTCCAATTTGTAAACGGGACTAAGGTTGTCTTATTTGGGTTTATCGATAAGCCCTTTCTGCTACATCGGTCAGAGATAAATTGAAGCGCAAGTTGCATGCGTTCACAAGAAGAAATTTCGCTTTTACCTGTGACCGAGGTTGGTTAACTTGTAGAGTAAGTCGTCGATGATAATCGACCAGGGAAGTGGTAAAAGGGCTTGTGGACACCCTTTAGCTGCCGATACTGTCACAGAGACCTCTCACGATGTAGCTGATATAATTCAATTCTCAAGCATGGCGCTAACCTAATGGTTAATTGGGTGGTCTACAGCTCTCCGGGAGAATGTTGTGTAATATGTGTGCTATTTGACAAACATTGAACTATTACCCTATTTGTTTATAATTCAATTATGTCCATACATACTCGTATATAATTTCTCGTCAATATTCATTATCTTGCACATATGCTTCTATTACATATAATAATACAGTCCAGTATTGCTTCTTGTCAAATTTAAATAGATGGCTCGGTCTACACTGTTGGAGACCAGCGAGCGGTTAACACCTATTGTTTTTCGTGCAAAATAAAAATTATAAATTGTTGTTTCAGTTTTTCAATTTGATAAATTTACAAGTAAACAAACACGTTTCGGTTCCTGACCCTTGGCAGGGGCAGATTTTGCGTCTGCTACAGCTTCATCTCTAGTTTTTCTCTGCTTGGCGGCCTTAAAGCGTCTATTTTCAGACGATTTAAATTTGACTAAACCAAAAGGAGGTAAAGACTTATTCTCCACAACGGTGGTTTCGTTTCCTTCCGTGTCTTGGATTTCATCTGAGAGCATACTCACATAATCTTCACAGAGCGGGGGCCGGAGTCGGGGAGTGAAGACACATCTTCTGCTTTCCGTCCGGCGGCAATGTCTGCAAAGGATATCGGCATTGCCCTTTTTTGTTGTGCCCTTGAGGGCACACATGCCCTGGCGTGCGATGACATTTGAGAGGCATCACTCCCTTTAATCATTTTTAATTGACAAATTTTATTCCCACTGGTACACGGGAAAGAACGGTCACCTACAGTGGAGCCCGGGACGCTGCAGGAAAGTTGGAGTGAAATCGGAGGTAACCCGGTATCCGAAGTTCGCATACTAATAGCTAATCACTCTCTTAGCCATGCATCCATCGGCGTATGCTGTTCCACCTTGGAGTTAGGGGAGTGTGAGAATGATGGGTACGGGAGAAAAGGAACGGTAAGTTAGGGTCAGTAATTGCTTCTTGGCTTCGGGTTCTATACCTCTAGAGACAGGTATCGAGAGTCCTTACCTGTACTAAGCCTCCGTACCGTGACAAGTAAAGCGAGCTTAGTAAAGCCATATTAATTAGATTATTCAGGTTGACAGTGGATAAATCTCGAAACCTCATCAATATCGGTAACTAGCTAAGGAGAGCTCTTGATGTCAAAATAGATTAAGATAATTACAATTCAATCTATGACAATTCTACCACCTGATATAGGCAACAATGCGCCAAGGAGAAAAATTTAAGTGAAAGGGAATGACAGATAAAACTCAAACTTACATAGGCTGTCTCGACGGTGCAATCACAAGCTGCAATGACATCGGCGTGGAAGTCCCTCCCTCGGAAAACCATGATCAGATAAAAAAACTGTTAACTGAAAAATATTCGTGTAATCTTTGCCAGGTACAAATTGTGCAGGTTAAACAGCTGAGTAATTAGAAGACACCGTTTTAGTGTGAGGGAATTTTTTTTTTTGACAATTTGAAGCCAGCTAGTGAGCTTAAAGAATATGCTCGTTAGAGAGACTCATAGATTGAAGCCTAAAATCACCCCGGACTGTTGCGTCATTTAAGAGGACTAGAATAAGTTTATAATCCGCGGAAGTTACATTTTTCTATGACAACTCATCTGTATTTGAAAAAATACTTTTTCTTGACTTTTTTCTAAGTAATTTAAATCCTAGTCTTCCTCCATTTAAGTAACTTAGGCACTGAAGTGGATGTTGCTCGGATTACTTTCTTAAGAATTATTATAATATCGAGAGATGTTTATACAAGCTTTAAAACTTTTTTTATGGCCCCCGGTTCTTCGTTAAAGGGCTTCAGAGCCTCTTTGAAAGAAATATATTTCGCGGCAAATTTTATTCTAAATTTATATTTTCTCGTAAAATATTCCAGCAATAGATTGTTCAGATAATCATTAAATCACAAAATAATAAAATTAGAATTCATTACACCTAAATCCAATCTGGTTACGTTTACTTCTAAATGTGTGCAAAATGAACACTGCACCACTGCACGGTGATCTCAAGTCCTCAAAGAGGGATAAACCCCAAATGGAAGAACGTCGTTGACTGTATCATGGCTAAAGGGAAACTTGAAATAAATCCATGACCACATACGTGTCCTGGAATGGTATTAACAAATATTTGGCGAATTTGTCAGGATTTCGCACATTTACAACACGTCAAAGTGCTCGGAAGTACAATGTTTATGCTTCTTCATCTGCTTCTACATATCACCGAGTCATATGTAGTGTGCCAGTTTCCCCCGTCGCCAATTCACCATTCCACTCACCAACCTACCATGAACAAGAAGAACGACCATGACTAAACGATAGCATTTACATCAGGAGTGAATGGAGTCACTGGGTGGTGAATGACGACTGGCGGTGCTTCTCGGTTAGAGCATCGAGGAGGAAACGGAACGTCAGTGGCAGTCGTTTGATGTGGTTGGGTTCTATGCTTAAGTCTTTATGGGTTTTACGGTTTTCGCAAGTAGTATCAAGCATTCTATGATTTAGGGATTTATCCTCGAGCATCAGCCGGGCCTAGTCTAGTCCCGTTGTGGTACTACCTACCACCACCTACTCGTTGTGAAATATTTTTGACTGTGACTGTGGGATAAATCCCAGAATGCAAACATTTCTATTTCCGACCAAAGACATTGAGGACATTTTTGATATGGTTTGGGAAAGATTAATTACCATGTGTTCTATGATAGATATTTTGACTTTTTGATTTGGACCAGTAGGCTATGCGGCCTTATTAAATTTTAATCAACCCTAAGTAGCGAATCATATTTAAGGTCTTTCCTAAAGTTGCATATGGAAATAGCTTGTTTTGTATATGCTATGATGTTTCTACTGAGGATTCCTTAAATGCAAACAATTATTTGTGGTCTAGAGATGCCGGGCAGATAGTCATTTATTGTAAAGACATTTGGAATTTCGAAATGACTGGCAATGACGTATACTTAGCTCCATACGAGATTTTTGGTCCGATGAGAGTTGTTGGGATGGTTCAAGACCAGGACAAAATTGCAGTCAGACGTGCGCTTGTCTGCCAATGGATGGTCGTTTGGAGTTGGATAACTTGAGGTCAATGGGGTGTGTGAGGTTGTGTTTTAAATTAAGTATGTCAATAAAATAAATTGGTTTTGCTGTTTTCCTCCTTGGAAAGTTTTCATTGTGAACATTTTCATAATAGGGCTGTGGACTTATATGTGATCCTCGAACATATGTATGGACATATATTACAAATGTGGAAGATTTGAAAATGGCCTGCAGTAGAAGGTTGATATGATTGTGAAATGCTGAGGTGAGAGATATTAATGAATAGGCCAAGGAAAAGCAATTAGTTGATGTACTCGTAATATGTACATGAGAGATTTGGTCGCAATTTAATTCGAACCAAACTTACCCAATTGTGCACTATTCTCCCAATAATTGCATGAATTAAGGTTTTCGGCATGACATACCACAATAATTTAATAATTTTGGTTTATTTAGTTTCAAAAGTCATTAACAAAAATAACTTCAACTGAAACAATTAAAAACCAAGCTCGCCAATGAGTCCGTCGCCACATATTCAACCCCATATTTTTGTTCAACTTCATTGTATGATGGATATTTATAGTTTATTAACCTTGCCCCAGAAAATCATTAAAACTTTGGGTTTTATAGTTTTATAGAATTCTGATTTTCCATCGAATCACACAGGTCTGCAATATCTCTCTGATCTAAGTAACGTTTTTTAATAGTTTCTAATGTGCTGATTACGAGAAAAATAATAAAGAATTTTCATCAAGTCAGTATTCTTTGATTTTGAATATTTAAGATTTTTGCTTTAAATGTCTGAGCGCCTACATTTTTAAATCTATAAAACGTCACTAAAATACTTTAGCTTAATTTTTATTGCATTTAATTAGTTTAAGAGGACATAGAAATTAATAAAATCAGTAATTTGTTAATTACTACTGTTCATTCAATATACGAATGACGTGTGGTTCTGACGAACTGAATTTTATTTTCAGATAATACTGCTTAAATAATACAATTTTGCTTATTCTACAATAAATATGATATTACAAATTTGCTTATTCTAAGTAAGATATATGAGCCGAAAGAGGTGAACAGGTGAACGAAAGAGGAAAACAAAGTATAAAATTTTGCTGATTAATTATTTTGACACCGTCAAAAAGACGGCGTCAAGTGTCTGTAATTGTTGTGGTTGATCCAACATGCTGGGGCCCCCTATACGGTAAAATGTTCGTCACAGAATATTGATGAGGCAACTGGTTCACTTCGTCGTCTACGTGGTGCTGGGTTGGGGTTGGTCACGATGTTAATATTGGCAGACCTCATTTTTCGAAGTTCTTTCAGTACAGCGATACATATTGCTATGATGACGAAAAGTGTTATTGCACCGCTTATTGAATACTGCTGGATCTTGTGGCTTCGGATTTGGTTCAATAGTACTTCTTGGCTTTTTTGGAGAGCAATATCGTGTTGTAATTTTGAGATCTGCTGTAAGACCTTTGTTCCTACAACAGCCGGTTCTTCGTGGTGATAATGTTGATCAGTTGGAAAATCGGAAATGTTCGGCAGCGGTAAATAGGATGAAGTAATTCTCGTTGTTACTGACTGCCTGCCAAACATGATCATGCTTGATTGGAGAATTCAACAGTTAGGTTGCAACTGCACTATTCCCGTTGACATCAATTGGGCTGTCGAAGATACCTTGCGACATGCTATGTCTACATTGACCGCACTTGGTGTGCTATATGTCCATGTATTCGTGTGGTGCATTTGTACCCAATATAATTGAGGACTGACGCTTTGGATGACGCACGAAGGTGGAATCTCTTCGTATGATGATGGTACAATAAACGCGAATGTGTAACCTCGCCAAGCTGGTAATGAAAACAGTTTGTAGATTTTGAACTCTTTGTTATACAAGAGTGGCAGTGTTATTTCGATGACGACATTTTTTCCATCACTCTTGCCCTTGGCTATAACGTCTTGTACAGTTGAATTATGGACTCGTGATTTCCTTCCCCTGGGATCATCATGCTTCTTGGTATGTTGTCGTGGACTCGAGAGAGTTCCATTTTCAGTTGATTAACTGTCAAAATTAACGGGTGAATATGTCCATTATGTGTTGCCAGTATGATGTCTAGTAATGTATTTTACGTATTGTAGAAGTTCATCATAGTTAACATCGCAGAGAGGGCGATGAAAGGCATGTTCATTATCCTCTTGCTTTTCTAACTTGGAAATCACTTTATATATTGTCTTTAACTGGTTTAACTTCCGAAGCAAGGAAATATTGTTGAACAAAAAATACCAAACTTGACACCATCATCGCTCCACACACATTACCAGAATCAATGAAAGTGATGAGTTTCAAATAAAATATCAATAAAACGGTCAGATGCTCGCTCAGCTCAATAATTTTTAAGTCGCGCATCGCCTTGCATCCCTGGTCATAAAATATAGTCACTTCAACAGATGAAGTGAACGTTGCCTGTCAATTATACTAAATTCAAAATTGTTGATTTTCCGCTAAATGTCAGGTACTCTCTATGGTAATATCAATTATGGAATCGCTTACCGCGCATTCACGCACGTTTTTTATTCACACTTACGAGTACTCGTATGTATAACGTAAATAACGAAATTGCGAGTCCGAAACTCGTGTGGTGTTTTGAAGAAACTGGTTTGGTATCGGGTTAAACTCCATATCGAGTGAGTGCTCGAAACCAAACAGGCACCTCACTTCGTCGCCAATGTCAGGAATTGACACTTGTACACTGGCACTTTATGGCGAATTTCAAAAATTAATCTTCATTCACAAGCTACAAAATCCAAATTACCCAACAACTGAAACATCCAAATTGCTCATTTACGATGTCGCCGATTCTTCAGATGGATGTTAAATCGTCAATGCAATTTGTCATCAAATTTTATCTTTTCAAATGAATCAGATTTTTGGATGGTTGGGTACGTAAACAAACAAAAGCAGACACATACTCGTACATAGGATTCACGGAAAAGTTACCGTGCAGTGCGGATTATGGGTTGGGGCACCATTGGCCCGCACTTTTTCGAAGGGGAGGCTGGAAAGGTAGTTACAGTGAATGAAGAGCGTTATCCGAACACGTTGTGCGATTTTTTTTAAACTGAATGATAGGTGTCTGGACCAAGCGTTGTCATGCTTGTGCATTCCAAATCGAAAAGATGGCCATTGACATGCTTATGTCATCGATAAGTTTGGCTTTCGAATAAATGAAGTCGTGTTAAATTTATAATGGCCATAAATTCCACAGCTAGCTTTTGGCTCACCCTATGCTATGGTATATTTTTTCATATTAATCTAGTTAGCTATAAAATTTTGTCGAAAAAATTCGAGAAATATATTCTAATAATAACAGAAATATTTCCTAAATTTGACATTAATTCCCGTTTTTTCTTTTCTTATTTTAACGGCATCGAAGGGTCATAGAAATGAATTTGTGTGTCAATGAAGGTTTTTTTTTATATTTTGATAGCAAATGCTATTGATAATTCTATCCAATGTAAAAGCTTTGCATCCTACCACAAGCACATCCCAATACTCAATTATCCGTAAAAATGTTGTCCCTCTTGCGAATATTGATGGCAATTCATGCATCAATGAATATATCAAACAGTGGCAGGAAACATTGAAAACTATTGGAGCATCCCCCATAAACTGGAAATTGATGGTGTATCTATGCCTCGATTTTCGCTAATAAATTGTCATAGAAACGAACATTTTTATTTTCGTATGTATGAAACGATAGCAGCCATGTTGCGACGAAGCCAGACACCGCGGTAACTTGTGGGATATGGGTGCCGAAACCGATGGAATATTCGAAAATTTTCCGTTAAGTATGTTAAATAGGTATCCTTGTGTCTGGTGTCGTCACAGATGTGTGTGTAGCGATTGCAAATCCACGATTTATGAGATTTTATTCTCTGTCTAGGCTGGCAGCTACTTTCCGCCCGGAAGAAGGTGATTTTTCAAGTATATTACAAATTCAAGGATCATAAAACGTAATTACGTAATGAATATGAGAGGATATACGGCTATTGCTATTTTATATGGGATGCGCCAAGAAGGAAAATTCTGATAGGCACTAAAAAATAACCTAATTTCTGGGAACTACCAGGAAGTGACTTCAATGTTTTATAACTTGATTTCGCAGCACGGAAGTTATTATTTTTCTAGGAAAATAATCACTCGCAGCTTGGTATTTCATGGTGTAATATTGTATATATTCGTCCATTTTCTTACTCGGATACAGGATAGTTCGAGAATATGTAATGGTTGAGGTATAAGTAAATCCATTTTGCTTTGTGATGTATTTTTCATATACCTGAACTGATTGGAGATGTCCGACTGACTTAAGCCGTCTGGCTAACGAGTATATTTTTGCCCAGCTGGCTATTGTCGTCCGGCTATATACGAGTATGTGTTGATATTAATGAAGTAAAAGAATTTGAGTGTTTGAATTTGGCAATGCTCTCACTGGAAATATTCTTCACTTTGTTTATTAAACTTTTTGATTATATTCTTCTCCTGCAATAAACAGTTGGTTGCATTGTGCTCACCTTCCAAGTCGATTTTCTTTTTCATTTATTTCCATTTTTTTATAACAGGTTATGAGACCAGGACCTTTCACGTGGTTGCACACTTTTTCGCGGTGCGAAATCTCAGTAAATGTCAATGACTTTTGAGAATTCACTCTCTATGACGAGACATGAATTCTCTATGACGAGACATGAAGCTAAGCGGTCCCCGCCACTCCTCTCTTTTCCCCTGGGCTGGATTAAGGTGTAAACCGTACCGTGCCAAGAGTTAACCAGGCTGGGGGTCAGTTTAAATAATAGCCCAGTCGCTAACGGTGTATCTAGGATACCACACACCCTCCTGGATCAAGTAGCCTTGCCTGTATACTGCGGGGCTCTGTACAGGTCGACCACCTTTTCCTTCGCTACTCGTGGGAATACACATCTAATAGAACAAAAATGAATAACAACAAAAAAAAAGAAACTAAAGGAAATAATAAAATACATCTCCTTAAGAGGCAAGCAGCTCAGGTTGCCATCGCCGAAGGTGTAATCGATCCAGATGACAGCGTCAGCGGGACTCTGCTTCAGAGACTACAAATTGGTACCGCTACCGACGACTACCAACATTGACTTCAATATGGATTCCTCTACCGGTTCCCGAAGCTAATCGACAAGCAGAATAAAGAGCTTGACACTAATAGCTGGGGTATAATTTACTCAGCCACGATTAGGAACGTAGTGGGGAAGGATCTCATGGTAACTATTGACCAAAAGTCACTCAACCACATCCGTAGCAGGTCTGGCAGCATAAAGTTCGGGCTGGGAAACCTGAGGGTAAGGCTCCCCACTGAACGCGGCTAGTCACAGGAGGCTGCTAGTGATGCAAATAAATGTACACCACTGCAAAGCGGCCACCGATGACTTGATGATGTACATGCAGCAGGAAGATGTGGATATAGCCTTAATCAAAGAACCTTGGGTCCTCAGGAACAAAATGCAGGGATTAAGGTCTAAGGTATACAATATAGTATAGTCGCCAAAAAAATACCTCAGTATTTTTCTCCTAGGTACATACAGCAATGGAGACCTCACTGTGGTAACATACGAACAACAGGACAAATCAATTTTGCTCCTATCGTCCGCATACTTGCCATACGATGAGGAGGACCCACCTTCAGACGAAGTCCGAACACTTGTGCGACATGCCAAGTCACACGGATTGTGTCTATTGATAGGCTGCGACGCCAATGGCCACCACACTCAATGGGGAAGCAGCGACATTAGTAAAAGGGGTAAGTCCATTTTCAATTTCATAGTCTCCACCAACCTCAACATATGCAACAAAGGTAATACACCAACGTTTCGTAACCGGGTTAGGGAAGAGGTGAATGACCTTACTCTACAAAGTGAGTCGAACTCTATCCGAGAAGAGAATTGGAGTGTGTCCACTAGCTGTTCCTTTTCGGACCATAGCCGAATAATCTTCAACCTTAATGTCAATAAAGAAAAAGAAAACCTTTCAGAGACCCTCAAGGGACAGACTGGAATCTTCTCCCGAACCTAGTTGCCAACAGATTAGTATCGCCAGAAGCCATCACTAACCCCGACCCAACTTACATTGAGAATTCAGTCGAAAACCTTGTGAAAATTCTAAAAGCGGTTTTCAACAAATCCTGCCCTTTGCAACGTGCTCGCAATAAGACCAGCGCAGTCTGGTGGACCACAGAGCTAAAGCAACTCAGGACCAGGACCCAAACTCTATTCAATAGAGCAAATATCAGCAAAAGATCCGAAGACCGGGATAACTACCAATCCAGCTTTAATGAATACAAGAGCAAAACAAGAGCAGCGAAGTCGAAATCCTGGCGGGAGTTCTGCGATACAATAGAAGATCTCAACGAAGCCGCAAGGCTCAGAAAGATCTTATCCAAGGACCCCTGTGACCCAGGATTCAACCTTAAACCAGATGGCTCTTGGACAGAATCTTGGACAGTCAGGAATTCCTGGAACTACTGACTGAAACCCACTTCCCAGGTTGTACAACCCCTGAAAACACAGTCCCCTTCGAGACGACAGTTCCTACGGTTCACACAACCGAAGAAGTAATAAACGAAATTATTACAATGGGAAAGTATCATGGGCAATAAATTCGTTCAAAACTTTTAAATCTTCGGGGCCGGACGATATCTTGCCAGCGATGCTCCAAAAAACACAAACCCACACTGTACCCCACCTCGTAAGCATTTTTTCCAATTGCTTGCGCGCGGGGTACATCCCAACACACTGGTAAGAAATAAAGGTAGTTTTCATACCTAAGGCAGGTAAACCAATCCATACTGCCGCAAAGGACTATAGGCCAATTAGTCTCTCGTCGTTTCTATTAAAAACCTTGGAAAAACTCCTTGACCTATACATCAGAGGACTTATCAATTTACACAATTTATGCAACACTCAACACGCCTACCTTAAAGACAGATCAGTGAAAAGTGCTCTGCATAGTGTTGTTCGTGAAATTGAGAGCTCATTGAACTTAAAAGAATTTACAATGGTAGCCTTCCTCGATATAGAGAGGGCCTTCAACAACTTAAACACAGAGGCCATAATAACAGCTCTAGATCTATAATCTATTGTAATCTGGATTGAAAATATGTTAAAGAACAGAATTATCAATGCAGATATTGGACATAGCTCTAAAAGGAAAGTGACAGCTAGAGGCACACTACTGGAGGGAGTTCTCTCTCCCCTGCTGTGGCTTCTTACGGTTACCAAAATCCTTAAAATGTTCATGGAGGAAAAGCACAATTACCATAGCATATGCGGATGACCTAGTTATTTTGATAAAAGGTAAATTTCTACCAACTATCAGTGAACTAATGGAATTTGCGTTGAAGGAACACTCTCCGTGGGCAAGACAGAACGGTCTGAGAATAAACCCGCAGAAAACCGAACTGGTTTCGTTCACCAGGAAAAGTAAAATCCCGATATTTGTTAGAGGGTACTCCACTCAAACTGAAAAGGAACTTGGAGGAAAGGATGAAAAAAGGATTGAATGCGTTTTATGCCTGCAACCTTCGGAAAAAATGGAGCTTGCAACCGAACATTATTCATTGGATGTACACAGCAATCATCAGTGGTCTGGTGGACTGCTAGCAGGACGAAAAGCTACATGAGCATGCTCAATAAAGTACAAAGGTCAGCCGCTGTTTGTACAACGGGAGTTATTAAAACCACGCCGCAAGCAGGGTTGGACATCATACTTCATCTCCTTCCTCTGGATTAATTCATAAAAGGTTGCGCTGCAAAAAGCGCTCTCAGACTAAGAGAGTCCTCTTTGTGGAAACAAGCCAATAGACAAGAATAATAGATGACCTGACAAAGAAACATGGTTTTAGTAGCCCCGCAGCTACGACCGACTATATTTCCCCAACAATGACTTCTCTCTCAGAATACCAATCCTTTTTCCCGACAGAGACGAGTGGCTATCAAACGCCGTGAACAACGACCACGAGATTACCCTCTTTCCAGACGGATAGAAAATGCACACAGGCACTGGGGCCGGGTTCTACTCTGACACCCTGCACAAACAGGAATCATTTAGACTCCCTGAATTGAGCAGCGTCTTCCAAGCAGAAATCATAGAGAAAGTACCCAAACACCTACAAATAACCGATATCCCACCATCGGATATCACCATCTTTGTAGACAGCCAAGTTGCACTGAAGTCAATAGGATCCTGTACAACGAGATCAAAGGCTGTCATGAAATGTCGCAACTCACTGAAGTCCATCAGACACCACAAAGTCAAACTGGGTCTGTTGGGTCCCGGGCCAAAGCTCAATCGCAGGGAACGAAAGAGCGGACGAATTGATCTTTGCAAACATGGTGACATTGGTGACATAAACATTCTCGCTTCAACTGGGAAAACTGGTTCGAAACACATTTGCCCGAAGTTCTCTATGTGCCAAAAGTTTCTATGAATCTATTTTCACAGATCCGTGCATTGGATATAAAACTGAGTATTATTTGTGATATTCTTCATTGCAGGTTTGTATAAAAGGACGGCGGCAAGACATAGACAGGGGCAACTCTTTAATTTGTGTTTCAAGGTACTACCACCGCCCTTGATCATGAGAGAAGCGAATGTGGCAAGTCAGATATTACCAATTAAAATTTGGCGCGAACAAATGGCAGTTGAGGAAAGGAGGCATTCAGTTTGAGGACACTGACACTAAAAATAATATTCAGGTTCTCCACCCGGGCGTTCTTATTCATGCAGACGTGTGCGGACCAATGGAGGAAAGGTCATCAAGGTACTTACTTTTGCTTAGAGTGTAACGAGCTTTCTGGGCCGAGGTATACTCGCCGGACCAGGATCCGTCACATAAATTTTTATTTGTGACACCGGCAGACGTACTAACGGCCTGCGCGCTACGCTGTCCCTTCGAGTTGGGACCCGTTCGGGACACTTGGTCGTAGGCGCGCCTTGTCACCTCAAGTGTACTGCAGACAGTACCCCGTCGATCTCTCAGTAGGTGAGGACCCGAGTCTGAGCTCCGACGGATGGTTGAGTCGGGAGCAGTGCGAGACGTAGCCTGTCTGGGTAAGAACCCGGTCGAGGCCCTAGTTGGGATCGACGTGCGCTCTTGAGTACAGCTGTGCCGCCTGGTCAACCCCTACGGGTTAAAACCCAAGTCGGGAACTGACCCTACGACACTTACCTCGGGAGTAGACTCCGACAGGTCTTAGTCGGTCTCTTTTGGGTTAAAACCCGAGTCGGAGAGCCGATGTCCGCCCTATTAGGCTCTACTCGCCGTTTCACTCGTCGAGCGGTCGCTCCAGCTGGTCTCGTACGCTCGTCCCTTCTCCTTGGCGACGAGGCCGAAATTATTATCCCAATTATTATCCCGATGTGGTAATAATTGAAGATAATTCCTCCCTGAGAATTTTTATTATTATTGAAATAATAAAAATAATTTTTTTTTTCGTAACTTTATTATTCTTATTATCTAATTATAATGACGTCTTAACCTACGTACGTTTATCTTTTGTGATGTCACCTGAGTATCACACTGTGTGAACGTACCTCGTTATCTCCCTATGAGTTGGCCTTCTTCTCTGACACTTCGTCTTCCCTCGTTGTCTTGGTCGTCTTTTGTTACCTGTCACTTGACTTGACTTGACACACAGATTGGTTACTTCACTGACTGATCGTCACTTCTACTCGCGGACTGATTGCCCTTCTGCCAATCACCTCGGCCTTTTATAGGGCTAGGCTGGGTGACGATGTGAACGGTGCCTTTCGTCGTCGTTGATATTTTCCCTGTTTACGGGATCTGTCAACGGTGACTGTAGCCGTTGCCGTTTTGTTTAGTGTCGTTGACCTCAGTGGTCTTGGACAATGCCAATTTATGCATGCTTATGCAATTTCTTTGTTTTGTGTGAATTTTATTTTATTACTTTTGGTTTCGTATGTTGTGTTTATTTTATGTTTATTCTAAAGTGTTTTGTTTATTTGTTTAGTATGTACTCTATTTGTGCATACTCTGTGTTCGTGATCTGTTTTGGATGGAGGTAAACAAACATGTATGTATGTAAGGAAAATTTAGATTTATTTGTTTCCTTTTACTTTACAGTTAAATGTTCCTTTACAAGAGGCCATTTTTCAACTTACAAAGTGGTGTATTTCTTAAAAAAATAAGTCCGAAGTTTGTACATATTCAGAACAGTTCTTAAGCAAAGCAAAGAATGAATGCAGCTTTCTACAAATAATGGAACAGAGTTCATCAATGAAAAGGTTAAATTGTTCTTGACCAAGCACCCTGTTCGCCACCAAACTACTCTATTTGCCCTATACCCCAGAGCAGAATGGAAATGTCCAATGAGAAAATCGTAGCATTGTAAAAACTGCATGGACTATGTTATGCGGAAGTGACCTGTCAAAAAAGTTTTGAGCCGAAACAATTAACACTGCAGTCTTCATACTTAATCGAATGGGTGTTTCTTCGCAAAAGGGCAAAAACCCATGTGAACTTTGGTGGAGCATTGACCTTAATGCTGGTGTACTTGAATACATTTGGAGTAGAGATCTTTACACATGTCCCAAAGATGAGATGTTCGATAGAACGGCCGAGAAAGGTCTTTTCATGGGTTATGTGGAGAACTCGAAAGGATATCGCATTTGAAATATGTCGTCAAGATCAATTCAGATTGTTAGAGATATAACATTTAAGGATTTTTTGCCATCCGTAGAAACTTACCTCTATAACAAATGATTCAATGAATACTCAGGCCATGGTTTGCAAGTAGATTTTGCGTGATGATATGCATGATAAGCATGATTATGTGCATGATAAATCGATTGATAATGATATTAATGGTTCGCATACGAGGGTCGTCCGATAAGTACTTAGCCTACAAAGAAAAACAAAAATTTTGGAGAAATGGCGATTTATTTTACAATATAACATAGTCTCCTTTTAGCTCGATACACTTGACCCAGCGATGCTCCAACTTCTTTAACCCGTCTGAAAAATACGCCTACGACAGTAGGCCTCCGTGGCGGCGATAACTTCCTCATTCGACTGAAATTTCTGCCCGGCGAGTGACTTTTTCAAGTTTGGAAACAACAATAAGTCACACGGGGCCAAATCTGGAGAATACGGTGGGTTGGGCAGCAGTTCGTATACCTCTATTCGACCCATTTGGCCGTGGCGACGGCGGAGGTGTGAGCCGGCGCGTTATCACGGTGGAAGAGCTAAAGTGGGGCCGTTTTTTATTCAATTCGGCGTCGAATCGGCCCAATAATTTGGCATAGTACAGCCCTGTGACCGTTTTGCCCTTCTCCAGGTAGTCGATGTGGATCACACCTTGTGAATCCCAGAAAACGGTGGCCATCACCTTTCCGACCGATGGGACAGTCTTCGCCTTCTTCGGAGCACGTTCGCCGGGTGAAGTCCATTGTTTCGACTGTTTCTTGGTCTCTGGTGTGTACCAGTGGATCCATGTTCCGTCGACTGTCACGAAACGGCGCAGAAACTCCTACGGATTGCGCTTAAACAGCGTCAAACACTGCTCTGAAGTGGTCTGACGGTTGCGCTTGTTGTCCGGAGTGAGCAAACGCGGCACCCATCGCGCCGACAGCTTTCTCATGCCCAAAATTTCATGCAGGATATGACCCACGCGATCTTTTGAAATGCCTACTGTCTCAGCTATCTCGCGCACCTTCAATCGGCGGTCTGCCAATACGAGATCGTAGATTTTTGTCACGTTATCCTCCGTGGTAGATGTAGATGTACTGGAAGAACTCAGGTATGCTTAATTTCGCAGACAAACATGCCTTTCTTGTGCAAGGTAAACCAGTGAGCTACAGAGAAGCAGTTTCTTGTGATGAAGCACAACACTGGGAAACAGCAATGGCAGACGAGGTGAACAGTATTCTTAAAAATAGTATATCGAAATAATAAATCTTTGTTGGAAACGATGCTGACAATCGTCTTATATTGACAATTTATATTGATGATGGACTAATAGCCACGTTCCGTGCAGGGGCGGGCTAAGAATATCCCTGCAGCGATACCTCTCGCTTGTCGTAAAAGGCGACTAAAACAAAGGTAAGCAAAAATCACATCTAGGCAATTTAGAAAACACCAAGGTGAGCCTAGGGACACATATACCACCATTAAACTGCCCCACAAGTGTACATGCAAATCAGTGGGTTGACACGACTGGAGATCACCGGTGTTGTAAGAGTAAGATCAAACAAAAAAATCTGGAGCATGCCCGTGTCACAAAAAAAAAAAAAAAAAAAAAAAGCAGGCCGAAAAACAATTGGTGCAAACAAATGCAAAAACACCAGCATTTGATTCCCAAACCGGGAAGCCTGCCGCTACTTTCTGAGGTCAAGCCGGCGGATCCCATAAGCGGACCAGTAGGAATGCAGTTAAGTGGCAAGGTTATGGTCCTACACTTCTGACCATAACAACGCCAAAAAAAAAAAAAAAAAGGAAAAGAAGAAGATGGACTAATAGCCACAAAGACGAAGGAAGTTTGTTTGAAACATTTGGAATTATTAAGAACATAATTTGAGATTACACTTTTGTTCCTGGGAATGCAATTGTCACGGGAAAGAAACAGAGAAATTCTTGTTAGCCAAACAAGTTATTCGGAGTGTTAAAAAGGTCAACATGAATGACAGCATACCAAAAACTCTCGATTGAAGCCGACTCATCTCAAAAGGATATAAGCTCTCCATTAGGGGAAGTGGTGGGATGCCTTGCATTTGGCAATGCCCACCCGGCCGCACATTGCGTTTGCAATGGGAATTATGTCTCGGTACCTAGATGCGCCCACTCAAATGCATGTGAATGGTGTTAAGGCTCTTATGGTTTTTTGTCACACAACCTGGACGGGGTGCAGATGGTTTGTGTCAAAGATGTTCGTTCACTACTCTTCGGGGGTGGTTGTCCTAGATAGGATTTTTCGAGAGATCCGACTGAATTTCGCACGTTGGTTGTAGTTCACAGTACTTTTTTGTTTCCATGTCAATAAGGTGTTATTATTGAAAATGCCCACGAATTTTGAAGTGATCTTATGCTGCGAGTGTTATGCCTCCGTCAGCATTTTTTGATCATATCTCATTTGCAACTGATGTTGTTGCAAGTTTTTTCCGTATAGGAATTGTTCTTGGCTTTGGCTATGGACAGACTTGAACTACAGACCGTCCGCTCAACAGTCGGTGATGATTACCATTGCACTACGACCACCCCCAAATATCTTTGATATGTTACAGTGATGCCGATTACGCTGGTGACGTTGTTACAAGAAGATCTACTTCTGGCCTCATTTTTTTGTTTGGGGGTGATCCTGTTTCCTGGGCATCGCAGTGCACCAAGCACATTGATGTCGCTACGCTATTACTTCATACGTGGGAGGCATGAAGGAAAAGTGTCTTGCGTTAATTATGTTCCTTTTGAGCATCAAATTGCAGACATTTTTACCAAAGCCTTTAGCAATGAAATATTTGAGAAATATAACGCCGTTTGTGTTACACAAACCACCGAACCAGCGGTTTTGCTTTTGGTTTAATTATACCATTTGCCCATTTGCCATTATTATATAATTGGTTTAATAATACCACTTGGCAGGTCAATGCCTACCGTTTGACCTGTTTTGGCAGCATGCTACAGATTAGTGTTGATATTTGAGATATCATGTTTATACGAGGGTGGTCCGATAAGTATTTAGCTTGACCGCCAGATAGCGCCAGTATCGCAAGAGCAACTTACTATCGTGTAGTACATTCTAGTAGACGGCTACTGTCGAAATTTCAGTCGGATCGGACTCGTAGTCTTGTTTTGACCGCGTGTGGAAGCGGGATTGTCCGCGGATTTTAGAAAAATGGAAAAGAGCAATATCGGTCGGTGATTCGATTCTTCTTTTTGGAAGGGAAATCGCGCAGCGAAATCAAAGAGCGTTTGGGTGTTGTGTACGGTAACTCTTCTCCTTCGATGGCGACCATCAAAAATTGGTTTAACGAGTTTCAACGTGGTCGCACATCGGTTTTTGATGAGCCACGTCCAGGTGCCCCGAAAACGGCTACCACGGAGGATAACATGACAAAAATCCACGATCTCGTATTAGCAAACCGCCGATTGAAGGTGCGCGAGATAGCTGAGATAGTAGGCATTTCAAAAGATCGCGTGTGTCATATTCTGCATGAGAAAGCTGTCGGCGCGATGGGTGCCGCGTTTGCTCACTCCGGACAACAAGCGCAACCGTGAGACCACTTCAGAGCAGTGTTTGACGCTGTTTAAGCGCAATCCGCCGCCACGGAGGTCTACTTTGCAGACCTCGAGAAAACGTATTTGTCAGACGGGTTAAAGAAGTTGGAGCATCGCTGGGTCAAGTGTATCGAGCTAAAAGGAGACTATATTGAAAAATAAATCGCCATTTCTCCAAAATTTTTGTTTTTCTTTTGTAGGCTATGTACTTATCGGACCACCCTCGTATGTAACTCGCTTTGGTAGATAGTTGCAAAGATTTGTATACCATAAAGAAAATTTGTTTTCTTATTAAGTTAAGCCTGAAGTGCTTGAAATTTTATTCATATTATAACAACCAGCTCTATTTTAGAATATTTGCTTTTATTTAAAGTTTACTAATTCCGGCGGAAAATTGAAGTCGTGTTGAAAATATAAATGAATTCGCCTTTCCCAAGCATGAGCGTCTTTTCGCGTTCTCTTTGACCAGATTTTGTAACAGATTCACCGGAATACTTGCATTTTTATGACAGAATTACATCCAACAAGGTTATTTGCCAATACACCCTTCGTCATCCATCCATCAGCAACGTACTACAGTGATAAGCGCTAGATAGATGAGGAAACAGGAGGGACCGAGCAAAAAGAGTAACCGGTGATGGAAAAGTTTATCCCCCAAAATGCAAAACGTTTAACGGGATTTAGAGGAACGTGGCGAGTGAGAAGATGTCATCTGGCTATAGTTGATTTTGCGGAAAGTTTCTTCCTCCAGTTTGAGACTGTCGTCGTAGTTGCAGAGTTGGTAATTTGCATCTTTACTTAATTTTGTTTCGAAAGTGATAATATACACCACTTTGTGCAGATAGTCGCAATCAGGATTGGGTTGTCTCCTTTTAGGATCGCCTTGCTGTGATACGAGAGAATGAGGAACGTGCAAAAGAAATTGTGCGCTTATAAAGGCAACTATGTACGATTATATTGCAGCAAGTTCACTTCATTGAGTTTCATCTTTAAAAGTTTAATTAAATGGCTTTAGGGGATAATCCGGGGCGTTTACAGGCTTAAATTATGCTTGCAAGGGGGTGGACACTTGTGTGGTATCTAAGAAAGTAAAGTTTGCACTGTTGCATTGGGAATTATTGTGGATGAAAGTGAGAAGAGCTTGCGCTGAAACAGCAGCTTTTTGCACATCTGCACAAGACAGGAAGGAGACTTTAATGAGCTGGAAGATGAGGAGCGATGAGCTGATAAGTGTTGTAACGTTAAATGTGATTTGAAAAATGAGCTGAAATATGGAGCTCTGATAAAGGCATCTAAATTAAGTTTCTTTATTATTCTTTCTTTCTTTAAGTCGTCGCTGAAATTCCGTACGATATAGAAATGAGTCTAGAAGGTTTCTTAACAGAAAAACTTCGAGGTAGTACCCTAAGTTAAAAGTAGAGTACTTCTACGATTACAGGACAGTTTGCTTGTACAATAGTAAAGACAAGAAGAAACTGTTTTAGCGTGAAATATGCTTCGTGTGCGCGAAAGATCGAGATCAAAAATGCTTTACTTTTTTTCAATTAAAAAAACTGAAAAAAACAGTGAATACTTCTCTTATCAATGTAATGGATTTTAGTTCAAGTTATCTCATTCAATACAAGGAAAGATGTTAGGCTGATAGGGTGATAGGATTTAGGTTGTTCACTTGGTTTTTCAATCTTAGGGAAGAAGACAAGATTGACTTCTCTCCAGATTTTAGGAATGTATCCGAAGTTGAAACAGGACCTAGTGGTGCTAGAATGACTAGGCCTCTCTAGAGGATAGCAGGAAAGACACCGTCTTTACATGAAGCTTTGTAGGGTTTAAATGAGCCAATTGCCCATTTAACTCTATGAGGACTGAAGTGTCTACCAGGGAAACTATTTGTTCTAGATCGATGTAATTTGTGACGCTCATTAGAGCATCGAGAGGTGATAACTGGGTAGTAGAACCAGGGAAATGTACCTTAAGCAAAATCTCCAGGGTTTCTCTGTGATTGGCAGTGAAATTGCCGTCCGATTTGCGAAGCAAGCCGAGTCGGTTTGTGTGCTCCTGGGGTAGGGCTTTATAGAGTCGGCCCGGGGTGGATGACGAGTCTACACTTTCGCAATAATTCCTCCAAGACCTTCTCTTGGATTTCCTCAATTCGAGGTTGTATTTTGTCAGAGCAGATCTATAATCAGTCGAACTCTTCGTTCTATTAGCTCAAGATCTGTTTCCTCGAAGTTTCGAGCTGTGCATTCCACAAAGGTACGCACCGCTTGTGTGTATATCGATTTTGGGTGCACAGCTGTTTTCGAACGATGAGATCAGTTCTTCGTTTAATTGGTAAGCTGCCTCTTCAATATCATCCGTCGATTTGACAGATTTAAGAAGCGTGACTTCCTTAGCGGCAAGTTAAGCCTGGAAGAGAACCCAGTTGGTTTTTTTGGACTGATATCTATGGTCAGCTTCTCGAGCCTCACCAGTGATGTTAAATCTGATATTTTAGTAATCAGATAATGAGGCCTCATGTGATAAATTATATTTGAGACAAAAGGACTAGAGATTTTAAGGTCAGGAACCATTTCTTTAATAAAGTTTATGACTTGGCAACGGTCAGATTATTACTAAATAAATATTCAATAAGTGACTCACCTCTTTTGTTTCTATTGATGCTACTCCATTCCACATGGCGGAATCGTGGCAATAATTTGCAAGTGTATTGGTCACCCTCTCCTGGTAAATAAACAGAGGCGCACACAATCTCCCTTACTCCACCTTCTATGGAAACTTCTACGATGACGGCTGCCAAGTCTCTGGAATGGGTAAAAAATTTATATTAAAACCGATCAAACATGCGCCCCTAGGAGGAGATTCTTCAGAAGCGTAAATTAATTTATGCGAGCTAATTTGTAGGTCCATTCTCGGTCCATTGTAGGTATCTTTGGCATGATGCAGGTTAGACCAGGTCCTTCACGCCGTGTGGTTGTAAGTTCCATGCCGAAAGTTTCCTGTCCGATTAAAGTGATCCACTGATCTGCTTCCTACATTCCCCGAGTTTGGTAGAGGGACGTTTTGTTATTTTGGTTGGACGGCTCTTAATGGTTGCCACCTGTGGCATTGTGGTAGTTTTTGGGCCGCTGCTACTTGATGTTGCGGATACGGCAGTAGGTGCAACCACCTGAAGCGATATCTTTTCTTTGCCACTTTGCATTTTAGTTCAAGCAGCCGGTCCAGTGTCCTGTCGCTGATTGCTAGAACCAGATGCAGGATGTCTTTTTCTTTATCTGGCATGCATTGCATGACTCTCCAGTGCTTTGTATAAGGCCTTTGTCTTGTGAGTCCAGCATCTCCAAAAACTTAGTTATGGGTAGACCGATACTCTGTGGGAAGTAGCCTCGAACGATGTGAGGTTTCGAGAATACGTCTTCTTCACAAGCTGGACATCGAGTCCGTTTTTTTCTTATCCTTATCCTATGGTTGTATCGGCACACACAAAACAACATCATTAAAACTACCATTCTATTATACAAAATTATTAGTTGTTTTTTATAAATTATTATTATTGCCTTTTCCGGCAGATTGTCAGTCCGACCTTCAACCTTAGCTATATCACTTATTTTTTTGTTTCAGTTATTTCTAATAAATCTTTGAAATCGTAGAATATTCAAATCATTTATTTAAATTATAACAGTTTTCATTTTTATTTTCAAATGTTTTGTTCATTACTGTATATCACAAGCATTCCGTGCAGGGACGGGTTAAGAATATCCCTGCAGCGATACCTCTCGCTTGTCGTAAAAGGCGACTAAAACAAAGGTAAACAAAAATCACATCTAGGCAATTTAGAAAACACCAAGGTGAGCCTAGAGACACATATACAACCATTAAACTGCCCCACAAGTGTACATGCAAATCAGTGGGTTGACACGACTAGAGATCACCGGTGTTGTAAGAGTAAGATCAAACAAAAAAAATTGGAGCATGCCCGTGTCATAAAAAAAAAAAAAAAAGGCAGGCCAAAAAACAATTGGTGCAAACAAATGCAAAAACACCAGCATTTGATTGGCCTCAGCGATGAAGTAATCCCAAACCGGGAAGCCTGCCTCTACTTTCTGAGGTCAAACCGGCGGACCCCACAAGCGGACCAGTAGGAATGCAGTTAAGTGGGAAGGTTATGGTCCTACACTTCTGACCATAACAACGCCGGAAAAAGGAAAAGAAAGAGAAGACTGTATATCACAAGCAAATGCAGCAGATATACCATTAAATTGGGAGTGAATAGAAGAGGCCAAAGCTCAGAAACCTGTGAGACGCCATTCCGTATTACACGGTAGTTACTCAATTTCATATTAACTGTTCATTTTCTATTTTATACAATAAATATGTTTCGAACCATTAGATAATTTTCCTCCAAAACCAACTGGTCTAGACTTTAGACTAGACTTTATTTATTTTACTATAAGAAAAGTAGACATATACATACACTCAGCAAAATTCAATTAAAGGAAAGCTATTTTCCATTCAAATATTAAAAATAACGTTGATTAAAGTATAATACTATTTGAAAACTTATTGAATACAAATAGCATGATTTATTTAAGCAAAAAAAATAATTGACTTAAACAAATAAACATACATTTATTTAGTTAAACAAACAAAACTTAATTTGTACTGCGAAATTCCATTAAAGGCAGTCAGGGTAAAGTAAAAACAGAAGAAATTTCAGTATAAAAAATAACGTAAAAGTCTAAATTAATAGTGAGTCCAACCTCCTGACTTGGTTATAAGTTCGAAAATCCGACTTGGCATCGAATTAACCATGTTTTTGAACTCCTGACTTTTAATTAGAGCCCATTCCGTTGTAACGGCTTTGCGTAATTCCTCCACCGAAACAAATTTGCGTCCCCCAGCATAAACACGACGAGACAGATTTCCCCACATGTTTTCGATCGGGTTTAAGTCCGGTGAACGTGCTGGCCAATCTAAAAGTTGAATTTCTTTTTTTGAAAACCATTCACGACTGGCCAGCGAAACATGAATGGGAGCATTATCTTGCGGGAAAATTGTATTTGGATCCGGCTGCATGTCCAAAAATTCTACCAAAACTTCTTCCAACAGTCTAATATAATTTTCTGAGTTCATCCGGCCAGAAATGTTGCATATTGGAGTCCTGCAATGATAGCTAAAAGCAGCCCACACCATCAAAGATCCACCTCCGAAGTTTCGCTTAGTGGAGAAGCTCTCAGGACTTCTTATATCATGCCAATAATAATTAAACCCATCTGGACCATCAAGATTAAACTTTTTCTCGTCCGAAAAGATGACGCTTTTCCATTGTTCAGACCATGTCATGTGTTCTTTCGCAAAGTGTAGTCGGGCAACTTTATGTGCTTCTGTAAGAGCTGGTTTTGACTTCATTTTTTTCCAAACCAGTCGATTACTGCCAACTAAAATTTGTTGTACACGCCGTTTCGATATCGGTAACTTTAAATCTGAAATATTTTTAGATGCAGTAGCATTTTTTTGCAATCCTGCTCGGATAATGGCCGATTTCTGCCTTCGTGAAATTTTTTGATTGTTTTTGTTTCTCCGGTTCGCGTTGTAATTACTTCCTAATTTAATAACATTATCGATTGCGGAAGCCGATCGATTTAATTTAATAGAAATTTGGCGATTGGACCTACCGGTATCCTTATACGCATGGATTTTGGCGATTTCCTCACCCGAGAGCGTTTTTCCTTTTCCCATTCTGACTTGTGGCCAACAATCATCGAAATCCAAAATTTGCAAATTAAAATTTTTTTTTTTTCAATTGTAATCACGAAAAAAAAACTTGTTTTCGTTTCCAACTCACTGCTTTTTAGCACGAACACGACTGCTTTTAATTGAATTTCGCACGATCATTAGTGACAAAACAACAGATGTTGAAATTCCATGAACGGGAGTAACGGTACTTTCAAAAAATTGAAGAAAGGACACAAAGCAAAAAACAAAAGAAAAAAAAAGATATAAATGATCGTTTACACTACGGACACATTTTATGAACAAAAGTTAATCTGCCTTTAATTGAATGTGTTACCTCGCATTTTACATACATATTTAGATATATTTTACTGAAAAAGTATTTTTGGTAATTACAATGTATTACTTTGGGAAAGAGGTTTATCGAAGGAAAATACGAAAAAACCTTCAATATAACAGCACAAAAAAAAACAAAATAAAAATAATAATAGAGAGATATGTAAATCATTAAAGTAATAAATTAATACGTAAAAAAAAAAGAAATTAATAAGAAAGAAAAGCAAGAAAATAAATCTGAGATGGAACAAATAAAATAATTTGGAATTTGATAGATTAACAAAATGTCTATACGGTTAATTGTTGTATCAGTATATTATCGGTGAGAGTGCAACGTTCCACAAAATTAGATTTAAGCTTTTAAATTCTGTCGGAGATCGTTTCAACACATCCTGTACCGTAGATATCGAAAGTTGCACAGATAGTACCATGATAGGTTCAGCTTACCTTCTACCTTCTTTAGCAATAAAAACTTATATATTGTTTAGCTAAATCTCGAAGCAGTGGTATATACCTATGTACATATAATTAGAAACATTTTTCCTATTGCCTTTTCTAAGAAAAATCTTATTTCGGCACATTTAAGGGATTATGGAAAAGAACCATTATTCTGAGGAACATACTTATCTTCACGGTTGCTCTGCACACTATTTTCTATGAGGTGATCTTCCTCGCTGTCATTCTATTGACATCCCCGTCGTTCTCTCTTCTCGACCCAATATAGCAAGAATTTCTTCTGGTTTCCTATTAGACTTGATCACAGCGCAAAAAAGGTTCCCTGAAACAAAACAGTAATCCATAGTAATAAATTTTGCATCAGTTAAAACACTAAAGGTAACACATAACTTCTACACAGGACACGACACTCTTACTCGTATATCTACTAAACTGTGGTACTTACCACATAAAAACCACAATCCCACAACAGGTTAGATCAACGACTGATTTAGTTGTTTAGTTGAAGCTCAAGTCAAATCGCGCGCTGAATATCGTAGGTAGGTAGGTTAAATCCAACCCAGGGATTGTCAAAACCAAAAACGTACATTTTCTTATTTTAGGTATGGTAATCTTATAAGTTTCGCATAATTTTCAGAAATCGTTAAGCAGAATGTTGACAATGTTTCTGGGATACCTCTATCGTTGATTGAACATCCTTTTTGGGTTTAATTTTTTAAACAACTGCAAAGAAAATAACGGCAAGTCATCTAGAAGACGAGTAGAATGCAAGATTGCGGAGCAACACAGCATTTACACCTGCAGCGTGATAGTTGGAGCAATATTCGAAACGAAATTGTAAACAATTTCATTGTATCGAAACTGAGTTCCTTTTTACGGACTTTTTGATAACGGAGGAACACAACTTAATATGCAGGAAGAAATGCAAAAGATCATCGGGAAGTACCAAAGTTAAAAATTGTTCATCATGCAAGGAAATAATGTTGCTACTATCCAGAATATTTTCGTTTGTTAATAACTAATTACAGCATTGCTAAATGTACTACGATCATTTAGGAAAGAACATAAGTTGGTAAGCTATAGTAGAACAATTAAATTAAGAACGGATAAAAGGTTTCAACTTTCTCTTGAATTTTGGAGCCAAACTCGGTAGGGAGTCAGCTTACCGACATTAGCTCGCCAGAAAAATTAAAACGTCGTTGCTAGATGAGGATTGTTTTAAAAATTATATTAATAACGATTACTAAGCCAAACGTTATGTATATAAATGCCTTATTTACAAAATCCATCATGTAATTAACAAACCACAAAATTCAATGTCAAAATTATAGTAAGGAAAAAGTTAATCTTTTAGACGACTTGAGAAAGAAAAAATTCTCCGGAAAATTGGAGGAAATGATCGAATTTGCAGAATCGCCAATTTAACTCGCGTACTGCTCTTCCTGACCTATCAATCGAAGACGTAATTTAAGGGATTTTGACTAAATCACAGCAATGGAGTTTATCTGTGATGGGTTTTAAAGTATAGGAATTAAAGTCATATCTCATTTCGTTCTTTATCGATCTATAGAGGGCATTTGGAAATTCTTCTGGCTAAAAGTATACTCCATGGGACCATGACCTTTGTGGTTACAAAAAAAAAATGAGAAATCGTCTTATTACTGAACGGTCGGGTAAATTGGCGTGAATATCACACGATTGGAATTGGCTATTCAAACTAAACACCAAGCACCAAGACATCATTGAAGAAAAAGTAGCAAATTCCATAGAATTTTGAACATATGTTGACATTATCAGTCATTTTGGATATTTAGTTTATGATTTTTGGTATTAATTTCTTACTATTGAAAAAAAAATGATCAAAAAGTCTGTATTCAATTAAGCGTGAAAAACAAAATTAAGTGATTCAATGTATTTATGTACTTAAAATGTTGATTGTGGCATATTTTTCTGAGCAAAAAAATATTTATAAGAATTACAGGCTCTCCATACAAGGATGAGAACATGTTAATGGCGAAGACGGCCCAGCACATCAATAACGGATGAAAACATTGAAGCAGTGAAGAAAATTGTTGTGGAGAGTCGTCAAAATGTCCTCAATAAAGTTGCTAAGGATATAGGCATATCAGTTCGTTCATGCACTGATTTTTTTTTTCAATTTTCGTCTCAATTCTGGGACGCGTTCAATTCAGCGGTTTCTCATACCGTGTCGTCGTCGACGTTGCCTCTGTTGGTTGTACCACTCATGCTCAGTCTAACCAGGTCGTCGGACAGGGAGCCGCAGGAGTTGGGCCTGAATGGTTGGGCCTCCACAATCCTTGCCCCGCCCGTGACCAAAGAGATCGGGAGTGGCTTTTCGCTATTGCGAGTACCACCTGGAGTACTTAAATCCTTTGGGTTATCCATACATTCGAAAAAATCTTCGTTTCCGTTCTACTGATAGAGGTCATAAACATGTAAACCAAACGAAGGATGCAAGCCGTTTTCTTGCCGATGAAATAAAATTATTATTGTGTTGACTTAAATGAAATTATGACATCAAAATTTAAGGAAAATATAAGTTAATTTCCAGCTTATTTTGTTTCAGTATCAAACAAATTAGTTGAGACGATATATCGGGAATAGGGTTTTATAGGCATGAATATTGTCTTACAAGTTGATACTAAGAATATGGAAACCACTCTGCGGGAGGTGTAAAGGCGACGATATGTAAAATTCTGTTATTAGACAGAATGACTCATTTATGGTAGCCGAAGTGTATTTCTTCTCCCTAACTTGGAATAAGTACAGATAGCGATATCAAAGACCAATAAAGCTGCTTGAACCGATGCTTACTTTGCTATACAAAACAGCTCGGTATGACCTTATGAGAACATGCACCAACTTATCTGTAGAATAGAAAATCAGAGAAATAAATTGCCAATGAATTCATTGTCTGTAAAGGACATATTTATCCTAAGCCCAGGTTGAAATGCAAGCACAACATCAACTTACAGATCAACAAGCTTGTTAAGTTCAATCAGTGTATGCTTGGAAAGTCTAATTAAAACAAAATTATGTATTTTATAAATATATTTATAAATATGTTTAATTTAAACACACCCGATTTCCCTTATTTGACCAAACGCTTCCCTTTTCGCTGATCTACTTGTGGGATGAAACTGACTTCAACGTCGAAACTAAATTGCAATCTACTTAATGCGTATTAAAGAAGTATATCAAGAATTGATAAATCCAAAGAAACTTTTAAAACACGAGATATTATTTTTACGAAGAAAATAAAATCTTGCTTATTTCCAAGAAATGGTCTCCTTTCAAATGGCACACCAATTGGGTGGAAACACTTGAACAAGCGCCTAACATTTAACTTTCACATAACTGACACCACAAGAAAGGTCTATCTCACCATTAAAATACTTCACCCATTCGTTTGCAGAAAATCAAAATTTGGCACGGGCAATAAATTTTTACTTATTTTTGTTATTTATTTTTTCTTTGTCATAAACTTTTTTTTTTGTAATTTTTCTTTTTTTTTTCTTTTTAGAAGGCGCTACAGTCCGGCGTGAACCTAGGCCTAAAAAAAACAAGCACCTCCAAAAAACGATCCTTTGCTAGTTGTTTCCAGTATAGCACTCCCAGTTGGATATGGTCCCCTTCCACCTGTGTGCGCCACCTTAGATTCGGTCGTCCTGTGCTGCGTCGTCCCTCAGGGTTGGATTCAAAGACTCTTCAGGCCAGAGCTGTGTGGTCCATTCGCTCTTCATGGCCTAGCCATCTTCAGAGACGTCGAATCAGGCCAAAGTCGCTGTACAGCAGACCATCGTTGTAAGCATATCTTCTCCTCCACTTTCCGTTTGGACAATAGATTGAACGCAGAAGTTTCCTCTCGAAGCGACCAAGGGCATCCTCATCAGTTTTCGTTAAGGTAGATAGATAGATAGATAGATATTTTTATTTCGTACACAATTATTTTACAGAATTTTTGTTATTGCACATTTTACAGAGATTTGATAATTTGATATATTATCTTTCTACTGGAACATTGTTTTTAATTCTATTAAGAGTATGTGGAGAAACAGAAAAAAAAAAACCATTACAAAAAAATAAAAAAATTGAAGGAAAACGAAAAAAAAAACCTTCAATATAAAAGACAAAAAAAGAAAAAAAAAATAAATAAAGGATATGCACATACAATACATATAAGAGTAGGTACGTACGTAAAATAAATATGTGTGACTAAATAAGCAAACCATGAACAAGTATATAGTAAATAAATAAATAAATAAATAAATAAGTAAAAAAATAAATAAATAAATAAATAAATAAATAAGTAAATAAATAAATAAATAAGTAAATAATTAAATAAATAAATAAATAAATAAAGTAATAAATAAATAAATATACATATATAATAAATAAATAATAAATACTAAATAATAAATAATAAATAATAAATAATAAATAATAAATAATAAATAATAAATAATAAATAAATAAATAAATATGAAATATAATAACACATATGTACATACATATGTATGTAGATATATACGAACAAAATTTATGTTCAACATTTATCGATTATAAGTACATAATTCATTTACAAGCGGATTGTCAGCAAAACTACATCTCGTTTTAAATGTGTTATTAAGTTTAAGAATTCTATTAGAAATTCGCTCTTACATGAATATCACGAATTGAGTGATGCCAAGGAAGATCTAGCATCATTTTTAATAGCTTATTTTGTGAGACTTGCAATTTCTTTATGTGGCAAGTTGCAGCGTCGCCCCATACTTGGCATCCATAAAGAAGAATCGCTTGGAAGATAACCTTGTGCAATAAAATTTTATTGTTAGTGGAAAGTAATGATTTTCTGTTAATAAATGGGTATAACATCTTTATTGCTATTCCTATTTTCTTTATAGTTTTAGCGATATGGTCCTTAAATGTTAGCTTGGTATCTAAATAAATGCCTAGATATTTGACAGAGGGTTCCCAATTTATATAGCTTCCATTCAGTTGAAGTTGAGAGCTGGGAAGAAAGCACGACTTTCTTTTCCGCGTAAAAAAATAGCCTGCGTTTTTCCTTCATTGAGTTTTATTTTCCATCTGTGGTAATATTTTATTAATATTTCCATTCCATTTTTGAGATTCCTCTCAATATTGATAGCGAATTCATGAGATGAAATTATAGCAAATACGGCTGTATCAAAGTGCGGCAACTTTGGTAAATCCGACGTGTAAATGTTATAAAGGATTGGGCCAAGGACTGAGCCTTGTGGTACACCCATTTGAAAGTGTATTAAGTCAGAGACACTACTATTAACATGGACATTGAAACGACGATCGGACAGGAAGCTTTGTACTATTTTACAGAGATATGGGGGAAAGTTTAAATGTATCATTTTGTATATCAAACCCTCATGCCAAACAGAGTCGAATGCCTTTTCAATGTCTAATAAAACCATTCCAGTAGATTTTCCTTCTGACCGATTTCTTTTGATAGAGTTGCATATCCTCAATGCTTGATGGGAAGTACTGTGGTGACGTCTAAAACCAAACTGTTCGTGAGGAAAAATTTTATGAACATCTATGAATTTTAAGATTTTCTCCTTTAATACCTTTTCGTATACTTTACTAAGATTGCTTAGTAGGCTGATAGGTCTATAACTTTCCGGACTTTCTGGAGGCTTACCAGCTTTTAATATGGGTACCACTTTTGCAAGTTTCCATATGTCAGGAAAGTATTCCATTTTTAGACATGCGTTTATGATGAATGCTATGTATTTTATAGCTGCTATGGGCAATTGCTTTAAATAAATGTTTCTTAACAAGTCAAGTCCTCCTGTTTTCCTAGGCCGAAGGTTATTTAATATAAATTGTATATCTTTTTCGTTAACAAAAATAGTGGAAGGAGAATTATTTGACCTTTCTTCCAAAAAAGTTTGAATGGTGTTGCTAACAAGAGTGTTAGTGTGCATATCACCTAAATTTTGGGAGACAATGTGATTGCTCGAAAAATTTGCGGCAAGTACATTGGCTTTTTCGACATCAGTAGAATATGTGCCCGACGCGTTTTTTAGAAAAAGTAATTGTCTGTTTTTGTTTTTTACTAATTTGAAGATGTTCCAGAAGGGTTTTGCGTTTTTATCAAGTATGGTAAGTTTTTTGTTCCACTCTTTGTTACGGAACTCTAAGATTTGTATTCGTATTTGATTATACAGGTATGTCGTTTGGTGCCTGAACATGGGTAGGCGATACCGTTGCCAATTACGTCTACAAATATTTCTCAGTTTAATTAAGTTCAGTATATGAGAATGTAACTTTAAGGAGTAGTTCTTTTTGGGAACTTTTGGAATACTTTCATCGACCGATTTGAGAACATGTTCTGTAAAGTTGTTTACAAGACAATCGACATCTTCTTTAGTTGATATGCCGTCAATATTCATGGGAATATTATTAAGTTTTGCTTTAACTACTGAACGAAATCGCGTCCAATTGGCATTTTTTGAATCTTGAACATATTGCTTTTTTTTTTCCCCGGACCATAGAAGATGACAGAAAACCGGATTGTGATCCGAACTCAGATCATTTAAAGACACTGGATTTGTTACGTAACAAGGCACATTTGTAACGAATAAATCAAGGACGGAAGGACTACCACGAGAACTGGGACATAGGTTGGACTAGGAGGGAACAGAATAGAGATTGGCAACATTACAAGAAAATCAGCAAGTAGATTTCACCATGCATTCGCTCTAATACAACCCCAGTTCCTATGCCTGGAATTAAGATCTCCTCCAATTAGGAAATCACCGTTTACGGTGAAAAGTCTTCTCAAGTCATTTTTAAAACTAGTTCTTTTCTCGTCTGTTGCAGCTTTACCCGGAAAATATACACAAAAAATCTTAACTGACCTTTGATTCCTTAATTTTTTTTTTTTTTCGTTTTCGTTAAGATCCAGGCCTCTGCTCCAGAAAAGAGGACCGGAATGATCAGTGATTTATATAGTGCTGCCTTGGTGTTTCGAGAGAGGGCTCTACTTCTCAATTGTCTCTTGAGCCCAAAGAAGCAGCCGTTGGTAAGAGTAATTCTGCGCTTGATCTCAGCGGTGGTGTTGTTGTCGCTGATCACTAGTGAGCCAAGGTAGACGAAGTCCTTGACCACTTCAAATTTGTGGCCGCCAATTATGACGCTCTGGCCAAGACGTCGGTGATGTGCATCCTTTTTGGATGCCTCGTTCACCGAAAGAAACATTTGAGCCTCTTATGCCTCAATGCTTTTGAGCGCTTCACTGACGTCTTGCTGTGCTCGCCCAATTGCCTCAATATCATCTGCGCACACAAGCAATTGCGCGGATTTAAAATAGATCGTACCTCCTGTGTTGGCTAGTGAGTCTCGTAGGATTTTTTTCAAGCACGATATTGAAAAAGTTACATGACAGTGCGTCACCTTTCCTAAATCCTTTTTTAACATCAAAGCTCTGAGTTAGCTCGCTACCGACCTTAATAGAGCAGCGAGAATTCTCCATTGTCATCTTGCACAATTTGACGAGTTTGGCAGGAATGTTAAAACTAGACATGGCTCGGAATAGCTCGTCCCAATGCGACTTTAAAATCACTAAAAAGATGGTGTGTGTTGATTAAGAATTCTTGGGTCTTTTCCAAGATCTGCGTAGTGTGAAAATTTGGTCTATTGTCGAATTACCTGACCTGAAACCACACTGATGGGAGCCTATCATATTATCCGCAAAGGCTTGCAGGCGTTCACACAGTACGTCAGATCTTGTACGCGATATTAAGGAGAAAATCTTCTGTAGTTGGCCCAGTTATAGGGGTCTCCTTTCTTATGGACTGGGCAAACGATGCTGGGATTCCATTCGACGAGCATTCTTTCCTCCGACCATATTTTACAGACGAGCTGGTACATGCCCCCTAGAAACTCATCTATAGTCGCATTAAATAACACTGCATTGTGGGTACGTTCGGTCTAGGAGATCATAGAAGTCAGCCTTGCGTCGATCATCTTTTTCTTCCGTAGGGGCATGAACATGGCTTATAGTCCCTTGCTTTGATACGAATTGTTATGAGGCGTTCGCTTACATACCAGAAGCTTAAGACTTTTTGTCGGAGTCTTCATCGAATAAAAAATCCGCATCCGAATAGGCGCTGTTTATTTATCTTGTAGCAGTTACCGTAATATATATCACAGTTTTTCATAATCTTTTTGCCTGGTACAATCCTACCGCACTTCTGGAGTGCTTTGTAGCAATCGAGAGTTTTTTCCAATTGGTTGTCTGCACCTAGTCTGTTGAGGGACCGCACATTATAGGTGCAGACTCGCAAATTTATCCGTTTATATGGGTCGTCAACATTGTATCCGTCCGTATACGAGGCTTGTTGTTGCTTCGTAACATGGTTTGTTTTCCGCGATAGGAATGTTAACCCTAAGTACAACCTCCAACCTGGGGGGCCATGTTTGGTACAAACAATGACTCAATACCCGGCGGATGCCAGCTATTCAGGAGAGGCAACGTTGAGACTGTGTGTCGGATTTAATTGAGCAGGAACAGAGATCAAAGCTGGTGTTTGCAATGTTAAACTCGATCAGCTTCTTTGCTCTGTTTGTTCGCTCGCTCCCTCTCAATTTTCATTCACATACATATCTAAATTATTGTTTGTCAATTTATGTTTTTATTTATTTATTATTATTGATTTGTTTACTGATTTATTTCTGACAAGAAATCAAATCCTATAATAAATTCTACACTTTTTCTCCCCTTTTAGACGAGTATAATTAAGCCTTTTTTGTTTTTGATTTTTTGCTTCAATAAAAAGCTATGATATGTATATTTTCAAACGCTTATAACAAATATTTCAGCAGTTCAAAGTCTTTAGAATACGAGTATACTACATTATATTTCTTGTTTGAACTGATAAGCGAATAACATCGCTCTTAAAAATGTCGTGCAAAAATGACTGGTTAACAAAAGAGCCAATTTTTTTTCTTTTCCGGTCATGAATTACATGGACGTTATTGAGAAAATTAACCGGGAAGTCAAAAAAGGGTTCATATGTATTAAACCGTAAACGGCTAAATGAGCATTTGAGATAAATGGTGACAAAACAAAATATATGAAAACCGTCTTCAAAAAAGCATTCGCACTATTAACGTCTTAGCCCAAACGGACGTGTTGTGATAAAGAATAACTTTGGTATAGTCAAGGGTTTATTTTACTTTTCCTCAGCGTAATAACATATGAACCAACCAACCTATTTCAAAATTACTCTTGCCAAGTGCTATTTCTTCGGGTTCAGTAAGCATTTAACTAATATAAGCAGCCCTGTTTCGGAATACCAAGGTGAACTTCTACAGGGCTATTATCATTCCGGTACTGCTATACGTAGCAGAAATATGGAGCCCTTTTGTTAGAAATATTTTGCATATACCCAGATTTCGGTCTAATTTGTAAAATGAAGAAAATACAACCAAAAAATGTGCATACTGTGCAGCAGCATGGTTTTAGCGTACGAACACCAATGCTTCTGTCCAAAAAGCTTTCGAGTCCAGCCTTGGGGGGACAACGCAGCAGAGGAAGATCACACCTAGGAACTGAAGGAAGACTTCAACGAACTGGCTGTGCAACACAAAAGGTAGCAGGAAGACTCAACTAGCTGGAGAGACATATCGGTTGGTCTCTGATCTTTCTTGTAGCTTAAGCTTGAACAAGTAAGCAAGTTTGCAAAATGTGTCCTTCATGGTTATTAAATAATTTTTTTTTTGAGACATATCTTAAGTCTTTTGAAAAAAAAAAGTTCTATGTTTACTTCGACTTTCTCAATAAATATGGAATCAGTATCTGGTGACGTGGCAAAATAAGTTGAGATTGATATCACTGAATATAACAAAGAACAAACAAATGTGAATTACACAAATAACAATATTCATCTCTGGTCATTTTTGAAAAGGAATCACTGGGAATATTCTTCTCGTGAAGTGTCAGAAAGGAAATATTTATTATTTTTATCCATGTGGATCTGAGATGCATATTTTATAAACTACGCTGACGAAATATTTTTGAAACGAGCTTAAGGGATTCATATTCGGTAAAAGAAGCACTTTACCAAACTTTCTCGAACTGATAAGCCTAAGACTACCGAGATTAAATTATCTACATAAAGCAAAAAAAAATTATTGATAATATTTATCTGTTCATAAAGTAATCTATTATTATGCATAGTCTATTACTAGTAAGGTCATTATTTTTCTTCTTTCTTTTTCAGAATTTTTCGCACCTCTAATAGACCCTAACCGGAACCTCAGCCGGATGCTTTGTAGCCGGTGTTCTTTCCCTACTAATAAGATTTGCATACCTTTCCGGCACACTTCCCCCCTAATTACTCCGCATAATAAGTTCCAACTCTTCTTTTTACCACAAGGATTGTGTTCCTTCAACGACTACGACAGTGATGATGCACTTGCCCTGCATCTATAAAACGTCTTCCTATTAACATCAACAACAATTAAAAAAGGTCGGACAGAACATCATTAGCAAGGTGTGTTAGTCCTTCGAGTTGAAATTACGAAGAAAAATCAAAAGAGCATTTCGTCCTTGCAGTTTTTTCCCTCTCTCCCAGTTTTTTTTCGAGTAGGGCATCGTCATCTTGAACAAGAAGCACGAGAACGACATCGAGCAGAGAACTTGTCGACGTTTACGTCTATTCTGTGTTCCGTTCCAAGATGTTGAAGAGCCTTTTTGCTTGCATCGCGGAGCAAAATCAATGTCAAAGCAATTTCTTGAATTAGTTTCTGTCTTTTGCTGTGCACTGCAGTTTCTTCGATTTCCACCCATGGCTCACGCCGTCTTTCTATATTGAATTTTAATTTTAATTTCTGCTCTTACACATTTGTCTCCTAGTGAACGATGGCGAATGCTCCAAAGGACACGGCTGATTCTTCGTGACAGTGACAGTGATGCTTGTATAATTTAGAAAGGCGAACATTGATTACGTTGAGTTGAGATTTAAATATACCGTACTATGTAAGAATGCAGATTGTAATTACGTTGGGAAATTTCTCAATTTGCCTTTGAGGCCCAACTGTTGGTGCACTTGTGCACAGAATGACGGACGTTTGTTGGGTCTGATTACTAATCGGAAGAGGATGGAACACTAATTCAAGTGCTTGAAGGTATAGGCGGATGTCGGTGATGCCAAACCTTTGAAATGATAATCAATTTAGTTAGTACCTATTCGCAAAAAAAATAAATTAGATCTTTTAAAGATTTTTTTCAAGAGCACTAATGAATGTTTTAGGAACTTGATCGGATTTTTTTGTATCTATAAGTTCCAAGAAACTTTGAAGGTGAAACGGCTAATGTATTATAATAATACTAGCTGACCTGGCGAACTTCGTACCGCCCCAGAAATAATTCAGTTTTTTACTAAGAGGAGTGAAAATGAAATAAGTTCAATAACAGTATTTAGAATAGTAATATAATATACTCTTCTATCGGATCCCGACGTGCTTCGCTAGCCATGAATATTAACATTGAATCAAATTGGTATAATTGTCCGTGAGAAAAGCACGGTTCCTTCAAATTCCCTCCAGACACTTGAAACGCTTGTACTTGAACTTTATTAACGGTCATAGCAAAGGATTAACGCACGGGAAATTGAAGACGTTTGAACTGAAATGGCATGCCTGTTGGTAAGGCACTCTAGAGGCCGAAAAAAAGGTGTAATTTTGCGGATTTTTCATGGGATTAGTATTGTATTGAAATTTACAGGGTTTATTCAACACATTGATATATGACGAATAAAATTAAATCATCAATTAAGTATTGGCAAAAATTGAAAAAAGAAGAGCTACAGTTGAAAAACTTCTAAATGATACGGCAGCATTTAAAGAAGACAATAAATTACGTCGATTCCGCTGTAGACGTGAGCGGGTGGCTCTTAAAGTTTCACCTGAAGGACGCGAACGCACTCTTCGAGGCATTTACATAGGTTGTTCTATAACAAATAAAATTGTAAGTTATGCCTCTGATGTTCACAAGTCACCTTAGTTTAAAAACAGTTATTTTATTTTTATCAGTTTGTTGTCAGTGATATGTGACGAATAAAATTTTAATTGCTACTAAATCACGCGCTGAATCTTAAATCCAGTTTGAATGATTTTTAAACCTTATCCGGCCACTTCAGACCATAAGCTTTCCAACGGTGTATCGCACTTGCCTGTGCGACTTTTAGTTTAGGAGGAGAAGCGGCTTCACTGGCGTATTATATATATAGATAATAGACAATAACAAACAAGTATCATCATAATTTAAGAGAAAATAGACAAGCAGAGGAACAAAAATCACTTGTACTGCTATAAGAAATCCAAAGAATTGCCCCATCAAAATAGAAAAGACCAATGACTATAACTTCGCTTGTTTAAAAAGAACACATTTCAATGATTTACCGATTTAGGAGCTTGAAACGCTAGGTAAAATAATCTGTCTAATACCGAATCCTGGTTCTGCCTAATGAAGGATATTATCATCAACATTTTATTAACTACTTGCCAAGCTCGCTATTGCTAGGCTGAACGAGTCCTAGAAGAAAGGAAGTATGTGTATCTCAGATAAATTGAGGAAATTTAGATGTAGTATAGGTAAACAGACCGAAAGCCTGTTTTTTACTCCCATACACTCCCAACATGATCGGAGTATGGACTGTATCAATTCAACATGCCCCTGCTTTAATTTCATTCGAACTTAAAGATAAGCTTGATTACAGTGAGAGTGTTGAATTGAATTGAATCTCCCTTGCAGTAGTTGAAGCCAATTAATTTGATGTCAGTTTTGGTGCAATCGGCGAGCAATTTATGTCTTTACAAAATAATCAGAGATATACTAGTAACGTTGCGCGCATTTGCCCCTTTCACGGTAGACGTGGTTTGGTAATTAGTTAGTCAATATTTAAACATCAAAGCAATGCAAGATCGGTAGAGAACGTCGCCGCGGCCCGTGAAAGTATACAGCAGAACTCAAGGCAGTCTACATCCTCAGAAAATTCATTCATTTAAGGAAGTAAGCAAAACTCCACAAACTTAACTGTAAATAATTAGTTTAAAAAAATGAAAAAAAAAATCTTTTTATACTTGTTATCTTGGAGGATTAATTATGGTGGGCCTTTAGGACAAGGGAGTCACTTTAGGGAGTGAGGGAGCGAACAAACAGAACAAAGAAGTTGATCGTGTTTAACATGGCAAGCACCAGCTTCGACCTCTGTCCGTGCTCAATCCAAGCTGACACACAGCCTCCACGCGGTATTTCCTGCATAGCTGGCGCGAAATCCGCTGGGTAGTGAACCAATGTGTGCAGCGCGCCTGGTGCTCCAGGTTGGAGTTGTGCTTAGGGTTATCATCCCTATCGCAGAAATCAAATCTTGTTACGAAGTCACAAGCCTCGTCACAAGTTGACGACTCTGCACGACGTCTACACCTGGAATGTGCGGTCCCTCGACAAACCAGATGCAGACAACCAATTGAAAAAACCCACGACTGTTACAAAGCAGATATAACCGCACTCCAAGAAGTGCGATAGGATGGACCAGGCACATAGGAATGAAAAACTATGATATCTTTACGGTAAATGCTACAAGGAAAATAAAAATGGAACGCCCCATAACATCAAAGGCATCCGCCTTATATGCGTTCATGCCCTTGCTGAAGAAAAGATGATCGATTCAAGGATAACTTCTATGATCTCCTGAACTATACGTGCCCTTAATGCCCCAGTTATGATACAACAATAATTGTACTAGGCGATTTTAATGCAAAACTGGGCAAAGAGGACTTATTCGAGTCGATAACAGGAAAACATAGCCCTCATAACACCACATTTAACATCTGACTCAGATTAATTGACATCCTAGCAGGGCGAAATGTCCTTGTTGCAAGCACACGATTCCCACATCTCAACATCCATAAAAGAACCTGACGATCACCAGATTGATCACGTTGCGACCTACGCCAGACAGTCCTCCAGCATCCTAGATGTATGAACCTTCCGACGAGCCAACATCGACTCGGATCACTACCTTATTATAGTCACGGTACAAATGAGGATATCAAGGATGCTACGGAGTCGGGCAAGACAACAAGAGTTTGACGTCGGAAAGTTACAGTCGCAGGAGACCGTTACGATCTTCACCGATTGAGTTTCTCTCAAGGTCTCACAATGTCCGGTGCACAATCCACAGAACAACAGTGGGAGCATTACCAGCGCGCCATCAGAGACGCTGCCTCTGATGTGCTGGCTCTCAAACCGCGTCAGCTAGAAACCCCTGGTTTGATGAGCAATGCAAACAAGCATCGCTCTACGAGCAGAAAAGGAGAAAGGAACACACACTTTTAAGGAAGAAGAAAAGAGAGCACGAAAGCTTGAGACCGATTAGATGGTGAGGCTACCACAGGAACGACGCTATAAAGCCAGAGCGGAAGCCTGTAGGGATGAAGACGGACAACTAGTAGCAGAGTTACACTCGATGTTGAGAATATAGAAAAACCACTTTTGTAGACTGTAGACTGTAAGATACTAGAGAATTCCGTCCACCTGACCTAGATGAATTTAAGCTTGTTATTTCGAAACTTAAAACTAACAAAGCCGCGGGCGCAGACGACCTGACTGCTGAGCTATTTAAAGCGGCTGGAGATGAGTTATGAGGGTGCATACACCAGCTCATCTACAAAATATGGTCGAAAGAAAGCATGCCCGATGAATGGAGCCTCAGCATCCTTTGCCCAGTCCATAAGATAAGAGACCGTTATAACTGCGCTAACTATATAAGAATAAGTCTCTTTAATATCGCCTACAAGAAGTAAAAATTCGAAGTGGTCAAGGTCTACTTTGGCTCACTAGTGACCAGCGACAACAACACCAGCGCTGAGATCAAACGCAGATTTACTCTTGCCAACCGCTGCTTCTTCAAGAGGCAATTGAGAAGTAGAGCCCTCTCTCAAAAAACCAAGCTAACACTAAATAAATCACTGATCATCCCGGTTTTCCTTTACGGCGCAGAGACCTGGACCTTAACGAACGCGTTCAATCCCGTTTATATAATCGGAAAGTGGAGGAGAAGATACAACGAAGAACTGTACGTTCTGTACAACGACATCGGCCCAGTACGACGTCTCCGGATCCAACATCTAAGATGGCTAGGCCATGTAGAGCGAATGAACAACACATCTCCGGCCCGAAGAGTCTTCGAATCCAACCCCGAGCCTCGACACAGCAGAGGAGGACCGAACCTAAGGTTTCGCACAAAGGTGGAAGGGAGTGCGGCACTGGAAACAACTGGCAAAATATCGTGGCAGCTGGAGACGCTGTATGTTCGTATGTTGGTACTGAGTTTTTCTCGTCGATTATGTCGCGAGCAAAAAATGATATCGAAGTGAGACTGATTGCATTAAGCAACATCGGTCAAGCCATTTTTTTTTATAGAGAATTAAAGACCTAAAAAAAAACTGAAATTTATTAAATTTCGAAACTGATGAAATGCGATATTTGTTACCATTTATGCAAATTTGAAATATTTTTATAGTAATATCTTTATGATTACGTGTTTTATTTGAATTTCTATAAATGTTATAAGAAATATTATACGGCGGACCCCACAAGCGGACCAGTAGGAATGCAGTTAAGTGGGGAGGTTATGGTCCTACACTTCTGACCATAACAACGCCGGAGAAAAAAGGAAAAGAAGAAGTTATAAGAAATAAAGGGTCCGCCATCTAACGTTTTTTTTTTCAAGTAGTGTTTATTTCGTGAATGGTAACACTTAGCTCATGTCTGATTTGACAGATAATTAGTTTTATCCTTCCGCTGAACGAATATGGTTGTGTATACGCTTGAACAACGCAAATATTGCGACATTACTTTGAAAATCATGGTAACGTTGCAGAATGTGTGCGAAAATTGCGTACGGATTTTGGAAGAAGAGCTCCGTATGTTCGTTATCTTGTGAAAAAAGTGAAAGAAACCTTCCTCATCGATAAACCATCCTCATCGATAAACCAAAGCGTGAAAAGCCAAAAACAGTGCGTACACCCGAGAATATTGCTGCTGCGGCAGAAAGTGTGCGTGAAGCGCCATCAACATCAATTCACCGTCGTTCTCAACAATTGAACATTTCGGAGACATCATTGAGACGAATTTTGCATAAAGACCTTGGTATGACGCCATACAAAGTCCAATTGGTTCAGGAATTGAAGCCAACTGACCATCCAATGCGTTTTCGCTTCGCTAAGTGGGCCTGCGATCGACTTACAGAAGATGCCGATTTTGCCAAAAAAATCATCTTTTCAGATGAAGCTCATTTTGATCTTGGCGGGTATGTAAACAAGCAAAATTGTCGCATTTGGGGCCCAGAAAACCCGCACGCATACATTGAAAAGCCGGTGCACCCAAAACGAGCCACTGTTTGGTGCGGATTTTGGTCCAGAGGCATAATTGGGCCATTTTTCTTCGAAAATGAGCAAGGAGTGGCCGTTACAGTCAATGGCGATCGTTATCGGGCCATGTTGAACGAATTTTTGTTCACAAAAATTGAAGAGGAGGATATTGGCAACATTTGGTTTCAACAGGACGGCGCTACGTGCCACACAGCCGAAGTACACTCGATGTCTTGCGCCCTGTTTTTGAAGATCGCATTATCAGCCGCAGAGCTGATGTCGTTTGGCCACCTCGGAGCTGCGATTTGACACCGTTGGACTATTATTTGTGGGGTGCCGTCAAAGATAAGTGTTACGTCGACAAGCCAGAGACAATTGACGCTTTAAAGGACAATATTCGTGAAGCCATTGGTGAAATACAGCTGCACACAATCGATAATGTGCTTAAAAATTGGACCGATCGTGTAGGCTACTGCATGGCCAGCCGAGGCAGCCATTTGAATGAAATTATTTTCCATTATTAACCGGAAGGATTGTACTTTCAAATAAAAAAAGAAATTTGAGATAATATTCAGTAGTTTTTTTTATAGCATTTTCAAAAAAAAAAAAATTATTTGGCGGACCCTTTATTATAAAAGAAGAAACTTATAAAAAAAAACAGGAATTGTTAATAAAATCCTGAAATTTTATAAGATACAAAATAATTTAACATTGTAATTAATAATCAAGTATTGTAGATAACAATGGAACGTTTTTAATAGTAAGTAAAATAACTTTTTTTGTCGGCTTTTATCGAATTGAATCTGTATGCTTTTAATAAAAAAATTCGAAAAAATTTTCTTTTGATTTTCGTGGGATTTTTTTTTAAATCTTAATTCCTTTTTGCAGGTGATGATTTTTTTCGATACTGAAAATTCTATAATCTATTTACAACTGAAGTCGGTTTATTATTATATGATTTATACAATAATAACTTGTCTACAAGAACATCACATGCATTGTTTATACATACATATAATATGATATTTGAAGAATCAGCGGTAAGTACATCGGTCGTAATCACAAGTGAAAATGATTTTCGATAAAGTCATGTATTTAGTTTTATAGACATTTAAGAATTTTTTTTATAAATAAAAAAATATTATTGCTTTATTTCTCACGTTATGTTGCGTACCTGAAATATTCTTAAATTCTATATAATTAGAGCCGCTGTTGATAGAATGTTCTAGGTGAGATTTCCATAAATTTCGTCTATTTCTTCTTTTTATAGGAGTCCAATGTTAAAATGATTTATGTACAACACGAAATTTCTGAAGACATTATTGATATGAATTAATAATTTTATATTGCTGTTCAGTTACAGTGAAGTAATCCTAAACGAGAAATAGAAAAGGGGTATGGTGGACGTTTGTGGGGTTTTGGAAGTAGAGGCTGAGAAAGAGGTGAAGGACGAGGAAGAGGATGAATAGCCGTTCGAGGCTACTATAGAGGACGTCAAGGCGGGGGTACCGTCCTCTATCAACATTTCATAATAATGTTTATAATAATAATAATAAAAACAATTTTTCAATATAGAAATATTTTAATTCTTTCCATTGGGAAGTTAGTCATGTGGACCACATGTGGTCACACTCGGAACAACGGTGATAACACCGTGTTTATAAGCAGACATACACAAAACTTAAAGGATACCTTTCCAAGGGATACAAAAAAATACGTGAACAGTGAGGCCTCTCATACCTTTAGTATGAAAAGAATATATATTGTAGTAGAGGCGTACCATTTGTATATGGTGTTAAGTGCTCTGACCACATTTTTGAACTGATCAATCATACAGTTTGTCTTCTTAGTTATGTCCCCAATAGCGCTGAAAAGTTGTGAATGCCTTTGTTCATGTTGAGTTATGTAATAGATGGCAACCCTATGTCACACTTTGGAAACACATACATAACATATATGAGTTACATATTAATTACTTTTGAATTACACTTTTTCGTTAAATTACATACACATTTATATTTCCTACTATATATACGACTGAACTTCAATTTATAAGTCTCTTTTCTAAATTATCATCCGTGTGAATTATACATAGTCTAAGAATTGTTCAAGTAGTCTTTTTATTTCCCCAACAGTTCACTATTGGCTGATCGCTTCACAGGACTCTGTTCCAGTTGGAGGTTAATAAGTTGCCTGTTCCCATCATTGACTCGGTTGATAACGTGGACGAGGTTTCCGTTGACTATATCCGCTTTGCTTTCCTTGATGGGGACGAATGGATCGGTTTATTGAAATGTCAACGTTTCGACTCTTGGTAGGCAGGCAGGTTAGTACAATACCTTCATTCATTCATATTCATTGGAAATGTTCAAATGACAAATATTTTGTTGTTGTGATGTCTCGATGTGAATCTGCAACAACTAAGTAAACCGATAAAAAAACCGACCCGTACTTGAATTTTTTCCAGGCACCAGCGATGGGAGGTTTGTTTTTATCCGTTCTGGAAATAAAGCAATAATCACTTCACAATCGATCTACTTATCTAGTCGATCTCGGTACATGTTCTCACGGCTATGTCGGAATCTGCCACTTCGGAGTTAGAATAGTCTACTGTGTTCCATTTGAAACAGTGACTCAGGTGGAGTGGACTAACTCCTTTGTCCTGTTTGAAAAGTCCTGTAGCAATCGAACTATGAAAAAAGTGAATCAATTTGAAGGCAGTTCCGAGGGATCCAAAAAAACACGCGAACAGGGAAGCTGGCGGCTCTCTCCGACCCTAATACTTGCACGCAAAAAAAACGAATTTCGGGTTTTACACAGTTTACTCCCTCGACCGTATTCCACAGTTCGCAACTTACGAGTATCTCCAATGGAAATTCGCTACTACCTTTTGCCTTACGACACAACTATTCGCACAACAATAAAAATCACATAAAATAAATTAGGTGCGTGGCACATCAGTATATACTCGTAGCTGCGCCACCCTTAGCATCAATGACGGCTAAGGGTGTCGTTTTGGAATACTATCGACAAGTCTTATGCAGAAATCTAGGCTTAAGATTTCCTAGAACTTCTTTTAGAGGAGCGTTACTGCTGATAATATAGCTCGATTTCGAATGTTTTTTCCAAGCTCAGCCCTTTAATGTTCAATTGCGTTGATGTCGAGTGTATGTGGAGACGTTTTGAACCGCGAACGAGCATTAAATAACACCCACATTGTCTTGTCACAGGCTCGTTGTCTTGTTGTAAGACATATTTTAATTATGACCTATTTCATGACCCCTTGCTGCACATTTCTTTTTAGGATGTTGAAGTAGTCATATTGGTTCATTCTGTAGTTAATAAACTGGTTTTAACCAACCTCTCGCGCAGATATATTGTAATCCCCAACATAATCATATTTCCGCCGCTATTTTTCACGGTTGCTTAAAGCTTAGCTCATTTCCGCTCGCCAAACCTTTGTTTCCCGTCATTGCCAAACAAGTTAAACTTGCTATCACCACTTCAAATAAGGGTGTTTCCAAAATCTAGTCTAATTAATATACCATACTCTTTGGCGATTGCGAGTTTTTTTTTTGTTAATTTTGAAAATAAATGGTTTATGACGTAACTCTGCTGATAAAATTATTTGACCTTGAAATCCGCCAACAGCCACCACCAACTATTTCTTTTCTAGAGCCACACCTTTCTTATTTTCTAAACAGCCCCCTTTCTAAGCTTATGGGCAACATCCTTAACTAAGGTACAGGATTTTCCAATGAATTCACTAGCCTCACGGTAGGTTTGGCCTCCGTAATCTAACTTTGAAATAGCTTTCGCTCTACTGCAAAAGTTTCCGATTATTTTTCGTTCCATTTTGCTCTTTTTTAGTTTTCTTTATTTTATTTTCTCAGAAATACCTTATATCCTTCTGCTCGTTGCCTCGATCACAGCATTCAACATAATTAATGGTTATTATAACACACGCTTGTGCGGATAATTTTGTGTCTGCTTTCCTCTTGCCATATTCGGAGAAGTCGAAAAAAATTGTCCTAAGGGATGACTGTATTAGTTTCAACCATGAATATGACTATTGAATATACAGAGGAGATATACAATGCAAAAAACAGTTACGTATACTTAAGTTAAGTATACATAAAAAATATTAAGTAAATTCGGCTATTAAATCTTTTTGTGGATGTGTATTCGACTTAATTTTTCATAGGTATTATTGTAAATAAAATACATAGTTTTTAAAAATGTTAGACATTGCCCTGATTGGTAGAGCTTTTATTTCTTCTTTAAATATATTGTAATTATTGATTTCTTAAGACTATCTCCAAGCTAGCGTAAGTATCTTAACTAACGTACTAAAATACCTTACTGGTCCTCTTTGGGCACTCTAAAGTATTCGTATTTCGTATTCGTGTTCTTTATTCGTATGTATTGTATAAGAAAACAGTTTACAATTTAACATACAATAACATACACAGAATTGGTAGTGACATCTAGCTTAAGAAAAAATAGAGATGATGCCACATTTTAGTAAATTTTAATAAAATAGAAATTAACTTTGAAAAATTCTGCTAAGTGGGAAAGCGCAAAATTAATGTTTACCTAATAAAAAAAAGATATTCAAAGTAAGCAAACCATATTAAAAAGCTATTGTAAGTGGCAGGAAGAGCTACAATTTAGTTAACCAAATGAGCAAATCAGCTTTTCAAAACTAAATACCGCAACAGAGTCTCGATTTCAAGGTGAATAAAATCAAAACGCCATGATCTAAGTACGAGGGTAGTCCGATAAGTACTTAGCCTACAAAAGAAAAACAAAAATTTTGGAGAAATGGCGATTTATTTTTCAATATAGTCTCCTTTTAGCTCGATACACTTGACCCAGCGATGCTCCAACTTCTTTAACCCGTCTGAAAAATACGTATTCTTGAGGTCTGCAAAGTAGGCCTCCGTGGCGGCGATGACCTGCTCATTCGACTGAAATTTTTGCCCGGTGATTGACTTTTTCAAGTTTGGAAACAAAAATAAGTCACACGGGGCCAAATCTGGAGAATACGGTGGATGGGGTAGCAGTTCGTAGACCAATTTTTCCGTTGCGAGGGCGGAGGTGTGAGCCGCCGTCCATGGTGGAAAAGCCAGGGGCCGTTTTTTCTTCAATTCGGCGTCGAATCGGCCCAATAATTTGGCATAGTACAGCCCTGTGACCGTTTTGCCCCTCTACAGGTAATCGATGTGGATCACACCTTTCCCGCCGATGGAACAGTCTTCGCCTTCTTCGGAGCACGTTCGCCGGGTGAAGTCCACTGCTTCGATTGTTCCTTGATCTCTGGTGTGTACCAGTGGATCCATGTTTCACCGACTGTCACGAAACGACACAGAAACTCCTTCGGATTGCACTTAAACAGCGTCAAACACTGCTTTGAAGTGGCCTCACGGTTGCGCTTGTTGTCCGGAGTGCATTTACACAGCATCCAAACGCTCTTTGATTTCGCTGCGTGATTTCCCTTCCAAAAACAAGAATCGAATCACCGACCGATATTGCTCTTTTTCCATTTTTCTAAAATCCGCGGACACTCCCGATTTCACACGCGGTCAAAACAAAACTACGAGTCCGATCCGGCTGAAATTGAATGTACTACACGATAGTAAGTTGCTCTTGCGATACTGGCGCCATCTGGCGGTGAGGCTAAGTACTTATCGGACCACCCTCGTACTTTGTAAATATGGACAAGTTTCTTATGGGCAGAATTTCCAAGGACAAGATATTAAATAGTTTGCAAGAGATAATGGAGCAAGAGTTTACTTGTAGTGTGAAAAGCAGGGAAAATTTGAATTACTACGTAAGTTGCGTAAATCAGAGGTTTAGTTTTCTAAATATCCACCTCTCATGAAAAAAGACCTTCATAATTTTGAAATATAAAAAAATTTAATTTCGCAAAAGAAGAATTTTCAGGTTTTCAATAGGTTAATCGTGTGAGGTCAACGGTATTGCAGACTTTTGAGAAACAATTAATTGCTGAAAGCGCCAATCAGGCTACAGAGAAGAGAAGAGCTACAATCTCGATTGGACTAAACCATAATAAGCCCTGATCATAGTATTAAGTACCTTCTATGAGGAAAAGACCGCGAGTAGTGGAAATAAGATATTTTTTCAAAGAAAAAATGTATTTGGACCAGTTTAAATTTTGAACTTCGGGGATACCAAGATACTTAAAACTATCAACACCTTCAATCGTGAAGTACTTAGTCAATACTGCAGTCAGCGTTTCTTTTGAAAGTTTAACCACTATGGAATCTACATTGCATATTTAGCAAGTCGTAACGGACACAGTCAGGAGAATGAAATACTATATCTGAGCCGAGGTTCCCCTCGTCAGTCAAACTGAAAAATAAAAATTTAGTTTTACTACTAACAACAAGTCTGTGACTGGCAAACCAACATCTAAGTAAGAGAACGTCTTGGTTTACGTCGGCGATTAAATCTGGTGGACTAACTGAACAATAAGCAATTCCAAAGCCGTCGGCAAAGGCTTTAAATCTACCCAAGAATGAAAGAGAAAATAACGAATTTATACATATGAGAAATAAAATTAGGCCAAGACCAAGATAATGGAACGAGTTATCCATGTTTTAAAGTAGATGAGCTTATGTAGTCGAAATGTTGAAGTTGAAGAATCATTTTGTTCAACATAAACACTACCCGAAAGCTCATAACGTAGCCTATTATTCAATTCGCAGATATTAATTTTATTGAAGTTGGCTTGAAATGAAATGTTAGGCTTTCTACATTTTAAGTTTTCAAAAAACAGTACACAGGACAGATTTAAAACTACGTCTTTCAAACTTAAAGGTAACTGAGTGAAAATAAATGTTGAAAAAAACGCTAAAAAAATCAGGTCCCAAGGTATCTGATTACACTTTATTTGCTAGTAGTCGCCCATCCGGACCAAAAATGAAGAATCAGCTTCAACATCTTTTAGTATCCCGAGAGGCCCTAGATAAATGCACTCTAAATAATAGATTCTGCTTTCTGGAAGCTAACCGATCACTGGGGTGAATACTAAAAAGTTAGACGAGTTCACCGCGCCTTGTTGCAGTCCATTGTTATCATTGTTGTTATCAAATGTTGGCAATTTTTATAGCGAACTTTCAATCAGTTAACATGTCAAAATCATATATAGCACCCGGCTAAGCTTGTACCATAACATAGTACTTCTCAACATACAGTGTTACAACCTTATCCCAACTTAATCAGACAGGCCCCTGTGCATAAGTTCTTGCTTTTGTTCCACTGAATATCCAATTCGGAAGATCTTCCGTTGCATATTATTTGCCAAAAGAAATAAGATGTTAATCCCTTCATTAGCGACGGCATTATTTGTCATGAAATCACCTTTAAGCATGGAAAAACTAAATTTCTCTGATTGCCAATGATCAATAACATTTGAAAGATGTTGAGGTGTGGAGGTGGAGCTACACTTGAATGCCTACACTTCACCTTATACATATTCTGGAGCTCCCACTCTAGCCGCCTTGTCATGAGGATCCTCGACCATGAAGAACTTTTTATCCAATACAGTGCCCTCCGAATACATGGTCACTGTCAACTCTGATTATTTCTCCGAAATATCTTATTTATTTGCGGGAACATACTCGCGCTGTAGGAATTTTCAACACGAATTCAATTGTTACACTCAAACGACTTTCGTTTCTTTTTTACCTGATATTAGTGCTATGTACGTAAATGACGTTTATTTTTGGCAAGATGTTATATACCACATAGCTAATGAAACAATGTCTTTATTGACATTAACAAATTTCCTATTATGGTATACCAAATGGAGATTTCAATTAGCCGCCTCGATTGACCAATTGCACTTTTCCTCTGGAGGTATGTTTAGGATAAGCCCTACGCCAACCCCTACTCGTCGATGAGTAGCTTTTATTTGCGAAATACAATTATGTGAAAATGTAATGAAAAATTTCATCAAAAGAATAACTATTTGTAGGCGGAGCCAAGTCGAACATTTTTTAAATATAATTCGTACGCCTAGCTTTAATTTGTTTCGAATTTAAATGTATCCCTTCCAACCAGAATCATTTTTCTATTTTAGTTCAAAGCAGAGCATTAAACAGATGTTGTGCTAGCTCTGAACTGCCCTTATTTGTTTGAGGAACACACTTAAGCATTAAGCTGCCATTCGGTTAGCAATGAAAATATACAAACTGAGGAACATTTCGCCAGTGGTCTTTTTTCTTATTATTAAAACCGGCCTTTTAAAACTGGGAAGTTCAAAGTCTCGATGACAACTTCCTCAAGGCTCCGTCCATGAGTGTGTGGCAGTCAATAAGTTGCCTGGATGTTTAAAATCATCAACTTTTTCAAAGCTTTTATCGAATACAAAAAGGTGCGAGGATTGGATGGATCCAAGTCAGTCAGCCACCATGTTTTTGATTTTCTCTTCATTTTCCACCGAACCTTCTTCCTTTGCTTCCATTATTAGATTTTCCGTATTTTTCTTAACTGTTTCCTCATCATCTCCTAGAAGGTCCAGATCGTTTGCGTAAGTTAGAGCGGATGTGATTCCATTACGGTTTATAGTCCTCTCACTTTTTTGACGAGATCTCATTGCGTGACAAACCGTCTCCTTGTTTTAATCCTTCTCGTATCCCTCCCTTAACTCATCTTACATAACTGGTATACTTGTACCAGCTTCGCCATTTTTAATATGACTCCCAGCCTTACAAGGACATGATATATTTTCGATTGGTTTATAGAGTAATACCCCTTTTGAAAGTCTTCGAATAGTTTATTGATTGTTTCGTGGAGTTCCCCCTTTTTTTTAGAAGCTTTTGTATGGTCACTCGCAAAGCGATTTCTCCTGAAGCCAAACTGGTTCCCTTCTTCTTCTTCTTCTTCTTAGATAGCGCTACAGCCTGATGTGAACCTGAGCCTCAACCAACAGGCGTCTTCAGCTGGCACGATATTTGCCTGTTGTATTCGCACTCCCAGTTGGTTAAGGTCCCCTTCCACCTGTGCGCACCACCTTAGATTCGGTTGTCCTCTGCTGCGTCGTCCCTAAGGTTTGGATTCGAAGACTCTTCGGGCCGGAGCTGTGTTTTCCATTCGCTCTACATGGCCTAGCCATCTTAGATATTGGATCCGGAGACGTCGTACTAGGCTGATGTCGCTGTACAGCCCGTACAGTTCGTCGTTTTATCTTCTTCTCCACTCTCCGTTGGATCATAGACTGAACGCAGAATTTTCCTCTCGATGCGACCAAGGGCATCCTCCTCCGTTTTCGTTAAGATACAGGCCTCTGCTCCAGAAAAGAGGACCGGGATGATCAGTGATTTATATAGTGCTGCCTTGGTTTTTCGAGAGAGGGCTCTACTTCTCAATTGCCTCTTGAGCCCAAAGAAAGTTTGGTAAGAGTAATTCTGCATTTGGTCTCAGCACCGGTGTTCTCATCGCTGATCAGTCGTGAGTAAAGGTAAATGAAGTCCTTGACCATTTCGAATTTGTACTTCGAATCGTGACGTTCTGGCCTAGACATCGGTGTTGTGCATCTTTTCTGGATGACAGCATATATTTGGTTGTACTCTCGTTATCGAAAGATCCATTTTAGCCGCTTCTGCTTTAATGCTTTTGAACACTTCATTTGCGTCTCGCCCAATTACGTCATTGTGATCCGCGTACGCAAGCATTTGCGCAGACTTGAAATACTCGTAGATCGTACCCCTTGTGTTGGCCATTGAGTCTCATATGATGTTTTCCAGCACGATGTTGAAGGAGTTGCATGACAGAGCGTCACCTTGCCTGAATACTTTTTTAACGTCGAAGATTTCGGTTAATTCGCTACCGACCTTAATGGAACAGCGAGAATCCTCCATTGTCACCCTGCATAATTGGATGAGCTGGGCAGGAATTCTAAAACTAGACATGCCTCGGTATAGCTCGTCCCCACGCACACTGTCATATCGACAAAAACCTGGTGTATGTCGATTTGGAATTCCTAGGTCTTTTCTTAGATCTGCCGTAGTGTGAAAATTTGGTCTATTGTGGTCTTACCTGGCCTGAAACCACACTGATAAGGACCTATCAAATTATTCACAAAAGGTTCAGAGGTTCACACAGTACGGCAGAGAAGATCTTGTACGCGATGTTAAGGAGTCTTATTACCCTATAGTTGGCGCAGTTATTGGGGTCTCCTTTCTTATACGCCCTGCGAATGCATTGAAGTTGTCGAAAGTTACAAATATCTGGGAGTTACTATTGACTGCCATTTCCTTTAGGAAAAGCATATTGAGAAGCTACGCATTGATTTAAAGAAGGGTCTCTATGCACTCTCTCACTTACGATACCATTCTTCTGAGGACGTTTTGCGACAAGTCTACTATGCATTACTGGAATCAAAGATAAGATATGGCATACTCGCTTGGGGAAATGCGGCAACAACTCACATCAACAAGATACAAAAACTTCAAAATGCTGCTGTTAAAATTGTTCAAAATGCAAAAAAGCAGACAACTGAAAGAACTTTTAGAGTATTAAAAGTCGAACAAATTTTCAAGATGACAGCAATATTGGAATACCATGATGATAAGCGATTTATCAGACCGTTACAGCATTTAGTAAATACCAGGCAAAGAACGCAAGGATTGCTTCAAGTACCAAGAACTTACAACACATACGGTAGAAGGCAGCTGCAATACAACGTTCCAGCAATAATAAACTGTTTACCTGAAGAACTGAAACAAATCCGAAACTATAAAACTCGAAAAAAACAATTAAAACATTTCTTTCTGAGCGCAGAAAAGCTTAGGCTTCGCAGAAATATACTTTGTATGTTATAAACATTTGCAATAAATAAAATTATAAAGCTAAAAAAAAAAAAAAAAAAAAAAAAAAAAAAAAAAAAAAAAAAAAAAAAAAAAAAAAAAAAAAAAAAAAAAAAAATTTACTGGGCAAACGAAGCTGAGATTCAATTTGTCGGGAATGCTTTCTTTCGACCATATTCTTTCGATGAGCTGGTGCCTGCGCCCTACCAACTCATCTCCAGCTGCTTTAAATAGCACAGCAGTCAGACCGTCTGCGCCCGCGGCTTTGTTAGTTTTAAGCTTCAAAATTACAAGCTTACTTTCATCTAGGTCGTGTTAACGGAATTCTCTTAAATCGTCTCCCGTTGCGAATGGATCATTCTGCCTGACAGCGGTATCAGATCTATCATCGCCGTGTCCGTCTTCATCCCTACAAACTTCCGCTCTGGCTTTATAGCCTTGGCATGGTCGTTTTACTGTTTTGTAGAACTTGTGAGTGTCATTCCTGTGGTAGCCTCTCCCCATCTCCTCGATCCCCCGCTTTTCGTGTTCTCTTTTTTTTCTTCCTTAAAAGCGTGTGTTCCTTTCTCCATTTCTACTCGTAGAGCTCACGAGTATCTCTTGTCCGTCTATGTAGCAGAGCTTTGTAGATGATTTGCTTTGCTGGTTGTCTTAGCTACGAGTAGTTCCTTGGCTACGGTGTCAGTCCCTATGTGAGAATATTTGTCATGTTGAATTGTATTCAGTCACCGCTTTTAAATACGTGTATGATGACTGTTTTTCTCCATTCCCCGGGGATAGGTTTACTGTGCATCACAACCATGAGCTTAACTTCCCTGTCAGTTCCTCTATCAGCCTGGTTGGCGTGGTTGGTAGTTCTACCTGAATTTCTGCTGTGTGGATAACATCGTTGTTGCTTGCTCTTTATTACATTAAGCGGTATAACGAAATGTCTCCTCTATTGGGCTTCTATCTTTTCGTTGCCTAAAAGGAACTACCCATTAACTTGCTTATAAGTCCTATTCTAGTCTGGAATCCTTTCCGTACAGCGTTATCCCCACATACAGTGCTTTCATGTTTTTGGCCACACGTTCTTCTCCTATGTTAACAAACATTTCCTTTACCACTGTCGTTTTCTTATCCCAACTGAGACGTCTGACTTTCTTTAGTAGGTTCTGATATTTTGTACGATATTTTAATATTTTCCAGGACCATTCTATATCGCTTTCCTTTGGGAGCTTTGCTCAGTTTGTTTTCCGCTGCTTCCTTTACTACATTTTTTATCGTGGAGCATACTTCTTCTGTCTATCTTATTTCGTCGTTAGTATCTATCTCATGTACTAGCGCGAATTGGTTAGTAATTTCGTCCTGGTATTGACGCAGGATACGAGGGCCCTTTAACTACTCAACGTTGAATTTTTTTATACATTCCTGTATTCCGCTTCTCTGAACTTGGAATCGGCTTTTAATTTAGGCGATGATTAGGATATGGTCAAAATCGCAATTCGCTGCTTTATATGCTTTTACATCTTGTACGTTGGTATGGTGTCTTCTAACCTTAAGAAAAAGATCAGTTTGGTTGCAAGTTATTCCACTCGGTGATATCTAAGTAGCCTTATGTATTCTCTTGTGTCTAGATTTTGTGGTTTTTATGATTTCTGAGGTGACAGAAATCGTTCATTGTTCTAGGGCCATTATCCATGTTGGCATGTACATATATCGCTCCTTTTCTTATTTTTGCGTTGAAAATCACCGGAATATTTTACCAATGAAATATTAGCCATATGAAGACATGCCATATAGGCATGAAAATGATTTTTAATGTCGTTTTGAACATGGGGTCGTAATAGTGTATTGTTGTAGTGATGTGAGTGTGGTTAGTACAGAGTCAGCAGCTCTGCGCCTATTTCTGCCATTTTGTCTTGAGGCGGAAAACGAATATGAATTTAGTCGCCTCTGATATTCCGAGCCGCAGGTATGTTCTAAACCCTTACCCGCAGGGTGATAATTATTGCACAGAAAATCAAATGAGTGCCCTCAGCTTTGAGTCTACTAAATGTTCGGTCAATTTATTCTGAACTCATATTAGGAGCCGTGATGTACTCGTATCTTATCTAAAAATTAAAAAAAATAAACAAGAACTCTTTTTTAACAATTCGGCCTCTGTTCTCAAATAAATAAAAAATACGCCTTAGGAGCACCAACATGTGCCTCCGGTTAATTTATGATCTCGCCAACCCGACTATCCGCAACTGGATTAAATTGCTGACGGCAATACAGCGAGCTGCTTAGCATAATTGTGTTCATACATTTCCCCAGCAAAATCCGCATCTAACGGTTAATGGATTTAAATCCAGTCCATTAACTGATAAGGGCAACAAATGCACAACGATAGGCAATGCAACTGACCATTACCTGATTTTTAGACGGAGGCCACAATGTGATGTGCATTAATTACACTTCATTAGCCAAACTTTAATGTTTTGTCAATTTCATGGAACCGCTACAAGGTAAATCCTTTGATTCATCACCTCCACTATGAAGCATGTCATGTGGGTGCTGGTGACGATGGTAATGGGTTGCTGATGGTAAATCCTCGTACAATGATGATGCTGATGGTGTAATAGTGACGATAGAGGACGGCGATCGTTCGTGGTTTGTGCCTGCTTCCGCTGCCACACCAAATCAGGGTATTTCCTGCAACAATTAGGGGTCGTGAAATTACATCAATTCACCCATACGTCCATGCTATACAGCACGGATCTGCCAAAGGCCATCAAACCTTGCTGGATGCTGGTTCTGTCGCTGGCATTGGAACTGACAGGGTGTGTGTATCTTTATATACCCGGTCATGTCAAGTTGAAAAATTACTTTTTGACGTAACTCGAGTTCATGGTTTTATATCGCAGATTTATGTACTTAAGTCTCTGTATAGCTTATAGGTATATCAGAGGAACCAATTGTTTTGCGAACAGAAGCGGACGTGAGTCATGTGGCGGAGTGTCCACCCCACGTATACATATGTATGTACAATTTGCCTGCAGTTGATGTACGATATCGTTACAGGAATCTATTAAAAGTCCATTAAAAATTCATTTTGGAAAAAGTTATGGAAGCCCAATGTTGGCAGAAATTTCTGGTATTTATATTAGTGCACATGCATACAAGGGCTGCATATCGTTTGTGTGCAGTTCGGTCTTTTCTGTTTTTTGATTTCGGGGAAAACAATTCAATAAACGCCAATTAAAGACTCAATCACGGGTCGGTTTGCGTACACAGATGTGCAGAGTCCATCGCGGATACGGACGTGGACAACTCGATTTCGGTAATTGAGTGTTTTTATTGGTTGTTTTGCTTTGGTGTCCTGTAACCTTGTCTAGGTGACAAGTGCTTAAAACTTGCAATTCGAAATTGTGAATTGGATGGCATACCTTTTGATTATATGTTGCAAATATTGATAAATAGAGTCATGATTTACTCCTTTGTCCTTCAGTATATGCAGCTGTTTGTATTTAAGGTATAACATTCTTGTTTTTTATAACATTCTCATTTTTTAGCTAACAAACACTATAAAATAGGTTGAAAAGTTATTGTATCAACAACAGCACGGCTATCGAATTTGATTAGAATGGATCTGGTAACTTCAGCATAATGACAGAAATACTTTATTTTATTTTTTTTATAATATGCGCCCGCTAAAAGGATTATGACTACCCTTAACTGTCCGGAATCAAGACACAGCACGGACCGAAGGTATAGAGGGAGAAAGGGAGAGGAGATTCTTGTGCACATTGGTCCTAAATGTCTGTGGATTATAGTGAATAGGAAATATTGGGCTGGGAAGAGCATGCCATAATCGTGTTGTGCGACTGAAAAAGGAATCTCTGAACTTAATTGTACGTCCGAAAGCAGGCTTAAGAGTGAACTGATGGGCATTACTGGCAAGACGAGTATTGCGTGTGAATTCATGGAGGTGAGGAATGCAATTGGCTAACTCATTTGACCAACGATTGTTAAAATAGCGCTAAAACAGTGACAAGACACATTACGTCGGTGTTCGAGCGAGTCAATTGACTTTGCGATATTACTGTCTCCTATAAGTTTTATCGCTCGCTGTTGTATTTAATCTAGTAGGTGCAGTGAGGTCTTAGGAGCACCAGACCAGATATGAGCGTTATACTCAAGCTTGGGGCGGATGTAGGCCTTATAAATAGAAGCCAAATCGGAGGGGGTGAAATATTTCTTGCATCGTTTAAGGAAACCTAGACATTTTGACGTGTTTTTGGCGACTTCAAACATGTGATCATTCCAATTAAGTTCGGTATTGATACACATACCAAGGATGGAAAGTTTTTCGGTTTCGTCGACACAAGCGCCATTCATGGATAATGGCTGATTATTACGGGTTCGCTTTAACGACGTAGACAGCATTGAGTTTAAGATGCATTGAATTCCACCCTCTTATTTTTACCTCAATCGATTATGCTGTCAAGATCGGAATTCAGTGTGCTTAACATACGCTGCCGTTCCAGTTCTATGGCCAGAACCAGGAACGTGAGTCCTGGAATGAATATGAAAAGCTGAGAGTACTGTCATCAGCGAAGGAGTGGATTGGATTAGAAGTAACAAACAAGACATCATTTATAAAAATGAGGAAGAGAGTCGGAGACAAAACAGAGGCTTGGAGGACACCAGGATTTATTTGGTGAATATCAAAACAACTTGAATTCAACGGTTCGAAAGGTAATTTCTTATCCATGGAAGCAGAGATTTATCGATGCCATAAGCACGCATTTTCGACAAAAGAGCCTGATGCCAAACTCTGTCAAATGCTTTTGAAATATCGAGCGCAAAAATCTTGCTTTCGCCGAAATAGTGCAAAGATTTGTTCCACTTTTCGGTGAGATATGCTATCAAGTCACCAGTTGATCTCCGAAAACCGCTTCCGCGATTCAAGATATTTCATAAGCTTACGGTTTATCAGCGTTTCCATGACCTTGGAAAGAAGGGACGTTAGTGCTATGGGTCGGTAGGAGGAGAGGGACGAAGATTTGCCCTTTTAAGGGACGGGCTGGACAAATGCTGTTTACATCCACTCGGAAAGAGACCCGAAGAGTAGGACAGATGGAAAAGCTTATGAAGAGGTTTTGCCAGCGCAGAAGAACACCTCTTCAGAAGTATTGGGGGTAACCATCCGGGCCAACGGATTTGTACGTTGAGATCTTTTAGTACTCTTGTAACTATACGAGTGCGAAAATTGATTTGCCCCATGGTGAAATGAACGCTCTCAAGCACAGGCGGAGGCAATGTGGAATCTGGCAGCGTTGAGCTATACGCGAAATGCGCAGCAAGCAGATTGGCCTTGTATGAAAAGCTGACAGCTGGAAAGTCATTGTAGATGAGCGTGGGTATTAAGACGAGGATGAATTCTTTACGTTTTTCACGAACGACCAAAAGTTTTTGCTAAACTTGGGACATTGTAGCACTTTCTGCCTCAACTTTTGTTCGTGGAAGAATTTTACACGTCTAAATAATGCATTGCAATCATTTCTGGCCCTTTTAAATTTTTTCCGATTTTCCTCAGTAGGGTTGGTTTTGTAATTCCGAAAACTCAACTCTCTCAACCTGATGGCCTCTTTACAACTCGAGTCATACCACGCATTTTCTTTGGGTTTGATACTCTTCACTCTGTGGGGAATGAAGGATCGTATACCCAGCAAAAGAATGTTCGTGATCATATCAGCAGCGGTATTCACGTCACTATCGAGGAAAGATAGTGACCAGTTAAAATTCCTAAAAAAGTCGTTAAGGCCGCTCCAATTGGCTTTCTCGTTTAGCCATACTGTTCTTTTAGGAATTTGTTCTCTAAGTGTGTGGGGTGAAGACGAGAAATTAGCTGATACGACACAGTGGTCAGACGAGCCTAGGGGCGACAATATGGCAACAGAATATTTGTCAGGATGAGAGGTGAGAAACAGGTCCAAGGTGTTGGCGGAATGATCTGCAATGCCACATCACTACGAATATAAAGGGCGAGACCCCGGTGGAGAAAGAAAAGGGGCACCAAGTTGACAGGTGAACGTATACAGCGAAGAGATTCGTTCTAAGGCCACGAATATTACTCACATAAGCCCTAAAATTTTCCGTAGCACAAAACACAGACACCAAAGGAACCAACTCCGACGTCTGAAAGGTGGTAAAGCAGAATTGAGAAGTGCAAATTTCAATTAGCTTCCCAACATCAAATCGATGTAGGTGTTATGCCCATACAACGATTAGAATTGGTTCACCAAAAATTTGCCCTTTTGATTCCGCTACGTCACATGCTACGCGCTCTCGGTCATTGCACTGACTCGTCTGATGAAATAAAACGGGAGTTGCGACCGAGAATGCGCAGCCGTGGCTTGTGGAGGAAGGGACGGGAGGGAGCGGGCCGGATGCACTCGATCCGAATCACTTCACTGCACTTGTTATTGTTTTTCTTTTTGGTTTTCCTTTTTTTGTTCTTTTTTTTTTTATTTTTTAATTTTTTTTTTCTTTTATTTAGGCACTTCTCACTCGCGAGGGGGTGGCGGGTTCGCGGAGAAAAAAAAGGGAAAAGAAAAACAGAGACTAGTTCACGCGTCGGAGGATGGCACGGTACCAAATCGAAAATCGTTTTCTTGTCTTCGTATCTTAATATAATTTTCCCAACAGAATGCTTAAAAGTTCGCTTCTTTTCTAAGTTATCTTTACCTTTATAATAACATAATCCTCTTACACGAGATCAGTGGCTTTCTTTCTTCGAATGATTCTTGTAATTCAATTTCGTCGGAATATTTTGAAGAGCCTGAATCCAAAGTTTTAGCCATATGAGAATTCATGTTTAACTTATTGATTAAATTTGCAATTATTCCTAGCAATTTTGAGCACTTTTTAGATCTTTTTGCACGTTTTCTTTGTTTCTTTTTTATGTCTTCTTTTTGTTTAAGCCTCTATAGTTCTTCTAATAATGTCTTTTCCGGAGTATCTTTGTAAATTCTTGACTTATCCTTTTTTTGTTCTTTTTTAGTTCTCGTTTTTTTTATTTTGGTAATTTTTTTAGCAAGACCTAACATTTTCAGGGATTATGCTTAGTTTTGACGTGGACGTTCGATAAATTACCTCAAAAGCTCTTGATGTGGCAGGCATATTACGAAACTCGAAGTCTTTTGTAACATTTGACAGCTCAGTAGTAGAAGGCATAGGGAGTGTTACATATTGCTCATTGATTATCATTTCTTCATGTTCGACGGGAGCCTGAATAGACCTTGAATTGTCTTCAGATTCGACGACAAGATTGGCAGAACTTAAATTGTCTTCAGAAGCAATTTGTGATTTTTGGTTGCTATAAATCTCACAAGGAGAAAAATGTGAGAATGCAAATTTATTAAACTTCACTATTCCAGGTTTAACAAATGGGCTCATTATATTTTTTGCAGTGGAAGATTCAAAAAGGCTAATTTAGGAAGACCTGGAATATCATAAATAATTTTCGTTTTCCTAGGATGATTAACATGCTAGTCGTTAATAGCTTCCATAAACTTTGCCTTAAACGAACCGAAGACACAAACATCAAGGGGCTGTAATTTGTGCGATGTGTGTGGAGGAAACGATAACTAAACTATTCCATTGTCACGGGAATAATTAATTGCATCGACTGAAACATGGGACACAAATAAGAAGAATGGAATTTCATTTGTGTATTTCGAATGTGTTTAAGGACTTCCAAGAATAGTTCAGTATTAATCCATCCAGATCTTGATGATAATCCCAAAGATCCCTCTGAAGCACCATTGAAATAATGAACTCTGGGAAACACGTAAACTGGTGGAATAGCATTATCACAAGCAGTTATGATTCCTCCAAAAGTCATTAACTCTCCTGTCACCGCGTTCTTTCTGCCAGCATTTTTGGGGTATTCAAGAACGTAGTGATGCCGATTTCACCGAACTTTGTTTGATTTAGATTTTAATTGATTCGGTGCAAAATTAAATCTCAAAAGAACATCTTCTAGATTTATAAAGAATACATATGTATGTATATCTACAGCAGCCTTATTGAACGAGAATGATCGAGCAGGTTTCCTTCAACTCATATTAGGATATCTCTTACGGCAACCATACATCCACACTATGCCGGCACTTTTATTATCATCCCATGATGTTAGATAACGGGAATTCAGTTTTTTAGCGTATTGGTAAGCAAGCTGTCGTACTTGAAATAAAATTAGTCGATGATGCATTTTATTATATATACATATCTTCATTTAATTTCTGCTCACATGTTCTATTTCTGTCTTCTTCCTTTTTTCAATTCTATGTTAAAGAGTGGCTGGCTTCAAATTATATTTATCTGCAGCTTTTCTAATTGATAATCTGTCTTCCACGACATCGGATACCGCAGAAGCTACAACAACTTCATCGGTTTTAGTTCTGTCGTTTTTTTGTTGTACGTTCGCACTATTTCCCTTTGCAAAAATTCAAATATTAGGTCTCACCAATTTATATATCACACAGAGAAGATTTGTGGGGCACATTATGATACGTATCAAACTACCCCAAGGTCGTGTGCATCAATATGCCCCGACTTACTTCACAGTAAATACATATCATATACTCACTATATGACTTGATATGAATTTCTTGAGAAACTGAAAAAAAAATTTTACTTGCGCACTTCAAACTTCCAAATAAGTTCCGTGCTTCTTTGGCGCAAGGCGGTAACTAAATAGAGGTTTCGGATAGATATACGAGTATGTTTGCGATGATGCGATGATACACATGTGGCATTGCTTGCGTAATTACTGGGCCTACTGTTTTTTATTTTAAAATAATCTCGACTGTATTTATGTGCCTCATGTGTTGATGTACCCCTCCTCCCCCTTCAAACAAACATACTAAAAATGTAAGCTTTTCAGAGGATACTATTCTTCTTTTCCTTTTTCCGGCGTTGTTATGGTCACAAGTGTAGGACCATAACCTTCCCACTTAACTGCAATCCTACTGGTCCGCTTGTAGGGTCCGCCGGTTTGACCTCAGAAAGTAGCGGCAGGCTTCCCGGTTTGAGATTACTTCATCGCTGAGGCCAATCAAATGCTGGTGTTTTTGCATTTGTTTGCACCAATTGTTTTTCGGCCTGCCTTTTTTTTTTGTGACACGGGCATGCTCCAGATTTTTTTCGTTTGATCTTACTCTTACAACACCGGTGATCTCCAGTCGTGTCAGCCCACTGATTTGCATGTACACTTGTGGGGCAGTTTAATGGTGGTATATGTGTCCCTAGGCTCACCTTGGTGTTTTCTAAATTGCCTAGATGTGATTTTTGTTTACCTTTGTTTTAGTCGCCTTTTACGACAAGCGAGAGGTATAGCTGCAGGGATATTCTTAACCCGTCCCTGCACGGATTTTCAGAGGATACTATTATTCATATTAATAACCAAAAACTATGAGTACAAAGGATAATATGAACCAATAAATTCATGAAGCATGAGAATATTCATAAATTTTTTTTTTTTGTTCAACGTTGTCTCTCAGTCTTCCCTGTAATCCGACATTATATAGGTTGTCGGATTTGACAAGGGCGGGATGAAGGGGGGCCCACTGTATTAGTATTGGCTGCAGAGCATTTCACATGGAAAATATTTAATCGTACAATCTTCAAACTTTTTACTACCATTTCGGGAAATTATACATCGTAAGATTTTTTACCAAAGATAAACGCTTTTGACACTTTTGCTTTTGTGTTTTCTTGTGCAAGCCATCATTCATATCCATATTTTAATGTCATGACTGTCACATGACAGTGGCTAGTGTGCTGGCCTCTGACGCCGATGAAACAGCAAATTCATCGAAATTGCATTTTGCAATAGTAAAAAAGTATACGAGAAACCCCCTATGGCCATGAAAAGGTAAAAAGTCTCTGAAGTGGATGTGCACTTTTGACCTCCCATGCGGGTAGTAGTTAGATGATTTTCAGTTCGGTATTTCTGAGTAGCTCAACAAATCATTTACACCCGAACAACTAGATTCTGCACTTGTTCAAAGCAGACAATGGATTGGATGGAACATGAAACTGCAATATGTAGTATTCTGAAGCGAGTGCTATAAAGAAAGAAAATAACGCCCTTTGCATATGGGGTTTAAAGCAAACAGGTAAAAAGTCAGAAACTTTTGGCTTGTAGTCTAAAATCTAAATTCAATCACATAAGATTATTCGGGCTCAGAGAAACCAAAGACAGTGCTACTAAAGATGTGCCCTGTGATATACCAAATGCGGCATATGTTCTGTTACGAATACGACACCATAATCGGCCTAAGAACCCTTAATGTGGGACTAGTCTTTACTTGCCACCAGCACCCCTTCCTAATTCTTTTCCGAATTTCGAACTCAAATTTAGAGCCAAGTATTCTAGTTTCCACAACTCATTAACCCCTCAGTCCCCGCCTTTTCTAATGCATTCACACCTCTCACACTATAGTCACTTTATAGCCACCCAACAGCTTCAACTCCGCTATGCTCTCTCTCGTCTAAGGAATAAAAATACGTATGAAAACATCCAACTCTTTTTGGCTTATCTTCATGATAAACCAAACTCGGTTTGCTAACACTAGCGTAATGGTCCCCATTCCACAGGAAGGTCTCTCTACTGACTTTGCCAGTCTCAAGAGCCTCTTTATTAATTATTACAAATTCTTCAATACCTTCGTCTCATCTCTACTTTCTCAATAGCCTTCCCATCTCCACCGTTCAGGTTATCCGCGATCTTGGTATACTCATACTATATGACCAGGATCTGTTTTTTCGCACATATCGACAATATCATTTTTAAAGCCAACTCTGCACTCGGTTTTGTGCAACGTTAGTCTAAAGAAATCTTCAATCTCTACGTGACTCGATCCCTCTATATTACCTTTGTTCGTCCCCTTCTTGAATGCGCATCTTAAGTGTGGTCCACTTATCCACAAACCCATATTCCTGGAATCGAGAGTATCCAACGTCGGTTCCTACGTTTCGCTCTTCGAGGTCTGCCCGCGAATAATCCTTTGTTCTTACCGCCCTATCAAGACCGTCTTAAACTAATAAATTTGGGTATCTGACATCCTCTTCATTCATAGACTTCTAACAGGTGTATATTTCCATATCTCTTAACACTAACCCTCGTAATATCTAATTCGTAATATCTCGTCTCTCCTAACTCCCCCCCCCCCCCCCTCCCACGCACCTCATAAGGCTCCAATGTATCCATTTCCCGTTGGTAAGTGGTAATTCGAATGTTAACTTCGATTTCAACCTCAGCGCCCCATGCCTAAAACTTCGCCTTTCAATAGCCTTTCCTTCTCCCAATTATAGTTTCTAAGGATCGCGCCCTACTCACTCGTCCTTCTTAGTTATTAAGTTAGATTAATTTAGTTTGAATTAAGCTCAACAAATGGGGGTGTTCGCCCGCAGAAAATTAAATTTAAAGCGAACAGGTAAAAAGTCTTAAATTTTCGGCTAGTAGATAATTCTTAACTTAGGACACATAGGACTAATCTGGGCTCAGAGCAGATAAAGACGGTGCCGCCAATCGACTCAAGAGCCTTTAACGCAAAACTGGCCAGAAAATAATCTTCGAGCATGTTATTTGTAACGGTGCGATACTCTCTAAATGCAATTAACAATTAACTGGATTGACCAGCTTAAATTCCAAACCAAACTAAACCAAAAACATCGAGTTGTTGCCATTTTTCGCACTTGGGTGTCACCCGGACGCATAATTTCTTATGATTTAGAGTTTTTCTCTTCCAAAAATCAACTTCTAACGATCGACAAGCCTCAATGTGCGTAAATAATCATTGTTCCGTCCTTCTCTCGAAGAAGACGCTGAAGCAACCACAGTCGGCAGTAGAGAACGTAATCAAACCATACTAGTTTATTTTTCTATGCGAATTATTTTCCTATGTGAAACTCCTTTAACTGCTCCACCTACAAGACCATTTCTTCGTCTTCTTCATTTAAAGCAATGAGGTCCAACACTGGCCACACATTCCCATACGGCAGATTCTGCAAAAAAAAGGATCGGCGTTCACCCTCTATTTGTCGATTAAAAGCCCCATACAACAATGGTGTTTGGCGACAATAGTATTGTGCCTATGGCATCCCTGACTAGATCGTCAGGTTGTTTAAGATAACTTTTGAACTCGAACATCACAGAGAAATTGTCGGTCAATAAAAAAGAGGTAAAGCATACTTATTTTGAGCCCATTTAATTGCTCAATTACGTGGATGGCAGTAATGTTATTAGTAGAACACATAGGGACGCCAATAAAGTGGTCGTGAACATTGAAAGTAAAGCGGCTGCAATGGCATTGTCGAGAACGTATGCTATGATAGATAAAAGGTATCCAGCGGGAAATTTTCAACTTTAAATGTCGAATCTTCGAAAACCAACTTGATGAGGTAAGTGGGGGAGGTGTCATTCGATGCGCGATTTTTGTACTCACTTCTGCTTACGCAGATTGAGTCATAATCCGAGCACGCAATTTATCTCGTCGTAGGTGCAAAGGCATGTGAAGGCCATCACTAACTGAAGCGTTGTACCAGATGTTACGTTGTCAGACCATAGATATATTGAATTCCAATTGAAGTGTGGGATCTCCCCGTCGCAGCCCAAGCGGAATCCTAAAAAGACAGACTGGGTATGGTTTAGAGACGAGCTTGGGAAATCCACTCAAGCCCTACCGTAAGTCCGAACGATGCAATTGGTGGAGGATCCCGTCCATAACTGGAGTAGCGCCATCACCAACTGTTTTGAACTCAAATGTCCTGTCAAAAAACCTCTCTGCAGGAGATTGGTTTCCTGGTGAAACGTTGGGCTCCAATGTCTTCCCAGGAAAGCCACTCCTGGTTTAAGATAGCTGCTTTCTAGTTTGAAATAAAATTTCACTGCTAACTTGGCACTTGCCTACATGCCTATTTCTTGACGCGCGGTGAAAGTGTTCTTTATTCTCAAAATAGGGTAAGAGGATTACTCACCCGTCATGAGTTTTAGTTTTAGATCAATCAATTTAACATCTTTCTTGCTGAAATGCATGGAGAGACTAGCAGAGTTGAGACTGCGAAACTTCGAACTGGGCATTTTCATCGACATTGAGGGAGCTTTTGAAAACGCTACTTTCGACAGCATTACACTTCGCTGCTAGACGGCATGGCGTAGATGAAGCACTGGTTTTGGGGATCAAAGCAATGCTTGTGCACAGGACATTGATCGCTGACGCAGGCCTCGAACAATCTGTCAACTCCGCGGTAAACAAAGGCTGCAGGCAAGGTGGCGCCCTGTCTCCGCTGTTATGATGCATGGTGGTCGACTCTCTGCTCGATGCTATCATTGGCTCTGGTATCCATGCCCAAGCCTTTGCGAATGATGTTGCTGTTCTCTCTGTCGGCTCATGTTTAGCGACTGTCTGTCTCAAAGCGCAGGCGCCTCTAGATGTGATCGAGGACTGGTGCACGAGTAATGGGCTGTCAGTTAATCCTCTTAAGACTGATGTGGTTCCCTTCACGAGAAGGAGGAAAAATACTGGCATTACTCAGCTGGTGCTAAAAGACATTCCCATCCCGATATCCAAGGAAGCTAAGTACCTGGGAGTCATCTAGATAGCATTCTTCTTTGGCAAAAGCATGTTGAGTCAAAAACCACCAAAGCGCTGTCAGCTTTTTGGCAATGCAAAGGTGCTTTTGGCAAAACATGGGGCATATCGCATAAAAAGGTCCTCTTGATCTACACGGCAATGATAAGACCGATAATTTAATATGCATCGGTTGTCTGGTCGAACGCAAACACATTGTGGCCTCTTTCACCGAACTCCAAAGGGCGGTTTGTCTGAGCTGTATGGGTGGTAATCCAGCGCTGGAGTTTTCTTTGAGCGCGTAAACTGCACTTCTTATTAGGAATATATGCGTCTATCTTTTAATCAGAGATATAAGCAATCTTAATGGCCATGCCCTATGTTGTGAAGCACAAGTTGAAAGGGAAAAGCATATGCGTCTGCAGTGACAGCCAAGCTGCACTCAAAGCTGTGTTCAACCCTCTAACCAACTCCAAATTAGTGCATGAACTCAAGACTTTTTTGAGCAATTTGAGCAGCTATTAAAACTCACAATTTGATGTGCTTTAAAGACTAGTGGAATCATCGGCCCATATTTCTTGAAGAACGATACCGGCCAGAATGGTACCGTCAATGGAGAGCGCTGCAAAAACATGATTTCTGACTTCTTCGTTCCTCAGTTGAATGGCATTGACGTGACAGAGCTTTGGTTTCAAAAGATGGCGCAACATTACACACCATCAATTTATTAATTAATTTCGCCTAATGGGCCTGTGAACTTGCCTCCATGTTGTTGTGATCTCATATCGTTAGATTACTTTCTTTGAGGGTATATGAAGTCATTAGTTATGCCGATAAACCAGAGAGGTTGGACGATTAGGAAGTCAACATTCGCTGTGTTCTAGCTGAGATACGATCCCTGTTGCTCGATAAACTTGTCGGAAACTGGACTTCACGATTACGCTTTATCGAGTTAATTATGAAGCTTACTAATGGCATAAAATTATCTATTAAATAAAGCTTAAATAATTTACATTTACATTAGCTTCATGTAATTTATTTCTTATTAAATTTGCATACATTTAATAAAAACTCCCTTTGCAATGTGGATATGAGAACTTACTGCAAAAGTAGTGACCCTCTAGTGGGTGCGTTTCGCGAATTACGAGCAGACTATAATCGATGTAATTGTTATAGGCAAAGCTGTAAGAAAATTTGAGAAATTGGCTCCGTTATGTACATATGTCTTAAGACCTCTCCATCTTTGAAATGTATGCAGCATAGAAAATATGGCTACCGTTAGTAAAAGTGTTGAAAATGGTTCAAATATATTGATTTCCGAATTGATGATTTGAAAGACATTTCAATAATACGGTGCCACGTCTCATTATTGTAATAAAACATTCTAGGACGAACTATTTCGCGTTTTGATAACGTGAGCTGGCCACCGAGTGATTGCACAGATCGTGTGTTTCACTTCGTTAGATTTCTTTTTGTGGGGCTATGTAAGAGATTCTGGTCGAGCTATTGCCCAGTATGTGTAGAAAAGTCATCGTCAATTACTTCGGCAGAGTTGAGCTCTACAAAAACTCCTGTGGGGGACATTCATAATGGCTCGATCCAAACAATACATTGAAATAAAAGTCTTATCGAAATCCGAATAATAAATGTTTTTTATTTAAATTTACTTTCGAAACCACAAATTGGATTTGTTTGTGGTTATTCAAAAGTATTGCCAAATTCCTTTTAACGTTGACAAAAGACAATGATGACCAAACGCACCTAAGATAAAAATTAAAGCTCTCCAATGGCAAAGTTGTATTGGGATTTAACCTCATCCGTTAAACTAACTGGCCTCACCCCTTGACTCTCAATTAAGCCCTTCGTTCCACACCGATGTAAAGAGCGATAATTTGCGTTGAGATTTCTTCACAGGAGACCGGATTCCCCTTACAGGCAACTCTAGGCTAATATATCCGTTGGGTAATTACTGAAATGAAATATTAACTAAACTATGTCCACGTGACTTCCGGTGGAAGACTTATAATCGTCTAATGCTGTTCTTACACTCACCCGCATCCACTTCAGCTTCGTTTGACATTTACAACCACCCCAGGGAAAAGTATATTTTTCCATTCTCTTTCGCAATCCTTCTTCTATCGCGCCGCTGTCCTTGGCCATTTCACCATCGCCAACAAACGGCGATGCCTGCATTCGTACATATCCAGCTCCCTGTTGTCCCGTTTGAATCCGAAGTCGTAGTAAAATACGATGACACGGGATAAATTATAGCAATATGAGAATTTTTTTAATCAGCGCTACGTGATGTCACGCTATCTCACAACCTTTTCTAGACTTCTACACGCCTGCCATACCCACGTGCGTGCATGTGTAAATCCATGTGTCCATACTCAGACTTGGTCGCAACTTCCTTTCTTGAACTGCACCTAATGCGACTACGAGGTCATATTTCTGCAGTTCCATCATCATCACCTGAGACACAGTCAGTTAAGCTCTGGAAATTGGATGGCAATGACTCCCATTGCCTACACTCCTAATTATATCCTTTGCACAGCTATTTCCGGTACGGCAATGGAAATGTGCGAATCCTGTTAATTGAAAGTGCGAGCTCTTCGTCTGGACAGTGGTAGCAGTGGGGCTATAAAAACTACCTGCAACGCCATATTTAATTTCTAACGACCAATGGATCATTTCCAGTTTTCCATATCCCCATTCGCTGGGCGATGAATTTCGCAGCTGCAAGCCCACAGACGGACACAGCGTTGGCAGACAGGACTTGTTGTGCTACAGTATAAGAATATAGACTAGTAGGAGTGTTGCTAATTAAGCACGTTGTTTGTGCAGCATAACCTTAAGGCGAATTGAAAGAAACAAAAGAAACGTGATGAATAAAATAGGAACTGGGAATGGTAGCGGCAACTTTTCACACCCACGTTTGTACGGAGATTGTTGTAAATATGTATTTGCTTGGGACTATGTTGCGTAGAGTGGCCTAAATGAGTGGTGCTTTGATTATATGCTCTGTTTAGTTGTGCCTTGGGGGTATATGTATCTGATGTTCTTCGGGAATCGTAGAGTGCAAAACTCGATGCGGTGGATTAGGATAGCTTGTTGCATGACCTCGTTTAACAACATAGAGTTTCAATTTTGGCTAAGCTCTATTGTGTTGCAATCGGGTCTTATAAGTGGAACGTCTTTTGTGTGTTTTGGATATTCAAAGAGCCATTTTACATGGTGAGGTGACAGGAGCCAAGACGTTTATTTCTTTGTTGTACTATGTTATGCGCTAAGCTGAGGAAGTGTATGTGCGACTTTTGTTTGCCATGTAATAGTTTCTTTGATGATCTATGTGTTTCTACAAACGATAGGAATACTGGCAGGCTATTAGATGGAATACTTGTTAATTGGGAAAAAGAAGGAAATTTGTTGCCAAAAATCTTATGATTTAAAGTTAATCATAATATCTTAATCATATAGATATTCATATAGATATTCTAATAATTTTCATTATCATCAAATCATTGCAGGATGATTTTATAGATAGAATTTATTCGAATGAGGGATATACATATGTATGTAGGTTAGAATGCGATGTTATGCCACAAAGCATGTATAACCGCAATCGAAATTTCGTAATTAAATCTTAGAAATTTAATTTGTTAGTAAAGGGTGTAGATGTTGATTGGCGGGTAGATGTTGAAATGAAATAAGACAAGCTGTGTCAGGTATTAAAAAAATTCTTTATTCTTTCTTTATGCCATTTTGTACGAAATATGACATCGTTTATTTCTTCGCATCGGCTTCTTACGGTGGCACTGATCCGAATGGTCCAATTTTCAAACACCCTTCCGCATTGAGCGATGGCCTGTGTTATGTTCATCTTAAGGGCATCGGTCGATTGCAGTTTATTCGCATAGACATTCGAATCTTGTGCGGGTGTAGGTCTAGGTCACGATGCCAGGTTGATGTCAGCAAAAGGTCGAGTTCTTGTGCACGGTGAGTAATCGCCTGCTTCGGGCTCTGCTGTACACTTTCACGGACCGCGGCGATGTTATTGGTCGATCTTGCGTTATACGAATGTTGGCTGATTGATTACCGAACCGATCTTCTCAAATTTGGCCACCAAACGTTGAAGAGTCGACTGCGAAAGGTGACCACGTCTACCGAAAAATCGGCATGACGCGTGAGCTACGTTGGTTACACTAAAGGTACTCGTCATACTCCGTGTTCTTTGTGCCTGTTATCGGCATTGGCTATGTAGTGTCTTTTTCCAATTCCCAGATTCTCCTTTTGTTTATGTTATAAATGGGTGACTCTCTTATTTTTATGCGTTTAAACGTCCTCTGTGAAATAAAAAGTCTGATGTGCTGTTGATGGTTGATGGGTGATCAGTCGGGAGGAGAACTCGAATTCAAGAAAATCTTTGTAAAGAATATAAAAATAATTTTGTAAAGAAATATAAAAATAATATTGTGAACAAATAAGTAAATAAGTTTAAGTATTCAAAAATAAAAAAGGTGTTTAACTTTAATGTAAACATAACTCGCGCAACGTTTGCACTAACCAACACTCACTTTGAGAAAATAAGTTTTATCATTGCACTAGCTGTTCTATTGTGTAACTTGCTATAATGATTTTGCATCAGCAACTGAATAATAAAAAATATATTTGACAGTTATCTATTTATTTATAATATAATTATACAGTAGAAACATATAGCTTAAATATAAAATCTCTGCAAGTTACGGGATAACTCTCCAATTGTAAAATTTTGAGGTAAAATAAATATCTATCTATCTATCTGTGACCTAACATGTATGTTGGTACCACTGAGTTACTTTGATGATGGAATTCGAATTTAGGAGACGCAATCCTGGATTTCCTAATAGAAAGCCCATTAAATTTGGGCTCATTAACCAGTTCTGTTAGTTTCCCTTGATGATGAAAACCATCGAGTATGGGCAATTCAATTTTAAATTTTAAATTCATTTTTATTCAATTTTGCTTATAACTATCTTACGCTAGACAAAAACGCTTAAAACTAGCTTAATTATCCTTACAAATTTAAATATCCTACTGGCCCTAGGCGGACACTCTAAAACAAACAGTACAACTTAAACCTATGTCTTTCGACAACTATATGTAAAATTATCTTAAGCTAAGAAAAATTTATTTTATTAGAAAAAACTTAGCACATGATTAGAGGTACCGCCAATCTATCCTGGATCAGCCCACATCTATTTAAGTATAGGAATGCTTCTGGCGGGACAAAGCCGTTAAGACGCATTCTCTCATGGTATAATTCATTGGGGTAGTAAGCCCCGTAGATTAAGTTATTGATCGAAGTCATTGCTCTTGCAACGTGGCTTCGAATCAGCTTTATCAGAAATTTATCCACCCGTACAATCCTGGCCCTATTGTATAGGACCTCGTTCGGCTAAAATTTCGTGTACTCAGATTCGGGAGTCCTATGTAGCCCGAGACAAGTCCTAAGGTAAGATAAGTGAGATAAGTCCTAAGGCATTGTCTCTCAAACACCCGAATCCTTTCCATTAAGCTGGCTCTCACATTGAACCAAACGGGACATCCATAGGCAACCATGGGCCTGATTAAGGCCATGTAGCAGATTACCTACACTCTGGAATCAAGTTGGCTGCTATGAAACAGCCATCTTGTCAGAGCGAAAGCGCCCCGGGCCCTCGCCAGAGCAGCATCTACATGTTTGTCAAAATATAGATACTGATCCAACACTATCCCAAGGTATCTGACTACACTTTGTCTCGCCAGTGGACGCCCGTCCGGCCCAAAGATAGAGAACCTGCGTCAATTTTTTCTAGTGTCCCGAGAGGCCCTAGACAAAGGCGTTCTGAACAATATAGATTCTGATTGCTGGAAGTTGAAAATATACTGAAAAATACTGCTGAATTTTTTCGAAGTCACGCTGCGGAAGAGTAACTGCGGACGTCGATCGTACGTCTGCGTACGCTATTTATTGGTGAAGAGAAACAAGTAGATCGCTCAGGTAAATGCTGAAAAGGATCGGCGCATTTACCGTACCCTCTTGCAGTCCGTTTTTGATTTCAAATGTTAGGGTAGAAGTTACGTTGGCAATTTTCACAACGAACTTTCTACCTGTTAACATGTCAAAAATCATATATACTTATGCCAAGCCGTCTGAGCATGTAATAAAGACCTTCTATCCATGAAGGTGTCGAAGGCTTTTTCCAAGTCAATCAGACAGGTACCCGTGCATTGGTTTATGCATTTATTCCATTGGATATCTGATACGAGTTTCGACGAGTTTCGAGTTTCGGGCAGTGTCATGCCCCGCTCTGAAACCGAATTGGTTATCCGGGATGTTTTTATTGTCCTCAACCCATTTAGACAGGGCCCTATGGACCACCTTCTCGAAGACCTTGCTGATACTCGGAAGGAGACTTATTAACCGGAGATTTGCCGGGTTAGAGGTGTCCTTGCCTCTCTTGGGAATTGGTTGCACCACCGCTGTCTTCCAATGCACTGGATAATATGCATTATTGAACAGGATGGTGTACCTCTCTACAGCCACTGGTGGAAGCTGCCTAAGCACAACATTGGATATACCGTCGATACCCGCGGATTTTTTCCTTTTCAATGACTGGAGGATCATCTGGAGATCTTCCGTCGAAATGAACAGGGTATTAGCCCCCTCATTGGTGATGGCATTGCTTGCCATGAAATCTTCATTGAACCTGGTAAAACCAAGATTCTCGGATCGCCACCATCGAAAATGGGCATATACATGTACATTGTCTGTTATCAAGAACGTTACTATAGCACAACATTACAAAAAAAAAACATAGGGTAGGTTTATACAAACAATTATTATACAAGGTGGCGCTAAATTAACCATGCAGGGCGTGGTCTCCACCGGACTCGTCGTTCGGTCGAGGAAATCGCTGTGGCTGCCAATGTCGCTGAGAAGGAAGAAACTTCAACCAGACATCATCAGACGGACCCTACAACGAATTTCAGTGAAGACTAACACATGTTGGCGACCAAAGTGCAAACAGTACATCAGTTAATGCCTGCTGACCGTCAGTCGCGTGTGAATTACTGTCAAGCCATCCTTAATCTCAACACCGAAGAGGACGATTTTGTGTCGAAAATCATTAAGAGCGACGAGGCGCATTTTCACTTAAGCGGATATATTAATAAGCAAAATCGCTTTTGGGGCACTGAAAATCCGCGTGTGATGCACGAAGAGCCATTACATCCACTCAAAGCAACTGGTGCGGCGTTCACGCGGGAGGAGTGATTGGGCCGTATTGTTTTGAGGCCGCCATGGGCAATACGATCACTGTTACTGGTGAACAGTTTCATGATAAACGACTAGCGATTCTGACAACCGTGGATGATGATAACTCTGACAACGGTGCTAATGCTTGCCAGGCGTTAAACTGGTGCCGATGCTAATATATGTATGTACTGATAGTTATGTCGTTGATGCGAATGCCGATGATCGTATCGGAATCTGTATCAGCATCGATGTCGCAATCACTATCACTGTCAGTAGCAAAGTCCGAACCAGTATCATCTTCCCCATAACCATCAGTGTAACCATAAACGGGCACAAACATCCGCATCATCAACTTCGGTAACATCATCATCGTCAAAAGCAAACATTAGCACCACAAGAATGATACTATCAGCATTAGCAGCGCCATAATCCTTGGTATTAGCGCCACCATCAGCATCGTCATCAGCATAATCGCCCATACCCAAGTCAATATCGTTTTCAGCATCAGATTCATTATCAACATCAGCATCCGCAGCAACATAAGCATTAGCTTTAGCATCAGCACCAGGGTCAGTCTTTGTGTCAATATCAGACCTAGCATCAGCCTCGGCCTTGGCATCACAATGGTATTTAAAGCTTCAACGATTTTATAATTTAAATACACAACATTAAATAAAAACTTAAACGATATGTGAAGCTAAGTTGAACCATAATATTTTAATTGTTAAATAAAAGATACCTATTTACGTGTACAAGGAACATCATTAGTACTAGCATCACCATTCGCATCAGTACTAGTATTGCATCCTTTAACACCACCATCACGGAGCACTGCCGTCAGAATCAGTATTACTGTGACCATTGGCATTAACATCGCCATTAGCATTATCATCAGTATCACCATCAGCATGAGCATTAGTATTCCCACCAGGATCAGCGTTGGTCACCTTCACCATCGGCAGCAACATCAGCAACATCACCAACTCCGTCCACATTAGCAACATCATCATTCGTATAACGATGACAGTGCTAATGCTGGTTGTGATGCAGCTGTTGTTGTCAATAGGTATAATTATGCTGATGTTCGTGCTTGGATAGTGTGCTACAGGTGATTAGTTCAGTTATAATGCCAATACCGACGTTGGTGTATGTGCCAATGTTGATGTGGATGCCGATGTTGACTCTGCTGATGAACGTTTTGATTTGGATGCTCATACTGATGGGACTGCTATAGCCGATCTTGATGTAGAAACTGGCACTGATGCCAAAGTTGATGGCTATGCTGACGGCAAGCTAATGCGTGAGCGTAATGTCGACGTTGATGGTGATGGTGATCTGATAAGTGCATCGGAGCTGATGAAGCTGATGATTAGGGCGACGCTGATTCTGATTGTGACGTCGGCACTGATGCTAATAATGAAGCTGATACTTTTGCACTTGCGGAAAAATAAAGATTTTCTTGGGTTTGTAATTAATTTGTCTTACTGGTCTTATACGGGCTTAACTCAATATTTTAATTGCTAATAGGTGTCAGCTTAATCTGAACCATATGCATGAATAAATTGTAACAAAAAACCTGGATTAAATTTCTTCTTTTTATCTAATTCTTTATATTAGCTTATCCCATAATAAGCTGCATAGTTTTAATATTAAATAAAATCACCTGATTGTGTTTTTTCGTGACTATATTTCGCCATCGCACTCATACTGCATGCTCAAGATCTCACCAGGGTTAAAATGCCTCGATCAGTTCTCGGGTTCATTTAAGCATGATAGTCCTCAGACTCTCAAAATATCTCCCTACGAACGTTCCTAATAAAGTTGGACGCAAAGCTGAAGCCTCTGCACTACGCACTCTCAAATTACTACAAAAATACACCATTATAACACATCTTTTAAAACAACACCAAAAATCGGTGACGAATGCTTGCTCTTCCTTGGATAAAATATTCCCGAGATAAACTAGTTTCTCAATCGGATCTCCGGGTGAGAGCCATCCAAGGGAAAGCATCAATGAAAAGGAATGCACAAAACCTAACGACGGGCTTGTGGAACTTACAAAGTTAGCTCAGACGGGTGCTTTTCAAATGGTACTCCATGAAATAAGTAAGTTTAAATTGGGTATCACAGCGGAACAGGAAGTTCGACTTTCAAACAAAACAGATGTTAAGGCGACTGCACTTTCTTTTTCAGCGGTACAAATACGCACAATGTCGATGGCCAAAATTCGGGATCTCCACTATAACTGGATATCACAGAATGGAGTACTTAACTGATCATTTTCTAATAAATAGAGAACATCATACCAAGTTACTTCAAGTCAAAGCATACAGAGTAGCGAATTGCGATTCTAACCACATCCTAATCATCACCAAAGTTAAAAGACGAATCCAAATTCACAGAAGCGGAATACAGGAATGTATAAGAAAATTAAACGTTGAGTAGTTAAGGGACCGTGGTATCCGGTGTCAATATCAGGATTTCGTCCTGGTATTATATATTATAATAACTGGTTTGCCCTAGTAAATGGCATAAACTAATGACGAAGCAAGACAAGTAGAAACAGTGGGCTCAACGATAAAAAGTGTTTGAAAGGAAAGTAGTGAAAAGCAAACTGAACTATTGCAAAGCTCCCAAAGGAAGCGATGAAGATTGGGAGGTAAAAGTAAAAACCCGTAATGTCCTAAGATTGAAAAATAATAATAAGAACACGCGTACCAGACCCTATGAAAGGAAGCCAGACGTCTCGGTTGAGATTAAATTCTATAATGGTAAAGGAAAAAGCATTCGGGAAAAATGTGCGGCCAAAAACACGAGAGCAGAGATTGTTCGCAAAGGATACTAGGCCAGATCAGAATTTATAGACAACGACAATGTCGAGATCGTTTCGGGTTTTACAAATGGTTGTAGCTCAATGGAGGAGATGCTTTGATAAACTGCAAGTAGTATTGGAAAACGATATTATGCTCACAGCAGAGTAGAACTGAACTTAAGGTAGAACTGTCAACCATCTAGAAAGTAAAGGAAAGGTTCCATCGACATATAAATAACAAGGCTGCAGGAGTCGACCTAATACCATCGACATTAATAAAACTTGCTGGAGAGTATTTTAATAGAAAAGTTACATGGGCTCTTCAAAACTACATATATGGAACAATAAAACTATCCTTGAGAAATAAAAAAACTCTGTTATCTTTGCCGTATTTCAGAAGTAATGACCAAACACAATGCAATAGATACCGAGGAATATCGCTACTATCAAGTTGTCAAAAGGTGCAGTCAAATATTCTCTTAAAGGAACTGTAATTGTATGCTAAGAAAATAATCCCAGACTACCAGTATGGCTTTAGGAAGAGTCGCTCGACGAGTGACCAGATTTTCATTATACAGCGGCTTTTAGAGAAGATATGGGAATTCCACGAAACGGTCCACTAACTACTTGTAGATTTTAAAAAGGCATCAGGTTCTTATAAGATTGGGAGCTCCGAATAAGTTGGTGAAATTGATAAAAGTATGCCAAACAAAGGACGAGTTAAAGGAGGTAATGCCTTAATGCATTGACTGCTATGGCTATCATATTAGATAGCCAGTGATGTTTCCGCCGTGGCCGTGGCTGTCAATTATAATAGCCACATGTGCCGTTGATACTCTGCCGTGATAGCCACTAGGAACAAAATTCAATATAAAACCAAAAGTCTGGCACCCCGGGTAGTGCTAAGGAAACTTGGATGCAGATGTTTGTAATTGGTTTACATTCTATAGCTTCTTACTTTAGGAAACAATAAAAAAAACATGAAAATTAGATAACAAAACTTTTTAATTCAATAATAAAAATTCAATTTACAAAAATATGTTATGGAGGAAAAAGTGTTAATGAATAATATTGAAACATTCCCGGCATTTGGGGTTGATTCGGACAATCTTCAAAAAAAGTACTAGTTTGCCTTAATTTTGTCCGACCAAAAACCCGATCCTTTCCTTTGGAGATTCTGTTGTTGCAATTTCTGCTAATTTTATTTTCGGAATCATTTAATCTATTCTTCAAGTGATGAACTTTTGCACGTGATGAGCTATGTTCTGCTCGGGTCGAACCTGTTGCAATGTTGGGAATCTCACTTACCAACATTTCTCTAAATTTGCGTATACAAATTTTGCTTTTTGTTGCATGCTTGTATATGACCCAAGCATTGACAACTGAAACTCCAAGCAAAAGTTCAACTCCTATTTTCTTGTACCATTTTATACCAAATGAACCCATTTGGTCAGACAGATCAATTCCAGCTTTTCCTTTATTGTAAGCTAGAATAATGACCTGAGCCTGTCGTCTTGTAAAAGTTGTCAATATAAAGACACCTCCCTTGATTGAGAAGCCCTTCTGAAAGTTGTGTACATAGAACTTTTGCTAATCCAACTTCTCTTTCCGCAGTAGCTCATTTTCCAGTATAAGCCCTCAGCGCCCATGTATAGTTGAAGTTTGAAATGTTTCACTCCATATCGTTGGGTTATATTGGGAATATATTGCCTAAACATAAGACGGCCTCTCCATGGCACTAAAGTTTCGTCAACAACAAAATCTGGAGTAATTTAGTTAGTTCTTCAATTTGTTTTTAGTCACCTGTTTCATTATTGTCGAAATGCAACATAGCAAGTGAAGCCTGGAACCGATTCCTTGACAGCACTAATTCAGGTACCTATATTGTACACTCCTTTCGCCTCCCAATAGTTGTCAATACGTCCAAGAGGTACCAAGCCCATCCAAATCAGCAATCCAAAGAATTTTTTCATCTCTTCACTATTTGTTGCTATTCGCTGGTTCATCCAAGCATTTTTGAGTCAATGTGTGGCTGATAAATTTTGCTCAGCAAATCGGTTAATTTCACCAACAATAAAATCAATAACTTCGTTGTGAACAATAGAGAGAAGATTCCCAAAGATGTTGCCTAGTTTGAAATTTCGAACTGAAGACCATGTTGCCCAACAACATCGAAAATTGTATGTTTTCCAATGTATTCCTTCCAATGAGAAGTATCGTTGACGCCATCATCATCCGACGCATTATGAATATCTTCATTTTCTTCTTCGACTATCAATCCCGAAACGTTTTCTTCTTCAGAAGATGACCGCGGAATCTTCGGAGTCAAAATCCAAGGCAGAGTCAGAGTCTGCCATTATATTCTATACTTCAGTTAATGTATGAGTTACGAGTATTTTGCTCATTATAAATTATTTTTGACTTGAAAACTGCAAGCAAAACAAAACTAAAAACCTCTGGAATAAGACCAATGAAAATTTGGCGGCTTTACCAATCAAGATGTCTAACTAGGTTGCAGTAAGTGCTTCTGTCATGTTACTCACTATAGTTAGTATTTGTGCCATTTTACTATTACACATTTTCGCTCCATAATTTTTTAAAATATTTTCCAATTTCTCACTGATTTATAATCTAGGGTTTTTTTGAGATTTACAGCAAAAAAACTCTTTCACAAACTGAATCTCCTGGCTATCAAATATGATAGCCATAGCCCCGGACAAATAGATAGCCTGGAGAAAATCCTTCCAAGGACCTAGAGAATCGTACAAAATCGAATAATGTAAAAGAACGAAGGAGGTTTATGAGATAAAGATATAAAGATCGAATTTAATAAAAGGCTGCATAGGCGCTACGCGTGCTCCTTCGATATAAGGTAACTTTAAAAAAAAAAAAACACTTTTATCCCGCAACGTCAAAATTCGTTTTTATAAATCCATAATAATGCCAGTGACACGATAAGGATGAAAGACTTGGTCTGGTGAAAAACGGGTTGACCTTATTTAGCTCAAAATATTGTCTGAGTAATAAAATCGCAAGGTTAAAAGATGCAGAAAGAATGGACAGTGGACGAACAGTCAAAGGAATAATGAGTTGAAAACCTGAAGAAAAAAGACCGCCAGTGAAGCATGGAACACACTCATGACAGGGAGGCTCACCGAAGGGTTGTCCAAATGACCGGTAATAATAAAAACTTACTTTAGGCGGGAGAAGTCACCACATGTCGAATCTTGGGGAAATTAATTTATGCGCTGTAGAATGTAAAATATTGGTCCTTGTAAATATTTATTTTAGTGGTAAAAAGTAGTAACCTTTCTGAAATAGTTTAAAAAATTCAAGAACTCTTTTACTTATAACCACGTGCTACTATCTTAATGTTTTATGTGCGACTATTTCACGTATTTGTCACTGTCGGTGTCCGAAATCACTCTTCAGCCACTTCGAATTCGATTTTCTATTTGCATTTGATTTTCGTGATGCGAATCGGAAAGATTAATGTTTGCTGTGCGATAATCAAACAGCATAAAGCGTGACAAAAGCTTCAATATGCACCATCATTCTTATTGTCACGGTCTTAATGCAATCATAAATATTAATTAATTAATTACTAACTTCCACTTTGGAGAATATTAATATGTATATATGTTATGTAAGGAAAATATTTAGCCTATGGATAAATTAACCCTACCAATCAATCGTTTTTTTTTTCATTGCTGTGGGATTAGCTGCAAATAATAAATATGAGTATACTATATTAAATTTATATTAAATACTAAGGCTAATTTAGAAATACTTAATTAAAATACAAAAATAAACTAAACTTGCTCCACATTTGTGCATCACGCGTCACCTGCAACCTGCATAGGAGTTGCCGAAAGTTCGACGCTTTCATTTGCACACACCCTACATATTCTTTGATGCAAAAATATTTTTATTTATGCCTTAAATAATTTATTCTAAGGTTCGAAAATTACTTAAATATAAATGCATGGAGGCCAAACATAATGAAACACACTTGCACCGCTCAATTACACAAACGCAACGAGCACCTGACGCATACTACCCTCATTTATCCTTCGAAGCGGGAAGCTGTTAAAAGAGTGATAAGCAGTATATACCTTTCTCTCCTTATCCTGAGCTTTGGCTGACAAAGATTTAAGAGATTTCACATGCACAAAGCTTACATCGCCGCATTGTATTCTGTCCGAGAGGCAAGGGACTCGCTACATCATCAATACTTAAAATCAGTATCTTAACCAACAACCATCGTTTACACTGGAATGCTTAGTTCCAATAACAAGTCACTCAAATTGAGTCGTTTCAACTGTTATACTAGTCACACCAGCTCATTGGATTTCTGATATTCTCTTAAATTCTTCACTGGAAGCTTTGTCCAACTATCAAGTTCATGCTAAGAAATAATCAAAATATTTACAACATTCAATAAAAAATACTTCGACTTCATTTTTGTCTGTGTACTCAAAATTCATAGATTAACAAATGATTCAAAAACAGGTAATAAGTTCAGGATATGATCTAAGAATGGAAAAGGCTGAGAGGCTATGTTTGATGTGTGGCAAAATACCAATCTTCCGGTACTTTTAAAATTTAATTACAATTACAATTTCTTTATTTCGTTTTATAGAAGATACAATGTTGCTATTGCACAATTTACAATTAGTACAGAGATGTGATATAATTATAATATCTTTCTACTGAAGTATATTATAAAATACAATTAAAGGTATATTTTTATTCAGAAAACGAACATAGTGAAGAGGGAAACAACGAAAAACAAAAACCCTCTATTTACTAATATTAATTAAATGTAAAAGAACAATGTTGTGGCTTTCCAGCAAACAAAATTACATAATTATTTTACCAACAACTAAATGCGGAAGCTTGCAAGTACCTAGGATATTGAATAATAAATAAATAAAAATAAATAAACAAATTAATATAAAGATAGGTATAAAGATCAATAGATAAGCAAATAAATAAATAAATAATTATATATAAATAAAAATAAATGGATAAATAAACAAATAATATATAAATATACAAATAAATAATTGGATAAATAAATCTAAGTAAACGAATATATTAATAAATTGATTGATTAAGACAAAAATGAAGATTAAGCCAAAGTAAGATAACAAAAAGTTTCATAAATAAATGTTTGAGGAGTTTAACAAATATATATTAAATTTTATAATAAGTTAATAAATAAATAAATATAAAACACATAAATAAATAAATAAATAAGTAGATAAACGAACAAATAAATAAATAAATATTGTAAATAAATAAATAAATAAATAATATATATATTAGTAAGTAAACAAATAAATTAGTTAATTAATTAATAAATAAATAAATATATAGATGAGTAGATAAATAAATAAATAAGGGTGATTTAATTATAATTAATGTAAATAAATAAATAACGATGATAAATTAATAAATAACAATAACAAATAGACAAATAAGTGTATAAATATTCAATTTAAATTTAGCTCATTTAGCAAAGGATTGTCAGAGTTACTACATTTATTAATAAAATTAGAATAAAGTTTTTGTATTCTATCGGAGATCAATTCAACATTAGCTTTTTTGTGTAAATCTCTAGTAGAATGATGCCATGGAAGATTAAGCATCATTTTAAGCAACTTATTTTGAGACACTTGTAACTTTTTAACATGACATTTAGCACGTTTACTCCAAACTGGACACCCATAAAGGAGAATAGCTTGAAAAAGAATTTTAAAATTTAATGATTTTGTGATTGATCTTAGATAAGAAGGCAGGGAGTTCCATAGTCGAACAGTGTGAATAAAGAATAGGCGAAAAGAGTTTAGATGATTACTACGATAGGGTATAATGTTGGTGATATAAGTACGGTGGACTACATTTATAAATAATTTTATGTACAAATATACAATTCCTTGCATTGGTGTGTTATTTTGAGCTGTCGCCTAACATGCCCGAGGAGTTCACCGAGATATGTTCGTATCGGTGATGACCATGAATTTAAAGCACTGCATCATTGAATGCTGTTTGTAACTTACTCTGGGATAGTGAATCTAGGCTACTATATACCACTTCAGCATATGTTACCAGCAGCAAGATCAAAGAAGTTAACAGTTTCCTACGTGTTTCTCGTGGTGTTAAATGGTAACCAGATAAATCTCGGCTTATTTCATACCCAAGGCTAATAGGTGACTCGATAACCTCAATTCTGCAATTGTTAAGAATCAGGTCAGGCATGAGATCGAGGCTAAAATGTTTTTTTGGATATTGTAATTGCTTAAGTCGCGTTGAGTAGTTTTTTTTTTTTGTGTGGAGATTTCTACTATCTGTTGGAGCACTCAGACACAAATACTGGTCCATTATACTACCAGCCAAACACCTTTCTTCATTGTATTTTCCCCGTTTTCCGGAGAAAAGTAAGGAGGTGCTTCAGTGATGTAGAGGGACCATTTCAGCCCCGAGGGTGCGCCACCTTGCGCGAGCGAAGGCGGGACAGTCGCAGAAAAAATGTTCTGCTGTGTCATCTTCCTCGCAACATGCAGCACAGGTAGACGTCTCACTGATGCCAAGCACGTAGAGATGCTTGGCAAAAGTATAATGGCCCGTAATGACGCACGCAAGCCTCCTGCAATAAGTTCTCCTTAAGGATAAGAAGAATGTTGCGGACTTCCTGCAGACATCAGGGCTTACGCACTTAGTTAACCTGCATCCTGGATATTCCCTCCATCTACGACTGTGTGCATTAAAGACCCAATCGTTGATATCAGATTTGATCGTGGAAGCAGGTAGACCTAAGGCGAGTTCAGGTACTGAGAAACTCTTCTCTGAGCCCTTCTAGTGAGTTCATCGGAGATCTCATTTCCTGGAATCCCAGAGTGACCTGGGACCCATACAAGCCTTAGTGAATTTAGTCTTCCGAATTTGTTCAAAAAGGTCTTGAGTTCATGTACTAACTTGGAGCTGGATAAGGGGTTGGACACAGTCTTGAGTGCAGCCTGGCTGCAGATGCATATGCTTTTTTCCCGTCCACCTGTGCCTCACAACATAGTACATGGCTATTAGGATTGCGTACATCTCTAATTGAAAGACAGGCGCATATTTTCCTAACGAGAAGTGCAGTTTCCACGCTCAAAGAAAACTCCAGCAACGGACACCCGCCGAAATATGGAGCCATCTGCAAAAATACGATAGTCCGTTCCAGGTTCAGTGTCTTGCAAAGCCAGTCCTGACACCATGAAAAAGTGACTGTGAAATTATAGCGCAGTAGGGTATCAGGTGTCATTGCGTCGGAAGGCATATCCATAACATAGGGGTCGTAGGATATTTCCCGCGCAAATATACTGTCACTCCAATGCGAGTTTTGCCAAAAACCATTTCTCTTGAGGCAAGACATGGCTATCAGTACGCACCCCCTGATATACTCGTATATATCAAGGGGTGGAAGATTCATCATTTGGGGAAAAAGGCCACCAATGGATACGAGATTATCGGTCTTATCATTGCCGTGTTTATCCAGATGACCTTTTTCGGCGATAAACCCCATGTTTTGCCAAAAGCACCTTTGCCTTGCCAAAAAGCTGACAGCGCTTTGGTGGTTTTTAGGTCAACATGCTTTGAAGAAAGAAGCTTGCTATCTAAGATGACTCCCAGGTACTTAGCTTCCTTGGATATCAAGATGGGAATGCCTTTTAGCAACAGCTGAGTAATGCCAGTATTTTTCCTCCTTCTCGTGAAGAGAGGGTCATCAGTCTTAAGAGGATTAACCGACAGCACATTACACGTGCACCAGCCATTGATCACATTTAGCTTCGGCTGTTCTTTGAGAATAACAGTCGCTGAACATGAGCCGACAGAGAGAATGGCAACATCATCCACCTTGCGGGTAGCCCCTGTTTACGCCAGACTGGACACACTGTTCGAAGCCTTCATCAGCGATCAATGTCCTGTGAACAAAACCAGTGCTTCATCTAGGCCATGCCGTCTAACAGCGTCACACATGCTGTCAAAAGTAGCGTTATCAAAAGCTCCCTTAATGTCGACGAAAATGCCTAGTACGTACTCTTACTTTTCGAGTGCGCATTCAATTCTTCCAACTAGGTCTTGAAGCGAAGTCTCGCAGGGTTTTCCGCGCTGATAAGCCTGTTGCATCTCCGAGAAATGATTAGACTGATTGGTATAAAAGTCTTGGCGAGTGAGTAATCTTCTTTCCATATTTTGGGAATAAAAACCACTTTCAACGCGCGCCAAAGTATATTCTCGTAGGCAAGTTCCAAGCTAGCAGTGAAAATTCTCTTCAGAGTAGGAAGCAGTTGTCTTATGCCTGCGACATACGAGTTCGAAACTGTTGGTGATGGCGCTGCTCAGGTTATTAATGGCATCCTCCACCAATTGCTCTGTTCTGAGTTTAGAGAGGGCTTGAGTGGGTTTCTCCTCTCTGATTCATACCCAGTCGGTCTTTCTCGGATTCCGCTTGGGCTGCGGGTTAAGGAGTAATCCATTGGTAATTGATCGGGAGTAGATTCGTTTCAGATCATCATTAATTAGGTAAGCAATTTCATTAAGGTTAGGATACGGTTTGGAGAGATATAATTGAACATCATCAGCATATAAATGCTCGGAGCAGTGTTTGCACGCTGATCGAAAATCATTAATAAAAATGCAGAAAAGAATCGGCCCTAAAATTGAGCCCTGTGGAACATCTTGCTTTATTTCCATGAGAGATGAACAGCTTTCTCCGAGAAACATCCTCTGTGTCCTATCTGAAAGAAAGACATTCAGTAGTCGGACCGCCCTATCACTGAAACTAAATTTATTCTTCAGCTTCCAACATATTATTATGATTAACTTTATCAAAAGCCTTTGAGAATTCCAGTAAGCAGAGAAGACAAACATGACTTCTATGAAAAGATTGCCGAACCTCTTCTAGCAGGCTTACCATGGCTGAAGAACGGCTGTGATTACCTCTAAAACCAGATTGCTAAGCATAAAATTATATGTATAGAGACAAGCATTTTGTAATCTGTTTCGCAATGATTTTCTCCAAGACTTTAGATTAGTATGGCAGAATGTTAATTGGACAGGGTTTCTGTGCGATAGGTAAAACTCTAGCCGTTTTCTACAACTGTTGGCAAGTCGAAATCACTAAACACCAATTTATAATATAGGGGAGAGCCCCTGCTCTAATAAATTCGATCTTGATCAAACTAGAGAACCTGAACACTCACTTCCCAAACTATATGACTTTGTAGTAGCTACAGAAAATGAAATTATCCTAAGCGTTGCAAGTATCAATGGTATCGATATCGCATTTAGAGTTATTATTACAAGATATGCGAACTTTACGCAGGTTAATCCAGAGCTTTTTTTGGAGGGAGAGATGTACATATGTATATGCATAGTTTAGCAGCGAAGTACATGTTCTTCGAGTTGCATACAATTTATGTGGCATGGTTACGTGCTGCTTTGTACGAGGTCCAGTTGGCCTCTGAAGGGCTATGCTTCCATTTATTGTACAACCTGTTTCTTCTTTTGATTGAGTTAACAACCTCAACAACCAGGGACATGCGCGGTAATGAAATTTGTTTTAGTTGGTACGAGTACATAGCTATCGTACAATTGTGACAAGATTTCTTGGAAGAGCTTCACTTTTATGTTAGAGGGGCTATTACGTGGCACCTTTCCCAGGGGGTTGAAAATATGGCGATCTGAAGAGCATTTAGGTGTACAGTACTAAAATCTGTGTCAGGGGTAGAATTTCTAGATAAGTTAACGTTATAAGTGTAGAATAGAAGATCATGGTCGGAAACATCAAATGATAGTTGATCAAACAACAAAACAAGTGATGAAGTGGACACGACGAATGAATCTAGAAGACTGGGTAAACAATTATGAGTAAAACCTGTAGGATATGTGTGTTTACTATTTTCATACCAACTGAGGAAACTAAATCCCTCATTTCAAAGGCAAGTGAATCATTTTTCAGAAGATTTGTATTGAATTCTCCACAGATTATTATACGCCGATATAGTGCGCTATAATCTGAGATGGCTGAGAAGAACGGTAAGGGAGAGCATCTTCTATTGTCTATATATTATTGAACTATCAGGTATTCAATTCCATTGTCATTCGATTTGGATATATTGTAACTTTTCAAGTCAGACCTAATTTGCAGTAAATTGCTAATCCGCCACCCGTAGTAACAGTGGGCCGATCATTCACTCCTAAAAAAATCGTAGCGCATTCTCGAGCCAGGTTCCGCTTACACAAATTACATCAACAGAGGACTTAGAGAACAAAAAACATAAGATAGTCAAGTTTGCTATAGTTTAAACTACGCGCATTTAAATCACAGACCTTAAGTCCCTCATTTCTCTTGGCTAAGTTATTAATCATAGCGTGGGTTGATTTTTCAGTCACATTGTAATGCTGATCTCAGCCTATGTTATCCATCAAAAGAGACGAAATAAAAGTGCAGTCCAGCTAGTATAAGAAGAATAAAAACAAACAGAGAAAATAAAAAGAAGAGAGAGAGTTCAAATAAGAATTACCAATAAGGAGGGTGAAAGCAAAATAAAGGAAAAGACGACAGATAAGCTACATATCTTAATGCTTAATGCCATGCTTAATACCATTATCTACCGTGGGCCCACGAAGGCCTTGCTTTCCGCATCTTATGTTGCAGTGGAAGCCTGTGATGGAATTATCTTTTTCTAGTTAGAAGCGTCGTTGTGATAGGAGTTGTATAAATTTGAATCACATGTTGCTTTTATTCTTTGAGTGAATTTTGTTGCATCTTTTTAGGAAGCCGATCGAGTGATTTACTTTAAATCACTCATGGATTGTGCATGTGCTAAATAAAAGACTAGTGTCCATGGTAAATACTGGGTTCTGGTCACGGGTACATTTGGTACATATGCAAATGATCATTGACGCAATAATAAATTTTAATAAAAAAAAAAGAAATACTCGTAACATGACAGGAAATATATGATAAAAAAGGTTAACATTATTTTCAGCCATTTCATGCAATTTGTTTGTATTTCTCGAGATATTTTAAAATCAAAATAGAATCGAATGCAAATGTTAGATACTAAATCATATTGAAATTATAGCATACATTTTTTTATTTGCTATGAAATTCCGTTTCCCTGAACTTAGTTACCTCTAAACCAAATTTTCATAAATAGATAACGCACTATGGGGTTTCTAATTCTGCCATTTATAAGCATTACAGATCGGACCCGAGGGTGTCTCAAATTTTATAGCGAATAATCAAAGTAAAAAATCGAATAACATTGCTGAATCGCATTTGCATAAGAAGCAAAAGCTATTGTTAAACAAAATAAGACTTAACTTTTTTAAGAATTTCTGGTCATTTAATGTTCCTGGGGGGTTATCTATTGTTTCTGCATATAAATTTTGTTAGAAAAAGGGTGTGGTCAGAAAATATAAGCGGTACGTAAAGAAACGAACCGTATTTTTAGGCGGGACTTTTTTGTCCCTGCAGCACTGTAGGAGGAAAAGTAAAAGAAAACAGTAAAATTATTCATAACTTCATTTTTATTTGGAAAAATAAACAAAAAACTTAAAAAAACATTAGTAGATAAATAAATGGTATGATATGATATGAAACAGAGTTTGCATAAGGGCTCCTGGCACTTCATGCAAATTGCCTTTGTACGGCTTTCAACTTTGTTTGCTGCCCAAGATACACATCTCCGGCGGTTTTCAATCTGAGTGAGCAAATGCATCTAACATTTCCCGGTGCTTTTCTTTTCAATGATCGCCGACCAGACCTTGTGGATCTACAATAGTTACCGTGGCAGTTTGCTTTCCATCTTCAACAATTTGTTCCGCAAGATGTCGATTTCATATATTCCCGCCATTTGATCAGTCAAATGATTGTATGCCATAATAAACATGAAAACGATCATTTTTATTTAAGTAATCAGAATCAGTATTTGGAACAAAACCCTAAACTTTTTTTGAAGCACAATATAACCAAGCGCTCGTTTGTGCATTGTGCAATATACATAATAAGACTATGAGGAAATAATTTGTAAGATACTTGCATTTCAGTTGCTGATGGTTGGATGTCCTTAATTTGGCAAGGCCAACTTTTAGACAATACCATTTTAGGTTGAAATTCACAGAAAGAAGCTGTTCCATTTGTTGTATTGTAAGTCTTCTTTGCCTCGACATGTTGTATTACTTCTGGAAGATAAGAATCCACACTTGAAATCTAAAAATACTGCTGGGACAAATATATCCCACTCAAAAAAACGGACGAGACATTTACGTTTATGAATTTATGAATTTTCACAAACAAAAATCCATATGTGTGCTGAAATTTTAATTTCCTATAAGATTTTATAATTTCATACGCAGAAAAACTTACCTTTGATTCGAATCAACTCGAAAATCACTTTTTATAAGGAGCTCGACTAAAAATCACCAAAACACTTCACTGAAAAATCCAAATTTGAAGCAGAAAACACACGGGTGATCACGTTTGACAGAACAAACGGTCTTGTTGTCAACCAGACAAGAGGCAAATATACTGTCATTTTAAATATAGGATTACATAAAATTCAATAAAATATTGATGGGAAAAACAATACAAGTATGTTGAAATTTCGAAGACGGAGTACAAAATGAAAGCAGAATATCCAAACATATTAACATTTAAACTAACGATGTAAAAGTTTGTTCAATAGCCGTGTGATTAAAAGCACCTAAGAAAACTGTTTTCACTCTTTCACATCTAATGTTATCTGGAAGCAAATTGAAGAGTCGAGGCGCAGTGACAAAATAAAACCTAGAAAAGTGCAATTTGTGGACTGCTGGCACTGTTACAAAGTTTCTGCTGTTGATACCGCGTAGAATCCAGATTTCTCAAGAAATTCATTTTAGAACTTTAAAGCAGTATATGTGCCCCAGTGGAAGAAATTCAAGACTTCTGAAAAGTTCATATCTAGGAGTTATACGGCTTACTCTACAGATAACTCTAATTATCTTTGCTTATTAATTAAATGATTGACATACACGCATGTCAAAAGAACCTCCCCAACAAGATAATCCATACTGTAATTTGGACTTTACTAAGCCATTGTAAACTAGTTTGAAGATAGTTGTATTACAGTATAGATTTAAATGATATAGCTGTTCATGTATTGTTTTAAATAACAAGTATGAACCTTCCAGCTGAGATTATGGTCTTAAATTATGCCCAAATATTTAAAATGTTCAACACCTTCTATTTCAAAACAGGATTCGCAACAAGTGGAGTTACTATCAAAGGTGACTGAGTTGTTCGGACAGCAGACTAAACTAAAACGAGTACAACTCGTCTACATTAAGGAAAAATCTTGATAGTGCTTACTCCTGATGTTGAAAAACATAAACTTAGTTTTAGTATTAATTACCAGTTTATGATGATTAAACCATCATCTCAGTAATTCAAGGTCGTGGTTTACATCCAGAAATACATATATTTAAATTGTTATTATTGGAGTAGATAGCGGTGTCGTCAGCAAATGCTGTTATTTTGCCTTAAAACGGTTGGACGAAGAGAGAGTTAACAAAAATTAAAAGCAGAATAGGCCCTAAAACAGATCCCTGCGGAACTCCTATGTTTATATATTTTGGTGAGCTAATGGAATCTTTGATTTTAACAATCTGCTTGCGATTTGATAAGTAGGAGGCAAACCAGTCAAGAATAAATCCTCTGAAGCCTGCATGATATAACTTATCTAATAGCAAAGAGTGACCCACAGGATCAAATGCTTTGGTAATATCTATAAATAGGGCTGCACATGTTTTTTTTTTTTTTTTTTTATAATTCGTGCAGGTTCAAGAGTTACGCTCTTTTGATGTTTGTCACACAACCTGGACGGGGTGCAGATGGTTTGTGTCGAAGATGTTCGTTCACTACTCTCCGGGGGTGGTTGTCTTGGGATTCGAGAGATTCGACTGAATTTGTCGCATTGATTGTAGTTTTACAGTAACTTTATTCCATGCCATTAAGATCTTATATTGGAAATGCACACGCAGAGTATGAATTTTGAAGTGATCTTATACTGCGAGTGTTATGCCTTCGTCAGCATTTTTTGATCATCTCTCATTCACAACTGGTGTTGTTACATGGGTTTTTTCCGTATAGGAATTTTTCTTGGCTATGGTCAGACTTGAACTATAGACCTTCCGCTTAACAGTCGGTGATGATTACCATTGCACCACTAATGTTTGAGATAGACTTAAGTTATCATATAATTTCCCGGTGAATTTAAGTAAGGCACTTTCTGTCGGCCTACCACTTCTAAAGCTAAACGACAGTTAGTAAAGAACTTTGTCCTACTAAAAAACAAAAGAATTCTGGATTTTATACCTCTTTCGAGTATTTTCGAAAAAAAACAGATAATAACGAAATGGGACGATAGTTGTTGATCGTCAGAGTATCCCCTTTCGTATGAAGTGGCACCACTATAGCTGTTTTCTTGACCGCCTACGAAATACGGGATTCAACCCATAAGCAAAAATTATTTGGACCTTAAATAAGTTCTCGCTGTTTACCAACAGATGACATTACCAGAACTATGTGCATGTAATCTAAGATGGTAACGCATCTACAAGAAAATACTGTACTGGAACTGTAAAGATTTTTTTCATAATTTTAAGCATGTAGAATTTCGGGCCAAGACAGGAATTGATTTGAATATAAAAAACTGGAGGCGTTACTTTGTGAAAACTCATGTCATATGCTAGCTGAAACTGCAAAATCATTACAAGTAGACGAGGCATGACAGTTTCGAAACGATTCGAAGCATCGGGAATGATTCAGACATTCGGTACCGCACGAGTTGAAGGCAAGAGAGGAAACATCTTTTTATCATGTGTGAATTGCTCCTTCAAAGGAACAAAATGAAACAACTCTATACGATGACCCTTAGATAAAAGATTGTGGGTTAAGCCCCGATATGCACATCGTCGGCAAATATCCATGGTTTAAAGGTTCTGCTTTGAATTCAGTAGGATGAGCAGGGTGTAATTTACCAGTATGAGCTGATATGAACGAAACCATCACAGGAGATCGCTATCGACTGCAATTGAAGCGTTTAAATCTGGCATTGAGGGAAAAACGGCTGTTATATGAGCAGAAGCACGATAAGATGATTTTGCCTCGTGTTACAAAATCGATGAAAACATATCGAAACGCTTAAAATTAAATGTATATCGAACACGCACCTACCGTGTTCACCAAACTTTACCCCTTCTTATCATTTGGTCCGTCCGATGCACATAAAATGCCAAAAAATGGATTGATTCTTGCATAGCCTTAAAACGCATGTTGTTTTCCTAATGTCTACGTACCAAAAGCGTTTGTTCCAAAGGCAAACAAGATTGGTAAAATTGGGTGTTTCGCATGAAAAATTTGGGATGCATCATCAATTATCAACCGGCGCTTATAATCCTAAGAAATCGTAAGGGAATTATTTCACGAACTCAGATTCGGGAGTTCCATCAAGGTCGTAGACATTATTCAATTTGACACACAAGGAACGTTGACGTTATTTGAAATAAAGGACTGTCGGGGGTTAAAGGAATTGACTATTCCAGAAACTGAATTCCAATTTTTTCCTAGGTCCTTGAAAGCTCTGTAGATGCGCTAAAAAAATGAAACACGAAGAAATTCGTTCGCGACAGTTTATTGGTAACAACGGAATGAGCGCCTAAAAGTATTTCACGGCTCTATTTATTGGAGAGCGATGTACATATGTCAATGGGAGGATCATCCGATCTTTTTAGTATACAGAAAGTACATGGATAAAAAAAATAGTAACTGGAAAGTACATGGATACATATTGTTTCGACCATTTAGTAGACAGTGTCCTTTACAAGTGCCACTGCACTATCATTTAGTTGCATTATTAAATAATTGCCTACAGCTCCATACAAAGAAGGTTTATACAAAATAGAATTCACCACTATTTTTTTCTACTTTTAGTCACTTCATCCTTTCTATACTTATCGTTCATCAAAATATACGTGAAATGAGTTCAAACTTCAGTTTATTTTTAGCACCCTTAAATGCTAGAAATATTTGTTGCTTTATCCATTATATGATTATAGACTCTCTTATCATAATAATGTGAACCTCATAATTCATATAAAAAATTTTAATTTTTCTGGAAAAACATTTATGTATTTATTCGTCGATATATATTAAAGGTCAATTGTGCCTGCAAGCCAATGAGGCGTTCCTCTATCCTCTTAATAAAGTTGAGGATGTCCCTCGTAAGAGCTGAGCTAATCCCCTCAGAAGTCATGAAATCTCTGAGGAGGATACGCTTCCTAAGATTGCAGAGGGCAGCATACTCGCATTGTATGTGCTTTGCAGTTTCCTCGTCCTCTACACAAAGTCGACACTCGGTTTGAGATGAGATGCTAATTTTAAAGAGATGCTATCTCAGACTACAGTGCCTCGAAAGGTGACTGACTAGTCTTCTGATATCGACTGAATTATATTTGAGAATATTGATAGAGTGTTTATTCAGGGGCCGTATAAATCTTTTCGATGTCCTTGAACGCTGTTCCAAAAGTGCAGGTGTTGCGATTTACTTGTCTAAAAGGAAATTCATATCCGACTTGAGTATTCCGCAAAAAGTTTCGGCACCTATGTAATTATCGTTGACACCTTTCCTAGCGAGTTGGTCGGCGATTTCATTGCAGTTAATGCCGTTATGCTCTGGTACCTACTAGAGTTTGACTTTGTTTCTTTCGGCTAGGTATCGCAGGGCAGTCTGGTATTCCTAAACGAATTTTGAGTTCGTGCTACACGAGTTCAACGCTTTGTGCGCTGCTCGACCGACTGAGAGTATTTTAATGGTTATACCTCTTATGCCAGTATCTAAGTTTAGGTTAACCCACATCAAGATGGCGTATCGTTCGGCTTGGAAGACATTAAGATTAGTTCCCAGAGCCTTCGAGATTTTCCGATTTGATCCAAAGATGCCAGCGCCAACACTGGCAATCATCATGTGTGTCATCATGACTTGGAATCATCTGTGTACCACCTGAGGCCTTTAATATCTAGTAAAGGATATTCGCTTTCACGATCTGTACGGTTTCAAATCTCCTGTTAAAAGTGAACATGTGTGGTAATGAGTCCGAAACTGTGGTTATCATACGCAGCTCAGGAAGGTGTTGTAGTATGGACATGTGACCCAATCGTCTATATGGCCAGTCCGTTCCCGAGCAAAGGAGTCTGATTGCACTACCTAATTCCGATCAGTGCCTCTTAGACTGCTATAGTGCCGAGACATGCTAGCCTCTGAAGGCGTTGAACTATTGTAGTTCTCTCTTCAACTTTTGTCCACCATACGGCAGACGCATAAATGATGATAGGTCTTACTATCGCGTTATATAACCAGTGGATTACCTTAGGTTTCAATCCCCATGTTTTACTGTAGATGCGTCGGCAGGCCCAGAGCGCCTTAGTCGCCTTTGCAAGTTTGCCTTTGATGTTGGAATTGTAGTTAAGTTTTCGATCAAGGTCAATACCTACATATTTGGCTTCTTCTGAAAATCATATATTTGTATCGTTTATGAAGACGGAGCATGGTTGCATTTTCCTCCTTTTTGTAAACTAAGGTTGCCATATTAGGGTTTATCTCTGCTACACCAGTCAGAAGTAAATTGAAGTGTAAGTTGCATGCATTCTCAGGCAGAAATTTCGCTTTTATCTCTACCTTTTACAATAACTACAAGGTCATCGGCGTATCTGATGACTTCATAATCGAGTTTGATTAACTTGTAGAGCAGGTCGTCGATGACTATAGACTAGAGAAATGGTGAAAGGACTTCACCTTGCTGACAACTTCAGCTACCGATATTGTCACAGAGACCTCTCTGGATTTAGATGATATAATACGGCTCTCAAGCATCGCTCTAACCCAAATGGTTAGTGGGGTGGTCTACACCTCTCCGCGATTATCAAATGCCCCCTCTATATCGAGCAAGGCGCAAATTGCGATTTCCTTGCGTGTGAAACTATTTTCCACATGCGGTATCAAGTGATGCCAGTAGATCGTTCTTTGCGATATGCATATTGATTTGGATTCAGAGGTGTTTGATTGATTTTCATATTGATTTTATGTGGCTGATAGGGCGATAGGATTTAGGTTGTTCACTTGGTTTTGCAATCTAAGGGATGAAAACAAGGTTGACTTCCCTCCAGATTTGAGGAATGCATCTCAAGTTGAAACTTGACCTAGCAGTGGTGCTAGATTGATGCCTTGATTTCTAAGGAAAATAGCAAAAAATTCACTGTCTTTACTTGGAATTTTCTAGGGTTTAAATGAGCCAATTGCCCATTTATTGTAACTCTATCAGGGCTGAAGAGTCTACCAAAGGGCTTTATGCGAGTCTACGCTTTCGCAATGTTTCCTTCAAGACCTTAACTTGGATTTCTTCAATTCGAGGTTGTATTTCATTAGACCAGATCTATAATCAGTCCAGCTCTTCGTTCTTTTAGGCCTTCTGAGCAGGGATCTCACCTGTTTCCTCAAAGTTTTGAGCTGTGCATTTCGCCAAGGTACGCACCGCTTGTGTGTACCTATCTTGAGTGTAGAGCTGTTTTTGAAGGATGAGGTGAGTTCATCGTTTAATTGGTAAGCCGCTTCTTCAATGCCATCCGGCGATTTGATGGATTCCTTGGCGGTAAGTTGAGAGTGTAAGAGAACTCTTTTGGGCTAATATCGACGAATATAGTCAGCTTCTCTAGCCTAACAAGTGATTTAAATCTGATATGTTAGTGATCAGATAGTGAGGCCTCATTGGAGACGTACCAGTCACGTACATTGCTTGGATTACATTATTTCTTTCAAGTTACAATAAAATATTTTTCTATTAAGCTGAAAGTTGCAAAAGCAACGTCAATAAGACCACTGTAATCTGTGACTGAACGTTAGATTGTCGCAAAATGACACATATCGCTTAAAGATTAGCGATCAAATGGATTTGTAAATAATGGTACCATCTATAGATATGTATATACTCGCGATCATAAAAACTGCGCCATTTCGAAGCGATTGAAAAGGCAGTATCTGATGCTATAGGTTATCATTAGACACCTTTTAAAAAAAACATTTTTAATAATATACATATGTATGTATGTATAATTTCGTTGAACCAGCCATCAGCGTAAGCGTGTCGTCAGCTCGACATGCTATCATTTGAAGTGAATCCGTGACCTACACAACTAATGAATCACTACATCATCTCATTTTAACATTCCCCAACGAATCCCAACCTCAGTGTACCGCTGAAGAGGCTGATTCATAACTTCGGTCCAAATTATTACTCCGGCCAGGCATGCGAACCGTCCCAACATTCGGGCCATCTGAATGTCTGAATATTTAAGCACACAACCTCCGTGTGCGCACTTACACTTCATCTCACTTGAGATACATGCCCGCACATCTTAAGCAGCACTTTACGTGCTGCCTCATGCATGTGCCATACATATGTATGTACCACAATAAAACACCACACAGGGACCACTTCATAAATTATGTCACCAAGCGTAGTTCGGTAACCCTAACTGAATCCTGATTCTTATCGTAATCGACTATCTTTACACCTTAACAGTTATGAAGTTGATGACACAAATGCGTGTCTGTGTTCCGAATATTTTACGTTTCGCTCATGGTTGTGGTTAATGCTTGATGGAGAGTACGTATAATGTTATCTATGCACTGTCCTGAGTGAATCTTAAAGAGGGAAGGCTTGTATGGAAATATACGATAATGACCTTGTCGTCGTTTGGGGATATTTGTGCGATGAGATTTTCAGTGACATACTTCTTGGCTAGGAGGCTTTTGGTTTCTTGGGAAGTTTATTGTAAGCATGATGTGTTCCAATGTAGTTTTGGTCTACGAGCTTGATCAGATATGCATATCTAATTCGCGGAAACTCTGAATGATAGAAGGCTCTCTTAGCTAAGAGTTGCACATTTCAAGTTACACTAAAACACTACAATAGCAGTTGTATCATATTTCAACCAATCAAATGACTGAATTTATTTCAGGCTTATACATATGATAATAGAGCATTTAGGATTCAGTGGGGATTCCTTGTTAATTTAGTTGGATAAACTGTAACTTCTTAATGGCCAGAGAATTGAGCAGTCTTGTTCTGCAACAATATTGGCCATAGCGACTTATTAAGCAAATATATATGTAGAATAGATTATAGGTCAATTTCGGCTTATCTCGAAGAACGTTGTAATAAAAATGAAGCCGATTAAGGATGAACTGACGGATAATATTGCACTTCGTTGAAAAGGCTGATAACATGATGACTCTTTACGTATCATAGACTTAAGGCTCAAGAGAAATTTTAAAATTCTGGTTCCCTTACATACCAAAGTCCCGAAAAATAGTCAATAGTCAATCAATCCTGACTTTTGAAAAAAATAAAATTGAAAATCAAGTGGTAAATTAGAAAATAAACTTTCTTTGAGATCTTAACAAAAACAAAAACTCTGTTTTTACAAAAATGCATTAAGAAAATTGCTGTGGGTATTTTAGGACTATTTCCAAAATCCTTGATAAAACTTGAAGCTCATTTTACCACTCAACTTTATCGCTTCCCCAAGCCTCTGATATTAACATTTTTTTCGTATACTGATTAAACGCGGTAAATGCCAAGCCCGTACAAAGCTTAAAACTTACAGTGATTCCGAAGCTATTTGAACAACTGGTTTCCAATAGGCTCAATCTTGCGATGTAAGGCATTTTAATTCTCATCAGCATGGATTTATTAGTGGTCGTTCCACAACAACGAATTTATGTCTTTTCGCTCAATTTTGTATTTCTGCCTTAGAAAAAGGAATGCAGGTTGATGTCTTGCATAAAGATTTGGTGAAAGCATTTGATAGAGTTCATCATGGGCTTCTAATAAATTAGCTTAAAAGAATGGGATTGAAGTTCCGCTTTCTTGCATGGTTGAAATCCTATTTGTCAAATCGGAAACAGTTAGTTAAAATGGAAAGTGTTCAATATTTTTTGATAGAGGTTCAATCGCGTCTGCCTCAAGGCGGTCAGTTAGGACTTCTCCTTTCTTCTTCTTCAACGACATCCCGGACTGTTTTCCGTTCTTTAATTGTTTAATGTTTGCAGATGATGTGACACTATTTTCATCTATTTCTAAAATTGATCGCGGCCTATTCTGAATAGCTGGCCTGGCATCCGCCGGATAGTGAACCAATGTGTGCAGCGAATCTAGCTCTCCAGATTGGGGGTTGTGTTTATGGTTAAAATCCCTGTCGCGGAAAGCAAATCCTGTGACGAAATGTTGATGTGATACAATGTTGATGACCCATATAAACGAAATAATCTGCGAGTTTGCAATTGGAATGTGCGGTCCCTTAACAGACCAGGTGCAGACAACCAACCGGAAAAAATCCTCGGCTGCTTGACTTCCTAGCAGGGCGTAACCTACCTGTAGCAAGCATACGATTCCCACATCTCAACATCCCTGAAGGAACCTGGCGGTCACCAGATCAGTTGATCATCAACCACGGAAGTTACGAAACTTCAGACGAGACAACATCGACTCGGATCACTACCTTGTTTTAGCCAAGGTACGAATGAGGATATTAAGAATGCTGCGGAGTCGAGCAAGACAACAAGAGTTTGACGTCGGAAAGCTACAATTGCGGGAGACCGCTAGGATCTTCGGCGATCGTGTTTCCCTCAACCTCCCGCAAAGTCTGGTGACACCGGAACAATCCACAGAATAGCAGTGAAGCATTGCCAGCGCGCCATTAGTGACGCAGGCTCTGATGTACTGGGTTTCAAACCGCCACCAGTTTGTTGTTTGATGAGTAACGCAAACAAGCCTTTGTAGCATAGCAAAGCAACCCGTCTACAAAGCCATGCTACATAGACGGACGAGAGCATCTCGTGAGCTCTACGAGCAGAAAAGGAGAGAGGAAAACACAAGAAAGAAAAAAATAGAGTTCGAAAGGTGTGAGGTCGAGGAGATGGAGAGATGCTACCATAGGAATGATGCTCGCAAGTTTTATGAGAAAGTAAAATGAACATGCCAGGGCTATAAAGCCAGAGCGGAAGCATGTAGGGATAAAGACGGACAACTAGTAGTAAAGTCAGAGTTGATGCTGATAATGTAAAAAAAACACTTCTGTAGACTATATAACGGCGATGATAGATCTGATACCGCTGTCAGGCGGAATGATCCATTCGCAAAGGACGAAGATACAAGAGAATTCCACCTACCTTACCTAGATGAAATTAAGCTTGTTATCTCGAAGCCTAAAACTAACAAAGCCGCGGGCGCAGATGGCCTGACTGCTGAGCTCTTTAGAGCAGCTAGAGATGAGTCGGTAGGGCGCATGCACCAGCTCATCTGTAAAATATGGTCGAAGGTAAACATGCCCGACGAATGGAATCTCAACATCGTTCGCACAGTAAATAAAAGGAGAGAGGAATAAGTCTCCTTAACATCGCGTACAAGATCTTCTCTGCCCTACTGTGTGAACACCTGAAAGCCTTTGTGGATATTCTGATAGGTTCCTATCAGTGTGGTTTCAGGCCAGGTAAATTCATAATAGACCAAATTTTCACACAGCGCATATCTTTGAAAAGACCCAAGAATTCGACACACACCAATGCCGCATATGACAGTGTGCATACGGACGAGCTTACCGAGCCGTGTCTAGTTTTAACATCCCTGCCAAACTCGTCCGGTTGTACAGGATGACCATTAATTTTTTTATAAGGTTTTTAATGTTATTTAAAGAGTACAAAACATGCATAGTATTAAAAAAAAATTAGATTCCAAAAAACTGCAGGCTGGCAAAGTGGGGACTGATGAAAAAATGGCGTGTCCTAGTGTGCAGGATATTAGTTCTTCCAGTGACCTGAAATAGAAAACGATTAAGAATCCTTGAAGAGGAAGGATATAGTTATCGCACTACGAGAAGTTTTTAGAAAAAAAAAATTTTTTCACAAAATGGCGGCGGTTTGAATAAAACGTTTCATTTTTTCCCTGTTTTTTTTTTTGCCGTTCGAAATTTTTTAAAAATATAAAAAAATTTTTTTTTTCTCAAAAACTTTTCTTCGTAGTGACGTATTCACCCGTTCTGAGGAAGCCTCAGAAGCTCGTACCTCGGACCTGTTAATTCGGACTTGATCGCGTCTATTAACGAACGCGTAGGATTCTGGCCCAATTGTTATTCCCATTTCTGACATAATCTTTAAAACTGGTAAAAACCATTCATTAAATATGCATACCGCAATGAAATTAGCAATTTCAATTGTGTGGGTACCAGCATGGATATGCTTGGGTGCGAAGGTCCAGATGAGCGAATTTAAAGATTCATTGTTATTTTGATTTTCAGAGCCCAAGCACCTTTCCAGCAAGCCTTCTGAGGACAAATCCTGGTAGATTGGTTTTATAACTTTTTGAACAGCTTCAGTTAACGGAGGGTTTTTATGTTGAAATTCATCGAGAGTATCTTCAGCTTCATGAAAATGTTCCATACAGAGATAATACATAGTTTTTGACAGCCCCTGACAAATATCCATCATGCTACAAAATATATTTATACCTTCTCTCCCGACACCTAAAAGTCTCATTACAATAACTAGTCTACGGTTTATTTCATAAGCTTTATTTATGAATGGTGAAGAGTCAATTCATATAATGAACATCTGGATAACTACACTTCAATGTGATCTTGAATCCTACTCCACGTGGTGCAGTTCGCGAAAATTTTATACTTTTTTTACATGTCGCACACACAATTACTGAAGATAAAGCTGCAAAAACTGAAAAAAATTCTAAGATACAATACCCATAAGAATTTTCAATAATAACATCTTCTGTGTGCAGTTTAGCTGCAGAGGCGCTCGTAAAACTACTATCCGACTTCCTAGGGCCCCGATTAGGTGGAAGTTTTCTTTTTCTCATTCTACATGCACGAAAAGTTGTACGTCGACTATACTTTTTATCCATTTTGCACTGATTAATTTAATTTTACACTAGAAATATATTTTTTTACTTCACTATTTGTGAAGTAACTCTGCATTTCGGAATGAAACTAGTGAAAAATTATAACGATTGATATACAAAGCATACAAAGCACCCCACGCTTTTAGAACAGTGACATTAATTTTCTCGGCAGTAATTTCATTCTTATGCTAAGAATCATTTGTTACTTTTTAGTTTGATTATCTCTAAAAGCGTGTTTTTAGTTTTTTTAAACTATAATTTTTATTACAATACATAACAAGTTATCTCGCAACACTAAGGGCAGAAATTGTGCACAATATGCTTTAATAATGCCACTCTCGCCAGAAATTTTCTGCTAGTTTGGCCTGAGGCCATCATTCACCCACTGTATTACGACGGAGAAAATTTCGTCCCCTTTTTGAGCACGCTTGAGTATTTCAAGATAAACATTAATACTTGCCAGCTGAATCAATCCAACGATGCATCTTTCGTCGGGCTGAAAACGGTTCTCCTTCGATTCACAATGATGGCAGTTCATGTTCACACAAAACCTCGTAGAGCCATCTTTCTTTTTAACCATAACGATAGGTGAGGACCAAGGGCGGCTTGAAGAGGGCTCAATGATGCCTCGATTCAGCATATCGTTGTTCGTTGTGACTCCTCTTGTTTGTCAATCGGCCTTCTAGGCGGGGGTTGTTTAAGCGGCTTCGCATCGCCAACGTCAATTCAATGCTGAACAATATCTGTCCTGCCTAAATCGTCTGACCCACTTGAAAAGATATCAGCGTACTCACGAATTAAATTTTCGGCTATTACTCTTTGTGCTGGTTGAAGATGTGCTCGTGAGCGTGCGATCAGATCAGACAAGGAATCGGCACCAAGTTCGACATCCAGACACTCAATTTCTTTAAAGCGTGCTATATTCACATTCACTGGCAAGATCGGCTAAATTAGACATTCGTACGAGCACTCCTCCATCCTGAATTTGGTTAACCGATTCACCAATTTACCATAAAGTGACAATTCCTTTGATTCAGCATATCGTTGTTCGTTGAGACTCCTCTTGTTTGTCAATCGGCCTTCTAGGCGGGGGTTGTTTAAGCGGCTTCGCATCGCCAACGTCAATTCAATGCTGAACAATATCTGTCCTGCCTAAATCGTCTGACCCACTTGAAAAGATATCAGCGTACTCACGAATTAAATTTTCGGCTATTACTCTTTGTGCTGGTTGAAGATGTGCTCGTGAGCGTGCGATCAGATCAAACAAGAAATCGAGACCAAGTTCGACATCCAGACACTCAATTTCTTCAAAGCGTGCTATATTCACATTCACTGGCAAGATCGGCTAAATTAGACATTCGTACGAGCACTCCTCCATCCTGAATTTGGTTAACCGATTCACCAATTTACCATAAAGTGACAATTCCTTTGAATGAATCGTCTTTGCTTTTCTATTGAGCTTTGTCACCCTCACAGTGCAACCGGATATGGTGTTTACCAATCTTCATTTGACGTGAGGAGAAGTCCAAAATGCTCTTCGTGATTTGCATCGATCAAGAATACCCTGGTAGCTGGCTGGAAGTGGAATATCGACTACCATAATCTTTATGCGACGTTACCCGCTATGCAAGCCGTGAGATTTGGGGTCGAATGCACTGCATCAACGCTGACCCCGATTCACTGACCGCTGATCGTTTCCCAATACAGTGACTGGCTCCATTCCGGGCCGTGCCACTATTCGACGGCGTGTCTTCATAGGTTTCGATGCGCCGAGGTCTTCCTTCTGACGTTATTGCCTGCAACGAAAAGTTACAGTGCTGAAGCTTGCTTGTCGGAACCGGTGCGACGAGATTTCCACTCGTTCGTCTCAGCGATTATGTCAAATTGAACTTGATAGTCGCGCCAGCGTGTTGTTTGGCTATCAAACGGCGGAGGAAATATGTAAATTACACGGACCACTGATCTTGGATTCGTCTGTGGTTGTGAAGATTTGTGGCTATCTCGTCGATTAGCCACATGTGCTTCCGTGGCGACCACAGTTTCGGTTTCCAAGACATTTCCTTTCGGAGTAGAACTCTAGAGACCTTATCAGCCAAAGTTGTTCCGCTCAATGTGCGTATTTCTGCGGTGTGTCTCTGTTGTTCTTCTTTCAGATCGGCGGTGTCTCCACGTTGTTGTGCCATATTTGTAGTGAGGGAATTCAACGTGGATAGAATTTTTTGTAAACTCTCTGTGAATTCCTCCGTCAGATCGATGATCCTGACACCAGTGTAGTGATTTTGATGAATAAATATCAGCGGATGCAGAACAGAAGTGCCAAATTTCACACCAAGAAAGACGATGACAAGAACGAACTGGCGAATATCAATGCGGGCCCCAGTGACTCGTACAATATCATAAAAATGCCTTCAAAGGGCATCTTGCAGAACTCAGGCTATAACTTGACGAATGTTTGTTTTGAAAGGGCTTAAGGTTTGCGGATTCTGTGTACAAGAACGATCTTTTCGTACTTCCACAAAAACAAATCCAAGATTTTGGTGGGCAGATCACATCAATAAAACCCGATATATGTAGCTCCACTAGGAAATGTTTGTTGCAAAAGGGTCTTTTGTTGAAACCGCATGTCTCACGTATCACATATGTATCTAAGATTTGAGGCCAAAAATTTCGGTTAACATTTGCCCAAATGCTGTACTCACCGTGAATTCGACATATTTTGGTCTTCTTTCATACTATCGGAAACGGTGGCCATATTTTCTGTAGAGCATACGTTTCGATGATTTATGAGCCTTCAGACCTCTGTAACGGTTTCGATTTCGATTTTATTTTACAGTTTTACCTAAAGTAAGCCTAGATGGATGAGTACGTCGACTATAATCTGCTTGTATTACATGATCATAATTTTTGTAGCAAGTTTTAAATCGGTTTGGCGATATGTTTTCGCATTCCTGGTGGATATCGTCTTTCAGAGTTTCTATGGCTTGTTCTGACAGACCTGTACCATCAAAATAGATGTCTCTAGCGGTAAAATCGGGCAATCTTGTTAGCATACTCTGAAAAATGAAGCCCGCTGACATCTCCGGCATAAATGGCACACAATACAGTAACTTTTCATGGATGTAGTGGCTATCCTTACGCAATGCATATGTATGAAGTTTCCACCGATGAGTTTCCACCGAAAATCGTGCACATCTTGGTCGAATTTCCCGGGAGCGTGAGCATAGCTTAAACGCGATTAGCGGTCAGTAGGTGATGTACTGTGTGTACTCTGAAAGGGAACATCTTCAAACTCCGCTGCAGAATCAAACATGTAATAGTTAATTGCGTGGCACGTTGTCAACTCGATTTTGGCGGCTCATTCACGCCGCGCCGTCTTGCCACACCCGCGATATTCTTGCTAGAACGAGCAATACTAGGCTTTTCGGTGCTTCGTCACAAAATTATTGCCTGCGGTTTCAGTCTTTACGGGAAGACATTTTCTTCGGAGAAATATTGTAAGTTATCTAATTTAATGAAAATGTCAAAGGTTTGAGACCTTGTGCTATGGTGCCATTTCAATAATGTAATACTAAGTGATTATTCACATTGACGAGATCAATGCTTGCTCATGTTAGTCGTTTAAAAATCTGAAAAAGTTGCAAGGCGCTTGGTGTAGCTAGGGCTACCTTATATTTTTCGGTGGTTAATTAACCTTTTAAGCATGATGTTCGTTGATGACTATATTAACAATGGCTTGCCTTATATTTGACATTGAAGTCATGGGCTTAGCGCCCAGATCAAACTGGTTCTTGGTACAAACTCCCCTGCCACATGTGTGTGCATTTGCTATCCAACCTTGTCCACTTGGCTTAAATGTTCAGTGGCTGATGTGAACCAGGAAAGTAATTCATGCAATCATAAAGATACCCGAAAATAGGTCATAAATTAAAAGTCTTAAAATCGCTGTTTCACTAATTTGCACTATCTACTCAGGGACTCATGGACGATAAGCATGAAATTCGCCAGCCAAAAATGACTTCCTCATATTATCAGTGAATTATGGGCAGGTCTTTGTGTTTACATTCCTAAGCTACCTAAGCGTACATTTGGCCGATAAGAGGTTACGGTCGCCTCGTAGCATTTGTCATTCCATCGTTGGATTCAACAAACACAAAAGCAAGTCTGAGCGTATAAAACTGTTCGCAAATGGCTTAGGAAACCACAGACAAATTGCTTTGAGTCCGAGAACAATACAGCAACCGTCTGGAAAATCCTTTTTCAACTCGTAACAATGAATTGTTTGGTCTTCTTTACAACCTTTGCCGTGTTGACGGCTTTCGCCAGCTGCCTACCTCTTGACAAGGATGAAACTGCCATCGAGGAAGTAGGAAATTCAATCGACTATGGGGAGGACGACACCGATCTGACAACGGATTACATTGACTTAAGCCAGTATGGTAGTTCACTGTTCGGCCTGCCGGATGACCAAGTAACTGGAAAAGCAGTAGCCGAATATACCGCCGATTCGAACATGAATCCAGAGGAATTGGGTACCTATGTCGAAGGTGACATTCTGATTCCACGCCAAGAGGCAACACGCAACGGATTAACAACGTTAAGCTCCAGGTGGCCGAAGGGTATCGTACCGTTTGAGATTCGTGGCAATTTCAATGCACGCGAAATGGGCCTTATCGAACAGGCCATCAACGACTTCCACAAGAACACATGCATTCGCTTCGTACCACGTCGAAGCGAATCGGACTATGTATCGATTGTTGGCGGAAATTCGGGTTGCTGGTCCTCGGTTGGTCGAATTGGCGGCAAGCAGGAAGTTAATCTTCAAGCACCCGGTTGCCTCACAAAAGCTGGAACGGCCGTGCATGAGTTAATGCATGCGGTCGGTTTCCTGCACGAACAGAATCGCTACGAACGAGATGACTACGTAACAATTCGCTTTGAGAATATCCAGTCGTCTGCTGTATCTAACTTCGATAAAGTCAGTGCAGATAGTGCTACAGCATTTGGCGTACCATATGACTATGGCAGCGTCATGCATTACTCGGGAAATGCCTTTTCATCGAACGGAAGACCCACTATCGTGCCGAAGGTAACTTAAGTGACATAAGTCTGCCTTATCGCGGAAAGTAAATAAACATTTGCTCTCGCTCTGGGTTAAGGTCGACTATCTTTGTTCGTTGTTTTGTGTATCTTTGTGCAGATAAACGTGAATAAATATTTATATTTTTTACTTTCTTCTACCTTGTAGCAAACAGGAGCACAAATGGGTCAACGCGATGGATTCTCTGCTTTCGATGTTGAAAAACTGAATGCCATGTACCAGTGCAACGCAAGACCACCACCAGCCGTAGGGGGACCAGGTCCAGTGGCTCCCGCTGTTCGTCCACCTGTGGGTGGTGGTGCAGTTCCCGTTGGTCGACCTCAGAGACCACCAGCAAACGTGTTAACGAGTTTCCTCGGTGGCTTAATCCACGGACTTGGATTGGCGGAGGAACCAACGATTGATTCCCGAAAAGAATAATGTTGAATATTCCGATCATGGCCATCGACACATATTTATTTCATTTCATTTGCGTGGGTGTTTCGTTTTAAAAATATATTTCACTCTTATTTATTTTTATTGCATTTAAACAAGATTTTTTTTTCGTATGCACAATGTGGTTGGAGAGTGTTGTGGCTCCGTAGGTAATGAGTTGGTTTTTGATGCCGATGACACGTATCGAATTCCGTCAAGAACTGAGTCATGGAATATGGTTTTACGGATATTTCCCTCATTCACACAAACGTATTCGTTGATTCTTGGAAGTTTTGGCACCTACATGAGATACAATGCAAAGCCCGTAGATGGCAGAATACAATTAGATAACAATGCGTAGCCAAAAAGGTTGTGGTCATTTGTACGGTAATTTTTTTAGTTACCATAGTTTCAAATCCCTAATGGGATTAGAATGGTAGTTCACAACGGGTTAAAAAAGAAAGCCAAAACTATTTTCACTGGTCGCTTTACTTTAAATTTCTGTAAATACCTGTTCAGCTCTATGCGTCACAAATGCGGCTGTGCTCTACTACCATATCCCTGGACGTAGAACTGAAAGTCCTTCCAATGAAAAACAAGTGACACAATTAACAGGTTCTGGGTTTGCCAAGAGAAGACCCTGTTCTCCTTGTAACCAAAATTGAACGTAGGTTTGGTGTCGTTGTAACATCTTACGATGCATCCCACCAAGTATAAGTAGCCATCGAATTCCGGCGTATTTAACTAACTCCATTCCGTATTATAAATATTTATCACAGATTTGCTTCCCCGGACTTGCCTTGAAATTCCTAGAAAAACGTTAATGTTACAGCTGGCTTACTTGCCCAATATATTTCCCTAATATATTTAGACATTGTGAGTCATATTGGATATTTAGTTTGTTCGTCATAGATACATATAAAAGTTAGACATTTCTGGTGTGCTTGGGGGTTTTTAACTATTGAAAAAAACTAGATCATTGCGATGCACTTTGTACACGCGCTTTCGCTAGGCTATTTAACTGCATTTGGTCTGTGTGGTAACTGCAACTCAGCAGATTAGTCATAAGTTATCATATGGATTGTTATATCATTTATTCTGATCTAGTCAGTCAGAATAAGATAAGACAGAGCACAGAGGTTTGTTTTTTTTTTGTTGGAGGCTTCTACTATCTGTTGGAGCACTCAGACGCAAATATTGGTCTATTGTACTACCAGACAGACACCATTCTTTATTGTATTTTCACCGTTGTCTGGAGAAAAATGAGGAGAGGCTTCAGTGATGCAAAGCTTATAGATTCGGTACACACCATATCGACCCCGAGGGTGCGCTACCTTGCGCGAGCGAAGAAAGTGTTCTGCTGCGTCGTCCTCCTCGCAACATGCCGAACAGGTGGGCGTCTCATTGATATCAAGTACGTAGAGATGCTTAGCAAAAATGTAACGACGCCCGCAAGCCTTCTGCGATCATTTCTCCTTAAAGATCAGAAGAATGTTGCGGACTTCTTGCAGACATCAGAGCGTACGCGCTTAGTCATACTGCATCCTGGATATTCCGTCCATCTAAGACTGTGTGCATTAAAGACCCAGTCGTTGATGTCAGATTTGACCGTGAAAGCAGGTAGACCTGAGGCGGGTTCAGGTCCTGAGAAATTCTCCTCTGAGCCCCTTCTAGCGAGTTCATCAGAAATCTCATTTCCTGGGATCCTAGATTGACCTGGAACGTATACAAGCCGTAGTGAATTTAGTCTTCCGACTTTGTTCAAAAAGCTCTTGAAGTAATGTACTAATTTCGAGCTAGATAGAGGGTGCAGCTTGGCTTTCACTGCAGACGCATATGATTTTTCCCTTCCACCTGTGCTTCCTAACATAGCGCACGGTCATTAGAATTTCGTATATCTCTGATTGAAGGACATTTTCCCAACGAAAAGTGAAGTCGAAAGTTTTTGCACCCAGACCTGGAGTCCTTTCCGGGTTTAATATCTGACCAGAGCCAGTCCTGACGCCATGGAAAATTAACTGTGAAATTATAGCGCAAAAGGATGGCAGATGTTATTGCGTTAGAAGGCATATCAATGAGACGGGGGTCGTAGGATATTTCCCGCGTAGACTGTCACTCCAATGCGAGTTGTACCGAAGACCATTTATCTTGAGGCGAGTCATGGATTTCAGTACGCACCCACTGATACATACATATGTCAAGGGATGGAAGATTCATCATGGCATCTCGAGCAGCGCCCAGCGTGTTGGGAAAATTTCCCGTGCAGCTGAGACAAACCGCTCTTTGGAGTTTGGTGAGTGAACCCACAGCGTGTTTGCGTGTTAGCGCCTGTTCCACCAAGCAACCGATGCATATGAGATTATCGGTCTTATTATTACCGTGTAGATCCAAAGGAACTTTTTCGGCGATAAGCTCCATGTTTTGCCAAAAGCACTTTTGCATTACCAAAAAGCTGACAGCGCTTTGGTGTTTTTGACTCAACGTAGAAGCTTGCTATCTAAGATAACTCCCAGGTACTTAGCTTCCTTGGATATCAGGATGGCAATGCCTTTTAGCACCGGCTGAGTAATGCCAGTTTTTCCCCCCCTTCTCGTGAAGAGAACGATATCAGTTTTAAGAGTGCACCAGTCACCAACCACATTCAGCGCCGCCTGTGCTTTGAGATCTACAGTCGCTAAACATGAGCTGACAAAGAGATCAGCAACATCATCCACATAGGCCTGGGCATAGATTCCAGAGGCATTGAGAGCATCGAGCAGGCAGTCGATCACCATGCACCATAACAGCGGAAACAGCACACCACCTTGTGGGCAGCCGGTGTTTACGCCAAACTTGACACATTGTTCGAGGCCTGCATCAGTGATCAATGTCTAGTGCACAAGCATTGCTTTGATCGACAAAACCAATGCTTCATCCACGCCATGCCGTCTAGCAGCGTTACACATGCTGCACATACTCTCGAAGGTAGCGTTATCAAAAGCTCCGTCAATATCGACAAAAATTACCAGTTAGTACTCTTTGTTTCAAGTATGAATTTGAAGCGCAGTCTTGCAGGATTTACCGCGCTGATAAGCATGTTACATCTCCGAGAGAGGATGCATTCGAAGGACAACTTTGTGCAAGTGCAACTCTACTAGTCTCTCCATGCTTTTCAGCAAGGACATTAGACTGCTTGGTCTAAAACTCTTGGCGAGTGAGTAATCTTCTTTCCCTATTTTGGGAATAAAGGTTACTTTCACCGCGCCCCGAGGAATTGGTATAATAAGCAAGTGCCAAGCTAGCAGTGAAAACTCTTTTCAGAGAAGGAAGCATACATTTTGCACCATAACAGGGTATATCCCATCAGTACCGGGATATTTGGCGATTTGAAGCCATCGAAAGATGCCACACAAATTCAATGGTTTCAGTGGTTGCCACGTGTGACGCAATACACCAGCTACGCCGAGTTGTTTTCATCGTTTCAGTCGAAATTACCAATGAAGGAGTGTGCAACGAGCCGATGACAGTCTGATTTTCCGGAACCATTTCTGGAAGCAGCAAATTGAGAGTTTCCGCTTTAAGCTCAGTAAAGGTATCATCAGATTTTCTGAGTACATCCAGCTTTGTCGATTTTCCAACCAACTTGTTCATCGGGCTAAAGGCCCCGGCCCATAGAATCCGTCAATCCGTCACTCCGTTGATTTCAACTGAGTGAAAACGTATTGGCGGATAGAGCAGGCAAGCATCGGCCCATAGCATCCGTCAATCCATTGACAGTTGTCGATGACATTTATTAATTGATGGAGTGCGTTCATCTGAGTTATAAAATGAATGGCACGGATGGCCTTTGATCGCCTCAATTAGTTCTTCCTCGAACATTTTATAACATTTTTTTCCTAGAATAATGTTCACTTCTCGCACACTAAACGACCCCCACCAAACGAATCGTACTTTGAATGTCAACCGAATTTGAAGTTTCTCTCAGTTCGAGAGAGTTCCCAAGCATTCTCTCAATGCATCCACCAATGAACGTGCTTACTCTCAATTCGTGCATGCGTGAACCTCAGAATGTAAATGTGTAAGCTCCAATATGTGAATGTATGAGCTCTCAACGGAGCGAAAAGTAGAAAGTAGCTCTACTTTGTCCGTTGAAGTTCATACATCTGTCGGCTATGGGCCACCTCCCATAAGAATGTGTGTATTCTACTTTTCACTCAGTTGAAATCAACGGAGTGACGGATCGACGGATTCTATGGGCCGGGGCCTTAAGGGATTTGATTTGTTCGCTGAATGACTTATTGGAATCATTCTACGATTTACGAATAAGCTTCTTATATTCATTTTGCTTCGATTGATACTTATTCCAGTCTTCGTCCGAGTTCGATTTGAATATAAATAAACGATGAAATGAATATTGTAAAATGAAATAACATTTGCTAATAACGGAAACTTGTGGTTGGACTAAGTTCGTGGTTTGGCTCGTAAGGATTTTTTTTATAATGTTCATCAACCAATGTTTTAATTAAAATTTTTACAATCGAGTTAATAAATTATTAGTTGCAAGCAATAGATTTTTGAACATATCTCGTATTTAAGTATACCCCTGTGGGAGTTGTGAGTCCTCTTTCTACCACCACCCTATGTCATCCATAGAAACATGTGCTAGGTAGAAAGACAGATTTTTGAGAATACGGCTTAAACCAGGCAGGTTTAACGACCAACAACGAGCAACATGTGGCCGAAAATTATCTCATGGTGTATTGCGTCTTATTGCGACCATTTGTCCTTCTATATTCGGCTCAGATGCACCAAATACACAATATGAGTGTCCATACATGAATATTTGGCTTGGTCGCCGATGTTGATGTGTGACTCTGGCGCCCCATGATTTTATTCGCTTTAGATTTGGATCACCGTATTGGATCCACTTTTTTATAGTCAGTTAAAATACGAAACAGAAAACTCTCTTTTTGAAGCTTGTGAACAAACGCCGTTCGACTTTAACCCCTTGCTTTTGGATTATTCCCTGGGCTTAAGATAGCTTGATAAGTTCTTCTTAGATGACGTTACAGCTCACGGTGGGCCGGAGCCAAGCTTCTCTCATTCACTTATGTTGTGTGCGATTTGTTTTTCACCCAAGTGAACGGAACCTACAGTTTTATGCCGATTCCGAACGGCGAGAGCCGAGAAGCTTTTTTAAGACAAGTGTACAACGGGTTTTGCCAGTACCTCGTCGAGGAGAGAAGCCATGTAATGAACATTCGACACCGTTGATGTTATCGGGATCCGAACACGCTCATCGTGCGTCAGAAGCCGACACACTACCCACTACGCCACGATGCTCTCGTTACGGTCGCTTGATGAGTTACGACAAATAAAACTGCAAGTTCTTATACTAATAACAAGGATCTTGATCCTGAATACGTTATATGTTCCACTCATACAAAATCCAAATCATGCAGGGTCTAAAGGAAAGTAACTATCCTTTGCGAGAAATATTCGCAAGAACGAAGCTCGGACGTTTTCGAACAGCACGAACGCCTGGCAACATAATGTTTATTGACGAAGCACATTTTCATATCGACGGCTACGTAAGTAAACAGAACTTGCGTTACTGATGCCCAAACAGCACTAGAAAACGTCATCAAAAACCTTTACATTGCTGCAAAACGAATGATGGACGAGTTTGTGTTGCCGCAACTGCAGCTGTTTCCCAGGTGCAACAACAAAACACTATTTCAGCAAGACGGTGCTACACCACACATGGTTAGGATCTCAATGGAGAAGCTGATTTCTGTTTTCCCAAACTAATTTATCAGCAAGCATGGAGATATAGCCTAACCACCACGCTCTCCGGATCTCACACCTTGCGACTTTTTTTCTGGGGATACCTCAAGTTAAGGGCTTGCAATAACAATCCTCGAACAATTCAATCCCTGCAAAAGAATATTCGCCGCGAAACTACGTTCATTAAACCAGCTCTTTGTTCACGCGTTATTGCAAATGTGAGGGTCCAGGGCGAGTTTCAGTTTGTTATTTATTTTATTTCAAATTTGAAAATGTTCCACTGGACACCCTTTAGACCTATAATTTTTTCTCCGTTTTTGATGTCAGTGTTGATTTATTGTATTTTGGTTAGTTTTTTTCTAGCACATCGGAATTTTTCACAATACACATTTCTGAAAATCATAAAAATTGGGGTATTGAAGAAAAAAAATCATCAGAAGTAAAGAAGTATTTTTATTAAGCTAATCATAATTCACTATGAACATTTTATAATACTAAAGAGGCTTAAGGGACCTTAACCTTTTTTCTGTAAACTTCTTCCTGACTCTGAATTAACTTTTGTCAGCCATTCTTTTCGTATACACTCTATTCCCACCATCTCATTCACATAAGAACTGTGGATATTTTGTATAACCATTTTGCTGTCCTAATAACTTGGAAAGCACTTTTAGAAAGTATCAAGAAGTCCCGCAACATCTTCAGGTCGTCTTAAATCTCTGTTCAAATCATTAAATTTTATTAGGTTAAGCCATTGTGCTTATGAGGAGATCTCAACATTCGGATCTAGATATTTCTGGTTTTCTGGACTACAGCTTACAGATGACTCGTTAGTATATATAGTATCAAACGAAGACGGGGGCAACGGTTGATAATCAATCAGTTCTCTTATTGTTGAATACATGACTGGTTAAATGTTTAGGAAAACAATCACTTTTTTTGGTTCCTTTCAAGTTCCAGCAACGCAAGTAACAGTCTTGGTTATAGCTATGCTAAAACTGTTCTCCATGCCCATCAACTACTTGCGAAATTCTGATACGCACCTCCTACAAACTTTATTCGGCGTTCAAGTTTGGTCGAAGTTACCAGTATAGGTTTTTCACAAGTCCATTATGGGATTACATTCGGGATGGAATAACAAATGTGCCCCACAAGTAACACAAATAAAAGGTCTTTCAATAAACTAGCTGTGTTTAACGTATTTACGAAATTCTCCTTTTATTTGAAAGAAAAAAATGCCATATAGAATATGACATCTTTTGAATGCTTTTCTTACAGAGGCATAGCTCCGTTGCGTCCAAATTTCAATGACTCTTCCGCATAGATCCGGCTGAATTTAAGCGAGCCTTAAATAAACTTTTAAAAAAAAAACCATTGCGACTCTTATTGGAAAACCCTATATACATATGAATGGAGTATAGCCCATCTGCCTAATATTTACAATTCAGAACAACATACACATATCTTACAAAAATTGGGAATAATTTTGAGCGCCCCCGTCCATCAAATCACGAATTAGTGCGCACAAATTATTTCCGCCAAAGTCTACGGAGCAAAACACCATCATGAACTCAATCAACATAGAAAACACCCACTCCCCCCAACAAGCCATTACATTTCACAAACGCAAATCGCTCCTCATAAAACTTCACATTAAGCATACACCAGCAGAGTACCTGCCACTAGTCAACTCGCAGATACATTCGCACACACATCGTACGCCGAAAGGCAACATCATCGGGCGACCGCCGAAAACATTGCAAACAACATCTCCACCAGCCGAAAGACCTACTGACCAAATTGTGTCGAAATCGCCCACCAATAACCTTACATCATGTCGCCGAAAGTAGTTCGCAATCCATGGAGCACAAGACGCCCCTCTCACTCCAGATGTACACGACATTTATTATGACTTGTACCGGTTAAAGTTAAGCTCAGGCTTGACTACGAGCATTATAGTGGGTCTGATTGGAATATTAAATAAGCTGCGACCAGGCTATGGTCGTGCGGCGTACCCATCGTCAATGCTTGTCATCCGTAATATCTTGTTGTCGCTCATCCTCTGCGCGTACGTTCGCAGTCAACGCAGGCCAACCAGCTATTGGCCGGAATTAGAAGAGAAATCGCCTACTCCATAGGTTGGTGGTAAACAGTCGAAAACGCACCAACCCATTGTTATGCTGTTACTCGGTTGCCGCCTAGCCTGGCTCGAAACCAAAACTGGATCAGATTCTTTTGACACATTTCCGCTGATTGCTTGGCAGATGCTAGCGATTGAGCTTTACGCGTGGTTTTGGACACACCAATTTCATTCGATAGTCGACGTGCAATACGTAAAATGGCAAGTGACAGATTGAAAACAAAACGGCCAGAGGCTGCTGTCGTTGGTGGCGACTAGAACGTGGACTCAAAGTCATTAGTATTCAAAGTGTGATGGACTTGTCTGAGGAGTACTTTATTCTGTGTCAGCGAGGGGGACGCATTGAAAAGGCCATTTAGATTGAAAAGAAATATAAAAGAATGAATTTTGGATGATGACTCGCTCGGGCGCTTCCGAGCTGAATTGTATGGCGCTATTAGGACAAGAAGACGACAGGACATGACGCTATTGGGGACATGTACAGTATTGTACCACGTCGTGTTGATGTGGTTCACTGATTAATGACGTCAAACGAGCTTCAGGGTTGACTACCTGATTATATTGTAGTATACGAGTATTGCGGAATATGAGAATAGAAGCATGGCTTAAATTGAGTGATTAATCCAACGATTTTGGAATGATGAAAGAAGAGACAGAATTTGAAAATCGTTTTTACTTCATACCACATCAGAAGGCGACGGGCGACTCAACCAAAGTTTTTATATCTGTACCCCGTTGTACATTCATATTCAAGTTAAATTTCCGGTCTGTTTTCTCCAGCCAAACACCCTATGTTAATAAATTTTCTGCTTTTTCCCGGAAAAGAAATTTTAAGAATATTCAACGATGTTGAGCCTAACTGGCCACCTTCTGTGCAGATCTGCTCTTACACATATGAGTTTTCTGCAGTCGATTCAGTAAATTCTCCAGGCATTGGGTGATAGTCACCTCGGCTGCGTACTTCCAAAATAGTTTTGCCATCCATGATCGAATAGTCTGAAGGACATAACTATATATGAGGCTATCAGCGCAAAAGTGGTGTAACCCCAAAAAACTCAATAGGAGATAATAGATTTTAAATTTGGTAAATATTTATTTGAAATTAATTTCTTTTGTGAACATTATTTTAATTGCTTTATTTTTAATTTATAGAAAAAACGCCCAAATTTAAATTAGCTGTGTATTTTTGTATTTATTAAGTCGATATTAGAGGAAAAAATGTGGGTTACACCACTTCTGCATTTATGATATTTTGGCCTAATTTAAAATAAAAAACAAGTTACACCACTTTAGAACAAGTTTATTAAGAAATCAATCAAACTACATAGTACAAGAGCTATTCATCATCTGTCTCATCGTAATACACCTCATCCCTGACACTGTTGGAGCAATTCAGGTTGTTATAAAAGGTGTGATGAACTGGCGGGATAAAGTGCAACAATTCAAGAAGGTCTTTTTTCTTTTTTTCGGCTATGGTTGGTTTTTCTAATGCTTCTAATTGTGTTATGGTTACTGACTGCCTTTTCTTAACACTGACTTCGTCAAAGAGGACATCTTCATTATTGGAATATTTGTAAAAAATTGAAAATTGATGGATTTTATGGAATCTTAGCCACTGAACTTTCAACCACTCCATCTTGGTGCTTTTCTTTCGAAGAGAAAAAATCACTTGCACTCATTCGTATTATCTTGAATGGTTGTCTTTTTCGAGCCGTTTTAATTACTTCGAGCCAGTTTTCTGGAACATATATTTCTTTGAAGAATTTTTTATTCTTTTCTATTAGACCAAAATCTTGGTCACATGGTAAATATGAATGTCCACTGACCAAAAATTTATGATCTATTTCTTCAATTGTAAAGTCCGGGTGAGATACAACATACTCACAAAACAACGACATCTTTATGTTTCTATTTTGTCCCCCACATTGGTCAGAATACATGACTACTTTCTTAGTGGTCACAAAATTTTTAAAAAAGTAAAGTAAACAAGATCCAATTTCTTGGGGTCGTCGCGAAGCATCAGACTCGTCCCAAACAAACATGTAGGCATCATTTGTTCCCATGTTGTGAATTCCAAAGCAAAAAGTCCAAAGTTGTCTCTTGTAATACACTATTCCAGTACTTAACACAGGGGTAGGTAGGGTTTTCATTAAATCAAAAGTGATTCCAGTGACGTAGATGATTTTGCCAAGGTTGTATCGTCTTTTAAGCGGTGTCTGGCAATATCTGCTTTCCTTTGGTGTAATTCCAGTTCACGTTGCAACTCTTGTTTTAGCTGTTCATTCTCAGCACATTTAAATTTGTTATTGAAGAGATCACATTTTTTGCAAGAATCACTGATGGGTGCATGGAACCGTAGGTTAAAACATTCATTAAAAATTTTATTGAAAATGAAAGATGAGACAGGTTCAGGTGTATTTTCTTTATAAAGAGAATACATTCGTCCAAGGCTCAGATCCGGTGAAAGATATCTCCTGTTCTCACTTTTATGTCTGGTATAATGAGACTCATAAACTGGAAACCGGCCAATGAATTCTTTTACCTCTACGATCTTATTGCCTGGTGTTCTGTTTACAGAGCTTTGTCGACCTCTATGATCAATAGGTGGAACACTATGGACACATTTATGCTTCAACACCATAGTTACACGTCCATCAGAAACTTGAAAAGTTCTTAGGAAGAATTTTTTACACACCTGAAACTCAACACCATCTTCACCTAATAAATAATAAATGTGTGTTTTTTGTCTTCTTGATTTCTCTGTTGCCGTGTAACTTCTGGATTTGTTTTTCACTCTAACTAATGAGAACAGTAATGCATTCTGAGCGTCGAAATTTGCCAATGCGTAAAAACTTCTAAATATTTCCAGCTGACGTTCCTCATTTATTCTTAGATGACACTTCTTGGGACATGGACACTCGCCTGTTTTAGGTGTCTTCGCAGGAACAATGTTCTTTTTGTGGTTCTTATATTGTTCGCCTTTTGTTCGTTGTAATTTAAGCACATTTCGCTGCCATGCCTCTGGCTTTTTTAAACGCTTTCTACTTTTGAGGCTGGGAGTTTCAGTTGGTGACCCCATACTTACTTGCAGTTCTGCTGTTATTGAACTAGACGTGCTTGGCTGTGGCTGTTGTAAATTTGTGGTTGAACTAGTTCTGATTTGTTGAACTTCTTCAGAGTCATCATAGTCTGATGAGGGTGCAGGGGATGGTAGATATTCAGAGCCAGATTCTTCAAAATCTTCAGCTGTAACCAACGTTATTTAAAAACATACTTAACTTTAACACGTTTGTTTCTAATTTGCACACAATATTTTAACTTACCTGAAGTAGTATCATCTTGTTAGTCCATGATTTAAGATTTTTGGTTAAGATTTTCAATGAAATTTCGTGTTGAACCTCTCAATTTTTACACTCTTTGACACTGTTTTTTTATTTCAAACTACTTGCACCTACTCTCGGCTGCGTCCAAAAACGAAGTGATGTGGAGACCATGGACCGAACTGCAAAATTATGGTGTGATATGTTGGCCAGCGAGATAATATACGCAGCTATTCAAATAATATGGAAACCCGCTGATAAGCAATATGCTTGTTTATTTGGAACCCTTTTTTTTTTGAAAACTGATTAGTGCAATTATTTGCACAGCTGCATTATTTTTCCTTGTGATGCATCTCTGACCAATCATTCATTCCATAATGCAAAAGTGGTGTATTCAACTTACACCACTTTTGCTCTATTACAGACCTTCTTAAACTATGGGTCGCGACCCAAAATGGGGTCTCGTAGCAAAATTCTGGGGTCGCGAGAGATTTTAATGTCAAATATCAAATACACGATTTTATAACATCTAGATGCGTATTTGTGCAGAGTCACACTCACACACCTGCATAAAAACAAAGGTTGGAATGCGCTCGCACTGACTGTAATGTGAACTAGTGTAGTATTTTTTTATTTATTCGGTAATTAATTAATCAATTATTGTATGCAATATGTTATATTTATTTTAGGATCAAAATAATGTTTGCCATGGATAAATGGCTGAACTTAAATAAGAATAGTAATGGCGCAGATGATAATGCTACAAACTGTCCTCAGGCAGGACAAAGTATTGAAAAATAGGAATATAATGTGCGAAAAAGAAAATATGATGAGTATTTTCTTCAATTTGGCTTTACATTTCAAAATTGTAAGGGTAATGAACAACCTCTTTGTTTGATCTGCAATGGCTCCGGAGAGTATGAAACCATCAAAATTAAAAAGACATCTTGAATCAAAGCATGTTCCGTATGTCAATAAACCAAAAGAATATTTTGAAAGACTCTATAAATCTTTAAATAAAGAAAAAAAATCCTTTGAAAAATTTATAACCGTTAATGAAAAATATTTACTAGCGTCATGAAGTTCATACTGTATTGCTAAAAATAAAAAGCCGTTCACCATTGGAGAAGATCTTGTATTACCTGCTGCTATTAAAATGGGAGAAATACTACATGGAAGTAAATATGGCGATGATATTGGAAAAGTCCTTTGTCGAATGACACTGTCTCGAATAGAATTTCTGATATTAACAAGGACCAATTAGTGCAACTTATTACAAGAATTAAAGAAAGCCCAAAATATTCAATTCAGTTGGACGAAACAACGGATATTACTAAATTGGCTATGTTGTTAGTATATAGTCAGGTACGTTTATAAAGAAAGCGTATAGGAAGAAATGTTCGAAATGTTTTCCAGTGTCGACAATTTTATAATCGAGAAAAATCATTGTAAAACTTCTACTGCAAAAATTATGGTAGATCACTTAAAAGCGCTAGAAACACAGTTCCGTACATATTTTATATTAAATATTGATTTCAAAAAGGTAGCTTGGATTCAAAAGCCGTTTTGGATTGGCTCACTTTGGATCACTTGCCACTTAAAGCTCAAGAGGAATTTGCTGAGCTTTCGAGTGAGTCAAACTTAAAACTACAATTTCCAAAAAAGCCCTTGAGTCTGGATCGGAACTAGAACTGAATTTTCCACAATCGTTGATTTGGCGTTAAATGTTCTTCTGCCATTCAAAAATACATACATATCTTTGTGAAGTTACTTTCTCAGCTTTAACACATATTAAATCCCAATATCGTTCATCGCTAAAAAATGTTGAAGGGGTCTTACGTCCAGCAGTGTCAAACATTCCACCAAGATTTAATTTGTTATGCAATAAAAAACAGGCACATCCATCTCATTAAACTTTTCCCTTTAATTTTAATTTAATACTGACCACACAACGACTGCGTTCGAATTTATTCGAGCGAACTAAGACGGTCAGAATTCCCTTTTATGTATGTTCTCCTTCTTTTCCTTTTTCCGGCGTTGTTATGGTCAGAAGTGTAGGACCATAACCTTCCCACTTAACTGCATTCCTACTGGTCCGCCGGTTTGACCTCAGAAAGTAGCGGCAGGCTTCCCGGTGTACGATTACTTCATCGCTAGGGCCAATCATATGCTGGTGTTTTTGCATTTGCTTGCACCAATTGTTTTTCGGCCTGCTTTTTTTTTTTTTTTTGTGACACGGGCATGCTCCAGATTTTTTTTGTTTGATCTTACTCTTACAACACCGGTGATCTCCAGTCGTGTCAACCCACTGATTTGCATGTACACTTGTGGGGCAGTTTAATGGTGGTATATGTGTCCCTAGGCTCACCTTGGTGTTTTCTAAATTGCCTAGATGTGATTTTTGTTTACCTTTGTTTTAGTCGCCTTTTACGACAAGCGAGAGGTATCGCTGCAGGGATATTCTTAACCCGTCCCTGCACGGAACTCCCTTTTTTTGCAATTTTGATGGAAAATAGGGCATATAATTTTTGTAACTTTAATTAATACAATTTTAAAACTTTCTGTACAATTTTTAAATTTAGATTTTTGTATGTTTCTAAATGAATTCTAAAACTATATATTTTCATATGTATATTTTCATATGTATATTGTTACCTAATAATTAAATCATCAAAAAATATTTATTTATCTTTCTTTTATATTTATATGGGGTCGCCAGGAAACTCGCAATCATAAATGGGGTCATGAATGAAAAAAGTTTAAGAAGCCCTGCTCTATTACATTGTTATATTATGCTCTGAGTAAAAACTATTTTTTCAGCTCTATCTGCTTTTAAATACCTAAAAGTGGCTTACACCACTTTTGTAATGATAGTTGGTAATGTAAGGAATGTATATAACACCAGAAGAGCAACCAACAAAATTTGTGGGTTACACCACTTTTGCGCTGATAGCCTCATATATAGACAGAGATGGAGTGGGTTTAGGTTAAGTTTTTACCCCCTCGGTGGTGTTAATGCAGCGTGAATTACGACGTCGATTTCCTAATCGTGTCGCGCCAACTGAGCAAACATTCCGGCGCTTAGCTACTCGACTTGAACAGACTGGATGATCGGGATTTGGTGAAGATGTGGTCTGGGATGTGGATCTTTGTAAAGACGTTTACTTATCCCCCGAAGCTGAAGGTTGAGAGTGCCCGTATGTCTAAGTCATGTCTAGACACTCTAGGGACATTTAAAACGCAGTTCACAAAGGGGTCATTAAACTAAACAGCATTATAACACCATTCCGCAATCGTGAAATTTAATATAAGTAAAAAACATAATTTGAGATAGTTACTTAGTCATAATAAGATCTTTTGCTGCCTGATTGTAATTGAGGCACGTTCTCGTAAAACAATAGGTACTACTATTGTTGACAGATCGAAGAGGGATCTGCAGATATCCCACTTCAACACTTTCATAATTATTTTATCATCACACACATAAAGTGCTTCCTTTCTGCTTGGAAAACCCAAGACTTTATATTTATTCATTAAAGTGTCTTTCGCTGGAAAAACAAAGTCATATACTTCATGCAAAAGAACATAACGGAAGTCACATAACCATCAAATTCGCAGTCACCGCATCTTAAGATGATCCCTTTCCGACGAGCACACCAGCCACGAAGACCGTAACCATTGCTATCGAACAAAGATGATCTGTCTCCAAGTCCAGCACAATCTGTGATGATTTTACATCGTGGGTGAGACTACTCATGACTAAGCTGTATGTTAATGGGCCGTTAAGAAGTCAAAAATATCTGCATCATTTGTTGGTCTGAGTCTCTGATGGGGTTCAGCGACCTCACGGAATTCCATGACTGAATTCCGTTCAGGTCTGATTTAGTAGCCTATTCTGTAGTATAATTTAATTCGAGACAGTTATCTTTTGTTTACTTTTTTCATTGCTACATCCGCGAATGATCTACATCAAGTTGACCCCGTGGTCGATGGTTGTTGTTTTGAGCATAATAGCGTGCCTGTTTTCTACTGGCATATGATATGAATCTGACTGGTTTTATGGCTTTTTCGAATAATAGTTTAACGTTGGTGCCGAGAGCTCTTCACGAATTTCATCCCAAATGAAAATGAATTAGATATTCGAGTTGGATAACCGAAAACAAAAACCTGAAGTTTCTCAACAAACCTTAATACAGCATTTCCATAATACATGAACCGCGAAAATTATACAATATTATGTTTGGTATAAATATTTGGTCAATCGAGCTGGCAGATGGGTGCATTTACCTTTACCAAGTAAAAATATTTTATTTTTGCACAAAATATATAATTCATACAACAGGGCGCGCTTCCTATGCTTTGCCAGATCCCCTTCAAGCGCCTCCCACAGCATTCAATAGGAACTGTCAAACGATGAGACATATACATACCTTAAACAAATGGACGTTGGAGAACACGATACCATGGTAGAGACATCCAACATCAAAAGCAAACTTGCACGGGCAACTAAGGCACTCTCGACGCACCTACCAAAACTAAGGTAATCCACTGTTTACGGCGATAGTAAGACCTAGAGAATGTAAGGACTCTCTGAAAAAAGAGGGCTTCACTACGGCTCTGTTGATACCCTGAAATCTATGTCGGATTCACGTCTCTACTTCGGCCTTGGTAGAATTTGATCCCTTTTTATGTCAGGTAGGCGAAGGAAGCATTGCAGGGCTGCTACCGCTCTTCTCAGGAGCAGAATTGCATGCACAGGATACAATTCATGAATGTGGAATAAGCGCCTGTGCGGTATTGATGGTATACGTGATGCTGCAATTTTTTATATTGAGCGATCCAAAACTCCTAGGTTCCACCGCATCATATCGAACACACTATCGGCAACCAAACTTGGTCAATTCTGTGGACAAGATCTGGTGGCTGCTAGAATTAGCTACAAAGCGCACGGAGAAATTGAACATTTCATCGTGGCGTCTGCTTACTTCCCCTACGACTCGGTACTGCCGCCGTCACCGAACGCGGTTTCTGAACTATGAGGCCAGAAAGATTGGACTCATCATCTGTTGCGATGCAAATGCTCAAAACACTTTTTGGGGCAGCAGCAAACTTCACTCTTTAGTCTGACCTTATCATAAACAATGTTGGTTCTCAACCAACCTTTGTGAAGGCGGGGCGACAGGAAGCGACTGACCTAATAAGCATGTGAAGGCCATCACTAACTGGAGGGTTTTACCAGATGTTACGCTGTCAGACCGTAGATATATCGAGTTCCAATTGAAGAGCGGAATCTCCCCCTCGCAGCCAAAACGGAATACGAGAAAGACGGATAGGGTACGGTTTAGAGAGGAACTTGGGAAATCCACTCAAGCCCTATCTAAACTCACGAACGAAACAATTGGGAGATGCCGTTAATAACCTGAGTATAACCGCCCTCACCAAATATTTTGAAGTCGCATGTCCTCTCAAAAAACCTCCCTGTAGGAAATTGGTTCCCTGGTGGAACGCTGAGCTCCAAAATCTTCGCAGGGAAACCAGAATTCTCCTTTCTCAAATCGAATTCGGGAGATGACTGGAGTATCAATCGAAATATAAGGAATATAAGAAGCTTCTTCGTAAATCGAAGCATGATTCCTGTAAGTCCTTCTACGAAGAAATCAAATCTCTAAGCGCTGGATGTACTCAGAAAATCAGATGGTAGGTACCTTTACTGCGTTTAAAGCGGAAACTCTTAGTTTATTGCTTCATACCCATTTCCCGGGAAACCAGACTGTCATCGGCTCGCTGCACACTCCTTCAATGGTAACTGCGACTGAAACGATGAAAACAACCCGGCGTAGCTAGTATATTGCGTCGCGCTTGGCAACTACTGAAGCCATTGCTGTGGCATCTTTCGATGGCTTCAAGTCGCCAGATACTGATGCTGATGATAATGCAGCTGCTTCCTACTCTGAAGAGAATTTTCACTGCTAGCTTGAAACTAGCTAGCTTGAGTATGTACCTATTCTGCGGCGCTAGGTGAAAGTGGTTTTTATTCCCAAAATAGGGAAAGAAGATTACGCACTCGTCAAGAGTCTTAGACCAGTCAGTCCAACATCCTCCTTGCTGAAAAGCATGGGGAGACTAGTAGAGTTGCACGCGCGCAAGGTTGCCCTTCGAATGCATCGTCTCTCGGAGATGCAACATGCTTATCAGTGCGGAAAATCCTGCGAAACTGCGCTTCAAAACCTAGTTGGGAGAATTGAAAAAGCGCTGTCAGATTTTTAGGAAAGCATGGGGCTTATGGCCGAAAAAGGTCCTCTGAATCTACACGGCATCGGGTGTCTGGTGGATCGGGTTAACACGTAAATACATCGTGGCTTCTTTCACCAAACTTCAAAGAGCGGTCTATCTCAGCTGTACGGAGGCCTTCCCCAGTACTCCGGGCGCTGCTCTAGATGCTATGATGAATCTTCTACCCCGTGACATATATATGAGAAGGTACGCACTGAAAGCCATGTTTTACCTCAAGAGAAACGGTTTTTAGTACAACTCTCATTGAAGTGACGGTGTACTTGCGCGAGAAATAACCTACGACCCCTGTCTCATGGATATGCCTTATATATTATAATTTCTTATGGCCAGGTACTACATTGTGAAACACAAGCGGCACTCAAAGCTATGTACAATCCTCTATCCAGCTCCAAATTAGTGCATGAACTCAAGCCCTTTTTGAACAAAGTCGGAAGACTAAATTGACTAAGGCTTTTATGTCCCAAGAAATGAGAACTCCGATGAACTCGCTAGAAGGGTCTCAGAGGAGAGTTTCTCGGTACGTGAATCCGCCTTAGGTCTATCTGCTTCCACCGTCAAGTCCGACATCAACGACTGGATCTTTAATGCACACAGCCGTAGCTGGAGAGAATACCCAGTATGCAGGATGACTAAGCGTCTACGTCCTGATGTTTGCAAGAAGTCCGCAGCATTCTTCTTATCCTTAAGGAGAAATGATTGCAGAAGGTTTGCGGGCGTCATTGCGGGCCATTACACTTTTGCCAAGCATCTCTGTGGCGCACTCACCACATTACCACACACTTTCTCCTTTGACAACAGACTAGGGATACTGATACTGATACTGAGGCATCAGGTGGTACACAGATGGCTCCAAGAATCCAAACCAAATCGGAATATATCGAAGGCCCTGGGAATTAGTCCTAGTGTCTATCAGGCCGAACTATACGCCATCATAACGTGCGTCAACCTAAACTTAGAGACTGGCATAATAGGTATAACCACAAATATTCTCTCTGACAATCAGGCAGCGCTCCAAGCGTTTGGCTCGTATTGTGCGAAGTCAAATTCCATCAAGGAATGCCACAATGCTTGTAAGACCTAGGCAAAAGAAATAAGGTCAAACTCTGGTGGGTGCCAGGTCACAAGACTATAAAAGGCAACAAATTTGCTGACCAACTCGCTAGGAAAGGCTCCAGCGAAAGGTACATGCCGAATCTTTCTGCAGAATCATCAAGTCAAAAATTAATTTTCTGTTAAACAAGTGAGAAAAATCGCAGCTTTATTAAGAAAGTATGAGTAGAGGAACTCCTCGTCTAATTGGCTAGCAGACACAATAGACCTACACTGGTCGGTGCTATATGTTAGCACTACCCTCCAATTAGAAGAATGCTAGCGTCATCACGATACCACGAACGTGTACTAAGACACAAAGCGATTTATTGATAAACAAAACTCAGAGGTCAGGACACTAAAGTCACTGATTAAAAATTTCCAACATTTTATTACAAAGTATATGTGAGTTTGCGTTGGAACAACAGAATTCGCACTGTAATTTATAAATGTCAAATCAATAAAATACTCGATTTTCGCAAAAACAGCGAGAACGTCAGACAATTCACGCCTTTTACGAACAGATGGCATTGATCTGGAGTTAAATGGATCCTCAGGAGAAGGTGGAGCCTCCGGGAGCTATTTTCCAGGAATTGTTTCAATGGCAATATTCGGTCACCACGAGCGAGCTTTATTTAATCACTTTTATGTATAATCGAAGTGAAATCTATCACTGAGTATCAAAAAATATTGATTTTACTAGGTTTGGTGACGATTTTTTGACAGTTTTAAAGACAGCCAAAAACGATATAAAGATCGAAATAAATAAAAGGCGACACATGGGAAACGCTGGCTTCATCGCGATGAAACAACAACAACTTTTGTCTCGCAATGTTAAAATCCGTAGTTACAAGTGACACTTTAGGGATGAGAAACCTGACCTCTGACCAAGAAGGAGGAAAATACATTTTGGGTCTTTGGAAACAAGATCTTAAGGATAATTTATGGTGGAACACAGGAAGAAGAAACAAGCGAATGGAAAAAAATCACAATCAAGAACCCAAAGAACTCTATTCAGCCCCAAGAATGGAGTAATTAAATCGCGCAGACTAAGGGCAGTACACGAAGAACGAATGGATAGTGGATGAACAGTCAAACGAATAATCAGTGGAAAACCCGTAAGAAAAAGACCGCCAGGAATGCCGCGCCATATGGAAGGACAATGTAAGTATGAATCTTGACGATGAGGCAGAACAACGAAACATGAAACGAACACACTCATGACAGCGACGTTTGGCGAAGGATGGTCAACGAGGCTTTGAACTTCCGAGCTCTAAATGGCCGGTAATAATAATAATAATAATAATAACAGGTAGAAAGTTCATAGTGAAAATTGCTTTAAGTTAATTTAATTAAAAATCCAATATAACAGGTTTCTATATTTCTGCAGTTTCTAAAGCATACGCAGAAGATTTAATCGCATGCAGATCACACCCAGCCATCGACGTCTATGTGATACTCTTGCAACGTGGCTTCATACCTTGGGACCTGACTAGACCTGTATCAATATTTGATAAACATATGAATGCTACTATGGCAAGGGCCCGGGTCGTTTTCGCTCTGTCAAGATGGCTATTTCATAGCAGTCAACTTGATTCCAGAGTGAAGGTAACTTGCTATATGGCCTTAATCAGGCCCATGGTTGCCTATGGATGTCCCGTCTGGTTCATCGTAAGAGCCAGCTTAATGGAAAGGATTCGGGTGTTTGAAAGGTCCTATACAATAGAGCTACGATATTACGAGTTGACAATTTTCCAATTAAACGGATTCGATGTCACTTTTCACGGGCAATGGCTTCGGTCAATAACCTGATCTCCGAGATTTACTGACCAAACTACTTGTACCACGAGCGGGTGCGCCTTAACGACTTTGTCCCCCCTGGAGGTATTCCTCTATTTAGGTCAACATAAGCCAAGCCTATCGCTTCTGTGATCGAAAAATGTCCCCTAAGCTGAAAGGAAGGCTCTACACTTCAGTTGTACGTCCGGCGCTCACATACGGTTCACAATGCTGGACAATGCACAAAAAGTATGAGAGCATATTAACGGCAGCTGAGATGAAGATGCTTCGCATGACAGCGGTAGTAACAAAGCGTGACAGAATTAGAAGTTCAATAAATCCGAGGAAGCCTCCACGTAAAAGAAATCATCACAAGAAAGATAGAGCGCGACCGACTCAGTTGGTATTGCCATGTTCAAAGGAGATATCCTTTGAACCCCGTCCAAAAGGCGTTATCAATCAACGTTCCAATTTCAACACGCAAAAAAGGCAGGCCGAAAAACAATTGGTGCAAACAAATGCAAAAACACCAGCATTTGATTGGCCTCAGCGATGAAGTAATCCCAAACCGGGAAGCCTGCCGCTACTTTCTGAGGTCAAACCGGCGCCCCCCACAAGCGGACCAGTAGGAATGCAGTTAAGTGGGAAGGTTATGGTCCTACACTTCTGACCATAACGACGCCGGAAAAAAGGAAAAGAAGAAGGTCAACATAAGCCAGAATAAGTTAAAGATATCGATAATATTTCACGCTTTTTCTCTACGAGCATGATAACGCGCTCCTCAAGCTCCAGCACCTAAGGTTCAGTAGGTCAGATTCACGCCGAGATCGAGGAGATTTCTTCCGAAAGCACCAGCGTTTTAGTGGCTGGAACTGACTTCGTCCGAGCTTACGTAAACTAGGTTTCGATGGTGGGTGAATTTAGTTTAGGGAAAATATTTATTCAAGTCAAATAAAATTAATTGAAATCTTAAAAAAAAAAAACAGTTGGCTGTTAATTCCGCCGAGGCATAATCCCCGTTTGAACTGGATAAATTGACATTATTTTAATTGTAACAACTTTAGCAATCTGGTCACAGCCACACAACCCGATTAGAGATCAATCTTTAAACCAAAACCCATGCAAATTCTTATGCTTAACTATAATCATAAAACTTGAGAACTGTTTGAAGTCGCCAAAAACGTCCGCAATAAACTTTCTCCTAATGAATTATTTGGTAGAAAGTTCGCACAAACCAGAGTCGCCTTGAGCCAATAACAAACGACCAAGAACAATTCTGAATTCCAATCTGAATCCGAAACTGATAAACACATTAGTAACAACAACGCCCCACTCGACTATACTCGTACATAAAGTATTCCCATTACGCACGAGTATGGACATTACTCTCGCCCGCGGAGTCATTGTACACCTGAAAATAGGTCTTTTTATGCCGACAACAAGAAGCTTGAATCCACTTAAAATTCCTTACGATCGAGATGACGTAGCTGACCGGCGATATTCGTACCTTTTCAGCAGTCATAATAAATAAAGTACATATCTCGGTCGTAGGAAATGTATGTTATCGGCAATTCTAGACCCATTTCGGAGTCGTTCTACGGAGCTAGGCTTTGTTTCGAGAAAAGACCCAAGTCGGTGCCTGTGGTTTGGAGTGGGGCGGCGTAGATGAGTGGAATATACGAGTATGGTAAATGTCTGGCTCGCTTTATCAACAGGTCTAGGTTTTGGAAATTGGATTCCATGCGATATCGGTTTTGACACTGCCTATCAACGTGTTTTCTTTGTTACTCCTGGCGATTTATAGTCATGCAAGTGCCCCGAATGTGATTCTCATGAATCATTATCACGGAATTATCCAGTACCGGGCATTGGTTTTCGTTTTTTTTTTTTTGGCCTGAAAGATAAATGGTCGCTACTTTTCCTGAAATTTGAATCTTGACATATTACCGTGACTTGCACGTGGTACGTGCGGCGAATATTCAGGTTAGTGACCTTGAACAAGGTTGGTAACATAAGTACTTGACGTTTGGTGAGGAACCGGTGTATCCTTACTGACACCTGTTTGTGAGATCATTATCCTCATGGGTATCATAGAAGAATGATACAATTGTGATTAGTGTAAAAGCAAACCTGTTTCTGGTTTTCTCCCAAGGGGATGTGCAGGCACTCAGAAGTGATGTATTAGTTTGAATCTTTGCGTTAAGTAAACATGCCAGAGAACTTGTGCGTACTTTTGTCATAAATGACGTACTATACTCGTACATGACTTGCGGGGTTGTGATGGCATAATTCAATTGGAATTGATTATGCGGGTGCCAGTTAATTGTTTTCAAAGGTCATCAATCTCTTGAGTGTTTATTCGAAATTGATTGGACATTATTTTGCCAGCTTATTGACGCCTATTTGGATTTTGTTTAATGTCACGGACAGCAATCAATAGGTACAATCCCCGAGTTGCTTTAGGGTCGATGGTTGATAAAGCTGTCAAATATTTGAGTAGCAAATCAATCATACGAGTGTTATGTGAGTATTCATATGCACCGTCATATGCCAAATTGGGAAATTTCGGTTAGAATGTCAATAAGCGTTAAGCTCAAACTGCCACAATAACTTGCTCAATGATGACAGCAAAAAGTGTTTGTGGAAATATCATTGATAATGACGAATCAAATATAACTTTAACCTCATTGCTTGTCCCCTATAGTAATAGATATAAAAACCAAAAAACCTCTCAAAAATTCATTCGATCAAGGACAACACTAAACTATCGCAGTATCGAATTGTTCTTTATTAATTTGGTCATTTTCGGGAAATAATTTCGGCGAATGACTTATACATTGGTAGTTAGGAGGGATTTATAGTGCAACCATCCAGGATAGTACAAGATAACTACTATCACTACCGTGATTTTCGAATTAACTCCATCACCACATTTCTCCGCACATTGACCCTTTCCATTTGAAATCAAAACCATCGGGAGACCATAGTCCGCTATTAATCCGCCTCTCTTCGCATACGGAGCAACGTGCATTGCTTACAGCTTTCCGTGAGAATGGTGGTCTAACATTGGAAGAAATCGATGCAATCTCTCAAGCGCCGGATGTCAGCAAAAACGTCTCTAAACGGATTTATATCAATGAGAGCCTAAAAGTGGAAAATAGTTCTTTGCTACGTCATGCTCTTTAGTTGCAAAATGAGGAAATAATTTTTCCCCTAAGAACTCGTGATGGACTGAGAGTTTGTCACATTAGTGTGCACAGTCCTAAGCCCAGCATAGATGAATTCAGAGAATTATTTTCTTCGCACCAGATAAACGTAATATGTGTTTCTGAAGCTTGGCTGGTTCCTGGAAGTGAATACAACGACGGCGACGGGTACGAGCTTGTAGAACTTTTTGGCTACAAAATTTATCGGAGTGATAGGCTCACGAGGGGCGGTTGAGTTACAATTTATTACAAATGCTGCTTTAAGTGCGATATAATTTTAAAAAAAATTGTTAAACTCATACTCTCTTTTTTGATCGGTTCTCTAACCCATATATATAGCAGCTGCCTTACCAAATCCTGTGTCCCTTCAGCTTGGAATATTGCTAAGGTAACACCAATTCCAAAAAAATCCAATCCTATATATTGCTCCGATTCGACCAATTAACATTCTCTCTGGGTTATCAAAAATGTTTGTGTGTCAATTACAAGCACACATTGACACCCCCAACTTGATTAGTCCGCATCAATCCGCGTATCGAAAAGACCACAGTTGTGGTCGATGTTAAAGACATTCACCAAAATTTCGACAAATCTGAAGGTACCGTGCTTTGCCTTTTGGATTTATGAAAAGCATTTGATTCGTTGAATTATAGCAAACTCTGCTATAAGCTCTTTTTTAAGTGCGGTTTGGACATAAAAGCAGTTGAATTGATAGCGAATTACGTTAGCGAAATATATCAACAGGTACCAAGTTACTTCCATAACACTTCACATTCGACGAGTCATTAAACGTATGACAGAATCAAGGGGTTTCAGTGTAATTCTGCTCAATCATTTCAGACATCTCTAACGCGGACTGGACATACAATAGATATTTCAATAAACCAAATAATTGGTCTTAAAATTAAACAAAACACACTTGTTGCTTACGTTGATTTAATGTTTCTTTACTTATGTGTATTGTTAGCCTATTAAAAAATTCAAATCAAAACCCAAATGTTGCGTGCACAATTCACCGCGCCCTATTTTCAGCGATTTGGTATATAAGCTTTTACTTAAAATATAAAATCTAAGGCAAACACTTTGTTCCAATTTTTTTTTTCAGTTGTAAAAATCGCAGAGGGCGCGAATGTATGATTATGAAGAAAAGCTGCGGTCAATACACTGATAGCGCTCAATCCATAATCCATAATAACATAGATTTTATTATCAGAATGTGAGAGGTCTAATAATTTAAACTTAGGCAGTCTTGCAGCAATCATATGCCTTACCTTTTGAAATTTTTGTCTTGACCGAAACGAACTTAATCCCCAATGTAAATAACCTTGAGCTGTTCCCATCCAACTTTAACGTTTATCGCGACGATGGTTGTCCATGCCGCAGTAACCGTCCGACACTCAATTGACTTTTCCCTTATAGCAACTTCATCTTCAACGTGTCTCAACTTTGTTTCTATTAATATAGTACTACCCCGGAAATCACTCTACGTCATCTGCTTTTACATTTTGCCATCACAACCTATTGAACCATATAAATTAGCCATTGATACAATCGATAATTTAATTGATTTACGGAATCCCCTAGTTTTCGGTGACTCCAACCTTCCTCGTCGTAAATTGATCGTCTGAAGACCAATCGTCTTACATTACCTCTAATCCTACTGCAGCCAAAGAATGCCTCTTCTCAGATCACCTACCTGGTTCAAGTCTTAACCCAATCAGCGGAATTTTAAAATACATGGGCAAACAACTAGGCCTCATTTTCACAACTGAAACTCTTCAGTTTCAGCTTGTGCGCTGTTCCTATCAACCGTCGACAACTACCTCCCCTCCCCCTTCTTCTCTCGTCTTTTCACAACTCCACTATACAGAACTCCCTGTTCAAATTTCTCACGACTTCCATAAAGCCAACTTCCGTCAAATCAAGGAAAATCTCAATTGTGCTCCTTTTAATTTCAATAACCTTACCGTAATTGATGCCATATCTATATAGTTTTATGTTTATTATAAGTATTTATATCAATTTAAAAATGAACACAAAATCACTTTTATTATTTTATTTTAATTTATCGATCTCGAATTCAACATCTAACCGTGAAGAAAGGCTATATCAAAGAGAGTGCTTAATTCGGTTTAACTCTCCATCATGGTCTTCTTCCGGAGACCGTGTTGGAGAGTTGGAGTATTGGGAAAATGGAGTTTCACCACACGCTTAGTATTTGCGAACAAATACTACAGTAGCAAATAGAACTCTCCATGTTTACAACATGGTGAATACATACATGGGGAGATGCAGGTAGCACATTTGTATTATATGACACCTCCACTCCCTAGAATTGTTGGTCTCCGAAAATTGTTTATTAACATTCTACAGCTTTCTTCATGGTTTTTTAATTCAAATGACAATTTAAATTTATATATTGGTTGTTTCAATTCGTTATGTATCTATCTATAATACGATTTGGTAGTCTAACTTATATAAAAAAGATTAGATTAAATTATATTAACAATTATTCAATACTTGAGTTTAACGTATTTAATCCAATTACTTATTATTCTATTTTATGTATTCCATTCACCATGCAATGTGATTTTATTGTCTGTTCAACAAAATTTTTTTTTTTTTTTTTTTTGTTAAGTGAGATACCTAAAATAACTATAACAATTGATTAAATAGTAGATCTAATGTGACTTCATCTGGATTAAGTTCCCTATACATTGTTATTAAAGTTTTGATATGTTGAATAATGAGTTTGTAATTAGAAAATTTATTCGAATAATTCCTTCGATTTAACTATTTAATGTTTTGTGTTCCTTTTTGTAGATCTATCGATGACGTAGTTGCCTTCGACAGAATAGCTTTCCAATTGTTTATACTTTAGTTGACATTTAACAACAGTCCTGTCTTGGACTATGTTTGTACATTGGTTTGAATTGGGATTTGTTTTAGAATTTGTTTCCATATTACTTTTGTTAACTCTTGCTTCCTTATCGTTTTTTAGCTTTTCAAACAAAGCGACGATATTCTTCTTTACTGATGTTTTTACAAATGAAATCGATCGGTCTAAATTTAGTTGTTGAATGGATGGTATTATTGTACGTGTTGATTATATTAAATAGTTTTTCTTCTAATATATGTATCTTTATCTTTAGCAGCGTTGCTGATCCTTAAATGTTCATTTAGTGTTCCATGAAGTCGCTCGATATCGGCATTACCTGTTTTCAGAGAAGCTGTTGTTTTATGGAACATGATATTATTTTCTTTCAGAAACTGTTCGACTGCCGAATGTACTATGCAAGTCTCTCCATCAGATATGATGTTGTTTGGTTTCCCTAGGAATTGGATTCTTTATTTAATTGCTCCCAAGATTGACATCAAGTTCCTGTCTTCTAGTTGGTGAATTGTAGCGTATTTTGAGAATTTATCGATGGTTGTTAAATACATCCTTTTTCTTTCAGGAAACCAAATATCAATGTGTATAATATCATTGACACCTTTGGGAGTTTCCGTGATTCTCATTGGAATTTTTAAAGGATGCCGATCGTGTTTAGCAAGATTACAAATATCGCAGGTATTAACATATTTTTGAATTTCGACTTGCAAGTTTGGGTAGAAATACAAATTTTTCAACTCAAGAAACATTTCGGTTATCCCTCCATGGTTCTTGCTTATGTGCTCATTTTTGATTAAAGTAATAATTTCGTTTTTGTCCGTGATGTCTTTTAATTTTATGTTTGATCTAAGCAATTTTAAATTTTTGTTCATTGAAAAATATCTAACGTGTAAATCCTGAAATTTTAGGTAAAGCTAAATATGTTCACAGAATATGCAATATAATCCCTTATTAATTAGAAGTGTTTTCATTATGTTTAATAAACTATCTTTATTCCTTTCTAATTGAACGTAGTTTTGAATTTTCTTATGTACAATTTTCATACTAATTTTTTCCTTCGGACCATAGGATAAATATAATTGGTTTTTAAATAAGTTCACTGGTTTTTCAGTTATGAAAATATGTCGAGTTTCGTCCTCCTTTGCACTATGGATCGTAGCACCAGTAGATATAACATCAATGTAAGAGTATGAATGAATGTAAGTAAGATGTTTGTTACTGTCATAACTATCGCTGGAGGATACCCCGTTATTAAATATTCCTACCTGCTACTTCTTCGTTAATACTTGAATTTAATTTATTATTGGACACAAGTGTGTCATCAATACATCTGCTGAGCCCGTCAGCCACGCAATTTTCTTACCCTTTTAGATATTCGTGGTCATGGCAACGGTATGAATAGATTTCCTCTTCTTGATTGAAATATATTGGAATACTTGCTTCCTCTGTGGTAAGAGTACGATTTTTATAGTCAATTATGGGATTCAGGGGGAGTAAAATATTGTTACCAACCAAATCGTCGAAATAGTCGTGAAATTGGAACGGTTCGGTTAACGGTTCCTTCTTGGTTTCTCGATGTTGAAAAATGGCGATCTTCTTAAAATGGCGGCGCTTCAATATGCCTTCGCCTGAATATAATTGCACTTCATTTATACACCAGTTAGTGCATTAATTTTTAATATTTTTTTTTTTTTTTTTTTTTTTATTATAAAAAACAAGCTTTAGGGAGTTCGCTAAATAATAGGTAGGTGGTTAATTGGTGTCGAATTGAAACGCTCGTACTTTTTCACATTAAAATATGCAGTACGCGAATCTTGACTGCGCCAGTTATATGTTTATTATAAGTATTTGTATCAATTTAAAAATGAACACGAAATAATTTTTATTATTTTATTTTAATTTATCGAGCTCGAATTCAACATCTAACCGTGAAAAAAGGCTTTATCAAAGGGAGTGCTTAATTCTGTTTAACTCTCCATCATGGTCTTCTTCCGAATTCCCTCATAGTGTCGACCCCGATATCATAGAAAAAAGATTAAAGCAACTTAATGATGAATTCACTCCTGGCCCCGACGGCCTCCCTGCCATATTTTAAAAAAAATGTTCCTTCTCTCTTTCTCTACCTCTCTCAAAAATCTTCAGCCTATCCCTTTCTCAAGGTGAATTTCCCCGGATATGGAAAACCTCTTTTATAACACCTATACACAAAAAAAGTCCGAATAATGACAATAACAACTACCGTCCCATTGCCAAACTGTCACATATATCCAAAATCTTCGAAAGAATTTTGTATGACAATAATTTAAGTTTTCAATGCAAGTCTTTAATCTCCCGCAGACAACACGGCTTCCTCAAAGGTAGGTCTACAACCACGAATCTTATGGAATTCGTATCTTTCACTCTCTCAGCATTAGAAAATGGGAATGAGGTCGACTTCATTTGAACTGATTTCAGTAAAACCTTCGAAAAAAATCTGTCTTTCCTTGGCTTTGAACCCAGTGACATGAAATGGATATCTTCCTTTTTAACAAACCGTTATTACAGTGTTCATTTTAGATCTGCCTTTTCTAATCCTTTCTTAGCTTCTTCCGGCGTTCCCCAAGGCAGCCAGTTAGGTTCACATCTTTTCATTCTTACCATTAACGACATTGAGTTTGTCATCAAACACTCCCAGCTCTCACTGTACGCCGACGACACCAAGTTTCTCAAGGTCATTTCTTTGCAACAAGATTTTTCCCTTATTCAATCGGATCTCAGCAGCTTTTCTGTCTGATGCTCCAAAAATTGCTTGGAGCTTAACATTTCCAAATGCCAATCAATCACTTTTTTCACGAATCAAACCTCCTCCTCGTCTCTACTTCTTCAATAATCAGTCCATCTACACCGTTCAGGTTATCCCCGATCTTGGCATACTATGTAACCAAGAGCTCAATTTTTCCGCACATATCGACGATATAATTCTTAATGTCTGCTCTGGGTTTCGTGAAGCGTTGGTCTAACGAATTCTCCAATCCATACGTAACTCGATCCCTCTATAATCATATTTGCTTTGTTCGCCCCCTTCTTGAATACGCATCTAAACGTGGTCCCCTTATCAACAAACCCACATTTCTAGAATAGTGAGTAGCCAACGTGGGTTCCTACGTTTCGCTTTTCGAGGTCTGCCCTGAAACAATCCTTTGTTCGTACCACCCTATCCAGATCGCCTTAAACTAATCAATTTGAGTACGTTGGAAGAAAGAAAAAGGATATCTGACATCCTCCTAATTCATAGACTTCTAATATTGACTGTAGCACTCTTTATAACTTCATATCACTTAACATTAACCCTCGTAATATACGCAATCCTCGTCTCTTCTATCTATCCAGCCCCCGCACCTCATACGGCTCAAACGACCCATTTTCCGTATACTGAGAAGTATTAATTAAATCGAATATTAACTTCGATTTTAACTTCAGCACTCCATGCCTAGAACTCTGTCTTCTCCATAGCCTTCGTTTTTCCCAATCATAATTTCGCCCCCCTCACCCGTTCTTCTTAGTTTTTAAGTTAAATTAAGTTAGCTTGAATTAAGCTAAATAAATTGGCGTGTTTGCCCCCACGAAAATTTAACTTTCCAGCAACATTCATGCATAACAATTCATACTACCAACAAACATGAATTGCCAGGATATAACTATTTCTACAATATTTCGTGATGAACATAGTCCTTAAAAGATACTAACCACTTCTAATTGTTTAATGCCCTGTTTTACCTGTGAAGGACTTTAAATACTTCATTGTCTGTCGCGTCCGCCTTTTCAGTTGCTTTTTAGTCCTATGACTGCAAAGTTTTCAGTCAGATTATTTTACTGACAGTTTCATGCCATTCAGACAGCCAAGCTCTGATCTTGCCCTCACCAAATACATATCTCCACCGATTTCGGATAAGATTTAGAGCTTTGAGAACAGGATCTTAAGGAGAATCGATGGTAGAAAACATTACGATGAAAAAGCCGAACGGAGAAAACTGCACATTTAGCAGCATTATCCTATTGATAAAATCGCAACGACAAAGATGAGCAGAACACATAGAAAGAATGGGCATTACATGAACACTTAAAAGAAAAATGAGCCCAAAACCCATGGATAAAGGCTGCCATGAAGGCCATGCTGTAGTTAGGAGGATAATATAAAGATAGACAAAAAAGGTGTGGAACAGAACAACAAAACATGGGAGGATTATACTCATGCTTGTTGTCCAGATCTTGAACCGATGTCATCTCATTTAGAATTTAAGCTTAGAAGGTCCTCTAACAGCAGGTCTGTCATGCTTCCATCTACCATGAAATTTGCTATATTAGGTAGGTTTCGATGAATTCGTAGATCGCATCCAGTTCTGGTTTTAGTTTCTCTGGAATAACCCTAACTAAAAAATTCGCATTTCAGAATGGTTTCTACTCAAGACCGAAGACTCGAATCTGTATTATATTGGCAAGACCACAGCCTTGTATGGTAATAGCTTCAAAATTATGATGAGGTTTCTGAATTTTAAGTGCCGAAATTGCAATGGTTGCCGAGGGTTGCGCCAGATCTCGACTAATGTCATTCGTGTAGTTGATATTTGCCCCGAGGTATGCGAACTCCTTCACTACCTCAAAATTATAGCTGTCGATCGTTATATTTTGTCCTTGGTGATGGATGAGGGACCGTTTTTTTTGTTGACAGCATATATTTTATCTTCTCCTCATTGATGTGAAGACCAGCTCGTTTGGCCTTATTTACAATCGTCGTGAACGCTTCCACAATGGTGCGCTGAGAACTTACAACAATATCAATTCGTCTGCGTAGCCAACAACTTGACCGATTTGTTGGACATAGTGTATTCCGTGTTGGCGTTTTCCCACAGCACTATTTGTTCCAACTCGAGATTGAACAAATTGCATCTCCTTTTTTTTTTTATAATTCGTGCAGGTTCAAGAGCTACGCTCTTATGGTGTTTGTCACACAACCTGGACGTGGTGGAGATGGTTCGTGTCGAAGATGTTCGTTTACTACTCTATGGGGGTAGTTGTCCTAGATAGGATTCCAGAGATTCGACTGAATTTGTCGCGTTGGCTGTAGTCCACAGTAACTTTTTTGTTTCTATATCATTAAGGTGTTACATTGGAAATGCACACAAAGAGTATGGATTTTGAAGCGATCTTATACTGCGAGTGTTATGCCTTTCTTCAGCATTTTTTTGTTCGTTTCTCGTTCACAACCGAATAGGAATTGCTCTTGGCTATGGACAGACTTGAACTACAGACCTTCCGCTCAACAGTCGGTGATGATTACCAATGCACCACGACCCCCCCTATCTTCTATATACGTATGTACAAGTTCAAGTGGAAAAAGCATATAGTTATGATCACCATCAGTATAAGCCGCTCCCTCTTGGTCTTCCAGTTTGTAGCAGGTAAATCATGGGAAAGTAACCTAAGAATTCCTAAATGAATTTATGTCGCCCTGGTGAAGTCAATAATCGCTGCCATTAATAGTCTTAGCGTGTACTGGCATACCTCTGCAAACTCAACAAGCTGTGAGTTAGTGAATTAATAGAATTAATAGTAAACTTCTACTGATTACCGGAACACACGGATATTATTGTAGAGGTAGCAAATCACCTTGCTAAGGAATTCAAAAACTATTCATAGGTACATTGCAAGTGTCGAATTCGTTCAGTTACCCAATCCTAATCTCCGTCTTATAATTCATAAAAGTTATTAAATAGAAAAGACAATTATTTAAGCTCCGAAGAAATCCACGTTAGAGGGAAGCTACCAAAGGAGCAACGCACGTACCTAAAACCAATGACAGAATTCACGTTGTTGCGGCAACAACAATACAATGGTCTAAAAAGAAAATTTTCCTTTTCCCCCTATACTACGTCCTCAAAAAATAATCTTAAACGTATAAAAGTGCCAACACTTTATCAATCACTAAATTCCACGTCTCGTCACCTCATGGAGGACTCACGAACAATAACATATTCGTGTTACACTTATTATACTCGTACCTTGACGACTGCACTTAATCAAGTTGTACAGAAATGAATGCGATTTATGAAAGGCGTGGTACAGCCAAAATAAGCACAGTGTAATCGTCGCGTCGTACTCGTTAAATGCTTGTATTACTTGTAAAACCGTCAATTCATTTGGATCCCGACATACCTAAACAACTTCGTTATATGAACATATCTGCCAGGATAAAGCAATAGTATGACCCGATTTCAATCGAAATCCGATAACTTTGTTTACGTACTCATATAGTCGTATAAGAGGTATGTGATCGTCCACGGGTGTTTGGAGTGGGCAGCGCCAAGCATTTGATGAGTATATTATCGATGATATTCCTTTTCTCTCGCGTGTATCATTTCGTCGGTGTTTCCCGGTCATTAAATCGGTTTTTATTTTCGACTGACCGAATTCGTTTTGCTGCACTGCTGTTTTGGCTTGGAATCGAACCAAAGGTGTATATCCCTGACAACAGTCATTCGTTGAATCGGAATCGTTTGAAGCGGGTTTTATCCTTCTGTGGTGGTTGCTGTCCATTTAACAAACCTAACTTGAAAAGGTGATTCGATTGTTGATGCATTCACCTGTGGATTGGGAACGGTTTGCTGTTTCAGATAAATTTTTTTATCTGTTTTGGTTGTTGTCGTCGTGCTGCCATGACGATGACGAGCTATGGCCATTTGTTAAGCGTTAAGTACAAGGTAAATGACATTTAAGTGAGGGTTTGATTTAGATATAAGGAAGCAGGTGAGGAATTGCGAGTTGGGGCACTGTGACTGAGATATATGAGCGGTTTTTCGCAAAGCTACGGGGTTTTGTTTCCGGGATGGCAAGAGTTCTTTTGTCTTTGATTGATTGGTCACACGGATGTGAATAAATGATATTTGAGACAGAAGGGTATGATAAGAGTGTACGACTAATTTTTAGGTTGAATTCTGGTGATTCAAGGACTAATTTTCTCGGTAAGTCGGATCTTTAAGGTTATTTTTGGCGTATGTTGAAAATGATGATTGAACGGTGGTTTTAAACATGTGCAACTTGCCTGTACGGTGTCGGTCTGTACCCAGGGGGCGTGTCTTTTTTAAAGGACATAGAATTTCTTTATTTTTCATGGCGTTTTCCCTCAGAAAGTTACTAATAAAAACCGGCTTTATTGTATACTTTGCTCTATATCTATATCTCTGGCTGGCACTACAATAGATTATCAACAATGGTGTTTGGGACCTCTGCTCCAGTAGATTGGAGGAAAAGTTTAAAAAGGAACCTATTAGTAGTATGTCACCGATTATACGGAATGATTGGAATGAATCTTCAACTTTCTTAAGACTGAAAGTCCTGGGTTTTAATGGGTTTTTTTTCAGTTTTGGATTAGAAAAAAGTCGTAGGGGGCTAAGTCCCGTACATAACGTGGGGCATGAGCATCGTACTGTTTTTTGCCAAAAAAATGAAGCAGGTGCATAATGGTGATGCGACAGGTATCCACTTTTTTGCTACAAATCCGGACGTTTCCTTCATATTGCTTCACACAAACGACGCATAACTTCAGAGTAATATTCCTTATTGATCGTACACTCTTCTGGCAGGAACTCATGATAAACTCATTGTTATCGAAGAAAACAATGGGCAAAACCTTAAGTTTTGATCGAACTTGGCATACTTTTCTCAATCTTGGCTCTTCTAGTCGTTTTCATTGGGATGGGCTTAGGTTTCGACATATGTAATAACTATATTCCCATGTTTCGTCATCAGTGATAATCCTTTTCAGCGAATCTGGATGGTCACCTGACCTTACTCAAAGTCGCTACGCATTCTCTAAGAGATAAAAAGATATATGAGAGCATTCGTCTTTTTTTGGCTTACCTTCACCATAAAGCAGACTCGGTTTGCTAAGAAGGTAAAACAAACACAAACGTCATGGTCTCCATTCAATAGGAACTTCGCTAGCCACAAGAATCTCTTCCTCAAATATCACGATAAGCTTTTTCATCCCTAATTCTCTCTCTCTCTTCCGGCAACTTCACTCTGTCAAAATCTCCATCTTACTTTCTATTATCAGAATGTAAGAGCTCTTCGCTCTAAAACCCAACTGTTTTCCAACAGTAAAATTCTCTACACTTTGAAATCTTTGCTCTGACCGAAATGAACCTGATCCCCAGCATCAACAACTGTGAACTGTTCCCATCATCGCGATGATAAACTCAGCTGACACACTGAGGGTTGGCTTTGTCAAGGCGTCCTTCTAGCCGTTCTTAATTCAATTCACTCTTCCCTTCCCAATTAAGATTGTATTTCCCCAGAAGACACTATACATCATTTGTTTCTACATCTTGCCTTCACAACCTATTGAATCCTATCAACTCGCCATTAACACAATCGACCAAATAATTGATTGAAGACACCCCCTGGATGAAATCCTTCTCTCGGCGACTTCAACCTTTCTCATCTTAAATGCGCTGACGATCAATCGTTTTATATTGCCACCAATCCCACTACTGCCAAAGAATGTCCCTTCTTGGATCGCCTTACAGATTCAAACTTTAAAACTCTTTCTGTCTCACTTTGTTCCTTTTCCCTTTCAACCATCGATAACTTCCATCCTCCCCTCCTTCTTTCCCTTTTCCCAACGCAAAACTTTGCCCACCTCCCCACCCTGGTATAATAGCAGACTCCATTCGCTAAGAATCAAAAGAAGTAAGCAATAGACAATCTCCCTTCGTACTCAATCCCCTAATGACTTTTTTAACTACATGGACAGCTATCACCGCCCTTCACAATACCTTCTATCAAAGCTATTTTTCTGAAACGCAAGGCAATCTTATAAATGATCCTAAGTTCCTCTTTAAATTTATTAACTATCTGACTCTCCTTCAAAAGTCAAATGACTCTAACATTATCGCCAACTTTTTTTCCACCTTTTTTAAACAAACTTTCGCCGTCAACTCCTTTGTTCCGGACTCCGCTTTCTTCGATTATTTACCGATTTTCTGCCTTGGACCATTTCTTTTTCGCACAGTCGATTCTCATGTCATCGAAAACAAATTAAATCTACTTAATGATGAATTTACCCCTGGACCTGACCGTCTCCCTGCCATACTTATAAAAAAAACTCTTCGAGAATATCTGGTACGAAAGTTTTTGCTGCAAGTCTTTAATTTTCCCTATACAACACGGTTTCCTCAAATGCAGATCTAGAACCACAAACCTTGTTGAATTTGTGTCCTTTACCCTCTCCGCCGTAGAGAATGGCAAGGAAATCGACGTTATTTCAACAAAGCTTTTTCAACAGCAAAGATTTTGATAGAATCTCATTTTTCATTTTTTATTTATATTTTTAAGAACAAATTTACCTTAGGACAAAAAAAAATGCTTAAAACTAGTTTCAATAACAACTAACTAACTGAATCTGACTTTTTTTTCATCCATCGTCTCCTTTCAGGCACTATTGATTGCATGACCCTCTACAACTCTGTCTTTATCAACATAAACCTCGCAATGTACTTCACTGTTACACGTTTTATGCCCAAAGTATCTGAAAAATTAATTAAAACATTAATTAAAATATTCTCCTCCACTTTAGTTATTGTTATTATATTGTTTAGATAATGTTTCAGCTGAAAGATATACAATAAGTATGTAAATTGTGTGACAACCTCATTGTAAATTTATATACGAAATAAAATCTCTATCTCTCTCTCTATCTCTCTCTCTATCTCTTAATTAAAATATTTCATTAATCTCAACATATCCTCAACAACTTTTTGATAGAGACGATGCTCCATAACAAAACTCTTCACTGCTTCAACATTTTCATCCATGACGTACTAGAGCGTCCAGGGCGGGCATCGTCATTAACATCTTTTCGGTCTCCCGTCAAGCGCTTGGACCACATTGGAAACATTAGTTTTTTTGCTCAGAATAGACTCGCCAAATATCACAGTCATCATTTCAAATACGTTGCAGTAATTAATTTTATTTTGCACACACAAATTTTATACAGGTTCTTTGATCCTTTTGTTCTAAATAAAAAAAATCGCCTAGCAAATAATCTCTTAACTTTATATCTGGAAAAAATAAACTTAATGGCTGACAATATCATGTATGCTAGAGGACATAACACAAAAAGAAAATAGATAATCCAATTAACCTAGCTCGCGAAATTCGAAAATTCACCATATTTTTGAATAAGCCTGGTATGTGATTTGTGTTCATCCAAAATCGTAGTGAGTTAAACCGTTTATAAATAACATAATATGATGATGACCCTAAAGATGCAAACTAAATTCCAAAATAATTGGAAGAGAGGTAAATAGTTTGAATAATTTACTTCGTAATTTAAAGCGAATAGCTGGAAATTTTTTTGGAGGAACAATAGGTTGAAATGTAATTTATGAAAGGCGTCACGGAGATTAAACTTTTTTCTAATTGCGTTAATTACAATAATAGAAACTTCTAAATTGGCAGCTATTTATTAGGAAGAGGATGATGTAAGCTCTCTATCAGCTAGCTTGCCCTTGCATATGCTAATCACCAAATATTCAGATTACAATAACTGTTGAACAATAACAATTGAAATTGAATATATTGTAGCAATAATATTGTTCCTCACAAGAGAAGGCAACTCTAAGTCAGTCTTGATCTTTTTTAGTGAGCATAACTAAAACTAATCGCCAAAGAAATGACGAACACCAAACCAGGTCTGACCAACATGACTTGAAAGATCAAATTTGTTGTAGTCGGACACGCTTACAGTCTACTATACATCATCTGAGCCTTATAGGAGAGTGGTCTGATAAGTACGGGGTTGCGCAAAGGAACCTGACACATTTGTTTTGTGAATTGACAAAAGCACTGAAGACCTAAATGAAAAAACTGACCAGCAATAAAAAGTAGAAGAATGAAGGTTTAAAATCGTTTATTTTTTGGAAACAATATTTGACAAATGATGGCCATTACTAGATACACAATTTTCGAGCCGTTTTACAAAATTATTGGCCACTTTTTTCAACGTTTCAGCCTCAATTTCCGCGATTTCATGGCGAATGTTGGCCCACAGGTCGTCCAAGGTCCTTGGCTTGTTGACATAAACTTTACTTTTTAAATAGCCCCATAAATAGAAATCGCAGCTCGATAAATCTGGCGATCGCGGTGGCCAAGCAAAGTTCGTGTTTCTGGAGATTATTCTGTTACCGATTATTCTGTTACCTGTTACTGCTGGAACCACGTTCGTCTAAGGCGACGTTTTCGTTTCAATTCGGGTAAAAAAAACGTCCGCAGCATGTCAGTATAGCGCTCTGAATTAACCGTGCCATCGAAAAAGAACGGTCCGATAACGCCCCACTCCGCTACCGCGCACCAAACAGTCACTCTCAACAAATGGAGGGGCTTCTCCACAACCTGTAACGGATTCGCCTCGGCATAATAACGACAATTCTGTTTGTTTACTGCTTCGTCGAGGTGGAAGTGTGCTTCATCGCTAATCATTATGTTGCTTAGAGAAATTTCGCCACTGCCTAACATTTCAAGCATCTTATTCGCGAACGATAAACGAGCTCCATAATCCGCAGGTTTCAACTGTTGGGTGATGACGATCTTATTTGGATGAAATTACAACTCTTCCTTGACTATTCGATGAAAAGAACGACGTGAAATTCCAAGAGCAGCCGCATGTTTCTTACCCGAACGCAGGGGACTCTTCACGAGCGAACTCGTTCAACATTCTCTGGTGTACGGACAGTTCGTTCGTGGCCCGGAGGTTTTATTTAGCTTACAGGCCCCGTTTTTTAAATTTTTTTTAACCACAATTTCACTGTATTACGCGAAGGCACCGGCATTTTTGGATTTAACTTAAAATGTTTTTTAAATTCACGAATAGTTTTCACGTAGGACTGATTCTTTAAAAACTCGTTATAAATAAAAACGCGGTGCGTGACACTCCAGTGCTCCATTATGGAAAACTACTAGATGAAAATAAACCTTCACTCATCTGCTTTCTGATGGCGTATTTGGTTTCTCCCCCCCTCGTTCGGTTCCAATGCCACCCGTGAACAAAATGTGTCAGGTTCCTTTGCGCAACCCTGTACTTAGCCTCACCGCCAGATGGCGTCAGTATCACAAGAGCTATCGTGTAATATATTCTAGTAGACGGCTACTGTCGAAATTTCAGCCGGATCGGACTCGTAGTTTTGTTTTGACCGCGTGTGGAAGCGTGAGTGTCCACGGATTTTAGACAAATGGAAAAAGAGCAATATCGGTCGGTGATTCGATTCTTGTTTTTGGAAGGGAAATCGCGCAGCGAAATTAAAGAGCGTTTGGATGCTGTGTACGGTGACTCTTCTCCTTCGATAGCGACCATCAAAAATTGGTTTAATGAGTTTCAACGTGGTCGCACGTCGGTTTTTGATGAGCCACGTCCAGGTTCCCCGAAAACGGCTACCACAGAGGATAACGTGACAAAAATCCACGATCTCGTATTGGCAGACCGCCGCGCCGATTGAAGGTGCGCGAGATAGCTGAGACAGTAGGCATTTCAAAAGATCGCGATGGGTGCCGCGTTTGCTCACTCCGGACAACAAGCGCAACCGTGAGACCACTTCAGAATAGTGTTTGACGCTGTTTAAGCGCAATCCGAAGGAGTTTCTGCATCGTTTCGTGACAGTCGACGAAACATGGATCCACTGGTACACACCAGAGACCAAGGAACAGTCGAAACAGTGAACTTCACCCGGCGAACGTGCTTCGAAGAAGGCGAAGACTGTCCCATCGGCCGGAAAGGTGATGGCCACCGTTTTCTGGGATTCACAAGGTGTGATCCACATCGACTACCTGGAGAAAGGCAAAACGGTCACTGGGCTGTACTATGCCGAATTATTGGGCCGATTCGATGCCGAATTGAAGAAAAAAACGGCCCCACTTGGCGAAGAAAAAGGTGCTCGCCCTCGCCAAGGCCAAATTGGTCGAATGGGGCTACGAACTGCTGCCCCATCCACCGTATTCTCCAGATTTGGCCCCGTGCGACTTCTTTTTGTTTCCAAACTTGAAAAAGTCACTCGCCGGGCAGAAATTTCAGTCGAATGAGGAGGTCATCGCCGCCACGGAGGCCTACTTTGCAGACCTCGAGAAAACGTATTTTTCAGACGGGTTAAAGAAGTTGGAGCATCGCTGGGTCAAGTGTATCGAGCTTAAAGGAGACTATATTGAAAAATAAATCGCCATTTCTCCAAAATGTTTGTTTTTCTTTTGTAGGCTACGTACTTATCGGACCACCCTCGTATTTATGTCACGAAGAAAGTGAATCCACAAACGAAATTGAATATATCCAAAGAGTACCCTCGTAACGATCAAACGAATTCTCGTATGGATACCCCTAATTGATGATATTGATGTTTGCGGCAATTTCCACAACGTACGTGAAGAGAAATCAAACCACTTCCTACTTACGCACCCCTTCCTCCTAATTGCTTAAACGGTGCAGCAGTCCGTGGTAAGCCTGTATTTCAGCCAACTCGACATGACCTTTAGCCAGCCGTCTGTGCCAACTAAAAGTAGATTTGGTTGTTCTCTGCGGTGTCGATCCTTAGAGTTAGAATCGAAGACTGGTTCGTTGACTTAGATAATAATAACGTATTTTACACGTTTTTTTTTTTTTTTTTTCAATTTCAATTTATTTAAAGTAAGAGGTACATATGTACATTAAGATTTATATCTTTTTTAGTACTTAGTATTTAAACTATAGTTGAACAGTTTAATTTAAGATAAACATAAGTACTTCTTAAAACTAAAGGATGGGAAAGATGAGTTTTTATAAGTTGAGAAATGAAGGATAATTGCACTTTTGAAGTTTCTGTGATTGGATATGGATTTTATAACAGAAGGTAAAGAGTTCCATAGTTTGATAGTGGGGATGAAAAATAAACGAGACGCATTTAAAAAGTTACTACGATAAGGAACTAGGTTGATTGTCCTGTTAGAACGGGTGAAATTTATCCTGTTAAACAAGTATTAAGGACTACGACTGTAAATGAATTTGTGAAGGAAAATACCGTTTCTGGCATTGATGTACTGTTGAAGACTGCACCCAAGCAAGTCCCTAGCGTAAGCAGAGATATGCTCACATCTACGAATGCCGTGAATATAGCGTAATGCATCATTAAATACCACCTGTAGCTTTTGCATGGAGAGCGAGTCGGGATGACAATATATTAATTCACCGTATCTTATGAGAGATAGAATTAGAGCAATTACAAGTTTTTTGCGGATATCTAGCGGAGTGTAATAAGCACTGATCCACAGCTTGCGAAGGTATCTATAAATGCGACCAACTACCATATTAATGTGATCATACCCAGATAGATCTCTGCTTATAACATATCCTAGACTAGTGGTTTTCTCTACGGCTTTAATCATAGAATTGCTTAGATAGAGGGCAGGGAGATGGTCGAGATTAAGTTTTGTTTTCGAGATAGGGATTACTTAGGACTTTATTGGATTGAGTTGTAAGCCATTCGCTTTTGACCAACCGTCGATACGTTTCAGGTCATCGTTCGTGATAGACGCAAGTTCATTAAGATCTGAAAAAGGCATGACTAGATGCAATTGAACGTCATCAGCGTACAAGTGTAGATCATTTATGAACATACAGAAAAGAATCGGACCTAAAATTGAACCCTGCGGAACACCTTGCTTTACTTCCATGAGAGATGAATCGCTTTCACCCATTACGACTTTTCGTTGCCTCAGGGAGAAAAAGCTTCTCACTAATTTAACCGCACTATCACTAAAGCCAAAGTTGTTCTGTAGCTTCCAGCACAGGATATCGTGATTAACTTTGTCGAATACCTTCGAGAAATCTAGCAGACACAGAAGCGAGATGTAGTTTCTGTCAAAGAATGTTCTTACGAGTATTTATCATGGCTGTAGAGCAGCTGTGATTTGCTCGGAATCCTGATTGCTGGTTATAAAGTAGATTATTAACGGACAAGTGTTTTGTAATCTGATTCGCTATTATTTTCTCGAACACTTTGGATACGCAGGGCAAGATACTGATTGGTCTAAAGTCGGCCGTGGACGCCATGTTGGTTTTCTTAGCAGTGGGTATAATTCTAGCGATTTTCCACGACTGCGGAAATTTCGACCATTATACACCAATTGATTACATGCGTAAGATGGGAGGCTATTTGTGGTAAAATGAGTTTGACAAATCGTATTGGTATGCCATCCTCTCCAATGGAGTCTGATTTAATACCATTTACACATCGGATAATTTCGTTTTCTGAAGCTACTATGAACTCATCTAGTTTTGAACTTGCATAGTCTAATGTATTATTAAAATCGAAGTCCGTTGAGCAAGGTTTATCCCCCAAGAATGCATGGTTTAGTTCATCAGCGCTAAAATCGCATTTAGACCTGTGGTTACAACTAGATATACCAATTTTTCGTAGGTTCTTCCAGAGTTTCTTTGACGGGAGAGATGCACTTAGTTTAGATCTGAATAGATTTAGTTTTGAAGCACGCATTACTGCGGTAGCGTAGTTACGCGCAGTCTTGTATGATGACCAATTGGTTTGAAATGGGCAATCTTTCCATTTACTGTAAAGTTTGTTCCTTTTTAATGCCATTATTAAACACTTCAACCGTATGCCAAGGGCATGCTTGATTATAGATCTTGACTGTTTCTGTAGGTATACATTCTTCTTCTTCTTTTCCTTTTTCCGGCGTTGTTATGGTCAGAAGTGTAGGACCATAACCTTCCCACTTAACTGCATTCCTACTGGTCCACTTGTGGGGCCCGCCGGTTTGACCTCAGAAAGTAGCGGCAGACTTCCCGGTTTGGGATTACTTCATCGCTGAGGCCAATCAAATGCTGGTGTTTTTGCATTTGTTTGCACCAATTGTTTTTCGGCCTGCCTTTTTTTTTTGTTTTGTGACACGGGCATGCTCCAGATTTTTTTTTGTTTGATCTTACTCTTACAACACCGGTGATCTCCAGTCGTGTCAACCCACTGATTGCATGTACACTTGTGGGGCAGTTTAATGGTGGTATATATGTCCCTAGGCTCACTTTGGTGTTTTCTAAATTGCCTAGATGTGATTTTTGTTTACCTTTGTTTTAGTCGCCTTTTACGACAAGCGAGAGGTATCGCTGCAGGGATATTCTTAACCCGTCCCTGCACGGAAGGTATACATTGATCGAACAATTGCATCAGGATTGCCTGAAAGGTAACGATTTTGTCGTTGGGATCTGCCTTAGTGCGGCATTGCATCCAAGGGGCGGAAATAGCGGCAGTTTGAAGGTATTTCAAGTCAATAGACTTAAATCTTTGAATGAAAAGGATAATCGGACCATAGGATATTCGATTCCAGTACCACTGGATTTAGAGATAATTTTGCGTTTTAGTCCGGATTTGCAGTAAATTGCTACTCCACCACACGTAGTATCGGTCAATCGATCATTCCTGAATAATTCATAAGTAGGTGTACTATATTGCAAGTCATGCAAGTATACTTTGAACAGTTTATGACGAGCTCCCCTTACCAACGAACAAAACTTGAAAGATTGCTCAAATTCTGGACATTTGACTCTCCTTCGAGAAAAGGGTTCTTCATAGAGCGATTGAGACTTAGCAGTGACGGACTCGACAGGTTAGCCCAATTGGATATAATGAAACTTCGTCTGGTGGATTCCACTTTCTTTTATTTATGGTAAATTAAATAAAACAACAAATAGCACGAGTCTAAAGCTTTTAAATTAGAGCAATGAATTTTGGATTGCAAGACTATGCAATCCTCTCTCGGTCTACTAAATATGTCTTTGATGCATCGCGGCATGTCTTTTTTTTCCGATTAAAAGTCTGTAACAATCTTCAAACACTTCAAAGTTGCATACACGATTCAAACGTAACGGCTACATCAAGTATAAATTTACCACATCAAATTGCTATCAACTGGAGCCAAAAACCATTCATTACCGTCATCTACCAATTCAGATAAACCACGTCACCATAGCACGCCAGGATATATCCACTCACGCAACATCTCCATAAGCTATTGCGTTACTATTCCACCACCAAACCCAGATCGTTAATTACGCGCACACAAACACCACAAATTAGTCATACAAATTCAGCATTACTAGGCAACGCCGGCCGTGCATTCAAGTAGCAACACTCGCTGCCTAGCTTCAAGTTCACTTAAGTGGCGCATTAAAACAAATCCTAGACCATACGCAAGTAACCTAACCTCAACGCTCGTGAATCAAGTTTAGATCGTCCCTTCGGGTGGCTGCAGTATCATCAGATACACACATGGTCTGTTGCTGCAAGAACCTATTTCAATGGCAAATACCGCAAATCAGGTTCTTGTCTCCATTCCTAGTCCATTCCATGGATGCTGAATGCTTTATGTTTCAACGCTGTGTCGGTGCAAGTCTTAACCCATATTCATTGTTGCTATTGCGGCAAACATTTCCGCAAGAAACTATCTCTGGGAAGAGAGTTAATACTCCAGCATTCGCATGCGGTCTTTGGTATCAGTGATGATGTGAATCTCCCTTTACCGGGCAATTTACTCGCCAGGACGTCTATTGCATGATGGTAATATGGGGTAATGGCCCTGGCCTTCTCATGTGTGGGAATAGCAAATCGTCCGTCCATTTAAAGCACGCGAGGTTAATGAAATACGAAAAGGTGTTGCACGTTAATGAGCTCGCACTTCGTTGGCAGTTTTGGCATGTAAGATGATCTTAACCCGGTCGGTGTTCTCTTGGCGATGTTGTTTGTTTGTCCGAAAGATGTCGTACGTATGTTCTGAAAGATGAAGCTGCCGGTGGTTTTACTGGAAGGTTACGAGCATTCGGCTTGTTTGCTCTCGGATTATATAATAAACTATTCGTGTAATGTCTTTCTGGTTCTTTGTCGTGTTGACAAATTAACAATGTGAAGGCATGTTTTGATTTTCCTCACTAGAGAGCCGACATCAAAGGCGGTTGTGTAAGAGAAGTAAAATGAATGGCCAAGTAACTGAAGATTTTTTCGATTTGTGCAAGGTGCTAGTAACAAGTTGAAAAACGTCTAATTGAAGTTATATATGAATTAAAGAGGATATCGAAATCTGGCTGGAATTTACGCATCCATCATCCGAAAATGAACAAGTACACATCTTGACGGAAATAACTTACTCCATTGGTTTACGTCGTTAATGCATTTCTACTGGGAGTAGTATCTAGCCGAGTACCGTCAAAGATTGGGAGCTCTTTTGGGCATGCACATTTGATATCTTGATCAAATATTTTGCTGACTACTGAGAGTTATAAGATTCACGTTTTGAGGAAGTATGAAATTATCAAGGGAGAAACTCGTTTAAGTAAATTTTGGACAGTACTTTAACCGAAAATATTGCCATACCATACCAAATAAGTATACTTATGTGCCACAAAATGGACCTCTACTTTTAGAGGGGGGATTTATATAATTAACCTCTACCTCTACCATTGCGATCTGTGCCCTCAAAATCCGTGGAATATTCTCTGAACTGTGTTTTTACTTTATTACAATCTCATTATTTTTATTATTAATAATAATGCCGGCTTCTTTGAACTCGGAAGCCTAGTGTTTCTCTTCACCAAGACTCCTTGTAATAAGTATGCGCTTCAATGTTTGCTCTTCTGTTCTACCCCATCCTTATATTGTCCTAACATCCGTTTTCCACCCATTATTTTTTGACTATTCGTCCACTGTCCATTCGTTCTACGTATCCATCTTAGTCTTCACGATACCTTATATGGAGCTATAATCTAAAGGAGAGCTGGGCTTCAAACATTATACTTTGCTAGCCAGTATTTTTAGTTCAGATCCAAATTGGCAGAGCCGCGTCTGTAGACCATAACATAAGCTCTTGCACAAGCAAAGTTAAATAGGCCTATGTCCCAAAGTTCTTTTTTTTTAAACCTCTCTCCTTAACATTTAGTTATTGTTACAACATAATATGAGTGATTAGAAAAGAAAAATGGAAAGGAAGTAAGTGCAGTGTAGGACCATTGTCCTTTTCAACTGTTTCTCTGATAATGTTATGGCATAGGTAGGATTTAGTCTACCCGAACGTTGTTGTTAGAGTGTCTTAGAGGTTTTGGGCCTGCTCCAGTTGTCATATAAACCTATGAACTAAGTCCGTTGGTCGAAATCGTTTTAGTCGTCGTTTTTGTAGTCGTTTGTAAATATGAATCATATAGGAATCGTATGTATTTCGAAGTTGTAAAATTTTTAGTCCATGCTTGATGCTGAGTAGTTTGATTTCTTCTATCACAGTTCTTAGATGTAAATTTTTGTGGATTTCATCATTGGGCATACACCAGTCTGCGTTTGCACTCGTAGTAGTCGGTAATATTCTGTTTTAGCTGTTTTAGCTGTTCTCCATAGTTGAAGCCCATGTGTCCAAATGGGTTTTATAATTGTCTTGTACATATATAAGTATGTAAGTAACTTATTGTCAATTGATAGTCTAGAGTTTTGCCAAGCATACAGTAACATCTTCAGAATTTCGTTTGTTTATGTTGTTTCCACGTCAATTTACATTATATTATAAACGTATTTGGCGCCATCACTAGTTTTAATGTGTTTTCCATATATTGTTAGAGGAGGTTCATTTCAATTCTTTTTGGTGTATAAGTCACGTGGATAGTCTTTCCTTCGTTAATTTCAAAGCCCCATCTTGTTAACCTTTGAACAATTCCTATACGCAAAATTTGTGCAACATCAGTTGTGAATGAAAGATGATCAAAAAATGCTGACGAAGGCGCGTAGTAATAGTAGTAGTAGGTAGTAGTTGATCTTTTCCAACAGTTTTGAGATTACTGGTAGTAAGTAAATGCGTCGATGAATATTAGCTCTTTTAGGTTCTTTACCTGGTTTGTGGATAACTTTTACTTCAGAAACTTTCCAGGTTTTAGGAAAGTACTGCTGCCGAAATATGGCATTAAAAATATTTCTTATAAATACTTAACCATGGTCTAGTAATTCTTTTAAAATTTGTCCACTTCTTAGGTCACAGCCAATACACTTCTTGGCTTTGATTTTATGTTTAATGAGATAACTTAATTCATTTGTAATGGCCGTTTTAATCAAAATGTTTTCATTACTGTTCATAAAGCTTAATCGGGGGGGGGGAATTGAAGGTCGCTAGTGCTGTAGCTTTTTCTAAGTCGGTTCAAGACCACGTTTTGTTTTCAGATAGGATGGGTGGTTGATGTGAGACCGTCGCTTTTAGTTTCTTTATTGCCTTCCAGGATGAGTAATTTGTTTGTTGAGTAGGAATCATATTTGAAATATACTCATTGAGGCATTTATTCTTATAGTCTTATAAACGTTCCTTCCCTTCTTTCGTGGCTTGGTTAAGTTTCGTTTTCGATTCTGGTGATCAATTGGTTGCCATCATTTTCTTAGTTTTCGTTTTTGTTTGATCTTCGATAGAATGTGTGGCGGAGAGTACGTCAGGTTTTTCTCAACTTTTAATTGAGGTGAGGATCTACTCACTGCAAGAAGTATTGTGTCGTTTATTTGTATGATAAAACTTTCTATGTTGTCAGGTGTTTTCAGAGGAATATTTAGAAGAAAGGCTGATTGTATTAATGTACTCCAGTCAGTTTTTTTTTGTTACAAGGTCGAGATTTGTTGATGGTTGGGGTGGCTTTAGTTTGGTAAGTTATGATGATGGGAGAGTGATTAGATAAGAGGTCAAGACAAGTTTTGGCTGTTAAGTTTTCTCTCTGAATATTTTTAAAAATACAAAAGTCTATTACGTTAGATTTCTTGTTGATGTCGCTGAGCCAGAAAGCTGGTTCTCCTGTGCTTAGGAAGCTTATATTGTTTGAGTTTAGCACTCTAAGTAGTGTGGTACCCTTTTTATTTGTTGTGGTTTGTATGACAAGGTTTGTAAAAAAAGGTTTTTTTTTCGTCGTTTGATTTCACCAATGATAAACTATAAAGTTGCCAGAATAAGAAGTTGGCAGTTTTGGCAGACGAGTTGCACCAATGCATTAGGTTTGAAAGAGTATTAGATTTACTTTAATATGCATTATAGCAATTATTATCACTACAAGTGATAGATTGATCATAATTCTCTTCTGCAAAATTAGGTTATATTGCACTATAATGACAGTGAGAATATAGATCTCTGAGTGTGTGTTGGGTGCTAGGTAAGCTCTATTAAACAAGGGGATTACATATTAAATTAATGTTGTTCTATATATAGCTACGTTGGGTATGTACAAATAACCCGACCGAAAAAGCCTCTTTTCTTCAAATTACAATTTTAAAGAATTTTGTAAAGCTAGGGTTAGTAAAGGGTCATATATTACAGGTGACAAAAGGCTGGAGCAATTCCAGTGTTTTAGGTGATAAGGGTTGGCATGGTGATTGACAAAAACAAGTATCAATTTGTTTTTTTCATCCGGGGTTGGCGTCAAGTTGGAACTTCTGATTGATTTGAAATGATTTCTTGAGTAATTATTTTCCCTGAGATGTATTTAGCCCACATATGTATGTTCAAAGAGTAACGAGAATTGTATAATTTTGCGGATAGTATTTTATTAGTATGCTGATTCATTCGATTTCGGCTTTATTTTGTACGCAAACATATCCAGTGCCTATACTACGACGGCATAGGAACTAACGACGAAGCAAGATAGATAGAAGGAGCATGATCAACAATAAAAAAATGTTGTAAAGAAGCAGCAGAAAATAAACTAGGCTATTGGAAAGTTTGGTAATTTGTACGGCGAGGAAAAGTAAAAGCCCATAACATTCCAAAATTTCAAGCCCTGGAAAGAAATCACGCGCACAACAAACCAGATCCTACGAAAGTCAGCCAACCCTCTCCTTCGGGGTAAAACAGACAACAGCGAAGGAAAAAATTTGCTAACATTAAGGAAGAATGTGAGGCTAAAAAACCTGAGGGCAAGTGATTAGCTCTGTACGAAAAAGATACCAGGCCCAATAACGCTATATACATATCGATAATAATGACCTCTTTTTGAACAACGAAAGTTGCAGCTCAATGGAGAAGATATTTCAATAAACTGCTTAATGTACACACAGAACAAGCAGCATTTGAAAATAATAGTACACGAACAGCAGAACTTCCAATAATTCTTCGAAACATAGAGGGAGTAAAGGAAACAATCCATCGACTTAAGAATAAAAAGGTCACAGAGTCGACTTAATACCAGTGCAATTAATAAAATATCAGGGGAATTAGCAGGAAAATTAAATGGGCTCATTACAACAATATGGAACTATACCCTAGAAATGGAAAGACTTGGTCATCATTCCCATATTAAAAAAAGGTGACCGAGCACAACCACCGAAGAATGTTGTTGATATCAAGTTGTTTGAAGATGTGCTGTCAAATATTTTCTTAAAGAGACTGACTTCTATGAAAATAACTGATTGACGTCATATGCTAAGGAAATAATCGGAGGCTACCAATGTAGCTCGTACCACTCGACGACAAGATTTTCACTATACGACAGCTTTTATTAGAAAAGAAAATGGAATTCCACGAAAGTACACCAACTATTCGTAGGTTTTAACAGGGTGTATATATTTATAAATCGATCGAAAATGTATCAGGACCTTGTAAGCCTTAAGTTGGCGACCTAGACATTCTAAGCGATAGTATGGAAACAGTAAAGAGAAATTAAGAAAATATGTAGATGTGCTGCTCATAAAGGAACTATTTGAAACAACCCTTTGTCCCGTATTATCAAAACCATACCTTTAAAACCACAATAAGGCCATTGACATTTAACAGAGTTAAAATGCTGAGAAAATTAGATTTCGGGTCTTTGAAAATTATTTCCTAAGGAGAATTTATTGCAGAAAACAAAACGAATGAGCAGGCGAATAGCGAAAACTACACAGTCAAAAACTCCAGGAACTTTATCAGAGCCAAACATTGTCCGAGTAATAAAATCGCCTAGACTGAGATGGGCTGGACAAGTAGACCAAAAGGGCAGTGGACTAATAGACAATGAAATAATGATTGAAAAACCCGAGGGTAAAAGACCGTATGAGAGGCCACAGAACAGAACAGCAGCACATATCCCGGCTAACCACTAATATTGGGTTGTCGGGAGGTCCATGAAAAAAAAAAGACGATGAGGTACGAGGGTGGTCTGATAAGTACTTAGCCTCACCGCCAGATGGCGCCATTACGCAAGAGCAACTTTCTATCGTGTAGTACATTCTAGTAGATGGCTACTGTCAAAATTTCAGCCGGATCGGACTCGTAGTTTTGTTTTGACCGCGTGTGGAAGCGTGAGTGTCCACGGATTTTAGACAAATGGAAAAAGAGCAATATCGGTCGGTGATTCGATTCTTGTTTTTGGAAGGGAAATCGCGCAGCGAAATTAAAGAGCGTTTGGATGCTGTGTACGGTGAGTCTTCTCCTTCGATTTCGACAATCAAAAATTGATTTAACGAGTTTCAACGTGGTCGCACGTCGGTTTTTGATGAACAACGTCCAGGTGCCCCGAAAACGGCTACCACGGAGGATAACGTGACAAAAATCCACGAACTCATATTGGCAGACCGCCGATTGCAGATGCGCGAGATAGCTGAGACAGTAGGTATTTCAAAAGATCGCGTGGGTCATATCCTGCATGAAATTTTGGGCATGAGAAAGCTGTCGGTGCGATGGGTGCGGCGTTTGCTCACTCCGGACAACAAGCGCAACCGTGAGACCACTTCAGAGAAGTGTTTGTTCAAATTGGTCGAATTGGGCTACAAACTGCTGCCCTATCCACCGTATTCTCCAGATTTGGCCCCGTGCGACTTCTTTTTGTTTCCAAACTTGAAAAAGTTACTCGCCGGGCAGAAATTTCAGTCGAATGAGGAGGTCATCGCCGCAACGGAGGCCTACTTTGTAGACCTCGAGAAAACGTATTTTTCAGACGGGTTAAAGAAGTTGGAGCATCGCTGGGTCAAGCGTATCGAGCTAAAAGGAGACTATATTGAAAAACACATAAATCGCCATTTCTCCAAAATGTTTGTTATTCTTTTGTAGGCTAACTACTTATCGGACCACCCTCGTACATCTAGCTTTCTACACGACCTTTTCCACTTGACTTTGTTAAAAATGATCCATTTTCGGCACCTCTTACAATTGGGTTTGTAGGGTAAATCCATGATGAAACTCTACCCAAACATGGAGCTTTATTATTGTTTGAAGTTTTCCCGAACTATGGTTTGCGTCTCGAAATCGATTAAAGCCATTATTTGGGCGATATCTAAGGTAACTGGCCGACGCAATTTGGCTCAATTGTTTGGCCCCTACGTTCTTTTACTCGAGTCACATTCTTTTCAAGTTTATGCCCTCACGGAAATAAAAAAACATAATGCACCTAAAAAAGTGTTTTTAACAGTTTTCAAAGGAATTGTCCTTATCTTACTTCAATTCCCAAACTTTGTACGCGTCTGATATATGGCATTGACATAACCTCTTTAAGTTTTACCTTTGAACGCCACTTATTGAGAAATTTTCTGGATTTTCCAGATAGCCCAATATTTTAAATCAAATCTTCTTCTTCTTCTTCTTTTCCTTTTTCTGGCGTTGTTATGGTCAGAAGTGTAGGACCATAACCTTCCCACTTAACTGCATTCCTACTGGTCCACTTGTGGGGCCCGCCGGTTTGACCTCAGAAAGTAGCGGCAGACTTCCCGGTTTGGGATTACTTCATCGCTGAGGCCAATCAAATCCTGGTGTTTTTGCATTTGTTTGCACCAATTGTTTTTCGGCCTGCCTTTTTTTTTTGTTTTGTGACACGGGCATGCTCCAGATTTTTTTTTGTTTGATCTTACTCTTACAACACCGGTGATCTCCAGTCGTGTCAACCCACTGATTGCATGTACACTTGTGGGGCAGTTTAATGGTGGTATATATGTCCCTAGGCTCACTTTGGTGTTTTCTAAATTGCCTAGATGTAATTTTTGTTTACCTTTGTTTTAGTCGCCTTTTACGACAAGCGAGAGGTATCGCTGCAGGGATATTCTTAACCCGTCCCTGCACGGAAAAATATTTTAAATCAAATAACAAACCAAATAGCTAATACCACAGAATAGTACATCGACCTTAAGCCAATAGTAAACAAAGTAATTCAACAAAAGCAAATACTGTTCCACCGGAAGGGAAAATCATTGACTAACAAAATATTTACTTACATCATGGATACATCGGTTATATCACAATACCTTTGCTACTGCTCGTGTGTTTTTTATACTTTCACCGTAAATAGGTTCCATTAGCCCATTTGAATCAGCTGCCATAAATCGAATTGTTTCAATTAATAGCAACGACTAAGCCGTGACCAGTATTTGTCGGGTGTATCATAGCTAAATGTGTTGGCATTCGCATCACCCGCTAAATTAATTGCTGAATGCCATATTTTCAGAAATGAATTCATGCTGGTGGCTCTTTTTTCATTAAATAACTTTTGGTTGTTTACGATTGATGTTATGATTGAGTAACATATACTAGAGCACCGTGGCACAGTGGGTAGTGTGCCGACCGCTGACGCATGATGAGCGAATTCGGACCCCGCTTACACCAACGCCATCGAATGCTTTCGCGGCTTCTCTCCTCAGCGCGGTACTTCGACATTAAGCACGATGTTGAAGAAGTTACATGACAGTGCGTCACCTTGCCTAAATCTTTTTTAACATCGAAGATCTCGATTAATTCGCCACCGACCTTAATGGAGCAGCGAGAATTCTCCACTATCATCCTGCACAATCGAACGAGTTTGGCAGGGATGTTAAAACTAAACTTGACTCGGTATATATGCGGCTTTAAAATCAACGAAAATATGGTGTGTGTCGATTCGGAATTCTTGGATATTTACCAAGTGGCCTTTTGTGGATTAACCTGGCCTGAAAACACACTGATAGGAAGCTATCAGGATATCCACAAGGGCTTGCAGGCGTTCACAGAGTACGGCAGAGAAAATATTGTACGCGTTGTTGAGGAGGCTTATTCCTCTATAATTGGCGCAGGGTCTATTTTCTTATGGACTAAGCAAACGAAAGCATTCGTCGGGCATGCTTTCCTCCGACCATATTTTACAGATAGCTGGGAGGATAGCTGGCCTGGCATCCGCCGGGTAGTGACTCAATGTATGCAACGAACGTGGCCTTGAACGTTGTTACGAGCACCAATAAGCCTCGGAAAAATCTGCGAGTATGCACCTGAAATGTGCGGTCTCTTGACAGACCAGGTGCAGACAACCACCTGAAGAAAAACCCTTTGCTGCTATAAAGCAGATATAACTGCACTCCAAGAAGTGCTGATGGATCAGGCAGGAAAATGGGATGGATCAGGCAAAAAAAGAATGAAAAACAATGCCTATTCGGATGCGGATTTGTTATTCGAGGAAGTCTCCGACAAAAAGTCCTAGGCTTCCGGCATGTAAGCGATCGTCTCATAACAATCCGCATCAAAGGCATCCTCGGGAAAATAAGCCTTAGATGCGTGCATGCCCCTACGGAAGAAAAAGGCGACCGATCCAAAGTTGACTTCTATGATCTCCTGGAAGAAACGTACACCCAATGCCCCAGTTATGACACCAAAATTGTACTAGGGGATTTTAACGCAAAACTGGGCAAAGAGGAACCTGGCGATAGACCATCAACCAGATTGATCACGTTCCGATCGACGCCAGACACTCCCCTAGGATCCTAGTTATACGAACCTTCCGAGGAGCCAACATCGACTCGGATCACTACCTTGTTGTAGCCAAGGTACAAATGGGGATATCAAGGATGCTACAGAGCCGAGCAAGACAACAAAAGTTTGACGTCGGAAAGCTACAAGGGCAAGAGACCGCTAGGATCCTCGCCGATCGAGTTTAACTCAACTTCTTGCAAAGCTCGATGACACCGGCACAATCCACAGAACAACCTGGTTTGATAAGCAATGCAAACAAGCCCATGTAGCAAAGCAAACCGTTCACAAAGGCATGCTACATTGACGCACGAGAGCCGCTCGTGAGCTATACGAGCAGAAAAGAAGAGACGAACACACGCTTTTAAGGAAGAAAAACACAGAGCACGACAAACGTTAGATCGAGGAGATGGAGAGATGCTACCACAGGAATGAACAAGTTTTACAAAAAAGTAAAACGAACATGCCAGGGCTATAAAGCCAGGGCCTGTGAAGACGGACAACTAGTAGTCACAGTCGATGCTGAGAATATGGAAAAACCGCTTAGACTGTATAACGGCGATGATAGATCTGATACCGCTGTCAGGCAGAACGATCCATTCGCAACGGACGAAGATACAAGAGAATTCCGTTCACCTGACCTACATGAAATTAAGCTTGTTATTTCGAAGCTTAAAACTAACAAAGCCGCGGGCGCAGACAGTCTGACTGCTGAGCTGTTTAAAGCGGCTGGAGATGAGTTGGTAGGGCACATGCACCAGCTCATATATAAAATATGGTCGGAAGAAAGCATGCCTGACGAATGGAATCTCAGCATCGTTTGCCAGTCCATTAGAAAAAAAACTCATAAAACTGCGCCAACTATAGAGGAATAAGTCTCCTTAACATCGCGTACAAGATCTTCTCTGCGGTGCTGTGTGAACGCCTGAAAACCTTTGTGGATGATCTGATAAGTTTCTGTCAGTGTGGTTTCAGGCCAGGTAAATCTACAATATACCAGAATTTCACACTGCGGCAGATCTTGGAAAAGACACAAGAATTCCAAATCGACACACGCCATCTTGTTGTTGGTTTTAAAGCCGTATGGCAGTGTGCGGCTGGGGCGAGCTTTACCGAGCCAAGTTTAGTTTTAAGGTAATTGGCGAATCAACCGAGACCTTCGATGTTAAAAAAGGATTTAGGCAAGGTTACGCACTGTCATGTAATTTTTTCAACATCTTGCTTGAAAAGATCACAAGGGGTACGATCTATTTCACGTCTACGCAATTGCTTGCGTACGCGGATGACATTGGCGTAATTGGGCGAGCACAACGAGACGTCAATGAAGTGTTCAAAAGCATTGAAGCAGCAGCAGCGGCTAAAATGGGTCTTTCGGTGAAACGCCCAACACCGACGTCTTTGCCTGAATTTTACAATAAACGGGTACAAATTTGAAGTGGTGGCTCACTAGTAAACAGCGACAACAACACAAGCGCTTAGATCAAACGCAGATTTACTCTTGCCAACCGCTGCTTCTTAGGGCTAAAGAGGCAATTGAGAAGCAGAGCCCTCTCTCGATAAACCAAAGTAACACTATATAAATCACTCATCGTCCCGATCCTGCTTTACGACGCAGAGGCCTGGACCTTAATGAAAACGGATGAGGATGCCCTTGGTCGCTTCAAGAGGAAAATTCTGGGTTCAATCTATGGTTATATAAACGAGAGTGGAGAATAATATACAACGACGATCTGTACGGACTGTACAGCGACATCGACTTAGTACGGCCAAAATGGTTAGGCCATGTAGAGCGAATGGACAACACAGCTCCGGCCCGAAGAGTTTTCGAATCCAACCCTGAAGGACGACGCAACAGAGGACGACCGAATCTAAGGTGACGCATACAGGTGGAAGAGGACCTTAACCAAAAGGGAGTGAAACAACTGGCAAAAGAACGTGCCAGCTGGAGACGCTTATTGGTTCACGACGGATTGTAGCGTCATCTAAGAAGAGGAAGATGTTGTTACAAGGTGCTTTCAAACATTCTCTTAAAAAGACTGACAGAGTGACCAGATTTTCAGTATATGTATGTACGTCGACTTTTAGAAAAGAAATGAGAATTCCACGAAACGATACAAACGAAACTGTTCGTAGGTTTTAAAACGGCTCTATTAACCAATCGAAAATGTATTCCGTCCTTGCTGGGAATCCCGAAAAAGTTGGTGAAACTTATACAAGTATGCCTAAAGGAAAACAAGTTAAAATAGGAACTTTCATCGGCTAATCTGATGCATTCGAGATACATGTAGGATTAAAACATGCCTTGTCACCACTTTTTTTTGATTTGGTGCTGGAATCGTAGTGAGATCTTCTCAAGAAAATTAGAGGAATGGATTGAATGGAATTACGTCCGTTCTAGCTTACGCTGACGATCTAGACTTGCTGCTGCAATGTAGAAAATCTAATAATGGCAGGAAAGGTAGTAATCTTACGAGTAAGGAACGAGAAAACCAAATATACATATGGTTACTCGCCGACTTGGATCGATCTAAACCTCGCATCTGACTGTACTGGATAAACGCTTTGAGAAAGTGAACGAGCTCAAATATCTGGGAACCGTATTGACTACCAAAAACGACTTCTACATGTGCTTCTTCGCGATGAAAGAACTATTCAAAACAAAAAATGTTAAAATCCGCCTTTATAAAACCATAATAATACCAGTAACACTTTACGGTGTGAAACCTGATCTCTGACTAAGAAGGAAGAATTTATCGATAATTCGATTTTTGAAACATCGGCCAAAATTCAAGCATTGAAACACTTAAACCTCCCATGGGCTAAAGCCATGGCGATTGTTTCGTATAGCAAGCAATCCGGGGCAAACACATAATGCACACAATATAATGTCAGAATTTTTTCCATCGACTTCATATCTCCCCATTTCCATTCCCCATTCCCGTTTCTTCAAAAATACTTTATAAGTTCACAAGGGATGCGAACGACCTTCAAATAGCAATCACCCATACAACCGCAAAGCAATTTTCTGTCTTCCACTCTCTTACATTACAAACTTCTTGGAGAACGCGACGAATTCATCTCGCACTCTCACCTCAATTGGAATTCGGGGAACTACCTCCAACGAACTGGAGAGCCTTTTAATTATTTACAAGATCATGAAGAAGGAATGTACGAATTGAAAAACAAAATTCCAATAAACAATAAAAGAACTCCAATTAAGAGCTACAATATATGGGGCGAGAGCTCGCGAATGATAAAATGAACAAAAAGGCACGAGAACTGAAGAGCCCAAAAGTGGGAAGAATGGGAGAATAGCAACAAATACATTCACGCAAACACAACTTAGCTCCATGTGGTAGGGGCGTGTTGTAACACGGCGAATTCGCCAAAAACCACCTAAAGGCACAAGTCCATGTTCCGATCGAAGAGCATAGTACTTCTACCGCAAAAGAGAAAGAAGACTTCAAGAAGATCAAGTGAAAAAAAAAAGAAGATAAAGTGAAGTAAAAAAACGTTCTGATTCTTTCGCATACTGCGGATGGACTCGGATGGGCCACTACTGCTGCCGAGATACGAGATACAAAATGTATATAAGAACCTACCGCAACCACGAATTGAGCAATACTTGCGACGGGACTGTGCGATCGCGATGAAGTTCTAGAACGAATCTCTAGATCTCTATAGTGGTACAAAGTAAATTAACCAACCCCATACAGAGGATGACACTCTGCCGTCGCGCTTCTACTTGCGAATTATAGTCGTCCAATCGGGATCCTTTTTTTTACTTCATCAATTAAAGGTGTTTAGGAGTGATCGTGTAAAGAAAGTGTTTTGTTATTGATTACGAAATTAACCGGGATTCATCGTGCCATTGAAAACTGAACGCAAAAAAAAAAAAAGTTCAATTACGAGGATTGCAAGGACCATCGCGGATTGAACGGAATATTTTCGATCACAGTTCACTTCCAGGTATGTTTCCCAAAAGAATGAAAGACGCCAACAGTTGTGCCACTTAAAGCTCGACGGCTAGACTAACATAAATTTCTCGCAGGATAATAAATCAATCAGTCACACTTAGAATTGCTCGTACATATACTGTGTAAATGAAAACGTTTCCTTCTCCTCCATCACTGGACTATGGTTATTCACTATTTGAGTAAACGGACATTTATCCCTTTATCCCGAGTTTTGTGTGCGTTCCTTGATGTCGGCTTGCCTCTCCTCGTCAGACACTTTCCTCTGTGTGAGACTCATGAACGCAAAGCAAAACGAACAAGTGATGAGGAATTTCGTATCTGAGATACTGACAAAACAAATGGTGTTTTGCTGATTTGTGAACGATACAGGTGGGTGAGAAGTATACGTGAGTTGAATGCGATTCCGCAGTAGCCCCAACTGTCTGTCGGTCAGTCTCGTGACAATGAATGTCTTCATTTGGTAGTCTGGACATATTGCTTTGATCCAATGATAGAGAGATTATATGGTAATTAGGGTGGTGTTGAATGTATCGGTTGGATTGCTGAGCTACTCGTTCGGGATTAATATTTTGTTCGTAGATTTCAGTGACCTACTCGTGAATAATGACGGTTTTTGCGTGAATATAGGGCAAATATATTTGAGTCAAATGGGTGGCACAATTATTATACTCTCTCTCTCTCTCTTCTTCTTAATTCTATCAAAGTTATGTAAAATAATAATATTTCTTACCTAAATTGTTTGAGTATTTCCACTTCAGTGCTTGTACGAAATAATCATTTCGTAGATAAATCTGATGTTAAGATGTACTTCATTGTAAGTGTCGTACAAAATATAATTAATAATAAACACAATGTTGTATATCAAACTACGCAGTAGTGATATTACAAGTGTTATACTGATGTCCAACATTATTTCATTTGTACTGTAATTAACAGTATTAATAAATATTTGATCAGTCGGTTAAGGCCCTTCTATTCAAGAGGAAGTATAATAATGAATATCCAAGAGCGGCAGACTTATATATTGTATATAAAATAATTGACAATTGTGTTCGAAATGATAGTAATGAAAAATGGTGCAAAATAAATAAATAATATTTCTTTGATATTTTGTATGAATGCTAGAAGTCCCAACATTAAATAGGCTGGCAAGGCTAAGTCCACAACAAAATTCAGTGCTTAAACAAATATAGTGAATATTTGACCTAGCAAATTGCCATGAATTTTAATATTTACTTTTATTACTTAAACTCGTAACGTATTATAAGAAGAGAATTAAAAAAATATTCATTGGAAATCCTTTTCTAATTATGACCGACACTATCTCTCATAGCCCTCGTATATTGAACCACACCGATTCTCTATGGGCTTGCGGTGTGATAGACTTGCGGCCCTAAAACTTGGTGAAGAAACCACACTTAAGTCTGTTTTGGGTCATTGCCTTATTGGAAACCCTCATTCATTGTAAAGTGACATAGTAGGCAAGTAGATCAAGGAGTCAAGGTTACTGTAGCGTCTAAACGTTTTGTACCTCTCCTTTAATGTGCATTGTTAACAAAAGTTGTTACGATGTTTAGAACCAATCAGTGAAGTTGCGGAGGCTGACTATTTTGGGAAGGTATTTAAGGATGTGTTTGCCAAACGTATGAAACCTACGTTTTATAAGTGCCAGAGAATCATACAAATTTAGACTTTCCTCTGATTAGATGTTGTAGCAGCTGCGGCAATACATATTATGTCGTACGCCGAGTCTGGTAACGTCAATGCAGTGACTTGTGGCCTCCACTTTATTGCTACGATGCTTGAGATGCAGGAAAAATATTTATATTAATATTTGCACCTGCCTCACCACAAAGGTTTTCTTCCAAAGAGTATCTCAAAGCATTTCTCTCTGTAAAACCGAATGGAATTGGCTTGGATGGTATACACACGAGGTTTCTAAAACTGATCATTCCTGAGACACTGCCGGTAATAGCCTGCATCTTAACAACATCCTAAACTACTCTATTTATACGACAGTATGGAAACTGTCTAAAATTTAGTCTTGATAAGCGCAAACTGTAGAAATAAAGATTACCGGCTGATCTCGTTCATATCAAAAGCTTTTGAGAAACTCATGAGCCAACAAATCCACCGCTATCTGAATGAATTTGCCTAATACCAATCTGGCTTTAGACCACAACCTAGCTGTACCACGGCATTGTTAAATCTAGTCGACGATTTTCGATGTGAAATGGATATACATATATAGGTCACGTAACATCACTTGTACTGATTGATTTCTCGGAAGCGTTCGATACTGTGCCACATCAATTATTATTAGCTTAACTCGAAAACAATTTTAACTTTGACTTCACAGCGTTAAAACTACTTTGTAGCTACCTTAGCGGTCGTAGCTACCCAAGCGATTTATGTTAATAATATAATTTCTAAAAATCTATATTGTTCATCGCTACTGTTGACCCTATTTAACAACTACTTACCCGCAGTGCTAAAACATAGTAAAATACGAATGTACACTGACGATGTCCAGCTGCATCTAAGCTATAGGAATTGGCAAAGAACGCAACTGAACGTTTCAAAACGAATCTCCTTTCATTGTTGAAAGGTCGAAAAATAACAAACTTACTTTAAATGTAAAAAAAAGTCAGACTATTATTATTAACCGATATATGCTAAATACTATACGTCTACCCTGGCTCGTTGTAAACGGTTAGAGGAGTTATATTTAATCAAAGACTAACATGACCATCACAGTTTCTAAGGTCTACGGGACGCTGCGAGCATTAAACCAAGTAGGAAACTGTCTTGCTTCAAAGACTAAAGCAACGCTAATAAAGACTTTGCTGTTGCTAATTCTGTTACATGCTCACCCAGTTTTCTGTGTCCTCAATAGTTCCAGTAACCGCAAATTCAAAGTTGCCACCAACAGTGCTGTAAGATACTCGCACCTTTACAACGCAGAAGAGAACATATTATATCAGCTTATGTCCACGACTTCCTTGGAATGAGTCTAGAGAATTTTCTCGATTGGAAGGCACTGACTTTTCTATTCAACCTTAAGAAAAACAAAAAACAGATTACCTTTTACAAAGAGTTCAGTTTGCCTCCTCTATCAGATGCACACGTTTTGTCACTCCAACTTTCAGCCTCGCCTCAACTAAAAATCAATTTTTTGTCTATACCATAGGACTATGGAATTTACTCCCAGTTCATATTGGGAGAATTGCAGATATCTTGCAGATATATTGCAGACATCTATGCACATAATTTGTAAATTAGGACTTTAGGGATTTCTCTTTTTTCTCATTTTCTTCTCGTCTTCCTTTTTGTACATCGGGTAATATTATAATGTTTAGTCATTTTACATTTTAAATTTAATAAAATTAAGCATTGACCCATTTGTATGTAACACATTAATGATAACTGTATCTAAGTGTTCAACATATTATTATAAAATAAATACAAAAAAAGTACAAATAAAAGGTCGTGCGTTTTGCTTTTCATATTTTCATTTACCTTGATATACTCTTCCTTAACTTTTTAGCTGTTTTTAAAAAGGGTTGGAGAATGTAGAATTGGAGATGATTCACCGGAAAAATCACTATTTCGACGTGGATACTAGGGAGAGGGCCGTGCTCGAATAGTTCCTCGGTCTTCTCCTTTACTATTTATATTACCACCTCACGGGGTATAGAGATGTGGAATCTTCATAGATACTATATGCTCGTGCCGCTAGCATGCACGATTCCACGGTGGTCGTGGTGCAATGGTAATCATCACCGACTGTTAAGCGGAAGGTCTGTAGTTCAAGTCTGTCCATAGCCAAGAACAATTCCTATACGGAAAAACTGTGCAACAACATCAGTTGTGAATGAGAGAAGATCAAAAAAATGCTGACGAAAGCATAATACTCTCGGTGTATGATCATTTCGAAATTCATACTCTGTGTGTGTATTTCCAATATAACACCTTAATGACATGGAAACAAAAAAAGAAACTGTGAACTACAACCAACGCGACAAATTCAGTTGAATCTCTCGAATCCTATCTAGGACAACTATCTTCGGAGCGTAGTGAACGAACATCTTCTACACAAACCATCTGCACCTCGTCCGGGTAGTGTGACAAACACCATAAGAGCATAACTCTTGAACCTGCGTGTACCCTATAGAAAAAAATTAAGGTGACCAAGGACTCGGAGGAAACTGCTCTGCTCCTGCTGGAGCCAGTCTAATTTCCTTCTTGCATCGTTCGACAAGTCTAGAAGAGGTATGGTAGTTGTTAAGAATAGAGCTTTTCGGGTTAGCTCTCGCTGCAGATAAAAATGATGGACAAGTTGTACTGAGTGTTTTATTAAATATGATGTTACGAATAAACGGTAGAGTACCGTACTGTTAAAGCTAATAGTAGGAGTGATTACACCTGTTTAAATCGAAGTTAGTATCCAAACTTCACGATCTAAGCAAACAATGCCCGCTTTCTTGAGTTCGTATATTTGAAACGGGGATTTAAATAGCGAATGTGTAAACAAATGGCTTCAATGGCGCATAATCTCCTGGCCCCGTGATATTAATTTCTAATGATCACTGATCCTTAATTTACTTAAACCACAATATATGGTCCTTGATTAGACCCTCATCGTAATTTCACCTATTACATATTTTATAGGATCTTTTCAAATGTCATGATATAAAAACTCACCAAATCTGTGTCTATGATTCTGGACGGAAGGAGATAACTTCGGAAAATCACCTTGAAAAGAATCAACATGTTCAAAATAAAGTAACATAACCCTGTTTGACATGTCAATATATTTATATATAAACCTCCATCATATTCCTTGATATACATAATATATTGATATATATAAAGTGTATCTTTCGACGCAACGTGGTATTAAAAATAAAAAATTACTAGGTACTATTTTAGATGATATTCCACTTTAATATATTTGGATTAAGATTTTGTGTGGAGGAACGGTTAAACCTATTGCCATCCGAATTAACAATTTGTAGAATTTTTCTCTCATATTAGTTTGTATTATTATATTGGAAAACATATAATAAGTTGTTGATGAAATAATATTCTACCTCAGAATTTCGGTTTGCGGTATACTATTGTAGATTATTGATACAATATAGTATAAGAATTATTCTTTCTCGACATACAGTGGTGTGGAGTAAAATAGCAGTGTCCTATGTAAATGTTTTTACGTCTAAAAAGTCTTGTCTTGTTATCTCTATTTTCATTTTATATTGATAACACAACCATAAGATCAATGAATATGATACGATATCATCAACCATTATGTGAAAAAGATGCAATTTTTTCGTGGCAGTGCAATGCAATAAAATTTAATGAAACTAAAATTTCAAAAAATGCATTAAATTTTTATTAATTAAAACAATTATTTTATTCAGTACTTTGTACACGTGGAGCAACCTTTGTTTTTTATCACCGCTTGAATCGTCGAGTCATTGAGTCGATTAATTTTTGACAACGCTCTATTGAAATAGCTTGCCAAACTGACTGTACCACCATCCGGAGTTGCTGTATATTACTTAACTTTATATTAGAAATAGTAACTTTCAGGTTCCCCCATAAGATTTCTATGGGATCAGATTTCTATTAGGCCAGTCCATGACCTAAACCCTATTTAAGCTTAACTATTCCTCGACGCATTTACTGGTGCGCTTTGGATTATTGTCGTGCGTAGAGACCCATCTAAGCGGCATATTTTAATCGGCATAAGGTAACATAACGAGAAGCAGCCCCACACCATAATCTTGGCTAACCCATGCTTCACTATCTTTACAGTGAATCGGGAATCAATTTCGGAAGATGATGGTCTCGGAACATACATACTGGCGAAAGCCACAAGAACCAAAAAAAACTATTTGGCTTTAGTCGCCCCACAATAATTTTCGCCATTTTGAGACTGGCCCATTAATATGATCTGAGGCAGATGCTAGTCTTTTTTTAATATTGGTTTTGCTCCAGTATGGAACCTTTCTAGGTATTTTCCAGTAAAATTTGCAAATTTTAGTATTCCAAATTGAAAAAAGCTTTGTTTTTTATGGAAAAAATATGGATTTATTGTTCCAAAAATGACCAACTCAACCGCACTGCTATTATATTACGCACCACTGTACGTTTTTCCTACACCTTTAATTTGAAAAAAAAGTTTTTCTTCTGTTAAATTTATAATACCATGCTATTGTGCAATCGATTAATTTTTTTTCTTTAAGTAATAATAGTACTTTTTATTTATTTATTTATTTCAAGTAGTTGGAATTTTTACAATAATATTTAGACTTATTTTAAAGAATTAGGAAACATTGACTATGATATGATTATATATAATGAATAAGGTGTAAATTCAGTTTTTATGCGGATGTAAGGGAAAACTTCTAGTAAAAATCCTTATGTAAAGTTTTACCTAGTATTGCATTCGCCCTCCGGTCTTTCAGGGATTTTCGCATTTTCAGACAAGGAACAATTTTCATAGAAGTATATTTTAGATCTGTTAAAGAAAAATCTATGAGATTGACATTGGCTTTTTCGTGAAGTCTTGTTGTTGAATAGTACCAAGGCAGATTAAAGATCATTTTTAATAGCTTATTTTGACATCTTTACAGTTACAACTGATGGGGCCCAAACATATTGGTTAATTTGTTTGCTTTGTCGATTGTGGTAGAAATATGAGCCTGAAAATTTAATTTCTGGTTTAGAGTCAGGCCGAGACATTTGTATTTGTCTGTCCAGTCTATCTCCATAGAACATAACCGCAGCATAAAATTGTTGGGTAGGAAACACTCTTTTCCACGCCTAGTGAACCAAATAGCTTGTGTCTTTTGGGTGTTTGGCTTAATCTTCCATTTAATGCAGTATTGCTCAAATTTAGAGAGCGCAGTTTGTAGTTGGTTATAGGCATCTAAAAATAATATACCAGACACAAAGCAGGCAGTGTCATCTGCAAACATTGCTAAATTGGCATTGCAGTGAAATGTAGGTAAGTCTGATATATAGATGTTCAACAAAAAGGCCCACGAACAGATCCTTGAGGGACTCCATATTCAATTTTTTGATGCCTGGTTCATGGTTTCTGATTTTGACTCCAAAGTTTTGTTATTTAAGAAGATTGGAAAGATGAACTTATAGAGCTTGTGAACTAGCGCGTCGTGCCATACTGTGTCAAACGCTTTTTGGATATCTAGCAAAATGAGGCTTGTTGACTCTTTGGATCTAAATTTATCACGTACATGATTTTGAATTCTCGCTATTTGGTGGCATTAATTATGCCCCTTTCTGAAACCAAATTGGTAATTAGGCATAATGTTTTTATCTAATAAATAATTATTAATTTTTTCTTTAGCAACTTCTTCAAATAGTTTGCTAGTAGAACTTAGCAAGCTGATGGGTCTATAGCTACCAGGGTTTTCTCTGGGTTTTCCAGTGGGCACAATCAGCGCTGTTTTCCATTGAACAGGAAAATAACATAGCTGTAAGCATCAGTTGAAGATGAAGGTTAAGTAGTTGATGCCACTGGAGGGAGAAGGCTTTAAGCAGCCTATTGTTAATTTTATCTAATCCAGGAGATTTATTTGGCTTCAGGGTTTTTATTAGCTCCTTGACTGTGCTTGCTGACACTAGGTCAGATTCGTTTAACAGAACTGGGGAGTTGGAAACATTTTTTTTAGTACGCATTACGCGTTTAGCTAACGCTCATCACGTTGGTGTGCTGCTAAATAACAGTACTTACTCTCCGTATTTAAGGAAATCAATAAAATGTTCATTCCTTCTTGTTATCAACAATAGTGCTTTTCACACCGAAATCACAAGACCGGTTGACAAGCTCTAAGCTTTATTATTGTTTAATTTATTCTAGTAATTATTTTGTTAGCATATGGAAACAGACAGAACATTGTTATTGTGGAAAGTACTGGAAATATTTTGAACACAAATATAGCTGCATAATGCTAGGTTGTACAGGCTCTTAATATTCTCCAGTCCCATGTAGTTCGCCTGACTATTTATTAATCCTTCCTCTGACAAGAATAAACATTCGAGCTGAATATATGCACTATATTTCTAGGGTTAATCTAGGATACTTAAAAAAGTATTGATGTCTTGACAATTCTAACATACTCTTGGTTATAGCATGTAATAAGTTACTTGCAAATTTCCACTTCCAGTACTTCGCATAATTTACCTTCACTAGTGGAATAATTGACGGCTTCAATGCACACTCAATCGGCGTGTGCTTATCCACTTGAATGAAGCTTGATTTAAAAATGCCTGGGGAAGTTTGCGAATGTGATGACTATATGTTAAGGTTGTTACCAATTGCTCAAGGTGCTTTATTAAGAGCTAGATTATGCTCCTTGACCCTTGTAACGAGTTACTGATGAGTCTATGGATGTCTCCATAAGAGCTCTCTTCGTCATTTCTGTTTGGTTTCTTAAAAAAAAGAATTTTTATTGCCAATAGAATTTGCAAAGCCGAAGTTCGATGCACATAAGCAATTCCGACAACTTTCGTTAATGAAAAAGAAAATTAACGCCGAAAGCACTACATTCTATTATCTGGATAGTCGTTGACTTTTCTGTATTAAGCGAGTGATCCTCAAAGAAAAAAATAAAAGTTAAACAATCGCTGCCCCTTAATAAAAATAATTTCTACTTGGACGCCCCTCTAAAACATCCTATAATTTCTAATTTTTCTAGCATCATCTGTCCAAAAATCACTGCTATTAACGACATCAATACTTGAAAATCCTTGACCTCTTTTGCTCCTCCTTCCTTTCTACTCTTAAGCTTTAAGAACAGAACTCAAATTTTTAATGGATCTACTCAAACAGCCCGGGCTGTCTGAGTTTTGAATTATATTAAGGAATTCTCAACGATGCTTGGTCTTTTTTCAAAAAAGTTGAAACGTTATGAGTGTATCGATTCTGTTATATTTTCTGAATCACTGTTACTTTGCACATGATTGCTAGATTCTTTGCCTACTTGCCAACAAGTTCGACAAGTCTATCTATCTTCATACATAGTATCGTAGAAAAATGTCTGAAAATATAGGCAATGGTCATAAAAAATCGAAAAAAAACACTTAGACTTTTTTCCTAACAAAATTGTCCCTTATATATATGGTATTCTCCGACATATAACCCAAGACAAAGTTAGACTAAGTGGCTTCCTGCCTAAGAGATAACAAACTGAACATTAAGGGGACTCCATTATCACGCACCTGTCAAGCAATATAGATTTCAACTAGAGTCTATTACATTGCTTCCTATCCGGACCCGAACGTAATTCAACGAAATTATTTATTTCCTGGAATAGTAGATTTATCGCCGGACATCCAGGTCTAAGCACCCAATTCCCAGTTTCACTATACGAACTAATTATCGTTCATTCCACCTAAATAGGCGTGCGAGGCAAAATCTGATTGAGACATACGACGGCTACGGGTTCTTGCCACTATCTAAGGTATGTAGAAAGCATGTTAGGTGATCCACAGAATAATTGTTTGCCATGTAAGGAATTCGGTGTGTCTAGAAATAGTCCATTTTTTGTAGGTAGAACTTGTTGAAATGATTGTGCCCTAAAGATACGTCTCACTTACCCACTACTTGCGGTCATTATCGGGGAATTCAAGAAATTAACCGCAATTTTGCTCATCATTATGTGGAATTATATGTAACATTGCCGGATAGTTTGGAATGTAACGGCTACTTTTGAGATTCTGCGATATATACGCAATTATCCCTACAAAAAACACTTGAATCACGCTTTCTTAGTGTAAGACAAAGTAGACAAAACGAACCACCTTCTGTAAAGCAAATTGAGGCAAATAAAATTGATGTTCAAAGCCTCTGTTGGGCTCATTAATTATTTCATGAATTGAAGCTTTCAGGTCAAGATAGATGAATCAGTATCGAGTTCCCCACAAATTAACCTTTTGTATAAATACAAATCGATCTTAAACATTCCCGTCTCATTCAAATGTCAATTGCTCTTCTTACACTGTCATGCCACAATTCCACTCCATCATAAACCGATCTTAATCGTTGTGATGGCTCCGGGCAAATATTTGAAAAGAAATTCATTTCGATAGAACAATCGAAAAACAATCCATAATCCTAAGTGTCCGATAATTGCCTTCAAGTATCCAGGCATTGTTCTTACCCACGCCACAACCCCCGCATGCCAGTCATTATCATGCCTCCAGCCTCTGTCTATATGGAGTGTCTGTCGTTTCTGGTCATGAATTGTTTTTATTATGCTCCGAAATAACTATGTCAAGCCGTTAGCCGGCAAATATACAAAAATCAGTTAAAAACCTGTTAAGCCCATGTGACGCACAGATCCAAAGAAAAAACTAAATATACATACACATATGAATCTATACAGCTTCGTATGAAGATAGGCGGTTGGCCATTCCGATTTAATTAGTCGTGTGTTTGGACAGATTCCCTCACGAACGCTGAACCTTTGTTTCGCGAGCGATAGCTATCGTTAAGCTCGGGGTAAACAAATCTCGATTCGAATGAGTAACACTGGTATCATAGCTGTAAAGATATTGTTTGCATAATTGGGATGTGATTTTGGGCTGGGCTAGCAGTTAGCAGTCGGCAATGCGAATTGATGCTAATGAGTTATCACCAAATGAGACAGCAGTGGACAGATGTGGACAACAGTCGACGATTTGTTGATTTTAGTCTTGGAATTAAATACAAAAATTTAAAACTTTGTTTCTGTTCGGAGGCGAGTAAATGGTCCGAGTCAAATATTAACCAAAGATGAGCATAGCGATGGAATTTTGAATTGGTTGTCGCAGCAATTTTGTGGGTAGATGTTACGGTTGATGTGTGGTTTTTGTGGTGTTATTTCCAATGTCTGTAAAACTGACCCAATAGGAGCGGATGAATGGAGTCAGGAGACAACGAGTCAATGAACTCGAGGACGTTGACAGGCGCCGACTATTGCGAAATTTCCGATATTAGCATGTGACTCAGTTTAATATTATAAAAATATTTTGGATAGCATTTTACCAACCTCGAGTGGAAAAATCCCCCTTGAATTTATATTTCTCAATTAGTATATAGTTTTTTTCCTATTACATAGACTAATTTAGAAATAATTGTATGCGCTATGAACAGTGTCTTCAGATACAAAAACTAAAGCAGCACTATGGACACTACTTCAAAGAGGTTGACTTAAATTAAACCGGGTGATGTATCGGGAGATAATCGGGACTAAAAGAACACAATCAATTACAGATCATCTGACAACATGGCAGTGGAGGCGACCAGCACGACAGGTAATCCCGTGTGGAAGGGCCTAAGTTCACCTTTAATTGCAGCATAATCCAATTATGCAAATAGATTTGAAATTATTTCTGCAAGCTACACATTCTAACTTGATTGTGTAAAGTACCATCATACTCCACTTGCACTAAATGAGTACTTAATGCATTAGTCTCAACCATACCTACGACAAAAGAATAAGTTCCATAAATGCTTTGTTTCTGGCATAGAAAAAAAGGAGGACTTTTCTTTCTTATCGGTAACGGCTTAAGTCATTTGTAATTATTATATTATTATTGTATTATTACCTGATATTTGGAACAAGGATATTCAGAGTCTCGTTGACTACCCTTGGCTAAGTCTCCCTGTCATAAATATGTTCCTCCCATATTTCGCTGTTCTATTCCACTTCTTCTAGATCTATCCTTATATTGTGGTCCGATTTACAGGGCAGCCTTCTCGACGTTCTTTTTATTCGTTTGACTGTTCGTCCACTGTCCATTCGTTCCCATCTGCCTACCTTAGTCTTCGCGATTTTTTGTTGTCTGACTTTGTCCCCTTTCCCTTTCAAATATCGATAACTTCCTTCCTCCTCTCCTTCTTTCCTTTTTTTATGATTTTCCATTACAGTTCTGCCTCAAAAGAGCCCCTCTCAATTTTAATAATCTATTTAATATTTATAAATATTTAACTCTATCTCTCTTTACGTTCCCTTTACCCAACACAAAACTTTGCCCACCCTGGTATAATCGAAGACTCCGAAATAAGCAGTGGACAATCTTCTTTCGTACTCAATTCCCTAATGACTTTTCTAACTACATGGGCAGCTATCTCCACTTTACCGCCCTTCACAACTTCCTTTATCAACGCTATTTAACTGAAGCGCAAGCCAATCTTATAAACGATCCAAAGTCCTTCTTTAAGTTTGTTAACTACAAAAGAAAATCTGATGGCTATCCTACCTCCCTCTCCTTCCACGATCAAACCTCGAATGACCCCAATATTATCGCCAACTTTTTCGCCACCTTTTTAAACAGTCTTTCGCCAACGACTCGTTTGCTCCAGACTTCTCACACTTTGATCATCTACCGAATTTTTCCCTTGGACCATTTATTCCACGCACAGTCGATTCTCATGTCATCGACAACAAATTAAATCTACTTAATGATGAATTCACTCCTGGACCCGACGGTCTCTCTGCCATATTTCTAAAAAAAAATGGTCCTCAACCATCTCTCGCCCTCTCTCGAAAATCTTCACTCTATCCCTATCCGAAGGTGAATTCCCCCGCTAATGGAAAACCCCATTTATCACCCCTATACACAAAAAAGGTCCGAAGAACGTTGTTAACAACTATCGTCCCATTGCCAAACTGTCACTGTCGAAGAGTTTCGAGAGTATTTTGTACGAAACTCTAAGTTTCCGCTGCAAGTCTTTAATCTCCCCTAGACAACACGGTTTCCTCAAATGCAGATCCACAACCACTAACCTTGTTGAATTTGGGTCCTTTACCCTATCAGCCTTAGAGAACGGCAAAGAAGTCGACGTTATCTCAACCGATTTCAGTAAAGCTTTCGATAAAATTTCCTACAGACTTATACTCTTCAAATTGTCCTCCCTTGGCTTCGACCCCATTTCTTTGAAGGGGATATCTTCTTACCTGGAAAATTGCTATTACAGTGTTCGTTTTAGATCTGCCTTTTCTAACCCATTTTTAGCTTTCTCCAGCGTCCCCCAAGGCAGCCACTTAGGTCCACTTCTTTTCGTTCTTACCATTAACGATATTGAAATTGTGATTAAACATTCCCATATCTTACTGTTTACCGATGACAACAAGTTTTTTAAGACCATTTCCTCCAGTCATGACGTTCCCCTTACTCAATTAGATCTTAATAGTTTTTTTCATTGAGCGCCTTCACGCAGTAGGTAGAGTGTCGGCCTCTGGCGTACCATGGGCGAGTTCGGATTCCGATACCACTAATACACCACCGATACACTTGCTATGAAAAAGCTTCTCGGCGCTCGCCGTTCGGAATCGGCATTAAACTGCTGGTCCTGTTCACTTGTGTGAAAAACGAATCGCACACAACAAAAGTGAATGAGAGAAGCTCGGCTCTGGCTCTGCGTGATCTGTACCGTCATCTAAGAAGAAGAAGTTTTTCCATCTGGTGTTCCAAAAATTGCTTGGAGCTTAACACTTCCAAATTCCAAGCAATCACTTTTTCACGTAAACGAATCAAACCTAGTCAACAATCAGCTCAACGCTGGTTCCCACGTTTTGAACTTCGCGGTCTTCCCTGAAACGGTCCTTTGCTCTTACCACCCTATCAAGACCGTCTTAAACTAATCAACATGAACTTGTTGGAGGAAAGGAGAATTGTGTCTGACATTCTTTTCATCCAACTCTACAATTCTGTCTCCATTAGCACTTACCCTCGCATTATATGAAATCCCTGTCGCTTCTATTTACCCACCCCCAGTACCGCCTACGGCTCCAACTGTTAATTCGTATCCTTACTTTGATTTCTACCTCAGCACTTCTTGCTTAAAGACTTGTCTTCTTATCTCCGGTTCCCTCCCTCGCTCTTCTTAGTTTTTAAGTTAGATTAAGTTAAATTAAGTATAATTAATGTTAGCTTGAATTAAGCTCAATAAATGGGGTTGTTTGCTTCCACGAAAATTAATTACTCCGAAAACACTTGGCGCATTGAGAGTTTGTGGAGTTCTTCATCGTGTAGCTTTTTCCATTCACCTCTTTCTTAGTCATTTCAACCTCTCCAACATTCTCCTTCAGATATTAAAAAAAAACTTTTTTCCTCCTTCTTATTTCACATCCGTAAAGTGTCACTTATGGTTTTATAAATGCGAATTTTAAAATTACGAGACAATAGAGTTGTTTTGAATAATTCCTTCATCGCGAATGCAAAGGGCAGAGCTTGATTGAGCCAAAACTAAGTGATCAACAACTCACACTCTGTACTAACTACCTTACATGCATTTCTAGCTTAGCTCGAGACTCATAATCTGAAAGTAAGCTAAAAGGCAGGTCTGTAATAGAATATTCGGCAGACAGTCAGGCGTTACGTCCTATTTTTAGCTATGGAGCTGCCTTCACCGATCACCCAAAATCCGCAAGTCGGTGTGTAAGAGACTATAGGGTATAAGATCCCGCCCGAGTGATTCTTAATCAATCATTTTACACCTACTCCTTCCCGATTTACGAATATTTATTTAAAATACGGCTATCTGCAGTATGATCCTAGTAGGAGAATTCACATGCCCTTTTAGTTGCCACTGTAACGTATCGGAGACGATACCAAAAGATACCATCAGATTACCCTGAAAATAGACGAATGGAAATGACGGTGAATCTACTAAAATTCCGTGATGCCGGTATTTGATCAAGGCCATACTTTCGCCCAATCATTTTTCCGACATCGTTACATCGCTACCTATTCGAATGGTAAATATTTCAATCAGAAAAACTATATTCACGCTCAGCTGGAACTTCACGATAATGATCTGAAAATATTCAACACAATTTCAACAGCAATCGCACTGACAACAATTAGTCTTCAGCCAAAGCCAAACGACGTTGCCTGACAGACGAAGAAAATGAATCAACAAAAGTGTCTATAGAGATAAAATCGTAATTTGTTGGACCAGCCGGCCGGCGCTGACACTTGCCTTCTCGTGCAAGGTGGCTGTCGCGAAGTATTGGTGTAGCATAAATCTGAATGGAATTTCTGTCATCTCTGGTCGGCAAATCTTTACCATTTCCCACTCATGCGCATGATAACAATGGGTTGTCATTTATAGATCGAAAATGCATTGCCTGACGCTTGACAATCGTTATATCTAATGGTTATGGCTTTAGGACCGACGAAGAATCATGAATTTTGGCGACGTTAAACGATATATAAATATTGTTTTACTTACAACTAGTACAAGAATTATCGAAAAAGGAAACAAAAAAAGTGCACCAGCCTGCACTCTGCAATCAAGTTCGATGAATGGAACTCAATGCCAATTACCTATCCAAGAGTAAAGGCGTTGTCCATTTGATCATAGGCTGGTTTACTCGACATGTCATTGCGGCGCGGCGTGGCGATTGTTCTCTTATTTCAAGCTTCACTAAGTATTGTCCTGTCCTTGAGTGAATGTTGTCTTGTTAAATGCCTAAATAGAAACAAGGGTAAGTAAGAAATAATAAAGATAAAAAAGGTTGATTGTATTATATGCGAAGTATTCGCTGAGTCGTTCCGTTTCATGGGCACATTACGATGGTTGGAGATTAAAAATACATTCGTAATGCATGGTTTGCGTAGACTATTTTGAACTGTAGATGATGGCTGGAGTTATTTCTATGTGAAACTCGTCTAATTCTTATTTACCTTAAGCCTAATGGAACAATTGCTCGCCAAATCTGACCGCATTCGCAATTCGGTCATTAAAAGCACACAATTGACTCAGATGGAAAACATGTTGTCAAGGAAATCCCTTTGGGTACACGTAATGATGAAGTGAGCCAATAGCAATTAACAAAATGCCAATTATAGGAAAGAGAATAAAGGAAAATCAAAAATCACTATTGAAGTTGACTCCAGGAGGCGAAATGAAAAAAGTACGTCTGTGGGACGATTTGCTGCTATAATATTTTTAATTAAGGAAAGACTCGAGATAGAACAGAGTACACACCTCAATCACTGAGATGGTTCTTAACAAGAAAGCGATAATTAGCTTCTAGTTACATTCTTCCATAGATCCTTTTCTCCTGTCTAGTGACAACAGTTTGCTTAATTCGTTCCGATTCACTGACGTAGAGTTCTTTTTCTTTTACAATAATTTTACCTTTAAAGATATATTTTTTCCCATTTTTTGATCTATCTTAATCTGATGAATATTTTTTTATGTTTGCTTTACTATAATTACCTTGTCCTATGCGGGTAGTCTAGGTTAAACAGAAAATCTTAAAGCTATATATTTCATCCTTATGTTTAAATTTATTTATAACGAATAAGAAAATAATGCACCTATGCACATAATTCATTGCCATGCTTTAATTTATGGAGCTGTTGGGGTGACTTGGTTCTCGTTTTATTATTCAAAAGCATCATTTCTTGAACCCAAAAGGACGTCCTTTCAGCTGGCATTGCCATCTATGAAAAGACATAATGGTTGTTCGACTTGGGATGATTGGAATTAAGGGAAAGACCGAAACTTGAATGAAAAGAGGGACAAGAGACAAGAAGGCAATGTAATGCGAAATCGGCGCCGTTTGTATTTAGTTGAAAAGGTAAATTTTAATAAAACACATTTAAGATTTAAGTTTTGATGATGATGACTTTTCGACACAGGTAGTAACTCTTCCATACCTTGACGAATTTGAGTTTTCAGGGAGTCAACGGTTAGCGAATTGTGTGTAAGGAACATTATTGATGGCAGAATTAATTCTTCAGAATTGCAGACTCTTATACATTTTTATATTCCTGAGAGAAGTCTAAGAAACAGGGACGTTCTCTTTTTGATTCCTAGTCATAGGACGAACTATGGACGAAATGAACTCGTAGCCCGTTATTTGACACTTGTTAATTCAATTTGCAATGAAGTCGTCTTTCAAATTAATAGATTTAGGTTTAAGAATATTGTATTGAGTATTTTTAATGATAAATAATTATAAAGGATTTTAGTAAATTGTAGTCAAAAGATGAATATCACTCGTCCAGGAATCTTATCTTGCAATACTAATTGGTTGAAACCACATTCATATCTTCGAATTGAAATCAGAAAACAAAAACGGTTTGGCTAAAGTGTGAAATATTCTTCAACTTTTTCGCTTATTTCAGCCATGTGTTCTGCAGACGGTGTATTTCCATGATGTATAGACCTTGAGATAGAGCCAATTTCCTCAAATTGTTCGCCTTATTTACGATGACTCTAGTATAACTCGGATGTTATAGAACCCCTATTGTTATAGTTTTTTTTCACAATTTTTACACATCAGCGATTATTTAATGATCCATATTCTAATCCATATGCTAAACATACACAGTCTCGGATGACAATTTGGCTTGACGTACGTTATTGAAATAGGGATGTCCAATCCGGACCCCAAACAATGATATCACCCTATATTTTATGGAAGGGTTGGGAATGTTTGAGCAAATGTAAGTGATACTTGAATAAATAGTGTGATCGGGTTGGGAGAAATATTAGTACCAACTGTCTGCACGCAGTTGTTAGGAAACCTTAATACAGAAAAATTAAGGAAAATGCAATTAATCAGGATTTCGTTTTGGAATAGGTCAAAACAAAGTCAGTATAATTCAAAAACCATTGGAATTGAAAGCTTTATGAAAAAGCACTTGAAATCGTGAAATGTTGATGTTCGCTTATGCTGCGTGCGTAGTTACACCGTCTTGTTAAAACCACACATTCACCAAGCCCCGCTCATCCAATTGCGGCAGTAGGAAGTCGTTTATCATGAACCTGTAGCGTTCGCCAGTAACAGTGACCGTATTGCCGATGGCGACCTCCAAAATATCGGGCCCAATCACCCCTCCCGCGTGAACGCCATAATGGCTATTCGTTAGAGAGCGCCATGGCGCAGTGGGTAGTGAGTCAGCCGCTGACGCAAAATGAGCGAGTTCGGACCCAATAATGCCAACGCCATCGAATGATTATTTCAACTTTGCAACAGTCCCGTTTAGATGTTTATGCGAAAAGGCCAACCTTGTATTTCGGTTCTTCTCGGAAATGAACGTCTTTCGTGCTGGGCGGCGGTTGAGCAAACCCAATTGGACAGACCTTCAATGAAACGTTCTGGCACTCACTGGCAATTGCAAGTCGTATAAAATTTGATTAAAGGAACTCATAAGATTACTCGTTTTGTGAGAGATTCAACTTTAGCAGTCGTGTGCCGAGGCCTTCCTCCGGAATATGTGATAGTCGTTTTACCGGTGGTCTCATACTTCCGTATCCGCCGCGAAATAACTGATCTGAATTCCATATTTATCGCTAATCTTATGTCTTGATAAACCGTTTTGAAAATTTATTTATACAAAGTACAACGGTAAAATAAAAATGTTTTAAAAGTATTGAATAAAAAAAAAAGGGAAACATACCAGAGGGTGTTTTAGTTTTGTCCAATACTGTATCTCCTTTTGAGAAGAAGGGATGTAAACCCGCAGCTACTATACTGGTGGGAGCTTCAAAATTTATTCCCGTAAGTATACCACTGGATTTTCTTGGTAATCAGTGAAAAACCAAATTCTTGTATAGGTATTGTAGTTGTAAACAATGACGTTAGTAACAATGACGTTATTGTTGTGCGTAGATCGTTAATTGAAAATTCTGAAAACATTTGTTAGTAATGATGAACATTGTTTGGTTTCCCAAGTACCTTTATTAATTGTTTTGAGGATGATTCTTTTGCGGTTTGGTTTTTCTTGGTTATGTTAGCTGCCTACGCTTGGTTCGTGACATGCGTCAAAGTCGCACATACTCAATCGACATTGCCATTTCATCGTAGAAAGACAAATAATATTTACAGATTATTGGATTTTAATATTAAAATTCGCGCTCCATCGCAAATGTTTCTCCACGCACATCGACCACTTTTCGGTCTTCATAATCCATTTATTTGCATTATTTAGAAACATGATTTCTATTTTTTTATTTATTTCGAACTGACTTTAATTACATTTTACCGTTAAGTATTACAATAAATATACTATGTTTTTACAAATTCACTGTAAGTTTCTACTTAGTTTTTACTGGACTTATCGAGCGAGCAATTTAAGCCGTATTGACCGAATTTCGTACGAATTTTACTATTGGACATCAAGTCACCTAACCTTATGTGTAGAGTGCGTACAGAAGTAAATATTGCTGCTGTATCCTCCATTGTTAAAGAAGCCCTTGATATGTTCATTGGGATGAAGAATCTTAGTCCTAAACCTTACAAAATACAACCCATGCAAGATTTGATCTTCCAGCATCGAATTTTCAATGAGTGGCCCTTAAAAAAGCTGATGGAAGATCCACTTTCTTATCGAGAAATTATCACAGCATATTAATAAATAAAACTGCCGTAATGGATGAGTAACCCAAGCAATACAAGAGCTGCCAATGTACCCTGAATGACAATGCCAATGTACTGTTTGCTGCGGCCCGTATTTTTTTAAAAGTAATCGTGAGAACAACTTTACAAACTATTTTTCGCCAAAAATATACTCGCTGAACCTGGTTCACATGTGGTTCCAGCAAGATAGCACTTTATGCTACACAGCACATGAATCGATGGACCATTGAAAAATGAGTTTGTTGAGTAATTTATCGGATAATAGGTGATTTGGCCGGCAAAGATCAGGCAAAGACGCCTTTCGACTATTTTTATGGGGATCATTCGTCTACGCCGATAAGCTAACGTCAATTGCAGACCTGAAAGGCTTTACACATGTTATTATCAGATATCAGCCAATATAATCGAAAAGTGTCGCCGTTTTTTGGATGAAGTTGGGGTATTTGAACTACTTCGTTGAATATCTCATATGGACTCAGAAGACATTTGGGATGAATAGGAAGGGCGACCTCTTCTAGCTTTTATTGTTGGATTTTTATATATGAGTCCATGAGTTATTTGGGTCTTGAACTGAATCAGTGTGGCATATGCTTTTGGGTCGGATAATGCGATCTAAGATCTCTTTATAGAAACCAACCATTTGTAACTGCAGTGCCCAAACCCCAGAAGGTGATGCATGTATAAATTTGTGATTGAGTGATTGATGCTAACTTATTGTACACAGCGACTATTGCTGGACGATCAATCTCGCAATACTTTTTTGCTTTTGCATCCCATCGCCGACATTTTCGCAATGGCTCTGCAGCAACATAGTTGGAAATGAACTGGACACCTCTATTGTCACACCAGCGAATACCTGCAATATTATATCCTCGCTCAACTCTGTAATCGTAAGAACCTCATCCTGATAAGGCCGGCTCCTTTTCGGTGCGTAAATTCCAGAATTATACCCAGAGAAAGTATGCCAACTTCCTTCAGACCTACCAGGTTTATTGAATCAAACCAGTTGGCTTGAAGTTTTTCTCTTTTGGTAAAGGCGACCCAAAATGTAAGACAATGTCTGAAGATATTCCAAGTCCATAACTATGACAGGTCTCTTCCCCAAAATATAGCTCAAAGTTGTATATGATGCCAGATGATCCAGCTCGTGTAAATACTTTGAAACCCCATTTATTGGCAGCTATTTTTTCAAGGACGATTTTCCTGATATCTATTTTTTATAATCAGATCTTCACCCTGTTCACTTCTAGGGACAGAAGTGAACTTCATAAATAAGTACTACGTTTGAATAGAATAATCTCGTCGACTATTTGAGGCCCTTCGGGAGCTATTTGATTATTTTTTTTTGTTTTATTTTTTATGCAATGGACGAGTATTTCCACAGTTTTACATCAATCCAATTATTTTAAAATCCATCATCATCTTTATTTCATCTATGGTTCCTTTCCTGAAGTTATTATTGTCCCCACAAAGATAAAACCCATTTAATACACAAAAGGTTGCCCAATGTTACGCCGACTCAACGTCAAAGTTTCAAAATTTTTAAAAGTCACTATTCACAATAATTTATTATTAAAATTCACTTTGAGAATATTATCTGAGTTTATTTTATACCACATAATATCAACAAACTTCAAAAGAAAAGCACTGACTTATTAAATACAGTCTGTCACATAATTGTTTGCAATTTCAGCTGAAATGTTCAAGTTTATTGAAACGCATTGCTTTTGTAATTTTTTCTGTTCATGATTTTATGAACAAGGTCATTCTTAATAACTACAACAAAAAAAATTATCAAAATTCAAATAAGAATGCAGGAAAATAACAAAAAATAAAAACATCTTCATATTTTAAGCTAACAATTAATTGTTTGCCAAATGATAGCAGAACATAAAAGAAAACGAAAATAAACGATTTTGTGATGTGTTACGGTATTAATTTGAAGCACGATGACAAATTCGATTTTCGTTGTATAAATATGTAGTAGCTATTTGTACCGTGTTGCCGATTGATAAGCAATTTAAAAAATGCTTGGAGATCGAACTGATAGTAGAAAGTTAGAGAGTTGGTTTATTTCAATTATTATAAGGGAAAATCTCCCAAAGAAATAGCCGAAATGTTATCAGTCAAATTAAGGACTGTGGACAACATTATAACACCAGCCGACCAACGAAGCTGTCCTGAAGAGAAGAATCTCTTCAGAGAGAAGCCTTTGAAGATTTCATAGTCTCAAAAAGTCAGCAATTCTACGAAAAAAGAATATTTGACCTTGTATGCCCTTGGAAGAATATCATACATGCCAACTTATCCTATTTTGATTGAATAAAAATTTACGGAAAAATAATATTTGTGATCTTCATTGACTTTGCGGTTTTAAACAGCTGACGAGTTTGGTGAACCTTACATGAAGAATATTGATAGGGGTGTATGAGTCATTGCTCTCTGAGTTTTGATGCCGTTTTTTTAATTTTTTTTATATAGCAATGATCTATATCGTTCTCTGTCACTACCACATTGATTCCATCTCGAAAGATTATTAGCGCCAAATCGGTGGTAGAGACATTGGTGCTCAGCTGGTTCTCCCGGTAATTGATGTTCCAGCTGTTGGATTTTTTGCTCACGCTCTTTATTTTTGTTTTGAAACTCCATCCGTTGTTTTGTTTGAGTTTCTTTTATGTCTTGTAGTTCCTTGTAAATCATCATCAGTGTGATGTCCGATTCTTCGAGAGATGAATTGGATTCTTTTGGAGATGAATTTGTTCTTTTCTGTAGTTGTTTGTTTATGTCTTTGCTGACGTGACGTTTTGTGGTAATGCAATTCCCACATCTCCAAGATTTGTTGCTCTTCTTTAAGAATTCCAAATCAACCGGCAATATATTAACACATTTCGCATGATGAGTTTTACTATAGTCGCAGCAGACTACTTTTAACTAAGTCCGTTCGACTTTATTACTGCACAAATTGCGCGACATATTTAATACTAAATGTTTATTGTTTTAAATATATATATATTATTTATTTAGTTCTCGGTGCGTGTGTACCCCACAACAGACGCTATTAAAGACCTTCTTAGTACCGACTGCGAATCTTCTACTAGGTCTCCATTTTCGTCCCTGCAGACTTCCGTTCTGGTTTTATACCTTTGGCAGGCTTGTTTTATTCGTCGATAAAACCTGCGAAAGCCATTCCTGCAATAGCATCTCTCCATATTTTCGATCGCGAGCTTCTTATGCTCTTTTTCTTCTTCTGAGAAGCTTATGCCCCTTCCTCCCTCTTCTGCTCATACAGCTCACGAGTAGCTCCCGTCCTTCTGTGCAGCGCCACTTGATAGGCTGGCTGCCTATGAGTTTCTTGTTGGTGGCGTTTTGAAACCTAATATCTCAGAGGCAGCACACTTTAAGGCTTGTTGGCAGCGGGTCCATTGGTCTTGTACGGATTGAACAGGTGTTGGAAGGTTTTTCGAGAGCCTGAGGGAGACGCGATCGGCATATGCTCTGTCGGTCTCATGCGATTGCAGCATTGCAAAGTTATGTATATGCCCCCAGTCAGATATATTCGCAGTCGCAACCTGGCTGCCACAAGATAGTGGTCCGAGTCGATGTTGGCACCTCGGAAAGTTTATACATCCAGAATATCGGATGCGTGCCTGCCATCAATCGCAATGTGGTTCATCTGGTTGACGGTTGATTGATGCGGAGATCGCCAGATCTCCTTGTGGATGTTGACATGCGGAAAACTAGGAGATTTCCCCCGTTGCCAAGCCTATCAGCCTGAATCCATTTTCGGATGTGGTGTTGTGTAGGCTGTGCTTCCCAATAACCCTTTCAAAAGCGACTTCTTTGCCCAGTTTCGCGTTAAAATCTCCTAGTAGAATTTTAACACTGTAGTTGGGACATTGGGCATATTTTTTATTTAGGTGATCGTAGAAGTCGTCCTTTGTAGGGACATCCTCATCTTCGGTGGGGGCGTGAGCGCAAATTAGGCTGATGTTGACGAATTTAAACTTGATGCGGATTGTTATGAGGCTCGCTTACATACCGACTCAGATTCAAGACTTTTTGTCTAAGTCTATCTCCAATAACGAACCTCCGCATCCGAATAAGCGTTGCTTTCTCTCCTTGTAGCAGTCGCCGTAATAAATGTCGCAGTTTTTCAGCCGCTTTTTACCCGGTTCATCCCATCGCACTTGCTGGATTGTGGTAATATCTGCTTTATAGCAGTCTAGGGCCTCCGCTAGTTGTTCGGATGCACGTGGTCTATTAAGGGACGTGGAATGTTAGCCACGTACAAAGCCGAATGTCATTTTTCGGTTTCATTTTCGATTTATTGCTTGGGTCGTAAACAGTTAATCCGTCCGTTTTTTTTTTTCAGTCTGAGGCTTTTTTTTCGTTTTTTTTTTTGGCGAGATGGCTTTTTACAGTTTGTGTTTTACAGTTTGTGTACAAAGCCGAATGTCATTTTTCGGTTTCATTTTCGATTTATTGCTTGGGTCGTAAACAGTTAATCCGTCCGTTTTTTTTTTTCAGTCTGAGGCTTTTTTTTCGTTTTTTTTTTTTGGCGAGATGGCTTTTTACAGTTTGTGTTGTGGACATTTTTCAGTTTTTCCTCAGGGATGGTTTCATTGGTCTATATATTTCTGACTTCTCTATTCATTTTTGTCCTGCATATCTTATTTTTTTTCAATTCGTTGTTTTATTAATTTCTACTTAAAACTACCTTAAGCTAGACAAAAATGCTTGAAACTAGCCTAATTATCTTAACTATTTTAAAGTAACTTACCTGGGGACATTAACAGAAAATGATTAATTTGTCTTTGGACTATACCTATATATGTATGTATATACTTATGGGCTAACTTGATATAATTTAGGCTAAGCAAATATATGTACATCACAAAAAAACTTAACACAGAATCTTGTGCATATTTTATTAATTCCGATGGTATCAGGCCGATTCTTGCGGCATTGTTATTCTTAGGCCGATGGTTTGCTTCTTTTACTTCCTTAATGGTTGACAGATCTACCAGAACCTCTGATGTGTTGATAACAATGTTTTCCATTGCTGCTGGCCCTCTATGTACAATCAGCAGTTTATCAAAATATCACATCCATTGATCTGCAACGCTTTCGTTGTCCGAAACGAGATCTCCATTATCGTTACGGATAAATCCTGATCTAGCCTGATATCCTTTTCGTACCGTGTTAAGCCCTGTATATATTGCTCTCTTGTTTTTAGCCGCACATTAACCTGAATTTAAGTAAATTTTTTTCGTTTCAGGTCAGTCAGGTAATTTATTAAAAAAATCGCTTTTCTATTGACAGAAGTGCTAAATCTGAGAGTTGATTCCTTGAGAGTTCGTTAAATATCCATGTATTCTTTTTAGGACTAAAAAAGACCTCTCCATAAGGGCGAAAGTTATTGGAAATGTGAAATTATACCGCTTAAGTTTAAGATTTGTAAAATTTGTCGTCAGATAAAGTTGTCAGACTGTGTGGACGTGTTCCTTTCGTCTCCTACTTTAGATCTTAAGTTTCGTTCGTTAAGTTTTGTTCAACTTAAAAACGATGTTGCAGTAATAAAATCTAAATTACATGAAATTGACTTTGAATCTAAAACTAAAACAAACATAAATAAAGCGAATCGAAGAATTCCAATAATTGCTAACGATTTGCAAAAAGTTCCTGAGGTTGTTACAAAAATCAACTATGAAACGGCAACAACAAATCAGTTCACAACAACTCCAACAACAACTACTCAGTCTAGCATAGATACTGTTTTGGCACCTAGTTTTGTTTCCAATCACCATGTTGTCCACAACAACAACAACAGAGGCGAGAGAGCTGACGCTGACAGCATCACAAAAAGCAAAAACAAACGCTTCAACAATTATTCAACCTATCCTTAGAGCTGCGATTAAAAAGCCCCAAATCAGCTTAAGGCAATTAGTACCGGAGGTAAAAACCGATTGCATGGAGATGAGACTAGTGTGCTAGTAAACAAAAATAAATGCTTGACGAAAATAGCCCGCAAAAAGCCGTTACTCTCCGAGAAAAATATATATAAAAGGCTGATTCCTGAAAGTTCAGGTGTGACGTAATTTTTGTGATGAGATAAAAATTATGTTGCATTAAAACGAAGAACCTCAAACTGTATGGTGGAAACCAAATACAGCTTCGAAAAACAAAAATATTATCCCGCCATTTTTAAAAAAGAAGGTAGCAAAATGGGCTGCCACATTACAAAGCGCATTTGTTAGAGTAATCCAGGAAGAGTGGAAAAGATACTGGACTACTACGATATGGAACACCTAATTGGATCAAAGCCAAGACGGCTATAAGCCGTTATTCATGCCAATGATAGGCACAATAAATATTTGGGTAATTTTTATTTATATTTCCTTTTTTCGTTTCCTTTTATGTTCCGTTTTCATTTTGCAACCATTTTTTTTTGTGGAGGCTTCTGCTATCTGTTGGAGCATTCAGACACAAACACTGGTCCATTGTACTGCCAAACAGACACCTTAGATGGTGTTAGAGCTCATGAAGAATCAGAGCCAAGCTTCTTTCTATTCACTTATGTATGTTATGTGCGATTTGTTTTTCACACAAGTGAACGGAACCGAAAACTTAATGTTGTGGTTATTATCAATAACCTTGTTAATAAAATTATGAAAAGAAAAAAATTACAAAAGCAATGCGTTTCTACAAACTTTAACATTTCAGCTGAAATTACAAGCAATAATATCAAAAATTAACTTTGGCAAAAATACTAACGGAAACACAATGTTGCGTGCACTCAAATTAATTTTTTTTTTAATTTCAATTAAATTTTCTCGTATTTATTTGACAGTTAGAAAGAAACAAAAGTTTTGATCTTCTGAGAACGGGTTTGAAAGATTTTTGTTTAAAAACACACGTTGATGTAATGTACTCTTTTCTCGTGAAAAATTACGTAAACCGTTTTGGAAGGTGTTGAAAATTCTTAAAAATAAGTGTTCTAATATTCCACCCCTAAAAAATCTCAATCGTCTCTTCATCAGCCCGGGTGAAGAAAATACCTTATTAGCCGATACCTTCGGTAGAAATCATACTGTAGCAGCACACCAAAGTGATGACCATACTGCTAACGACGTAAGCGGAGGACGTAAGCTGAAGCCAAATAAATCCCCTGGATTAGATAAAATTAACAAGAGACTGCTTAAAGCTATTCTCTCCAGTGGCATCAACTACTTAACCTTCATCTTCAACTCATGCTTACAGCAGTTTTATTTTCCCGTTCAATGGAAAACAGCGCTGATTGTGCCCATTCCAAAACCTGGGAAACCCAGAGAAAACCCTGGTAGTTATAATCCCAGCAGTTTGCTAAGTTCTACTAGTAAACTATTTGAAAAAGTTGCTAAAGAACAAATTAATAAGTATTTATTAGATAAAAACTTTATGCCTAATTACCAATTTGGTTTCAGAAAGGGGCATAATTCACGCCACCAAATAGCGAGAATTAAAAATCATGTACGTGATAAATTTAGATCCAAAGAGTCAACAAGCCTCATTTTGCTAGACATCGAAAAAGCGTTTAACACAGTATGGCACGACGCGCTAGTTCACAAGCTCTATAAATTCAACTTTCCAATCTATATCACTAAACGTGTTTAAAACTTCTTAAATAACAAAAACTGTGTAGTTAGAATCAGAAACCATGAATCAACATCGAACAAATTGAACATAGAGTCCCTCTGGGATCTGTTCTTGGGCCTATTTTGTTTAATAACTATGTATCAGACTTACCTAGATTTGACAGCAATGTCAATATAGCAATGTTTGCAGATGACAGTGTTTTCTTTGCGTCTGGTATATTATTTTCAGATGTCTATAATCAACTACAAACTGGGCTTTCTAAATTTAAGCAATATTGCATTAAATGGAAGGTTAAGCCAAGCCCCCAAAAGACGCAAGCTATTTGGTTCACTACGCGTAGAAAGGAGTGTTTCCTGCCAACAATCTTAAGTTGCGGTTATGCTCTATGTAGACAAATGCAAATATCTCGGTCTGACTCTAGACCAGAAACAAAATTTTCAGTCTCATATTTCTACCATAATCGACAAAGCAAACAGATTAACCAAAATTCTGTTCCCACTGATTTTCAGGAACTCAAAGCTTAGTGTGGAAAACAAGCTACTAATTTACAAATCAACATTTCAAGCCATTCTTATGTATAAGCTTTACATAAGGATTTTTGCTAGTAGCTTTCCCTTATATTCTCATAAAAACCTAATTTACACCTAATTATTTATTGTATAAAATAAATCTCAATATTATTGTGAATATTTCAAATACTTGAAATAAATAAATAAATTATCAACCAAGATAATAAAGAGACTCAAGTATTTGTGCCAAATATACATAGTAATCCCAATAGCAGAATTTTATATGATATACAAATATGGCAGCTTTCATTAAAGTGGTATAAAATTAACACTGACAAATTAACACTAACACTGTCATCAATCCAGGCATTTTATTACCTACATTCATTATCGAATATACCGATGAAATCGCTAGGATCCCTTCTTAACAATAGATATAATCGAAATAAAAAATATTCCCAGTGGAATATACCTTACTGTGCCACCCATAAACCTACCTCCAAACGTGACGTCGTATCTCGTATACTAAAACCCGGTCGCACTTGTTGCAAAATGTCCGCGCTCTATTTGTATAGTACTTGAGAACACCACTAAAATAAAGCCGCCTAACGATTACTACGTGATCCTCAGCATTACATTTCCACTGTAATCGCAAGTAGACCGCATATCTTGAACTATAAAAAGGATTTTATGATCTCTCAGTAACAACACATACTTATAATACGTATGTGGATATGGTCTACTCACGAATATTTACTACTTGCTTCGTCCTTTTAATGTACGCAAATGAAAATTGATATAGCATCCCCAGCAAATAGCGCAACTTAACACTTTTTATCCACGCCACGCCAAAATCAAATACATTGATGGTGCGTCGGGGTTGTAATTTTATGTAAATTGATGATGTTATCATGCCTTGTTCGCATGGTCGTATGACGGTGCCTTGTTGTCATTTGATTGCGTGGGGGGGTTGATGGTAGTAGTGATGGCTTAAGAATGCGATGCATTTAGCATACGAATACCTCGAATATTTTCGCCAACACAAGGCGAGACAGAAAGATACTTGTACTACGTGCTACTTGTAGGTAATGTGTATCCTTGGAATGCAAGTGGTGTGAAAATATCTTAGGTAAAGGATATCGCTGAATAACATATGAAGTTGGGTAAATACTGTAGTGCACACTTGAATATATTATACTAGGAGCATACGCTGTGCTTTGTGATTACGAACTGGAACTAGGGTTATTTACGCCTTAATATACATAGGTAGCATGTGTTTCTTGTTCTACATGTGCCTCGGACGCAACAGTTGGTATACTGTCGTGTACAATTGGTAATCGCAGTGAGGATTTAGCAGAATGGAGCATTTATAAAAGAGGTGGGAATCTATTGACAAAAATATCTTCCTTAAGCCCCTCTAATATTGAAGAATCAGTTTTGAAAGATATTCATTAAATACGCGAGTAATGTACATATGTATATCGGTTCCTTAACTGATCGATCATAAGATGGAATACTCCAGCAATGAACAGCGGTAAGTCCCTTAGTTTGGTTACATTGTCTTAATGCAAGCCTTAATAAAGAGCAAAATAACTTAACAATGTAACCCTTATAGCATTAGGAAAAAAAGATTAAGGATAGAGCGAAAAAGGCAGTAGAGGATTTTTCTTTGACAGGGTTTGGTGCGGTGTAGGTCGAGAGTTTGCTTCGCCCAGTATTTTGGACATTGGCTCATGATGCGAAAGAGGGGCATGGACTGAAGATTTGGGATTGTGTTAAGGAGAATCATTACCAGCGGTAATTAAGTCAGAGATAAAAACTATGTCTGCGAGCTTACACCGTTCTTCTAAGGGTTGAGGGTAGATTTGTTATAAGCGGTCCTTATAAGGACGTAAGGATTCGAGAACTTCTTGGACCAACGTTTCACAAGCTCGAGAAAGGAATTGATATGAAGGCGAAAGTTATGTTTGCGGTGACAAGTCAACCAAAAAACTAACAGAGGATCAACTTCATGATAGATAACGTAGGTCCTGGGAGGTGAAGAGAGGCGGGTACGGGAGTAAGTCAGTCATTGAGCGCAAGATGTCTAGGTGGGATTGGAGGGAGCAGAAATTGGCATGAGACATCATGAGAGTACTTAATGAGTTAACATCATAAATGGTTAGAGAAAACTCAGAAAATAACATAATACTGACATGGAGGATTTGGTTTGTAGGATAAAACTGAGAAGGAAACGAATAACAGTGAATTTAACACGTATAATTTGTAGCGATATTTATTCGAAGGCCTTGCTGAAGTCTGTCACAACAACATCAACACAAAAGGATTGTAGAACAAGCTCAATTAAGTCGGTGTTTGTTGATTGACTTTTTAAGAACTTGGGCATAAAACAGGCTTGCAAAGAAAAAATAGTGTACCATAGACGATATTTTCAAAGAGTTGGAAAATACAAGAAAGTGTAGCAATGGGACGATAGTTGCACACTTCATTCTTTCGTCCTTTAATTTGTATTGGGATAATATGAGCATTTACGTATGTCATATTATATTTATGAGTCATTGGGAAATGTAACTTTGAAATAAGGCTGTGAGGGATAGAAGCAGATGGTTAGCGCATTTTTTTGTTTAAACTATGGCGGAAATGCAGCAAGGCCGGAAGATATTCGTGCTTCATGAGAAATGAAGGAGAAGATTCATTGCATTGGCTGTACGCTTGACATGTCCACTTTCGAAGATTAAATTGGCTGGGCCATGCTGCGCACATGAACCCGCGGCTCAAAAAGTCTTGGAATCGAAGGACGATCGCATCCAAGGTGGTGCACAAATATTGGGAAGCACTTAAAATAGGTTACTTATGTATTAGCACAAGAGACATGTTGAACTGAAACCTTCAATTGTTGAATGTTGACCTAGTACATTCCTATCAAGAATGAAGGAGGGGATCATGTCTTATATTCTTCCTATAAGACTTGCTGTGGTGTATATATGTATCTGAATTATGATTTTCCTTTTTGGCCTTAGTTACTTAAAAGATGGTCTGTGAATAGTTATAATAGGCAGAATTTTGCAGGCAACTGTAATGAGCAATAGTATATATTTGAGAGATGAACATTTTGTCGCTCTTGTCAAATATTAAACGGGTCGGTGCTAAAGACTGGATCGGAGAATATGTTTGCATAATTTCTCAGCTATTCTTTATCTGATGTTTGTCCACTAAAAATTGTTAGAGGCTATCCGCCAATATTTTGAAAATTTTCTTATTATATTTTCTCTCTCTCGATAGGCTTCATCTGACAATGAATTTAATAAAATAATTTCTTCTATTTCAGACCTATCACCTCACACGCTTTGAAATTTTGGCTTCTAGTGAAATTGTAGTGGAATACCTTGGTAAGCATTTTGTTCACAAGCAATTTTATGAGTGTATACGATATATGTATGTACATATACGAGTATATGTAGTCTTTGAATAATCGTGCTTGTTGGTCAGCAAAGTCAAGCACTTAGACCTACGATTTTTTACGCTACGAGTATGATCAACTCAATCGATATAAAAGAACGATATATGATTCTTTCTTCTTATCAATATAATCTCTATTATGTTAAAAGCTATTTCAATTCGCTATTGAGTTGCCAACATGGGCTTTATATAAAAAGTATTTGAAACAATTTTACCTGACGTGACGGCAGGTCGCAGAGTGCACGCATTGAGCGGGTTCGGTGGAGGGGCTGAAGTTCAACACGCGCCAGCCGTCTGAGCTGTGGTTAAAAAAATATCGTTCTAAGTGGCCTCCTGCCAAGTGACTCGATGGAAACTTAAATTGAAACGAACAATTGAACAGCGGCACGCCATCGAATTTTTTGTTGGACTGGGCAAATTCTGTACGAAGATGTTGGACATGATTCACCACGTGATCAAGGGCGAAAGCATGCAACAAATTATAGCTTTTAAGTGGCACAATCCATTACCAATTGGAAATCAAAGTGAAAATAAAATTATATTGAATTTACTTAGAAATATTACGAACCATTACTGGAAAGTATTATGTGTCGTTTCATCAGTAAGATACAACGCTTGCCCAGTTGCGATATCCAAATTTTACCTTTTTAACTTCATTCAGCTCAGTGTTTGGTTTTTGTCAAAACCTTTGTTTCCAGTCTTTGCCAAACAGATTAAACTTGATTTCGTCACTAAAAATAACGGTGTTCGCACTCTTTGACGAATGTGAGTCTTTTTCCTTTATTAACTTTAGAAATAAATGGAACGTGCAACTTTGCCGTTAAAATAATTTGACCTAAAAACCCACCTTAATGGTTCAAAGGAGGGTGTTTTTATGATTCCGAACGTCTGTGCGGTTAACACTTTTATTGGTGTTTTGAAGTTTGGTTTGGTTTTCTTGACAATATGAAAAAAATAGTCGAACGTAAATGAGAGACTTTCCATAATTTTTTTTCCGACCCTTACCTTTCTTAATTCAGAACTTATGAACAACATCCCTAACTACGGTAAAGAATTTCTAACAAGTTCACCATCTTCTCAGTAGGTTTGCCCTTTGAAAACTAACTTTAAAATAAGTCTTCTCTCTTCTAAAAAAGTTTCCGATATTTTCTTATCCTTTTCCTTATTTTATTTTCTCAGAAATATCTTCTATCCTTCTGCTTCTTCCCTTGATCATAGCATTCAATAGAATGAACTTATATTATACCCACAAATTAAAATAAATTATAACACAACGTTTAAGCACGTGCTGACAATTTTTTATCTGCTCTCCTCGCGCTATATTCAGGGAAGGCGAAAAATACTATCCTTATCGATTATTGCATCAGTTTGAACTAATTCTCAATTTATACCTAGAAATATTTAATAAAGCTTACGACCACTGTGACTTAAAAAAGAGAAAATATCTACTGCTGAATATATTAAAATTGTTCCGACAAGCATCGAGACACAGTTTGAACTAAATTGGTATTTAATCAAAAAAACAAATAAAGGATTTTAACGCATTGAGGATTGGTTAATTTTGTAAATATGTCTGTCGAATCGGATAGTGTATTTTTTATATTATGTATATTAACCAAGTTTGATAAATTAAGTCTATTTTAAGGTGCTTCTAAAATTAATTTTACACATTATACGATATTGATATTTCTAACATACGAGGGATGATCCAAAAGTAATGATAATGAAAATGTAACCCGTGATAAAAAATGATTTATTTTTCGACATAGTCTTCTAACAATGGATTCATAGTCAATAATTCTAGTATTAGGAAAAAAAATGGATTTTCCTCTAGAAAAATATTCTTTGTCTCCACAACCACAGACATAGCTTCACTATCTTCAAATTTCTTGCCTCTGTAGTAAAATCTCGATATAGTGGCTCCCCTCCATCTTAATTAAATAAAATTTCCACCATAATTATTCCTTTAGCGTCCCAAAACCAGATGCCATAATTTTCCCGCCGAACTTGACACTTTGACTTTCTTTGTCGTCGGAGAGGTGGCTCGCTTCCAAGACATCAATTGTTGTTTAGTATCGGGATCAAAAGAGTGGATCCAGGTTTCGTGCATGGTCGAAACGTAATAAGAATATTTTCTGATCTACTTGGAACTTAACGATATACACCCTCGAAATAGCAACTCGGTTTTCTTTAGCTCGTCGGTTAACATTCGGTATCCAAGGGCAGAGACCTTTTTCAGCTTTTTCAAAACGAGGTATTTGTTGACATCTCTAATTTCTTTTTTCTCCATTTATCTCTTCTACGGATCGTTATCAAATGAATGCGCCTGGAAATCGTGGTCTATTTATATGATTTTTTTTACGCTAAGGGATATACTCATATAAGCAAGCAAACAATTTTTTTTCACGCGGACTGGAAGTAACCCATTATCATTACTTTTGGGTAATCCCTCTGTTGTAAACTCTGTCTCACTCTATTCGATTCAATTTGATTTTTGGTTTTCTCATCTATAGGAAGGAATTTATTAACAAATCCCAGGCTCAGAAAACAGAACACAAACACGAAATTTAAGTATCACGTAGAACATCCTATGGCACTTTTAATAGTCGGACATAGATTTTTCTAGTTTTTTCAGTAGAAGATGGTAGAATGCTGGCCCAAACTGCCTCAAATTTTCAGCTCCTATTTTTTAGATCATGTACTTTATTTGAGACGCAATTTTATTTGAAGCCATAGATTAAAAATGAAGGTAGAACAAGTTTCTTCAGCGGAACTCCGTTAACCTCGTTTTCGAATATTTAGATACCCAATTTTGTTCAGGGTATTTTCTATAAATCTGAAGTTTCATGCGTGCATCCCTATAATAAAACAAAATTTCCTCCATGTTTTTATGTTTGACTTGATGTTCTTTGCTTTAAGCGCTGTATTTGCCTTTCTCCAAACAGCTTGTTTACCATCTGATCCATATAAGTTAATTTTTGTTTCATCCGGAAAGGTAACATTTTCCCAAAAGCTTTGCCAGTGATTTACCTATTGCTTATACCGTTACATATTGCTAAATATACTCATTTTCTGCACAATCCAGTAAGATAATTCTTTCGCAGAATTCTCTAAATAGTTACTACGAATGGAATCTTATGTGATATGTACATATGACATCCCAATCGTCAACTGCAAAACGCTGGTGTTCGGATTGGACTTAATTATTAACTCATTATCTTCTGAGGCCAATTTTCTTCTTCCCTTTCCAGCCAAATTTATTAATTTAATTTCATTTCTAAAATTATTTATTATTTTTGCATCGTTGCATGCGATTGTCATACAATTTCTCCCATTTACCACATCGACTTCCTCTCGTCAAATTCCATTATGGTATATCGCACAAAAGAGGGTAATGCCCGTTATAAAGCATTAGTGTGCATAATTGATCATGATCAGTTGTTGCTTTCATACCTGAACAAAGTTCCATATGCCGATATTGTGGTACTAGTATATCACGCACACTTGGACGGACTCTCAGTGCTTAACTTTGTAATTATATAGCGACTGGTTGGGTAGGTTTAACAAAGCTTCCTTTTGTCGACATACATATCTTCTGTTACTCGTATGAATGCAAACTAAAAAAATTAAATAAAAACAGTAGATGGATGGCGTATACTCAATTTTGTCAGGTACTGTATAAATAGATTTTATACAAAAGAGATCTTAAATATTTGATTCTTATGTACAAAAACAGAAAAGGCATAACTTGGCTTAAATATTATTTGGTGAGTACTCGTACTGGTACTTTATGACTGCAGCACTATTTGGACAAGCGTTTAACCAGAAGCCTTCGGATAGTATTGAAAATATTCTGAGAAAATTTAAGCTACTTGTCTTAGGAAAACCGTAATGATCAAAAAAATTTCCTCAACAAGACCTTCCACCTATAACACTTAACTATTGTAACATTGTAACTTCCCATCAGCGACCTTCTAATAAAAATGCCTTCCGAACAAATGTCTATTAAATTCATATCACCAAGCCACCAATAAACAGTCGGCCCCTGGTATAAACTTGAGCTTTTCCAGCTCGTCAGTCGTGGCAAATCTTCGTCTTTGAAGTTTTAGGAAGAGAAGAGAGTCGCAGGTGGCCAAGTCTCGTGAATCCGCTGACTCAGGCATGATGGTATTGTTTTTGGCCAAAGAATTACGTACAAACAACGGGAGTAGCAGCCATGACTTTTCTTCCCACAAATCTAGACGTTTTCTTCGCATTTCTTCAACCAAACGGCGCATAACTTCAAGAACTCATGAAAGATCCACGCCAGTGTAATCGTAGAAAACAGTGAGCAGAACGTTCACATCCGACCGAACTTGGGGTGCTTTTTTTTATCTTGGTCCCTTTTGGTCACTTCTGTTAGGATGATTGGGCTTTGGTTTCGACGTCTTAACCAAATCCCCCGTTTCGTTACCAATGATGACTCTTTTTAGTGAATCTGTTCGTCATTCACGACATCAAAAGGCTCTTGGGCAACGTCCATGTGACGGTTCTTTTGACCAAAATATTTAAAAAATTATATGGCATGAGCCAACCGATATACCAATATCCTCGGCAAGTTCTTTGATAGTCACTCGACGATTTTCTTTAACTTTTTCATCCATTGTTGACGCGCTGAAACCTCCAGGGCGGACATCGTCATTAACATCCCCTCGGCCTACTGCGAATGTATTATATATACCACTTACAAAAAGTGCTTTTTTTGCTCTGAACACAGAGTAGACCCGCAATAGCAATAGCAAGAAATTGCCAAACACACCAAAACAGGTCTAACCTAGATATCCGTGAAAAACAAACTTTGTTTCTAATAATGTCAACATATGTTAGGGGCATACAACAAAAAAAAATCGAATGTATGTTATAGGCTTTTCAATAAACGCGGGTAGATATTGAAATGGAATAAAACCACGTACACCGCAAAATGGGCGCATCGTTTGCACAAACGAACACTCATTTGATAATAAAGTTTTATCATTTGGAAATAATCGTGTAACTTGCCATAGTGATTTAGCATAAGTAACTGAAAAATAAACAATAGATTTGACAATTATGTCACCCAAACGACATGGCTGCCACAGGCCCCAAAAATCTACCCGGACCAGTTTAAAAACACTTTACTGGGCTCGAAGTCACATTCTTCCCTATGGGATGTTATCTTGTGATATGCTGAGTGGCTTATATAACAGCTTCTGATCTCGATGGCACAGGGACCAACAGTTACATTGGTATTGTATATTAAAAGGCCCTTCGTACTGTTTTTCTTTTTAATTCATTTTTGTTTTCATATTTTTAGAACACCCTTATCCAAACAAAAATGCCTAAACCTGGTTTAAATAACAACTAACATAAAATACCTTACTGGCCCTATACGGACACTCTAAAAAATAGAACAAATTAAGACTATGCTTTCAGCCTTACGAGTAACTTGCAACAATTATAATAAAATAAATAAACAACTTAGGCCAAAAAAAGTGATACTTTTAAAGGAACTTAGAATCAGATCACAAAGAAACTTATATCTAAAAATAACTTAACCCTACCTTAACTAAAATATATATACAAAAATATTTTGAAAATATCTATGTATATCTTTTTTTCTTTTCGTAATTGCTTTGTAATTTTTTTTTGTTTTTAACTTTTAATTAAAGTTAAAACTAGAATAGACTAAAACTACCTGCCACCCTAGCGTGCCTTAGCCTGCCCTAACCTACCCTTACCTACTCTAACCAATCCTAACCTAACCTAGTCTATATAAGCCATTGGCATGTGGCAGGCTGTGCTTTAAAGAGGCTGACCTATTAAAATGGTCGCTGACCGCTCCAGCCACCAAAAGCGTTGAACCTAGGGCACTCTGGCTCACGGAGCAAAACATCACGTTCGTAGAGGAGTCGCTGCTCCATGGACTTACGGGCCACGTGGAATATTAGCGGAACCGCCATTTTATACTGGATCAGCCCACATTGATCCAAATAAAGAATGCCTCTGGGGAGACAAAGCTGCTAAGGTGCAAGTAAACTCCGGAGATGTTGCAACGTAACCTCGTTAAAATGTAAAATGTTCGTGTACCCATATTCGGGTGTTATATGTATGTAATCAGAGACAAGTTCTGAGACATTGTTCCTCAAACACCCGAATCCTTTCCATTAAGTTGGTTCTATGGTTGGATCCACAGGCAACCATGGGCCTGAATAAGGCCATATAGCAGATCATCTTCAGTCTGAAAGTTGAGAATCTGCGCCAATTTTTTCTAATGTCCCGAGAGGCTCACTAGATCACGAAGAAGACAAGCTGAGGTAAGTGTTAAAAAGAATCGGCGAGTTCGCCGTACCGTCCGTTATGTTTGTATCATATGTTTGGCTAGGAGTCACATTGGCAATTTTCACAACGAACTTTCTACCGATTAGTGACTCGAAGATCATCTGAAGATCTTCCGCCGAAATGAACAGGGTGTTTGCCATGAAATCTTCATTGAACCTGGTAAAAACAAGGTTCTCTGATCGCCAATGATCGAAGATAGCAGTGATGAAGCAGGGCTCTGTTCTCCAGGTCGTGGCTCGAACGAATACTATCATTCGCCTTGTACATTGCCTGGAAGGCACCTTCTCCTGAAGATCCTCTATCACGAAGAAGTCGTCATCCAGAATGGCGCTCTCTGGATCGATGCTAACTGTTCGTAGCAAACGTTCATTGTCTGACGTTCTCGGAAGCTTTAGATCCTGAATGTCATTCAGATTGTTTCTCCGAAATATTTTATTTATTTGCGGGAACCTACTCGCGTTGTTGGATTTTACAGCACGAATTCTACTGTTCCAATGCAAATTTGCAGTTTTCTGTAATTCTCTTTGATCAACTGTTGGAGATTTTTAATCCGTGATTTCAGTGTCCTGACCTCCGAGTTTTGTCTGTCAATAAACCGCCTGTACAAGAGTTTGAGTCTTGTCAGGAGTCTACCTTTCTGTCTGCGCGGTGCGTCGATTGTTGTGTTGCGGTACACGTGCTGTCGTTGCCATTGTATCATACTGTTCATTGTCTGTTTAATGATATCGTCTATTTGTTTGAGGTACCTGTCAATCTCGTAGTTTGTCAGGTTCCTATTGGATGGTGGAAAGGAGGCGCTGGAAGTGAGCGCTCTCGTCAAGGAATTAGCAAAGCGTGGTCAACGCGCCCTACTGGAATCGTAGGGGTGCGACGTACTCTGCCATTTCCGCGAATTCATCTGGTACTGTGATCACGGCACTTAGTTAGCAATGGTGTCATATATGAAGGCCCGTAGACAATTAGTAGACCATTCGTCCGTGTCAGCTATTCTTAGTCGAGAGTCAAGCTGCTTGAGATCTAGATAGGAGCCGCTCCTATAATCCGACGGACTATCTGTTGCGAGTATCTTAACTCTGCACTCTCTGCTCCGCAGAACCCACCAATGGCTTAGTAGGCTTCTCCAGTCACTCTGTTTGAGTTTTAGGTCGCCGGCCAGAATGTAGGAGTTTTCTACCGAGTTTAAGTGCAGAAATCGAAAAAGTGTCTCGAGCTCTGCGATGATAACGTTGGGTTGAGGTGCTTCAGGTGCATAGGCTGCTAAAATGTACATTTTCTTTCCATTTCGGAGAAGAATGCACACAATAAAGGCCTCTAGCACCTGGAACCTCCGCACTTCACTGCTATACATATATGTATAATTTTATGTTTAAAAATGTTCTTGATGAAGATCGCAACTCCCCCGCCCCGTGTGGCGTTGGGTCGGTCTCTTCGAATTATTTTGTGAGAACTGTGCCGGATTTTCTGCTTCTTTTAGCTTTGTTAGCTTTGTTTCGCTAAAAGTACATCGGGGCTTTCGTCATGCAACAGGTTGAAAAGTACAGCTCTTCGCTCAATCCTAATCAATGAATTCACATTCACAGACTCTATACCAGCGTACTCATTACGATTGTAGTTGCGGTAGGCCCGGCAGAAGCAATTATTTAGATTCTGTCCACTCGGGTCGCCTGCTCAGCTCGGCCTCCGGTGCCATAGAAACAAGCACTGGAACTTTGAGCCCCCATACTGAACTAGTGTTTCGGTGTTCAGTGTTGACGTTAAACAATGAATAAAAGCAGGAAATAAAGTCACACTTAATATATGTATGACATTAGGATGATGCAAAATGATGCTAAAATGCCATTGCATATATATACTTCTATGTTGTTAACTGTTTCAAAGGTTTCTTATTCGTCTAGCATTGATGGGCTAGTGATTCAGTGGATCCTCCAAAGTAGAGAAAAATATTTTCGGTACTTTGTTCGGATATTAAAATTTTGTTATGTTTTAATCACAAATAATATTTGTTCGCCTTGCTATCGAGCTGCCAGGAGAACCTAGTAAAAAAAAACGCTTAATTAGAATCATATTTCATGTGAAGAAAAATCGACTAAAAGCTGTCGCCTATATGATGATCTCCTAGTGAGTTCGAACATTTTTATTTCTTCTTACATATATCTATGGACTACTATCTCGCGGCATGAAGGAATCTTTGCAAGGGGATGTGAATCATACATGCGTCTTAATGATTATAATCGATTATCCTTTTATTACCTTTATATCGTGCCTTCAAGTCTTGCTATGGTGTTCATTCAATGTTGTAGAAACTCAACCGGCAACTGTCAATTATCAAGGCATTGTGCAAAACTCTAAAACCCTCTTGTCAGTTCTCCCGTAACATGCCTATAAATTTATGCCCATTTTAGGGTACTAACTAGGGACCGGTAACTAGTTTTGATCTCTGATAGTCTTAGCCGCTAGCCATCTGAATCAGCATCTTAACATTCTAGTTCTTACAAAAGTGATACTTAGCTTGACCAACAAACAGGCATAAAATCTATAAATAGGCGTCGGCACGCTGCCACATCGGGTGACATTGTGATGGCAGAGCTGTGAACTTTTCCTGCAGAATGTAGGATCGCGTCGAATGAGAGAGATGACTAACAGAATGGTATCCACTCGAATGCACTGGGAATTCTATAAGTACTGTATCTTTACGACGTGTTATATTTGGATACTGGTCTGATAGTGATCTGGTAACGATAAGCACTTAAATCGTATCTAAGTTAGGTATTTTGTCGTTAGATTTATTCACATAGTTGAAAGAATTGTCGTCACTTCTCAATTCGCAAAGAAACATCATCCCAGCTCGAGATGTCAAGACCATTTAAGGAATTGCAACAGGTGCACACTGAACACGATGCCATGCAACCCACCGCAACGCATTCGCCCATTTTTACATGCAAAATAATCGACAACCTTGAGACGAAACACGAACAGAATTTCGCATTCTTCAAGGCAGCACTACTCCTTGGCCGCCGTGAAGCCAATAAGCCATAAATAACAACCGCAGAGGAAAAATGTGTGCACTGTTCCCGGTTCCACCAGGCACAATTGCTTCTTCGCCAATAACTCTCATCGCTGAGCTCGCATTGACGCACGACGATTGAAATTCATTGTACACAGCGAAATCCGGTTTTGCAGTGTAGTTGCCCGTCAAAGTGTTTTCCGTGCCACAATAAAGTGTTATTAAAGACGAAGCGAGTTCCACCTGAGCTGAATTATGAGCCAGTTCTTTTCCTGTCTTGGTCGGATGGTCGCTACAGCGACTTACTGCAGAGACGCATGTGCATCTATACATGTATGTGCATGAGTGATTGAGGGAACATAAATTCGATTTCCTCCAATCCGCAATTCAAATCGCATATTGATCCATCAAGGACTTGCCTATCCATCATGTGAGACTAGATGTTGACAGCTTTGGCTTTCCGATTTTCAATTCAAGAATTTTCTCCTTTGCCTCAGCCACACATCAATTACCGCCGCTCCAGTGAACCACATGTTACTGGTATCTAGTCATAGTCGCAAGTTCGATATACACATATGAATACCGGAGACTAGGAGAACAATGAAAATGCTCCCATAGTAGTCGACGGAGTGGGCTGGTACTCGTACTAGTACCTACATACATAGCTCGTAGATGGCTTGTCTTCGGGAACGCGATAAAAATGCAAATTTTTCCCTTATTTTCATTCATTATGTGAAAATTGAGTGAAGCTGACTTGGGATCTTCGTTTTCGTTGTCGAATAGAGTGTAATGCATCCGTACATAGTTAAAATGTGTGCATCGCCTTGCATCTTGGCGTCTTCGCTTAGCATGTCTTGGCGTTGCATGAGACTAATGTTTGATTTTCCCCGAATTGGCTGGTATGGTGGCTGCCGTCATCGACAGCCGAGTCACTTGGAAAACAAACGGAAGTACTCGATCTTCGGATGTTGTTCGATGTGCATCATGGCTGAGTGAGTATGTATTTGGTGGCAACGATGGTAATGGTAGTTGTTCATTCTTGGTGAGGATTCTGTGGTGGGGCTTTAAGAGGGATGAGCGGTAAGCTGCTCGCTGTAAGCTAATGCCGGGGGAAATATAGGTACACACTGGCAGTTGTTATTGTTACGCTTAGCTAAGCAGAGAATCGAAACGATTATTGTCGTTCTTTTGGTGTCGGTTTTTCTGATTTGCTTTCTTTTTTTTTTATTTGTGGTTGTCAAGTAAGCATCCTTGCTTCTTGCATAATGCAATGGCAGACACATTAGCAGAAGTTTTTTTATTGATGCTGATGTAACGAGTATCCACTTTGGAACTGCACTCTTCGTCTTCAAATGATGTTGTTTTGAACTTTTAACGAAAGCAATGATGTGATAAAACAATTTCACAAACAAACATGTTTGAATCAAGGTTATCCTTTTCCTGATGCTATTGATCTCTATAAGAACAATACGTACATATTCTATATAGTATTTGCTGTAGGTGGTTAACAGAATTTCCGCCTTGCTTGGTTGATTTTAAGAGCTTTGACTTAATGCTTAAAGCATGAACTATGTAATTCCAGGAAGAAATCCTTATTGAAATAACTTGTCTGGAACTTTACTTGCAAAATTTATCGTTTCACTAGTACAACGCCGAGGAGAGTAATCGCGAAATAAATATTCCATGGCGTTGCTGTTATCGGGATCCGAATTCGCTCATCACGCGTCGGCCGACACACTCCCCACTGCGCCACGGCGCTCCTGTGAATTGGGTTTATTCGTCAATATGGTTCATGTATTTGATGGGATATATAATAACACTAGATATACCTTAATAAATGTTTATAATTCACATTCACTTCGCGCAAGATTGCATGTATATAATAAATGCGTACAGACAGACAGGGAAGCCTTTGCATAAGTCTTCCCTGCCTCAGCTTTGCAAAGAAGAAGGCTAAAAACTTAGTCGAACAGAAAGAAAATAATAAACGTGAAATTTGCCCGGACACAGTAATAGAACAAACGTGGATAACTGATATAAAAATAAATAAAATTCAAAATATTGTTTCAAAAGTTTCTGTTTCATCTTTTAACTTTTTACTTTGTACTATAGCCAGAATTTTCAGTTACTGCCAAATATCTACGCCCCATACTTTCAACAAGTTTATGACACCTTTCCCTCGGGATATAATATCAAACTTCTATTATGCCATCCCAGAGTTCATCCTTATTTTTACAATTTTGCTGACCAATTTTTACCTAACCTAATTCCACAAATTTTCAAGTGGGTTAAGGTCGGGCCTTTGCGGTGGCTAATCCAAGACATGGGTGTTTTCTTGCTAAAACCAATATTTTACTGTTTTGGCGGTGTGTTTAATGTCATTGTCCTGCATTCCAATCCAATTAGCTGCCATAAACTCAAAAGTATAGGGCTCCATTGTATTTGTCAATATGGTATATCTAAATATTGAAAAACATATTTTAAAAATGGACCCTACTTCATGCTAGGAAAAAGCACCCAAGAATACAGGTTAGGTTAGGTTAAAGAAGGGGAGTGTGATGGTTGAGTATCAATTCCACTCGGAGGCCAAAAGGCCCATTGTGATTCCCTTCATTTGTGGAGTACACATACAATTAACTTGTCCTATCACGTGGGGGCTGAAACCACCTCGTGCTCTTTATGAATTTTAGAAGATATATCTGCAATTGCTATGTCCGCAATCTCTGTAAAGAATCTTTGGCCCAACGAAGCTAGGCGTCGATTCTGGAAAACTGGGCAGTGGCAAAGCAGATGTTGGATTGTCTTGGTTTCTTCCTCACCGCTACAGCTCCGGCAAGGATCGCTGGATCCCGAGTTCCATTTCCGGACAGTGTCCTGTGATCACTCCGACGAACATACGGATCGAGTTTCGGTCCAGCGCCAAGAGCTTCTTTGTTTTTCCGATATTAAGCTCTGACCACGATGATCTTGTCGTGTGGTTGTCGTTTCGAATAGTTGGCTTCTTTTATAATTGTGTCATTTATGATCCGGTATAATACGCTAATCGGCGGTTGCAATGACATGTTCGCTTCCATTTCAATTTCAGACCCTTGCCTTGCCAATTCGTCCGCTCTTTCGTTCCCTGCGATTGAGCTGTGACCTGGGACCCAGCAGAGTTTGACTTTGTGGTGTCTGATGGACTGCAGTAAGTCGCGACATTTCATGACAGCCTTTGATCTCGTTGTGCAGGATCCTATTGATTTCGGTACAGCCTGGCTGTCTACAAAGATAGTGATATCCGATGGTGGGATATCGGTTACTTGTAGATGTTTGGCTGTAGATGCAATAGAGATTGCTAGGATTTCTGCTTGAATCCTTTTTTCATCCTTTCCTCCAAGTTCCTTTTCCAGCAAAGTTTGGAGTCAAGGATGATGCCTGATACTTGGCTTTCGCTTTCAGTTTGAGTGGAGTACTCTCTAACTTTGGGGGAGCAAATATCGGGATTTTCCTTTTCCTGGTAAACAAAACCAACTCGGTTTTCTGGGTTTTTTTTTTCAGACCATTCTGTTCTGCCCACGAGAAGAGTTCCTTTAACGCAGATAACATTAGTTCGCTGATAGTTGGTAGAAATGTACATTTTATCAAGATAACTAGGTCATCTGCGTATGCTATGGTCTTTGTGCCTTTCTCCATGAAGATTTTAAGGATTTTGTTAACTGTAAGAAGCCACAGCAGGGGGGAGAGAACTTAAAAGGTTTGAACGAATTTATTGCCCATAATACTTTATCCATTGTAATAATTTCGTTTATTACTTCTTCGGTTGTGTGAACCGTAGGAACCGTCGTCTCGAAGGAGGCTGTGATTTCAGGCGTTTAAAACCTGGGAAGTGGGTTTCAGTCAGCAGGGATTCCTGACTGGAGTCTGTCCAAGAACCATCTGGTTTAAGGATGAATCCCGAGACGCAGGGGTCCTTAGATAGGATCTTTCTGAGCCTTGCGGCTTCGCTGAGATCGTCTATTGATTCGCAGAACTCCCGCCAAGATTTAGACTTTGCTGCTCTTGTTTTGCTCTTGTATTCATTGCAGCTGGATTTGTAGTTATTCCAGTCTGTGGTTCTTTTAGTGATCTTTGCTCTATTGAATTGAGTTCGGGTCCTGATCCTGAGTTGCTATAGCTCTGTGGCCCACTAGACTGCGCTGGTCTTCTTGCGAGCACGTTGCAAAGGACAGGACCTAAGAATATAACACTGCCTCCACCATGTTTTTTTGTCTCTTGAGTGTATCTGGGATTCAGAGCTATGCCTTTTGGACGGTAAATGATTGTCCTGCCATCTGGTTCAATTCTGTTAATCTTGGTCTCATCACTCCATATTACACGTTTCCACAACTTTAGGTTCTTATTCGGGCGGACTCTTGCGAAAGTAAGGCGTTTTCGAATATTTTTTTTGACAAGAGTTACTTTTTCCTACTTCCTTGTCCAAATAACTGAGCTTCATTTATTTCCTTCGGACTAATCGGTTCTATATATCAACATTAAATGCTTCTTTGATTTCGTTTTCAATTTGCCGAGATGAATTGAATTGAAGAACTCGGGGTGTGTCACATGAAGAATCTGTTGTACACCCTTCTTTGATCTAGGATTTAAGTGCTGCTTTCAGAAATTTGACAACTTCTCTGACTGGTATTTCCCTTTCCAACCCATAAGGTTGTGTTGCTTGCCATTTTGGATCTTTCTGGGGCCAGGTTTGGGCAGACGGTCAGTAAATGTTCCATGTTTTCCTTAGCCTGCCCACATCGCCTGCAGATTTCTGTGCTACTGAGACCCATTCTGTAAAGGTGGTATTTGCATACCCCGTGTCCTTGTTCCAAAAGTCATTTGGTTTATTCTTATGGTTCTTTGCAAATAAAAGTCTCTTCTTTTTGTTGATTCTGCTAATGTATGACTTTTTCTAACCACTCTGCCATCATAACCGGCATCATACAATACATTTCTTATGGTGTTCACACATAATTAGACTCATTTTGTATTTCTGCGTGAACTTGAGTAGCACTTTTTGTCGGATTTTGTCTCACTTTTTAATTACGTTTCTCTCTGTACGTTAAAATACATGATCGATCAGATCGCGGCGCACTGGACACATTGTTTTTGCCGAAATATCTGTCGATTATACCTTTAAGGTGGAATATGACCGATTAACACTCTTACCGATAGATCTAATCGTTTCAGTGGATTCACGCATTTCTAAAATAATTTTTCGTACTTTAACTGATGTTTCTTTTCCCTTTCGATCCATTTTGAGAAAAATCACCACTGGTCGCGAAAAATTCAAAATGAACTCCTCCTTTGTTCTTTTTCTTCTGTAACAAATATTGAGCTGCTAGTATTTGTTGCAATACATTTTTTTTCTAAATGAAATCCCGCTAGTTTGAAGTAAAGTACAACGTCCATTAAGGTTATACTTTTTGGGCATTAAAGTACCATGTTTCTGAATACTTTTTTATTTATTTTGTAAGGCAACATGATACGTATTTTTAACCCCTGACGTAAAAAGGTGTTATAAGTTTGACGTGTCTGTGTGTCTCTTTGTCTGTGTTTCTGTGTGCCTGTGTGTCTGTCTATGGCATTGTATCTCCTGAATGAATGGACCGATTTTCATGCTTATTTTTTTGTTTGAAAGCTAACGGGATCGAGATGGTTCTTAGCTACAATTTATGCAGATATTTATAAGCGTTTCAAGGCCATCTGTTTTTTTATATGGCGCAAAATGTATCATCCTATCGGAAGATGTTATAATTTTTGCAAATGGAGTCATACCTCAATCATATTTGACATTAATGAAGTAGACAGCTGCAGTATACAAACAAATAAGCAATGGACCACTATACTTCGTAAGAGCGTGGAATAATTGTGTCGATTTTTTTGACTAATAATCGGTCGGTGGAATTTCGTGAATTTCGACGCCGATTTCCTATTCGTGTCATGCCTACTGGGCAAATATTCCGCTTAGCTGCTCGACTTGAAGAGATTGGAACCTAGGGGACCATGCAGGACATGGCCGCCACCGGACTGGTCGTTCGGCCGAGAATATCGCGGCTGTGGCTACTGATATCGCTGAGAACGAAGAAACATCAACCAGACGACGGGCCACGCAATTGGGCATAACTAGACTGACCCTACAGCGAATTTTAGTAAAAAAACTTATACATGTTCCCGCTGACCGTCAGTCACTTGTGAATTACTTTCAAGCCATCCTTAATCAATAACGAAGAGGACGATTTTGTGTCGAAAATCATAATGAGCGAAAAGGTGCATTTCCACTTAGGCCGTTACGTAAATAAGCAAAATCTTTGTTTCTGGGGCACTGAAAATACGCATGTGATGCACAAAGAGCCATTAAATTCACTCAAAGCCACTCTGTGGTGCGGTGTTCAGGCGGGAGGAGTGATTGGGCCGTATTTTTTTGACACCACAGGGCCATGATAGACGACTTCTGACTGCCGGAATTGGATGAGCGGGGCTTGGTGAACGTTTGGTTTCAACAAGACGGTGCATTGACACACACAGCATAAGCCATTATGGATATTCTGAAGGAAGCATTTCCTGTTCGCGTAATCTCCCGTTTTGGCGATTTGACATACGCAACAAAATCGCCAGATTTAATTATGCCAGACTTCTTTCTTTGGGGCTACTTGAAGTCGCGGACTTATGCCAACAAGCCTCGGACGTTCGCGTTCGCAGCCCTTAAGGAGAATATTCGACAGAAATACGAACATTTATCACCGGAAATCTTGCGGAAAGTCATGGAAAATGCGATAAAACGGGTACAAATGTGTATCAACACTGATGATATCAACTGGACGGATATCATCTTTTCCACATAGCAGAAAAAAATGTAAAGGTCAAAATAAAGATTTCCATCACTCAAAGTATTTTTTTTTTATTTAGTAAAAAAGTTATTCAAAAAAAAATGGGATGATAAATCCACATACAAGAAACCCCTTGGTTTGTTCAATACTTAAGAAAAATGTAATTTAAGTAGTTACCTATCGCAATTTGGGTCCATACTTTATGATTACCAATATTAATTTTATTTGTATTCAGGTTTTTTTTTTATTTACTTAGCAGTTCCCCGACGCGACGACGCTGAAAGGCTGAAAGAAAATTTTTATTTTTCTACTTTTTAAAGTTTTTTTTTTGTGTCGGGGATTACTTAAAATTTTTAATTTTATTTCTATATTTGTGTTTTTGTTTCTAAAGTATGTTTGTGTAAAATGAATAAATATATAAGCCTGAGTTTTGCAGCCCTACTAGTTTTTATTTTACAGCATTTTTCCCTCGGATAAGTGGGTGAGCGAATAAATTTTGGAGCCACTGTAAGTTTTTCATCATATGCTGTTCTAGAGTTTTGATTTTCTAAAGCACTCTTGTTGTCATTGTACTAGATGAGATTTTGTTTATATCATTAACAGATCCTATATGTACATATGTATGGATTCGCCGCTTTCATGTTTTTTTTTCACACGAATTTCCAGCTGCACTCTCTGGCTTTGTTTTTGGTAATCCAGATTATTTCTCGAAGTCAGCTGATTATTCACAAAAATGATAGCATCATTCTCTGGTTCTCTGTTTTGATTGTTGTTTGTGTTTTCTCTAATTTTTTTAGTTGTTTTTGTCGCATAGTTTTTGCATTCCTTATCATCTTTGTTATACGAATATAATTCGTATAATTAGCGAAAGAATCAATTATTGACGATTTTCTTGGGTTTTGTTTATTCGTTCTATAAAAGTCGCCTACATTAGCTGCCTTTATTTCACTGTTCAATTTCTTTCCCACCGCCTAAATTGTATACAATTAAATTATATAACAATACGAGATGAATTCAAATTTAGTAAAACCAATTTCACTGTCGTTTCTTTCTAATTTTCGAATTGTCAACACTACTATATGCATATTAATTTGATCGCTTATAACGCATTTTTAAAATTTAAATACGGAGCAGTTCCAAAACACGACTGACAGCTTCAACCTTAACCTGGTAGTGATCCTATTTCATGTCAAAAAGATGAAACCCCTAGGTCATAGATACGAAGGTGTTCTAAAAAGCAGCACTCAATTCAAATTAGTGAATGTAATTGTGCATCTTTTGACAGTTATTCACCAACATTTTAGTCATTTTGGATGAGTAGTTTTTATTTGACAGTCGTTTGAGTGAGTGTTTCTGTGAAAATGGACAAACTTAAGTATCGAGCTCTCAGTAAATTTATATCCGTATTTTTGAAAGGCAATACGCCTACGCAAATCAAAGATGTGTTGGACTCTGCGAGTATGTATGAGGACTTTGTACCTTTATTTACCACAGTGACATTTTGGGCAGCTGAATTTAAACATGGAAGCTTGGGAGACGATGGACGTTCGGGACATCCCACAACTGCAACAACTGACGATAACATCGCTAAAGTTCGACAAATGGTGTTAGGCGACCGCCGAATTAAAGTAAGAGAAATAGGAGAGGCTATGAAAATGTCCGAAAAACGTGCTTGTCACATATAGTAGTACCTCCGTTTCATCTTAGGTTTGTTAAGACTATAGCTCACTTTTTGAGGCTTACTGTAAGACAGTGACAGAGACAACCCAGACGTTTACGTGGCGTGGTTATTTTTTCAGATAATTAATGGAATTTACCATTACACTAAGTGTCCGATTTATCAGAATTGTCGAATAAACGGCCGTATGTCGTGCCCACTGTGGTGTGGACTTAGGTCATGTTACACCAGAAGTAGCCGACTGTTTAACATCCTGAACAAGTGCTACATAGACTTCCTGTAATGTAAATGTTCCGTAAGTACGTTCATATGCTCGAAGGCTCGCCTTACATTTCTCAAGAACAAAAAATAAATTAAGAAGGTAATTTTGACAAACCAAAAGTTTACATGATTATGATTGTCAGGGTGACTACTACCAATGATAGTCATTAATCGTAAGGTCTTGAAATATGATATTATGGGTGTAAATGGAAGAATAGATACGGCGTATGTGCTAGATGCTTGGCACTAGTACACGATCCGATTAATGTTAAATGATTGTTGTTTTATATGTAGCTACGCTTTATATAAGGTGCGTGCTAAAATGTTCTGTGTAAATACTGCGAAACAAGTAATCGGTGAAAAAAAATACTCAGTTCTTGGAAGCATACTCAAAAATATAAAATGCACTCAAAATTCCAACTAGACTAGACTAGACATTGTCAAGATGGGAAGAGGAAAGTCGTTGAGTGAATTCGAAAAAGGTAAAATAATTGAATAATTGAAAAGTGGCAAATCTGCGCGTGAGACTGGAACGCAGTTAAATTGTTCCCACCAAATTTTAAGAATTTTTTTTTCAAATTGTTAAGAAATTGGGGACTCTTTATGGCACATAAAAGTCATCAAGCCGTCTGCCGACATTAACTAATCACCAGAAAAGGTGCATTTTAAGGGAATTGTATAATTCCACAAATAGTTGTGTTGCCGCATGTCCTGGAATAGAAGCCGCCAATTCCACCGTTCACAGATTTGTAAAGGCGTCTGGTCGGCTGCAATCGAGTTGAATATAGTTGCAACCACCTCTTATTATACATACAGCATATGACGACTAGAATGGACTGGGCTAGAAAGCACATGACCTTTCATGAAGAATGGAGAAAAGTTGTGTGGAGTGACAAAAAATTTAGACGAGCCGGAAAAAAGAAAAAAATTCGTATGGATCATAGGATAATGCTCCAATTCACATGGTGGCTTCTTCTAAAAAGTGGTTTTCCAATAGAAATATTCCAATTATGTTATGGCCACACTAGAATCCAATCGAAAACTTAAGGGGCATATTAGCAAGACTGATATATGCTGTAGCGACGGCAATAATTTAACAACGTTCTTGAGCTTAAGAGCGCAAATATGGAAAGTTGACCAAAAATTAAAATAGAAACAATCCAAAAATTAGTAAGCCCAATGCCAAATAGAGTCTACGGCACAATTTCAATAGAAGGAGGATTCATCGGACGTTAACTTTGCGCAAGATACAGATACAACAAGTGGCACTATCATTTTGGGACATCAAAATTAACTTATTTTTTCAAATACTGTGCACTATTAGATTTGTAAAGAATTTTGGAAAAGAAGTAGATTTTTTTCTAAATAACCGAGACATTCAAATTTCTATTATTATTAATACTTTTTATTTATTGTCTGTACTTCCAAGTTTTTCGATGGCTTTATCATTTTGGGACGCACCTTAACTTTGCGTGCAGCATTTTTTTTTTATGATAATGATTATAAATAATTTTGTGGAAAAAAAGTTGACTAGTGAGTGCGTTAAATAACAAGGATTGACAAGTGAGCGATAAAGACGTTTGTCTCTTCGTTTTTCTTAAGGAGTTGCCTTTAATGTCGACTCTTTAAAAATAGGAAAGAACTTTAAGTTGCATTCTCATATTAAACGCATGCTTTTCCACTTCTCTGAGATTTTCAGCCATTGAATCCGAATTGATTTGTGTAAATTTAATTCAATCTATTTTTTTCTGGATCATTTTGATGAAATTGCTGATAAACACACTCCTACCAAACTGACTGTTAAGTTTGCTGTCAGCTGTCAAGAAAGTTACATGTAACGTGACACGACCGGCGATTTTCGAGTTGTAAATAAATAGCGTCTTGAGGCCTTTAGAGTACGAACATGTTCTTTTTAGAGAGATACCTCTGTTACTGTTTAATACGTTTATACGTTCGTTAACTTGTTTTAGTGTCGTATATCTTCGGAACAAATCGAAACTTCAACTCTGATTACTTTTTTTCTTCGACATGTGGAATACATACCTGACTCAAAAAAAATTGCAAATTCGAGTTTTCAGAAAGTGGTAAGCATAATGGTCTCTTGTCTTAAGTGTATTATACGGAGCGTTGGGTTCGTAGTAGCTCCAAATCTTATTCCTTGTTTAAATTTCGATCGGGGAGGTGGGTAGCCCAGAAGTCCGCAATATGTATGGGGTTGTCCAAAAGTTTTTCACACTAAATTCAAATGAAAGAGTAATTTTAATCTGCAATGGCACTAATATTTTGCACAATAACTTTCTGTCTTTCGGCAGTTTTTGAAACTTAATAAAGAAGCACAGCTCGTGCCATTACGTGAAATTCGCAGGAATTAAAAAAATATATAATATCGGGGGCTACGGTAGATGAGACAAAACATCCTAACCGAACTGGCATTATCCGCAATATGTATGGGGTTGTCCAAAAGTTTTTCACACTAAATTCAAATGAAAGAGTAATTTTAATCTGCAATGGCACTAATATTTTGCACAATAACTTTCTGTCTTTCGGCAGTTTTTGAAACTTAATAAAGAAGCACAGCTCGTGCCATTACGTGAAATTCGCAGGAATTAAAAAAATATATAATATCGGGGGCTACGGTAGATGAGACAAAACATCCTAACCGAACTGGCATTATCCTGATGAGCAAAGACGCCTTTCATATTTATTAATATGGAACACTTTTTGCCACTTCCTATCTTTCATTTACCCAACTCCAAACAATACTTGTTTGTATTGATTGTTTGTCTGTTACTAACTCACAGTATACTATATCCTTCGAGTGTCCTCAAATGCGAAGCATACTTTTTTCTGAATATAAACCCACTTTCAAAATGTTTACTACCGATTCGCCTCATTTGCTCCATGACTTTTTCCGCTCGACTTTATTATAAATCATCCACTTCTCGTCACCTTATACGATTCGATTATATTTGTTGCAAATCGCTGATACAATTGTGATCAAAACGATTTTTTTCCAGTTACATCATGCGGGAAGTTCGTCTATCATTTGCTTAGATGTTCGAAAACAGTTGACTTGTAAAAGTTCAGCCTCGCCCCTGAACTGGGATTTGCAGTTATTTGATCAACATCTTAAATATTTATTTCTCCTGAACCCAACTTAGTAAGACATCTCGACACATGGGTTCACCTATACAGGTTTGCCTTTACGATAATAAAAAGGCATAATGTACCGAAAAAACACGTAATCTCCAACCGTTTTCAAACTGACGTCAAGAGAGATGTCTTTACTTTATTTGGGTAAATAAAAGTATCGCAAAATGTGTGTCGGGTGTCACTTATTAGAACATGCGTGCAACTGACTCATTGCATTGACATAAACTTCTTAAGCTTTACGTTGAACGCAGTTTAGTCAGTTGAACGCCACATACTGAGAAATTCGCACGGATTTTCCAGACAAACCAATGGGTAGCAGAGTGGGAAGGGTGGGAGGAAGATAGAGTATTAATAGTAACAAGCATTTATTCTTGCCGCGAAAATGTCCTAAAAAAACAGAAAGATTTATTTTGATATTATCCCAATCTGTGCAACTATAAGAGCTCATCATAAGCCATCGAAAAGAAAACTAGACCTCATCGATAACATCTTTATCAAGCTAACATTATTCCAACTTCTGTTGGTCACAGGATTCTGTGTCTACCCCAGATGAGTGTAGGCCAGCAGATTGATTTTTTAACAAATGCGACTAAAGCCAAACGCGTAAAGCATCTCAAGCTCCCTCTCCAATATTTGTATTGCTAAACAAGAAGTAAATAAAGTATAGATATTTGAAACATTACTTTGACTGCTGCAAGACATCTTTTCGAGATGTTGCTTTAATATGGTCCAATACTGCTGCATAGATCCAGCTCTTGGAAGGTTGTTTTCGCAATTACTTAGAAACTGTAGTTTTTCTGTAACTGTCGTGCTCTACAAGTGGTCACAGAATAAACTTCAACGCTCTACTTGCTATATTTTGTCAGTAAAAGCAACATTTCACATAGCCGGCAAATATTGTGTCCAATATATATATATATATATATGACTGACTAATAGATTTATATATACTATATTATATACAACTACAAACATAAGCTCTGTCTAGTAATCTCTATCTGTCAATATGATCTACGCAGAATAAATATAACTCAGCTTTCTGTGCCATATAAGACTTCAACAAGCCAACATTTCCGCGTTTACTTTCACGAGTGCATTTAGGTTACAGCGAAAAGGACCTGACCTAAAAAATACAACATTCAAGAATAAAAAAAGAACAAAGTTAAAAGATATTTGGTGACAGTAGCACGATGCCTTCAAAATCAAGCCCCGGTAAGACGTGGAATTATGCATTTTTCGCGAGCATATGAATGGCCAAAGTAGGCCAGTCCCTACCGCATCTGAATCCGAGAATGCGATCTACTTCGAACAATGTACGTTAAGTATTTTATTTTCCTTTTTAAATCTCTCTTTTTATCCTACTTGGTTGGTTCTCTGTTTGTTTATCGCTTTTGTTTTGATTCCCATGAATTTTAATTTCGGTCATCATACAAGTACTCACATAGTCGTACGTAGCACGTCCGATTATAGTATGAACGGTGACGTGACTTCTCTTTATTCAAATCGTGTCAGTGATCCAAAAGTGACTTGGATATTGAGAACTTGTAATGGTAGGAATATTGCATCTGTCAATTGTCACATAGAATACGGGCAAAATTGTAGAAAATTGATAAAAATGGCTGAGAAAAATATCTTCAGTCCACCGAAAGGCGGAGCATAGATAAAGAGCTTGTAACGCTCCGCTTTCTTCCTGGAAGGCTGGTTCTATGCATTTTCAATTTTCAGATTTTCGAATTTTAGTAATTTATCAATCCTAGATGGTTTATCAGTTATCTAAATATGAAAAAAATCTGACTACACTTCATTAACTACACAACTACACTTTCTTAGCTGCACCCTAGCCGTATATGTATATCTGTAATATTTTTTGATGAGGCCTTGTCCTTTTCAACACTACCCATACAACCGGAACCGGAATTAAGAAGACGGGTTTTTAAGCAAGGAGTATTGTGGTCGAAATCGAAGTAAGGATTCATATGGGTTCATTGGGGCCGTAGATGGTACGGGGGGTGGGTAGATAGAAGAGACGGGGATTTCGTACATTGCGAGGGTTAGTGTTGATAGTGACGGAGTTGTAGAGGGTCGCGCAGTCAATGGTGCTGAAAAGAGACGATGGATGAAAAGAATGTCAGATACAGTTCTTCTTTCCTCCAACGAGCTCATGCTGATTAGTTTAAGACGGTCTTGATAGGGTGGTATGAGTAAAGGATTGTTCCAGGGGAGGCCTCGAAGTGGAAAACATAGGAACCGGTCTTAGATGCTCTCGATTCTAAAAATATGGGTTTGTTGTTAAAGGGACCATACTTGAGAAGCGTATTCAATAAGAGGCCGGACAAGGGTTATATAAAGAGATTGGGTAACGTAGGGGTTGGGGAATTCTTTAGACCATCGCTCCACGTTTTCTTAAAGTTTTTTCATCCCTTATTTTCTGTCTCTTCCCGCAACCTCGCTCTGTCAAAATCTCCCTCTTACCCATCAGATCTCTATCTCTCTATCAGGATGTTAGAAGTCTTCGCTCTTAAACCCAAACTGTTTTCCAACAGTCACATTCTCTCCTTTTGAAATCTTACCGAAACGAACCTGATCCCCAGCATAAACAACTACTTAATTCAATCCACTCTTCCCTTATTACTATATCTACCCATATATCTCGACTTTGTCTCAATTAAGATTGTGCTACCCCAGAAGACACTAAACATCATTTGTTTCTACATCTTCCCTTCACAACCTATTGAATCCCATCAACTCGCCATTAACACAATTGACCAAATAATTGATTGAAGAGACTCCTGGATGAAATTCTCCTCTCCGGCGACTTCAACCTTCCACCTTAAGTGGGCTTAATCTCACGATCAAAACTCTTCTTTCTCACTTTTTCCCCTTTCTCTTTCAACCATCGATAACTCCCATCCGCCCCTCCTTCTTTACTTTTTCACGATTCACCATTACAGAACACTCAACAAAATTTCACCAAAATGAAAGTTTTTTTTGTAAAAATATCACTTTTCTTGTTTATTTATTTTAATTATTACATGTTAATCGTAAGGCCAAAATAACAAAAGTTGTTCTATTTGCTTTAGAATGTCCGTATAGGGCCAATAAAGTATTTTATATTAACTGTTATTCAAGCTAGTCTTAAGCATTTTTGTCCAGGATAAAAGTGTTTTTAAAATATAAAAACAAAAATGAATTAAAAAAAATCATCAAATCAATAAACACCTCAGCCCCTCTTAATTTTGATAATCAAATGACCCCACCATTATCACCAACTTTTTTGCCACCTTTTGTAAACAAACTTTTCCGTCGACTCCTTTATTCCGGGCTCCGCTTACTTCGATTATTTATTTCTCTTATCTTACTTCGATATTTCCCTGTGTCATCGAAAACAATTTAAATCAACTTTTTTTTGTTTTATTTTATAATTCGTATCGGTCCAGATGTGAACGCTTTATGGTGTTTGTCACACAACCTGGGCGGGGTGCAAATGGTTTGTGTCGAAGATGTTTGTTCACTACTCTCCGGGGATGGTTGTCCTAGATAGTATTTGAGAGATTCTACCGAATTTGCGTTGGCTGCAGTTCACAGTAACTCTTTTTTTTCCGTGTCATTAAGGTGTTATATTGGAAATACACAAACAGAGTACGGATTTTGAAGTGATCTTATACTGCGAGTGTTATGTCTTCGTCAGCATTTTTTTGATCATCTCTCATTCACAGCGGATGTTGTTGCACAGTATAGACAGACTTGAAGTATAGACCTTCCGCTCAACAGTGGGTTGATTACCATCGCACCACGACTACGATTTATTCATCAATATCTATTTTGTCCCCTCCAAAGTAATTCCCCTTAGATATAATACATTTATGGAAACGCTTTTTCCAATCCTCAAAACCCTTCTGATATGCACTCATTGGTTTTAGCCACAGAATTATGCATAAGAAACGATACACTTTTTCCGATTACATTTGAAGTCCGTTTTCTTTGTATTGCTTCGCGCATATTACATGAGTTCAAAATAATTTTTATTTTTTTTGTTATTCATTTTTGTTTTTATAATTTTGTAGAACACACTTATCCTAGACAAAAATGCTTAAAATTAGCTTAAACAACAACTGATATAAAATACCTTACTGGCCCTATACGGACACTCTAAAGTAAATAGAACTACTTAAGGCTATGCGAGTTGAAAATAATATTCCTCATTAACTGTACGACCTCCCGGTAAAAATTCGTGATGAACCACGTCATTGTAATCGAAGAAAACAACAGAAAAATGTTGACATTTGACAGAACTTGGCATGTTTTTTCGGTCTTGGCTCTCCTGGTTCTGGACTGTGGTTTCCATGTCATAACCATGTACGCATATTTCATCACCAGTGATAATTTTTTTCAGCAAATCTAGATCTTTATTCACTGAGGGTTATTCATGTGGCGGTTATTTTAGTCAAAATTTAGCAATTTCGGAAGAAATTCAGAGACACACGTTTCATGTCCAAAATATTTGAAAAAATGGCATGGTATAAGCCAGCCGATATGCGTATGTCCTCAGCAACATGTTTGGTAGTGATTAGTCAATGTTGCTTCAACGTTTTCATCCGTTGTTAACGTGCTGAGGTGTCGAAGGCGGATATCGACATTAACATCTCCTCGACCTTGTGGGAAGCGCTTGTACCACTTATAATAATTTTTTTTTTACGTGGACTAGCCAACACTTCCAGTATTTTTGAGCACTTAATTTTATTTTTCACACAAGATTTAATACCGTCTCTTTGATCCATTGTTTTCAAGAACAAAAAATAGTCGACCACAAATTCTCTCTTATAGAGAGGTCAGGGCTACTTCCGGGCCAATTAAGAGATTCATGACCAAAATCTGTCTTGCATTGGATTATCTTGTGAAGGAAAACAATATTGAATAATATGAACAAATACATCCCCAAATCATAACATATCTTGAATGCTTAAGTGGGAAGCAGACATTGGGCTGAGTATCGCTCCTTAGCTCTCCTTCGCATTTTCTGTTTTCCGTCATGTACAATTAAATTAAATTTGGATTCATCAGAAAATGGCCGGTAATCCATTTGGAACTTGGAAGTTCAAAGCCTCGTTGACAACCCCTCACCAAGCCTCCCTGTTGTGATTGTGTCCTCCCATGTTTCAATCCTTATATTGCCCTCCCATCTATGGCGCGGCTTTCCTGGGGGTCTTTTTCCTACAGGTGTTCCAATCATCTATCTTAGTCCTAGCAATTTCTTTTTATATAATATGCGAGCGCTAAAGGGGTTATGACTACCCTTAACTGTCCGGAATCAAGACACAGCACGGGCCGAAGGTATAGATGGAGAAAGGGAGAGGAGGTTCTTGTGCACATTGGTCCTAAAAGTCTGTGGATTGTAGTGAGTAGGAAATATTGGGCTAGGAAGAGCATTCCATAATCGTGTTGTGCGGCTGAAAAAGGAATCTCTGAACTTAATTGTACGTCCGAAAGCAGGCTTAAGGGTGAACTGATGAGCATTAATGGCAAGACGAGTATTGCGGGTGAATTCATGGAGGTGAGGAATGCAATTGGCTAACTCATTTGAGCAACGGTTGTTAAAATAGCGATAAAACAGTGACAAGACACATGACGTCGGTGTTCGAGCGAATCAATTGACTTTGCGATATTACTGTCTCCTATAAGTTTTATCGCTCACTGTTGTATTCTTAGGAGCACCAGACCACATATGAGCGTTATACTCAAGCTCAGGGCGGATGTAGGCCTTATAAATAGAAGCCAAATCGGAGGAGGTTAAATATTTTACATCGTTTAAGGAAACCTAGACATTTTGACTTGTTTTTGGCGACTTCAAATATGTGATCATTCCAATTAAGTTTGGTATTGATACACATACCAAGGATGGAAAGTTTTTCGGTTTCGTCGACACAAGCGCCATTCATGGATAATGGCTGATTATTACGGGTTCGCTTTAACGACAGTAGACAGCATTGAGTTTAAGACGCATTGAATTCCACCCTCTTATTTTTACCTCAATCGATTATGTTGTCAAAATCGGAATTCAATGTGCTTAACATACGCTGCCGTTCCAGTTCTATGGCCAGAAGCAGGAACGTGAGTCCTGGAACGAATATGAAAAGCTGAGAGTACTGTCATCAGTGAAGGAGTGGATTGGATTAGAAGTAACAACAAGAAATCATTTAAAAATGAGAAAGAGAGACAAAACAGAGCCTTGGAGGACACCAGGATTTATTTGGTGAATATCAGACTTGAACCCATCCAAAACAACTTAAATTGAACGGTTCGAAAGGTAATTTCTTATCCATAGAAGCAGAGATTTATCGATGCCATAAGCACGCATGTTCGACAAAAGAGCCTGATACCAAACTCTGTCAAATGCTTTTGAAATATCAAGCGCAACGATCTTGCTTTCACCTAAATTGTGCAAACATTGGTTCCACTTTTCGGTGAGATATGCCATCAAATCACCAGTGGATCTGTTGCTGCGAAAACTGTTTTGCCTTGGAATGACCTTGGAAAGAATTGACGTTAGTGCTATGAGTCGGTAGGAGCAGGAGGACGACGATTTGCCCTTTTTAGGGACGGGCTGGACAAATGCTGTTTTCCATCTACTCGGAAAGAGACCCAAAGAGTAGGACAGATGGAAAAGCTTACGCAGAGGTTTTGCCAGCGCAGTAGAACACCTCTTCAGAAGTATTGGGGGTATACCATCCGGGCCAGCGGATTTGTGTACGTTGAAATCTTTTAGTACTCTTGCAACTGTACGAGTGCGAAAATGGATTTGTCCCATGGTGAAATCAACGCTCTCAAGAACCGGCGGAGACAAGGTGAAATCTGGCAGCGATGAGCTATACGCGAAATGTGCAGCAAGCAGATTGGCCTTGTCTAAAGAGCTGACAGCTGGAATGTCATTGCAAAGGAGCGTGGGAATTGAAGACGAGGCTGAATACTTTACGTTTTTCACGAACGACCAAACGTTTTTGCTACCCTTGGGACATTGTATCACTTTCTGCCTCAACTTTTGTTGAAAGTTGAATTGCTATCCAGGTTTGGACTTCTATAAATAAAACAGTAGTGGATTAAATGCTTACGAACATGGATTTTAGCCACAGAAAATTAAATTCCGGATTGGAACAGTGGTATTGTGGCTGAAGTTGGTAAGCTACATCACTACGAATTTAAAGGGCGAGACCGCGGTGGAGAAAGAATAGGGGCACCAAGTTATATCCAGGCAGGTTCAAATCCGATAAATCGATATTCTTACTTACCTGTGTTTCACTCAGTGCCAAGACAACTGTTTTTTTTTTTTTTTTTTTTTTTTTTTTTTATAATTCATTTTTATTTATACAATAGTTTCTTAGATCTATCTTATCCTAGACAAAAATGTTTAAAACTAGCTTAACTATCCTTACAAATTTAGGAATCTTACTGGCCCTAGGCGGACACTCTAAAACAAACTGAATAATTTTAACATATGCCTTTCGGCTACTAAATAAATAACTTACAATTAACATTATTATAATTAATTAACTTAAGCTAAGAAAAATTAAGACAACTGGTTTATACAGGGACAGGTGAACGTATACAGCGAAGAGATTCGTTTTAAGCCACAAAGGCCACGAAGCGATTTTATTACTCGGAGCTGAATAAAGCTCATCGCGTCTTAGTGGTGTAGTTTTCTCCTTTCGTCTGTTTCTTCGCCCTGTTTTCGCCGTCTCAGAGACATACGCTCCAAAATCCGATCTTGCCACGTCTCAACCGCCTCTTTGTACTGTCCGGCGAGTTTAATTTCTTCAAGTCTTCTCACAGTGTTTTCGTGACATCCCACAAAATGTTTGCGGCAAAAAGCGAGAATACGTCCATACCCATTGTAAAATTCTTTAACTTTTTACAGTGCAGTTTGTCGCGGCTTAGAGCACTAATCCGATATTGACTTTTTTGTTCTACAACATAAAAAACTGCAATCCTACACGGATGTCATAAAATCATATAACGGGGTGTATGATAGTTACTGAAAAATGTAGTTCAATCTCTATTCTATTGTGAAAAGAAAAGGTAACGTACTCGTAATTCGTTTACTTAACAACAAAACTCCTTAGATGCAGCAGTAGAGCAGCTAATTTAAAATTCAAATTAACTGAGTGAGCTCCAGATTTCAGGAACGACTCTTTTTTTTTTTTTGTTTTTATCAGCCTCTAGCTCGTTAGCATCTTACGTAGTTAATCCATATATACAAGTACGTCTATCGCTTCTACACTTCTGTGATTGATACATGTCAACTTAATTGGCATTGGTCCTGGTCCCACGAGGATTATGAAGAAGAGACTTCACTTGCAAAATCGACACTATCCGAAACGGTGATTAAAAAAATGTGGTGCTTTAGAGCAAAATATTTCTGAACAGAGGTAATGGACCACCATTTCATTTACCCAGGAAACTGCACTATAGGTACATGCGATTCAAATCACAAATTTCGGAAAAATGTCAAATATTATCTAACATAAAGGATAATTAGCCTGCCTCTGATTAAATTGAAACAGATCGAATAATAATTCCGATAATTTCATCACACCTAATTGCAACTAAATATTTCGCCAGCACCGGACTGGGTCATGTTGTGTCCGATTATGTCCATTCCATGTTAGCATCGTACATGCAGCGCAAAAAAGTGTGCTCGTACATTTCAGCTTTAAGTTAAACATAAATTTTCCAAATTACACAAATGCCTAACATTGTCTGACTGCGTGTCCCAATTACTCGGGCATGGCATGGAGAGCAGAGCTGAAAAGAAACAACCAAAAAAAGCAAAAAAACAATAGAACGCCCGAAACCTAACGAATCACTGGCCATGGGAAGTGTAAAAACCAAACAACAACAACGGCAATAACACTACCCGTATCTAGTCGGTCAGATACATTGGATACATTGCGACATGCTATGGTCTGGTGCAAAAATATCGCAACATGATAGCGTTTAGTGTTTTAGCGTTTTAGTGCATTTCAGAGCACGCCAGATTGGCCTACGGCCCAGACAGAACTACTGATTAGAGTTTTCCACAATCCGAATATAATCCGAATGAAAAGATTTGCATATTATGTACGAGAAGTGCCATGGTTAGTAGTGTTTTGTATTTTTGCCTCGGCATTGTCTTCCTTTTGGGCTTCGTTTGTTGTTTATATGTTGGGGCGGGATGGGATGGACTTGTGCCAGCAATTAATTTGGTAGTGGCACGATTGTGAGGATTTGTCCTAATTAACTTGTTATGATACAAGTCTAGGATTGGACAACAACTGGGCGGCTGTTTAGGTAATGGAAACGAAAGTAGGAATTCATTGACAGACAAGATAGGCTGTACGCAATGGAATTTGGGTTATAAAGGTTTCAAAATGTTTTGTCGAAATGACGTTTTGGAACTAATCAAGGCTTGGGATGCGTGTACCATAGAAAAATCGGGAATAGAGGCCAATTATGAGTAAATTATACTTTCTATACAAATTTAAAAGCAATTTATCCAAACCAGGCTCATGTCCCGCGCGCGGAAAAGGAAAGCGATGACTGATTATAGAAACAAGCTATGGACCCATTCCTCTGGCGGCCTTTGGCGGCCATGCTGTTTTAGTGACATCTGTTAAACACTCGTATGTTGTTTATTATTCAGTTACTGACGCCAAATCACCATGGCAAGTTACACTTTGTTATCAAAATGAGTCTTCGTAAGTGCGCCCATTTTACGGTAGACGTGGTAGCCCTTCACAGTCGACTCTTCAGGATTTGGTTGCTAAAATCGAGACGAGCGGTTCGGTAATCAATCAATCAACATTCGTACTCAAAGGAACGCAAGATAGGTCGAGCACATCGCCACGGTCCGTGGCACGTTGGTGTGGATTTTGGGCCAGCGACGTCATTGGTTCGTACTTTTTCGAAAACAACGTTGGCGAGGCGGTCAACATCAATGGCGGGCGCTACAGAAGGTTGATATCCAATTCCTCATGACCCAAATTGAACCATACGGACCTAGACGACTTGTGGTCGTCGCCGCTATGTCCCTCACAGCGAATGCCATGATTGACATTCTTCATAAACGAGTTGAAGGTAAGGTTACCTCTTGCAGATGCCATCAAGGTAAACCACAATCGACAGATGTCTTCAAGGCGAGCATAACAGAGGCCATCGCTCAAATTCAGAGGGATCTGTGCGGAAGAGTTATAGAAAATTGGACTACTCGGATCTGTGCCACTGTAAGAAGCCAAGGCGGGCATTCATATTCCATACACAATGACAGACATGGGCCTTTCAAATAAGAAATAATAATTTTGTTAATACCTCGCCCACAGCTTGTTTTATTCCACTTCAACATCTACCCGCCCTAATAGGCGAGTAACATCTAGGCCTGACAAGGAAACACTGTGATTTTCACTTGAAAAAACCTATTCTTCTATATAGCCTCCCTTGATTTAAACATACTTGGTCGAACGTTTCTCCAAGATCCGCATTCCTTTCCGAAAGTGAGAGCCATCTACGAACCTCTTAACTTCTTAATTGGGGTTCTTTAGGATTAGATGGAAATCTGCGGATGCCAAGTCAGAAAAGTTGGGGGCATGGCTAGGCAAATCGTTCTCCACGCAGTTTTCAAATCGCCAACGTACTTTTGTGTATAGATGCAGTGTCCTGGTGAAAGACTAAAAGACTCTAACTATGTTCTCAGACAACCAAGCGGTTTTTAAATCGCTGAAGAGGTACACCTTTAAATTTAAAGCTGTCTGGAAATGTCACAATATACTCAACAACAGGCTGTAAACAACAGATTAAAGTTGAACTGGATGCCAGGTCATGAGAACCATGAAGGCAACGGAAAGACTGAAATACGAGCCAATAAAGGTGCTTAGATACCTGTTACGGAGCCATCCCACCTTTATGGTTTTAACAATGCAGACATAAACCTTTAATTACACAAATGGATCATAATACAAAATAATCAATTCTGGAACAGACAGGAGGATATTAAACACTCAAGAACGTTCATGGAACAGAATCATAATCCCAAACGTGCCAAAGAAGCTCTAGAACTAAATAAAGCCGACCTAAGAGTGCTATGTCAGACACTAACAGGACACGGAGCATGCAACTACCACCTTTATAAAATGGGTCTTAGTAGCATAGAAATCTGCAGGCGATGTGGGCAGGCCAAGAAATCATTGAACACATACTTACCACCTGCCCAAACCTTGCAAGAGAAAGATTCAAAATGACAAGTAACACAGCCATAACAGGGAAAGACTTCCAGAAAATCCCAGCTAGAGAAATTGTCAAATTTTTGAAGGCAGCACTCTGATCTTAGATCAAAGAAATAGGTACAATAGATCTTTATGGTCGCAGTACTAATGTCTTTATGTGACACACCCCGAGTTCTTCAATTCAATTCTTTTTTTTTTTTTTTTTTTTTTTTTTTGTGTAGGCTTCTGCTATCTGTTGGAGCACTCAGACACAAACACTGGTCCATTGTACTGCCAGACAGACACCTTAGATGGCGTTAGCCAAGCTTCTTTTTTATTCACTTATGTTGTGTGCGATTTGTTTTTCACACAAGTGAACGGAACCTAAAGCTTAAATGCCGATTCCGAACGGCGAGAACCGAGAAGCTTTTTCATGGCAAGTGTACAACGGGGGGGTTTTGCCAGTACCCCGCCGAGGAGGGAAGCCGCGAAATAATCATTCGATGGCGTTGGTGTTATCGGGATCCGATCTCGCTCATCTTGCGTCAGCGGCCGACACACTACCCACTGCGCCACGGCGCTCCCTTCAATTCAATTCAATTCCTGGTGAAAGATGATTTTTCTCCTCCTTCAAGCCCGACCTAATCTTTTGGTATCCAGCTGGTCAAGAAGGTTGGAGTAGTATTCAACTGTAATTGTTCTGCCTCTGCCATACATAGAACAGAATCACTTGCGCATCCCGCATTGACGTCCCTTTCTTTCTTGAACAACTGGCTTCCACCCATTGCTTGGACTGTTGTTTCGATTCTGGCGCCTAGGAGTACGAATAGATCCATGTCTTATCAATGGTGGAAAATCGCCGCACAAAATCGATCGGAGCCCTATCGAATCGCTCCAAAGATTGCTGCGAATCGTCATTAAGCAAATGCGGCACCCATCTTGTGAAGAGCTTTCTTTGTAGAAGATGATTCGTACCCTTTTTTCCGACATTCACACAGCTTCAGCTATCTCACTCACCTTCACTCGCCTATCGCCTACGTATCAGATATCATGTACTTTTTCGGAGGTTTCTGGTCCTTTACATGGGTCATCTTCAAGGGATATGTGATCACGTCCAAATTTAGCTGCGAACTTCTCACTGTTTACATTGCAAGAGCAGAGTCTCCGTAAACTTTAGTCAATGTGAGTTGATTTTTCTTAGGGGTTAATCTATCGGAAACAAAGATTTTATTACCGCACGATATTCATGTTTACCAATTTTAACGAAAAAACGCGCAATGCGTCCACGACATCTAAAAACTCATGTAAACAAACTACTAAAGAGACGAGAGTGAAACTTGTCGCATGAACTAATCACACAAGCATCCAGGCAGGAAGCATAATTTTATGCTGAGAGAGCCGTAGCACAGTGGGAACTGTGTCGGCCACTGACGCGCGATGGTCAAGTTCGGATCCCGATAACACTAACGCCATTGAATGTTTATTTCGCTGCTTCTCTCCTCAGCGGGCTACTAGCTAAGCCCCCCGTTGAACACTTGCCTTGAAAAAGCATCTCGGCTCTTGCCGTTCAGAATCGGCAATAAGCTGTAGGTCCAGTTCGCTTGTATGAAAAAGAAGCAATCGCACACAACCTAATTGAATGAGAGAAGCTTGGCCTGGCTGGTCAGGAGTTGTAACGCCATCTAAGGAAGGAAAAGCCTTGCAAAATTAACATTTTTGTCACCGATATACAATAATATGTCGTATTAAGGCGTCAGCGCCGAAACAAGACCTCTAGTCACTAAAAGATAATAATGCATAACGAAATGCTCTTTAGCAGGCACACTTGGGGCATACATAACACCTTCACTTAGTGTTCTCAACCTTCATGACCTTGTATTGAGCAACCTCTTAGTACCTAGAATGCGCAAGTCGCTGGAAAAGCTCTTCGAATTTCGGCGTACTATGGAAAATTATTCTAGACAATAATACGTCCCTCAGTCCCCATAAATATGATGAAGACCATGTGATCATAGTTACAGGCAAGTGTGAAGTCAAAGCGACAGTACAACGTCTTCAAAGACTTGAGTGTAGTGTCATAAAATACCTGCCCAATGTTAGCCAACGGGGGCTGATGGAACATTCTCCACTTTACTTATAATCAAAAGAAAGCAGTAAGACTTCTTCGCTCGGAAACAATCCCGATTTAAAGACATTTGGGTGAAATGTCAATTCTTCACGGACTTCCTGGGTCTCACCTTTTTCAAGTGTTTAAATATCAGGTTCACTTCAAAATATTCCATTTTGTTCCATTTTGCCCAAGCCGCAAAGTTCCGAAACTTCTAGGACTGCCTTTTCCAAACCAAGACCTCAGCGTTAACATGAGGCAATATCTGGAAAAGATATAACTATAAATATATCAACAAACAATAAAAGCGCTTAATTCATAAAACATAAACTCAAAATTCGTTAAGGACTGTTATGAAGTTCTGCAAAATCTTGCAAAAAAAAGGAGGTCAAACCTTGGCAGAGACATGAGTGACAGCGAAATTGCTAACCTCTTAACCAGAAAAGCCTTCTCTGAAAGATACGTGGGCACCGAACATATTTACGGGCAGTGTGAATACCATAAGAAGAGTATCAGACTTGACTACCATATTCAAGAAGTAAGTTCCTTCTACACCCTTTCAAAAGGCTGAGAACAGAATTGTCTCGATTCGTAATGTTAACGTTGTTAATGTGAAGGCGAAAGTTGAGTCCTATGTCAAAGACCAACCAAAAAATTAACAGGAGAAATAACTTCATAACAAATAACGTCGGTTCTGGTAGGTGAAGGGAGAGACTTACGGAAGTACGTGATAGCTTGACATTTGCATTCAGCACAAGATAGTTTTTTTGCAAGCAAATAGTGAACCTATTTAGACCGGATTGGACGAAGCAAGAAACGGCATGGGAAGATATATGTTTGGAGGTTTTCATACTATCAATATCATTAATGGTTAGGACAAATATCTGTGGACTGAGGTGGCTGCCCTAGGGGACTCCAGGAATGGCATTAATGGGAATTGAAAACAACATTGTAATGATGCTTTCGAAGTATGACTCAAGAACTGTGAATTTAAGAAGTATAATTTGATGTGAGACTTTGTCGAATGTCATGCTGAAGTCTGTGGAGGGATAGCTATAAGCTTTAGTTTTTACATTTATAAAGTGATAGAAGCTCTTGGGATCTGTGGTAAAAGAGAATTGGTCCCTCATAGCGGGACTTAAGACAGGTCTACCACAGTTGGTTTCTTACTGTGCAGGAAGTGTACCATAATTCCTTGGTGTGGGGATGAGGTGCAGTTTTTTTTTGACGAATAGGGGATGAATAGGTTAAGGAAACTGATGACTTTGGAGTAGAATGGACAAGGACATAAAATTTTCGGCGTTTAAGAGAAAATTAAAGTTAACATGAGCCGGTTGCTTTTCGGGAATTAAAGCAGTGCGTATTTTTGGAGTGGAGAATGGTGAAGTGATTGTCGAGTGAAACAATTGCCGATAGTCTGGATCGACTTAGAAATAAACCACTTTTGCTCCTGAACTTATTAAGAAAAACCAACGCTGATGTTTTTAGGCCTTTGTACCTAGAAGCAAATAAAACGTTCACGGAGATGTTCAGGGTCAAACAAGCAGTGTATTATAAGAAATTATACTATAAAATGGAAACTGCAAAGACTTCAAAACGTTTTGGAAAACTGTTGGGCTGTTAAGCGGAACTAATTCACGGGCAAACTATGCTATAGGTTCAGAAATATTAGCAAATCATTTCAGACAGCTACTAAGATCAGTAGCGGACCAACTAAACTTCCAGTATATTCTCGATGCTCCCATCTCGTTGGTGGAGCTTATAAGAGCATTGAGAAAAATGAAAAAGGGTAAGACTCCGATAGTGGATGGCATTCCGGTTGAGTTCTTAAACTTAATTTCTGCCGCGTGTCTCGAAATATTGCTGATTTCTTACAACAAAATATTAAACTCAGTAAAAATATCAGAAGTATACCTAGAAATGGATATATTTAAAAATGCCGATAATAATCTCTCAGAAAACTATAGAGGCATCTTACTTCTCTTCGCGCTTAGATAGGTTTTCTCACAAATCTTATACCATAGGGTGACAATTTGGGGGTAGACCAACAATCGTCTTAGTGTTTTTCAAGTAGGTTTTCGTGCAGGATTCTTGACGGTAGACCGATTTTTAGCATTAATAACGATTGCTAGAAGATTAAGAGAGAGGAGGAAGTAACTGTATGCCTTCTTTGTCGATTTTAAAGCGGCTTTCGAGTTCGGTATTCTTTGATGTACAAGACTCTGGGACTCTTGGCCAAACTTATTAGAGTTTACAAGGAGCTAACCACACAAATTATGATTTTCAATACGGGTAGCAGGACTTTGGAGGGTGAGCCGATCGAAGTTGTCAAGGGATTTAACTACCTGGGTTTCCTTATAAAGACGAATCTAGACATGAAAGCACATATTCATGAAAAAGCAGTAGCTGCTAAAACTTCCATTAACCTTATGTGGAAAAGTTTCTTTGGCAACCAGCGAATCGGCTGTGCTTCAAAGTTCAAGGTGTTCATTGCCACTGTCAATGCATGTCTCTGCTACGCAAACCTAGTGTTTGTATAAATATTTTGAGGAGTGTGAATAATTCGAATGGTTTTTTTTTCAAACGGACCTTTAAACTCCCACCAACTACCCTCTCATATGCCAACTATATTGAATCCTCAAATCTACTTCAGAAGCTTAAAAGCAAATGCAGACTATATGATTAAAGTGATGCGCAGGCCAAACAATAGCCTTCAAAAGAGGCTTCACAAGATGGCGCCCCAATATTGCCTACCACCTTTCAAAGTACGTAATGAGCTCACTTGTTCGCCTAACATAGAGTTGGGTCTCACAGAGGCATATGTAAATGAATGGGAAGACAAGCTCTATGAATGCACCAGGAAACACGATGATTATGTCTATAACGACTGTATGAATAGAGCCCAATAATCTTCATCGCAGCATGTCTTTGAACCGTACACTAGGTCCAAATAACTATTTATCAGACGAGGTATTAGTCTCAACATAATGAGTCTCATTGCCGGATTTAGCCTATTTCAAGTTGGGAAGGCTTATATCGCCACAGAGGATGATAATGCCATCGAAATCAGCGATATTAGATATGGAGTCTAAGAAATCGGTGGCAAGTTGATAACAGTTATTAAATTGTGGGCGCAAATGTAACACCAGAGAAAGTAGAGCTTCCATTTCGCGAGGGCCTTGAAATCAACAGAGTTCAACATTTTAAAGGGTAAGTCATCATAGCGGAAGAAGATTGCATCATCGCATCATCGCATACCGCCATCGGCAGTATAGTCGCGGCCATAATCGCGAAACAGAGTAAAATCTGGGATATAGATTAGTTTCTGTCAGCGATATCTAATCACATTTCGATATTGTGAGGTAAAAGGGTTTGATATTGTTAAGGTCCCCAGTTAATCTGCGATCCTCAAAAATGGGATATCCGATAAGCTCGGTATTTTAAAAGCGCTTTGAGCCAGAGAATAAGGTAAACTATCGGTCTTTATATATTTTTTTTCTATATTAACGACTTTGTTCATGGTACGAGTACATCATGCAGCATGTGAATATATATTACAAACTTTACTTTGTTGACTACTTGCAATTCAATAGTTTTGAGAGTCAATTAAATTGGCTATACTCCAAAGCATTCGATAGAGTCGAACTTACCTTACTATGGGCTAAGCTTAGGCTACTTGATGCAATGTCTATGATTAGCCGGCCCAACCTCGAAGCCTATTCAATAATATCAATGGAATGTTCAAATACGTGAATCCTTCTGCGTGGTTGGTTATTCACTCTAACTGGTAATGACAGTTATTACCATTTATTATTGATATAATTAATCCTTTAGTTAGGGGTTCTCAGATTCCTTTACTTATGACAAAACTAATGGTGGTATAGCTAGTTTTATGACATGATATCGTGAATAAAGCGAGTAACAATCTGTGCGAACAAAATCCCTTTGTGTTGCTGCTAGGCATAAAAAAGATTGCCTAACAACAATTCAAAGCAATGATGTGCGATGCCCTTGACATAGAATAGCAACATGCCACACAAGTTCGCACTGTAATTGAAAATCGAACATGCCGCCCTAACCGCCCTTTTGTACAGATTAATTTGTATAGGAGACACAATCTGAAGTCCTTGCAAGCTCGTCGTTCTACAAAGCTTGACAATAAACGCCCCCTCCGTGTCGGCGCCACCCGCACTGCTTTGCCATCTTCATCATATCGTCTATGTCCAGATTTCTAACAATACAGGCCATTTGACCGTGGATGCATCACAGATGATTGTCGTTCTACCCGTACAAGACCTCTCCTAATGTGCACGCATACAATATTTCACGTTGCTGAGATGCCGACATTGACAGCAGATTGAGCGGATGTACCAAACAAACATTTCAGATCTGGCAGTGGAACACATTGCTAACAAGATGCACCTTTGGTCCACATGCATGTAACCTAACCTACCTACCATACATGCTCTTCGAGCGGTCGAATAGGTACGTCTGGGGTCAGTTCCCTTCGATTGATTCTCATCGAGTTTTTGTGTACACATAGCATTTCTTACAGGAGCTGTTGACTATTGTTGGCTTTATGGTCAACTATGACTGCCAATGCGCATCCAAATTGGATGGAAGGAACGTACAACAATGTAATCGAACGTACATTACTTTAATGGTGGTTCCATCATCCTTCCGGTAGGGAGTTGGAAAATCCAAGAATGAACGGACGTAGAAAACGGAAACCTACCGATGTTGTCGGAAGGGATGCGACTGTGAAGTGATACGTGGTCGGGATATAGCGTCTCTTCAAGTGGCCAGGGCGATTTTAGTTTTGATCGGCAATGCACGAATCGGTCTACTATAACTATGATGCTGTAATCTGTTGCGCTATATTATGTCGTTCCATTCTTGGGATGGTATTGCTCGGTTTTAGTGATTTGATTGACTTTTCGTTCGAAAGTTGTATGAACTTTTACTGGGCGGGTACTAGCATCTCGGTTAGCTTTTCGTCAGTTTGTTTCATGGGTCTCCCTTGACAGATAAAATCTTAACGCTGTGCATGACGTGGCAGTTGAAATTGAAACAGAAGTTCAACCTTCGACGAATGCAATGAATTTTTGCACAGGATATCATATCTAGGATTACTGCCGTGGTGACAGGAAACGTGAACATGAATTTGGTTATGAAACTATGATAGTTGCCTTAGTGTAACCTGGTGCTGGGAATTCGCATAGATTTTATGGATTACTTGTATTTCAAAGCGGCTAATCAAGTCTACAAAAGCAACCAAATATGTCGGAACCGCCGTTATATTACCATATATATCATGTCGTGGTGCTTTGGTAGAATGCTTGTGTACAGTGCCGTACGAAAAATGTTGGTAAATTTTTTTTTGAATTTTGTCAAATTTGTTGCAATAACTACATACGTTTTTTTTAAATAATAATTTGTTGTCTTATGCGGTTTCAATCGTTTTATGATGGGTTTTTTAGGTACCTGCCTCATTTTTAGGGATTAAAGAAAAATGCTTATTGGTGCAGTGTTTTTGTTTTTTTTTTTTTTATTAATTTTGAGAAACATCCTCCATCTAATTAGTACTTTGTTGGACCTCCTCTTGCTGTAATAAAAGCAAGCTGCACATCGACGAGATAGTGACTCATAAAGGTTTTTCAATGTGGAAGCAGGTATGGTGTTCCAGGTCCGGATAAGTTGTTTAATTGACTCTGAACGCCTCTTCACAACCTCAAGTTTCATTATTGACCGGATATTCTTAATTGGATTGAGATCTGGACTGTAGGGAAGCCAACTTAACATTATTGTCTTCAAAGTACTTTCTAACCTAAGAAATAAAAAAAAATGCAAATATTACTTTTAGTCATATGAGTTCTGACTTATTTAAAAGCTTGATATTAGTCTTCCATATTAAAAAACAAGCAAGTTCATACTTATAATTTTGGCTGTATGGCAAGGAGCATTGCCCTGCAATCTTCAAGTGTTCCTAAAAAACTCCAGCGCAGAGGGAATACATTATCCAGAACCCGTAGATAAACTTCTGCAGTGACTTTCGATTCTAGGAAGACCAACCTACCTTTTCCATATCCAGAGAAGCATCCCCAGACTATCACACCTTTAGTTTTGGGGGGCATTCGTAAGATGCATTCAGAGCTCAGTCTCTCATTTAGTCCTCTTCGCTCAAGAATCCTTCCATCTCCAACATGCAGCTTAAACTTTGATTCGTCGGAGTATATCACACTGTGCGGCCTACTTTGAAGGCAGCAAACAATCGTTTTTTCGTTTAGTTAATAATCCGAGGCACGTTTAATATAAGAAAATATTCTGCCTAAGCTTCTCTTACAAAATGATAGATTTGAACACCAGGGTGTGGGGAAAATGAATTGCTTTTGGCTTAACCCTTATAACCTTTCAGTAATAATTTTGTATCTAATGGCGAAGATGTCACTAGCTAAGTTTTAAATCTCTGCAATAAAAACTTTCTTTTTAATATACAGTCGATAATATACTTTCAAAAAGAAAGTGAAAGTTTATCCTATAAATTAAAATTACCCGTAATGATCTATGCCATACATGGATACTTCAGACGAAAGCTTCGAAATCATAGTTCAAAATATTTTATTTAACATAGCAGCAATCATAAAGTAGTTAATTAAGCCGGATTTTTAATCAATTTTTACATTTATGGATGTAATGAGACCCCGGAAGACTGTCGAAATACGTTTACACGGCGGGTATGACCTCTTCGTTTAATAAAAATCGTTTTCCACACCATTCCTTGACCTCTTGTTTTGATTCAGGACCATGGTGGTGGACTCAGGTCTCATCTACTACGATCCAAAATCCTTTGATCTTTTCTGAAACGCTCAAAATGTTGTTGAGAAAGTCGCGTGAGAGGCACACATTTTGCAAAAATTGCACCCAAAATATTGCTCACTAAATCTCTTAATCTCTCTTAGTTAACCAACCTTCTTTCACAATCATATCCTGTATTTTTACTGTTTCCTGGTATTAATCATCTTCAAGACTCGTACGGGCACTTACCACTTTTAAATGTAGGTGTACATCTGATTACATCGGAGTTTGTAGGGCAAAATTATTGAATGATAGAATATTGATAACTTGTGCTAATTTTGAGAAAATATTCTGAATCTCACAATCAGTTTTTAGAAGTGAACTCATTTATCAAAATCACCTCGATTGAAACACTAAAATTATATTAACTTACCGCATAAACAGGAAAAGTTTATCCGAAATTCGAAAAAATTTCAACAGACATTTTAAATATAGACAGGTATGAGATTTCTTATCCCTTACAAAATGCTATAAGATCAGGGTGACCGAAGCTATTCATTGTAAGTGAAAGTAGAGACTTTTGTAAGGCAAGTGATAAAAACCCAATGTCCAGTGCTGTGCTAATTACAGAAAGTTTTTCCAAAAATAGCACGAAAACAAGTGAAAAAAAACAGTGGTTTGACACGACTGGAGATCACCGGTGTTGTAGAAGTAAGATCAAACAAAAAAATCAGGAGCATGCCAGTGTAACAACGCCGGAAAAAGAAAAAGAAGAAGAAGAAGAAGCACGAAAACAAGTTAAAGCAGTGAAAGATGGGAAAGTTCAGTATCGGCTTAGGAATATATGGTGACGTGAGAATTTGCCAGCAAATATGTAACGACTGGGTCTTCCAACAAGATATCAAGCCCTAAGCTTATATCGTACCCTGTTCGGTAATGGCTATTGTGCAATACATCAAAACAATCACTAGAATGATAGGTCTTTGTTTTCGACGTCATAATCATATTCCCATATCTCGTCGCCAGTGATGACCCTTTTCAGAAAATCTGGATCGTTATTCAAGCTATTTAACAGCTCCTGAACGATGCTCATTGGTTCTCTTGGCCACAATTTAGCAATTTCAGATCAAACTTAGCTGACACAGGTCTCAAAATATCTTTAAAAATTCCATAGCTTGTGCCAACCGATATGCGAATATCGCCGAAAGCTTCTTTGAAAATAACTCGACGATTCTCCATAACAATTTTTTTCGGTGCTTCGTAGCGGGCATCTAAATTAACATCTTCTCAGCCTTCTGCAAAGGGCTTATAAATGTTTTTTTTATTCATAGTTGGACCCTTGATTTTATTTTTAACATAGAATTTATGATCCATTTTTTCAATCGCAAAAAATATCCAAGCCCACCAAAACACGTCTAATCTTTATCCACCCTACTATTTAATTTCAACGACCTTACCGTAAATGATGCCATATCTGTATTCAACAAAGCAATATTTAATTCTATCTCCCTTTACGTAACCTTTTCTCGACAGAAAACCTCCTCCACCTCCCCATCTTGATATAATCGCAGGCTCCGTTCTTTGACAAACAGACGGAACAAGCTCTGGACAACTTTCCTTCGTACTCAATCCCCAAATGACTGCTCTATTTCGGCACTTACCTTCATTTTATAGAGCTTTATAACTCTCATTATCAGCACTACTTAGTCGAGATGCAAACCAACCTTATAAATGATCCCAAGTCCTTCTTTCAGTTTGTTAACTACAAAAGAAAATCTGATGGCTATCCAGGCTCTCTCTAATTCAATGATGAACTTCCAATGATCTTCATAGCATCGCCAACCTTTTTTCAATCAATTTTTCATCCATGATTCCTTTGCACCCGATCCTACTTATTTCAACTATTTACCAAACTTCTTCATCGAAATCACTCCTGGGTCCGACGGCCTCCCCGTTATATTTTTAAAAAAATTATCCTTCTCCCTTTCTGTACCTCTCTCAAAAATCTTCAGCCTATCCCTTTCTCAAGGTGAATTTTCCCGGATATGAAAAACCTCTTTTGTAACACCTATACACAAAAAGGGTCCGAAGAATGACAACTTTGTTCGCGAAATTCAAAAAGTCACCTTATTTTTGAACAGCTTTTAAACTCACTTTTCGCGCCTTTCTTCTTTTAAATTAAATTAACTGCTTTATACTTACCGTTATATTAAATAAAGCATACATCATTTCGGTCAGTTCTGTTTTCGGTATTGACTGCACATTCACTTTTGACGCTGATTGTATGTATCCCAAAAGTAGATTTACAAAGTTAGGGAAATGGAATCATTTCAATCATCAATCATCATTTTTTTGGTCAAAGCATGTTGAGTCAAAAACCACCAAAGCGCTGTCAGCTTTTTAGCAATGCAAAGGTGCCTTTGGCAAAACATGGGGCTTATCGCCGAAAAAGGTCCTCTGGATCTACACGGCAATGATAAGATCGATAATCTCATATGCATCGGTTGTCTGGTGGAACAGGGTAACACGCAAAAACGTCGTGGCCTCTTTCACCAAACTCCAAAGAGCACACGGGGCGCTGCTCTAGATGATATGATGAATCTTCCGCCCCATGAGATATTTATCTGAGGGTGCGCACTGAAAGCCATACCTCGCCACAAGAGAAATGGTTTTTGGTACAACTCGTATGGTAGTGACAGTGAACTTGCGCGAAAAATATCCTACGACCCCTGTCTCATGGATAAGACTTCCGACGCAATGATACCTGCCATCTTACAAGTATTACGCTATAATGTGGAATTTCCATGTTGTCAGAACTGGCTCTGGTCAGATACTGAGCCTGGAATGAGCTGTCTTCGCATTTTTACAATTGGCTGTAGTTCTGGGCGGAGGTTAGGCGCTGAGGTTTTCTTTGAATGCGAAAACGTCCGACTTTGCGTTGGGAAAATGTCATTCCAATGACCATGCACTATTTTATGAAGCATAGGTGGAAGGGAAAAATCATATGCGTCTGTAGTGACAGCCAAGATGCACTCAAACTGTGTCCAACCCTCTATCCAGCTCCAAATTAGTGCATCAATGCAAGACCTTGCTGAACAAAGTTGGAAGTAAATTCACTAAGGCTTGTATGCGTCCCAGATCACTCTGGGATCGCAAGAAATGAGATCTCAGTTGAACCCGGTAGAAGTTCTGCCTTCGCTCGCGCAAGGTGGCGCATCCTCGGGGTCGATGTGGTGTGTGCCGAATCTCTTAGCTCTACATCACTGAAGTCCCTCCTCACTTTTCTCCGAACAACGGGAAAAATACAATACAATAAGGAAAAGTGTTTGTCTGGTAGTACAATAGACCAGTATATACATCTGACTGCACTAGCAGATAGTATAAGCCTCAAACTAAAAAAAAATTAAAAAATGACAATCGTACAATATATTATATTGCTTCTACCTGGATCCGCTAAGACATTTATTTGATGGTTTGTCCTCATGCACATTATTCTTGTAGTCTTCGACGTTAATACATTAAATCTGGCAGGCTTCTGGCAAGTCCCAGTGCACATTACAGGTAGATGCATTGCATGCCTCTATGACAAATATTGTAATATACTATCGTTATGGAAGAGCGGCTATCAAGTTGGTTAAGGTTTCATTTCACTTGATGCTACTGCCTCAGCCGAGGCGACACCTTTTCGGATAAGTTTTAAAATCAACTTCGCTTTACACTTTATACGGTCAATCATTTTCAACCACACGATGTATAGTTGAAACGAAACTGTCTTTGAATAACCTACCACAAGAGCACTAATTTAAACAAAAATCATGTTCTTCGTTCACTTCGCTTTAAAGGCCTAACCATAATAGACAGGAGCAAGCAGAAGCAAGCAGAGGGGAATGTCTTCTTACATGCAAAGCATATGATATGCCCGCAATGGGATGTGACGTTTCGTTAAATGTTCGTTAACTGATGCGAGCAGACGGAAGGTCTTCTTGAAAGAAGACATGACGGACGGAATTTTTGTCAAGTGACATTTGAGGTTAGGAAAGAGAAAAAAGATAAAATAAATATGGAATACGAGCTTGTTAACAAGTTGATTTCACTTGTGCAGGACAATAAGTGTCTATGATAAAGCAGATGGCTTTTATTTCAATAAAAAGGAAAAAGCCAAAGCAACACCGAAAATAAACAAATCGAATAAAAACAATTTGACAGTTCCTTTCCTTCTGCTTGCTCCTGCTTGCACCTGTTCATTATGGGTATCGTGACGGTTCGTTGAAACAGAGGGGAGAATTTCGTTCGGATCTGACATAAGCTTCTGCTTGCTCCTGCTTATTATGGTTAGCCCTTAAGCTGTTTAGTATTTCTAGAAACTACATACTTCAAATCGCTTTCAAATGTAAATACCGAAATCAACACCGTATCTATCTTGTTTTCTCTCTTTTTCTCAAAAGGACCACAATCTATAAAAATAGGTTGAAATAAGTCAGCCTCTATTGAAAATTCTTCACCACCGCGCCGCCTCGATGGAAAACTTTTCCCCGATATCATTAATTTTTCATAATTTAGCTCGCTGCAATCGAAATCTTATGTAATATTCCTCTATTTAGATGCTAAGAACAAGTTGTCTACCTCATGCTGCTTTTCTAAGGGATCTCGTTTCAAGTTTTTTGGATATTATATATTTGTATAGAGCTAATGTTTCTTTTATGTTATGTTCTAACAAAATGAACCCAAAGAACTTTAGTCAATACCCCGCTGAGCTGCGACGCCACGAAATTCAATTTCGATGAATTAACTTTTGCTGAGATTCAAACCCGGGGGGAGGTCAGCAACCTGCCCATTGACATAATGCTCCCAATTTAGGAATTGTATTAACATACACCGCGTTTGCGGTCGTCTGCTCCGAATATTGTACCTAGAGCAACTACAGCAAACTAATCTATGTGATTTAAGTCCATCACTCTATCGAACTTGAATTCCTGAAATATTTTACAGAAACATCCTTCAATCACCATAGTAAAACCACATCTGGCAGTATGGCATGGCATGACGGACACTAAATTATAAAAAACCGCAACCACAAAAAATTATTTTTAAATTGGGAATGTTTTATTTCCTTCTTACCCTAACCTGCTGCTACACATACAATTTACCTAAGTGCTTCATATAAAGTCATTACCAATTCACCTCCAACTCCGTAGCCACCTTCTCCTCTCATAAAACTTCAATTGACAAACTTTTACTTTTTTCAGAGTGAAACGAACTTACCTCCCTAATCGTAATCGATGTAAAAATCCTTACACAATGTTATGACTTTATAAAGATGACACTGAAGTCAGTCAGTCCAACTCAAACTATCAATGATTCTTTAACATGCACGCAACGTCACTGATTCCCACTAACGCATATGCACGTGCACGTGCACGCAAGTATCTGATAAATCGTCTTCTGATTGATCCTATCGTTTAACTTAATTCCCATCCAATTCACACCACTTACTCGTAAGTACTACAATATTCATCCATCGTTGTGCGGTGGCCTGAGTATTTGCCGTCTACCGCTTCGCTCTTGGGCTTTTTATGCTCGAAACATTCGTTCGTGCGAAACGCCGCTACGCCAGCTTAAGGTATTAGTCAAGCGTCATTGGCCGTTGTTCGTTACTGTTCTCGTAAGCTGCCAATCGGAAGTTGCAATAAAAACGCATGCCATTAGTGCGGGTAACTGCAGAACAACTGGATAGTAGTTGCAGATAGTATGCAAGACAATGCCGCCTGCTGCGTTGCATGCAAATCGAGTTGGTTGCTTCTTTATTAACCACTTCTCGTAGGCTTACATGTGTACATGGTAAGTGCATTAATGATTCCATTGAACGATGGTTGCAGTGCCACTGAATGGCATGTGGGCCGTATGAGATTGTGTCGACGCCGTTGGCCGAAGACAACCTTGACTTTGACATCTCGCATTGTGATGTAATAATTCAAGAGTTCAATCGACGGATACGTAGGCGACATGATGAGAACTTAGGTGTAAACAAGTTTAACACAAACAGGTGGGCAAGAAATGTGACCGACAGATTATGGCGCTGCGGCATACGGCACGATTTTTGCGATCATGCCAGCATGAAACGGTGTGGAGATGGAATTAGTTGAAGTGCACGACTGAGATGAAAAACTTAATGAGTCGTACTGCTATTGCACGGTGCGTGTAATTACCGATGTGGAAGATTGAGATAGGAATTGGTGGATTGATGCCTCACACTATTGACGTCGAATATAAGAGAGTTTATAGTTGAGATAGACAAGTTCACTGCACCCTTTTACCGTTGTTAACACGGTAATTTTTATCCGTGTATAGTTCAGCATCAATCATGACATGGGTTGCTCATAATTCATGAGACCCACCATGGTTAAAAGGGGATACTAAATAGCCTATTGAAGGAATGGGGCTGACCGAATTGTTCAAACTTGCAAGTATGAGATTACCAAATGACGTTGTGAATATAGTCAACAAAAGTCGCTACCTGTCTTAAAATTAAACTTTTTCAGAAAATTCAACCGCTCGCTGGTGAATTCAACTACAGCTTAAAAGCATCAATTCATTGTGAATTCCAAAGTCACCGTGCGTCCATGGTATAAACATATATAGCACGAAATCCAATAACAACATAATGGAGAACTGATAACATTTTTCACTGGGATTTGATTGTGCTCAAGCCAATAGTGCAAAAATTGACAAGTCCCATGATGGGAATTGATTATAAGAACGAAAGCGGCCAAGGATCCTATAACTGGAGGTTTAAAATCAGTTACAGTTTTAATTGTCTACTCTAGTTGCGAGTCCAGAATATCAGCAATAGCATACAGCACTGCCGCTATGTTCAAGTTCCAGAATATTGACTACACTTACACTCAATTAGACACTGTTGGAATGGCTGGGTTGGATGGTCGTAGTAATGGGTCCTGCCAAAAAAGGGAATGCGGCAGATCTTCCAATTTTTTTTCTTTTTTTGTTTTTTATAATTGACGCGTGAACAAGGGTTGAATGGGCTCAATACGCGAAGTGTGGGATTCGTAAGAGGTGGACCAGATTTGACTAGCATATTCGAGAAGTGGCCTAACAAAAATGAATGTATGATGATTTCGTAACGTAAGGAATCGAGAATTCTTTGGCCCAACGTTTCACGAAACTGAGAGCAGAGTTGGCACGTCACGTTTGATAATGTTGTCGATATGGAGGCGAAAGTTAAGTTCACGGTCACAAATGGCCCCTAGATTAACCAAGAAGTTGACAGGGGGAACGGTTTCATATAATGTAGGTTCGGGGTAGTGAGGAAGAGCGCTTGCGGGTTTAAGTGATGGCTTGGCCTATAACTGACGTTATAATTACAGTCTTCTAGATAAAATTTGATCCATGAGATAAAACCGGGAGAGAAACCGAGGACAGTGAGCTTGAGGAGAATCATAATTTGGTGAGACATTTTCTCAAAGGCCTTGCTGAAGTCAGTGACAACAACATCTACTTCTTTGCCGGCTTAGAGTGCACACAAAGATTGAAAAACAAACTCAACTAGATTAGTGGTTGCCGATAGAGTTTTTGGGAACCCATGATGGTTAGGAGGAAATAAGGGTTTGCGGTGAGAGAATAATGCATCATAAACGATGCTTTCGAAAAGTTTGGGTATGCATGAGAGCTTGGCAATGGGACGATAGTTGGACACATCATTTTTCAGTCCTTTTTTTGGACTGGAATGATATAAGCATATTTCCAAAGCTTAAGAAAGAGTCCTTGCGAGATAGAGTTTTGAAATAAAGTGGTAAGGGGTAAAATAAAATGGTTCACATACTTTTTTAAAACCATGGCAAGCAGACAGTCGGGACAGTCGGAAAAGTAGTCGTCCTTTAGGTTGCGTATTTTTTTGGTAATAAAGTTCACTTATGTTCATTGAGACAAGAGCCAGACGTCTCTTGCTGTCTTTCAAATATCGAAAATAGTCTTAATCGGGTTGAAGATCCTGTTCGGTGAATGATTGACTGAAGAAATGTGCAAAGAAGCTTGCGATTATTTCGGGTTCGTTGGAAGAGCTATTAAGAAAATTAAATATATTAGGGTAGCTATCAGTTTTTCTTTTTATATTAATGAAGTGGAAGAAACACTTGGTGTCGGTGATAAGGAATGATTGCATTCGGTTCAGGTTTCGGAGGTAGAGTGATTCACATAGCTGTGCAAATTTAGTATAGGACTGCATGTAATTAGAAAGGTCAGATGCAAAGAGGATCTAAGATATGCGTGCCAATTTTTTTTCTTTTATTGCGCAAAGAGCGTAGTTCCTTGGTATACCACGGCGGAGATGAAGTGTAATATTTTTTTGGTGAGTATGGGACTGAAAGAATGAACAGCTGAAGAATTTGGAGTAAAATAGGGCAAGAGTTTCATTTAAGGATGTGTGTGAGGGTTAAGAAGAAAGTTATAATTAATATTGTTGAGCAGATTATTTAGTTTCGCGAAGTCAGCTTTTTGAAAATTGAAGTACGTATTTTCGGAGAGAAGAATAGTGAACTGATTGAGTGAAAGAATTAGCAATAAAGATGGATGAAGGGGATTTAAAGTAGAGAGAAGATGGTTACTTAGGGTAACAACGACGGCATCAGATGAGAAAATCAGATAGAGTTGTCTGTCCATGTTATTGGTGATGTTACTGAGTTGCAGAAGCCCGGAGTCAGAGAGATGATCTGTGAAAAAGATTTCTTTACCTGAGGTGGGGTTAGCAGCGATGTAATGGGTCTCATCATTGGATTGGGCCCTTTTCAGGTGTGGGAGATAAAAATTGTCGTTGGGTTCGGCGATATCAAATATGGAGTCGACAAATACAACCGCGAGTTGGTAGCAATGTGTTGTCTGTGAGGGTCTTAAATATCAACAGGCAAGATAAAGTTTTCGTTTAAGAAGGAAGACTTATTGAGGCACAAGTGAAGTCGAAGTCAGCAGAATTCGAAGACTTGTAGGGCAAGAGATCATAGCGGCTGTGGATTGCTAGAAAAACTCCGCAACCATCCGGTTCGTCATGTCCATCGGCCTGAAACAGAATGTAATTTGAGATAAATAACTCGCTGTTTCCAATCCTGGAGCAAGGATTCGTTGGTTTGAAATGCATGTGAATTTTAATGAGTAGGAAAAGTTGAGCTGGGAAGATAAAGCTACTATAATCAGCGAAGGGGGGTATTGGATTAAAAGTAGCAGATAAGAGATCATTTATAAAAATGAGGAAGATTGTCGACCACACAACAGTGCTATGGGGAACACCAGCGTTTATTTAGTGAATATCGGACTTGAAACCGTCCAAAACAATTTGAATTGAACGGCCCGAAAGGTAATTTCTAATCCATAGAAGAAGAGACACATCGATACCATAAGCACACATTTTCGACAAAAGAGCCTGATGCCAATCAGTGCAACAATTTTACTTTCGCAGAAATGGTGCAACGATTGGTTCCACTTTTCGGTGAAATATGCCATCAAATCACCTGTAGCTGCGTAAACCATACAGACATTTATTAAGAAGTTTGCGCAATTCAAGATATTTCATAAGTTGACGATTTACCAGCGTTACCATGACCATAGAAAGAAAGAACGTTAGTGCTATGGGTCGGTAGGAGGAGGGAGAACAAGATTCACCCTTTTTAGGGACGGGCTGGCAAACGCTATTTTTCATCTCGGACAGAAAAACAGGAAAGATGAAAAAGCTTACCCAATGGTTTTGCGTTGAAGAACACCTCTTCCTTAAGTACTCTTGCAACCGTACGAGTGTGAAAGTGGATTTGTCCCATGGAAGATTCTACGCTCTCAAGTACAGGCGGAGACAACGTGCAATCTGGGATCTGGAGAATGGATAAGAAAACTCAATTACAAATTATACGGACAGGAACGACGTTTTGGTCTTGGTAGAAAGAAACGGTTTAAACCTTTTTAACCTCCCCATTGCCATAAAGGGTCTTAGTGGGTTTCCATTAGCCAAGTTAACATTTCGTTTTTTTTTTTTCAATTTTTTTCTATTTGTCCAAGAAACACCGTGACTCAATGGTTAGTATTTCGGCATCTAGAGTGACGAAACGAACTTTTGAATGCCACACCACTCAAGTATGTATGCCTCTGTTATTAACATTTTTGGTGTAGGACTGGTAGTACAATTGTAAGAAGTTGCGTCTGAGTGCTACAACTGATACCAACAACCACCAAAAAGCTAAAGAAAGCTGATAAACAATAGATTCTATACTCAACTCAACTTGACCGTATTATAGTTATTATTCTTTACATATTAAATGCATTATGATTCTAAACGATTAGATAATTATAGATATTCTTTTTCAGGACATCAAGTTATACAAGGATATTCACGATATTCATCTGACTGCCATTTCCGAAAATGGCATCATCAACGAACTGGAGGAAAGCCAGGAAATCCTTTTTCCTGACCTTTCTTCTGTATTTTATAAACACAGTCGATGGTCAAAATCTTAACCAAGGTAAGTTCTGACCTGTTACAATTCTATTCATTTGTACAAATTCTAAATGTTCAAATTTAATTTCATGATCGGGATTTGATCTTCTTATTCCTTATTTGATACCAGATATGCAAACAAAATATATATGTAGGCCTATTTTAGCCATGTTGTCTTTGGCCAATCTCAGTTATGCAGGACCCAAAAAAAAGGATCATTATTTCCATTGTTGTAAAAGAGACTAGACCCAGACTTCGGTTTTTCTCTACTGGTCATTAGTTTTGTAAAAGTAAAACAAATGGGGAAATGGCAAAGGCTGTTTTTTCTATTCTTCAGGAATCTCCCAGATGGCTTAGGGGCGTACATCGAAGTCTTCTTTCCTTAATTTGTTCTTGTTCTTAAGTAGAATTTACAGATTGCCTTGGGCTTCATCCTCATCCCTTCAGGGTAAGTAATTTCTCTCACCTGGTTTAATGCACTATCATTGTAATAAAGCTGTAAGCTGTGTTAAGCCATGAAAACAGACGACAGACGTACTTGTATTTTAAAGAATGGAGACACTGAAAGCAATAAAAGTATTATGCTCCCATCGAAAGAAACCTTGAACCGCAATCAAAACCGACAAACGTTCGAGTATCCCATTCAAAATATTCAAGGCTATTACTGCGTAAGTTCTTCTGCTAAATCATAACAATGGAACCATAAGTGTCAGCTGTTATCTTTCAACGAGAGAGAATTGTGCGTTCGGTGAGATATTGGAAGGTAGTAGTAGCTGGCAATTTTAATGCTAAACAAGCTTATAAGGATCCTTTTTTGTAGTTTTAAATTCATGTTTATTTCACAATTTTTTCAATTCATAATTTCTATTGATCTATCTCACCCTTGTCAAAAATGCCCCAACCTTAACTAATACAAATATCTAACTAGCTTTAGGCGGCAGCACAACTTATGTACATATGTCTTTCGACTACTATATTTAAACTTTTCCTTTATGATAACTTAGCTTACGATATTCCGACATCTTCTAAGCGCTGCATGGTCAACAAAGGTAGTTTGCAACCCATCTATGCCTTAGTAATAACTTAAACCTCAGTAAATGAGGAAATACCTAAAGTCCAACGCTTAAGCCCCTCTTAAGAACAAAAATGAAAGTAAGTGCAATAGTCCAGAGTTTAGGTTCAAATTTCGTGGCCCGCTTCTTAGCCCCGACAATGGAAAGGATTTGAACTAAGCCAGAATATGTAGGCAGTATAAATTCATATCAATACCGTTGAATATTGGGCAATCACGACCTTCAGTGTGAACCGATCTGGCTATATGGGATTGAGTCCCAAATTGTATGCCAGAATACCTAAGATAGAAATCCAAGGGGGTTCATAATTTGTGAATATCCTCGAACCAAATGTATTATATTTGCCATATCCCGGATCTGGTCTTATAAACAAAACGATCCATGTATAATGGATAAGTTAATGAAATGTTAATGTACATATGTTACAGGCTCTAACGTAAGACAAATATCTGCTTCGGCCGTACTTCATGAATATTCGTTTATACTCGTATACTTAAATTTTAACGTATCTCCATAGAAAAAAAAGTATGATAGTGTTAAGCCGGATAGTCTCGCGGCCAAGAGAGAATCACAGATTCTGAAAACTTGTCATGCAATACTTTGCCAACAGTTTGGCATATGGTTTCATCTTGCTGAAATTAAACTGTAAAAATATGGCCCAATGACGCCACAGCCCGAAAACCGCACCAAATTTTCGTGTGCTCTAAATGGAGTTAATGTTCCACTATTTCTCTTGCGCTTGCAGCCACCGTGGCTCAGAAGTTCGTGACCCGACTTCTGGACATTATAAGTATGCATTCGGTCGAAGGAGGTAAGAGATAGCCCCAACTCAAGTGATCGTCATGAAATTGGCAATTGATTTGTCTCATCTACGGCGGAGTTATTTTGGCTTACTTCACTGGAAGAACACGAGGTATAGTCTTCACCTGAACGAGTATAAGGTGTGCTTGACGACGACGAAAGGCAGTAGGAACTATACTAAGCATGTTCGTATTTTTTTTTCAAGGGGCTAGTGCCATAGCATGGGGCACTGCGATCAATGCAGATCTATTGTGCCTGCTAGCCAGAGGAGATCCTCTACTTTCCTAATAAAGTTAAGGATGTCCCTCGTGTGAGTGAAAATGATCCCTTAAGGAGTCATAATTTCTCTGAAGAGGATACGCTTCCTAAGGTGGAAGAGGAACACTCACATAATATGTGTTCTGCAGTTTTCTCGTCCTCAAGGCACGGTAGACACTCGGTTTCAGACGAGAGGCGCATTTTGTTGATATGATATCTCAGCCTCGAAAGGTAGCTGACCAGTCTTCTGATTACGACTCTATTAGACGCCAGTATCGCAAGAGCAACTTACTATCGTGCAGTACATTCTAGTAGGGAGCGCCGTGGCGCAGTGGGTAGTGTGTCGGCCGCTGACGCAAGATGAGCGGGTTCGGATCCCGATAACACCAACGCCATCGAATGATTATTTCGCGGCGTCTCTCCTCGGCGGGGTACTGGCAAAACCCCCCGTTGTATACTTGCCATGAAAAAGCTTCTCGGCTCTCGCCGTTCGGAATCGACATTAAGCTTTAGGTTCCATTCACTTATGTGAAAAAACAAATCGCACACAACATAAGTGAGTAAAAAGAAGCTTGGCTCTGGCTCCACATGAGCTCCAACGCCATCTAAGGTGTCTGTCTGGCAGTACAATGGACCAGTATTTTGTGTCTGAGTGCTCCAACAGATAGCAGAAGCCTCCAAAAAAAAAAAAAAAAAAAAAAAACATTCTAGTAGACGGCTTCAGCCGGATCGGACTCGTAGTTTTGTTTTTACCGCGTGTGGAAGTGGGAGTGTCCGCGGATTTTAGAAAAATGGAAAAGAGCAATATCGGTCGGTGCTTCGATTGTTGTTTTTGGAAGGGAAACCGCGTAGCGAAATCAAAGAGCGTTTGGATGCTGTGTACGGTGACTCTTTTCCTTTGATGGTGGCCATCAAAAATTGGTTTAACGAGTTTCAACGTGGTCGCATGTCGGTTTTTGATGAGCCACGTCCAGGTGCCCCGAAAAGGGCTACCATGGAGGATAACGTGACAAAAATCCACGATTTCGTATTGGCAGACCGCCGATTGAAAGTGCGCGAAATAGCTGAAACAGTAGGTATTTCAAAAGATCGCGTTGGTCATATCCTGCATGAAATTTTGGGCATGAGAAAGCTGTCGGCACGATGGGTGCCGCGTTTGCTCACTCCGGACAACAAGCGCAACCGTGGGACCACTTCAGTGGTCAAGTGTTTGACGCTGTTTAAGAGCAATCCGAAGAAGTTTCTGCGTCGTTTCGTGACAGTCGACGAAACATGGATCCACTGGTACACACCAGAGACCAAGAAACAGTCGAAACAGTGGACTTCACTCGGCGAACGTGCTCCGAAGAAGGCGAAGACTATCCCATCGGCCGGAAAGGTGATGGCCACCGTTTTCTGGGATTCACAAGGTCTGATCCACATCGACTATCTGGAGAAGGGCAAAATGGTCACACGACTGTACTATGCCAAATTATTGGGCCGATTCGACGCCGAATTGAAGAAAAAACGGCCCCACTTGGCGAAGAAAAAAGTGCTCTTCCACCATGATAACGCACCGGCTCACAACTCCGCCCTCGCCACGGCCAAATTGGTCGAATTGGGCTACGAACTGCTGCCCCATCCACCGTATTCTCCAGATTTGGCCCAGTGCGACTTCTTTTTGTTTCCAAACTTGAAAAAGTCGCTCGCCGGGCAGAAATGTCTGTCGAATGAGGAGGTCGTCGCCGCCACGGAGGCCTACTTTGCGGACCTCGAGAAAACGTATTTTTCAGACGGGTTAAAGAAATTGGAGCATCGCTGTGTCAAGTTATAGAGTTAAAAGGAGACTATATTGAAAAATAAATCGTCATTTCTCCAAAGTTTTTGTTTATCTTTCGTAGGCTAAGTACTTATCGGAACACCCTCGTATATTTTAGAATGTAAATAGCATGTTTATTTGTTATCCAAAAGTGCAGGTATTGCGATTTACTTGTCTAAGAGGAAATTCATCTTCGACTTGAGAATTCCGCAAAAAGGTTCGGCACCCATGTACCTTTCGCTGCCCTTCTGACCTGGCACCCACCAGCGTTCGACCTTGTTTCTTTTGGCTAGGTCCTGTATTGCATCGTAGCATTCCTTAACAGATTTTGAGTTCGTGCTTCAGCTCTGCTTGACGGTCGGAGAGTATATTGGTTATACCTTTTGCGCGAGTCTCTAAATTTAGATTGACGCACGTCATAATGGCGTATAATTCGGCCTGAAAGATACGAGGACTCAGTCCCAGAGTCTTTGAGATTTTTCAATTTGCAATTTATCCTGAAATCATCTGTGGGCCACCTGTGGCCTTTGGCTTTTAGCAAATGATCCCAAGGGATCTGTTTCTCAAAACTCTTCGAAAAAGTGAACGTGTTTAGTACTGTGTCCAAAACTATATTAAACACATCCAGCTAGGGAAGATGTTGCAGGATGGACATGTGACCCAATGGTACAGGGGTATGTATGTGAGCGAAGGAGTCTGACTGCACAGCGTATTGCAACCTTTTTGATGAAAAGGTGCAGTGGAGTAATATCGATCAGCGCCTCTTGTTCTGCCGTTGGGCAGGTTGGCATAGCGCCCGTAATGCCGAGACATGTTTTTGTCTTTTGTCCACCATACGCCAGACGGAAGCAATGATAGGTCTTACTTTCGTAGTATATAACCAGTAGTGCCGTTATGTGCCGAAAGGCCTACAGTGCCTTTGTCACCTCTGTAAGTTTGTTTTTAATGTTGGAGTTCCAGTTAAGTTTACGATCAACTTCTTCTGAAAATCCTATATTTGTACCGATTAGGAGGACGGAGCAAGGTTATATTTTTCTCTTTTTTTATAAATGGAACTAAAACAGTCTTATGTGGGTTTATTGATAGACCCTCTCTGTTACACCAACCAGAGAGGCAGAAATTTACCTGTAACAATAACTTCGGCATATCCGATAACTTCATAGCCGAGATTAGATAACTTGAAGAGTAGATCGTCGATGACTATCGTCTGAGTGATTGTGTTGTAGCCAGTATTACATATCCAATACCCCCTTAATATCAAGGAAAGCGCAAATTGCGATCTCCTTGCGCGTGAAACTATTTTCCACATGCGCTACTTAGTGACGCAGCGCGTTTTCAGATCGTTCTTTGTGGTATGTATTTTGGATATAGAAAATATGTTAGGCCGATAGCGCGTTAGGATTTAGGTTGTTCTCTTGGTTTTCCAATCTTAGGGATGAAGACAATGTTGACTTCTCTCCAGATTTGAGGATCGTATCCAAGTTAAAACAGGACCTAAGGAGAGCTTTCAGTAGTGCTAGAATGATGTGTAGGCCTCTGGAGGAGCTTTGTAGGGTTTAAGTTAGCCAATTGCCCATTTAACTCTATCAGGTCTACTAAAGGGGCCATTTGTTTTATTATATCGATGCAATTTGTAACGCTATTTAGAGCATCGAGAGGTATTAGCTGAATAGTAAAACCTCCAGGTTTTCTCTGCGATTGGCAGCGAGACCATTTGTGTTCTCCTAGGATATGGCTTTATAGATTCTACGCTTTCGCAATGTTTGCTCCAAGACCATCTCTTGGATTTCCTCAATTTCCAGGTTTTATTTTGTTAGAGCAAATATATAATCAATCCAACCCTGTTTCCTCTAAGTTTCGAGCTGTGCATTTCACCAAGGTACGCGCCGCTTGTGTGTATCTTTGTTGGGTGCACAGCTGTTTTTGAAGGATGAGATGAGTACTTCGTTTGATTGATAAGCCGTTCTTCAATGTCATTTGTCGATGCAATGGATTTAAAAAGCGTGTCTTCCTCGGCAACAAGTTGAGCTTGGAAGAGAACCCAGTTGGTTCTTTTGCGAATATCTATGGTCAGCTTTTCCAACCTCACTATCTGATGTGTTGGTGATCAGATAGAGAAGCCTCATTTGAGATATTTTTAGTCGTTCTCTGTTCTACATATGTTCGTTCTACGCGTACTGCCCATTTTAGTCTTCGCATTTTATTAGTCGGACAATATTTGGAGCTGAATATAGTTCCTCCAATTTTTGGTTGTGTATTCGTCCTGTTTTCCACCACAGATTTCCCCCTTTTTAGTCCGAGACCAAGTTTCACATCCTTAAAGTGTCTCTTGCAGTATCATTGTTTTATAAATGCGAATTTTGACTTTGCGAGACAAAAGAATTTATTTTGAATTGTTCCATCATCGGAAAAAGGCATGGATCTTTATGCCGTTTTTGGACGTCAATACAACTCCCAGATATTTGAACTCGCTGAACTATCTGAAGTTTGGAACGATCCAAGCCGGTGAGTGAGCATATATGTATGTTTGGTTTTCTATTCATTTGGTCTTAAATCCACTTCTTTAGTGCCGTTATTAGACTTTCTGCGTTTCTTTTACTGTTTCTTCACTATCTGTAAGAAGATCCAAATGGTTAAGAAACTTTAGATAACAACACTAAATGGGAAAGCTGGGCAACAGGGAAGTTTGCACACCAAAAGTCAGAGATCTGAGATTTTACGGCCCAATGAGTTGAACATCAGAAAAAAAATATTGTATTAGACGCCAGAGGAAGTCGGCATCAAAATAAGGTGAGAATATATTTCTCAGGGAACTGCATATATGTCGTTAGCCTAAGCAAAAACATAAATAAATAATCATGGTATTCAAACATTTTTCTGTAATCCCAGGCAATATTAATGGTAAGAACTGATCTTAAGTGATCGAATTTGTCCTGGATGACTTAAAATGAGAACTTCTTAAAAATATGGAAATCTAAGCGACCAGACAAAAAAAATTTGCATAAAAAAGTCGATCTTAAAAAAAATCATATTCAATTACGACTGGGGGAGGGATTCTAAAATGAATGGTACAAGAATGTAAATAGTAATACACGAATAACTCAAGTGCAAGCCTCACAATATATAGGTGACTGACTCCCAAAGACTCTTGCCAAACTTGAAGAAGGAAAAAACCTAATCAAAATGAATTTGTTGGTCTACCTAAAAATTACTTATTATTCGCTCACAAGATGAAAACGTCGATTTTTTCACCTGCCAATTAACGACCCAATCTAGTATATGTATATATTTCTTTGTTTAATCCTCTCCCTTTCTAATCTGTAATGCGTTTTTATTTATGCTCTTTTAAATCATTGAATAAGGTGCATATATCTGAAGATTAATTAAAACCCACAATTCATCTCGCAACGCTAATTAACAGAAATTATATCCTCAGACACTGTGTGCAATCGACGTTAAGAATTCTCAAGACCATCACTCTTGCTTGCACAATATTTCCTTCTCCTACGAGTATCTCTGCATTTATTTCATGAACCCACAACAGAAGCATCCGTTGCTATAAATAACTGACTTGCATAGTTGCATAGAGGTAGTAAAATCCCCTTCAGGCACAGTAGAAAACCCAAGATTTGTGTTTATCTTGTTCATCCCGCAGTGCTTCTCTGGTTAAACCACAGAAACTAAAACAACAACTTGGTTAATGGGTCAGAGGAATGTAAAACTGGATACGCATGTTAAGAGGTTATAATGACGATTAAAGCCCTTTTTTAAAAACCAAACTGAGTAACTTCGGTGAATGTCCTTGTAAGCAGCTGAATTGTAGTTGAGAGTATGGGTATACATATCTAAAATAGGTAGATAGACAGTCGTTTAATCCTTTTTACTGCGATAATGTGTTTAAAGTTGTTTCTTGTGTTGTGAGATAGTAAAAATGTTAATTAATTGAGAAGTACCTGTAAGTGTAAATGAGGACAACAGAGGAGACTCAGATTGTGGTTGTTACTGGTTGTGGTAATTTTCTGCGCTTAAGGCGGCTGTTACCGCCGATTCTTCTATATGCTTGTTAATTTTATAAATACATATAATAGGAAAGCACATTCTGTCATTATACGAGTAATCTTAAGTATTATTTGAGTTCATGTCACCCTGTATCAATATCATGTCACTTATAACATCGTTCTAACAGTACCTATGTAGAATAAAGAGAATTTAAGGGTAGGATATAGGCGATTGGTGAACAAATGAGGCAGTCGAAGAGTTTGTAGTGCGGAAGAAAGACAACAATTTTAAAGCCAAACGTAGTGCATACTTATTGACTTTGAATAAACAAATATATGTACCTAGCTGTTAAAAGTGTCTTTTATTTGGACTGCTTCGACTCCAACAAATCTTTAAAATTGTTTTTGAATCGCATTTAAAATGCCACCGAAAAGAAGCACAAAAAATAGTGCGTCTTCAGTTTGTCTTCTGTGCAATGAAGGAGAAACAGACCGCATGGTGCAGTGCGATAATTGTGACAAGTGGTTTCATTACGAATGTGTCGGGGTTAATGATGGTGTCGCTGATGTCAGTTGGAGCTGCGAATATTGCATAAATCCACGATCAACAACAACCACTAACAGCGTTGCCGCTGCTTCGACCGAACCGTTCAATATTAACCCAATGTCCGAATGCGTAACGCAACCGCAAGCATCATCATCTCCACCAGCCAATTCAAAGGTAACAACCAAACAAAACCAAGTGAACAAGCAACAGACAACAATAAGCGCAAAGTATGCACCTATAGGAGGTGCTTCCATACCTGATTTGGGACTTCATCCAGCTCTTACAACGACAACGTCATTACTTGAAGATCGACGTAGAAATTCATATTTGCCAAGTAACGGTAATGTATCATTTACTAATATACCAACAAGTTCTTCAGTTAATATACCATACACATACATGTACACACAAACACCTATAATGAGTACATGGTCCACGACTCAAGCTGTTCGCGCCATCCCTGGAACATTTCCAAGTATACTTCCAGAAACATCGGAAAATGATTATCAACATTTAACAAAAAAATTATCATTGCATCATGAGTCTTCAAACATGACACCAAATCCACCGCAACATACATTCCAACGAACTATGTTTAACCAGGCGTCACTGCATCATGAGTCTTCAAACATGACACCAAATCCACCGCAACATACATTCCAACGAACAACGGTTAACCAGGCGTCACTGCCAAACAGATTTGACGTTTTACATCAGCAGAAAGACTTACAGATGGAATTGTTAGAAGAAGAAAGGAAATTACACCAGCGTTATTTGCAAAGGAAATATCAAATACTATCCGAAGGTGGCGCAGTCATTTCACAAAATAACTTCAACATCAATGATACAACATTCATCTCTGGACCATCATCGACGCAAATGGCAGCAAGGCAAGTGCTCCCGAAAGAACTACCAACGTTTCACGGCGACCCGGAAGAGTGGCCACTGTTCCTGAGTAGCTTTAACACCAGCACTGCATTAGCCGGCTACAGTGATGCGGAAAATTTAATGCGATTACAAGCAAGCTTAAAAGGCAAAGCACGTGAAATGGTTCGCAGCAAACTCCTTTTGCCCAATTTAGTACCAGAGATAATACAAACGCTCCAAATGTGTTTCGGGCGACCAGAATACATAATCGAAAGTCTGATTGATAAAGCGAGAAAGATGTCACCACCAAAGGACAAGCTGGAAAATATAATAGAGTTCGCTTTATCAGTGAGCAATATTTGTTCTACCATGGAAGCGTGTCAGATGCCCTACCATCTTAACAACCCGATGTTGGTGAAAGAGTTTGTCGATAAGCTACCGAATCATTACAAGCTGAGCTGGGCAATGCAGCCTAAAAATGAGCATGTTCCTGTGATGAAAGCGTTTAGCAGCTGGTTGCATCATATCGCCGAGGCCGCAAGTCAAGTAGTCTCACCAATCTCGTCCAAAAGAAGCGGTATAATAAACACTCACACGGAAATCAAACATTCATCCCATGGAACGGCGTGTATTGCTTGCAGCGGAACTGGCCACAAAATCTCTCGTTGCCCAACATTCGAAAAGCTATTATATGAGAAAAAATGGGAGCTGGTTAAGGCCAACAAGTTGTGTCGTCAGTGTCTGAACTCACATCGCCGGAGATGCTACTCTAACAAGGAATGTGGAATACAAAGCTGTACCGCAAAACACCATCCATTGCTACACAAACCCACCACACCTGTAAGTCCACAAAAGAACCAAGTAAGTGCAAATGAAATTTGTCTGAAGTCGAATGAATCTGACAAAGTAAACACGCACAGTGGTGCTGTCGAGGGGGAGAAACCCTACTTTCGTATCGTTCCCATTCGCCTTCATTCTAAAAACAAATTTATGGATACATTTGCCTTTTTAGATGAGGGTTCATCAGTGACGTTGATGGAAAAAGGAATTTTCGATGCCCTATGCCTGGCGGGTGTTAATGAGCCTCTGTGTTTACGTTGGACTGATGATACCACACGCGTAGAAGACACCTCGATACGAACATCTATCGACATCTCCAATAAGGATAATGGAACAAAATATACGTTGCGTGATGTTCACACAGTGCAAAACCTATCACTTCCAAGTCAAACTTTGGACATTGAAAGAATCACTAAGACGTATCCTTATCTGGCTGGCTTACCAATCCAGTCATACAAAAACGCTCGACCAACGATTCTCATAGGGGCGGATAATTGGAAGCTCGCTGTACCTCTGAAAGTCCGCGAAGGCTCATGGAACCAGCCAATTGCCACGAAAACTAGAATAGGCTGGGCTTTGCAAGGGTGTGTGTCTAATCGGCATCAGACATCTTATCTTAACATTCATACATGCGACTGTGAACGGCGTCTCGAAGATCTACATGAAATGGTGAAAACGTATTTTACACTGGAACCATCGTCGACCAACATATGTTCAAATGAAGACAAAAGAGCACTGGAGATACTAAGTTCTACATGCAAGCAGTCAATGGGACGATACGAAGTTGGACTGCTCTGGCGACACGATAATCAGAAGATGCCTGACAGCTATCGAACCGCTTTAAACCGCTTATCGTGTCTCCAAAAGAAATTTAAACGTGAACCAGCACTAAAGGATAAGATGCGAACCGAAATCAACAATCTTTTGGAAAAGGGTTACGCACGAAAATTAACAGCAAACGAAATCACATCAAGAAGTGACCGAGTGTGGTATCTACCAATTTTCATCACTATAAACCCAAATAAACCGAATAGAGTTCGCCTTGTTTGGGACGCTGCTGCAAAATCCAATGGTTATTCGTTGAATGATTTCATGCTCTGTGGACCTGACCTCTTGACCTCACTTGTAGAAGTCCTGTTAGCCTTCAGAATTGGACAGTTCGCCATTTGCGGTGACATAGCAGAGATGTTCCACCAAATAAAAGTAAGAAAGGAGGATATGCACGTGCAACGGTTTTTATGGTGGGACAAGGACGATCTACCTGACAAGCCCAGTATCTTTGTTATGAACGCTCTAACCTTTGGGATCAATTGCGCTCCGTGTATAGCACATTACGTACGCAACAAAAATGCTGACCAGTTCAAAGGACGTTACCCTCGAGCCGTAGAAGCTATCAAAAATTATCACTACGTCGACGACTTCATAGATAGCATGGACACGGTCGAGGATGCCCTGCGTTTAGCGAGTGAAGTAAGAATGATCCACTCCTCTGCTGGGTTCAATATACGCAACTGGGCTTCCAACTCGACTTGGGTAATTGATCAGTTGAACTACAACCACCCCATTGTGCAACCGCACAAGGCACTAGGATCCCCGGAAAAAATCCTCGGTATGTACTGGGACCCCAATAACGATGTTTTTAAATATATTTTCAGATTCGCTCGCCTAAAACGCGATGTGTTAAGTGAACAAGTTCACCCAACAAAACGAGAGATCCTGCAAGTGCTGATGTCAATTTTTGATCCTCTTGGGTTTATCGCTTGCTTTACCATCGGCCTGAAAATTTTGCTACAGAAAGTCTGGCGTTCTGGCATAGATTGGGATGATGAACTTCCTGAAGTCCTTTATTCAGAGTGGCTACAATGGAAATCGCTGATGTCGGTGATAAAAACAACTGAGATTCCCCGCTGCTATAGTCGACTGCTGCCAAGAGCTGACGAAATACAAATTCATACGTTTGTAGACGCCGGAGAACATGCTTACGCTGCTGCGTGCTACCTACGCGTGCAATGTGGTAGTGATATCTCTGTGACTCTGGTGGCATCAAAGTCTAAAGTTTCACCTCTTAAGCCTGTGTCAATTCCGAGGCTTGAACTTCAGGCAGCTGTATTAGGCGTGAGACTGTCGACCAAAGTGCAAGCCGTTCGCCGCTTTCCTATCAGCTCAAGATTCTGGTGGTCGGACTCAAAAACGGTTTTGAAGTGGTTGCAAATGGATCCTAAAAACTTTCAACAATTCGTCATGTTTAGAGTTGGTGAAATATTGGAGCACTCCAACGTGACTGAGTGGAAATGGGTTCCTTCTCGACTAAACACAGCCGACATCGCTACGAAAGTATCATCTCAGGTGGATATTAAATTGTGGTTCACAGGGCCGACCTTTTTAGTTGCTGAACCAACTGAGTGGCCAGCATGCAATGACCTTGGATCCACCGACGAAACAGAAGTAAGGCGTCATCTACTTCATACACAAAGAATCCAGAGTATATATTGTGCAGTGAATGTACAATACTTCTCTGATTGGAGGCGACTCTATCGTGCGTTAGCCATGTTTCAGCTGTTCGTTAAAAAATTGAAAGCGGCGACCAGAAGAGAACCAAACCCAAAAATGTTGTCATTTGAAATGCTTCAAGATGCTAAAATGCTGCTTTACAAATGTGCGCAAATTAGTGAATACAGCCAAGAAGTATTTAACTTACAACGGGGTAAGATCATTGAAAATAATTCGCAACTAATATCTTTGAACGTTTACCTAGATGCATCTGGTATCTTAAGAGTGCAAAGTAGAGCTCAACACCTTAACAATAGTGAAGATTGTATCGTCTTGCCAAAAAATCATCACGTGACGTTCTTAATCGTACGTTTCTACCACGAGAGTCACCACCACTTATCACATGAAACAGCGATTAACAAAATTAAAGGCATGTTTTACATCCCGCGACTTCGCGTGTTGTTTAAAACAGTACGTAACAGTTGCCAACGATGCAAAAATTATTACGCGAAACCTAATATACCACAAATGGCTTTCTTACCTGCTGCAAGGATGGCTGTATTTGAGCGCCCGTTCACGTTCGTTGGCATAGATTACTTCGGGCCTATTTCCACTATAATCGGCCGAAGACGCGAAAAAAGATGGGGCGTAATATTCACCTGCTTAACAGTGCGCGCGGTGCACATAGAGGTGGCCCATAGCTTGGACACGAGTTCTTGCATCATGGCCATACGTAATTTTATGTCACGTCGTGGAATCCCTCGAGAGATTTACACCGATAACGGGACCAACTTTAGAGCCACGGAGAAGATCTTACGTGACGAATGCAAAAACATCAACTACTCGACTGTTGCTTCAAAGGTCGATGAACTTAAATGGAGGTTTAACCCACCAGCAGCACCACATATGGGAGGGGCCTGGGAAAGGCTAGTACGATCCATCAAGACCGTACTCTATAGGATGACTTCGGCAAACTTCAACGACGAAACCCTACGATGTGCATTATGGGAGGTAGAGTTCATAATAAATTCTCGCCCACTAACATTTGTGTCTCTGGAATCCTGCGATGATGAAGCTATCACACCGAACCACCTTTTATTAGGCTCGTCAACCGGATATAAGCCTATCTGTAAGGGCAACACAGATCTTCGACAACGCTGGCACCAAACTCAAACATTTGCTGATCAATTTTGGCACAGATGGGTAAAGGAGTACTCGCCCATGCTAGCACGTCGAAGTAAGTGGTTTGTTAAGAAACCTCCCTTAATTCCTGGCGACGTTGTTGTTATCGTGGATGAAAACCTGCCCAGAAACTCCTGGCCCAAAGGTATCATCGAAAGCACCGTAACCTCCAAAGACGGTCAAGTTCGTAGAGCAATGGTAAGGACACAGAGCGGACTACTGGAGCGGCCCACATGTAAGATTGCAGTCCTAGACGTCGGTAAAGTTGAAAGCAGTAAGCTCGCCGAACCATAGCTTGCTTACGAGGGGGAGAATGTTACCGCCGATTCTTCTATATGCTTGTTAATTTTATAAATACATATAATAGGAAAGCACATTCTGTCATTATACGAGTAATCTTAAGTATTATTTGAGTTCATGTCACCCTGTATCAATATCATGTCACTTATAACATCGTTCTAACAGTACCTATGTAGAATAAAGAGAATTTAAGGGTAGGATATAGGCGATTGGTGAACAAATGAGGCAGTCGAAGAGTTTGTAGTGCGGAAGAAAGACAACAATTTTAAAGCCAAACGTAGTGCATACTTATTGACTTTGAATAAACAAATATATGTACCTAGCTGTTAAAAGTGTCTTTTATTTGGACTGCTTCGACTCCAACAGCGGCCTTGGAAAATAGGATCTCCATGCTAATGACACCAATCTCGGAAATACTTAAAATGCTTATCATGAGTTGGTAGCAAAATTATTTTGAGAATCTCTCTCTCTCTCATTTTATTTCAGATTCACTCTGACGCAATATACATACATTCTGCACACGGACATTTCCCTATTCTTTTGTTTTTTTAAGTAATGCTTACACCGGCTTTAGATTGGCGGAAATCGTTACTTCTCTTCTCTTAAGCTTTTACGTGCTGTACCTTGCTTATATCATAAAGTGTAATTCAAGAGATCGCTCTGAGATCTGTCTTTGTGCAACGGAGGAGGGAATAAGTTGCAGGTTGCGTATAGTTAATTACAGTTTCTGAAGAAATACATTTGTTTTTATTAGGACCAAATACAAATTAAGAATAGCGTGAAAACGAAATCACTATGACTGGTAAAATGTTTGGCTTTAAATCTGAGTTAAGCCAACCTACTCGTTTGAATGCATGTCTAGATCGTATTTCTGTAAGATCTAGTTGTAATAATCATGCGCGTGTCCATCTAACTTGACCACACTGTTTCTAGAAAAGAGTCAACCGAATTTACAAGCTATAGTAGAATAAATTTTGCAGCTCTCAACAACACTTGCAGATAATCCATATGATGCTTATTATCTTTTGCTTACCAGATTAAAATTCTTTATACCTACATAACTGTAGCCAAAATTCATCAAACACATTAAAAAATCGAAACTTACTTAAACTTTTGTAGTAAATTAGGAGGAAAAATAAAATGTTTTTGCTCCTTAAAAAACATCTGAAGAATTCCAGAATCAGGCACTGCTAAAGAAAACTCTGCTCTGGTTTAAAGGCTGATATACTATCACAAAGGATATCGAGGAGTCTAGGGATAAGCACAAAATTCGAGCCTTTTATAAGAAAGCCAAAGCTTTGCAGGAGACTTCCAGAAAGGTACCCAGGCTCTTCGAAACTGCGAGGGTAATCTTGTCACCGACCCGTAGGGAATAGTGGATGTATTTAAACAGCATTTCCAGCTGCTGCTTAACGACCATGACCAAGAGAGAGTGGTAGGAACCGAGGAAATCCTAACTCCAACTGAAGTAGTTCTTCCACCCAACATCGAAGAAGTCGGCACAGCTATTCACAAGCTGAAGAACAAGAAGGCCGCAGGCTCAGATGGCTTGCCATCAGAGCTCTTCAGGGCTGGCGACGATGTTCTGATAGGGAGCATGCATTGGATCATCTGCAAAATTTGAGAAGATGAAAGCATGCCCGACGACTGGAATACCAGCTCTATTTACCCCATCTACAAGAAAGGCGATCCCAACTCTTGCAAGAACTTGCTTAGTTTCGCATACAAGATCCTGTCCAGCGTATTGTGTGAACGTCTAAAGCCCTTTTCCAACGCATTAATCGGCAGCTACCAGTACGGCTTCCGGCCCGGCAACTCGATTATAGACCAAATTTTCACACTTCGACAAATCCTGAAAAAGACCAACGAGTTTCAAATCGATACACACCATCTCTTCATCGATTTCAAGGCTGCATACGAGGGCATTCATCGTAAAGAATTGTTAGATGCGATGGCTGAATTCGGGATCCCGGGAAAACTGATCCGGTTGTGTAGCGCCATGCTAAAAAATACGCGATGCACCGTGCAGCTCTTTTCTAAGAACTCTGAACCGTTTGAAACAATCACCGGATTTCGGCAAGGAAATGCGCTGTCGTGTGACTTCTTCAACCCGGTGCTAGAGCAGATAGTGCGAAGGGCAGGCATCAACATGGAAGGCACTATCTTCAATGTATACAAGTTTGTCCAGCTGTTAGGATATGCAGATAATATAGACGTCATCGCGCGGTCGCGCCGTGACGTTGTAGAAGCGTCCACGGCGATTGAAGAACAGGCAAAACGAGTTAGTCTTAAGGTCAATGAGGATAAAACAAAGTACATGCTGTCAAGAAAAAACCAATCCGTCGTTCATCACCTGGGACAAAACGTAACAATCGACAGTTACAATTTCGAGGTGGTTAAGGAGTTTGTCTACCTCAGGGCGAACGTAAATTTCACAAACGACACCACAGTGGAGATCCGGCATAGCATCGCCCTTGGCAACCGCTGTTACTTCGGATTGTCCAAACAATTTGGGTCAAAACTCCTCACTCGAAGAACCAAAGTCATACTTTACAAAACGCTTAGTCTTGCTGTACGGAGCCGAAGCTGGACGATAAGCAGGATAACGGAGCTGATTTTGGGCTCTTTCGAAAGAAAAATTCTGCGCCGAATATTTGGTCCTGTGTGTGAGGAAGGTGAATGGAGGAGAAGACATACTCGTAACCGCGAAATCTACGAGCTGTACAAAGATCTGAATGTAGTCCGGCAGGCAAAGTTCCGTCGACTATACTGGCTCGGCCACATCGAGCGCATGAACACCAACGCCTAAGCTAAGAGGGTCTTCGACTCCGAATCTCCTGGTTCGAGAAGAAGAGGAAGACCGAACCTTCGGTATAAAGACCAAATAATCGGATGCATATTTTAGGCATAAGTTGATCAATAATATTGGTAATTCAAAAAAATAATGGAAAGTTATCCACACTATTTTAAATAAATTTTAATCGAATGCCGATGTTATTATCAATTATGAAAACAGTTTTTTTTTCTGATACACTAGAAGTTGCTAATCTTTTAACGATTCTCCTAACAACATTAGTTGCTTCCAGGAGAACTTTATTTCTAATGCATCCACTAACTAATATGATCCTGTCTTAACACAAGACAACTTTTAACGTAACAGTTTTACTTTCAGAGTATTCAGCTATAGAAATTCAGAAGTTGGTAATGTCTCTAAAAACTTCTCACTCGTGTTCTGCGATTTAAATATTAAGTTATGTGTTAACAAATATTTCTTTTCAAATTTCTGATGTTTTGTGTTTTGTCTTCAATAATTGTGTACAAAAGGACAGTTTTCCTGAGACTTTGAAAATTGCTGTAGTTATACATACCTCTACATAAAAAAACGATGCCACGATGCTTACAGGCCTATTTCTCTTCTCTCGCCATTCTAAGGTTTTCGAAAAGGGAATTAAAAGTCTTATGTTTGACTCTTTGCAGTTTGGCTTTAGAAAAGGTAAATCAACAGAAAATGTCATGTTGAAATTTATTGGTGAATTATATCCCAGTTTAAATGCGTCTGAAATTCCACCAGCACTATTCATCGATATAGCCAAAGCTATTGAATCTGTGGGCCATACAATATTGTTGAATAAGGTCTTTACAGCTCGCTTTAGGGGTTGCATGTATAACTGGTTTGCTTCGCACCAGATAGTTAAAATCAAAAACAGTTTTAGCCCGTCTAAGTTTTTGAACATAGGTGGGCTACTAGGTTCCGTTCTTGGCCCTGTTCTTTTCATAATTTATGTAAACCCATTATTCCTCCAGCCTTTAAAGGGAAAACTTACTGCTTTTGCTGACGATGTAACCCTCTCTTATTCCAACACAAGTTACCTGAACCTTTCAGTTAACATTAACCATGACTTTGGTGTTCTAAGAAAATGGTTCTACGAACACGAATTAGTGATCAACTGTAAAACTAAGATTATGGTGTTTAATTTAAAGCGTACTAATTATGATTCTATTCCATTATATTATCATTTTCCTGGTTGCTTACAATTTCCTTGAGTTAAATCCCGAAATGTTGTTATTGGTTACCAAGAAGATATGTGTTGCAATGATGACTGCTGCCTATGCGCATGGAAACCTTAAAATACCTATGTATAATATTGGAATACTAAGTTGAAAAGAACATACAGTAAGTCAAAGTGAAACTCGTACATAGGTGCATAATTTCATATTTTAGGTAAGAACAAAAGAAAAATTAACTTTATTCATTATTTTTTTTTTGTGAAACATAACTACAACTATTTATCTCAAAATATATAAAAAAGATTTAAGGATTAAAATAAAACATAATATCAAAAATAAAAGTTTTTCTTTAAATCCATACAAACACACCTCAAAGTTAAACTCGTACATAATAGAAAAAGGCAATTGTTTTTGAAAATATGTACACTAAATTGACAAAAAATCAAATTCTTAGTACTTCGTGGGCAATCCTTTGTTTGATTTTACAGCTGTCAACCTATTTGGCATCGATCTTATAAGTTTTTCGCAATAGGATGGTGGTATGTTATTCCATTCATGCAAAAGAGCTTTTTTAAGATCATTCCGGTTTGAAATGTTATGCTCTCTTATTTTCACTTCCAGATAACTCCTGAGGTTCTCAATGACGTTAAAATCTGGTGATTGTGGGGGTGTTTCAACCACTTATGGGCAATTATTCCACTACCATAGTCGTACTTTCATGGCCTTATGTTTAGGGTCGTTGTCCTGATAAAACTGAAAGCAGTTTTTTAGCCCTAGTTTGTCTGCACTAGCTCGTAAATTTGTCTTTAAGATATCTAAGTACTTATCCTGGTCTATGATTCCCTCAATGAAATGTAAATTCCCCGTTCCGGCTGCCGACATATAGCCCCACACCATGACCGACCCTCCACCGTGTTTCACAGTTGCTCGTAGATTCTTCTCCTTCAGCTCTTCATTAGGTTTCCTCCAAACAGTAACTTTACCATCCGACCCAAAGAGGTTAAACTTACTTTCATCACAAAATATAACTGTTTTCCAGTACTCAAAATCCTTTTGTTTATTTGCATTTGCAAAATGCATCCTTTTTTTTTATTTTGCTTGCTTACCAATGGTTTTCTTCTTGCTGTTCGGCCATGATATTCATTTTTCCTTAAAATAATCCGTATTGTTTCTGGAGAAGCTTTTTTCTTTTTTTCTGAAGGTACTTTTCTGCATCTTGTGCAAGTTTAGGAGCACTAATCTTTGGATTTTCTTTAACCTTGCGCAAAATCCATCGCTCATCGGCTGCGTTAAAAATTTTTCGAGAGCTTTGTCTTGGCTTATTTTCTAAGATATTTTCTTCTCTATAGCGTTGTATGACATATTGTACAGTGGAATGACTGCGATCAACGATATTCGCAATTTCTCGTAAGGTTTTTCCTTGTTTGTAATGTAAAATTATTAATTTTCTCACATCCAAAGATGTTTGTCCGCGTTGTCTACCCATTCTAATAAATACTTAACGTTTCAAATGAAATAAGAGGACTATCGATACGTACAAAAAGCACAGATACAGGGCGACAGCTATGATGTCATAAAATGAGAAGGGAGGGAAAGTACCGTTATGAATTTCAGGAAACAATATGACACAAGTCTATTGTACGAGTTTAACTTTGAGGTGTGTTTGTATGGATTTAAAGAAAAACTTTTATTTTTGATATTATGTTTTATTTTAATCCTTAAATCTTTTTTATATATTTTGAGATAAATAGTTGTAGTTTTGTTTCACAAAAAAAAAAATGAATAAAGTTAATTTTTCTTTTGTTCTTACCTAAAATATGAAATTATGCACCTATGTACGAGTTTCACTTTGACATACTGTATATCCTACTTTAAGCAATATTTAAATAAAATAGTCAGACAACACCTGAGCCAGGTTTGTAGTATGTCTGTTTTAAAATTGAATTACTAAAATCGAAGCTTCAGTACGGATTATACTGCTGGGGTACTTATATATACTTACCCCAGTATTATAAATTAATTACTAATTAAACAAAAACATGCTATCATGTTGTGATAAGCTGTTTAGACGTCTGAATGTTTTTCTACACACCTACATATGTATGTGTACTGCTATAAGGTTATAAGGTTATAATAATTTGTTATGTGTTGTCAGCGCACTTCTCCATCGAAGTGAAGACCATAGAAAACACAACTATGAAGTTTTAAATACTACTCAGAATTAACTATTCTATGATGCTCTAAAGCACTATAAGCTACATGATCAGCACTGATGAACTATGTAAGTGGCACACATTTTTCTTCAAAATGCTTCACAATCAAATCACTTCTGTTGATTTCAATTTGGCAACACTCACATAGGGCCGAGCCGAGAGATTTTTATCTTGCGATCAAATTGGCTGTTCTAAAAAAGGTTCCTTGTCATACCGAAGCTTTCTTAGCTCCTTAAATACATAGACTGGTGAAGCCAGATGCAAAAATTTCTATTAGGTCGTTACATACATATGTATGAAGTTTCCGATTTTTATGTGAAAAATTAAACAACGCTATTTCAAAAGTTAAAAAAAATTATTCCAAAAAATCCCCATTTACATACATACATATGTAACATTCGTTCAACGTTTCACCAAGCAAAAATTTCTCTTTTAAAAAAGTCCTTATCCTTTTGGGCTAAGAAGTCATTAAAGTCCTGTTTTATGGTATCTGGACTATTTTGGAGGTGATTGCCCAAACTTCGGAAAATGTGGTAATCGGTCAGGGATAAGTCTGGTGAGTAAGGCGGACGAGGCAAAACTTCATAACCCAACTCCGCCAGCTTCAGCAAGGCTAAGAACGGTTGTAGCTGGATTTTCTTCAACAGCTGCTACCAGTTCTTCATCAATAATGACATTCTCTGGTCTACTGATTGGCAAATTTTCGAGCGAAAAATCTCTTGCTGAACTTGATAAACCAGTATCGAACAGTTCTCCCACTACACGTACCCAAACCAAAAGCGCCGTTAATTTTTCTAATCGCTGCGGCTGCGACTGCGGCTGCGTTCATGTTTTTTTTTTAAATTGAAAAAGGAAAATTGCCCTTCAATTTGTTGGCGAAAGTGAAGAAGTGAGCTTGAAGCCATATGGTGTCGAATATCTCTTAGAGTCTATCAGACAAGCACCAGTATAAAGGGTGTGATGCTGTTTGTCTCGAACTCGACACTGGATTTTCAGTCACATTTTCAACTACTAAAGACTGTTGTTCCTGTAGCTTCCATTATTATAAAATTAACTGGTGTAAGATTTTCTAATGCTACAAGACAAGTATCGTAGTAGACATGCCGACATTTACTCATTGCATCGCAGTGTTCAAATATATGATCTTTAAAATCTTGTGAACTCTCTTCGTAGTTATGCTAAGGTCTATCTTTGGAGTCAAGCAATTGCTTTAATAGTAAACCTTTCATGTTAACTATTGACACTATGGATCATTTCGCAGAAGTTTTTCTTAATATTTACAACTTGATTTAAAATATGACACCAGCATATGCTTGACATTCTATTCCAAGCCCGTAACTTTGCCAAAGTTTTAAACAACGGTTTTTCAATTTTATTATCCTTGATGCCGCTGTAGACTTGTTCTTCAGCAGTTCTTCTGTCTAACTAAGTACTACACTTCTGTGTTTTCTTCAATCTTGCGGTTTGTTAAGCAGTCTTCCTATACACTAACTGTTTGCAGAAAAATATGAACGTATGAAGTACTTCCCCAGTCATCCGTTTACCCACAGTCTTTTTAATAAAAGATGATAACCGTTGGTTTAGATTGTGCTGGATTTCTTCAAAGCGCCGCCTTCAGATACAAGGCTATGAATGATATTGAGCTCTATCCTGAATAAGCTATCCTTTCATAACCACGCTAGTGACCTAGAAGTGTATCAGTCATGTGCCACAGACAATTAATCTGTTACCCAAGGAATTTCAATACCCGAACCCGAACAACGGGTCCTGCAACTCATTATACTTTGCCCACTGCACCATATGGATGCAATAAACATCAATAATAAAATCGGATATTGAAAATACTGGGAGCACGGTGGCAATCACTAACATCAATCCCTATCCCAATTTTTAAGTCTTAACATACACATCGACGATTGAAGTTTTATCAGAGCAAGAGAATCCACACCCATTATACTTGTAAGGTAATATGAACTTTATTTCGAGCCGCCTATATGGACTGTAAATTAAGCAAAGACAAATTTCGTTTCTCCCAGCATCCTGTTCAAAAGTCTAGACAAACAGTTATAGAAAATGATATCTGAGCTTCAAAATTCTTGATCGAGTTTATATGATTATATTCCACATAACACGTCGGTCATCAATTTAAGCTTCCTTATTTTTGTTCTTCTATCTTGCAAAACTGGGGTAGGGAAGACTTATGCAAAGACTTTCCAAGGTGGAAGATCTGGAATCGTAGCTTGGCTCCCGGCGATCAGATCCCATCAGATCAGAGATTCTATTCTATATCGATATTCTGCGTATTGTTAAGTTTCAGACAACCGCATCATCCGCGTTAAAAAGTTAATATCGACGGGTCTAAAATGCATAATACTCACTTTCCAGAAAAATATGATCAGAGGATTATCTGAGATCAGATTTGAGTGAAAGAATTTGATTTGAGATATTGCAATCCTAACCTGATATGGATATAGCTGCTTTAAAGATATTTTGAAGAAAAACCGATTACTATCACTAAGGTACCGATTTCTATTCAAGTTCTTCTGAATACTTGCCATATACTTTTACGGTTTACTTCCGAAATATTTGATTACTTTTAAAACAGCTCAACAGCTCAGTACAATCTGTTTTTACTGTGTTGTTTCCGTTTTCTTTTCAATACGCATACTTCTTCACTCTTTCCCATGTCCAAATCAGACTCACTTTCATTCCTTCCTTTACCATCCAATGAACCAAACCGACCGCATTCGTACAGAAACTTAAGAATGTGTAAACCCACTTGGACGTGCGATCAATAAATTGCGAACTTGACCATGACCATTACGGCGCTTCTGCTCATGAAAAATGATACCCATTAGTAAACACTTGTCACAACTGAAGCCCACTGCTGCACGTCGATTGGCTGTAAGCCGACCACTGAAGATATGTAGTACCCTCCTACGAGCATAAAACCATCTGTTGAGTGATCGTAAACTGGTTTCTGCTGGCTGGCACGTAGGAGAATATAGACATCGAATGATGTATCACATGCTTGTAAGCTAGATTAACAGCAATTGACGTTTCTTGTTGAGTTACATTGCAACGTATTTTTAAATCCGAGAATGAGAAGTTGCGTGTCATTAACTATTGCCACCACTACCATTCCAACAGCACAAAAATATCGAGAAAAGAGATTGGTATTCCTGTAAGAACATACATTCTAATGCTAATAACGCGTGTGAATCCCAGCAGGAGAAGACACGCAGTAAATCTACTCCGTATCCGATAGTATGTAGATGGAAGATAGCACCAAGGCAGCATGAAACCCTTTAATGGACATGTAATGCGTTTCTCCTTAGACCGAATCCGACTCTCTTTAGATCCAGCGTCCTAATGAAATTAAGTTTTGATTTTATGGTATCTAAGCGTATCATCTGAAGGCTGTAAAACTGGTTAGAGCACCTTCCCTCGCAGTTTGTTTCACTACCCCAGCAGAAAGCTATTTCATTATGCCAACGGCTTGATTTCTGTGCGGCATTACATGGCTTTAAATTACAAATTAATGTTACTATGATTGCATGACTGTGAGATGTTGGTATGAAGACGGTAAAACATCGTATCTGCACAAGGTGAAGGTCATAATCAAGAAGAATTTGTTATTGGTCTCAGGTTGTCAGTGAGGTGCCTCCTTTCATTCTTTCACTGCACACAGATGAGCTAAGGAAAAACTTAATTATGGAATCTCTGTTAATTCTGCAATTGGAGATACCAACTGACAAGCAAAACGCATAAGAGATGGCAACTGTAGCGTTAAATGAAATAGTAGCATCTATCCATCACAATAGTGATGCTGGGAGTGATGCGACGCAACTACCTGTAAGGTGCATGCCTTTATAAATCCTATATAGCGAGTAGTGGAGAAGTATGGTCAAGATAACCGGATAATAGCAATGGGAAACGGCCAATGGATGCCTTTTAAAATGATTACCCTACTCTCTTCGGTTGATTATGAGTAATATTTGATTTCAGTCGGACTGGCAGCATGGAGTATTCTTTCATTGGATTTTAAGAGTGAAGATCTATGAAGAAGCATCAGAGGTGAATAGAGTCAGAAATGTTGACACTGATTAAGTGGAAGTTGGCATTACAGCCGTTGGTTTTTTAGATGATGTACTTTAGGAATGGTTCCTGGATTAATTGATGTGGGCAGGACTTAACGTCTGTATTCACTAAATCGTTTTGGTACTGATTGCAGGAAAAGTGGTTTTGACGTGTGCGTACGCTGATAGAATATTTATCCTTTTTCCCTGTTTTATTTTTTAATTCTTAGCTAACAAGTCAACGAGTTGATTTATCAGCAGTATGAGACAGAAGCGTCCATGACTCGACAGTCGCTTGATTTCTACCAACCGACCATATCACTCTTCCTAAGCTGACAAGCGGTGGCTTTTATATACACATGTTTGATTTATATCAGATATCAAAAAATCGTTAAAAGTATATTATTTTTCGGCATACACGCCTCAGTCTCAAAAATTCATCGACGTAATAGTAACGTCCAATTTCGATGAATTATCGCTCCTTCTTCCCCATCCATATATTTGAATTTGAATTTAAATTTATTTATTTATTTTGCCAAACTCTCTAAGTTTACTGATTTATCAAGCAGAAGTACTTACAATTTAATACGAGTACCTTAATGTCGAATGCCTGCATTCAAATAAACTGTGTTTGTTTTTTTTCCAAAAATTCAAAATGAAATTCCAAATTCAAATTCCATATGAAATAAAACACTTCAAACTAACGTCATTGTCTATGATATTATCTTTATTCAATAGATAATTTTATGCCATTTATGCTTAAATATGACTTTGGTCATATGCGCGCCACGGCCAGCTCGAATGAAGCGCAGTCCTAAAATCCAATTTTCGAGTTTAGTAGACATGCCGACATTTACTCATTGCATCGCAGTGTTCAAATATATGATCTTTAAAATCTTGTGAACTCTCTTCGTAGTTATGCTGAGGTGTATCTTTGGAGTCAAGCAATTGCTTTAATATTAAACCTTTCATTTTAACTATTGACACTATGGATCATTTCGCAGAAGTTTTTCTTTATATTTACAACTTGATTTAAAATATGACACCAGCATATGCTTGACATTCTATTCCAAGCCCGTAACTTTGCCAAAGTTTTAAACAACGGTTTTTCAATTTTATTATCCTTGCTGCCGCTGTAGACTTGATCCTCAGCAGTTCTTCTGTCTAACTGAGTACAGTACAATTTTCGACAACTTTATCGAGCAACTGTGGCAGTATATCAGGAATAACACGCCGAATGCCGACTTTCAAATCGTCCAACGTCTCTGGTTTATCCGCATAGACTAGTAACTTCACATACCTCCAACGAAAGTGATGTAAAGGTGTGAGATCACAGGATCAACGGTTTAATATCCGACCGGAATAAGTTATAACAGTTAATGTTTGTTATATTCACCTCAACCTCGATTACTGAGTAAGGAAACCTTTTTGCGAAGATCTATAGATGCCTCACATCTATAATACTTAGTCATTTGACTTGTTTTAATTTTTTTCTTTTTTTATAATTAACACGTGCACAAGGGGTTATGACTACCCTTAAGTGTCAAGAAGTCTAGACACAGCATGGGCCGAAGATATAGAGAGAGAGGGGGAAAGGAGGTACCGGTACACATTGGTCCTCTAAACATGACTGTGCGTCTGAAGACAGGCTTGAGGCTGAGCTGCTGAGTATTCCTATCGAGACGTGTATTGTGGCTAAATTTTTGAAGAGGAGGCATGCAATTAGCTAGCTCACTTGAACATTGTTTGTCAAAATAACGATAAAACAAAGAGAGAGAGGAGACATTGCGTTCGATCGGCTTCGCGATATTGTTGTCTCCTATGAGTTTTATCGCTCACTTTTTTATTCTGTCTGGTGCAAAGAGGTCTTGAGAGCATCAGACCAGATATGAGCATTGTACTCAAGCTTGGGACGAATGTAGACCTTGGAAATGAAGTCAGAGCAGAGGGGTAGAAATATTTCTTGCATCGTTTGAGGAAAAATAGACTAAATATGCGGTCCTTCCAACTAAGAAAAATAATTTCTAATCCATAGACGAAGAGACTGATCGATACCATAAGCACGCATTTTCGATCATAGGGCTCGATGCCAAACTCTGTCAAATGCTTTTGAAATATCGAGCGCAACAATCTTGCTTTCGCCGAAATAATGCAAAGATTGGTTCCACTTTTAGGTGAGATATGCCATCAAATCACCAGTGGACCTATTGCTGCGGAAACCGTACTGCCGGCCATTAAGAAGTGTACGGGATTCAAGATATTTCATAAGCTGACGAATTATCAACGTTTCGAACAGAGGCAGGAAAGAGACTAGGAAAGATAAAAAAGTCGAATCATTGCATTATAGTCATTTCCGGTTCATTTAAACTTATTCCGGTTTTCCTCAGAGGGGCTGACTTTGTTAGTCCGGAAAGTCAGCTCTCTCAATCTGAAAGCCTCTTTACAGCTCGAGTCATTATATTCTCCTTAAGGGCTGTGATTGTCTGAGGCTTGTTGGCATAAATCCGTGACTTCAAGTAGCCCCAAAGAAAGAAGTGGTTATGCCAAATCTCCAAAGCGGGAGAATACGCGACCAGGAAACGCTTCCACATATTCACCAAGCTCCGCTCATCCAATTCCGACAGTAAGAAGTCGTTTATCATGAAATTTTAGCTTTCGCCAGTACAGTGACCGTATTACCGATGGCGTTCTCAAAACATTACGTCCCAATCTCTTCTCCTGCGTGAACGCGGCTTTGAGTGGATGTAATGGCTCTTCGTGCATCATACGCTTAAGTGGAAATGCGTCTCGTCGCTCATAATGATTTTCGACACAAATCGTTCTCTTCGTTGTTGAGATTAAGGATGGCTTGACCGCAATTCACATGCGACTGACGGTCAGCAGGCATTAACTTAACTGATGCACTGTTCGCACTTTGTATTATTGTAAAATAGGCTGTAGGATCTTGCAAAAGGCAGAATAATTACAGATGAATATTACCCTAACCTTCCTCACCAGCAAGATGCCCAAACAAGAAGAAAACAATCGTCTTTTACCAGGGCAACACACATGTACACAAAGTTGCGTTGGCATATGTTCCCATACTCAGAAAATTGTTTCTGAGAAGCGCTTCGCATCCAATGAAGAAGTTGAGAGTACCGTTGATGAATATTTTCACAGCTTTCAGAACTCTCACTTCCGAGAAGGAATACTGATATTGGAGAAACACTGGAGCAAATGTGTTGAATTGAAGAGAAATTATTTATAAAAATAAAATCATTTTTTAAATGAAAACCGCAATTTTTCGTTGTCAGATCGAAAACTTTTCACCCAACCTTGCTGAAAACAAAAACTTCGTCAGCCAAACAAGGCAAAGGCCGCTGAGAAAATGCTAACAATGTACACGTTAAAGGAAATTATGATAAAAACGCCTAAATGTACCGATTCGTATTGTTTGTTTTTTGTGTTGGAGGCTTCTACTATATGTTGGAGCACTCAGACGCAAATACTGGTCCATTGTACTAACAGACAGACACCTTGTCTTTATTGTATTTTCCCCGTTGTTCGGAGAAAAGTGAGGAGGAGCTTCAGTGATGTAGTGCTAAGGAATTCGGCACAAAACACATTGGCCCCAAGGGGACAATGAGACAAACCGCTTTTTGGAGTTTGGTGAAAGGGGCGACGACGTGTTTGCGTGTTAGCCTGTTCCACTAGACAACCGATGCATATGACATTATCGGTCTTATCATTTCCGTGTAGATCCAGAGGACCGTTTTCGGCGATAAGCCCCATGTTTTGCCAAAAGCACCTTTGCATTGCCAAAAAGTTGACAGCGCTTTGGTGGTTTTTAGGTCAACATGCTTTGACTAAAGAAGCTTGCTATCTAAGATGACTGCCAGGTACTTAGTTTCCTTGGATATCGGGATGGAAATGCATTTTAGCTCCAGAAGAGTAATGCCAGTATTTTTCCTCCTTCTCGTGAAGAGAACAACATCAGTCCTAAGGGGTATAATCGACAGCCCATTATTCGTGCACCATTCGTCGATCACACTTAGCGTTGCGTTCGCTTTGAGATAGACAGTCGTTAAACATGAACCGACAGAGAGAACAGCAACATAATCCGCATAGGCCTGGCATAGATTCCAGAGGCATTGAGAGCATAGAGCAGAGAGTCGACCAGCATGCAGCACAACAGCGGAGACAGGACGCCACCTTTTGGGCAGTCCCTGTTTACGCCAGACTTGGCACATTGTTCGAGGTCTGCATCAGCGATCAATATCCTGTGCACAAGCATTGCTTTGATCCACAAAACCTCTGTTTCACCTACGCCATGCCGTCCAGCAGCTCCTTCAATATCGACGAAAAATCCCAGTATGTGCTCTTTCCTTTCGAGTGCGCATTCAATTCTCCTAGGTTTTAAAGCGCAAACTCGCAGGATTTTCCGCGCTGATAAACAAGCTGCATCCCCGAGAGAGGAGGCATTCGAAGGGCAACTTTACGCGCGTGCGATTTCTAGTAGTAGTCAGTCTTCTAATATTTTCTGCTATAACCAACAATCTATTCGAGCTTGTCTTTTATTTAGTCGCATAAAACCGCATATCTAATGAAGAGAATTCTAATGAAGAGAGTTTTATATAAACTCATTAACTCTAAAAACTACACCATTACCTGTATCCTAATCTAAACTTACCTCAACCTATGTAAGCCACCCATCGGTGTTGGGCCGGCTTTGCCTTAAAGAGGCTGAGCTATCAAACAATTGACGAAGGAGCTTCCTCCAGCCACCAAAAGCTTTGATACTGTCGGGCAACGTCTCTTCTATCCCGGCATGATACCGCTGTACGGAACCTGAGGCGCTCCGGCTCACAGAGCGCGACATCATGTTCGTAGAGAAGGCGCCGCTCTACGGAATTGCGGGGCACGTGGAAGATTCTATCCTGTATAAGCCCACATTTATCTAAATAGAGGAATGCCTCTAAGGGGACAAAGCCATTAAGGCGCACCCTCTCGCAATATGAATTATTGGTGTAGTGGGCTTACTACAGATCAAGTTATAAGAATCAACTTTATCAGAAAATTGTCCACCCATAAAATCTTAGCCCTATTGTATAGGACCTCGTTAGGGTAAAATTTCGTATACTCAGATTCGGGTATTCTATGTAATCCAAGACAAGTCCTGAGACATTGTCTTTCAAACACCCGAATCCTTTCCATGAAGCTGGCTCTCACATTTAACCAGACGGGACATCCATAAGCAACCATAGGCCTGATTAAGGCCATGCAGCAGATTAATTTCACCCTAGAATCAAGTTGGCTGCTATGAAACAGCCATCTTCTCAGAGCGAAAGCGCCCCGGGCTCTTGCCAGAGCAGCATCTATTTACATGTTTGTCAAAATATAGATACTGATCAAGCACGATTCCAAGGCATCTGACTGTACTTTGTCTCGCCATTGGACGTCCGTCCGGTCCAAAAATTGAAAACCTGCGCCAATTTTTTCTAGTATCCCGAGAGGCCCTAGACAAAGGCGTTCTGGATAAAATAGATTCTGATTTCTGAAAGTTGATTTTCAACTTTCAGTCATCAAAATACTGTTGAATTTTTTCGAAGTTACGTCGATCGTTGGGCCTGATCTGTACACAATTAAATCGTCCGCGTACGCTATAGAGTGGCGAAGAGAAACTATCAGATCGCTTAGATAAATACTGAAAAAGGTCGGCGATGGACCATGCCTTGCTGCAGTCCATTTTTAATTTCAAATGTTTGGGTAGAAGTCACATTGGCAATTTTCACAACGAACTTTCTACCGGTTAACATGTCAAAAATCATATATACATAGCAGTGGTTTACGTATGCCCTGCCGACTGAGCCCTTCTAACCATACGGTGTCGAAAGCTTTTTCCAAGTCAATCGGACAGGCACCCGTGCATTGGTTCTTGCATTTATTCCATTGGATATTAGTGCCTGTTCACATTGGCGCAGGAAGGACAAGCGCAAGAAGGCAAATAGTGTTCACATTGGTGGAAGCACACTTGAATTTTTGACAAGTGGAACGCATGAATCGGGTCATTTTCATTCAGTCGCCTTCGTCCAAGTAGTCATTTTCATTCAGTCGCCTTCGTCCAAGTAGTCATTTTTGCAAGCCAAATGAACTTGTCTGTCCAACAGTCACGAATAAATGAAGAAAAACTGTCAAAAATGGAATGAATTAAGAATGGAACGGTTTGCTTCACCCGAAAATCCAAATTGAAGATGGATTTTCGGTGCAAGCAACCCTTCTCGTTTCCACTTACTAAAAATCGTTCCCTCTCTTTCAAGCAATTTGGTGCGCTTCTACCACGCACTTAGATTTCGACGCGGCATGGATAGTGTCATGCAGAAACCAGAATGAGACCTGCGTCTTTCGTACGTCTTCCCCCGTGACACCCTGAAATTTTGAATGAAGTCCAAGTTCGTAGTGACAAAAACCGTTACAAACAAACTCTATTCGTAAATACGCGTGAACTCATTTCATTTTACCGCAATGTACTCCCGCCACACGCACTCTTGGAATTATAACAATGTGCGTGATTGTTTACATAATTTTGACAGAACCCCGGGTTCCCACGTGCTCGTCGCAGCTTGTAGGCAAACGTCGGCGGCTATTTTAAGTGGTATGTCTCATTGGTGGTTTCTCATGCCCCACTCTGAAACAGAATCGGTTATCCGGAATGATTTTATTATCCTCAACCCATTTAGACAGGGCTCTATGGATCACCTTCTCGGAGACCTTGCTGATACTCGGAAGGAGACTTATTGACTGGATGCACTGGATAATATGCATTATTCAGTGCATTGCTGAACAGGATGGTGTACCTCTCTACAGCCACTGGCGGAAGGTGCCTAAGCACAACATTGGATATACCGTCGACTCCCGCGGATTTTTTCTTCTTCAATGACTCGAAGATCATCTGAAGATCTTCCGTCGAAATGAACAGGGCATTAGCCCCCTCACTGGCGATGTCATTGTTTGCCATGAAATCTTCATTGAACCTGGTAAAACCACGATTCTCTGATCGCCAATGATCGATATCATTTCGAAAATAGAAGTGGTGCATGAGAGATCTATTCTCCAGGTCGTGGTTCGGGCGAATACTATCATTCGCCTTGTACACTTCCTGGAAGACAGCTCCCACAGTCGCCACCTTCTCCTGAGGATCCTCGATCACGAAGAAGTCGTCATCTAGGATGGCGTTCTCTGGATCGATGCTAACTGTTCGTAGTAAACGTTCATTGTCTGACGTTCTCGGAAGCTTTAGATCCTGAATGTCATTCTGATTGTTGCTCCTAAATATTTTATTTATTTGCGGGACAATACTCGCGCTGTTGGATTTAACAGCACGAATTTTGTTGTTCCAGTGCAAACTTACAGATATTCTGTAATTCTCTTTGATCAACTGTTGGAGATGTCCTCAGTGTCCTGGCTTTCGAGTTTTATCTGTCGGTAAACCGCCTGTACAAGAGTTTGAGTTTTGTCAGGAGTCTACTTTTTTGTCCGTGCAGTGCGTCGATTATCGCGTTTCGGTATCGTGCTGTCGTTGGCGTGGGATTGTATTGTCCATCGTCCGCTTAATTAAATAGTCCATCTGTTTAGGGTACCTGTCAATCTCGTAGTTTGACAGGTTCCTATTGGACGGTGGGAAGGAGACGCTCGAAGTGAGCGCTCTCGTCAGGGAATTGGCAAAGCGTGGCCCTACTGTAATCGTAGGGTTGCAATTGGACATGCTCTCCCATCTCCGTGAATTCGTCCGATACTGTGATGACGGCACTAAGTCCGCAATGGTCACTGTCGTATGTGAAGGTCCGTAGACAGTTCGTAGACCATTCGTTTGTGTCAGCCAGTCTCAGTCGAGAGTCAAGCAGTATAAGATCCAGATCGGAGCCGCTCCTAGGATACGACGGACCATCCGTTGCGAGTAACTTAACTTTGTACTCTATATTGTGCATAGCCCACCAACGGCTTAGTAGGCTCCCCCTGGTGTTGGCTACTTTCTTTCCCCAATCACTATGTTTGGCATTTAAATCTCCAGCCAGAATGTAGACGTTTTCATTCGAGTTCAGTCGCAGAAATCGAAAGAGTATCTCGAGCTCTGTGATTAAAACAAGGTATTGAGATGCTTCAGGTGCATAAGCCGCAACAATATACAACCTCTTACTATTCTGTAGGGGAATGCACACAATGCAGACCTCTAGCACCCCGAACCTCCGCACTTTACCACCTTCACCGCTATATATGATTTTATGTTTCAGATTGTTTTTTATGAAGATCGCAACTCCCCCGCCTCGCGTAGCGTTGGGTCGGTCTCTTCGAATTACTTTATAAGAACTGTGCCGAATTTTGTCATTCTGGCTTAGCTTTGATTCGCCAACCAGAAACACATCGGGGCTTTGGTCCTGCAGCAAGTTAAAAAGCACGGCTCCCCGTTCGATCCAAATTAGTGAATTAACATTCACCGACAGGATTTTTAAGTGTCTCTCAGCCAGCGCACCCATTACGGTTCAAGGTGCGCTAGGCCCGGCAGAAGCGAGTAGATCCGATCAAATTAATTTTTTTTTATCCCTCTCCCAAAAGCGCACTAGAAATTTTGTGATGTTTATTTGTACACTACTTAGGCCCGGTGCACACATGCGGTTTTTTGACGGACGGTGACGCTGCGGCACCGCATTCGCGTCTTACAGTATTCACATATAAATTGAGTGGTGCACACGCACTTGCGGTGACGTTGCGTCATCGTGCGTTATTCTTGCGGGCAAAAAGACTCGCAAGTTTCTGCGGGACCGCAGCGTCACCAATACATTGTTTTGTATTGTGCAGTGCACACATGCGTCATTTTACCGCGAATTAATTTCGATTTTAATAAAAAAGTCAAATATGGAAGTGTAGAGTTATTTATTGAGGTGAAACTTTAACTGCCAACTTATTAAAAGATTTTACTTCTTCTTCTTCTTCTTTTCCTTTTTGGCGTTGTTATGATCAGAAGTGTAGGACCATAACTTTCCCACTTAACTGCATTCCTACTGGTCCGCTTGTGGGGTTGCCGGTTTGACCTCAGAAAGTAGCGGCAGGCTTCCCGGTTTGGGATTACTTCATCGCTGAGGCCAATCAAATGCTGGTGTTTTTGCATTTGTTTGCACCAATTGTTTTTCGGCCTGCCTTTTTTTTTTTTTGTTTTGTGACACGGGCATGCTCCAGATTTTTTTTGTTTGATCTTACTCTTACAACACCGGTGATCTCCAGTCGTGTCAACCCACTGATTTGCATGTACACTTGTGGGGCAGTTTAATGTTGGTATATGTGTCCCTAGGCTCACCTTGGTGTTTTCTAAATTGCCTAGATGTGATTTGTTTACCTTTGTTTTAGTCGGCTTTTACGACAAGCGAGAGGTATCGCTGCAGAGATATTCTTAACCCGTCCCTGCACGGGTCCCTATTAAAAGATTTTACACTCATTCGAAAATAGTTAAAAAAAATTTTTAAGAATTTTCTTTCATATTTGTAAATGAAATATAAAATAATCCTATTGTTCGCCGATGATCAACAAAAGGATGTACCCAATAACGTCGTTTCTTTTGAAAAACGTAGTTTTTATGCAATAGGTACGCGAAAATTACTCGTTTCTTTTTGTAAACCTCCATTGCTGCAAGTCGAACGCAAACTGCAGATTGAAACCTGCTGGAAAGTTCCGCATGTGTGCACTGAACAATTGCGTCACCACAGCGGCACCGCAGCGTCACCGTGCATTAAAAAACCGTATGTGTGCACCGGGCCTTAGTCGAAACACGTCGGTAGCCTTTCGTAGTCTGTGATCAACTGACAATAAGAATGTCTTCAACTTTTAGTGGCCCAGATTATAAAATGATAAATGTTCTACCAAAGCATTCTTCATAGGAAAAAATTATTTGTAAAGATCAGCATCTTTGCCAACAAAACAAGTTTATTAACGTGGCCCAACTTGGTATAGCTTACAAATAGATTTGAATATATGTATACGTTACAAGAAAAAAAAAAATCTTTTATATGATATGACTCTCACCCATAGGTCAGAGTCCTATTTCTAAAACCACTAACTATCAGAGTACTCTATAGACCATTCATTACATTTTCAGATGAAGTGCACTTCAAATGTCCTGCTGAAGGTCTCTTTGCCGACGATATCGATTGCCGACTATACTACAGATGCGAACAAAAAATCAGTAATCATCACCAAGAGGATAGCTACATTAAGCCATACGCACTCAAATGCAAGGAAGGTACAATATTCTCCCGTGTATTGAAAATCTGCGTTCCGCACATGATAGCCGGGCGCAGTGAATGCATGCATTACATGAACGAAGTGGACAACGAAAACGAAATGATGACAATTTTGTCCCCACTTAGGAACTATGGTGTAGGTCTCAACGGGGTTTCAATCATATCCATGTCAACATCATCATCTCGAGCGCTTGCCGATGGCACAACAGACCCTCTACCATGCGAAGATGATGGTTTTTTGACCGATCCTGATGATTGTACAGTGTTCTATCGATGCATTTCAAATGGAAGAAGCTTCAACAAAATAGGTTTTCGTTGTGCAGAAGGCACTGCTTGGGACGAGGCTTTACAGGTTTGTGATCATATGGCTAAAGTTGTGGATGCTGGCGGTTGTGCAAGGAATTTTAAGCAATATACTACTCAATCACCGGGCTATGGTCAACATGAATCATCAGCATCATCAACACAACAAAGCTCGTGGTCGAATTCGACTAGTAGCAACACATCCTCATCATCACAAAGTTCTTCTTCATCTACATCCTCATCAACACAGTCCAGTATAAGCAGTGAAAGCAGTCAATCATCTTCCAGCAGCAGTTCGCAAACTTCGTCATCTTCGAACAACAACCAGTCAGGTTCGAATCAGTCATCAAATAACCAGTCGGGTTCATCCAGTAACCAGAATTCTTCCAACTCCAGTAACCAATCTGGACAGAATAATCAGAATTCTAGCAACCAGTCAGGTTCGTCAAACAATCAAAGCTCATCAGGACAACAGAGTTCGAGCTCATCTAACAACAACCAGTCAGGGACGAATCAGTCATCAAATAACCAGACGGGTTCATCCAGTAACCAGAATTCTTCCAACTCCAGTAACCAATCTGGACAGAATAATCAGAATTCTAGCAACCAGTCAGGTTCGGCAAGCAATCAAGGCTCATCAGGACAACAGAGCTCGAGCTCATCAAACAACAACCAATCAGGTTCGAATCAGTCATCAAATAACCAGTCGGGTTCATCCAGTAACCAGAATTCCTCCAACTCCAGTAACCAATCTGGACAGAATAATCAGAATTCTAGCAACCAGTCAGGTTCGGCAAGCAATCAAGGCTCATCAGGACAACAGAGCTCGAGCTCATCTAACAACAACCAATCAGGCTCGAATCAGTCATCAAATAATCAGTCTGGTTCATCCAGTAACCAATCTGGACAGAATAATCAGAGTTCTAGTAATCAGTCAGGTTCGTCAAACAATCAAAGCTCATCAGGACAACAGAGTTCGAACTCATCCAACAACAACCAGTCAGGCTCGAATCAGTCGTCAAATAACCAATCCGGTTCATCCAGTAACCAGAATGCCTCAAACTCCAGTAACCAATCTGGACAGAATAATCAAAGTTCAAGCAATCAGTCAGGTTCGGCAAGCAATCAAGGCTCATCAGGACAACAGAGTTCGAACTCATCCAGTTCCAGTTCCAATGAAAGTCAAAGTTCCTCAAACAATCAATCAGGAGCCACAAATTCAGGAAACAATCAGAATTCCTCAAGTGGCCAAAACCATTCGAACTCCTCATCACAAAACAACAATCAAAGCTCCTCCAGCAATTCAACAGCTGTATCAATGGGAAAACCAGTAGGATCCTGTTCATCGGAGGAAACATACCTTTCGGATGCGAATGACTGTGCAAAGTTCTATAGGTGCGTAGACAACGGAAAAGGTGGTTACAACGTAATCCCATTCACCTGCGCACCCGGCACTGTATGGGATGCAGATACCGTGGCGTGCAACTATCCCTCTGCAGAGCAAGGAGAAAAATGCGCTAAGCTTACCAGCAGTTCAGGAACTAATCAAACAAGTGGCAGTAACAATGAAAGTGGAAACAATCAGCAATCATCCAGTAGTCAAACCGGAAACAATCAGGAATCGAATAACAACCAGCAATCTTCCGAAAGTAGTCAAAATTCTTCACAGAATCAGTCAGGAAATAGTAGCGGTCAGTCTAACACGTCTCAAAACCAGTCTGCCTCCAATCAGACTTCATCCAGCAGTCAGTCAAGTGGTTCCTCGAATGAGAACAACCAACAGTCAGGAAACAGCACCGAAAGTTCAAGTGGGCAGCAAACCTCTGATACGGAAGGTACTAATCAGTCTGTGAATAAACCAGTTGGTAATTGCCAAAGTGAGAACTCCTACCTCGCTGATGAAAACGATTGTAGAAAGTTCTATAGGTGCGTAGATAATGGCAAGGGTGGATACGACCGAGTTCCTTTTACTTGCGGGCCGGGAACTGTTTGGGATTCGGATACGCAGGCGTGCAATCACCCGTCCGAGGATAAATCGAAGAAATGTGCTGCATCTTCATCAGTGGGTGGTCAAACATCATCTGGATCAAGTAGTGAGTCCTCAAGTTCCGGCAGTCAATCTTCAAGCTCCTCAAATAACCAGACAACAAGCGGAAGCCAAAGTTCATCAAGCACGGAAAGTTCAACAAGTAACCAGGGATCCCAGAGTTCTTCAAGCAATCAGTCATCTTCTAGCGGCCAGAGTTCGTCGGGTGGACAAAGTTCATCCAGTGGACAGAGTTCATCTACTGGACAGAGCTCATCCAGTGGCCAGAACTCATCAGGACAAAGCTCATCCAGTGGCCAGAACTCATCAGGTCAAAGTGGTCAAAGTAGTCAAAGTGGTCAAAGTTCATCAAACAATCAGACCACATCGAATCAAGAGTCGTCCGGGTCACAGAGTTCCTCCGGGAGTCAATCCTCTGGGTCGTCGAACAATCAGTCTTCAACCGAACAAAGTTCGTCAAGCACCTCATCAAGCTCCCAGAGTTCGTCTTCAAGTAATCAGGGCAGCAGTCAACAGAGTTCTTCTTCTTCGAATAATCAATCTTCATCATCATCATCATCATCATCATCATCAAACAATCAACAACAACAAGGTTCACTCGGATCGAATGGTGAATGCACCAAAGAAGGATTCATCGGAGATACCAGTGACTGTGCGAAGTTCCATCGGTGTGTAAACAACGATAAGGGTGGATTCTACAAATATTCCTTCACATGTGGTAAAGGTACTGTGTGGGATGATTCAGTTGGTGCTTGCAATCATATATGGGCAGTTGAGGGTAAGTGCGGAAATAGCTCCAGCCAGGGGTCTGGTGCGAGTTCAAGTCAAGAATCCAGTCAAGGATCCAATTCTAATCAAGGATCCGGTTCCAATCAAGGATCCAGTTCCAATCAAGGATCCAGTTCCAATCAAGGATCCAGCTCCAATCAAGGATCCAGTTCCAATCAAGGATCCAGTTCCAATCAAGGATCCAGTTCCAATCAAGGATCCAGTTCTAATCAAGGATCCAGTTCCAATCAAGGATCCAGTTCCAATCAAGGATCCAGTTCCAATCAAGGATCCAGTTCCAATCAAGGTTCCAGTTCCAATCAAGGATCCAGTTCCAATCAAGGATCCAGTTCCAATCAAGGATCCAGTTCCAATCAAGGATCCAGTACCAATCAAGGATCTAGTTCCAACCAAGGATCAAGTTCCAACCAAGGATCCAGTTCCAGTCAAGGTTCCAGTTCCAATCAAGGGTCCAGTTCCAGTCAAGGATCAAGTTCTAATCAGGGATCTACTTCCAGTCAAGGATCAAGTTCTAATCAAGGATCCAGTTCCAATCAAGGATCCAGTTCAAGTCAAAGTTCCAGCTCCAATCAAGGATCCAGTTCCAATCAAGAATCAAGTTCCAATCAAGGGTCGAGTTCCAGTCAAGGATCCAGTTCCACTCAAGGATCCAGTTCCACTCAAGGTTCCAGTTCCAATCAAGGATCCAATTCCAGTCAAGGTTCCAGTTCCAATCAAGGGTCCAGTTCCAGTCAAGGTTCCGGCTCCAGTCAAGGATCCAGTTCCAATCAAGGATCAAGTTCTAATCAGGGATCTACTTCCAGTCAAGGATCAAGTTCTAATCAAGGATCTAGTTCCAATCAAGGGTCAAGTTCCAGTCAGGGGTCCAGTTCCAGTCAGGAATCTAGCTCAGGTCAAGGTTCAAGCAGCAGTCAAGCTTCAAACAATAATCAAGGTGGTAAGTACTTCCAAACCTCCATTTTTTTCTATTCTAACTTAACTCTTTCCATTATAGAATCAACATCTAAACCCTTAGAGCCACCACCAACAAGCAGTACTGTTGCCCCACCTGCTGGTCAAAATGGTGTATGCGAACGTGAGGGTTTCATGGGCCATGAGCAGAACTGTGCTAAATTCTATCGGTGCGTCAGCAATGACAAAGGAGGTTACCTACGATATGAATTTGATTGCGGTAAGGGAACTATATGGGACAGTTCTATAGAAGGCTGTAATTATCCGTGGGCCGTAAAGGATGAACGATGTGGTGAAAGCTCGTCCACCAGTGCTCCTTCATCATCAGGATCGCAAACAACAGGTTCCGGACAGCAAGCCACAAGTCAAACAACAACACGTCAACCAACAACCAATGGATACCAACCAACCGCCCAACAAACAACAACTTCGACAACTACTAAAAAACCGATAGCTCAAGAGCCTCAAACTACAACAACCCTCCGACCACCGTATAAACCAACTGAGCAAGGTACAACACAACGACCCAGCCCCACAAGTAGCGGAAGCAATTCTTCGAAACCAATTTGTTCTAAAGAAGGATTCATCGGAGATTCAAATGACTGTTCGAAATTTTACAGATGCGTGGAAAATGGTAAAGGCAGCTATATTCAATATGAATTTAAATGTGGCAATGGAACAGTGTGGGACGACGAGTTGCAAACTTGTAATCATCAAAGTAGCACATGTGGATCGGGATCGCCAACACAGAAACCAACCACAACAGCTCAACCGACCACAACAGCTCAACCAACCACAACAGCTCAACCAACCACAACAGCTCAACCAACCACAACAACCCCACCAACTACCACAAAGCAAACAACAACACAGGCATCAACAACACAACAACAAACCACCTCGCCTTTGACGACTATAGAGCAAACAACAACACCATTAAGCACAACCACTACCCAAAGTTACACAACAACATCATCTCCTCAAACTACGACTACTGAGTCTGGAAAAAATCCTGATACTACGCACAAACCAACTACAACCATTGATTACCCTACCACCACAGGATCTCCAGTAACACAAACTACATCGAAACCCTCCGCAGGTGGAGGTTGCACACAAGAAGGTTACATAGGTGATAGCGAAAACTGTCAGAAGTTCTATCGATGCGTTGACAATGGAAAAGGTGGATACTACAAATACGAATTCACTTGTGGAAACGGAACAATATGGGATGATAGCATTCAGACGTGCAATCATCCCGATAGTGTTGCAAATCCAAAATGCAACAATGGCAGCATAACGACATCATCTAATCCGCAGGAAACAACCACTCAGGGCTACACGACAACAACTGGCTATCAAACAACAACTACTAAGCCACCAACAACGACATCAGGTTATCAACCAACAACAACGACTAATCCGCCGACCACAACGTCAGGCTATCAACCAACAACAACGACTAATCCGCCAACCACAACATCTGGATATCAACCAACAACAACGACTAATCCGCCAACCACAACATCTGGATATCAACCAACAACGACGACTAATCCGCCGACCACAACATCTGGATATCAATCAACAACAACAAAGAAACCGCCAACAACCACAACTGGCTATCAAACCACAACAACAACAGCTCCGACCACAACCACACTTGCTTCAACCACAACCACAGTTTACCAAAGCACAACTACAAGTCAACCAACAACAACAAATAATTACCCCACTACAACAACGTCAGAGTCAACCACAACAGACACAACAGTATCTCCGACACCTGGTAACGAAGAACCTGTTCCCAACCTACCACCGGGTACAAAATGCATGGGCGAAGGCTTCATGGCCGATCCAAATGATTGCAAACGTTTCTATCGATGTGTGAGAGACGGTGAGAAAGGCTTCATCCGTCATGAATTTACTTGCGGTGAAGGCACCGGTTGGAGCGAAGATAAACAAACTTGTGACTTTGAAACGAATATCAGTCGATGCGCTGGACAAACAACAACAACAACATATCCAACAACGACAACTGCCTATCCTCCAACAAGTACTGAACCGGGAACTAACAAACCGACTACATCCACTGATGAACCATCTACCACGACGAGTGGATATACAACAACTACCAATTACCCGACAACAACCGCGCAACCATCAACAACAACGGGTTATCAAACAACAACAACAGGCTATCAAACAACAACAACAGGCTATCAAACAACAACAACAGGCTATCAAACAACAACAACAAGTTATCAATCAACAACGACGCCATATCCAACAACCACGACTAGCACTGATCCTATAACCTCGACGCAGTCCCCGACTGACGGAACAACCACACCACCACCGAATATCGAATGTACTAAGGAAGGCTTCTTCCCCGATCCTGAAGATTGCTCTAGATATTATCGCTGCGTCGATGCTTCAAAAGATGGAAAATATACGATCTATAGTTTCCGCTGTCCCGATGGTACAGTATGGGACACTGCGGTAGAGACTTGCAATCATGCTGATAAAGTGGACAGACAATGCTCATCAGGAAGTGGATCAACAACGACTGATCAGCCTGGAGGTGTATCAACGACGACCGATCAGCCTGGAAGTGAACAACCAACAACGACCACAAGTCCACAAAGCACGACAACAGGTAAGCACTTGTATTCATTACCTTCCACTACTACTGTTTAAAAAACTCGTTGACAGATATAACTACAGAAACATCTCCCGCAACAACCACAACTGAACCACCTTCAACTGGCACCACACAAACGACAACTGATGCGCCGCCTACCGGCACAACTCCATATCCACCAACAGAAACGACAACAATAGCACCTACCACTTCGGGTAACGGAAGTTCACCATGTCCGTCAACGGGCAGCAATCAAAACCTCTTCGTCTGTCCCACCGGCTTCAGGCGACACCCGAAAAATTGTGATCTCTTCTACCAATGCACCAATAAGCCTGACAGCTATGATCTTAGTATAGTGGTATTCAAGTGCCCCAATGGAACTGTGTACGATGAGAAGAGAAACCTCTGCGATGTGCCATCACAATCGGAGCCTGATTGTCAAACTCATTCACTTAGATCGTTGTTATACGAAGATGAGATCAAACATAGGAACATGGTGAGTTAATTGAATTCGATCGTAGATGACTAATAGGTGAAGTTTCATAAGCAATGTCTAAACGTTTTAAGGCGAACTGTCAAACTTTTTTTTTGCATGTTTTGCTCCTTTTTTGTGAGAAATTATTATAATTAACAATAGTAATAGGGTAGGAAAGACTTAAGTAAAAGCTTGCCTGTCCGTTCGTCTGTCCGTCTCTGTGCATATATCAAATCAAACTTGCCGAGTAGCTATGAGTCTTGGCTGTGTTATAGAGTACTTGATTCTGAGCTCATAACGACCGGTATTGCAGCCTAGCTAGTTTGCAAAAGTTTGCAAACGTCAAAGTTGGAATTGTAGAATTGTTTGGAATTGTAGCCTCGTTTCGCAGGGCAGCACAACTTCAACTTTCGATTACGCTAGCTAAAAGCCCCGACCCAGCTTCCAAAACTTAGATGAGCGTGGCTTCTTCTTTTGCTAGAACTGCCAACTGTTTACCCTCTCATTGATGACACATTTTACTTTCCGTCATTCTGAATATTATTGTCTGTCCTAGCCGAAAGGCCACCCCTGTTGTTCTCGACGTATTACCAAATATTTCCATATGGTTCAAACTGGTACTTTTTGGACCTTCTGTCTGCGCAGCTTTTCTGACTGCATAACGACCTTTACTCTGATTATTTGGTTATTTCGTATGGGCAATTATAAGCACTAGCTAACTAATGAGCACTAACCTGCCAACGACGAACTGAGTACTGGATTGGTCTCATATGTCATGTCACAGTCTGGGACGCTAAAGGAGTAATGGTCCTTAGCCTCTCCAGCTTGCTGCACCAGGAAGAAGTAATGCCCGCTTCTTCCGTAGCTCACCGTGGAGAATGTATTAACCCCCACGAATTTGAGGTCATCGCTATCGAACATTTTGAGCTTTGAGAGCATTGCCTCGGTGTCTGTTATCGACTCCACGCATTTGAAGAGCATCGTCTGCAACCTTTCGGGTTGTGGTGTGAAAGAGAAAAACTCCGTCGTGGACTCCTTTAATAGGCTTTCAAACCGGCTATACTACTCCAGTACCTTGCAAGATGAACAGCATAGCGTTTCTGGCCTAAACACTTAAACTCAAAATTGTCTACACCAATAGTATACTTACAGAGGTCTTACGTAGGGCCATGGTATAGGTAAAATTGGGAGGCACCTTCTCCTTTTTAGAACGTTGTTGCTGTTGTTGCGACTATTATTGTTGCTGCTGCTTCTGCTGCTGTTGTTGTTGCTCTGCTGCTGCGGATGTGGTTGTTGCTGCTTCTGCTGCTGCTTCTCTTGCTGCGGCTGTTGTTGTTGCTGATGCTTCTGCTGCTGCGGTTGTTGTTGCTCCTTCTTTTGCTGCTACGGTTGTTTTTGTTGCTGCTTCTGCTGCGACTTCTGCTGCTGCTTCTGTTGTTGCGGCTGTTGTTGTTGCTGCTGCTTCTGCTGCGATTGTTTTGTTAGGCTGCTTCGTTTGCAGCGGGTGTTGTTGTGGTTATTGTTCGGCCTTTTTTCGGGTACTTCTTCTGTGACTGCTGTTGATGCTGCTGCTATTGATACGGCTAAAGCTGGGCGGCTGTTGCCACTTTTCTCTCCTTCTGCTGCACCCCAATCAATTTGTCGACTACAGCCTTTAGCTTAGCATGTACGGCACGTTCCTCCTGCTACGCTCTTCCTCCGTAGCCGAATTTGAAAGGGCGGCGAATTTTGTACTTCCTATCTTGCGCTTGGACGCTTTAAGAGCCCACACTTGCATAGAAATTCTGATTCTAAAAACAACTGAGCCTTTTTATGATTTTTGACCACCTATGCCATATTTTTGTTTGTCGTTCAACCCGTAGGCATCCGCGTGAAACTCGAAATCTGCCACTTCCTTGGCCACCCGACGCGTACAGACCGTTTCGTGCTCCACATCCCCTATACCTAAAAAAAAAAAGGAAAAATAGATATATGTATATATATACATATGTATATGTATATACACATATATATGTATATATATATATTCCGGAGCTTCCAAAGCCAACCCCTCTGGGGAAAACCGATATATGTTTAAATGAGCCGGAAATTACTGTAAAGCATTGATTCCACGTGTCAAGTTCTCCCATAACCAAAAGTTGAGAGAAAAAGTACTAAATTGTCCCAAAAGCAGCATGAACGTTTGGTCATTTGTGAAAAAACATAAAGAATTCTGTCTCATCTCAACCCCCATGTTCATTTAGAATGACATTCCAGTTGTCAGCTCTTTAGACAAAGCCAATCTGCTAGCCGTACATTTTGCACTTTGTCTCCACCTGTGCACTTGAGTAGAATCTTCCATGGGACAAATCCACTTTCGCGCTCGTACAGTTGCAGGAGTACTCAACGTGCACAAATCAGCTGGCCCTGATGGTATTCCCCCAATCCTTCATAAGAGCTGTTCCTCCGCAGCAGCAGGTCAACTGGTGATTTGATGGTATATCTCACCGAAAAGTGGAACCAATTTTTGCACAATTTCGACGAAAGCAAGATAGTTGCGCTCGATATTTCAAAAGCATTTAACAGAGTTGGCATCAGGCTCTTTTGTCGAAAGTGCATGCCTATGGTATCGATGAGACTCTTTTTCTATGTATCTGAAATTACCTTTCGGGCCGTTTAACTCAAGTTGTTTTGGACGGTTTCAAGCCTGATATTCACCAAATAAACGCTGGTGTTCCCCAGAGCTCTGTTCTGTTACCGACACTCTTCGTCACTTTTACAAATGATCTCTTAACTGCTACTTCTAATCTTTTTCTAATCTTCTAAAGCTTTTCATATTCGTTCCAGGACTCACGTCCCTGATATTAAGCCATAGAACTGGAATGGCAGTGTATGTTAAGCACATTAAATTCCGACCTTGACAGCATAGTTATAGAAAAAACAATACAGTGGAATTTTATGCTTTGGAAACACAATGCTGTCTACTGTCACTCAAGCTAACCATCAATAATCAGGCATTATCCTTGAATGGCGCTTGTACCGATGAAACCGAAAGACGTTACATCCTTGGTTTGTGTGTCAATAAAACTCTTAGTTCGAATGACCACAAATTCGAGATCGCCAAGAACGCTGCGAAATGTCTAGGTTTCCTCAAACGATGCAAGAAATATTTCACGCCCTTTAATCTGGCTCAATTTACAAGGCCAACATCCGCTCAAGCTTGACTACAAATCTTACATCCGGTCTGATGCTCCCAAGACCTCTCTGCACGAGCTTGATAGAATACAAATAGAAGCGATAAAACTCATAGGAGACAACAATATCGCGAAGCCGATCGAACGTAATGACTCCTCTCGCTCTTTGTTTTATCGTTATTTTGACTAACAATGCTCAAGTGAGCTAGCCAATTGCATCCTTCAAGAATTTAACGACAATGCACGTCTCGCCCGGAATGCTAATCAGTTCACTCTCAAGCCTATCTTCGAATGCATAGTCAAATTTAGAGACTCGTTTTTTAGCCGAACCACACGAACATGGTTTGCTCTTCCTAGCTCAACTTTTCCCACTCATTACAATACCTTCGACCCGTGCTGTGTCCTGACTTCCTGACATTTAAGGGTTGTCATAATCCCTTGTACTCGTGCCAATTATAATAAAAAAAAACGTATATATAATACATATATATTGCACGTTTGGCATCAAATACTTTGAAGCATGATTGTGTTGCTCTCTTATTTCTCCCCAAGCACAAACATCGAAGGTTCACTATAGAAAAAAAATTCAACGGCCAAAAAAGTAGTAATAAACATCAGGATGTATATATGTATGGCGAATGTATCCCAGGCGAGCCCCCTCAATTTTTGTCGTTTCATCAACTATGTATGTTAAATACAGGCCACGGTGGCGTAATAGGGTTTGGTGTAATAGATCCTTACGCTGATGTCACAAAGTTCGAATCCCGCATCAGCTAAGTCATCAAAATTGTATGTACATCTGGATGTTTCTCCCCAACGGAATTCTGACGAAAACTCATGTTGTATACTTGTCTGCAAAAAACTTCTCGAAATTCGTCGTTCGAGATCGACTATCATCAATAGGCCCCAGTAGGTCTACCTTTGGAACATTTCCAAAGAACATTTTCCTTAGGCGATACTTTTAATCCTATTCAAGGCTGATAGTAGGAATTAATTGTTCGGTCCCGCTATAGTGGGACCACTATCACTATCATAAGTGATCCATTTTCTTCACTTGATCCTGATAACAAATAAAAAAATATTTACTAAATAGCCCGTCCTCTTAATACCTGTGAATACTCAATAATTCTTTCAAGTTAAATTCACTAAATGCCAACCAACACACGATTATGACCACATCGCCTTAAATAAATATTTTATTCCGAACATCCAACCCAGCTAGGTATCCGATTGGAATTTACGATAATTTTAATCAACACACGTAGCCAATTGGTTTAAATTATTATCCACCACACCTTTACCGTTGTATAGCTAACATTTCTCTCTTTCTCACTTGCAGATTGAAGTCAAACCATCGACGCCCCTTTGTCCCGGAGATGGACATTATGCGCTTAACGATGACGATTGCGGTTCCATGTTCATCAAGTGTGGCCGTTCATCGGACACCGACCGAATGGAAGGACAGATTTATCGATGTCCGGAAGGATTCGCATACTGGTCAGTCAGTCGACGATGCGAACGTACGCAGAAATTAATTAACTGCAAGCCAACACGCTATGACGTTAACAGTGCAATTCCCCTCGAATGGATAAATATTGGCAACCGTCGGCGAAGCCTTCGATTATAAAATCTTCGCCCATTTTAATTTAGTATAATTAACTTAGGTGTCTGCATTGAAACTCCTTGACACAAGTTTAGGAGCAATTAGAAACGCGTTGCTGCCTTCGTGAACAATTCAAATACATTGCAGATTACGTTTACGAATGCAGCAACTCGTGCATGCAACATGCATCTCAGAGTGCAGTAAACCTACTTATATTAGGTATACGTTTAGGGGAGTAGACAAATAGGAAAATAGGCGAGTATACGTATACTCATTTGTATAATCGGGATTTATTGTGACCTAGAAGACTACGCGTGAGTGAGTCCTTTCTAATACAAAGCAAACGATAAAGGCATTATTCATACTTGGATATGGGTATGTGGGCGCCCTGCGTTATTTCGGGTCAATATGGTGGAGGAATTTACTTTTAAGCATTAAAGGAATTATTTTTAAAGCTAAAAAATAATATTTTACGCAAATTGAATGACGGAGAACGTTATAAGACTTATTTAATATATGCAAGCATGCAATCAAGTATTTACGATATTTTAATATTTATTCTAAGATTTACGAAATGCCATATATGTATGTACACCTATAACATACTATGCTATGTGTATTTAATAAAAAAAAAAATGAAACAATATATGTATAGTTTTTGGTTTTTACTCAGTATAAATCTTTCAACGGGGAGTGTTCATGGTACAATGGTAATCATCACCGACTGTTGAGCGGAAGGTCTGTAGTTCAAGTCTGTCCATAGTCAAGAACAATTCCTATACGGAAAAACTGTGCAACAACTCCAGTTGTGAGAAGACCAAAAAAAGCTGACGAAAGCATAACACTGGCAATATAAGATCATTTCAAAATTCATACTCTGTGTATGCATTTCCAATATAACACCTTAATGACATGGAACCAAAAAAAGTTACTTTGAACTACAACCAACGCGACAAAATTCAGTCGAATCTCTCGAATCATATCTAGGACAACCACCTCCGGAAAGGTGTGAACGAACATCTTCGACACAAACCATCTGCACTCTGTCCAGGTTGTGTGACAAACACCATAAGAGCGTAACTCTCGAACCTGCGCGAACCCTATAAATAAAAAAAGGAAGTTCGAAGATCGAGTGTCTTATTAGTCAGCATGAGGTGAAGCTTTTTATAAAAAATAAAAATACTTGATTCTTTCGTCCGTCGTCTCTCCATTCTCGTCATAATGCTCAGCCCAATTTACTGAGCCTGAGGTGTTCCGTGAAAAAGTTGAAATAACGCAGATTTGTAGAATACGTGAAATATTTGCTTTCAGGAAGGCAAATTCTTGATATGAATTGTTAGCATATTATCCTTCGAGAATCAGGTTATTGATTGAATTCATACCAACGTGGCAATGAATCACTGTAACCACTTCTTTCAATCAATCGCTGTATACATTACCACGTTCAATCGAGATTAGGCTATACTCCACCAGATGTCTCTTTTTATCTCTGACAAAAAACGAAACTCTGTCCGGTCTCCGAAGTACCTATACAGGATGGGTCTATAAGTTTGTCCCACAAAAGATAAATTGATTCCCAGCTGACCTCATAACCGCCAATTTGAAGTGCCCAGGCATCTTCACAGATTTTTTCTAATTTCAGATCATGTACTTATATGTAAGCAAATCTTACAAATCGTTCATATACCATATATGGTAATATTTCGTCTTCCTTCATCGATCTTTTAGGACCTTTTAGGTCATGTTTGCCGGACCAAGCGAATAATGCTAAGATTCTCTGACTTGACCCTAATACAAGCAATCCACGTCGGTCTTTTTAGACTTTCATCTTGCCATTAAGAATTTGGCACGTTCATTTTGAGTTTTCTTTAGAAAGACATCCTCCTCGTGGATGTAGTGGTTTCGCGGATGTAGTGGTTTTGCGGGATGCTTAAAAATGTAAGATGTAGGTGGACTTATGTTGCCTTTGGTCAACAGAAAGTAATCAATCTGGTATGTCGATTGTTAAAGAGCCGCCAAGTTTCTATGTTTAAGAAGTGGGAATCGTGTGCTAGCTAATAACAGCTTTCGCTAAGCCAGAAAATCCAGACGCCGACATTCGTTTTCGGACATAGTTTTATGGAGAATTCATATCGACTCCTCTGGTATTTCCCCAACTTCCACAGAAATGTCAAATCACACTCATTTGACTTTTTTAGAAGTTTCATAAAATTGTTCCTAGTACGCAATCTTCCAATTGTTTTTTGGTTTATAGGTTTAAGTTCACTGCTAATCACTAAGTAAGTGTTGCATCAATGGATCCGTAAGGACAATCTTTGTTAATTTCTTTCATAGTTAAGATTGTACGATCTCTACTCAGTGAAAGGTGCTAGCATAATGTGGCACTGTTATCCATTTTAATAGTAAACGGGAGCAGGTTTCCAGGAACCAGTTTCCAGTTCACAAACGAGACGACACCGTCGCTGTTTTAGACCCTTACGTAAGGAAGCGTAAGAACATTTTCGGAGACGGATGAAGACACCATTATTGATTTCACAGTAAAAATACAGTAAAAAACAGTAAAAAAATTTGAAAGGCTTAGTCAACATTTTGGAAAAACTTTATTAAGTCATAGGTTAGGATACTTGCAGTATTTGCATTCGTAAGTCATAAGATCCAAGCATATAAGCTTGTGGTCACCTAAGGTAAAGGCCTATTTTGTTTGGGTTGCTTAATATTCTTCGAGTTTTGTCCAACATCTATTGTGACTGCTGGCCTTTTAAACAAGGAGTTCCTCTACTTTCTTAATAAGGCTGAGGATGTCCCTCATAGGAGCTGAGTTGATCTCCTCAGGAATCATGATTTCTTTGAGGAGGATACGCTTCCTAAGACGGCAGAGGGCAGCATACTTACATAGTAAATGCTCTGCAGTTTCCTCATCCTGTAGATAGAGTCGATACTCGGTTTTAGACGAGAGGTTAATTTTGTTGAAATGATATCTCAGACTTCAGTGTGCCGAGAGTAAGCTGACCAGTCTTCTGATATCGACTCTATTATATTCGAGAATATTGATAGAGTGTGTGTTCAGGGGCCGTATGAATCTCTTCGATTGTCGATTTTTCCCATTTCTCTAAGAGAAAATTAATTAAGACTTGGAGATTCCGCAGAAAGGTTCGATTCCTATGTCCCTTTCTCTGGAACCTTTCCTAGCGAGTTGGTCGGCGATTTTGTTGCCTTTAATGCTCTTGTGACCTGGCACCCACCAGAGTTTGACTTCATTTCTTTTGCCTAGGTCTTGCAGGGCATCGTGGAATTCCTTGATGGATTTTGAGTTCATACTATACGAGCCCAACGCTTTAAGTGCTGTCTGACTGTCTGAGAGTATATTGATAGTTATACCTCTTATGCCAGTCTCTAAGCCTAGGTTGACCTACTTTAGGATGGCGTACAATTCGGCATTGGACGACACTAGAACTAGTTCCCATAGCCTTTGATATTTTCCGATTTGGTCCAGAGATGCCAGCGCCAACGCTGGAATCCATATTGGAGCCTTCTGTGTACCACCTTCGACCTTTGACATTTAGCAAGGGATCACCCCTTTCCCAAGCTGTGCGGTTTGTAATCAATATCTCAAATCTCTTGGCAAAGGTGAACGTGCGTGGAAATGCGTCCGAAACTGTGGTAATCATATCCAACTCAGGAAGGTGTTTTAGTATGGACATGTGACCGAATGGTCTACATATCCGGTCCGTTTCCGTTCGGAGGAATCTGATTGCATTACGTATAGCAACCTTTTTAATAAAAAGGTGCAGTGGTGTAGTTTCGACCAGTGCCTCTTGAGCTGCTTGGGCAAGTTGGCATGGCGCGTGTAATGCTGAGCCATGATAGCCTCTGAAGTCGTTTAAATCTAACTATTGTAGTTTTGTGTTCAATTTTTGTCCACCATAGAGCAGACACATAAGTTATGATAGGTCTTACTATCGCGTCATATAACCAGAGGTCAAGGTCATTACCTAGATATTTCACTTCTTCTGAAAATCCAAAGTTTGTACCAGGGAAACAGAGCAAACTTGTATTTTCTTCCTTTTTCGAAACGGGACTAAGGTTGTCTAGTTTGGATTTGTCGATAAACCCTCTCTACTACACCAGTCAGAGTAAATTGAAGTGCAAGGTCGGCGATGACTAGAGAAGTGGTGAAAGGATTCCATCTTCTGGACACCCTTTAGCTGCCGATACTGTCACAGAAACCTCTCCGGATGTAGCTGATATAATATGGTTGTCAAGCATCGCTCTAACCACTGACATGTTAGTGGGGTGGTCTACACCTCCCCGGTACAGTGTAGTGGTGATCGAGTTGAAGCTAATATTACCAAATGCCTTCTCAGTATCGAGGAAGGCACAAATTGCGATCTCCTGGCATGTGAAACTATTTTCTACATGCGCTACTAAGTGATGCAGCGCATCCTCAGTAGATCGTTCTTTGCGGTATTCATATTGGTTTGGATGCAGAGGTGTTTGTTTTCTAATATACCTCTAATATGAAGCTCCATCAGTTTTTCCAACTTTTTTAGTAGGAAAAATGTTAGGCTGATAGGGCGATAGGATTTAGGTTGTTTACTTGGCTTTGCAATCTTAGGGAGGAAGACAAGGTTGACTTCCCTCCAGGTTTGAGGAATGTATACCAAGTTGAAACATAATCTAAAAGGAGCTATCAGTGATGCTAGAATGATGTGTAGGCCTTTCACCGGGTTCATTGGTGAGGATTGTTTAAAAACGGCGAAGCCCTTGCCAGTTTGCGCTGCGCACCTCTCGCTTGGAACTCAATTTTTTCAGAACTTTTGGAAATTTTTCGTCTTTTTATTTTCCTAAAACAATCATAAATATTGGGGCAACTAAGGTAATTAGAAATTGATGTTATAACAACTGAGATATTAACGAAAATCGTTCTGATAGACTTATAAATACATAGGAAACAATAACCCTAAAGGATAAATACCATAAAAAACTAAATACCATAAAACTAAAAGACGAACAGTGAATGCCAGACGACACAACAACGAATCGTCCTCTAATCAATCTAATGACAACAGTGAGGACACATGAATTGTACAAGAATTCCAACGTAATCTGGATAACAAGTCGTACTACATGTGCTCAAATTGCTACCGTCTAGACTACAAGAATACAACTGACAACTACATCTGCAATGCTTGTGTTAAGAATCCAACTAAATTCACACCTGTAAATAACATGTACCCTGGCGACGTTCCATCAGAACTCAAAGAACTGACCATGGTTGAGCAATTGTTTATAGCTAGAGTATATCCCGTAATGAGAATACATCAAGTTCGCACCTATGGTTCAAATGGACAGTATCATTACTCTGGAAACGTAATCAATGTAGCTCAAGATATACTTCCACCCGCAACTTCACTTCCTGTTGCACTAGATAACTTAGATATAGTGATCGTCAGTCGTGCTGGTATGGGTGGTTTTACTGATTTCAGAGTTAGAAAACATGTTGTTCTGAATGCATTGATATGTCTTCAACGAATCAATCCTTTTTATGCTGATGTAGTAATTGACCAAGATCGAATTTCAAGTTTACCTGATGATGGCAATATTGCGAATGATTTACCGTTCATTGAAGATGGAGAAATTCTAGAAAATGAACCTGAAGTTGTAACTATGGAAGAGGATGTTGTCACGTTTGCTCCAAGACCAGGTCAAGAAGCAGCAGTTCAAGCTACGTTAAATTGGCCTACAGCAAACAGTGATCCCATTAACGAATTCCGTCAGAGTGGTTACATTATGCAAGCTTTTCCCCACCTTTTCCCCACTGTAAATGGTTTTCTTGACTTCAGTCGTGGTTTCAAAGTAACTTTTCGAGAGTGGTGTGAACATCTCATGAGATTCCGCGACCAACGATTTGCACAAGACCCTCGATTCCGGTTTTTTTGCCTAAATACTATGCAACGCCACGACGCTTGTAGACAGAGCGGTGTACTAGCCAAGACGAGTGACCTTCAAAAAGTTCAAAATATCCAACAACTTGCTCAGAAAGTTCAGCAACAGCCAACTCTCATTAAACGTATTCTGTCTTGGGGTGCAAAGATCCGAGGCACTTCAGCTTACTGGTACCAGTAAGCACAGCATTGTGAGCTTCTTGCTATGGTTAACCAGCTTGGTATCCCGACTCTATTTCTAACACTAAGCGCAGCTGATCTCTGGTGGCCATGTCTAATTCGTCACTATGGGATATCTTCAGGTGCACAGTAAACAGGTATTGTAAATCGAATCTAAACAGTGAGACAAAAGGGTTCGCTCAGCTCAATTTTTTCAAAGCAGCCCACCTGCATTGAATTCCTAGTATTAGTTGTGAATGTAAGAGGAGGTTGACTAGTTGGGATCTCTTTATTTCTCAAAGGAAGAAATCTTTGTAATTTAAGTGCCTTGTACATTTCATTGCCTTTATAATTCGCTATGTGGGCGTTTCCCCACATCGTATATCGTTTGTTTTTTTCTTTTATAGAGCAGTCGATGGTTTTGTGGATTTTAAGGCATTTAAAATACAAATACTGTGGCGTATGAAGCGCACATAAAACGTTCAGATAAAATATAAATTATTACCGCGGACAAATGGAGGAACGCTTGTGCTCGCGATGAGAGTCGGAAGAAGACTGACTCTGGCTCGAACATTCCGCCCACCTTGGACTAATTGGAGAATTAGTTCAATATATCAACTTCCGAGAGATCGTCTTTAAAGGTCAAGAGGGGTTATAAATTGACGATAGGGCGTTTAAGCATGCCATCAGCAGTCTTGAGCGTGATGACTCGAACCCGGCCACTCAGCCACTCTTCCCATTCTCCACTTGCTAGATGGAGTATTGTTTTTTCGTAGTAGGACAAGGTCTCCAACGATAAGGTTTGGAGATGGTTTCATCCAATTGGCACGCTGCTGCAGCTGGACTAAATACTCCTTGATCCACCTCCTCCAGAAATATTGTCGAAGTTGCGTAATCAAACGCCATTGATATCTCAGGCTGACTTTAACATCGATGACGTCTGACTCGTGAACGATTTTAAGCCGCTCACCTATCAGGAAATGCCCCGGCGTTAATACTTGAAGATCGTCAACATCAGAAAATATAGAACATACAGGTCTGGAGTTGACACAAGTCTCTATTTCTGCTAAGAGGAAAAAACTCCTCGAATGTCAAAGGGTTCTGACCCAAAGTGTGTCGTAAATTAAATTTAACGTGTTTTACTGCAGCCTCCCAGTACCCACCCATGTGAGGTGCTGCCGGCGGACAAAAATGCCAAATGGTGCCATCATTGATGATGTACTTAGCCAACCTTCCATCTTGAGTTGCTTCCTTCAAGAAGTTCTTGAGCTCCCTCTCGGCACCGATCAAATTTGCCCCGTTGTCCCTGAATAACTCTCTGCAATTGCCACGGCGAAAAACAAACCATTTAAAAGCTGCTATAAAGTTGACGGAGGATAAATCACCAGTAAGCTCTAGGTGCACAACCCCAATTGACATACATATAATGATCGATATGTATCCCTTGACTGCTTTGGAACCACGACCCATTGAGAACCGAAGCAGTACTGATCCAGCGAAATCCACGGCGCTTCGAAAAAAGGGGCGACAGGACTCTACCCTAGGTCTAGGCAAATCGCTCATTAGTTGTTGCTGTTACAAGCTCGTATCTCCGATTTTTCGCAGAAGTCTTCGTCCACTGATTATGTAACGTCCTTGAAGTATTGTTTTGGAGCCTGCATGCAAGGACATGCGGTGTATGTCCTCACAAATTAACTTGGTGAGTTTCTCAGCAACGGGGAGTAGTATTGAATGTTTTCTGTCTGATTACAATGTCGCGTTTCTCAATCTTCGGCCCACCCTAAGTAAACCATCTTCGTCCAGGAACGGATTTAGTCGTAACAGCTTAGTTTGACGCGAAAGAGTTTTCCTGCCTTGTAGTCGATTGACGTCATCGTTGAAAAAGTATAATTGCGTGAGCCTAATCTAAAAGTTGAGTGCCTCCCTGGAGCTCGCTGCTACTAGGGCGTGTAGAAGAGGAATGTTATATCGATTTACCATCTTTACGAACTATTACGGATTGTCGTAGGTTATTGACATATCTGAGATCAAATGCAGTTACGTATCTTAGCTTAAATAGTGCAGAGTACCATTAGGTCCCAAAATTCAAATAGTAGCGGTCGAGTGGCAACGGTGACGTTGATGGAACTGGACTTCAATAGCTGTAATGAATAGGCGTTGCAGCGGCCAAGACTCCTCGAGTTGACTCAACCAGTGGAAATCGTTCCACCAGAGCGCAAAGTTTTCAAGTTCTTGTGGTACCATACTCCGGGAAATGCAATCACCTGGGTTTTGTGCTGATGGGACGTGAAACCAATGTACTGGAGGTATGACTTCTTGAATCTGTGTCACGTGGTTAGTGACAAATGTACACCACTTGCTGGAATGCTCGCGTATCCAAGCGATCGCAACAGTTGAATCTGTCAATCCGTTCACCTTGCAATCCGATGTATTAAAAACCTTCCTTACGTGAGCCATCAATTGTGCCAGCAGAGAAGCAGCACATAGTTCCAGTCGAAGCAGCGAAATTGGCTTAATGGGAGCCGCTGTGGTTTTTGCTCTGGTAAGTCGAACAGTAACGAGACCACTGCAGCTGATTGTTCTTGCGTATAAGACGGTTGCATATGCGGTTTGGGATGCATTCGCAAAGCCATGAAGGTCCGTGATCGCGTTTGGTCCGCCAGTGCCCAACCATCTTTGTACTTTGATGGCTGCAAGCCTGGAGAGATTCTCGCGATATTGAGTCCATTGTTGTTTTACGACCTCAGACACACCTTCGTTCCAGTCGACCTTTGGCTTTCAAAGACGTTGGAAGATGATCTTGGCAATAACTGTGGTTGGTGAAAACAAACCTAGGGGGTTAAATAATTCTGAGGCATCTGAAAGTACATACTAACGCTTAGTAAGGTTAAGTGTATCTAAATCATTAACCTAAACACTATATGCAAGATCGTCCGATGCTGGTTGCCACTGAAGACCCAGTGCTTTTACGCTTTCATATCCGGAAAGGTCCAAAGTTGGCTGCAATTCACGCTCTTCCACAAGGATAGAACTGAGGAAGAGTGCGGAGTTTGAAGACATAAAACCGCCACCTAGGTACGTGGAAGAGACCTGGCTCTATAGACGTTGTAGATCTATCTCGTTGCAGCAGCCGGTGAGTAGATCATCCATATAAAAATCATGTCAAACGATTTTAGCAGCTTCAGGAAAATTCTTCGTCAAAAAATTTTTGCTGCAAAACCTTGACAGCCAGATGAGAAGCGGAAGCGACGCCATATGTAACCATCGACAATTATAATTTTGAGGTAGTTAAACAATTTGTCTACCTCGGAGCAAATGTTAACTCCACAAATGACAACTTAGTGGAGATCCGGCGAAGAATCACTCTGGGCAATCGGTGCTACTGCGAGTTGTCAAAACAGTTAGAGTCAAAACTCCTAACAAGGAAGTCCAAAATTTCTCTCTACAGAACACTGATCTTGCCAGTCCTGCTTTACAGAGCCGAATGTTAGACGATAAGTACGTTGATTCTGGGCTCTTTTGAAGGAAAAATTCTCCGTCGGATATATGCTCTATCTGCGAGGAAAGCGAATGGAGGAGAAAACACTATCTCGAACTCTGTGAGCTGTATAATGGTGTGGACGTAGTCCCGAAGGTAAAAATCCGTCGACTACGTTGGCTCGGCCACATCGAGCGCATGAACGACCGCGCTCCAGCAGAGGATCTTCGCATCCCAACCGCCTGGTTCGAGAAGGCAAGGGACACCGCACCTCCGGTTCAGAGACCAAGTAATCGCGGACATCAGGACATCCAATTGGAAGGAGCGTACCCGACCGATATGAGTAGAAGCAGGCTGTCGTTAAGTAAGTATAGTAGCCACGCAGCCTCTATTTATCATCAGCTGTTCAATAGATATGTATCTCCACTAGATACCTACTTAAAATTCAACCTTACCAAAGGTAGAAAACATTAGCGAGAACTAATTAAAACCATTATTTTCAATAACAAAAGCAAATAAATATTTTATTTCTTAACAGAAGCATGGAAAAATATATAAATCATCTTTTAGTTTTAGAAACTGGCGCTGAAGGGTTCTCGCCTTTATAAAATTCTTTAAGTAACTGCATTGCCTCATCCGCGCGTATACCAGCAGTCACATTCACCTCTTTTCCTAGTACTTTTCCAACGTCTAAAACAGTCTTGCCGCCAAAACGATCGTTTGCACAACCATAAACAATTTCTTTCACATTGAATTCATACAAGGCCGATGCACACATTATGCATGGTTCTACAGTAACCACAACCGTCACTTCCGGCAGGACATGTTCCCAATCCAAATTATTGCTCTTACAGAAGTTCAAAGCTTGGTCAATGCAAACAAACTCGGCATGTCGCGTGGCGTTCTTTGTAGCATTCACATCGTTACATCCTCTTGCGATCACCTCATCTTTATAAACAAAAACGCACCCCACTGGCACCTCTCCCAATACCAGTGCCTTGCGGGCTTCAATGAAAGCTTCCTCCATAAATGAACTCATTGTAAAGTAAAATAAAAAAAAACTTTCCTCAAATATTGGAGTAATAAAAACTGATTTCTTAGATCTAAGGAACAGTGGAATGTGGGCGATGATGTTATACTTCGTTACGAAGGTATTTAACCAGGTCGTGTTCTTCGAAAAATTTTGTAGCCTTTTCGGGCCAGTTGGTGTTGTTAAGACTGCGCGGACTGGGATGAGCTAATTGCAACAATTTAATGCTGGGATTAATGTTGCTGCTTTCTTTAGCATGTTTCCTCAGGCACTCTCCAACGTAGCTGCCAATAGAGACTATTACCTCCGGCTGGACAAGTTGGATTTCTTTCTCCAAAGATCTCAAACAGATATCGCGTATCTGGGCTTTAGCGTCTCCCTATAAAGATGGGAATTATATTAAAATATGGAAAATATTTGATAATATTCGTATAAGTAATTTAAAAGCGCGATTGGGTCAAAAAACCAAAACTCGAATGTGCTTGCCTTCAGTTCTCCAGGTGTTATATTACTTCCGTTCGAGTTGAAAAATGCCAATGGACAGAAGTTATGCACAAAGCATTGCTGACTAAACACTTCCAAGCTGCCGGACAATTTTTCAATTAAATTCCATAAACGCACTCCACTGGGTTCCTCAGTCTTGCAAGACAATCCAGTAACTAAACGCTTCGGATGTATCGATGGTGGTTGCTCGACCTCGCCCTTCAACCTCATCAACTGACTCACCGTCCTAGTATTCCCAAACGGGACCTGTAATTAATCAGAAAATCAACAAAAATTATTAAAGAATATAACAAATCCACATCAACCTCTAAATGCATGCAAACAGTCTGAGTTTAGTACGAGTTTAGAAGCATACCCCATTCTGCGCCATGCCATTCGGTCCGGGATTCATTCCAATGAACATGATCCTTTTCGGTCCGCTCAGGAACTTTTGCAAGTATGCACAATGCAGACTGGCGGCATACTCGATGGGGTTGTATATGTAGGCGATATTGGGGACATTTATTAGCTTTAGTTGGGTATTGAGCTCGCGCTCGATTTCGAAAAATTCTTTCCAGAATGAAGACTCACTGCCGTCGGGTTTTTTGTTCTCTTGTACTGTTGCGAGTATTGGTGCGCGTTTGAGATGAAATGCACTTAACTTATCCTTGATATCCATATCTGCTTTTCTTTTGGACATTTTCAAAAGCGATGTCTGTGGATTCGGCGGTAATTGCTATTTCTCCTCTAGGGGACAGAACTAACATTTCATAAAGATAAGTTATCACGAAGGACGAAAAACTATTACAGTAAAACCAATAAGTGTAAGAAAGCTATTATCCCCACCAAGGAAAAGACGAGGTTGTACCTGCATGAGCAGACTACCATGAGGTAGTCGCGCTTAGTGCGTTTACCAGAATGGAGAATAAAATACAAAAATACGCTCAATCTCGTCATGTGCATCGCAGATAAAGAGACGAATATAGGCACGATTACAATATCCGTGGCGCCGGCTTTTGAAGGTATTTTCCATTTTACATTTTTGATATTTTGCTTCGTTTCCGAGATAATGGGGTTTAATAAAGTTGATTCATTTTTAGGTTTTTTTCACTGGAATTTTGATAGAATTCTGATTTTGTTAATTGTTGCATACATACGGCCCAGGAGACAATCTTGTTATAAATGTTGCATAATTTTTGGCTTACCTTGTTATCAATGTATGATTATCTAAATGCGCAAGGGGGGACATGCTGCCCTCATGCATTCCAACAGAGAGAGGAGTGGGTGCGAGTTTGGGTGTATCGAATATTTCTTTATATCCATTTTTCGTAACGTGTAACAAACTACATACATAAGCTAAAAAGTATGCAACACTCTTAACAAAATACTATTTGTTTATCTCATCGACTTCTATAGGAAAATACCTTCAAGAGCCGCCGCCACGGATATCGTAGTAATCTCTCCCGAAAATATAAACCACACCTTCACAAGAGCAAATATTGCTTCGTAAATAAGAAAAACATGACACTATTCCAATTGGAAAGACGCTGCATTGATACCAGGTTAGACACACATCCGCAGTCACTTTTTACTGAAGTTCTTCAAATACAATAACCCAACTACAGCATGTATTAAAGGATATATTCCGTAATTTTTATTTATTTCTTATCGACCATTCAATCAGGTTAACTTACTATTCAAAACAATCGGAGCGCGCCAAAACGGTTGATGACTAAATGACTAAATACGTCAAAACCAGAGATCATATCCAAGCCAACGACTATAGAGACCATGGAGATGTTGTTCCTCTAAGGGCACCAGCACACTTTTCGATAAATGCTCCTGAAACAATTTTAGGAAATTCGCTAAAAAATATAGGAGAGGTGAATAACATAATTAATTGAGAGAAAAGTGCGTTTATTAATAGTTGGGTTTTTCACGATTTAATACTGTCCCGTTCCACACAAACTTGATGGTAAGAGATACGTTAGAGAAGATTTCAGTGTAGCACGTATCGAACGTACTGTAACGTAACCGCATTCAACGCATTTTTTTGACATTTCTCTTATCGTGTTCTCATTTTTTGCCGTTACTATTTTTTCTTTCGGGACATTTTAAATTGAATGATTTTACTCAATTGTGCTTCGATTGCTGGCCTTTCCTTTCGTTGTTCATTTATTTCTTGTAGTACTGCGACTAAATTAATTAAAAAATATTTTTCTTTGAAGTGTGTGGGGAGAGTGCGATGACTTAGGGGACTAACTAACTTTAAGTTATTGTAGTTAAAATATTTAAGCTGGTTTTAAGCAATTTTGTCTGGTATAAGATAGTTCTAAGAAATGAATAAGGAAAACAAGATTTTTCTACTTCCTACTTTTTGCGTTCGTCGATCCCTTGACGTTCGCACATTCATTAATAGGGAATAATCACTTTTATTAATAGAAGCAGTGATAGAATGTTAAGAAACTCCTATTGCGGTTGACATTTCAATCTAAGAGTAAATAGATAAGCGACTGATTGTCTTAGCTCCTTCTCGCAATGCCTGAAGGTCGAAATGTAGCAAAGTCAGCTATCACGCGCCTCTTCATGGGGACTGTTTTTGTTTTTTTCAATTCCATTTTTTTTTTTAATTTTATTCGGTGAAGCGAGCTCTACCACCAAGGACCAGAGACCTTCAACTTTCGTCCCTTTTCCCGGGGATCCCCTGAGAGATGGGCTATTACTATTATTATTTTTGGAACAAGCAATTCGTCTGAATCTCTTTTAAAAACGACACGGTATGGGCAATATGACTTTCATGCTCCTACATTCGAGGTGAGTTTCGCTTGTTCCTCTGCACTCACATAGTATTCCATTATCCATTTTCAGAAGATATTAGGTTAATTGCGAGAAGACCACCAAAAGCCGGGCCATTTGATCGCAGTCTCAAGAAGCCTGACCAGAGACCAGTTTGCCATGGCACCCAAAATGGCACCAATACAATAGTTTTCTTATGTATTTACTAACAATCCTCCAGAGCGCTATTGGCGCCCCAAGTAGTACAATTTTCGTCGTATTTAAACTACGTATATGAAAAAACTTAAAAAAAGAGAACAAAAATGCGAATGTATCGTCGAATTCAGTTTTTGATTGATTACACATTCTCTTGTTTGATTCACATTCTCGAGGATATTCAACAATCTAGGTGAATTTTTAGTTAATTGGTTTATGTATTTGCTGTCCTCCAAAGCTCGTTGCAATGTGTAGGCTAGGCAAGGGTCAGTTGACATTTTGAATATGTGGGTTGTGGTTTTTGCTAAATTTAGAATAAAATGTAATACATTCCAGTAGCTCTAAAAGCAATTTTGTGGTTTTTGATGATTCTTTGGGAATACATAAGAACTACAATAGGTTGTGGAAGTTGTAAGCATGGCTTGCGTCGTTTCAAATTTTGGTAGCAAATACATAATTTTATTGTTCTTAAAGCGGCGTTCACACTCTACGATTTGTCTATCCGACTTGTTGGAAAACTTTGCTTGATGGGCCAAATCGTAAATGTGAACGCTCTTTCGACATGTCGTCCGACTTGTCGTATGGAAGTTCAATTTTTTCAACTTTTTGACTTTGTTGATCAACTTGTCGTACGTACAGTTGTCGTACGACTTCAGAGCATTTTTTCACTTTTGCTTGTGACTTCAGAGAGTGAACACCAATTTTAAGCGGAATGAATGATATGACGACAAACAAGGAAAAAGAATTTTGGGTTGATTTCTTTGAAGTGTGCCGGCAATTTTCAGAAGTATGGAAAATTGAACTGTACAGAATTGTATTTTTTTTTCTAATACATATGAGGCCTTATTTTTCTCAGTAACTCCTTATAGGTTACTGCATCCATTTTCAAATGATTATGAAAATCTTCTGACGAATATTCGTACAATCCTCTTAACAACGTTACCATTGAGAAATTATTAGTTTTCCATGGTTTAATCCACATTCGTTTTTATCCTTTTTTTCTTCATTTTCGAGTACTTCATCAATAATCATCACTGTAACAAGAGCATGCGCCGCCATGTTAACGCTTCGAATTTTTTTTTCGCAAATGAAGTCTGTCAAGCAAGTTGTATAATGTGAACGCTAAGCATAATTTGGTCGTCCAACAAGTCGGATAGACAAATCGTAGAGTGTGAACGCCGCTTAAGACCCAATGCAAGCTTCGACACCATTGGTTGTATAACTTCCTGTTCGGATTTCATCATTAGTTGTGCTACGATTGAAACAAACTAGAACCAATTTCTTATTCATATCTGCACATATACATATATTGTATATTGTCTTATACGAGTATGAATGCATTTAGGCATGTGTGTCTTCTATTCCATCCAACTGTAGCCAATTTTCTTTAACCCTCCGTTGAGCGGTGGCGTATTAAGTGGTAAATGGAGCATAAAGATTCTGGCCAGACCCATACATATTAAATATGTATACTTCAGGACAGGGAATTGAAGATGACCATTATGTTGCAAATCTGAAGTAATTCCTTTATGCCTCTCTCATTGAACCTCTCGTCCCTATTGGTTAAAAAAATTTAACAGTCGTTCAGAAGCTTCTCTTGAGGAGAACTTTTTACCAACAAAATCGTTGGGAACTTTTCGACAGGAACTTTAAATGTCACAATCGATGTGTGTAGCCATACAGTGTCCCGAGGAAACCCAATTCTTCTTTTAATGCGTCCGATAGGACGTACATATACAGCAAACCATTTTTTCTTATAGAAAAGTCCATATTGTGTCAACGATACACATTACTTAGGACATCTGTTTGAAAAATAATAGATTTCCATTTACTACACCTGTATATACGATTTGAATTTATAAACGGCATTTTATTCAAAGTATTTTTGAAGCTACTGCTGTATGGTTTGAGAGGCACTGCTGTTGAGGAATGGAAATAATCCATATTTTCATGTTAACTGTTCTGTTCGGATCAGAAACCAGAATCAGAGATGAAGAATGAGATATGCAACTTAAAATGGCCGCCGACGTTTGCCTACAAGCTGTGCGAGCACGTGGGTACATAAAGTCCTGTCAAAATTATGTAAACAATCGCGCACATTGTTATAATTCCATGAGTGTGTGTGGCGGGAGTACACTGCGGTAAAATGAAATGAGCTCACACGTATTCACGGATAGAGTCGTTTATAACGGGGGTTGTCGGCTTGGTACACAAACTCCTGTCAAAATTTCCTGAAAAATTTAGGGTGTCACGGGAACAGACGTACGAAAGTTGCATATCTCATTCTTCATCTCTGACCAGAATGAGATGCACGTCTTTCGTACGTCTTTCCTGGTAGCCTCTAATTTTGAGGAATGTCGAGGTTCGTAGCGTGAATACGTGTGAGCTCATTTCATTTTATCGCATTATCGCAGTGTATTCCGCCACACACTCTTGGAGTTATAACAATGTGCGTGATTATTGACAAAATTTTAACAAGCCCTGGCTGCCCACGTACTCGCCACAGCTTGTAGTAAACGTCAGCGGCCATTTAAAGTGCTAGCTCTCATTGGTGGTACCGGAAGAAAAAATACTCTTTAATAAGGACAGTAAGGTCAAGCGAAAAACTGGTCATCTTAGTATTTGCCAACCAGGTATAACTTTTTTCTGTTAAGTGGAAAAGATGGTATCCGTCAAGTGGCTGCAACTAATGTTGATACACATTTGTACCCGTTTCATCGCATTTTCCACGACTTACTGCAAGATTTCCGCATTTCGAATATTCTCCTTAAGGGCTGCGATTGTCTGAGGCTTCTTGTCATAAGCCCGCGACTTCAAGTAGCCCCAAAGAAAGAAGTCTGGGATGGTTAGATCGGGCCATCTCCGGTTTAGATTTCTGTTGTCCGTTTCATATTTTGCAAAAAACGACGCGGATATTGTACCCACAAGGTGTATGTATGTGACAGTTTTTATTTGTGTTTTGCGACGAAGGCGGCCTATTTAAACGTTATTTCGGGTCTATCAACCCAAGGCTCCATAGTCTCACTGAAGCCATTTGTTGCTCGAAGAGGATTGTATAGCGAAATTCAGTGCGGGGCTCGGAATGAACTTTTCTTGGAGCAGCAAACGCAGCATGAGATACAGTCCTGGTATGCTGCTAAACGTATTCAATCTATTCATATTTTTCTTAGATCTCCCTACTTGGGAGGACTGTGGGACTCAGTGTAGTCCGCTATGGCCCATTTATTTCGGACAGTAAGGTTGGCGTTCCTGACGTACGAAGAATTCTCAACAGTAATAACGTAAATTGAAAGTACAAAATTAGTTCAGACGCCCGCAAATGAGATGGAATGGAGAAAGATTGCCCAAGGTTTCCAGGCCAGACAATTGTCTAGGAGCTCTTGACATGGGAAACATGTCAGGATAATACCAAGAAAAGAAAGTGGGTCACTATTTTGGAATTACAAAAAATTTCATTGTAAATTCGAATTACGAATTTATTACGTGCGATATCGGCACAAATGGGAGCATTTCAGATGGGGGAGTTTTAAGTTTCTACGAAAAACTTATTAACGATGATTTAAAATTGCCTTCGGATGAGAGCCCAACCTCAAATAGCAACAAATAGCATTTGCTCTACGGCGCAACTTCTTGAAACTATTCAATAAAAAGCAGTTGAATTATGATCGCATGGTTTTTAACTACAGTTTATCAAGAGCTCGACGCATTATTGAGAATGCCTTTGGCATTTTATCAAATAGATTTCAAATCTTTCAATCTGCTATAAACTTAAAAATTGAAAATGTGGATGCTGTTGTATTGACATGCTGCTATTTGCACAATTTTTTACGGAAAAAATGTGGAAATACGTACAATCCACCCGAAATTGACGAAGCTGAAAGAGATCCGGTTATTGAGGCACAAGGGCTAGTATGCCTTCAAGCAAGAAACAACAATAACATTGCCACTGAAGTAAAGGTTTCCCGAAATAAGTTTGTGGAATATTTTGTAAATGAGGGCCAAGTTGAATGGCAGGATGAGGTAGTACGAAAAAAATATATGATGTAATGAACTGAATTGTAAGAATTATATAATTTAAATAAAAAAGTATTTGTTAAATGAAACTAACCAAATTGTAACCTTCGTCATTTTTTTGCTTCTTCTCCTCATTCTTCTTCTTCACAGTCACAACCGTTCATTGCGGACTGACCTGCATGAGTCTGCTGTTGATCATTCAAGAATGAAAACAGCAAATCAAAGTATGTACCACAGATTTGGCACGTACACATCATTCGTCCATATTCCACTTTTGTTTGAACGCTCTACTTTTTTCAACTCTTTATTATACGCAGAACGAATGCTGTTAATCTTTGCCCTGACCTTTGCCTTCGTCACTTCCATATCCACCTCTTTTAGTTTTTGCAGCAACATATTGTATGTTGCTCCTCTTTTCACTGAATTGTGATAAAAAGGGTCACTCTTCTTCCACAAACATGGACACGCGCGATAAATTTCAATAAAATCGACCATATTATCAAAGGTCGTTGGTGTTAGCGCAGCATGAATTTCGAGGTCGATTTCATAATCGTGTCACGCCAATATTCCGGCGCTTAGCTCCTTGACTCGAACAGACTGGAACCACAAGAGACCATACAGCGCGTTGCGCTCACCGGACTGGTCGTTCGGACGAGAATATCGCGGCTATGGCTGCCGATGTCGCTGAGGACGAAGAAACATCAACCAGACGGACCCTAACCGAATTTTAGTGAAACACACAAAGTGCAAACGGTGCTTCAGTTAATACCTGCTGATCGTCAGTCGCGTGTGAATTACTATCAAGTCATCCTTAATCTCAACAACGAAGAGGACGATTTTGTGTCGAAAATCATCATGAGCGATGAGGCGCATTTCCACTTAAGCGGTTACGTCAATAAGCAAAATCTTCATTTCCGGGGCACTGAAAGTCCGCGTGTGATGCAGAAAGAGCCATTGCATCCACTCAAAGCCACTGTGTGGTGCAGCGTTCACGCGACTTATGTATATATATAAGAAAGCGTAAGCTAAACTTTAACATAAAATGGATTTATTTTGAAAACCCGAAGCGGAAGAAATAGTGGCTTTCACCAGGCTAAGCCGGTCCATCAAGGCCAAATCGCTTCGGAAAGAAGACCATGCTCTATGTTTGGTTAAACCCCCCCGGTAAAAAGTGATTTAGACACCTTGAAATTGCTTGGATGGGACATCCGCCACACTCCCCAGCCTTGGCGCCATCTAACTATTATCTCTTGACTTCAGCGATTTCGAGGAAGTTGAAAAATGGCTCGACGAATGGTTTGCCGCGAAAGACAAGTAGTTTTTCTGGCATGGTATTCATAAATCGCCTGAAAGATGTGCGAAATGTGCAGAAGCCGATGGCCAATATCTTGAATAAAAAAATTAACTTCACATGAAGATTACGTATTTTTCTTACCAAAAAACCAATGTATACACCTGGTATATGAAATTTATGCGGCAGCTAAATATATTTTGAAACACATCATTTAAATTATTATTTTTTATTTAGATATTAATATCATTAAAAAACAACTTAAATACATTTACAATCTGGGTATTCTGCTTATACGAAATATTCAGATAAAAGAGAACAAGTAGTTAAAGCCAAATATCGTAGAACCTTGTGGAATCAGTTTTAAAGTACCGCTTCAAAATTTTGTGTTTTCATTGTAAATATCACAATTTTAGTTTTTTATTTTTATTTTTCACTGATGTTTTTACGTAAGACATATATCGTACATATATCGTACGAGTACAATAGTTCGTCACAGAGTTTTTTTTTGGGTAAATTAATATAACAAGACAGAGATAGTTTAGGCTTATGCCCAGTCAACTTGACTTTTACATTACAAATAATTCTTAATTAACATTTTTTGAAATTTGAATAAACATATTAAAGCTTTTTGTTATTGGCTTTCTTTTTTTTAATTCTAATTGTTTTCTCCTTTCATTTTGTAAAAATTGTAAAATATTATTAGAATATGAAAATAATTTAACAACAATTTCGTTCATAGTAACAAGCAACATTAGTTCTTCAGAACAGAGGTTTCTTTATATCCTTTCCATGTTGTTCTTTGTCTTATTTAAAAAAAACCTTAATATTTATATATATCTTATAAGAAAAATGTAATCACTTACTCGAATATTTTTATTTTCAATTTCATGTTTTGCTAGATTTAATAATTAATTTTATTAAAAAAAATTTAAAAAAGGTATAACTAAAAATATAATATTCAAAGAGCGAATTAGCACACTACTTTTTTTTTTAAATTGTATCAGGCAGTATTTCTTTTAAAAAAATCATTGCTAAATATTTTATTCGAGATCTTGATACCATAGATCTTGATATTTCATTGAGGTGATGAACAAATATTGTAGATTGCCAAGAATAAATTAAAAAAAATGTAACTAAAGACGGCTCTAAATTGTCTCATACAATAACCTCGGCCTCCTGCAGTTGATTTGTACTCGTGTTATTGCAATAATTTCGAAACAGGAGCATAGTATTGTTGATAAATAAAACCTCCGACAGGCAGGAAACTGAAATAATAGGAAGGCTTGGAAGCTCTTCTGACGCTACACTCACAAGAAACAGCAAACTGATTGCAACACGAAGAAAGCTACGCTGCGAACGAGAAAGAAATATTGGCGATCGTATGGGTATTCGGCACATTTCGCATCTACCTCTACGGTAACGCCAAACTTAGGATATTTAACTGATCACCAGCCCCTGACGTTAGAATTAAGCAACAAAAATAACAACAGTAAAATGAAGAGATGGAGAGCTATTGTCAGTTCTTTGTCAACCGCCACTGTGAGTAATCGCTGGGTGTTTTTCGCCCATTTTTTGTTTACTGCTCCAAATCCGAACGCGCGAATTACATCGGTCACTCAGCCTGACAGCGAACTTTCCGCTGTGTGAGCATAAGAATGAAAAGCAATGCACCTCATGTTTTGCATACTTTGCACTTTAAATCATTTCTAAACGAGTCGTTGATCGAGGCACGAACGATACAAACAATAATTGGATCATTGCGATCGCATTTCAGTAGCTATTGAACTGCATATACTGACAACGATGAAATTAAAGTTACCTTATACTTTAATTAATAAGAAAATTGACTGGAAATAAAGTTTAGTCTTAAGACCACCACCAAACACTAAAATGTTTTATTTTATTTAACACGCATGACTCCCTGCCCCCTCTTTTTACTCGTGTCGCCAGTTCAATTTTCTTGAATATGATTGTGATTTAGCACATTGTGCCACCGACAACAAAAATGCTGATCGTGTTATGTGCTGAGGTATTTGCGGCAAAAGGAAAATTAAATCCGAATGAAAGAATATTCGGAGCATTTCTTCTTCTATTCTGAAGAATACAATAAAATATACCTCTCCGATGTTCTGTTCGCGATCAAGTGTAACAGTGACAATATTAACTCCACCTCCAACAACAACAATCCAGTGTTAAAAAACTCGGTGAAATTCGACTTAATCTCAAAATGCGTTGAAGACTTAAGTAACCTTGTGGAGTGCTCGATTTTTTCTAAATTTAACTCTTCTGAAAAGCAATTATCTGCTCTAGTGAAATTGGTTAATGATATCTCTGAATCCAATTCACCCAAAGTCACCCACTTTCTCATATCCACAATTCCCAGAAATTAAACGCAACGCCAACACCAACCAAGCACCAGACATCGACCTGAGATCACCTACTTCCCAAAACCAGAAACCAAACGATTCACCACTAAAAAAGTACGATCCATTTTTTGTAAACTCAACAAAAATAAAATATAAAAGCTATGTAAAATTGAGTAGAAAATCAATAAAGTTGTTGTGTCCGACTCGCGACTTAGTTTCCACTCTCAACTCTCACCTTCACCCTGTTCTTTAACAAAAAATAAACGAGAACATAAATTCCCTTCGGTCTGATCTTGACATTCATTTCAGTCACTCATCGTTTGGGGTCTCCAAGACCCCAGGGTAGTAATAGTCCCGGGATGGGAAGGGTTCAAGGGTTAATATTATATCTAAACATAACCTTAAAGTGCAATTCGATAAATGTTCCTTCATGAAAAAGAATACTGAATTGTTGGGCCATGTACTTACAGCCGAAGGAATACAATCCAATCGAAATAAAATGCATTCAAGATTATCCCCTACCCAAAACTGAGATACAGCTAAAGGGATTTCTAGGAGTCACTGGCTACTATGGAACATTCGTGAAAGATTATGCTAAAATTTCTAATCCAATGATTAAATATTAAAAAAAAAAAAAAATACCAACGATCCAGAGTATTTTCAGGCCTTAGAAACTTTGAAATTAAATATAACAAATTTAACATTTTATATATTAAATAATTATGCGATCGGAGCGGTACTAACATAAGAGGGGCAGTCAGTCTGTTATGCCTCAAGATCGTTAAACAACCATGAAAATAACTATTCTGACAAGAAATTGTTTGGGCCGTAGCGTCCTTTAAGGCACAGATCATTTTCAAATTAAACACCTAAACAAGAATTTTTAAGGAAAAGAATTCAATCAAAGAACCCAAAGACAGTTACTCAAATTACAAGAGTACCAGTTCGACATTGAATATCTCAAAGGCAAGGAGAACGTAACAGATTTACTAAGCAGGCTTTCCGAGAATATATCAGAAAAATAACTTAGGGAAAATCAGTAAACAATATGTCAGACAATGCAACAACACACTCAAAAGACAAACAACAATTTGACCACAGTTAGCACCATCGACCAGGGCCAGGGGCAAAGGTAACCTTCACTGTTACCATGGAAACACAGTGATAGTCGTAAGGGTTAAAAGGATGCGTGTGAAGACTCTAAAAGCTGGCGACCAAAACGAAGAACACGGACCTTCCAAAAGAGCGGCTTCCGTGATCGACATTTTCCACGATCTCTATAAAAAGTAATGCAGTGCGAATTTTTATCTCCAGTTTATTAAAAAGATAAAATAGAAAAGATTCCATCATCGAACATCATTCATCAAGAACAACATAACAATAAATAATTATCAGTGACATGGACATTTTTCTGTATTTCTTCCTTACTGCTGCTACGATAGAGACATTATATTAGTTAAAGTGGGAAAATCTACATCGGATGCATGCACATTCGCAGTCGCTCTCAATAGTGTCAAATTCCACCAAGACACGCGCAACACTCCACCTTGCACAACCGGGCATACGACACCACGGTCCGGACATTGAATGCTGACACTGCGTCTACGATGCACCTGACTTCGGGTAGAAATAAGTTTGTCGAGAAGGAACCTTCTCATTTGTATTTTGTATCGCAAACAGTAAAGAGGCTTCTCCTCGTAATAAAGTTTATATTTAAAAAAAAAAAAAATTATTAAATAAATGTTAACTGGCGCCCGAGCAGGGAGCACAGACATACAGTGTCAAGTGCGATGAATAAATAAGAGGAAAAGGTAGTCAAGTAGTACCAAGTGCGTGAAAGTCATAAATCCTCAAGTAGTACGGACGAATGGCTCGCGTGTGTTACGTCAATGCCTACAATGCATTCAAAGGCATTGATCGAACCCCTGTGCTCGCTACTTCCGCACAAAAGGTTTATTGCTTGATCGACAAAATTAAGTTCGATGCGCTTTGGCATATTTGCATTCTCTTTCGGCCGTAATTTCCGCTTGTCCAAATTTCGCAATCGAAGTAGTGAACCTTCTGTGCTGAATTTGCTAATAGGTATTTTTAATTAGGTCATAAGAAATTCAATTTATTGTAGAGATAATAAAATAAAGACAATCTTAAGACCGAACTGAAACACTGTGGTTGTTTGATTTCATAACTCGTGTGACTCTCAAAAAAAAGGTCCTCAAGTAGCACCAAGTGTGCGTAAATAAATCATAAATCGTCAAACGTCCTCAAGAAGTACGAACGAACTATTCGCGTGTGACTCAAGCCGAAAAAAACAGAATTCCCTGAAAAAAGTGACAAAGGGCCGCTCAGTAATCGGCAAACGGACGAACAGGAAGCGTAGGAAGCTAGCCGCACCACGAATCGCAGCAAAGTCAGGACGGTCATGATCCTGCAAACTATAGTATTGTAAGTGTAGAATAAGGTATTACAGAAATTATTTGAATTTGTGAAAAATATATTTTGAATTTAAAAGAAGAACTTGCGTATTTAAGAAACGAATTTAAGAACCGAATTAGAATAATATCTTCTTTTTTCCTTTTTTATGAAACATAATCGTATTTAAATAATAATTCTTCCTGTGTATCTACAACACATAATTGAGTTAAAATAATAATTTTTCTGTGTATCTAAGAAACATAATCGAATTAAAATAATTTTTCCCATATATTTAAGCAATATATCTATACTTAAATTTGTGAAAGGAAAATTGTGGGATCTTCTCGAATAGATATTATACACTATAGTTAATCCAAATCCAATCAGACACGCAGTCCTCAACGTACCAAATCGTCCCCCATCACCTTAGCCCATAAACGTCGGTGGAGTCGTCACAAACGAAGCCTTAAGTTCTTGTAACTGGCATTGTCAATAATGTTCTCCAAACAGAGAGGAGACAAATAGTTCAATCTCTCATAAATCCCTGCTCTGACTCTGGAGTCGATCAGGCTATCAATCCGGAGTTTCGCGAGAACATCAATGAGCTAGACAAAATACCTGATGTTGTACACTGTTTCAGATTTCACGGGTCAACCAGGGGAATTCGATTCTTGGAAAAAAAAAGCGTCGACCGGATTCTACAGCTGTACGATGGGATCAAAGGAACTCCTAAGTATTTCGGAATCCTGAGTGTAATTCGCAATAAAAATAGTTGGTCAAGCCGATGTAGTGTTACAATCATACAATACTCCATTGGACTGGAAGTGCATAGCCCGCTGTCTTACATGCACTACGCCGACAAACGGGACTTGTCCACCCTAGAATACCAAATGTCATCTTTGGTTCAAGGACACCTCACCATCCAAGAATTTTATCACACTGTTTATTCACACCTTTCACTAATCCTAAACAAAATTGGTTATATGTAAATCGGTAACGAGTCTCTGTCCGTTCTCACACAAACCTATCGTGACAAAGCATTGGATACCTTTATCAGAGGTTTTCGAGGCGATTTACCACTACTCCTTGGCATAAGAGAACCAACCGCTTTGCCACAGGCATTGCACTTATGCATGAAATTAGAGAACCAGAATTTCAGAGCCCATACAACCCACCAATATGGGTAGTTCCTAAAAAGCTCGACTCATGAGGGAAAAAAACGTACCGTATAGACATTGACTATCGGAAATTGAATTCAATCACAGTTCCAGATAAATATCCCAAACCTCAAAACAACGATGTGTTATCGCAATTGGGCCAAAGTAAATGGTTTTCGGTAATCGACCTCAAGAGTGGATTTCATCAAATCCCGCTCAAGGAATCGGATATCGAAAAGACTGCCTTTTCCGTGAATAACGGAAAGTACGAGATCACCAAGCTGCCCTTTGCTCTGAGGAATGCTCCCGCCATTTTTCAACGAGCCCTCGACGACATCCTGCGAGAACACATTGGGGTGAGATGTTTCGTTTATATCGACGATATTGTCATCATGGGCAAGGATCAAGAATCACATTTCGAAAACCTTCAAAAAGTTTTCCGGACACTTGAAAGTGCGAACCTAAAAGTTCAACTAGATAAGTGCTCATTCCTCAAACATGAAATGGAGTTTTTAGGATTCTTCGTCTTGGCAAACGGAATTAGAACTAACCCAGCCAAATTAAAGGCGATGATAGATTTCCTAATCTCTAAAACGTTGAAAGATCTTCGCTCCTTCTTACGTCTTTCAGGGTACTATCGCCGATTTATAAAGGAGTATGCAAATTTGGCGAAACCCTTTACAGCCCTCTCAAGGGGGGAAGGCGGACGTATTTCTAAGATTCTTTCAAGTAAAACACAAATTCATCTTAACAACGAAGCCGGCGAAGCATTTAAAAAAATAAAAAATTCACTTCTGTCAGATGATTTACTATTGGCTTATCCCGACTTCTCCAAGGAATTTCAACTCACCACGGATGCCTCCAACTACGGTATTGGGGCAGTGTTGGTACAGAATGGCAGGTCAATAACCTTTATTTCCCGTACGTTGAACAAAACCAAAGAACATTACGCTACTAATGAACGGAAGATGCTCACCATCATCTGAATTCCTTGAGGAATTACCTTTACAGTGCAGTTAGAGTTAAAATGTTCACGGATCACCAACCTCTCACATACGCCTTGAGTAACAGGAATAACAACAGCAAGCTCAAAAGGTCGAAGGCGATCCTCGAAAAATATTAGCACGAGTTTATGTACAGACTGGAAAAAAAGAATATAGGGGCGGATGCCCTTTCTAGACCACCTAAGACCCAAATTAAATCCCTAACTGGTACCCAACATAGTAGCGATAGTTCTGATCACAGATGTATTTAAAAATCAGTTGATGATTACAATAGGCAACAAAACCAATTACCAATTTAGCATTCTTTTCCCCACCTATCACCGACATACATATATACCTTTACTCAGCTGAATTACTCCACAGAAGATCTTATAGCCATTTTTAAGAAACACCTCAACCCCACCGTAATTAATGGATTACAAACCTCCGAAGAGATAATGGGACGAATACAACAGATATATCCCAACCATTTCAAAAACGTCAAAATACGTTTCACACAAAAAGGGTAGAATACCTCACAAATCCCACAAGAGAAGATGAAGAAATTATAAAGGAACATAGGAGAGCACAACAAAATGCTCGGGAAGATAGGATCCAGCTATTAGAGAGATTTTACTTTCCAAAAATGAACGCCGAAATAAAAAACATCATCAAACAATGTATCACCTGTAAAGAACAAAAATACGACAGACATCCGAATATCCGGGAACTGAAAGAAGCACCTATCCCTCAGTACCATGGAGAAATCGTTCATATTGACATCTATTCCACTGAACGAAACTGCGTATTAACGGCATTGGATAAATTCTCTAATATGCTCAGGTCAAGATACTCAAGTCAAAGGCTATCGAAGGCAGTCGGAACCCCTTCGTGAACTTCTTTTCTCATTTGGTGGCCCACGAATAATTGTGATCGACAACGAATCATGTAAATCATATAATAAGTAATAATAATAATATGTAATAGAGAGCAAATCTACTCAGAATTCAACCATCCAACTGCACGGAAACCAATAATCAACATATCCCTACTATAGAGGAGATCTTTCCGGGAACAATACTACTAAATCGATTCAACGGAACAATCTGGTTAAACAACGGCAAGCTGGACCTAGACGGTACACTCATAATTCAAAACAGCAACACTACGATCATCATAAATAGTCAACCATATACTTTTAAGGAACTTTCCAATGCAAAGCCACTCCCACTTAATGCGCAACCCGATTCAACTCTAAAAAGTTATGAAGAATTCCTAATGCTCCAATCAATGAAGCAGCTGCACGAGAATAATACAAAGCACATACATATATCTAATCAAAGAAGAAAGCCAAAGAAGTTCTCTAATCAACATCGGACAAGGAATCATCATATTCGGCCTCCTAATAGCAATCATCTTTGCGAAATTCCATAAACGTAACCCCGTATTCTTTATAAGCACAACTCCATCTACAGAGGTCCAAATAAAGAAGACAACCAGCCCCGAACATATTGTTGTAATGAAGTTCAATCCATCACACACAGAAACACCCAGAATCAGCCAGATTCCCTTCTTCTGAGAATAAGGACATCCTCACTTAAGGAGGGAAGAGTTAACGTGGAAAAATCTACATCGGATGCATCAGTTAACACTGCTCACCCCGAATTCCCCAACAAACCATTCAATTAGCAACGTCCATTGAACCGGCAGCGAATACGACACGTAGCTGCAGTAGCAACATACATGTTCCCACCTTATCAGCAGCAACGACAATGGGAAGACAACAAATATCCGATAACATCCAGCTATCCATCAAGGGCAACACACCGGCGATCGTCGCACTCCTAAAAGTGGGACGACATCGGGTTACAAACTCATCGCAGACTGCAACGATGCAGTTTTCACGGTTTTGCGGCGTTCATAGGTTTTAAGTTCAATTAAGGTAGCTCGTAAGTTTAGTGTTAGTTTGGAGTTCAAGCAATAAAGATTTTTTTTAAAAAACCCCGCAATACGCGAAATTAACTCATGCACATTCGCAGTCGCTTTCAATAGTGTCAAATTCCACCGAGACACACGCAACACTCCACCTTGCACAACCCGGCATACGACACCACGCTCCGGACATTGAATGCTGACACTGCGTCTACGATGCACCTGACTTCGGTTAGAAAATAAGTTAGTCGATAAGGAACCTGCACATTTGTATTTTGTATCGTAAACAGTAAAGAATCTTCTCCTCGTAATAAAGTTTATATATTTTTTTAAAAATTTGAATAAATAAATTTTTAACTTACGAAGCTAAAACTTTACTTTTTTCCCCATAGGTTACTCTGCACCACTGTATGTGCACACGTGCACATCCTCGACTACTCCGACTCCTAAATAATAACCCTAAACATAGGCTCAGCCATAATGCAAAATAGGGCTGAAAATTATGCTAAACGGTGATAAAATGCGAACTATCTTTTTAACTCGAAAAAGATAACCATGCCACCTCCCGAATAGTCAAATTTAATTTTTTGGATCTGCAATAAGCTGGAGCAATTCGGTTAAGTACCTACGCATTCATCTAGACACCAAATTAACCTAGAATGAACATATTTCCAAAACTTTACAGAAAATTGTTAAAGAGAATTTATAAATATTCTCCTCCCTCAATGTATGTATGATACATACATGTAGGAAATGCTTATTTGTAATAAAAAGAAAATGAAAATAAAGAAGAATAGTAAAGAAAATACTCTGGATCGACGACCACCAGTTGTACTCAATAACGTCTTGACCCATTAAAAAAAAATATTAATTCGATAATGTTTCAATCTCTGATTTCAGTATTATGAGTCTATGAGTCGTTACCCGCTCGTTTGTTGACCCGGATGTTTGGGGTTTTTACTACTGCGGAGTCATGGAGGATAGTGTTTACATTCGTCATGAATGGATTTTGTGTTGACCTACTTTGGTAAACATAAAAGCCAAGGCGGTGTGGGTAGTATCGTCTCTGTGATATCATGACTCCATTGAAGCTGATAATCGCTGCGATCGGATTGTGCGTCGGGTGGATGGTATTGACTTTTGCCGTGAAACTGTGGACGTGGCATAAAATATTGAATTCGTTTGGATTTTGGGACTGGATCAATTAAGAAATCGATTTGGGTGACAATCGAGCGGACGACGAGCATAAAAGGGCGAGTCAGAGTGCAGTCATGGACAGTCAATCAGTAGAGTTCGGTTCAATGGTGCGTTCCCGGTGGTTTTGGCGATCCCGAGTAGTCCTAATAACATTCAAACTCTTTTCATAACTGTTCCTTTCAAATTACCAAATATTGTAATATAATATTTTCAAATAATTATATTTTGTTAAATAAAAAAGAATATTGTTCAATCAACTCAACGAAATAAGGACTGTTTTTTATCCTACATACATATGTATTCGCTCTTACACTCTTTTCTTCTTCCTTTCTTCTATGTTTAGACCTAGTAAAGATCAGAAGCCGAACGGACGTGTTTTTCCTGAGAACTTTAACAGGATATGGGATAAGACACGGTGCACCGAACAGTTTTTTGGAAATAATTAATTGCGAAGGAACCGCGGAAATTAAAATTTCAGATCAAAAAAGGTGGTGCGAACGCGTCTTATGCCAGTAATAGCTTCATTTCCTTGCATATAGAAAAAATGGACTCTGAATACAAAATTGAGAAGCCAGTGATCTTTATACTGTTGCAAAACTAATGAAGATTTTGTAATACCATGTATAAAACATTTATAATAATATTGTAAAACAAAAAAAAAAAAAAACGAAGTTGACCCATGTAACTTCTCCGTTGGACATTCTGTCTCCTTGGACGGCTGTCTCAAGCTGTCAAAAAAATATCCAAAAAGAGATGACGTGACTTTGACGTTTATGGTCTCGTGCGAATTCCATTCCAAAAAAAAAGGGGATTTGAGGTCGATCGAGCACGTTCAAGGAGACAGGAAACTGAGGAAGGAGATTGGTAAAACTTACTCTATTTATCGAAATAAATTACGATTTAAAATTTCAAAGATTTTTTTAAAATCGGATGTAAAGGCACAAAAGGTTATAGTGACCTCCGTTGGTCACCAGCTACTCCACACATAGTGAACTGTAAATCCGCACGTGAGATGTGGATTCAATTAGAATCTGCCTACGAACAAAAATCCCAAACCAACATGCATACATACGTACATATGTATGCTCCAGGAGAAATTTTATACCTTTACAAAAGATGAGATGGATGATATTACGACGCATATCTCGAAATTAGAGTTTATGGCTCAACAGTTGTGCGATTTGGGTGCAACGGTATCGGAAGGCATGTCGATCACGAAAATTCTGATGAAGCTGATAGACAAATACAAGTTAAGTAACAAAATATTACAAAGTATTTCAAATGCTAAGCTCCCGCGTCAAATGTCGTTCCACTGTTCCCATCACACCAAACTGCTGACCCTACGTTTGGACTTCATGACATCTGCGTGCCATTACGTCCAATGAGTGTAATGCAACTCCAGTGGAAGCAGAACGACGCTGGACGGCGTACCTGGTGTAGTATATAAGGTAGTGCAAGAAAAATTGTATTTAAGATTTAAAGTTCAGTTGTAAGGGTAACGTATGCCCGTTTGGTAATCGAATAAAAAATATTTTTTTTAAAAACTAAACAATTAAAATTAATAATTGGCGCCCGAGTAGGTCGTGCGAACATAAAAATTGAGCTAACGCGTACCGCACTGCACCTACCGGTCTTGGTAACCCTGGACAATTGTGGCAAATATAGAACCACAAAACTCTAAATGAAAATAGTATAAAAAATAAGTGAAAAGTTGAAACACAGTAAAAAAAAAAAATAACAAGAAGGCAAAAGGTGAAGAACATAAAGGAAAAAATAGAAAGCATAAATTCAGAAGGCAGTGATAGTGAAGGGAAATCGTTGGATCCCCAGTCACCGTTGTCCAGTGGACAAAAAGGAACAATCCACATGGCCATCGTGGATACGCAGCTCTCGACCTGGTTGTGAGTTATAGAATGTTAAGTTAGCATTAAGCTATTAAAGTATATTTTAAATAAATTAAATAAAATTAGTTTGAACGTAAAAGGAAAGTAATAAATGAGACAAAAAATTTCAAACAAAACACGTTTTGCTTGTTACAAGTAGAAGGAAAAATATATTTTTTTTTATTAAAACGAAAGAAACCATTTATATTAAATTAACCAATTAATTTTTTTCTTAAAACCTTAACGAAAAGTATATGAAAATGTATAAACTCAGATCTGCTGGTCCTGCCCAGAGCGATGACCCCGTACCTTCAAATCCTAACCCACCATTATCCGATAATGTAATCGGTTGATCATCAATCAATCGCATCCCATGCTAGTGCAAATGTAGAACCTAGATCCACTCCCGAATTTGATTGTCTTAGCCCTTCTACTATGGGTAGAATGTTCGAAAAACAGGGCTGTATATTGGTAGAAAGCGTGTTGATTTCAACGCAGAACGGTATGCTGGCACAGACTAGGTAATAGCTCCCGAATGTAGTAACAGACTAAACGACCTCGACAGAGTACCAGATGACCGAGCGAATTCTCATCATGGAGGAAGAGTGTCAGCCGAGTTCCAAAAATGTACGATCCCATAAAAGGCACTCCCAAATACTGCGGAATTTTAAGTGTTAGCCGGAATAAAATCACCGGTTAGGCAGAAACCGCCTTGGAATCGTACAATACTCCCCTAAACTGGGACAGTATTTCACGATGCTCGGCTCTACACTATGATGACAAGCGCGATGTCGGTACCGTAGCGTACCAGGTGACGTCTTTAGTTAAGGGGAACAATTCAATCCAAGGTTTCTACCAAACTGTACACTCTCATCTTTCTCTGATTTTGAACAAACTTTCTCGCATAAATATAAGTAGGGACCTATAGAGACAAGGCCCTGGACACCTTCATAAGGGGCTTAAAAGGTGATTTACCAAGGCTCTTGGGTATTCGAGAACCCATGGATCCCCCCGGCGCTTCACCTTTGCCTAAAACTGGGAAACCAGAAATCTAGAACTTAATAGCAATCAGGAGGCAGCAAGGGGGCCTCATCCTTGTTACCCGATGCACGCTCAGCAAAGGCATTGTATGCCACCAATGCAACCACACCATAGCCGACCAAATTGCAGGCAACCTTTTCGCGTTCCACAGCAACAGCCATATCGAGCACACGCCTACAATCCCCAATCTTATCCAACGACAACCATACGCAGGCTTTAACCAAAATCCTCAACACAGGCGGCGGACACCCACAATCGAAACCACCAGAGATTCGATAGTGTTCCTGGAAGAGCAAAACCACCAGTAAACAGATAGGAAGGACGTCAGCCAAATTTTCACATCGAAGTAAACACGATGCACTTGACCCTGAACCCAGCGCAAGGTAACAGACTGTACGGAAATTGTTGACACAGTTTGTTCAGGTGCATATTGGTTCCCACGACAACAGAGGTACATTCCATCGCACGGAGATCACATTGGCACACGGCGGATACGCGCACTGACATGAAACTGAGTGTGCAGACTCACTGGACAATGGGAACCGCGGCTACCTATGAATTAGATTTAAGTTTAGTTCTAGTTGGACAGTCATACGGTTGATACTGAATAAACGTCGTATTGAAAATAGAAGCGGTCTGATTTTGTAAGTCGAACAGTTGGGGGGAGGCATGGCCTCTCCGTTCGGGTTTTTTTTTTTTTTGGTGAATCCTAACATGGATTCGTTAACTTCGATATGTCCGAAGCCGAACTTAGCGCATACTATGACAACCTAAGCTTGAATTACGGTCAAGCAGAATACAAACGATCCTGCTATATTAATTTTGTTGGAGCACTTCATCAATATCATCATAACTTAAAGTTTGAATTGTTAACGTTTGAATTTCAGGAAATCTTAAATTTTAATTTGTACTAATTTTCGTTCACTTTTAAAACTCGCACCTAAGAATTGTAAACCCGCCATCTTTTTTAATATTAATTTCGTTAATTTTTATACCAATTGTATTATATAAATTCAATAAATGTAGTCTAATTAGTAGTCTGATTCCTACTAAGAGAAGGAATCATTATACCTTCTCGATCGCCCTATAATTTTCCCGTCTGGATCGTCCCGAAAAAAAACAGACTCACCGGGAGCAAAGCAGAACAGAATGGTGATCGACTAAGGGAAACTTAACAGTGTAACCATAGGCGATCGCTACCCCATTCTCGATATTAATGAGGTACTGTCACATCTGGGCGAGAACAAATACTTCACAGTTCTTAACCTTAAATCTGGTTTTCATCAGATTCCTTTGAAGGAAAGAGAACCTGCTATCTCTATATCGATGATATAGTAAAATTAACAGGACGGAAAGCAAGCACGCTCGGCATATAGAGGAGATATTCGAGATTCCCTATGATGCCAATATGAAAGTGCAGCTTGACAAGTGTCAGTTTTTTAAACAGGAAGTAAAATTCTTGGGATTCATCATTTCATCGGAAGGGACAAAAACCAATTCCGTGAAATCCCCATACCCAAGACATTGAAAGATCTCCGTTCGTTTTTTGGTCTGTCAGGATACTATCGCCGCTTTATCCAAGATTATGCAAAGCTTGCAAAGTCCCTGACAGCCCTTCTGAGAGGGGAGGAAGGACGGATGTCCAAAACACAATCCTCAAAGACACAAATCTTTCTCGGCCGATCCGCGATAGACGGATCAATAAGTTAAAAAAATCGGGTGGAGTTCCGAATAGTACTCACCCCCGATTTTTTTCAATTTTTTTGTCTAATGTATCAAAGTTAAAAATCCAAAGCGGTTTTTGGCGCAAATGACTGGAAAGGACTAAAAGGATGTGCTAAATTTGAATATCCTGCAGAAAATATCTTGAAAGTTACAACAGCTATATTTATAAGTGATATCGCAAATTAAAGCAGAAATTAAGTGCTTTTAACTGATAATAAAATTATAGTATATAGTTTACAAATATTGAAGATATGAAGTATTTTGGAAAAATAGGTCAATATTTTCAAGGAAACATTTTTTTTTGAAAGAAAGTGTATTATGAAGGCATATTTTTTTTTTGGAATTATAAAACTACATTCGAAAACCTTTTTAACGATACCAAACATGCTATACTTTTCGTTAAACATCACCTTAAGAGAGGAGTTTTTTTCTTTAGAAGTGACATTCATCAAGCTTGGGTGAGCCCTGGGAGTAACATTTGTATAAACAAATGTTTTTCCCCTCGTATAACGGCGATAACGGACCCAAGTAAAGACAACCGATGATGAAAAAGCTTTTCGTCTCTTGTTGAGTAGAAACTGTCCACAAAGGTAGACCTAAATTTTCCGCGATTGTTCATACTTTGTATTTTGCAATGGATTTAACGTATAATTTATTTCAATTAGCAAGTATTTTAAGTGATCATTCGAAAACTTTGCAGTGGTTAAGAGATCTTGGACTAATTCCAGCGACAAAGTATTGTCATAAGCATAAAAAATATATGGTATTAAATGAATTAAAATTAATATGTGGATTATTTGAGTGTCGTAAGACAAGCAAATACTATCATTGTGAAAGTGTTGCAAATAATACGTGGTTTGAGAGATGTCGTATTTCACCTGAAGTTTGCATACTAATTACTTATTGTTTTTCTTTAAATATGTCATTTGAAAAAACCATCCGGGAAAGTTCAATTATTGATGGAAAGCAAGTTTCCCGTGAGACAGTTGCGGATCGGTTTTCGTTTTGTCGAGAAGTCTGTATGTTGGCGTTAGACGAACAATTCGCGGAAGAGGGTCAAATAGGAGGTGTTGGTCAAGTTGTTGAGATTGACGAATGTAAAATTGGTCGTCGTAAATACCATAGGGGGCGTGTTGTTGAGGGTTCTTGGGTCTTAGACATTATACTTCGTGGGAGTCCTTCTCAATACCGTCTCAAAATTTGTCCCGAAAATAAAAGAGACAAAAATACTTTAATAAGTCTAATACAAAAACATGTGAAGTTGGGAACTACTATCCACACAGATTGTTGGAAGGGATATATGGACTTAGAATCTTTCGGATATCATCACTTTACTGTCAATCATTCCAAAGAATTTGTAGATTCCGAAACAGGGGCTCATACCCAAAATATTGAGTCGTCGTGGCGGTGGATGCGTCGTCAATTATCTCGTGGTGGTGTCCGTGTCGACAATATGGAGCAACATTTATGCGAATTTTTGTGGCGTCGTCGCGTCAAAAAGTTGAACCAAGATCCTTTTAATCAGTTGCTGAAGGATATTAAGCGCTGTTACCCTGGTCAATGATTTGTATTGTCAAATTGACGTAAATTAAATATTATATTTATATATATAATAAATATTTATATTGTGTATGTGTGTGTGTATCAAACTGTATATAAATAATGAAATGTGAAATAAATGTTATTGTAATTTGAATTTTGATATAAAAATGTTATATTTAAAAGTTATTATTCAGGACTAAATTTGTAAAGAGAAGATGGAATAATGATAAATATTAACAAAAGAGTACTCCTGCCCGATTTTGATAAAATTTGAGTATATGGTAAAGGGCATTCTAATATTTTGATAGACATATGTATGCAAGTTAACACGATCTGCTGACGCGACACAGTCCGCTGGCGCGTCTGCCTCGTCGTCGCCGTTAGTTAACACGATCTGCTGACGCGACACAATCCGCTGGCGCGTCTGCCTCATCGTCGTCGTCAACAACTACAGCCCACGCTGACACAGCTGCTTCTATCAACGAAGTGGAGATAGAGTGTCAGCCATCGTCGACGGGAAATGCGATATCTTGCACGAGTTGCAAGATACAACGCATTGCAGCCCGTACGTTAGTTCTAAGTTAGATTTAAGTTTAGTTTTTAAGGAACTCTCGCATAATAAAGAACAACTCTTCTGAGCTCAGTAGAATTTATTTCATTGGCGCCCAACCAATTCGAACCAAAACTCTCAACTGTTGTTTTGCATACTCAACAATATTTTAAAACATTCAACTGTATTTTGAAACAATCAACTGTACTCAACGCACTCAACGTGCGCAACTCTACTTTAAAACACTCAACGCATTCAACTGTCGCCTGCAATCATCTGTATTTTGGATCATTTGAATTAATCTACATGAAAATGTAAGATATTTTTTTTTGTTCTTGTATTTGCATTTATTCATTACTGTTCTGGTGTCATAATTGAAAGAAAGAAAAGAAGTTTGTGTAACTGTTAAGAATTTTGTTCTTATGATAAATTTTGTGTAAATTTTTTTTTCTAAGTAAAATGTTATTGTGAATTGCTTTCATGTGAAAATAGTTGGAGTTCTGTAATGTGATTCGTGTTATGGACTAGTGAGTTTTAATTAATGGATGATAGTGATAAAACGCTTAAGGAAGCTTTAGAAAGATTAGGATATTTGAAGATAGGGAACCACTGTTCTTGTTAAAGGGAGGGTGGTCCATAAGGACAACGTTAGGTAGTAGCTTAGATATTTCATATTTTTGCAATCTACATATTTTCAATACTTACGTGATAATTTTATAAAGGAAACCAATTATCTTTTAGGATTATTCTCTTTTTAATGATGACAACAGTCACAGCTAAATTAACGGACTACTCCAATTCGAACTATATTCCAATATCAGATGGAAATGTTATTCTTTGGCAGATCTACGGATACCTGAGCCACACGACGAACCTGACTGATTACAAAGATATAATGAATAAGTCAAGAAAGATGATCAATCTGTTTTCGCAGCCTCATATGCGAAATATTTTAGACATAGACATCAAACATTTAGAAACGCTCTTCGCGAGTATTAGCATTCATCATAGAAACGCCAGGAGCCTAAACTTTTTGGGAACAGGTTTGAAGATCGTAGCTGGTACTCCTGACTTCGACGATTTTGAGCAGGTTAAATTCAATCAAGCCAAACTCATTGAGTCTAATAACAGACAGGCAGTAATAAACACAAAGTCTCAAGAACAAATAAACAGATTAACAGATACGGTAAATACTATTTTGACACAGACCAAAAAAGATATTATTGACACTAGCCATCTTTACGAGACCCTTTTGGCAAGAAATAGAATTCTTATTACTGAAATTCAAAATTTAATGCTTTCAATAACACTTGCAAAAATTAAAATCATAAATCCAACAATTTTAGATGATGATGATTTAAAACTGATAATTAATGAGCAATTCACAAATATTAGCGTAACTGAACTAATGGAAGTATCTAGCGTTAAGGTTTAAGCGTTAAGATAGTCTGTAAGAAAATAATAATCTACCCTGTTGCTCATAATGGAAATATTCCACACTTCGATGGCAGTGATGTGGTTGCAGAGTGCGGAAAACAGGTGCTGGCGGTCGCGGATTGTGTACCAACAACAACATCAACATTCTGTAAAAAGATGCCGAACACGACGTGTGCTCAACAACTACACTCTGGGGGCATAGCGCACTGCAGTACGCAGCCAGATCATCGGGCTCCATTGCTGGTAATCGACTATGGCATTGTCGTAATTAATAACATTCATGCCAAGGTAAAAGAGAGGAACGATTTCGAGGCGGATGTCAACGGAACCTACTTGCTCACTTTTGACGGCGAGGTTTGGATCAATGGGTCGAAGTTCGTTAATCGTAACAACATCCAAAAGAAACAGCCAGGTAGCGCGACATCAACACTGCTTAATATCACGGGTCATAAGGAAGTGTTGAGTCTACCATTTTTACATAGAATGAATGTGGAAAACCTGCATTACATTACTGAGATGAGGACGCAGTTGACAACTCATCCAATTATGGCTTGCTGCTTGACCCTGGCCATCATTGCAGTTTCTTATTCGATCTTCAGGCTTAGGCAGTGTCGAGAAGATCGACGTCACAGGGTTGACTTACAGAATGTGATCGAGGCATTGAGGAAGCCTGAGGACAGCCTTCACTTAGGTCAGGGAGGAGTTAACACGATCTGCTGACGCGACACAGTCCGCTGGCGCGTCTGCCTCGTCGTCGCCGTTAGTTAACACGATCTGCTGACGCGACACAATCCGCTGGCGCGTCTGCCTCATCGTCGTCGTCAACAACTACAGCCCACGCTGACACAGCTGCTTCTATCAACGAAGTGGAGATAGAGTGTCAGCCATCGTCGACGGGAAATGCGATATCTTGCACGAGTTGCAAGATACAACGCATTGCAGCCCGTACGTTAGTTCTAAGTTAGATTTAAGTTTAGTTTTTAAGGAACTCTCGCATAATAAAGAACAACTCTTCTGAGCTCAGTAGAATTTATTTCATTTGCACAACCTCCTACTTTGCACCTACCCCAACTTTGCACCTACCCCAAATCCTACAGTGAGCCCAAGCAGGGGGGTTGCAGGGGGGCAGCATGCTCCCCCATAGGTATTTCACTGCGATTTACTTATAAAAACGGCGACGCACATATATACATATGTATTCATGGCAGAAAAAAGAGCATTTTTCATTCCTTTTAGCCATTATCTTGTAAACTATACTTTGATGAATGTTACTTCTGAAGAAATAAACTGTTCGCGTAAGGTAATATTTTGTGAAAAGCATGTTTGGTATCATTGAAAAGGACTTCAAATGTAGTTTTATAATCCCGTAAAAAACATATGCCTTTATAATTCACTTTCTTTTTTAATTTTTTTTTTCCTTGAAAATATTGACCTATTTTTTCAAAATTCTTCATATCTTCAATATTTGTGAACGGATTACTATACTTTTGATGTCAGTTAAAAGCACTTAATTACTGCTTAAATTTGCAGTATCATTTACAAACATAGCTGTTGCAGTTTTAAAGATATTTGAGTTTTATTTCTGCAGGATATTCAAATTTAGCACATCCTTTTAGTCCTTTCCAGTCACTTGCGCTAAAAACCGCTTTGGATTTTTAACTTTGATACATTAGACTATACGTACAAAAAATTTTAAAAAAATCGGGGGTGAGTACTATTCGGAACTTTATCCAAAAAATCTCTTACTTCTCCCGCTTTCATTCTATCATATCCAAATTTCAGAAGGCCATTCGAACTCACCATTGATGCATCAAATTACGCCATCGTCGCCGTTCTGTCTCAAGAAGGGAAGCCGATCACGTTTATTTCCCGGACATTAAACAAAACAGAGGAGAATTACGCAGCTAACGAGAAGGAAATGTTAGCAACCATATGGGTCTTGAGCTCATTGCGTAATTACCTTTATAACTCTGCACATGTCAGGATTTATACTGATCACCAGCCTCTCACTTACGCTCTCAGTAACAAAAATAACAACAGTAAGATGAAGCGTTGGAAGGCAATTCTAGAGGAATATAGCTATGAATTGCAGTACATATAAGCCAGGCAGAAGTAACGTCGTAGCAGACGTATTGTCACGACCACCTCTAATGCCGCAAATAAACTCTCTTACACCCACAGAACACAGCGATTAAAGTTCCCCCCAGAATTTGATCCCAAGCGTCGAAGTACCCTTCATGAATGCCTTCAAAAATCAAATTCTATTTCAAGGAGTCGCGCCTCTCGATCTAAAAATCGAAATAGTCTGCCCGACCTACCATCACCATACAGTCGCCCAACGTGAATATAATCAGGATAATCTGAAACAGATTTTGATGAAAATCTTAAACCAGTCAGTAATCAACGCTATAGAAACCGAAGAGCGAGTAATGGGCCTAATACAAGAAATCTATCCTACAACTTTTAACAGCTTCAAAATATGGTTAACATAGCTACAGGTAGCAGATGTTGTGAACGAACAAGGGCAGGATAATATAATAACACAAACCCACCGGAGACCGCATCGGAACGAACAAGAAGACAGGGTGCAAATCCTTGACAAATATTACTTGCCGGCTATGAGAAACAACATCAAATGAATTGTTAAACCCTGTAAGGTCTGCAAGGAAAACAAGTACGACCGCCATCCGCAAAAGCCACAACTTCAGTCTGTTGTGGCATTTTATTCTTTACTAGCAAATGTTCAGTTCAAGTGAACACAACAGTGATTGTGGTAAATACGATAGTAGTGATATTAGTGATTTGAGTAGTATTTGTAGTTACGCGTATAGTCCGGAATACAATGCCTTTGCCGAAGAGGAAGAATCAATCTTTAATGAACGAAGTGGAAGAAGTAGCCCAGGAAGTCCGAGAAGAAAGCGGCGACGAGATAGTTTCTTGCGAGGAAGAGATTTCGTGTGGACAGCCGATGATAATCCAGAGCCAAGAACATGGACCGGAACCCCAAGAAACAATAACAGATCTGACAAGAGTTACGACGTCTACCAGTCACCCCATCGCCCCCTGAATCACCCTCCAATACACACGACCTCAGGATACCAGATAGCCACAAGTTTCCCCGCAACACCCCACCATAACGATGACCACCGCCACTGCCTTCCCAAACGCAACCATCAACCATCAGGTCAGCGCACCAACCGACCCAGCGAACACCGTGGGACACATATCAATTGATCAGCGTTTTTCTTTGTAATTGCACAAGTGAAACGATGATCTTGCAATGTCAACGTCTGGTCGACTTCCGACCCAAAATCCATATTGCAAGCTCATCGAATCACTTGCGCAAAACCGAACTTTCGTTTGTAAAATAAATGAACATTGTGACAGTCCATTTTGTGGGATTGAAGGTGGAAGAACAAATAAAATTATAACGTTATAGTAAATTTGTGTTTTTTTTTATCACGCGGCGAACTAGAAAACGTAACTCAAGTGTAAAGAAAAAGTTTGCTTTGAAGAGGAAAATGAGCATGAAACAACCGCAGGAAAAGAAAAAGAAAACAGTGGAGGAAATCATAGCTGAACAAGATCCGAAGGACGACATGCTCAGCATTCTGAGCCTGATTCTAGTGATGTGGACAGCCGAATTTATACTAACAGCGGTGAGTGCAATGAAACTGCTAGTGAAGATGGCAATGAAAAAGAAGAAATTCGCCACGAAGAAGATTTTGTACGAGATTCAACAAGGAATTACGTCTATCATCGCAAGCCTTCAACACCTTCAGATAAATGTAAAAACTTGTTCTCTAAGGGTAAGTTAATAATACTTTTATGAAAAATAATTGAAATTAATATTATATATTTTATTTAGGATTTCGTGAGAAGCCTCTCCGAAACGAATATTACATGACGTTTACGGGGCACTACCTAACGATGGAAGAATCAGATTGGATTCTGGATTCCTATATAGACGTTTTGCCGGATGTTTCCTCTGCATTGCCCACCATACCGACCATTTCCACGTCATCCACGATTGCGCCTACTCTAATTCAAGCTGCAGATGTGGGTTTGCCGAGTACTTCAAGCAGTGCTCATTGTTCGGGAGGAGGTATTCTCGACGAGTTGTTTCCTCATAAGAATTCAGTCTCGAACACTGAGTCAATCTCACAAAGTATCTTCAAAAGGGACGGAGATACCTTTGTTACATGGAGCACGCCCGGAGAATCTGGATACCGAGTAATCAAACTCGATATTTACAACTTCTCCAAGATCTCGGGAGTTCCGAAAGACAGATGGTGGAAGGAAGCAACGTACAGATCAACTTTCCTGACTTTATCTCCTGTGGATCCGAAAGAATAGCTGTTAACCAAACTTCTACAGACGGCAGCACAAGATCTGAAAAAAGTGCCGGGGATCCGAAAAGAGGAAAGGGTGATAAAGTCACCAGGTTTCTCCTTCAACGGCCAACAGCGCCAGTAACCCACATATCTTCGACAAGTGTATGGTTAAATTCCAATTTTAAATTTTATGACACTAATAGCGTATTTCTGAGAAATTGTATTAAGATAGTTAATAATTATTACAATATAACGAGCAAAATTTTTCAGAATTAAATAAATTTTTTGAATCGTGCGAGCCCCAACATTTATTATTCAATGCCCCGTTAGGTAATATAAAATAGGAAATTATTATTATGAAATAAATAAATTTACTAATATTTTAGATAACCTATTAAGATTTCAATTTGATTGTAATGAAATTAAAATGTTAGAATTGTTAAATAATTTACTGAATGTATTAGATAAACGGGTGCCTAAAAAAAATACTATATTTGTACTATCAGCACCTAATGCTGTAAACATTTTTTTTTTGATATCTACATTTATTCATTACTTTATTAATTTTGGACAAATGGGCAATTTTCATAGGTATTGTGGATTTCCACTTATGGAATGCGTTGATGGAAGAATAATACTTTGGAATGAACCTATAATGGAACCATGTGCAACAGAAACACTAAAAATGATTCTTGGAGGTGATACAGTAAATGCAAAAATTAAATATGCTCCTGATGCAGTTATCACCCGTACACCGGTTATTGTCCTTTCAAACAACGACATATTTCCAAAAGATGACGGATTTAGATCAAGAATGCATTCTTACGTGTGGAAGCCATGTAATGCTTTAAAAAACTTAAATAAAAAACCGCACCCATTGTCTGTATATATGCTATTAAAAAAATATAATGTTGTCGAATAAAAAAGAACACAAAAAATATTTTTTTTCAGTATTTTATTTATAATTTCAATTCCAGTTTATATTTCCACTTTTCGTATCAGTATTACCAAATAAACACTGACCATCTGTGTAATTTTATTCTGCATTCTCGACAAGAGTAACTTCTAAAGGCCAACTAATTGCATTATTTCTAGAAAATGCTGAATTGACATTAAATACAATCTTGCATTCACATTCAATTTTCAAATAACCATCACTATTTAGATAAGACACGTTTGCTGTAGCCGGATTTAATTGTGGTGTGGCTACAAGGCCAACATGCACCTGAGGTTGAGCTTTGAAATTTGTTGCACTTATTTTTTGCGTTCTTTTTTATTCGACAACTTTATATTTTTTAATAGCATTGGCAAATTGTTCACCTCGATATCTTCTGTACAGAGGGTAAAACAATTCTCACCGCCCTCGATAAATTTTCAAAGTATGCTCAGGTGAAAATCCTCAAATCTAAAGCCTCAGAAGAAATAAAACAGCCTTTAAGAGATACACTTATTTCATTTGGTATTATGGAAACTATTGTCGTGGATAACGAAAAAGCTTTCAGCTCAGCATCCGTAAGCTTCATGATTGAAGATGAGCTTGGAGTGAAGATTTTCAGAACGCCACCATACACAAGTTCAAGTAATGGCCAGGTCGAGCGATTCCACTCCTCCTTTATAGAGTTTATGACATGCCTGAGAAACGATAAGACACATCGATCCTGCACGGAACTATTGCAGAGAGCGATCATCGAATATAATTATTCGGTACACTCTGTAACGGGTAGGAAACCAGTTGAGATTTCTTCTAATCCCACCTTTTTGGAGAAAGTACGCTTGGAAAACATTAGGAATATTGTAGCCAAACAAGCAGCAAATATTTTGACCCACAATAAAACGAGACACCCTATTAGGGATTGTGAATCAGTTGACGTCGTATATACTCGTATAATGATATTCTTAAATGTAATGATTGGAATTAAGAATAAATGTAAAACATATGATAAGATTTCACTCTGTACTAGAAATAGCTCAGTAACACCAGTTGGATCCCCAGTCTTCTACGGAGCCGAAAGCATACAAGTTAACGTGACACCGGCGAAATTCAAAATAAGCTTCAGACTAACGCAAACGAGTCAACAGAGTTCACACTATCAGGGCATGCACCGAGACACCCGATGACACCCGGTACACTCTACAGCAACCGCAAGTGATGACGCTGAGTCTGGCAAAATGGAATTGAACACCACCTGTACGAACATGACCCAGTTGGCCTACTTTACCTTAGAGTGAGTTAGGTGCAATGTAGAAGTAAGATTTTATTGTGAGTTAGTATCTACCTTTAGTTGTACTTCGAAGAATGAAGTTTATTTTTTTAAAATTAATTCAACTACAATTTATTAACTTACATGTATGAAGCTCCCAGAACTTACAACATAGCGCAGTTGAGCTAGTCCCAAAGCATTGCTGTTACCATGCAGGTATGTAAGTATGTAAGCAGATGGGTAATATAGCACTATGTTGACTTGTTTCTGCGTAGCGTCTTTTCCTTTTAATGAGTTCTTTTTAAGTTTGTTTGCTGGGTACATGTTGCGTTTCCGTTTTGATTCTTATTTGTTTAATTGAAATGTTATTATGCCATTGTTAAGTTAAGGTAGTTTTAAGAGTTGGGCTGATACTCTATGATTAGCAGTCGAGATATAAAGATCGAAAAAATAAATTAAATTGCGTGTGGTGTTTTTCTTATTTAACTCATGGAGGCAATGGTAGAAGAAAATCTTATTGGTTTAGCAATAAGGCTATAAGCACGAAAGAATGGAAGTATTGAAGATACCCCATCAAGGGACATGACAATTCAAAATTCGGTAACCTTCCCAAAGGCAACAATCACAAAATTTGATGCGACTATTCGATGTGGAGACAATTTTTTGATATGTTCTCCCAAATAGTCGACAAGCAACTAATACCCAGCATACAAAAGATGTAGTATATCAAAACTCATCTTAGCGGCGAAGCCGAGAACCTCATCCGTCATTTATCAATCACTACAATCAATTGGACAAAGGAAAAAAGAGACTTCACGTCGAGCTTGTGTATCATTAACGTCCAGTCACAGTCTTTGTAAGGTTTGCGGAACCGGAACATACCCGTTATTTGCCTACAAACAGTTCATACAATTACAGCCTGCTGAGCGTATACAAGTTGTGCAAACGCATAAGCTGTGCTTTAACTGCTTAAGAAGTGGCCAAAGGGCGAACAATTTTCAAGAAGTTGTTCATGGTGCGATAAAAAACACAACACACTGCTACATATTGAGAGCAATGCCAAGGGTTCGACTAACAATAAATATCAAACTCGCACAGGAAACAGCAACAACAATCCTCAAGGAGGAACAAGACTATCAGTGTAACTAACCGCATCTAAAAGCCCCGAAAGGCATCAGTACGTCCTCCTCAGTATAGCCATCGTTGAAATGGTGACAACCAATGGACAGAAGTTAACATGCAGATCTATTTTGGATTCCGACTTTCAAGTGAACTTGATTACCGCACGCCTAGTGAAGATTTTAGGCCTCATCGAATATAATTGAGAAATACCTCAATGAATAACCAAGGCTTTGGCGATGGCAGGAAAGGATCCCATCAACGTGTAAATGAACAACTACAAGTTTACAGTTAACTCTTTACCTTTGCAGACGTGCCTTTGTGTTTTCCCAGTTTTCCTTCGTAGTTCACCCGTCAGTACAAATTAACAAAAAAAAAAACAAGAAAAAACAGACAATACGAAACAAAAACAAAGTAAAATCCAAACAAAGAAATAAAGAAAGAACAATTTACCCTGCATTATTGACCTAATTAATAAGTTTACCTGCCCGTGCACTCACCCCACTTGCATAATGCTTCCTGTAGATCCGTTAATTGTTTGGTGACTGTTCACTCATCGGAATTAATCGTTTGCAAGGAGATTTGTGGGAAAAAACCTTCCACCTAAGCTTGGACTAAGTAGAAATGCAAAGAACTACCTACACGAATATGATGGAAACTTTACATTCTTCTGTGAGGAATGTAAGTCCATATCGGCTGCACATATTCTGCTTGCCATTAAATGCAACAACGAGCAAATATCTGAAATAAATAAATCTCTGCCCAGACTACGTCACTATTCCCAACTACTCACCGACATTTGCCAGGTGTTTTAACCGAAGTTGAAAAAATTTCCGATATAGTCAAGAGTTTACGCGAATTTTTTGAAAACCCCATCGAATTTTCCTCGTGGAAAAAATAAAATAACTGGAGGCGCGGTTAGCGCACTCGAATCGTTTAATACCCCTCTCGACTAGAAGGCAATTTCTAGTTGCATTACACTACGCAGACAAGAGGGACCTGGGTACTTTAGAGAACCGAATGACCGCTTTAATACAGAGGAGCTCCACCATACAAGAGCTCTATCAAGTCGTGTATAATCATCTGTCTCTTATTCCAAATAAAATATCAAGCTTAGAAAAAACTTCAGAATCAACGGCCCTTGTAACAAAAACTTACTGAGATAAAGCCCTGGATACATCTATACGCGGCCTCAAAGGTGGCCTGCCTAGACGCTTAGGCATCCGCAAGCCAGATGATCTCCCAGACTCTACATTTATACTTGAAGCTTGAAAATTAAAATGTTCGATCCAGCTACGCCTACAAACAATTTGCAAGAAGGTCTTACAACCCTGTGCCACCTCCAATTCCACCTCGTAAAACCAGCTCCCGAAAACAAGCTCCCTTACGCAGATATAAGTTAACACAGCACTCGTCGAATATGAAACATATGTCTCCCTTGGCAATGAATAAAGTGCTGATACGGCAATTATGCTGGAGCAAAACATCAATCTCCGATTACGCTACAGACGACCAGGCATCACCACACCATTCACCTGCAGTCATCCCGTACAGACAACCTGACACCACAGACTCGCATCCGCCGAATACAACCAACCTGACACCACCCATTGGAAAAGCCAAATTCTGTCACGTCCCAGATAAAATTAGATTAAGGTAGAAGTTAGGAAATTAGATTAAGAAAAATCAGTTGTAATTTGCCGTTTGAAGAAAGTGGAGGTTCTCCTCAAAATAAAGAATTTATTTTTTTTAAATAAATATAAATAAACATATTTTAATTTATAACTTCTATCCTCAGATGTATTTATGTGGGATAGAAGCAACGACATGTGACACAGACACTAACACAAAGCAACGACATATGTACGACACAAACAATAGCACATAGCACAGACCAAACACCATACGACGCAGACGAGCCAGAGACAATCCGCATACGCATTTGAGTGTCGACATACACTTAAAGCTAAATTCTATTACAATCCCTGATAAGTATCACTCACCGGAGATAAACGAAGTACTATCTCAACTAGGTCAAGCGAAATGGTTTTCAGTTTTCGACCTCAAGAGTGGTTTCCACCAAATTCCGCTCAAAGAGTCAGATGTTGAAAAAACAGCCTTTTCCGTGAATAACGGAAAATACGAATTCACGAGGTTACCGTTTGGACTGAAGAATGTTATTCAGTTTAGCTTCTCATGCCCTACAACCTTGAAAGATCTAAGATCCTTTCTCGGGATATTATCGTCATTCATTAAGGGATATGCTGGATAACTGAAATCCCTTACAGCCCTCTTAAAAAACATTTAGATTTTTATAGGGATGTGCTCAGTTATTACAAATGAGAAAATTGTTGAAAAATGGATCTCTGCAAAAATAAAAAATCGAAAATTGATGAAAAAACATACAACAACACGTTTTGAATCTCTTAAATATTAGCGAATGTCCAAATTTTTTGAATGTCCAATTTTTTTAACGTCCAATTTTTTGAATGTCCAATATTTTGAATGTAAGCAAGTGGTGTGGAAACAATGCTCTCGCAATCGTTTTTTATTTGCAAAAATCACCACCTTTGATTGCAAACTGAAATCAGTTATTGAGCAATAATACCGGAGAACTTCCTGGAACTAATGGTGAAAGACCTAAAAAGACATTCGAAGAATCGTCTCATAAGACAAAAAAGCGTAAGCTTAAGCCACTTTTAACGTCATGATCAAGTCAGGAGTTGAATTATGTAGCGAAATTATCCAGAACTTCTACTGGGAAACAGTCACCTTATGCTGAAAAGAACTCTGCTTTATCTCCAAGGAAAGCATTGAACTTATATCTTGACCTGGATCTTTCGGAGAGTAAATACATATTACTAAGGTCAGCGGTAGATCCATAAAAACCTGGTCTATACGGTCTGAAAAAATTAAAAAAAAAACAACTACTTCCGAAGAAAAAGGAAATATCAGAGACAACAGTCTCAGTCGATCTCCAAGAACTTCTAGACAAAACCGCCGAAAGTATTCTTGAAGTTGCTAAGGTAAAACAAAGTACAACTACAACTTTGGGGTTTTGATGGAAGCTCTGGGCATAGCACATACAAGCACACATTTTCTAACACTAAAAATACAAATGGGTTTTTAAATTTCATTGGGTTTTGTCTTCTGAAACTGGTAGACATCTTCACCGGTACTGAAATTTGGAAAAATCCTCATCCTTCATCAACGCTGTACTGCAGGCGTATTAAACTCTCTTTTATTAACCCTGGAAGCACATACTTCATCGAACCGACGACGCATCTTTACATTTAAACGGTTTTCTTCCGTGCTTTTATTTGTTTTGTGTTCGTTTTTTGTATAGCGCCAGTCGTGGTCAATCTGCTGTTGTGTGCATACGTGCAGCTGAAAATAAATAGCGTAAGAATGATTTTTTTAAATATCCGTCGTCAAAACGACGAAGCATGACTTTTGTGTAACTTTTACATTTTGAAGTTATATTTTCCTGTCCAAATATTTTCATTGTTTTTTGCTTATATCTTTGAATTGCACAGCTGGGAAATGAAATGAACATCGAAGAAAATGGATGTGGAGGAAATTGAGAAGTTTCTATTGAGCTGTGACGTCGACCAGGAATCGGAGAATGAGCTAAACTACAATGATGAACAATCTGAAGCTGAGGAGGTAGAAAATGTAAGTGTGCAAAGTGCGAGTTCATCAGAGGAGCCAAGCGATGTAGACGAAGATGACATACCGCTACCTATATTAAGGGCAAAATCTAGTATAATACAGCTAAGCAAACCTATCTTGCGTGGGAAAAACCGACATAAATGGTCTACAAAAAAAGGAATATCTCATCGCTATGGCCAAAATATTGTGCATCAACCTCGAGGCCCCAATGTAGAAATGTAACCGACCCGTTAGAGTGCTTTCAAATGTTTATCACAAACGAAATAATAAGTGAAATAGTGCAGTGGAAAAATGTTGAAATTGACAACAGGAAACCTTCATTAGATTCATCTAATGATGAAGCACAAAGAAAACACGCTTCTTCCACCGAAATATTAGCCTTAATTGGAGTGCACGTTTTGACAGCTGTCAAAAAAGACCAGCATCTATCCGCAACTGAATTGTTTGATAGATCCTACAGTGGTGCGCAGTACATATCAGTAATGACGAAATCTAGATTTAAGTTCCTTATGTCATGTCTCCGATTCGATGACAAATCTGTACGCATTCAGCTCGTAGGAGATAAATTCGCACCTATAAGAAAAGTTTGGGAGATATTTGTTCAGAAATGTCGTGAAAACTATTCACCAGGGCTATACCTTACGATTGACGAGCAACTACTGGCGTTCAGAGGCAAATGCAGTTTTAGAATGTACATACCCAACAAACCAGCGAAGTATGGATTGAAAATGCTGATGATGTGTGACAGCGGTACAAAGTATATGATTGATGCTGCACCATATTTGGGAAGGGGTTCGAACAATACAAATCTGCCGCTTGGTGAGTATTATGTAAAGGAATTGGCTAAAACTGTTTATGGCTCCAATAGAAATATTACTATGGACAACTGGTTCACGTCAATAGCATTTGCAAAATCACTTTTACGTGAACCGTATAAATTAACGTTGGTCGGAACTCTGCGATCTAACAAAAAAGAAATTCCAAAAGAATGTTGGTCGTTAATGTCGTCGGAATGTTAAAGGTCGTAAGTGTGGCACGTCTATATTTTGCTATGATAATGAGTTAACACTTGTTTCATACAAACCAAAACCAAGTAAAGTGGTATATTTATTATCCTCTTGTAACGCAGAAGGGACAGTGAACATAAAATCTAACAAACCTAACATGATTGATTTTTATAATCAAACCAAAGGTGGTGTCGACACTTTCGACCAAATGTGTAGCACCATGAGTTGTTCACGTAAAACAAACAGTTGGCCAATTTTTCGGTATATTGAACATGGCTTTCATTAACAGCTATGTGATTTATGTTCACAACATCCTCCAAGCACAACAAAAGCCTCTAAATCGCAAGCATTTCATGAAAAAATTGCACTTAGCCGTTATCAAAGGCCATTTGACTCATCGCTTGAAAACACCGACTTTGACTACGACGTTGCAAAATGAAATCAAAAATGTTGTGAAGGATAATAAGGAAAATAGTGAGGAAATAAATTCCTTTACGTATGAAAAATAAGCATGTCTTTCCAGGGTTAAGGAGACTGCAAATGTTGTGCAGGAGGAAGAAGCTGCAATGAAATTTGGAAGGTACTCCTTTTCGAAAAAATGGAGCTGTTACTGAAGGTTCATATAACATGCTCTTCACTCTGATCGACGAGAGTGTATATAAAATTTTATCAAGAACGAATGACGCGGAAAATATTGCATTTATTGTGCAGCTCCTAAGGAGATGAATACAGAAGCAACCAGCGGAAAACTACCGAGCCAAGAAAACTCCACCCTTCATTCTTGGATAAGATGTTTTGAATGTTTGCTTCATATTTCATATAGATTACCCTTTAAGACTTGGCAGGTGTGCGTACATCCGAAAACAAAATTGTTTTTGGAAACAGAAAGAAGGAAATTCAAAACTCATTTAATGAGTCAAATATGGGTCAAATAGTCGATAAGCCCAAACCAGGTTTTGGATCGACTAATGATGGGAATACCACTAGAAGATCGCGACAGATCGAAAACGAACATTTTTTTTATTCCTTTTTTGCCAAAACTATAAGTGGCGCAGTCGGTAGGACCGGTGACGGTTTCTCTAAATTTGAATAAATAAACATAGTCTTTTTAAACCGTAGGGATTAACCCTTAACTGTTGAAGGGTGAAAAACAAAATAAATTAAGGAATTCAATAGTAAGAGTATAAAAAAAAAATAAAAATGCAAAACAGTGAGAAAAAAGCAAGATAAAAATCAAAGCAATCGAATATTAACAAAAACAGTGCAACGAAGAAAGGAAATAACAATGATAATCAAAGCACCAACATCTATTAACACGCTCCCCATACCTCCAATCCAAGGCGATACCTTAAGATAATAAAAACTAAATGTTAAGTAGCATAGGTTAGATGTAAGCTGAAGAAGAATAATAAAATTAGTAAACTCCCGACAGATATAGTCGTTTAATTTAGACAACCATAATATATATAATTATAATGTAAACTTAGGTATACGTTTTACCTACTATCCTAGTGTCCTATATGGACAAAAACCCAAGAGAGACGAAATCATTCAATCATTCCACTATTCAAGAGACTATACCCTGCAGTAGAAGAAAACGACCTAAACCAAACCTTTGATTCCTCCTGTTCCAGTTCTTGTTCAGATAATATGAACACTGATCGGGCCAACTATTATGTTCAACCACAACAATTACTGACACTTGACGCCAGACTGTGTCAAAACATAATTCAGCAAAATTGTATACGCTGTTTCAACCTCTTTCGGCTTCTATATCTTTCTTAGAATAAGCTAATTTGCTAATACGATAATATTTATTGTAGAATTAGCAAAATTATACTATTTAAGCAGTATTATGGGAAAATAAAGTTCAGTTCGTCACAACCACACATCATTCCAGCATTGATTGAACACCAACACTTCGGATTTTCAAAGCCTTCCCTCCACCTAACAAATAACTCCAGTACTTTCAAATCAAATCGATATTTTTAATTCTCTAAAATTTCCGGATGCTATCAAAGATCTAACGAAATTTGATGGTAATCCGCGTCTTTTGTACGAATTCCTAAATAATGTCGAAGAAATTCTTTTACATATCAAAGGCACAGATAACACCGCGTGTGTAACGTCAATGCTTACAATGCATTAAAAGGCATTGACCGAACCCCGGTGCTCGCTACTTCCGCACAAAAGGTTTATTGCTTGATCGACAAAGTTAAGTTCGATGCGCTTTGGCATATTTTCATTCTTTTTCGGCCGTAATTTCCGCCTGTCCAAATTTCGCAATCGAAGTAATGAACCTTCTTTGCTGAGCTTGCTACTAAGTATTTTTAATTAGGTCATAAGAAATTTCATTGTAGAGATAATAAAATAAAGACAGTCTTAAGACCGCACTGAATCACTGTGGTTGTTTCATTACATAACTCGTGCGGCCAAATATTCCTCAGAGCAATTCGAAACAAAATCGAAAGCCAACCGAATGAAATCTTGAATATGTATGGGACCCCCCTAGTCTAGGATAACATAAAGACAACCCGATTCTTCACTATAAAGAACAGAGACTTCTCTTATCACAGACTTAATCACCATCAGACAGCAAAACAAAACGATAGAGGCATTTTACGGTGAAATCATTGAAGTGCAATCAGCATTGTACAACAATGTCCTTACGCACGTAACCGATTGAAATTAAATAAAGGCAAAAAAGCCCTTTACTCGAAGATGTGCCTAAACTCATTCTTAAGTGGCCGTAATGAGCCTCTCGGTTCCGACCCACTGCATCAAGGAGCAAAATATCTCTTACCTGAGAATGGAACGAGAATGAGAACGCGAGTGATAAAAAACCCTAAAAACACTGTAGCGAATACACTACATGCACCTACTATACCACATACCACATATCAACACCACGATTAGCATAGCCATGACCAAGATCAGCCAATCACAATAAAGCTCGACCTACGTATGTACATATGTATGTAGGTCACTTTGCTCAGCAGTGACAATCTAAACCACGCGAGTTACGTCAGCTATCTGACTCCGGACGCAACCACCAATAACTTCCATCTGCACACGAACCCCCTAACCTACAAGCTCGCCGCGATCATCAAACTGCCGCCGGATATTCAACCGACTACCGCACACCACCACCTGCACACGAACCCCACTCGTCATCAAGCAGATACTGTGTGACCTATAATACAATATTTTATGATTGCACAGGTGATATCCAATAACTGCAACTATGCGTCTGGGAAACTTCCGTCGCAAGTCCAAGTTCTTGGAATTCATCTCTGCAAAATTTGTAATAATAAATGTTTTAGAGTTTTAATTCATTCTATTGTTGAACTTCAGACCGATGGGTCATAATAAATTTTTATTTTTTGGAATTTAATTTTTGAAAGAAACATAAGTGGCACAGTCGTCGGGATCAGTGATGGTTTTTCTTCTTGAAGTAAAGTAGCTAAAAATAATCCATTCCCAAACTGTGGCTTTCACCGCCGAACCATCGAAAGTGCTTGGAAATTAAGTGAACGATAAAATGCAGAAAGATGAAACAGAAAATATGCAGTCTTGTAAAACAAGAATGAATTGAAAAAAATATATAAAATAGAGTATATATACAATCTAAACGTCAGCAGAAGGGAAAGAATTGGCAAGAAACACCATGATCCTCATTGTCTTTGGGTGCATGTAAGTAGTTGTGTAATTGATCATTGTAAATATAATATAAAAGAAAAGAATAATATAATATAAAAGTACTACCTATTGTGTAACATATGTATGTGCCTAAATTATATTTAAATGACAAAATATTTTAACTGGCGCCCGAGCAGGGACCAGCAACGCGTAGTACGTAATATTCCAACACGGGTTTCGCCATACGACCTCAAGTAGCTCCGGCATCCGTGAAGCCAATAGACTTCAAGTAGCTCAGGCCGCGTCCGCGACAAGAAAATTGTTATAGTGCGCGACGTTTGGAGAGTTTGTAATAAATCGTGCGTGCGTTTCGCTGATCCCGATACCTCGGAAAATAAATCCCGGAAGTTCGAAAAAAAAAATTAATAACAGTGTAAGAACCAAACAGTGCGGCAGTAAGAACTCTGCTAGTTCGTGGGAGTGAAGAAAAGTGCGAGAAGCAGTGTGAAGAAGGCGCCCCGGTAGGATACGAAAGGGACGGGGATGAAGCAGTATTCCAGCCAACTCACCGCAGGATGCTCCACGTAGTAACCCTAACAGTGATTGTTGCTGCGGCTCTGGGCGAAGTGCAAATCTTGGATTACACCAACTCCGAAGCAATAGAGTTCGCTGAGGTTAAAGTCGCCAGTAATTCAAGCATTCTGATGTAAATTTTAAGTATTCCAGTCACAAACGTAGAAACATGTCAACAATTATTATCAAAACCAATAAAACGAGAGAAAATTGTAAGTAGAATTCCATAAATAGTAAAATTCTAAAATGTCAAAACAATATACATATATGGAACTAAGATAGATTGTAAGAAACCCAACAACCTATTTCTTTGGCAATATAACAATATCATAGACATAAGCAGCTCCTCCTGTATTCCTAATATCCTCAAAAGCACGCTGTTCACGAACAGATATATAATATAGTGTAATCAAATAAAATAAATAAATATAACATTATGCACATACATATTAATTCCATTTGCGTATCGTCGATATTCGCTCCATATAACTAAACGAGGTAAACAAACTCAATGTAATGAAAACTTCAAATGATACAACAATGCAGTATCATATTCATCACATACAGACGATACGCAAAGGGAACTCGTATTAACAACAAGCACAGAACATTGCACGCGACAAGAATGCCGGCTATGCGAAACCTCTGCCCAGCCAACGTAAAGGTTCACCTTGAACCCATAATATAGACAAACAAGTAAACAGTTGCCGCAAGGGCAATTGTTTCGCATAGCCGAAATTCGACCCTCTAGTAAATGTTCAGGGTTGTCGATATTTGCGAGTAAGCATTTTTTATATTGTTAAATAAGCAATATTTTTATATAAATACTCCTGTTTGAGGGAATAATAAACGACTATTGTGTCAATCCTCATTCAACGCATTTTATTTACGAACAATCTACTGAGATATTGGTTCAAGTACCAGCTATCTCCACATCAATCAGTCAAGGTACAAGAACCTTTGGCTATCTTCGTTGAGGCAAAATAGCCTCACCGTGAACACACGCCATCTAACTGTACCCAAACAAATTACCAATATGTCCCTACAATCGACGAAATCTCAGAAATCATCTTACTACTAAATAAATACCACAGAGCCCTTTTAATCGATGGACAGGCCATTAACCTAACCAGAACGTTTTTGATCAAGTTCGAGAACTCTACTATAACCATAGGCAACCCCACCTTCACATCCAGTAAGACGTCGAGGTACAGGCCACTACCCAGCAAAGCAAGACCCCTATCAACCCACGGAAATTTCGAAGACCTACTTTCACTAGAAATGCTGAAGGAACTTCACATAAACAATACTAAAGAAATCAAACTAATAGATTCCAAACATCGAACCATCCACTCTCGAATTAACAGCAGTAGCCACGGCGTTATTTGCGCACTTGCTAATCAGATGTTTCCGAACCAAGCTTACCTATCAGCCAAATACTCTTCTTTTAAGATGAGGTCAAACGAGGACGTTTGGTTTTAGGAAGAGAAGAGTTAACGCCGAACACGAGATTTCCTCCAACATCCACGATAATAACATAACAACACACAACACAACAATAATATCTTGTCACCGGATATACCTGCACGCGCAAGTTATGTATACGTCAGCGTCTGACCCAGTTGCGACACGAATCGATGAATTCGATACATTCATCCGGTCGTTGCCGGTCAAGCTGACCAAACAATAAATGTAAGAATGCAAATTGTGAAATATGAAAATTGTACAATTTTGTCAAAGAATAAAGTAGGTGAACTACCCGAGGTATGGGCAGTTCTCATAAAACTCCATTTCTATTAACATCGTGAATCGTAAATAAAAGTATATTCTTCTGTTCGAAAATCTAAAACTGTCTTTTTTTTTCCCTAACACAAATAGAGTTATGAAAGTGGCGCAGTCGGTAGGATCCTTTTTTCATTAATAAGGATCCAGTGATCGAATCAATTATCTCTAAAATTTAATTTGTGTAAAGTTTAGCTAAGTGAGTTATAAACGCGAACCGGAAATTACACGAGATACCTAAATAATCGACAAAGATTAACTGTATACTGTATAAACTAACAAACAAAAGCACATATCAAAAAGCTAAATAGTGCACCAATAAAAATCGACAAAGATTAGTGCAGTGACTAGTGAATGAAAAGACACAAAGTGCACGACTAAACAGACGAAACAGAAGAATGGCCAACTATGAACAAATTGCAGCAGAACTTGAGCTTCGAACAAAACAACTCGAGCAAGTTCGTGTTGCATATCAAGAACTACAAAGGCAACAAAATAGAGATGAACGTGATAGGATACTAAAAGAAATCCGTTATATGCCTGTCTTCACTGGACGAGGCGAAATCACCATAAATTCATTCTTCAGCTGCGTAGAATATTACCTTAGCCACGTCACGGATGATGAAACGAAGAAAGCAGTGGTACGACCAATCTACTATGAAAAAATACAAGATGAAGGCATAGAAATACACTTTACGAAACCTCACAGTCATACGGGAAACGCAGATGTAGAGCGATTCCATAATTCAATTATTGAAAAGTTTAGGATCATATCATTAAAAAAAGACAGTTATTCTACTAAGCGAATAATGCAGAAAGCAGTTAGGAACTACAATGACAGATTTCATTCAACCATTAAATGTACCCCAATAGATGCACATACCCATAAAACCAACCCACAAACGGTTCGTCAAAATATTATTAATGAAAAAAGAAAGAGAACAGAAAAATCGAACAAAAATAGAGAAGAATATGAAGAAAAGAGGTCAACCGGTTTTATAAAAAATTATAGGGCAGTTCGTCATAAGCACGAACCTAAATTCAAAAAATCGAAACTAAAAGACATTCATATCACAAACATTAAGAGACCGCTTACATTTTCAGCCTCTGATTTGGGTTTGCACCCTACTGGTGATGACAATCCCTCAAATGTATTGCCTACCGTTCCTGGACGTACAAACAATACCTAATCAAAATGGATACGCGAAACTTAAACTGACAGACGTAACAGTGACTAACGAGACGGACATTATACTACATGTAATAAACCCAGCCGAAATTATAGCTTTAGTAAAAAATATATCAATTAATATAGCTACATTAAAATACGAGCATAGGAGTTATATCACAAAACACCAAACCCAATATAATATGACACTCACTAAGAAGTTGCGACATCAGTACAATGACCGCCTAAAAGCCTGCATTGCTGCATCGTAAAGAAAACAAAACTAACAAAATAAACAAAACAAGCTAAACGAACAAAGGGAACAAAACAAACTGAAAACTGTTACAACGTCCGCCCAAAAGCTGACATTGTAACAAATATAAACAATAACATAAACAAATGGAGCAATAAACTCCGATGAACGAAGAACGAACAACAGAATACGGAAAGTGACATCTAAGCACTTCATACTAAATAGCACGCAAGCACTTAGTATCGAATGCCGGTCACATACGGAACTTACGACAAAATGACATCGAAGCATAAAATACCAAATATGGGCCGATGTCCAGACAAAGACACTTATGTTAATGACCGACCCTTAAGAACGCATTGCAACATAGTCGCAACGCATAGAGAATCAAGCCCAAGAAATCGTATATAAACCGATGCAGAATTCTACGATGTATGTAGTGTACTCCCGAACTTTAAACCGCGAACGCGTGTCAATAGTTTAAATACAAAATCTTAGAAAATAAAATTATATAAAAAAGGAATCTCTTTTCTTTTATTTTTCATAGGCAGATGATAAATGTAGAAATTTCTAATATTATGAATAAAATCAGAACATTGATACCAATTCAAAATAAACAAAAGCGAGGGTTACTTAATATCATAGGCACCACACAGAAATGGTTATTTGGTACAAAGGACGAAGAAGATCGTATAAATATAAATGAACATCTTGACAACGTTTTAATAAATAATAAGAATGTAATAGTAGGATTAAATAAGCAAATAAAAATCAACTCATTTTTTAATAATACTTTGCAACTTTTAAAAGAAACCATATACAATGATAGGGAATTGATTCTAAAACAGGTTAATACAGTACAGAAGCTAGAGAGAGAATTAATAATGAAACAAATCTACTTCGATCAGTTCCTCTTCTTCTTTTCCTTTTTAACCCGTCCCTGCACGAGTAATCTACTTCGATCAGTTATATAAATTAAAATACATTGAGTCTAAAATAGATCATATCCAAGACAATATAGTCTCAGCCAGAAGCAGTATCCTGCATCCTAATATTTTAACTAGTGAAGAAATTCAAAGTTACAAGATAGATTTCTATAAACTTAAACAAATTAGATTAGGAGTAACAATGTATCAAGAAAACATGATAGTTTTTGCTATTAAAATCCCCAGAAATTATATTACTTTGCCCCTTAAACTTTTAGCTCCAATGCCTAATGAAAATTATTTTGAAATTGATACAGACAACTATTTTGTTATTGAGTATAATAATAAAACTTATAAATATGAAGAAACAAAAACAATAAACGAACTCATTGAACTAAGATATTGTGCATTTAAACAAAATTGTAAAATTCGAAAAAATACACAAACTGAAATTGTAACTTTAGACGATGAAACAGTATTGATTAAAAATGCTAATACTATGGTAAACCAGACATGTGACGACAGAGATCTAAAACTTAATGGAAATTATTTAATTCATTTTAATAACTGTACTATATATATTCTAGGAAAAAAATTCTCGAATGTAAAACATATGCACAATCAAAGATTTTACTATCCTAATTATGTCGATAAATTTAATATGTCAAACAGTCTTATATTCAATAAAATAATCTTGGACAATGTCGAAAACCTACAAGAAATACATGAAGTAGAATTTAAGAAAAAAATATATTATAGTTTAAATATTATATTCATTGTCATAATATGCATTATGTTCGCAATTTTGTCATGTCTTTGTATACAACAAAAACGAATTCAAATTAAGTTTAGCAATAAAATTCAGGAGAATTTCACTCAAAAGGAGGGAGAAGTTATGTATACGTCAGCGTCTGACCCAGTTGCGACACGAATCGATGAATTCGATACATTCATCCGGTCGTTGCCGGTCAAGCTGACCAAACAATAAATGTAAGAATGCAAATTGTGAAATATGAAAATTGTACAATTTTGTCAAAGAATAAAGTAGGCGAACTACCCGAGGTGTGGGCAGTTCTCATAAAACTCCGTTTCTGTTAACATCGTGAATCGTAAATAAAAGTATATTCTTCTGTTCGAAAATCTAAAACTGTCTTGTTTTTTCGCTAACACAAATAGAGTTATGAAAGTCGCAAGTGCATCCAGACGGGACCCATCCTAAGTATCCCGTCAACCGAGATACTTGTTTGTCTCTCCACCCACACTGCATCAGCTCGTCACCCGAGATATTTGTTTTCCGTACAATCCCGCATTCCTTTACGTAGTCCAGCTGCACCGTAGGTTAAGCTTAGATTTAGTGTATTAGAAGTAAGTCAGTTCATTTATAGAGTTCAATAAACACGGACGTTAGTCCGAAAGATATTTAAAAAAAAAAATAAAATCGCGTAGAATATTTTAACTTATATAATGTCCAGAACGGATATAGCGTCGTAAAGATTGCGAATTATTCGGAACACGAAGAAAATATGTTCGTAGTGTAAGCATAATATTAAGAGTGATAATTTAAGAGCTGCCGGTGGTAGGTATTCATAATGTAATAGAGTATCGATTATTCATTCAGTCCTCAGCGCTCGTCCGAGACGGAATAAAAAAGTTTGAGTTTTATTTTTTGATGCGCCCCAAGTATACATATATGTATGTAGGTTACATATCCTATCGGGTCGCCACGACCTTCAATCTTCGCAATATGACAACAGGCGTAATCACCTGCATCACTTTTGCATATTCTCCCATATCCCCTTTCTTTCGAAGCATCGCTTCATACGCCGGACACCCGAGCTCAAGTTGGAGTTTCGTACACAAAAAGCTGACCAAACTAAATCGCGGTAACACGGTTTTGATGCAGGACACATGAGCCTACAAATACGTATTAGAATAGCAGAGTGGAACTAAAATCCACTCAGTAGTTCCTAAGCTCGCGATTAGTGCGGTACGTTCTTGTTAATAAAGATATTTTCTCTTGCTAATAAAGACATCTTTTTTAAAAACGTTTTCCGCGAAAGTATTTATTTGTGTTATATACATAGTAAGTAAATTCTCGGCTTAAAATCGTAAGTAAATTCTCGGCTTAAAGTAGAAACTTAAAGAAGAATTCATTGAACTTAACAACTTATACGAGACAACTGACGAGAATGAACCCACAAAGAAAAACGTAACACACTTGCACCGTAAACACCGAAGAACGAGATCAATTCCTAAAGTTGTGCAAATGGTACAGTGACATTACCAACATATAGGGTGAAAAACTAACCTTTACAAACCAAATCAAACAAAAGATCAACACGACTAACGAGATGCCTATCTATACAAAATCATACCTACGTATATATAGGGTCCGCCAAATAACTTTTTTTTTTTGTGAAAATGCTATAAAAAAAACTACTGAATATTTTCTCAAATTTCTTTTTTTATTTGAAAGTACAATCCTTCCGGTTAATAATGGAAAATAATTTTATTCAAATGGCTGCCTCGGCTGGCCATGCACATGGCATTTTTAAGCACATTATCGATTGTGTGCAGCTGTATTTCACCAATGGCTTCACGAATATTGTCCTTTAAAGCGTCAATTGTCTCTGGCTTGTCGGCGTAACACTTATCTTTGACGGCACCCCACAAATAATAGTCCAACGGTGTCAAATCGCAGCTCCGAGGTGGCCAAACGACATCAGCTCTGCGGCTGATAATGCGATCTTCAAAAACAGGGCGCAAAACATCGAGTGTAGCTTCGGCTGTGTGGCATGTAGCGCCGTCCTGTTGAAACCAAATGTTGCCAATATCCTCCTCTTCAATTTTTGTGAACAAAAATTCGTTCAACATGGCCCGATAACTATCGCTATTGACTGTAACGGACACTCCTTGCTCATTTTCGAAGAAAAATGGCCCAATTATGCCTCTGGACCAAAATCCGCACCAAACAGTGGCTCGTTTTGAGTGCACCGGCTTTTCAATGTATGCGTGCGGGTTTTCTGTGCCCCAAATGCGACAATTTTGCTTGTTTAAATACCCGCCAAGATCAAAATGAGCTTCATCTGAAAAGATGATTTTTTTGGCAAAATCGGCATCTCCTGTAAGTCGATCGCAGGCCCACTTAGCGGAGCGTTGTTCAAGCGTATACACAACCATATTCGTTCAGCGGAAGGATAAAACTAATTATCTGTCAAATCAGACATGAGCTAAGTGTTACCATTCACGAAATAAGCACTACTTGAAAAAAAAAAAAACGTTAGATGGCGGACCCTTATTATATATATACATAGATACCCCTACGTCCATAAGCAAGAAGTCCAGGATCAAATATCAAAGATGTTAGAACAAGGCGTAATCCGCCAGAGCTATTCAACATGGAGTTCTCCGGTTTTGATAGTTCCAAAGAAGATAGACGCCAGCGGGAAGCAAAAGTGGAGATTGGTCATTGACTATAGAAAGGTCAATGAAAAGACCGTATCTGACAGATATCTGATCCCTAACATCAGCGAAATACTGGATAAGCTAGGAAGATGAGCATATTTCACTACCCTCGATTTGGCAAGTGGGTTTCATCAAATCGAAATGCATCCCAATAATATTCCAAAATAGCCTTCACGGTGGAGGGAGGACATTACGAATACCTTAGAATGCCTTTAGCGCTTATAAATGCGCCATCAACCTTTCAACGGGTGATGCACAATGTCCTCAAAGAGTTAGTAGGTAATATTTGTCTCGTATTATCATTTACTCCACCTCTCTTCAAGAACACCTGGAGAGCATACATTGAATTTCAAGATCCAAATGGACAAAAGCGAATTCTTAAAACGAGAGATCGAATTTTTAGGTCACATCATTACTCCCGGTAGCACAAAACCTAACCCCGCAAAATACAAGCCATAAAAAATTCCGATTGCTAAAGATCAACAAACAAATTAAATTCTTTCTAAGCCTTATCAATTATTACAGAAAACATATTAAAGATCTAGCGAAACTAACGAAACCACTCACAAATCGCCTTAAAAAGGTAGCAGATATAACTACAGAAGATTACATTAAAGTTTGTAAAAACTTATTAACTATTAACCCTTAAATGCATCTTGTATCAAAAATGATACAATACTTTTTATTAGCTCTAAAAGTGTTTTTGTTTTGATTAACAATAATTCGTATTTATTATACGAGAGAACAATATTTCCTTAACCAAATCAAAGTAAAAAAAATGGATGATGGACCCGTTGTCAGTAGTTTCTTTGATTTCGTTGATCTATAGCCAACAATTGTGAAATAGAGTGAAATCAAAAAAATAAAAAATCATGCATTTAAGGGTTAACTAATTCCCCGATTCTCGTACATCCAGACTTTTCAAAAAATGTTGTCCTCACAACAGACGCGGGCAATTATACACTGGGTGCCATGTTATCCGAGGGAAAAATCGGCAGTGATAAGCCCATCTGTTTTGCGAGTTGAACTCTCTCCTCAACCATCGAGAAGAAACTCCTCGCCATTGTTTGTGCGACGAAGTATTTCCGACCGTACCTTTTCGGAAGAAAATTCCAAATCGTCAAGCCACTAGCGTGGCCCATGAATCTACGAGAACCCAATTCCCAATTTGATATAATATACAAGAAAGGCCGAGCAAATACGAACGCCAATGCTTTAAGTCGGATTAACCTAACCAATCCAAGCAAAAGCAACCACCAGGTATTTAACAACGAAAAGGTAGAAACAGTACACAGCGCTTATGAGAATCTAAAGATGGGATCCCAATATCAGAAAAACCCCTAAATGAATTTAATGTACAAGTTATATTAGAAACTAATGATAAAGGTTCTCCGATGACCCTAGAAACCATTTTCAAAAATAGACAACGACGAACCATACGAAGAACGCTTTTTGACGAAACCACAATGATAAACCTAATTGTTTAGAAATCATTTATGGTCTTTAATTTGTTTAGATGTTAAAAAATAATCGTGTTCTTTACCTTTGTTAACTTCTTAAAATAATTTGTTTACTTGAATAATCTTTTGCCTCACTGTATATGTAATATATTTGATAATACAAGTGGGACACAACATTGCCTAAACTAAGTAAACTTTTTTTTTGCATTCACTTTTGTGCGGGTGTTCGTTGTGTTTTTATTGCAAATAAAATGAATCGATGTCGCCCACTTGGATTTTGAACTCGGCAGCATCAACAACTCTCTCGTGTTATTAATCACTAATTAAAAACTATTTCCCGCCTTACAAACAAACCGCGGTTTATACTACAGACGACATTTTTTCAGTTGTCCACACAACATTTTCCAAATACTTTTCAAGGAACAAGGCCTTTCGCCTAATCAGATGCACTGAAATTTTAAAAGACGTTCGACAACCAAACACCCAAAAACAAATCATACGAGACTACCACGAGCGATCAAACCATAGGGGTACAATGAAACCTATCTTCACCTGAAACGTGAATCCCTTGCATGAAAGAAAAGATAACCAAAACGATAAGCTATAGGTATGACCGAAATCCCCCAAAGATCCAATACGTCCAACCCGAAATCCCTTTGAAACGCATATAAATCCAGCATATCGATATTTATACCATAAACAGTAACCAGGTCCTTAGATCATCGACAAATTCTCCAGATTTGCTTGTGGCTTCACGCTATGTTGCAGAAACAGCATAACCATTCTTAAACATATGAAGCAATATATGAGCTTGTACGGCATACCGAAAATTCCAAGACTTCTGCAAACAGCACGGAATCATTCTAAAGTTTACATCTTTCCAACATCTAGCAACTCCACTGTCAAAAGGCTACACTCGACTCTAACTGAAATATATCGAATTATATTTCCAAAAAGGAAAGAAGGTAAACTAATATCAGAACACGAAGAAATCCTGGCGGAACCCTTTATAACATAAAATAATGCTCCATCACCAAGCACACGACATACGAATTATTTTTCGGAAGACCTTTCAAAATTTTCAAAACACTTAACTTCGCGAACGAACACGATTATTTAAGCAGACTAAACGAATTTTTTGACAATATTTACTCTAAAATACAAGAAGAGGTCAAAACTATCACTACGGCCAGAATTGAGAACCTGAACAAGAACAACACTGTAGTGAATACACTACATGCACCTACTATACCACATACCAACACCACGATTAGTCAACCCATGACCATAATCAGCCAATCACAATAAAGCTCGACCTACGTATGTAAGTTATCACTATTTAAATTCAAACTCCACACGGCGACACAAGCGCACGCCCTTGATCCCATATGGCAATTGCAACATCCAATACAGCAACGGTTCCCGCGATATCAAGCCAGCGTCATCTTGCTGTCCATGGTATTTCATTCGAAAGCATCACCCACCTATCCGCAATGATGTTCTTAAAGTTGCATCATCCACTAGCTGCAATGAAACCCCCGGAACCATCACCTATTTGCACTGCTCAACCTAGCACCTGTGGCAATATGCTCCCACAGTCGCAAGCTGCCTAGCTCTAGTATAAATACAAGCAAAAAATGTGTAACCTTTTTGAGTTTAAATAAAGTCGTGGAAGCGGACGTTTGGCCGCTGAAAAAATATTTTTTTAATCTCTCCGCGGGAAGAAACATAACTTGTATGTTGCTCATCGCTTTGCTCAGCAGTGACAATCTAAGCCGCGCGAGTTACGACGGCCACTCGTCATCCCGTGGCGTCGCCCGCTAGACATACAAACCTTCAACACCCGATAGCCGTACATTACCCCGCAACATCCCACCATAGCGATGTTCGTACCTGTACCTGTTCGTGTTGATCCAGGTGCACTTGGATCATATTTAGTCTGGTGCAATCTGATGCGTGCATTGCAACAAGCCTGGGAGATATACTTCGAGCAGATGCGCGTGCACCCAGGAAAAAGTCTACGTTACGGATTCGGGCGAAGCGATGGGTTACCAGCGGAAAACAGTTTAGTTGTTAAGTTAGTTCTAAGTTGGACACAGTCGAATAAAGTACATTTTTTTCCGATACACGCGTTTTACTCGCAAAGTAGTAAGTCGAACAGTTGCTTCCCCGTTCGCGATTTTTTTTGGACTTCCCTTACGGGGATCCTTTAACTTCGCGCACTTACCTAAAAGCAAAACAAATGCGGTACAAACAATGCGATGTAAACAAAGCAAGACACCCAGCGAAACCAAACAAACCGAGTCGGTCGAATGGGTACAATGGTAATGATGCGCTACTGCCTTTGACCGATTGTCCAATGTATTGGACTAAATATTCAAAATAGCTGATCTATGGTTATGGGAACTTCGTAAGGCATGTACGTGATAGAAGGGATAGATTCCCCAGAACAAATCAATATAAAAGGAAAGGATTGAAAGGAAGGAGCAGCAGTAATATCACGGCATCTCACGTTCAACATTTAAATAAAATAATAGAAGCAACGTGGAGTGTTTTACTCTCCGCGAGATACTCTTCTTCCTGTCATTCAAAGGGAAAGCATTGTATCTCGTATCAGCCATGAAGAAATTACCCCAGTCTTACTAACGCCCAGAACCTATTTATTTCAGGCACCAAAAGCCTCAGTTTTACAAATAAAACAACTTTAGACACAATACACAAACTTCCTCGGAATATATAACCACAATCCTCTAACTTCAAGAACGGGCAATCCGAGGAATACCAACGTTAATATATTGTACAAGAAGTGACCAGCCCAATTGAGGGTTTCTCCCAAAAAGTAGGAATCAACACACCCCCCTTCAAACAACTAGATCAATATTTTGACGCCGACCCCACCAACATTGTCGAAGATACAAATTTTTCCAGTGTAGCCTGGACGAGCCAACAGGTTACATATATCCTCAAAATCATAGAATCAAGTAAAACCACCAGTGGCTGTCTACACTATAAATAAACGAATACCAATACCATATATTAAGATTGAGCACCCAGTTTTTATTACACTTGAAGTGTTGAGTCATTCAAAGGTCGGCAAGCAAAGAAGAGCAGAATTGTTAGAAGCTAGATACCCAACTGATTATTCCGTTAGGCTACAACTGCTCAGATTAGGCATAAAAGACAGTTGCATAACTAACTCTCTCATCCAGGAATTTAAAGAAGCTATAAACCATCATAAAGAGCATTTAAAGCATAGAAGCTTAATCATACGCAAGCGAAAACTAAAAGCTAAATCCAATTCTTCAGCTTCTAATACTAGTAGTGACATGGCCCCAGGAAACCCAGTAGAAAAAGCACAAAGCTCTGCTTCTGTTTTACCGGATAGCGACCCAGCATGGATTTAAGAGGCAATTGATTATCTGATGGAGTCTGACATACATAGCTGATTTAATTATCAAAGAGTACACATATCAGGGATTTGATCCAAAGGTGATTCGGAGCTTAATTGTTACGACCAAGAACAAGCACCCTATAATATAATTATGCTGTGTAAGCCACAGCCCAAAGATCCCAATAATCCACATAAACGAAAACGATCCGTGGTCAATAACCACAAATAACCCACAGTACGCTTTCCGCATACTTTGCCATTCACCCCAAGTCACTTCAAACAACATAAACATTAAAAACGAGTAAAAACGTAAAGTCAAAACGACCCACTTCTTTTATTAAACAAACAAGGGCAGTTTCAACATTCGTTGAAAGCCACCTACTAAGGATTTTCCGAGTTCTTTTCCAATACGATCGATCACTTCGATCAGGGTATATATAGTAGGAAACTAAATAATGTAACTTAGTCTTAAGAGAGATTCAATAAAGAGAAGTACTACTTACATCTAGTTTTTCTTAACTCTTAATCTCTCTCTCATTATCTCTCATTATCAAGTTGATGTGCAAAAGAGGAAATTAGAGCTTCTGCATATGGTTGGTATAGTTCTAACCAGAGGAACCTCAATTTTGACAAAAGAAAATCGAATAACTGATGAAGCAAAAGCATCCATCGCTAATCTGAAGATGACATATCATCTAGAGCCAGCTAAGGGTTCTGCTACAGCGCCAACAACCATCACTCTATCCAGAATCTTGAACTCTTTCCCCGAGGTTGCTTTTTATTTCCTTCTTAGAAAGCCTATGGCAAATAGACCAGTGAGTGTGCAAGTAATGATCACTCTTGGGTATTCAGACTTTCCAAGCTGCTTTAGGGGAGGGTTTCCTTTCAATCTGATCCCTCAAAAATATAAACACAAAGAAACAGTGATTAAAGGTTGCTTAGCATATTTGGTTGAGGAGAACAGTGTGCTATCTAGATCCAAGCCAGAGACCACTCCGAATAGAAATGAAATTTTAAATAATGTCGTTGTATATGCTCTAGCTGCATACTGCAGTGATCTTATTTCAGACCAAGATAGGAGAGGTACTTTAGAAAAGGAAATGGTTCAAGAAAAGGCATACTTCACATGGATCTCAGCCTTTGATACTGATTACCCACAAAAAGTGAAAATCCATGAAGCCTTTGATTAATTGCCGCTAAGGATTAAACCCAGGGGTCTAAATATATTAGGAATTCGCCTACACAATCATCCCACAAAATCATCCATCCCAGAAGGCAGCAACGCCATCTGATCTAGCAACGCTACCCGATCTAGCAAGCCACAACAAGTGCAGCAAGTCATAGATGCAGAGGAATTCACCATAAGTCATCTGCGCACCGACGCCACTATCGGTCACCCGAGTACCCACGCTACCGAGGAATGCAAGCAAACATCGCCCATCGCATTACCCGTGCCACTAGTATTTTAGATTAGCGTAAGACAATTTTGGGACACTTGAAATTCATCAGTTGTAAGGGGAAGTTTTGCCCAAAACAGAACAAGTGAATAAAATTATTTTTTTAAAGCAAAAGCGGTAGCCGCGTTTTAATTTATACCCCCTGGAGATGTACTGATTTGTGAACCTATAACCATTACAACAGTCTTCAAAAGTTACCAACTAAAAACACAAATCAACATCCCAATATTCGCAGAATTAAAGCCGTTTCCAAGAGTCGCATAGCTATAAACATAACATTGCTAGATATAAGTTTAGGTTCTAGACAACACTAACTCAATAACATATAAGTTTACGTACGAAACATTTGACACACGCCAGAGCGCACGTGATATAATTTGCTGACAATGCGCTTATGTTTATCTTGCCCTACAGCTCAACCTGTTGTCACACCAACATCGTTCAGTCAACTTCCAAGCCGCTCGGTCGTGCCTTCCGCCTTTTGCCTCGCTACCCCCAGTTTTTTTTATTTCGGTTGTGTAACGTTCAGTGACATGACGAATCAAACGAACTAACAAAACTTATAAACCAAAAAAAAACAAAAAAAAATATAAAACCAAAATAAAAAAATCAATAACCTCGTTCTATTTCCCTTACTCCTTCGCTGCGTTGACAATTTACTTCATTTTTCTCACTTATCTCGTGACCCAATTATATTGCATTATCGCCCATTATGGAAAAGTGCTGTGGGAATGTGAACTGCACTTACGCAAATAAATCCGCTGAGTTGCTTACATGTACTGGTCTCTGCGGCAAAGCCTTTCACCCAACGTGCATTGGCTTATCTAAAAGATGCCTCACCTATATACCGGAATTAGCCAATAATTTCAACTTAGTTTGCGAGGAGTGCAAACAAATCTCCCTATCACACGTCATGATAGCGATAAAGTGTCTTAGCGACACTATGACGTCCGCCCTGAGCAACGTTGCCGCTTCTAACAAAAAAATCACAAGTGACCTCGATGTAATAACGAGTAACTTGGAATATATCTCCAGTGCCGTGGACAACTCGTCTGAGTCTGCCAAAAAATTCTTTCTGGGGGCTAACGACATCTCAAAAATCTCGTGGACACCAACTTGGCCCAAAAGTTAACCAACCGGCTCGACAAGCTTGCGTCTGAGATAAACCCACTGCTCACTATGTCACGCAAGACACCGGACTGTTTTAAAGATATGGTCACCCCTTTCTGCTCCGACCTCGACACCCTCCTACAATCCTCTTGCTTGTCTATATAGACGATATAGTTATATTTAGCAATATTCCGATCACAGCCGGCATATAGAGTAGATATTCGAGACTCTCTATAATGATAATATGAAGGTGCAGCTTGACAAATGCCACTCTTTCAAGCAGGAAGTCGAATTTTTGCGTTTTATTATTTCATCGAAAGGGGTGAAAGGTCGAAGCCATACAAAACTTTCCAGTTCCCCAAACTGTCATGGACCTGCGTTAATTTCTTGGACCAAGAGATTATTACCGCCGCTTTGTAAAGGATTACGCAAAGCTTTAACATTTTCTTTAACAAAATCAAGCAATCCCTCACAATACACCTAGCGACCAAACACCTGAGTAAGCAATCGAAGCGATTGCAACATCTTTGCTTGATATTAAGGTATCAATAAATGCATGTAAAGTATTGAGTAGCTTTTAGTCTTAAATTATTAGCCTTTAATTACGGTCAATAAAGGTTAGGCAGTACCTAGAGGAAAAAAAATTATTTTTAAAAAAATATATCAACTGTTATGTGACCGCACATTACCCGCGATCCGCTACTGCACTCAACAGCAAGTGCCTTGGAATATGTCATAAGCACTTCCTGCTGAGCGTGCACTTATGAGTGCATTTACCTGGTGACCAATATACGCCAGCGCAAGCAGCTAAAGTAAGACGAAAATAAAAACAACAAAAACGACAAACGTTTCACATGGAATAAGTAACGCCCAATCGAATAGAACTTACTCCAATTGGCCAAGGCCAAATTTGTAATATTGAGTGGAAATCGAGTTGAAGCGAAATTCGAAGGAGAAAAGAAGTATTGTAGATTTTAGGATAAGTTAGAATAGTAATAATATATCTTACCAATATTTTCACTATGTTTACTCTTAAAATGTTAATGGACTACTCGGGATATAAAAACCCACGCAGTCCACAATAAAGGACAGAATCAATCAAACAGCCAAATAAATCGGCAGTTTTAATTCTCTTGCCTTAAAACGGCAAGCGTAAAAAGGAAAACCCTTCTAAAGGAGTGCCATATAAATAGGCACCCTGTCTGTCCGATGGCGTTCCACGCCGGACACAAATTTTGAGGTCGACCTTTTTCCTTGGGAAGTTTTACCTTTAGACTAAATATACAACACGTGTAAAAATAAAACAATACCTAAATAAGATTTCCTTTTCGTCAACGTACTTACACTTACATACATATATACGTCGAAACGTTTTGGTGCCGAAACCCGAGATGTTGGTCCCAAACGTGTAATTTTGGTGAAAAAGGTGAAAAATCATATAGAATAGAATAGAAAAGGCTAAGGCTCGTCGCGAGTAAAATTGTGAAATTCGCGATTTAAAACGTAATATCTAGTTGAAAGGAAAAGTTGAGTGCATGAGGGAATAGTAGCATATAAGTTAACGCGGAATAGATTGCGTCTCACGATCAGCAGCAAACAACATGCTACGTGACGGAATCCGCCAGGTCAACATTTCCCATATATCTATCACCATCCATCCATTCAAGGTTGCACACGCCACCACCCGAGCTGCACATCTAAGCCCAGGAAATCTCGTCCGAGTGTGGACCCACGCCGACAACTGAGCCGCACATTTCCGTCGTCTGGCAATCACCGACACCTGATCCAGCACGCCAACTTCGCAGTGGGCACAGCGAAATAGTATTTAAGGTAGTTGTAAGGAAAATTTGAAGGAGAATTAAGTTCGTGTTGTAAGGGGAAGTGCTGCCCCATTTAGTAGAAAAAAATAATTAAATTTTTTTTTAATATAAATAAATTAATAAATTGTTAATTTATACTTCGGTCGGCAGTTATTTCGTTATCCGCAGATAGGACATTGGAAGTGTGAGTGTGTGAATGTGTAGAAAAGAGCTTTTGTACATAGGTGCATTCTTTTGTCAGCGTGGTTGATTGTAGCAACCCTGACAGCATCGCTCACATTTGTAGTTGTCAAACAGAGCTTTTCATATACTGTCACTAAAAAGGTAAACAAACATGAATTCAGACGATGAAAACCAAATGCTCGGTGCGGAAGAGTAATGCAAGGACGAATCTACGACTGTTGGAATTAAAGTCACTAAGGACTTCAACAAAAGGCAACATCACGCAGATTCGAAATAGCAAAATTAATACTACTGGAGCAGAAGCACAATTGTCACATCCATCAGGTGAATCAATGAAAAAAATCATGGAAACAAGCTTATTTTATTTAATTTTTTTTTTAATTTTAAAGCAGGTATGTTGTACTTATTTCTTCCTCTCTTTCTTCCCCCCTAACTTCAAAATCCTCTCCGTCGCCAACTGTGCAACACACACACTTAACCTAATTGCTTCCACCGATTTTGCGCGCTTCTTGGGCGAACATAGTTCACACTATAAACAGCACGAAAGAGTAAGTAAGCATAGAGTCATGTGGGTCAAGTGTGCGCAGCGAGTAAGTGTGCGCATTCAAAATATCTCGAAAACGATTTATAACTAAGAGACGGCATGTCCCCTCTACAGTGCCCGATCGCCTGTGCAAGCCTTGGGCTTTTTGTCTGCTCCGCGAAGGCGCAAGATAAAGAAATTGATTTTTGTATAGTCAGTCTTAAGGGAGATTCAATAAAGTTCGGTCGCCGTATAAGAAATTTAAACTCGTTTTCTTTTTTTTTTTTTGAATAAACGAAAGTTCGTCTCGAAACTATTGAACATAAGGAAAAAATTGATGAACCCTGCGAATCGAATTTTTTTTATATCTACAGGACTATGTAACTACACCTCCTGCGGCCAGTTGCGGAAGCCCTAGATTTCCCTCAAGGAGAAAAGGGAATGCTGTACGGTTATTTACTGCCCATCTTAGCAACAATTAGAGTGTCTTACAAAATGATACTTAGCGGCAAACCATTAAAGGCTTTACCAGTGGAAATTGTTAAAAAAAAAAATCGAAGAGTCGCTAGTTAGACGATTTAACTCATACTTTTATTTAACGTGTGACGTCGAATATGCGATTGTTGCTCCGGTGCCTTTTCCATTGGCAAAACTGAGGTGGGTCACAATAAAAGAAATAAGCTCATTGGTCAAAAAGAAAGTTCCGAAAATGATCAAAGTGAAATGATCTAAATGATCTACTGAAAATGAAAGTAAAATTCAATAAAATTCCTCAGTCAGTATCCAACCCTGAAGAAAGCATTTCTGAGATATAATATTACACTACCTGCCTCAGCAGCTGTGGAAAGGCTGTTTTCACCAGCTGGTATGCTAAATACGCCTCGGCGCGAAGCCCTTTCAGACTCCAATTTTGAGAAATTGTTGCTCCTGAAGGTTAATAATTTAGAAAATTAAAAATGTAATTTATAAATTCAAATAAAAATATTTGATTTACTTTGTTTTCATTAATTGATTTATTTGTATTGGTACGACTCCATCCCCATTCTCACCCCCTCCTTCACTCTCCTCTATACTATACTTCACACCCCACTTCCTCTAAACATAAAAGCCCATCATACTCCATATAAAAGTGCAATTGTTTGAGACTTGTTCAAACTCACATGCTGATACCCAAAAACTTAAACGAACATTTTTGAAGTCCCAAATTTCAATGCTGAAATCAAAATTCTAAAGCGAAATCGAGAATTAAAAAAACAGAAACATGAAGTCAATTGTTTTATTAAATCAAAAGATTTACATCTCTGCTGAGAACCGGAATGGACTTTCTTGGTCATATTATAGTAGTGAATTCACTACATACATCCACTATACCACACACCAACACCACGATCAGTCAATTGTCTGCGCTCAGCACTACGCTCGGTGCTCTAGCTCAGATCACTGCAATTAAAAGCAAAACAAATGCGATATAAAAAAAACGGTGAAACCAAATGTAAACAGACCGGGTACATAAACAAACCGAGTCAATTGAATGGGTACAATGCTGATTATGCGCTTGTGCCTTTGACCGATTGCACAATGCATTCGACTAAATAGTCAAAATAGCTGATCTATGAATATGAGACTTTCGTAAGGCATGTACTTGATAGACGGGATAGATTCCCTGGGACAAAATAATATAAAAGGAAAGGATTGAAAATAAGGAGCAGCAGTAAAAGCACGACACCTCACACGTTTTATTTGAATAAATAAATTTAAATAAACCAAATAACGTGTAGTGTTTTACTCTTCGCGAGATACTCTTCTCCCTGTCATTAAGAGAAAGCACGGTATCTTACGTACAACATTTGGTGGCAGCGGTGGGATCAACGAAAAAGGATACCGCTACCAAAATATACGAGTCTAAAACTCGATTTGTTTCTGAGGTTATACACCACAAAGTCTAAAATGAAAAAAGGTGATAAAAAAAAAAAAAAAAAAAGACCAGGAGTAATCAGCTCTAGGGCGTGAAGCTTACCTGGCAACCAACGGCAGTAGCAGAAAGAATAACATACAACAACAATAAACGTAAATGTTGTCCTTAAGTTTTATAAGTTAAACACGATGCCGAAAATTCTTCAAACATCAACAGAAGCCCAGACAGTCATCCGATCCCACAACATATGAGTACACTTGTCCAAATATCTGCAATGCAACCTCCACGCGCATCCGGTCACTTCGCTGCAACATGAACACTGCATCCTCACTATCACCGTTTTCCCAGGTCTACTCGACACCAGGTACATTCCATCACGTACCCAGCGGTAACATGACGCTGAATGAGAGAATGCTGTTAGCGGATTAGTATTTAGATAGTTGTTAAGATAATTGTAGTCAGAATTAAGTTTACTGTGTAAGGGGAAGTGCTGCCCCAGTGAAACGAAAATAGATTTTTTTTTTAAATAAATTGTAAAACAATTTATTAACTAGCGCTCGAGCAGGGACCAGTAGTGCTGTGCGCGTATTAATTAAATAAAACTGCCTATCACCTATCACTTAAGTAGCCGTCGTGAGGAAAAATTTTATCAAAAAAAAGCCAGTCGCCTTAAGTAGCCGCCGCGCTTTAACTCGAAATCGCCAGTCGCCTCAAGTAGCCGCCGCGCGAAAATTGATAAGTGATCGTGAGCCAGTCACCTCAAGCAGCTGCCGTGCTCCCAAAAACAAACATGTGCCTACTGGTCCCCCGTGAACCCGAAAGAAAAAAAAAAAAAGTGAACAGCTAACAGTGACAGTGACAACAAAATTAAAATATATATTGAATAATAAAGCATTCAAAGTGAAAGTGTGACTAAGCCGCCCTAGTAGGAAGCAAACGGGATGGAGCCGCAGCAGGAATCTAGCCAAATCACCAAAATGATACGAGCATTAATTTAATTGTAAGTTAGAACATAAGTACAATTTTTTTTTGGAACATAGTTAAGTAGTCAGTTAGAAGAAATTTATTTTGAAAAGTGAAAACAATTTTAATCAGTGGAAAAAGTAGAGCAATTAAAGAAAAATACAGGAAGTATTTGTCGAAAAAATTATAATTAATATATTATTACACTATATTTTAACATTGCTTTAATTAAAACATAAATCGGCTTAGCGACGTGAACCAAGTCATGCCTTTCACCAGATCACATACCTCTGATCCATCCGCAAAACGGCAATCTGCAGGAGGATCTCATCCTACCATTCCACCCAATTCTGCCGTTGCCCCCACTCCTTCGCAGGTGAATACCAACCCACCTAATCGTCCCAATCCTGCAGTTGCCCCCACTCCTTCGAATGTAAATGCCAACCCATCTAATCGTTTAAGTATGGGCCCGGCCATTGACCCTGATCCCAACGCATCTTTTCACTACAGTGCTACAAATGGTATCATGGATGTCATAGCAACTCGCGAACTGGACGCTCTCGTGTCATCGATAGTGTGCCGAGTGTTAAACCAGCAGGGCCGACAAATCATCCAAAATGCCCTCAACCCGAGTTCCCAACACTTTAATGATGCAGAGCAGACCATACTCCCAGAATATCGGGAAAGACTCGAGGACCTCGAAAAGGTTCTCGACATAGTTCGATGTCTGCGAGAATTCTCTGGAGATGCAAGAGAATTTTGCTCTTGGAAGAAGATCGTAGATCGGGTATTACAGATCTACGAACACGCCAAGGGAACACTCAGATACTATGGCATACTCCACGTGATCCGTAATAAAATCATCGGACAGACCGATGTTGCATTGGAGGCTTATAGCACTCCCCTTAATTAGGAGAGTATTTGTCAATGCCTTACAATGCATTACGCCGATAAGAGGGACGTTACCACCCTAGAGTATCAAATGTCTTCCCTTGTCGAAGGGAACAGCACAGTACAAGAATTCTATCAGATCGTGTATTCACACCTCACCCTGATTTTAAATAAAATATCCTGCAGAGATATTTCCACCGAATCAATGAGGTTGTTATCTCAAACCTACAGGGACAAGGCCCTCGATACTTTTATCAGAGGCCTCAAGGGTGACCTACCCTGACTTCTAGGTATAAGAGAATCAATGGATCACCCACAAGCTCTTCACTTGTGTCTGAAGTTGCAAAACCAAACGTATCGAGCAAACTATACCCATAACAACAGGCCATAAGAAAGACACATATGAATTCACCCGTGTATCCACCTAGGAAAAATCTAAGCCCAATCCAAAACAACGTCAGACCCTCTTTCTACCCACAACATATGTACATACGCTTCTCAAACATAGCAACAGTTTGGTTATCTTCAGAGACCGCAACCGCCACAATTCGTACGAGTACCTAGACAGAATTCCCCATTCCACAACCAAGCTCCCAACCAATTCACCACTCAGAATAAATTACAAGGAAATTTTCACGTAAATACTTCAATTGAGGAAGAAAGCGTTCCTGAAAACTATGATCCGAATTCTTGCTCCAATACTGCAGATTACGAACAATTGCTTAGCGAATATATGGAACAAATAAATATCCACGATTCAAATGCCCCAGAAGAAACCAGGGACCTAACGGACATACATTTTTTAGGTTAACAAGCTCTTCGCTACCCTTGAGTGTAGAACGAAAAGCGGCCAAATACTCAAAATCTTAATAGACACCGGTTCCAACAAAAACTATATTCAACCCTCTATTGTCCCAAATCCAATTCCCAATGAACATTGTTTCTACGGAAATTCCATTGGTGGAAACATTAAAATCACCCACCATACAACTGCAAATTTATTTGGTCTTAACTCTGCTAATGTTAAATTTTACCTTCTACCCTCCATAAAATCCTTCCATGGAATAATAGGCAACGATATCCTCAAAAAGCTATCAGCCGTTATCCACACAGAATTCAACTATATAATCCTCAAAAACAAAGTTAAAATTCCTATAAAACAGTTCGTTACTCAATGCATTAACACCATCAAAGTGCGTAATGAGCATATGACACCCAATCAAAAGCTAGCCATCGATGACTTAGTAGGAAACCACCCCCGACTATTTGCAGAACCAGACGCAAAATTGACATTCATGACACGGGTTAAAGGTGAGATACGGACAACATCTGACACGGTATATTCGATATATTACCCATATCCGATGTCACTGAAGGAAGAAGTCGATAAACAGATCAAACAAATGCTACTTGACGGCATAATAAGGCAATCTAAGTCGCCATATAATTCACCTGTTTGGATTGTCGGAAAAAAAACCCGATGCATCAGGAGAAAAGAAATACCGTCTCGTGGTAGATTATCGCAAACTGAATTCAGTGACAATAGCCGATCGCTACCCAATACCCGAGATCAATGAAGTCATTTCCCAATTGGGTCAAAACAAATTCTTTTCAGTTATCGATCTCAAAAGCGGCTTCCATCAGATTCCATTAAAGGAATCTGATATTGAGAAGACAGCATTTTCCGTTAACAACGGGAAATGTGAGTTTACAAGGCTTCCATTCGGCCTAAAGAATGCTCCCTCTATCTTTCAGAGGGCTCTCGATGACATCCTGAGAGAGCATATAGGGAAGATATGTTACGTCTATATAGACGACATTGTGATCTTCAGTAAAGACGAAAAAACTCATATCGAAAACCTGGAAAGAATATTTATGACTCTCGAAAGTGCGAACATCAAGGCACAATTAGATAAATGCGAGTTCTTTAAGAATGAGGTGGAATTCTTCGATTTTGTCATTTCCGCATACGGACTCTTTAATTTTCTCAGACATTATACTTTCATATCCAGATTACAAAAAGGATTTCCAACTGACCACCGACGCTTCAAACTACGCCATTGGAGCTGTCCTCTCCCATGACAATAGACCCATAACATTCATCTCTAGAACTTTAAATAAAACTGAAGAGAGCTATGCCACAAACGAAAAAGAAATGTTGGCAATAATATGGGCTCTAAATTCCTTAAGGAATTACTTGTATGGTTCAGCCTAAGTGATAATTTACACCGATCACCAACCGCTCACCCACGCTATCAGCAACAAAAACAATAATAGCAAAGTGAAGCGGTGGAAAGCCATATTAGAGGAGTATAATTACGAGCTCCATTATAAACCTGGTAGGACCAACGTAGTGGCAGATGCACTTTCCCGACCTCCGCAAGAAATAAATTCCATGACTAATACAGTACATAGTCATGAAACCTCCCCACATTCCTACCGTAGAAATTCCAATTAACGTTTTTAAAACCCAATTAATCCTATCCCTTGGGGAACAAAATAGCTATACGTTTTCAGCACCATTTCCGAGTTATCATAGACACACCTTCATACAACCGGCTTATACTACAGAAAATTTAATTTCAATCTTTAAACGATACTTGAACCCATTTGTAATAAATGGTCTCATGACCTCTGAGCCCATCATGGGTATTATTCAATAATTGTATCCGCTATACTTTAAACGAAACAGGATTAGGTACACACAAACAAAGGTTGAAGACCTGAAAAGCGAATCAGATCAAGAGGAGGAAATTCTGAACGTCCATAGCCGTGCCCACCGAAACGCTTTGGAAAATAAAAACCAATTAATAGAAAAATACTATTTCCCAAAAATGAGTTTCAAAATAAAAAATTTAGTCAAACAGCGTCAAATATGCAAATTACATAAGTATGATAGACACCCCAATAAACCTATTCTCCAAGCTACTCCGATTCCACAATTTCCCGGACAAATCCTACACATAGACATTTTTATCGCTGAAAAGAACCTAGTGCTAACCGCCATAGACAAATTTTCTAAATATGCACAGGCTAGGACACTTAAATCCCGAGCCATTGAAGACATAAGACAACCATTAAGAGAACTACTTTTCACCTTCGGCGTTCCAGAGATTGTCGTTATAGACAACGAAAAGTCTCTGAATTCCACTTCCATAAAGTTTATGATAGAGAACCAATTAAACATCAAAATCTTTCAAACCCCACCGTATACCAGCAGTGTTAATGGACAAGTAGAACGATTCCATTCGACTCTTGCGGAAATAATGCGCTGTCTGAAACCCGATCGGATCCATAGAAATTTCAATGAACTCTTAGAACGCTGTATCCATGAATACAACTTTTCAATACACTCGACGACAGGGAAAAAACCCTAGAGGTATTTTTCGGAAGAAATGTAAGCTCAGACCCCCTTTTGTTTGAGAAAGCAAGACAGGAAAATATAGACAAACTCAAAGAGAAACAAGAAATAAACCTTGCAAATCATAATAAGAAACGTCAACCTATTAGGATATACTCCCCTGGAGAAACTGCTTTTGTTAAGATTCATAAAAGACTGGTAACTAAGCTCTCACCCAGATACCGAAGGGAGATAGTTAAGGAAGACAAAAACACGACTATCTTAACTGAATCAGGCAAAACAGTGCATAAAAGTAATATTAAAAATTAAATTCTTTTTATTAGGTCAATCGCCTCTTAACTTTTTGGGTAGTGCATGGAAGTGGATTGCTGGTAACCCAGATCACTACGGCCATGAAATACTTAAAAGTAAGATGAACAAAATGTTAATGAACAACAATAAACAAATAATCATAAATAGAATGACCGTAGATAAAATTAATGAAATCACAAATACAACAAACGAAATATTAAAAATATTTAATGAACATGAAAGAATATTCAATAACGCAATTTCAAGAATTCAATACAAATTGGAATTAGTTAAGGAGGAAATTATTAATATAGCATATGCAATTCACTGGGCCAAGGCCGGAATTGTTAACTCATACATGGGGGATTGAGCCAAACAACGACGAGACACCCTACAGTACGAATATAACAGACGTACGGGACTAACGACAGCAGACGATCACGCCACTGGCAGACGACACGATGAGACAACACACACGCACACGAACATGCGGTCCGAACCGTTTTTCCCTATCCCCTTTTAGAGTAGAATACGAATCAGCAGCACAGTAGCATTCAAGCACTGAGGGTGATAGCACGCGCAGATTGTCAGTCGGATTGTTGCCACGAAATATAACATAAATTGTAACCAAGTGTAAAGAAACAAATCCCATATTTCAACATTTAATATCAAAAAACAAATACCACATACATAATATCTAATAATGAAATAAGTATAACAGAAGAAATTTTGAAAAAGGAAAATTTGCCATATATAAATTTAGATGAGGCATTAGAATTTGTCAATATCAAAATAGCCTCAAATAATGAAAGTATTTTATATATATTAGATTTACCAACCACTCAGACAGAAACATATAAGTCCATGATAATTAAGGCAGTCAAGAAAAATTCTAGAGTTAAGAAAATAGATTTCGAAAATATTGTAGAATGTAGAAATAAGATTTATGGAAAAATAAAAGAATGTTTTAGATATAAAAATTTAGAAATATGTGATAGAAATAGTATCCTAGATGTTAGCACATCCGCCTGCATACGCAAACTGCTCAAGGGTCAAGAAGCCACATGCACCACTATAAACAATCAGCACATATCAGCCGTAGAAGAAATATCATCAGGAATCTTGCTGCTCAACCAGTTTACCGGTCCAATCAACATCAACAACGAGACGATGAACTTAAATGGCACTTACGTTATCCGCCACACCAATTCAACGATAAAAGTCCAAGGGGAAAACAATAAGGAACAGCGAAGTTATAAGCCACCAATCGATGCCAGCCATCCTTCAACCTGTCAACATGCAGACCAGAGAAGAAGAGGTTCTTTCATTAGAAATGCTGAGACAATTACCTGTCAACGAAACTAACAAACTCGAATTACTAGAGACTAAAAACAAAATATAACAACAAATCTTGTACTCATCACAGTCCTAGTTACGTTAATAGCAGTGGGCATCATAAGGGCAAGAGGCAAAGGCCAGAAGTTAATCCGGATGTTGTTCTTGTTCGCATAAGTATTTACCGTTGTATCACCGCATAGAGCATATTACTTATTTTTATATTACATTATTTTATAATCGAGAGACATTGAATTAATAAAACATAAGGGTTGATTAACCTTTTTCTCTATTACATTTATATGAAGAAAATAAATAATAATTGTGCTTTTAAAGATGTACATATGTTACCAAAAAAATACACTATAACAAATTATCGAAATAGATAATACTAAAAATATTGAATACTAATATTGAAAAATCTTAATGTGAAAAAATTAAATAGTACTTGTAATGAAAGACAGGGCGAATTATCTTTGATCTGAAAATTATTTATTAACTTACAATAATTGTTCAATATTTATTGACAAAACACAGTTCAGCAACAATTTCTTCAAACATTTGGAGAGTTTTATCTTCAAAATATGAAGAGTCTTTCGAATAAAATCCTGAACTGACCTTTGATGAGATCGTTTTAAATCAAGAAGCAAATTTAAATGCTATAAAAGAATTAAAGTTTCACAAGTCTCTTAATTACACAATAACAAGCACAACGTTTATATTATTTTTAGGTGTAATATTACTTTTAATAATAATGTTGAAAAAGCAAAAGAATATCTAACAATAGTAACAATAGTACGAGCAACAACTCTGTCAACAGTTCTGTTGAGAACTAGAATACGCTGTTCACGGCTGAAGAAATTAACTCGATATGTATGTAAATGATTACAAAATTAGCAGCTAAAATTGAACAATTCAACGTTATCGCACATTTAGCAAATAAGTTCATACACTCCAATGTTAAATAATATGTATGGTAGATAGAGACCTAAGAATTATAACATGGAATGCTAGAGGTATACGTAACAAAATTATTGAGTTCATCTATTTTTTAAACAGTAGTAACATTGACATCGCTTTGGTTACTGAAACTGTGCTACATAATGACCTGAAATTATCCACACCTAACTATAAATACTATCGCTGTGATAGAACTGATAGGCGAGGTGAAGGCGTTGCAATGCCAATTAAACGACCAATTCAGTATTCGCTCTTACCTGTGATAAAAATCGATATGTAGAAAACGTAGGCGTTGATATCTGCAAAAAGAATTGCTGTAAAGAATGATTTTCACAAAATATTTTCATTGAATGGTGAAGTAATGGTTGGAGGAGACTAATTATAGGCATAGGGATTGGGATTGCTTAAGTGCAAACTCTCGGAGCAATATTTTATTAAATCTTTGTGCGAAATTGCCAATTGTTGTAATGTTTCCTCCTAGTCCCACTTATTTCCCTTGTGGCTCACGCGGCCTCTCTGTTTTATCTGTTTTAAGGTTTAAGGTTCATGTCAACTGTGCTGTGCACGACGCGAGCGGCGATGACCCGCTAGCCTTGACCGTGGATTGTATTGGTAAAGTGTGGGAACGCGTGCCGGCGGATTGCATCAGCCAACAGAACACAGCCAAGGCTGGGCAGGCAGGGCAGTCAGTTGATCGGCGGCAGTCAAATCGAAAGGAAGCAAAATAAATCATTTTAAATACGAAAAAGAGTTTTCTTTTAGTAAGTCGAACTGTTGGGCCAGCCTGTTGGCTGGCGTTCGCGTTTTTTTTTTGGGATCCCATGGAAGGAATCCTTTTACTTTTATTTATTTATTTATTTTTGATTTTTATTTTGTACAATTTGTTATGTTATTTTTTTATTTTTACTGTTCTGGTTTTTTCTTCCTTTTCTCACATAAAAAGTTTTTTGTCGTATTTTTCCTTCTGTTAACACCAAAGATTTACTAAATATAAATTCTTCTTTGCTATATGAACGAAAAATTCAGTGGAAAGATAAGTTCATCAAATCCCTGTACTGTAAAATGTGCGGTAACAAACGTATGTAAAAATTTGTTATACGAAATAAATATCTATCTATTTGATATCAAAATAAGCATGAAAGGCAATGTAACAGAAAGCATTAATAAAGAAGAACAAATCAAAGCATTACTAAAGAAGATCTAGAAATGTCAAAAAATAAATATAGTATACCTATAGTATAATTAAATACATTGTATGTAAAGTCAATCTTATTTCAAAAGCATTTGAATTAAAAAAAATAAATGTTACGTCAATGCCTACAATGCATTTAAGGGCATTTGCCGAACCCCGGTGCTCGCCATTTTCGCAAAAAAGATTTAATGCTTGATCGACAAAATTATATGCTCTTTGGCATATTTGCATCCTCTTTCGGCCGTAATTTCCGCTTGTCCAAATTTCGCAATCGAAGTAATAAACCTTCTGTGCTGAACTTGCCAATAGGTATTTTTAATTATGTCATAAGAAATTTCATTGTAGAGATAATAAAATAAAGACAGTCTTAAGGCCGAACTGAAACACTGTGGTTGTTTTATTTCATAACTCGCGCACAGATGAAATCAAACACCTTCCTTCGATTCCTACAAACATATTCCATTGTAAGTTAGTTCTCAAAAAACCAGAAAAGAGGACAGACGTTCCAAACGTGAAAACAAATAAAATATTTTTTTTTGGAAATCTAAAATTATATTTTGTTAACTTGCATGGTACGCCTTTAATTTCTGACGAAATAAGGAAGAATCTAAGTCTTCAATATTCGGATAAGCGTAGAAGAGCGTGGAATCATTCTACAGTTCAATAATCGAACTACAATCGGCCCTCTGCAACGCCGCCCTAATCCACGAACAGGACCAGAATGTCATCAAAGGATTTATACGCTGAAATGCGTCCTAAGCCGAGTGGCCTAAACGAACCCTTCGGATCCAGAGGCAGGGCAATACAGCCTGACTCACTAGCCACAGCTCTTACCTGTTGCATTAAGGAGTAAAACATCTCCTCTCAGAAACTAACACAACTTCCAAGGTTCTATAACTTCACTACCCTTCAAAGCCAACCTAGAATAAACAACCCGCCTATTCAGCAATGGCATTCCTCAAACAATAGGTATCCTCGGTCGTCACCTAATGATGATTACTAACCAAGATTTCAGAGACAAGCAACTGAAAATCCACAGTATAGTAAGCCCCAAAAATTTGAATTCAGCCAAATTTGACACCATACTCGCAATGCATTGCTGGTGATCCTATAAGTAATTGTAAGAGTAGATTGTAAGTCAGTTCTGTTTAGCACAATAAAGCGGGCAGTAGTCCCGAAAGAAAAAAATAATTGTTCATTTCCTCTCCACCTAGAAAATCATAACTTATACACGCAAGGTGAACCCTTCACAAATCAAATCAAACACAAAATTAACACAACCGACGATGTCTCACAAAAACATATAGGTCGCTTTGTCCATAAGCAAGAGGTACAAAACCAAATTCGTAAAACTTTGGAGCAGGGAATCATAAGACACAGCTACTCCCCATGGAGTTCTCCCGTATGGATCGTCCCAAAAAAACTAGACACCAGCGGAAAACAGAAATGGAGATCAGTGATCGACTATAGGAAAGTCAATGAGAAAACCATTTCCGACCGTTACCCACTGCCCAACATCAACGAAATATTGGACAAGCTAGGAAAATGCCTATATTTTACCACCCTAGATCTGGCAAGCGGGTTTAATCAGATGGAGATGGACAGCAGACACATCCCTAAAACCGCGTTCACTATCGAAGGCGGAATATCTCAGAATGCCTTTCGGCTTAAAAAACGCCCTATCAACATTTCAGTGACTGACGGGAACATCCTATCTGGTATAGCTAGATGACATTATCATCTATTCCACCTCACTCCAAGAACACATTAGTAGTATAAAACAGGTATTTAACAAATTTAAGAATCCAAATGGACAAATGTGAATTCTTGCAAAAAGAAATAACCTTTTCAGGGAACATTACTCCCGAGGGGATTAAACCCAATCCCGCAAAAATGCACGCTATAAAGAATTTTCCTATCCCGAAAAACCGCACAGAAATAAAGGCGTTAGGGTTAATAGGCTATTATAGGAAATTAATAAAGGATTTGGCAAAACTAACTAAACCTTTAACAAACTGCCTAAAGAAGGGATCAGAAATTAAAATAGACCAAAGCTATAGACATGCCTGCAAGAACCTACTAATTAATAACCCGATTTTCCAATACCCAGATTTCACCAAGCCTCACAACAGACGTAGGAAGCTTTACAAGTCGCACACTTTCCACCATGGAATGTAATTTATTTCACAATTAAAAAGGAGCTCTTGGCCATCATTTGGGCAACTCAAAAATTCCAAATAGTGACGCACCATAGGCCACTCATATGGCTTATGAGTCTCAAAGAGGCAAACTCTGAGCTCGAAAGATGGTGCTTTAAGCTGGACGTGATCCCTACAAAGGACAACGTTATGACAATATGTACTCGGTTCAAAAAAAATTAAGCTAAGACAGTTGGATTCTCCAACGGTGAACGTCTTAGGTATCAGAACAGATAACATGACAGTGACCCAACAAAAACTATTAAACGCAGCTGTTAACCGGTTCCCGAATCTTTTTCCGAACCGGACCAAAAATTGACATTTACAACTAGAGTCGTCGGGGAAATTCGGACTACAGACGACTCCCCCGTTTATAGCAGGTACTATCCCTTTCCTATCGCACTTAAATCCGAAGTTGAGAAACAGATACAAAATCTTCTGGCAGACGGAATAATTAGACCTTCTAGGTCTCCATATAACTCACCTGTGTGGGTAGTCCCGAAAAAGCCGGACTCCACAGGAACTAAGCAATACAGGATGGTGATCGACTATAGAAAGCTCAATAGCGTCACCATAGCAGATCGGTATCCTATCCCCGACATAAACGAGGTACTGGCGCAACTCGGTAAGAACAAATTCTTCACGGTTCTCGACCTTAAATCTTTTCATCCATCCACCACATCATCACATCCACTACACTCCGCTTATCTGCTGTCATCTGATAGCCCAAGCCACTGCACCTGTACTTTAGTATTTAAGGTAGAATAAGTTAGAATAAGACACACTTGTAATTTGGTTCTTGCCAAGGTAACCGCTGGCCTAATAAAAATTATTAGTGGAAAAAGGGTGGAGGCAATCTGCAAGCAGGATTACTTTATCCCGAAGATGGGAAGTTGTATTGAGGCTGTTTTATCCAACTGTGTTCCGTGTATACTGACTGCGAGGAAAGACGGGAAGGCAGAGGGATTCCTACACCCTATCGAAAAAAGCGACGATACACATTTATCACATTTGGGTCCGCTTCCCTCAACTAACAAATCTTACAATTATCTATTCGTAGTAGTTGATGCTTTTACCAAACTCGTCTGAATATACCCGGTAAAGACTACAAAGAACGAGGAGGTAGTTAAGTAGTTGCAACAGAAAAGCGAAATTTTCGGAGGTTCAGCACGCATTATATCGGACCGAGGGGCGGCGTGGAAACGGACAAGTGGAGAGGATGAATCGCGTCATAATAGAGGTACTTTAGAGGTACTTACCAAGGTGTCAGTGGAGAATCCTACAAAATAGTTCAAACACGTTACCAAAGTTCAACGGGTGATCAATTCTACGATATCACAGACTACCAAGCGGAGTCCATTTCAATTTATGTTTGGTACTGTTATGAAATGCGAAGATGACAGGCAGATACGAGAACTGTTAGAGGAGGCAATACTGGACGACCTCGAGAACAGCCGCGGCATAATGAGGAAAACAAGAGCAAGTGATACAGAAGGTACAGCAGGAGAATAAGAGGATGTTCAATCGCAAGAGAAAGCACCCAGATGTTACCAAGTACATGATTTTGTGGCCATCAAAAGGACACAGTTCGGTGCCGGCCTAAAGTTATACATCAAGTTTATGGGACCCTACGAAGTAAACAAAATCAGGGGAAACGATCGATACGACGTCCCAAAAGAACATGAGGGACCCAACTTAACATCCACCTCCGCTGATCATATGAATAAAGTTAAGGATGGCCGGGTGTAGGAATGTTGATTCACCAATTGTAAACCTAAAAAAAAAAAAAAAAATGTAAACTATTCACTCTGGTATGACGACACAACCCAAGCGAATTCCTCATTAAAGCTACAAACATCCGTTCACCGTGTTTCCGTATGAAGAAACCACGCTCCAAGCGCATGTCACCCACACGCAGCACAAATCTTCCCTCGGTTCCCATGCCAACTCGTCATCTGATCCAACACCATGCACCTACTCATCCACGACGCACATGCCCAGTCAACCCATTACCTGACTCCTCAAGATAATTAGTATTTAAGAGTATTTAAGGTAGTGTAGAAAATAATGTTGTAGTTCATCATCATACGTGTAAGGTTCAAGTTCAATAAAATATCAAGTTCAGTCAGTCAAGTTCAATAAAATATTTTTTTTTAAAAAAATTAATAAATAAGAATCTTAACTGGCGCCCGACCAGGGACCAGTTGTGATCGCGACGCGTAAAGTAAATTCGGTGAATCGATTGAGAAGAAGTGCCAGTGACCTCTAGCAGCTTCCGTGCCTTAGGCGGTCGGCGTACGCGTCCGTGTAGTGGGGCCAGCGACCTGAAACAGCTCCCGTGCCCAAACCAATAAACCCAGCGTGACGATCCTAAGCAAGAGTAGACCAGAGACGCTACCTCGTCCGAAATCCCACTGGTTTCAGGAGACCCAGGAGAATTTAGCTCCTGAAAAAAGAGCGTTGGCCGTATATTTCAAATACATATATGACTCAATAAAGGGTTCCCCAAAATATTATGGGATACTAAGCGTCATCAGAAGTAAGATCACTGGTTACAGCGTTAGAGTCGTACAACACCCCTCCCAATTGGGACGACATGACCCGTTGTCTCGCCATGCACTATGACGACAAAAGAGATCTTACGACATTAGAATTCCAAATGACCTCACCAAATGGCCACAACAACACATTCCAAGTAACTTTCAGAGAAACTTCCATATCGATACCAGCGGAGTCGAGCAAAACTCATACAACCAGATAATGGACTCTGAGAATTAGAATCATGACCAGACACTGGACGACTACATCGACTCCCAAGAACAGTTCGACTCAAATACCGAAGAAATCACCGACTTTACCGACGTTAATTTTTTAGGTTGACGAACTCCTCGTTGCCGTATTTCGAAGGTAAAACGAAGATAGGCGAAATAATGAAAATTCTCATCGATACGGGGTCAAACCAGAACTACATTCAGCCGTCTCTTGTTAGCAACCCCTTACCTAATAATGAATATTTTTACGCAACATCAATAGCCGGTAGCACCAAGGTCACGCACTATGTAGAAACTACCCTTTTTGGATTAAATGATCTCAAAATTAAGTTCTTTCTACTACCTTCCCTAAAATCATTGCATGCCATACTGGGCAACGACGCGTTAAAAGAACTCTCTGCTGTACCAAGGAAAATTATATGGAACTAGGAAATGGATATAAAATCAGAATTAAACAAAAATAATCTCATGACGTCAACTAATTAGAGCTCCGAACCAGTCACATGCAAACTTTCTCAATTTAGTAATAAAACAATAACCCAAATTTACCTAAGCAGATAAAGCGTTATCGTATGTGTATTACGAATGTTAAAGGCGAAATCAGAACATCCTCAGATACGCCCGTCTATTCAAAATATTACCCTATCCCATAAACTTGCGAGACGAAGTGGAGAAACAAGTCTAAAAGCTACTCGATGACGGCATAATTCGAAAATCCAAACCTCCATACAATTCACCGGCATGGATAGTTTCAAAGAAAGCGGATGCTTCCGGTACGAAGAAGTATAGACTGGTCGTAGATTACAGAAAACTTAATTCTGTGACTATAGCTGATCGATACCCCATACCGGAAATCAACGATGTCCTCTCACAACTCGGACAGAATAAGTGGTTCACAGTCGTTGATCTCAAAAGCGGCTTTCATCAGATTCCTTTAAAGGAATCCGATATTGAGAAGACTGCATTTTCCGTGAACCACGGAAAGTACGAATTTACCCGTCTCCCATTCGGACTCAAGAATGCGCCGTCTATATTCCAGAGAGTGAGACGACATTCTTCGAGAGCACATAGGGAAGTTTTGTTATATCTACATACATACATAGACGACATCGTAATATTCAGCAAGGACGAGCAAACGCATATGAATAATATCACACATATATTTCAGACCCTAGAAAGCGCAAATGTCAGGACAAACGACAAATGCGAGTTCTTCAAAAATGAAGTTGAATTCCTCGCCTTCATAATCTTGGCTGATGGTATAAAATCAAATCCAAGTAAAGTAAAAGCAATCTTAGATTTCCCGAACCAAAAACCCTAAAAGAACTTCGATCTTTTCTCGGATTAACAGGTTATTACAGAAGATTTATAAAGGACTACGGCAAATTGGCTAAGCCATTAACTTCTTTTCTCAGAGGAGAAGATGACCGCATGTCTAAAAGCCTGTCGAGCAAAAAGAGCATACATCTAGATTCGGAAGCTGTCGAAGCATTCCAAAAGCTTAAAAGAAAACTCGCTTAAGGAGAAACGATTGTCGCATACCCTGACTTTAATAAAGTTTCCATTTAACTACTACTCTAATTTCGCGATCGGTGCCGTGCTTGAACCGACCCATAACATATACATACATATTCCCAGAACGCTTAATAAGACGGAAGAATCCTATGCAACCAACGAAAAAGAAATGTTGGCCATAGTATGGGTGCTTGGCTTCCTTCGAGGTTATCTATACGGTTTAACAAAGGTAAATATATTTACGGATCACCAGTCCTTAGCTTTCGCTTTAAGCAACAAAAATCATAATAGCAAGATGAAGCGCTGGAAAGCGTTTCTCGAGGAATACAACTATGAGTTGAGCTATAAGCCAGGCAGGACGAACGTCGTAGCCGACGTACTGTCGAGAGCTCCTCGTTTACGTTTTACGCAAACAAGGGAGGAGGAGCACAAACGCGCTCACCGAAATGCCGTAGAAAACAAGACTCAATTACTCGAGAAATACTATTTTCCAAAAATGACATCCAAGATAAAAACCCTGGTTAAACAATGCACAGTATTCAAGCAGAATATTGTCCCGGCGAATAAATTTACGTGAGAATCAGCAAGAGACTCGGTTCAAAGCTTACACCTAGGTATAGAAGAGAAATTGTAAAGGAAGATCGAAATACCCTAGTCTTAACCCAAGGTCATATATAAACTTCCCTTCACTCCCCTGAACTAAAACACCACATCCGAGAGATCACCGTAGCCAGCATTCCATTCCCACACTGGACATCCGATCACCTTCCACCCGACTCAGCGCATAAATGTACCAACATCCGCCACGAGCCACGAGTGCTACATCAAGGCCAACAGGTAGTCACGCAGTCATCACATGCCGTGCACCGAAATGCACAGAGATGACAAACGACACCTCTTCATCAGCATCTTACCCGCTGCATTCCTGCACGCATGTGATGACACCACTTTTCCACTCGGGTACATGCTGAGATTTTCGGAGGACAGAAGTTCAGTTCAGTTACGGTGATCACCAACGGAAGAAGCCGCTTAACAATATTTAAAATATAATAAACGATAGTATAAATATATAATAAACGCGTGTTTTACTATTTTACTTGCAACTAGGGCAAAAGTCCAATAGTGAAGAAAACAAAAGTACAAAAAAAAAGAAAGAAAGATAAAATCAAGAAAACCAAAAGTGTGGGGAAAAAAAAATAACAACAAAACTTAAAAAGCGGAGAACCAGAGAAACAAGAAAAAGAAGAAGAAGGAGGAAAAGATATCTACGTTTGTGCTACCCTAATTAGTTTAAATTTAAGATATACATATATAATATCACATCATTGTCAAACAAAAAAACAAAAGTGTTAGATATTAAGAATAAATGTGGATCAGGTAACAATCGGAGCATTCAATTTCGTGCTTAATTGCATTCAAAATGTTACATCTTTCGATGGTGATCAAAATCATTTTGCCGGATTTCATTCACCGAATGGAAAATGTTAACCTCCTCCAACAACAGCATTTCGATGAAAATACAAAACGAATGCTTTTCGAAAATAACATATGCGAAACAAATGTGTTAGAAAAACTAGAGCAGTGTTACATAGTTACGGAACGGTGATAAACTGGACCCAACTTAAAGACATATTAATTAGGAATTTCGGAGAAAAACAGACTAGTATAGAATTAATGGATAGGTTGAAAATGTGTAGAATATCATCCACTATAGAAAACTGCTAGATTACACAATAGAAAATTGACGAACCGTGATCAACCATTCACAACTGGGGAAGTGAATAGAATAGCTTTGCAGATTTTTAGAGGAAACTTTCCTGAACCCACAAAGGCGATGATTTTCAGCAGAAATCCAGATAAGCTGGAAGATGCTTTTGAAATTATTTTAGAAGCCAGGCATCAAATTATATTGTACATTACATGGCCCAACGATTAAAATCTCCATTAGACCAACTAGCTTTAGTCCGAATCCTACTCAAAACCAATATCGAAATACTCTCTTTGGAAATGCTGAAGGAAATTCACCTCAACAACACCAGAAACATACGACTTTTGGAAACAAACGGGAAAACCAGCGCATTCATGAACTTTGGATTGATGACGGCAGTGGCAATACTCACCATGATCATACTCGTCAAAGTCTTTTGTTTTAAGAGAGGTTCGCAAATTAAGGTTATCAACGAAATTCACGACATCCCTATGGTTTCGAGATCGACCCCCGAACGAACAGACGAGGTAGAATGTGAAGCTAAGCAAGAACCGATAAAAAGGAAGCCATCTAGAATTACTCAGATACCATTCTTTTAAGTCTATGTCAAACGAGGACGTTTGAACGTAAAAAGGGAGGGGTAAACACAACGCAAGCGAATTCCTCATTAAAGCTACAAACATCCGTTCACCGTGTTCCCGTATGAAGAAACCACGCTCCAAGCGTATGTTACCCACGCGCAGCACAAATCTTCCCTCGGTTCCCATGCACATCATCGTCCGATCGACACCTTTCCATCCACACAGCACATTCCAGCCAACTCGTCACCTGACCTAACACAGCACACCTACCCATTCACGGTGCACTTGCAACTTGCTTCGAGTACGCTCCAAAGACTAATGGACCAGGTGTTAAGAGAGCATATCGGTAAACAATGCCTTGTCTACATGGACGACATCATTGTCTTTTCAAGTGGTTTAGAAGAGCATGTCCAAAATTTGGGTTTGATTTTTAAGAAATTAAAGCAAGCACGCCTCAAAGTCCAATTGGACAAATGCGAGTTTTTAAGAAAAGAAGTGGAATTCCTGCGCCATATGGTGAGCGAACAAGGAATCCTTCCAAATTCAAAGAAAATCGACGTCATGAAGAATTACAAAATACCTAAAAACCAGAAAGAAATGAAAAGATTTTTGGGAATAGTCGGATATTACAGAAAATTTATTCGGAATTTTACGGAAATAGCCAAACCCATGACTACATTTCTGAAGATGCAAAAATTAATACAGAAGACAGAGAGTAACTAGAGAGCTTTAAAACGCCCAAAGAATAACTAACCTCCGCACCTATCCTGCAATATCCCGATTTCAACAAAACATTCCAAGTAACAACAGATGCAAGTCAATACGCTATTGGAGGCGTTTTATCCCAAGAAAACAAACCGATCAGTTATGTTTCTCGACTAATAAAATAACATGAAATAAATTATTCAGTTATTGAAAAGGAATTGCTTAGCACAATATGGTCTTTGAAACAATTCCGACCATATACTCGTATCTTCGGAAGAAAAATTAAATTATACACTGATCAAGCCTCTAGTTTGGTTCAACAATATGAAAGAACCAACTAGCAAACAATTCCAACGCAACATAGTTATCCTTGAACTTAACACGACTTTAATCGCCCCAATGATACAATAAAGCATATTATTTACAATATATTCATATTCATATTCAAATTTTAAGAGATTAGTTGTCTAAAACCCCACGACAGACAAACACGAGGTCTTTTTAACATCGCAGGTCTCAAGTTCTTAGCAGGAACTCTAGACAAGGATGACGAAATCGAAATTAAAAACAAACTTGACACACTAAAAAAAAATATAATCATAATCTTATACTAGCTAGCAACCGACAAATAAAAAAAATAACTAAATTTCTGACCAAATCAAAAATATAACCACCCACATAGCAAATCAACAGAACCTAATAGAAACACACCTAAGCAAAATCAATAATTGCAATTCCAAGAATCCCCAACCTTAGCATAAGTAAATATAGTACTATAAAAGCAAGTGACCCATCAATAAAGCCATCAGCCGTGCAAACCAAATTGTGTTGTCTTTTTTTTCATCAATCGCGAACCCAAGGCAGTAACTGGCCCCCGAGCATTCGAATCCACAAACGCGGATACAAAGTCGATCAAATTACCCGCGTAAAGTCAATAAATTTATGAAAAGTGGCTAAGCATCTGTAAGAAGTGCTTAACTTTCGGAAATCTTTCATTTATTAAAGTGACTATCTCGTAATTGTGACGACCAGTGAAAAGTATGTAATCGTTATATGAGAAAATATATCTAGAGCGAGCAGTGCTACTATACAAGTTATGGCAACACAAATTGATCATGTGACAAAAACATCCGGTCCCACGATTACTCGCATTTGCACACGGCACCAGCACATCGCCTCGGGCGGAACCACTTGACACCCATAAGTGCATCAATTGGGTTGGCGCCGCACTATCAAATGTCGATCCATTTTTCATCGCAGACAATGCAAAGATATCGCCAAGCTGTATTTGCTTATCTTTCACATACCACTCCAAGTCACCTGAGACATTTGTTTTCGCGTTTTCCCCTTTCCATCATGTTCACCCCATGCACCGTAGGTTAAGTTAAAGTTAAGATAAATTTGTGTAAGCTAGTTCTAAGACAGCATTTGAGCAATAAAGGAGGTTCTCCTCCAACTGATATAAAAAAACATTTTTTTTTAAGATTTTGGATAAGTAAATCTTTAACTTTCAAAAAGAAAAAGTATATAAACGTTCCATAAGAACACGTTAGCACGTCAACCAACCGGAAAATAAAAAAATACACCGACCGTTCACATAAGAACACGGCCAGCACAAATACAACTGTACCGTCAACAGTGGCGGCAACCGTACCACAAGTAAGTCATCAGGCCTAAAGGGAAAACTTCGGACCACCTGAGGAACTCCAAAGAATGATTAAAATCATTATCCTGGAAATCTCAAAGTGTAAAATCTACTTTATGAAACATATTTGTTAAAAAGCCTATGTAAACAAATATAACAAAAAGGAAGAACATTTTCTTTAAAGTTTATAGATTTTATTTAAATTGAATTATATTCAGTCGAACATTACACTGAAAAAATATTACTCACTATTGCAAACAAACAATATTCATTGAATACAAACTTATAACCAAATCATTTTTATATAATGGAAGATGTGAAGGACGAATAAATGCTCAAATGGAGCAAATTAAATTAATAAATACTCGTCTCCAGCAACTCGAATCCAGAATAAGTCCCCCTCCGAAATACTTCCTAATCCCCTCCTGTAAGCACAGCAATCCCAAAAACCGAACAAGATCTAATAGACATTTAGGAAACTCCCCAATAGCGTTAGAGACTTACAACCTTACTTTGAAGGAAACCCCGTCCACTACGGGTCAGATAACAACACACGCCATCCAGAACAAGAGCGGAAGTTGAACCTGACTCCCTCATCTACATTTCTTCATAAAACCATAAACTTACTTCTCTTCACATTTTTAGCTTACAGGGCATTTCACACACATTCCATTCCTCATCTTTTATATATGTACTTCTCCTACTACACACAATTCATTTAGCCTTCATTTCATTTCCCATGTTCGATACTTCCAATCTTACTCACTTTACAGCATGTTCTTCACCTGATACCTGCATCTAGTTAAGCTATTAGAATTTGTTGAGTTCATTTTAAATACGAAAACGAAATAAACTGAATCAAAAAGTAAAAAGACGTTTCATTAACTTACATCGGACCAATACCCATAGACGAAGATCAGATGACTATCAACGGGACGTTCCTTATAAAGTACCACAATGCAACCGTGGAAATATCGGTAGGATCGACCACATTTAAATCAGAAGAAACAACTCAGTATAGACCTCTTCCTGCCATGATATAACCAGCACCAGGACAAGGGGACATCGAGGAAACTCTATCGCTAGAGTTGGTCAAATACCTACATCTCAACAATACCCGATATATAAAACTACTTGGCTCCATCATTGGAAACAGTATTTCTTCTTGCATCATATCCATCATCCTAAAAAGAAGTTGTAAACGCAAAATAACCAAACAACCAACAGCAGTAGAAGAAACGACAGCATCTCCTCAGACGCAAAAGACATCAAAAAACCCAAATCCTCAACCATCGACAAGGACATTGACATCCCGGATTAGTGCAATACACCTCTTCTAAATTATATTGCAAACGAGGAACGTTCACTCTTAAGGGTGGAGGAGCTAACACCCAATCTTACATCAAACGACACTCCACAATTGCACACGGCACTATACATCTTCGTTATCATCTTCCAACAACGTTACCAAGCCGAGTCAGCACACCAATCGAACGGCAGAAACTGACCGATGTGCACTTGTAAAGGCCGGACTCATCGCAGTAATTTAACCCTTTGCACTCGAGAGGTGAGTCTTACTCACCATGTGGTTTAATGTCACAACTCGAGAGGTGAGTGTCGCTCACCACTTCGTTCGTTGCGGTAACTCTATCCGCTGGTTGCTGGTTCGTCTGTGCGGAAACGGCCTCGAGTGCAAAGGGTTAAGATAGCGTAAATATGTATAAATATGTATAATGAGTTATTAAGAGTTTTTAGTAAAGGCGATAGTATCAAGCAGCAGAGCTGACCCTGTCTTCGTAATACCTCAGAATTCAGTCTACCTCAAGCTGATTCAATTACAAGAGAGCTGGACAATGGATGAGGATATTATGGTATCAAAGCACAAGGCGGATTATGACGAGGAATTTATTGGTTTGGAATATATGTATCAATATGCATAAATTCAAATTAAGGAAACAGAACAGGTACAACAGCAGGGGAAGCGGTAGTACCACAGCCTGAAAGGCGTTGGGAAATTAAACTTCCACCCATAACCATACCAACATTCAGTGGAAAGTATGGGAACTGTTCGATCGTTTAGTACACCAAAATAGAACTCTAAGCAATGTTGAACGAATTCTATATTTGAAGGGTAATTTAAACGGAGAAGCAGCAATGATTGTCAACCACCTATCACCCACTGCAAGCAATTATGCAACAACAATAGAATTGCTAACCAAGCGATTTTAAAATCCAGTAACAATTTTATTCAAAAGCATCCTTACAGTAGTGTAGGTCCTTATAATGAAAGACCAATGTATGACTATTTGGATGATCTACGACCGAGATTGTTTGAAAAACAAAATGCCGAAAATCAAACACGAAGGTATCCAAAGAAAAATCCAAAATTAGATATGAGAAAAAGTTAGGAAAACCCATAGATTACAGAGTTGGTCAGCAGGTCTTAGTTAGAAATGATCGAAAAGAAAAGTTACATAGCCAGTATAAAGGTACATTTAAAATTTAAGAAATTAACGAAAATAATGTAGTAATTCAATTAAACAAATGGCAAAAATTCAATAAATCTAACATAAAACCATACATTTCAGGGCATTGTTTTCCATAACTATCGCCGCCGGAATCGATATAAAGGTAAACGACTTACAAAACAATACTGAAATTTATTTCAACTACATAGGAGAAGCAAAAGAGTGCAGAAGTAAGATAGAATCAAAGCAACCTAGAATTAGACCATAAAATTAGAATAACTTTAAGAATGATAAACAAATCAACTAGACAAAAACGTGTGTTCAGTTCAATTGCCTATGTGCTGATAATGCGCTCTTAGCCAGATTGCGCAAGGTAATACAGCTTTTTCAGGTCAACCACACCCATCGTGCTGACGCCACCATAACAAGAATAGAATATTTATTGGGTCAAGCCAATGACCTATTATGCTGACGCTGCATTACCGCCAATGACATTTTTTTTTTAGTTTTAAGCATTTATTCTAAATATTAGGATATGCAATATTATTGTATAAAAGAGGTGAAATAATGGAAAATAATATCAGTATTGATTAACATTAATACCCGATCATAAGTCAATTAAATTGTGAATAAGTTGAAGTGCTTGCGTCACACATAAACACATAATTAAAATATCAAATTTAAGCGTTTGATATTAGTACAGTCAGAAAAATGCTTAATGTGATAGGGCCCGGATTCAAAGTCCTGTTCAATATAATGAAAACGAACAACGAATAAAGAACGGTATGAAAGAGAATATAATAGTTTTGAGTGTTGGAAAGTGTAACGTAACATTTAGGAAACTTAAAGAGATAATTAATGAAATCAATGAAGTACGCACTGTTATGTGACCGCACATTACCCTGTTATGTAACCGCACATTACCCGAGTTACGTCCGTCGATTGACTCCCTTCACACCCCACACCCGAGTTACGTAACTCATCGACTCCCTTTAGAACCCACATCCGAGTTACGAACATTCGTCCATTAACCCATGATCATCGTTCCCCATATGACGCACATCGACCACCGTGACCCGGAAGATTGCAACATAAACGTCTGGACGATTGCCCAAGAGTCTCAAGTCCCCATTCAACAACCTACTTATTGTTTAGTTTATTGTAATTCTCAGAAATGTGATTGCACAGGCGATACACTTTTGCAAGCCCATTAATCAGATCGATGAAACCGATTCGTAGAATTGCGAAAGCCAGAAATGCAACCTAAGTGTATCGCCTCCGCAAGTAATCGATAGGAAATAATTATTGGATTGTTTTGTAAGTTACTTCTACTTGGTATCTCAGACAAAACGGTCGGTAAATAAAATCCGCTTCCGAATAATCAATTTAAATAAAGAATATCATTGTATTTAAATTAATAAAATCGAAAAATAAAAAGAGAAACAAAAGAAATAAAAAGTCCTTTTTTTTCCAAACGTCGCTCCCAGCGAACGGTCACGAGATCCTCACTTGAACAGTGTAAACATAAACAATTTTCCTCTCCCAGTGATTACCACTACAGTGAAAGTGAAATAATATTGGCAAATAGACCCAAACCTATGTACACTACAGTGAAAATAGTGAAAGTGAAATAATATTGACAAACCGTACTTCTTATAAAAAAAAAAAAAAAAAAAAAAACAAGTCAATTGCTTTACTATTACATATTGTATTTAACGAAATTGCATATACATATATTTAAATAAGTATTGAGAGAAGTAAAAACAACATAGGCAATTATTAAGAAAAAAAAATCTCTATGAACAAATAAACATTTTTCCTTTCTGTAATATCGTGGATCTTTTTGATGTCAAATAAACCGAATTCCAAAAGATTTTTCCCATACAATCTAAGGCGGTTATCAAAGAGCCTAAATTCTATACCAGAAGATAACGATCTCGGAAACCTTAACTCCCTTTCGCCCTTTTTCTCTAATTCAATAAAAATGCCATCTGAATCAAATAACTCGGCACCATCCCCATCCCAAAATTTAACTATGAACACAAGTATTCAAACGACAAACCACAACGATATTTTCAATTCCCTGAGGATTCCTGATGCCATCAAGGACCTCCAAACATTCGAGGGCAACCCTCGACTCTTATATGAATTCCTAAATAACGTGGAAGAAATATTACCCCATATGGACTAATCCTTTTAAGGGCCATTCGCAATAAAGTCATAGGACAAGCAAATGAAATACTAAACATATATGGTACGCCTTTAATATGGGACGAAATAAAGAAGAACCTAATTCTTCATTATTCAGATAAGCGTACGGAAACGTCGCTTATCAGAGACCTGCACGGCGTAAAACAATACACAAAGAGCGTAGAATCATTCTACAGTTCGATAATCGAACTACAATCGGCCCTCTGCAACACCGCCCGCACGAACACGATCAAAATGTTATCACGGCAAAAAAGGATTTATATGCCGAAATGTGTCTTAACGCATTCTTGAGCGGCCTAAACGAACCTCTCGGTTCCAGAGTCAGGGCAATGCAGCCTAATTCACTAGCCACAGCTCTTACCTGTTGTATTAAGGAGCAAAACATCTCCTATCAGAAACTATCACAAGCTCCAAGGTTCAGACCCTACAACTTCACTACCCATCAAAGCCAACCTAGAGCAAATAACCCGCCTACTCAGCAATGGCATTCATCAAACAACAGGTACCCTCGGTCATCACCCAACGGCGACTACCAACCAAGATTCCAGAGGCAGGGACACTATAATAACCCACAATATAACAAACCCCAAAAATTCGAATTTACACCCCGTACCCAACAAAACCCTAGCACTAGCAATTACACACACCCCAAATTCAAAACCAGCCAACAAACACTAACACCAATTTCAATTTTAACGAAGTTAATAATTCCAATAGAGAGAACTTCCAACAATTGGATCGTTATTTTGATAACGATAAAACCAATATCCAAGACACACCAAATTTTTTAACACAAGCCTCGAGCAACCAACCGGATTCATAGATCCAGACAGACACCCTACCATGCTGCCATATATCACCATCTCCTCACCTTTTGGCAGGCCGCTTCGATTCCTATTAGACACAGGCGCATCAGCCTCTTTTATTAACCCAGAATATGTGCCACCAAACAAACAAGTGCTCTGCGAAACGGTCACTATCACTACTGTATTTAAAAGTTACCAATTGAACAAGCAGGCGATTCTACCCATTTTTTGCGAATTCAATCAGGAAGGATCCTTCAAGTTCCTCATATTTAAATTTCATAATTTTTTTGATGGTCTCCTAGGTATAGATACCCTTCTCTCTTTGAATGCAAAGATTGACCTAAAAAAGAACGTTTTAATAACGAAAAATGCGATAAACCCTATAAACATAAAATCAAACCAATCTTCTGGGGTAATAGTAACCCCTCAAAATTCAAAGTTACTAATCAAACTTCCTGTAAATAAGGAAAACGGCAATATCTATCTGAACACAATAGAACTCAAACCACTGCTTTTTATAAGTCAAGGTCTCTACGAAGCTAGAGACGGACACAGCATCGTAGAAGTAGTAAACTATGCAGGAGAAGAACAATCCTTTATATTGGAATCCGCACTTAACGTGGAACAATATTACCCCGAAGAATTCATAGAAATAAATAATTTTAACGAAACAAAAACTAGCACCTTACCTGTAAAAAATATAGAAAATCTCATTAGAACCAACCACTTAAAGCCAGAAGAACGTCGGGAAATATTAAAGATCTGCAAAGAATATAGTGACATCATATACATAGAAGGTGAACCCTTGACATTCACAAATCAAATAAAACATAAAATTAATACAACCGACGATGTCCCAATATACACAAAAACATATAGGTATCCCTTTGTCCATAAACAAGAAGTACAAGACCAAATTAACAAAATGTTGGAACAGGGAATCATAAGACACAGCTACTCCCCATGGAGTTCTCCCGTATGGATCGTCCCAAAAAAACTAGACACCAGCGGAAAACGGAAATGGAGATTAGTCATCGACTACAGGAAAGTCAATGAGAAAACCATTTCTGACCGCTACCCAACATTAGCGAAATATTGGACAAACTAGGAAAATGCCTATATTTTACCACCTTAGATCTGGCAAGTGGGTTTCACCAGATCGAGATGGACAATAGACACATCTCAAAAACCGCGTTCACTATCGAAGGAGGGCACTACGAATATCTCAGAATGCCCTTCGGCTTGAAAAATGCCCCATCCACGTTTCAACGAGTAATGGACAATGTCCTAAAAGAATTAATGGGGAAGATCTGTCTGGTGTACTTAGATGATATTATCATCTATTCCACCTCACTCCAAGAACATATCAGTAGTATAAAACAGGTCTTTAACAAACTTCGAGACGCCAACTTTAAAATCCAGATGGATAAGTGCGAGTTCCTGCAGAAGGAAATAGCCTTTCTAGGGCACATTATAACCCCCGAGGGTATAAAACCCAACCCCGCAAAAATTCACGCTATAAAGAACTTTCCCATTCCGAAAACCCCCAAAGAAATAAAAGCATTTTTAGGATTAATAGGCTATTATAGGAAATTTATAAAGGATTTGGCAAAGCTGACCAAACCTTTAACAAACTGCCTAAAGAAGGGATCAAAAATTAAGATAGACCAAAACTATAGAGACGCCTTTGAAACTTGGAAAAACCTATTAATTAATGATCCGATCCTCCAATACCCAGACTTCACCAAACCTTTTGTCCTTACGACGGACGCAAGTAACTACGCGCTGGGAGCCGTCTTATCCCAAGGGCCAGTAGGAAGCGACAAGCCAATAAGTTTTGCAAGTCGCACACTTTCCACCACAGAATGTAATTACTCCACAATTGAAAAAGAGCTCTTGGCCATCATTTGGGCAACTCGATATTTCCGGCCGTACTTATTTGGAAGAAAATTCCAAATAGTGACGGACCACAGGCCACTCACATGGCTCATGAGTCTGAAGGAGCCAAATTCTAAGCTCGTAAGATGGCGCCTTAAGCTGGAGGAATTCGACTATGAAATTGTCTACAAAAAGGGGACGGCAAATACCAACGCGGATGCCCTAAGCCGTGTCAAAATTACTAACCCAAATGAGGAAAAAGAACTTTACCATAACGATGATGATATAGACACCGCTCACAGTGCCCAAGAAAATCTAAACGATGGAATATGTATATCCGAAAAACCCCTGAACGACTTTAGCATCCAAATTATATTAGAAGCTAAAGATGCAGGATGCCCAATGACAACCGAAAACATTTTTAGAAACAAACAAAGAAGGGTGAAACGTAGAGTAACCTTCGATGAACAAGTTATGACGGACGTCTAAAAAAATTCTTTCCACCAAACAGATCAATCGCCGTATATACCACCGACGAAATCTTCCGCGTAGTTCAGTCCACCTTTTCCGCATACTTCTCACAAAGTAAATTGTTTCGGATAGTACGATGTATGGAAATTCTAACCGACATAAGAAATGAGGACGAACAAGAAAAAATAATCCGCGATTATCACGAACAATCGAACCACCGGGGCATAAACGAAACATACCTCCATTTAAAACGCGAATATTTCTTTCCCAACATGAAAGACAAAATCACTAAAACTATTAACAATTGCGAAAAATGCAAATTATTAAAGTATGACAGAAATCCACCAAAACCCAAATATGTCAAACCCGAAAACCCTTTAAAACCACTAGAAATTCTTCACATAGACATCTATAGCATTAATCATAACCAAATCCTCACACTGATAGATAAATTTTCACGTTTCGCTTGTGGATACACCTTGACATGTAGAAGCAGTGTAACAATACTAAAATCCTTGAAAAACTACATTAGTCTTTACGGCATACCCAAGAAAATTGTGTGTGACCAAGGCTCCGAGTTCGTAGCAAACATATTCAAAGATTTTTGTAAGCAACTAAACATAACCTTGCACTTTACATCATTCCAACAGACCAGTAGTAACTCCCCCGTGGAAAGATTACACTCCACACTAACAGAGATCTATAGACTTATTCTGTCCAAAAGAAAAGAGCAAAAACTTACCACAGAACACGAGGAAATACTGTCAGAAACCCTTATCACATATAACAACGCCATCCATTCGATTAGAAAGCACACGCCATACGAGCTTTTCTTTGGTAGACCATACAAGTTTTGTAAAACTTTAGATTTCTCCAACGAACATGAATACTTAACCAAATTGAATGAATTTCTTAACGAAATATACCCCAAGATTCAGGAAAGAATGGACAATTAACCACTACCAGAATCGAAAAATTAAATATTTCTAGGGAAGAACCGGAGGAGGTTAAGGATAACGAGATTGTTTTTAGGAAAGAAGCTAGGAGGAACAAACTTACACCTCGATTTTCTAAACATATAACCAGCAAAGACAATAAGTTCACTATTCTAACAAAAGGCAATAAAAAGATTCACAAAAGCAAATTAAGAAAAAAACATAAAACCAAATAAACCCAACAATATATGTACTTCAAAAAAAAAAAAAAAAAAAAAAAAAATTTTTAATAAATAAATATTCCTGTGCAAACGCACCCAGTACAACAATGTTTTCCTTATAAAATAGTACATACATACCAATATGAATACATAGATACATATGTATACCACAAATACAAAAAAAAAAAAAACAAATACATTCACGGCACATGAGTGTAAACATGGTAGTAATATCATGGCACATGATTTAGAGGCTACCCACCTTTGGTTAGATGACATAGTAAAAAAAAAAAAAAAAGAAAACCCAAAATGTAAATTCCCTTAAATAATCAAATGTCCTATACACTAGTTTAATTACATACATATTATATTGGTAACTTCCTTGGAACACTGCAATCAACACAATCCACTCCTTTTACTCACCTCACACGTCCGTCGATTGACACCCTTCACACCCCACACCCGAGTTACGTAACTCATCGACTCCCTTTACAACCCACATCCGAGTTACGAACATTCGTCCATTAACCCATGATCATCGTTCCCCATATGACGCACATCGACCACCGTGACCCGGAAGATTGCAACATAAACGTCTGGACGATTGCCCAAGAGTCCCAAGTCCCCATTCAACAACCTACTTATTGTTTAGTTTATTGTAATTCTCAGAAATGTGATTGCACAGGCGATACACTTTTGCAAGCCCATTAATCAGATCGATGAAACCGATTCGTAGAATTGCGAAAGCCAGAAATGCAACCTAAGTGTATCGCCTCCGCAAGTAATCGATAGGAAATAATTATTGGATTGTTTTGTAAGTTAGTTCTACTTGGTATCTCAGACAAAACGGTCGGTAAATAAAATCCGCTTCCGAATAATCAATTTTAATAAAGAATATCATTGTATTTAAATTAATAAAATCGAAAAATAAAAAGAGAAACAAAAGAAATAAAAAGTCCTTTTTTTCCAAACGTCGTTCCCGAGTACTTAACTCCCGCGATCCGCTACTGCACTCAACAACAAGTGCCTTCGAATAAGTCATAAACACTTCCTGCTGAGCATGCAATTATGAGTGCATTTGCCTGTTGACCTACATACATACGCCAGCGCAAGCAGCTAAAGCAAAACAAAAATAAAAACAACAAAATGACAAACGTTTCATATGGGATAAGTAACGCCCAATCAAATAGAACTTACTCCAATTGGCCAAAGCCAAATTCGTAACATTGAGTGGAAATCGAGTTGAAGCGAAATTGGAAGGAGAAAAGAAGTATTGTAGATTTTAGGATAAGTTAGAATAGTAATAACATATTTTCAATCATTGTCTCTATGTTTACACTTAAAAAGTTAATGGACGACTCGGGATATAAAAACCCAAGCAGTCCACAATAAAAATCAGAATTAATTAGACAGCCAAACAAATATCGGCAGTTTTAATTCTCTTGCCTTCAAACGGCAATAAGAAAACCCTTCTTAAGGAGTGCCATATAAATAGGCACCCTGTCTGTCCAATGGCGTGCCACGCCGGACACATATTTTGAGGTCGACCTTTCTCTCTGGGAAGTTTTTCCTTCAGTACGTATGAAAAAGTACTAAATACATAACATGGCGATCCTGCCAATACATAACGTGGCGATCCTGCGAAAACCACAATCCTGATATGCTTCCTGAGATGTACACCTATTGAAGTGTGAAACCAAAATCATGCACGGAGAAATCATCGAAAGGACCAACAAAATAGATGGATCAAATTGAAGAATACGTCCCACAAGGCTCCACTGGAAACTATCCAACCTATACACCCATAAATACATCAAAACAAGGGTAAAAAAAACTCACTATAGAAGAGTACAAGAGAAGACAGATCAGAAAACTAGAAAACACAGCACCACAAATTCCGCAGACCAAAGCTCCACCAAAGCGACGCGGAGGCAAACTAGTACGCGATCGCAAACAATTAGCCTACCTTAAAACAGTTGTTTTAGATGACAAGAATTCAGTTCCTTGGAAAATATCCTGCGAAATCTGGAGCAAAATTGACGAAATAGAAAAAAGAATAAAAGAAAGAAAACATGGGAAAGCAACAAAGTAAAGAAGAAGTCGTCAATATCAACAACGGAAGCTGCAACAACAAAAATTCAGCAGAAACACCCACATTTAATATAATAGAAGTGTTAACTATAGTAGTAATAAGCTTAATTATCTCTGTATTTATATTTAACAAACTGCATAACTATTTCAAAAATTATATTAAAAAGCGTATAAATTTAAGATCTATTAACAATGTCTAAGAAAATTAAAAAAAAAAATTCAATAAAATATAATACCTTATGGAAAAAATACAAAAAATATTAGGAAAACTTGATCAAATAATATCAAATATTAAGAAAACTGGTAAAAGACAATACACTAAAGAAACTATAGATTTAAAATTAAAAGAATTAGTAAGTCTAAAAAACGAATTTTCGAACCAAATTAATACGACAAATATTAAAGAAAGAGATTTATCAGAAATAATAGAAAAATTCACTACAGCTTACAATACTGCAAAAACTTTATTGCTCAACCAGACTAAAACAAAAACAGACACAAACAACATGGCAACATTTAATATTGAAACCGCAGCCAAAACTATCCCAACCTTCCACAGGGAACTATCGAGAATTAGACTCATTCATAAAAATAATAGAAATAATAGACAAGACCCTACAGTCCAATTCAAAGCAAGATTTGATAGAATTCGCTTATCACATAAAACTGAGCCCAAATGTGAAGACAGCCTTAAATTCTGTTGAAGAACCTAAAACATTGAAAGATTTACGGACATTACTTGAAGCACGGTTCAAAACAAATAAAACAATACCGCAATTACATACAGAACTGTCTCACCTTACACAGAGAGGAAACATAACAAACTACTAGGACAAAATACTGACTATGATATCAGAACTAAACAATTTACATATAAAAGACCTAGGCACAGAATGTACAACAGAACAGAAAACGACCATAACTACAATAAACGGCACTTACGCACTTACAGTTTTCAAGAACGGCATCAATGAAGACTACAAACAAACAATTTTCGCGGCACAACCAAAGACATTTGTTGACGCAATAACTCTTGCACTTGAGCAACTTGAGCAAATGAGAAACCAAAACCCAGCTCAAATATCATACAATCAAAACAGAAACCCAAACTACAACTCACGAAGACGTAACCAGACTTCCATATACAACATGAGACAGAATAATAACCAAGGGTACAATAACAACCCAAGATACAATAACAATAACAACAGAAAAAACAACAACACCTATCAGAACAACAGTAACAACAAATTCCCAGAACAACAGGTAACAACAAATTCCCAGAATCGACCAAACCCCAACAGACGGAACCAAAACTCAAGACACATTAATGTAATTAGCGATCAGGGAAACGAGTTAACCCAGGTGGCCGAAAATTGGACCACCGAAGGGCAAAGAAATTGAAAATTTATAATATATCTAAGAATTTAACAAACTATGTAATCATAAATACAAATAACGCTAATTTAAAATTATTAATCGATACTGGTGCTGACATATCTGTTAAAATGCTGAAGAATTATGTATACATGTATATCATCGCACATTTGAATATGTTCACCAATACTACTGTACTCTTTCTTTTCTGTAACCGTATGCTATATGTTGTGTACTATTTACTTTACTCTGGAATAAACCGTCAAACTAATCGGATGTGTCCTTCTCTTGCGTTTGAATATTCTGCTCAACAGGTTATGGGCCCAGTGGTTTAATTAAAAAAAAAAAAAACAAAAAGTGAATTAACTCTTAGTTATATAAAGTGTTTGTGCAGTGCAAAATGAATGTGTCACAAATAGAGAAACTCGATGAGGACAATTATGAGTCCTGGAAACTACAGACGCATAGTGTAGTCATTTGTAATGATCTGTGGGGATACGCAAACGGTTCTCTGAAGCACAACACAGAAGACAAATTAAAAAGCGATGTTTGGATCGACAGAGACGCCAAAGCCCAAGCCATGATTTTTCTTAGCGTAAAGGAAAATCAAATGGGATACATAAAGAGAACAACTACTGCCTACGAAGCCTGGAATGCATTGGAAAAGATCCATAAGTCAAAAGGGCCAACAAAGAAGATCATGCTGTATAGGCAACTTTTTCAGACGAAAAAGCACCAGCACCATAATATGCAACAACATCTGCGAGATTTCCAGAGTCGTGTGGACCAGTTGGAGGAAACTGGAATAACCATTCCAAAGGAACTTTTATCGATCATGATGCTAAATACCTTACCAGAGGAGTATGAGAATTTTTGTGTCGCCATAGAAACCAGAGACGAACTGCCAGACATCAATACACTCAAAGTTAAATTATTAGAAGAGCATGCACGCAAAACACAAAGCTTTGAGACGCCTGATGACACAAACACACAAGCATTAATATTACATGAAAAATATCAACACAAAGATAAAACAACATTGAAAGGAAACAAAAACAACGACAGAAACCAAATATTAAATGCTATAACTGTGGCAGAGTGGGACACATAGCTCGTGAATGTCGTGGTAAGAAACATACAAGAGGAACAAATTGGCAGACGGTTGACGAGAATGCTTTTACATCGGTATTAAGTACGAATATGAGCAATGAAGAAGTGGTAAACAGCAGTTGGTGTCTAGATAGTGGTGCAAGCACACACATGTGTAACGACAAAAGTAAATTCGTGAAATGGGACAACATGAATCGTACAACAATAAAGACAGCTGGAGCCGAATTTCTGGAATCCCACGGAATTGAAAGTGTCAATGTGAAAGTAAAATCATACGATGGTGGTACCGTTAAACTTCAACTGCGGGCAGTTATGCAAGTTAACGCGATACCACCGACATTTTAAATAAGCTTCCCACGAGTCAACAGAATTCCCACCATCACAAGCATGCACCGAGAAATCCGATGACACCCGATGCACTCTACGGCAATGCACAAGTGATGATGCTGCGTCTGGGAAATTGGAACCAAACACCACCTGGATGAACACGACGAATTGGCTTCCTCACCTTAGAATAAGTTAGGTGTAATATAGAAGTAAGACATTATTGTAAGTTAGTCTCTAGTTGGATGTCAACGAATAAAGTTTATTTTTTTTAAAATAAATCCGTTTAGAATTAATTAACTGGCGCCCGAGCAGGGACAGGCATCCGCGGTATAGTTATTATAGTAAAGCCCTCAAGTAGTGCTAAGTGCCGTGTAAATTTAAAAAGTCACACAAAAAGCCCTCAAGCAGTGCTTAGTGCCGCGCCAACATTTAAAAAGAAAGCCCTTAAGTAGTGCTCAGTGTTTCGCGAAAAACGCACAGTGTATTGACGAATTAAAGTTGTCTGTCCCAGAACCCCTAGTCGCGAAGTAAAGTGATTTCTCGCAACTAAAACCCGGTTTCCCCACGAACAACTGTGACAGTATATGTGGTTTAATAGTGAAAGCGCCCAAGGAGAAATACAAGGCCCCCGAGTAGCTGTCATCTTCACAACCGGCAGAGGAAAAGGAGGTGGAGGTTCCACCAGCCGCTCCTAGGGATGCACCATATATTAGTACTGTAAGCCATTAAGTTATTTTAGAATTAGAATAATTTTCATAGTCGAACACAAATTAATCAAGCAATCAAGTTTACTTCAGAATTTCAATAATTTTTTTATTTTATTCAATTAATTAAATCAAATAAAACGAATTTAATTTAGAGAAGTGAAAAAGAGAATAATTAATTATACATAAATACAAATAAAAATAAGTTATTTTAGAACTAGAATAATTTTCATAGTCGAACGCAAATTAACCAAGCACTCAAGTTTACTTCAGAATTTCAATAACCCTTTTTTAATTCAATTAATTAAATCAAACAAAACGAATTTAACTTAGAGAAGCGAAGAAGAAAATAGTTAATTGTAAATACAAATAAAAATAAATTAGCTAAACTCACATAGAGATCTGAACTTTGAATTAGCATTTGAATAGTCGAACAGTTTATAAAGAAAAATGCCTAACCCAAGTATCCTCCGGCCTTCAACCTTAAACCCTCCAAATCCCGAGAGCTCTCAAGGTAGGGCCGAAACCCCCATTTTTCACCCAGCTCTTCACAGTCTCGTGACCTCGATAGTAACTGAAGTTCTTCAATCCCAGGGCAGGGATCTCGTCCAATCGGTAATAAACCCAAATTCTGATCAGTTCGCGGGAACTGATCAAACAATAAACCTCGATCAAAGGGAAAACCTAGCCGAACTCGACAAAATTCCAGATGTTGTCAGGAGTCTAAGAGAATTCTCTGGGCAACCAGGCGAATTTAGCTCCTGGCGAAAAAGCGTCGAGAGAATTCTAAAAATATACGAAGGCACCAAAGGTTCACCGAAGTATTTCGGTATTATTAATGTTATTAGAAATAAAATTGTGGGCCATGCAGACCACATACTAGAATCATATAACACCCCCTTAAATTGGGACTGCATCAATAGATGCCTTACGTTACACTACGCCGACAAGCGAGATCTCGGCACATTGGAGTACCAAATGACATCATTGGTACAGGGCAACTCGTCCATACAGGAGTTCTATCAGCAGGTGTACTCACACCTTTCACTGATTCTCAATAAGATTTCATGTATGGATGTCAGTGGCGAAGCCCTGAACTTACAGAGACAAGGCATTGGACACGTTCATACGTGGACTTAAAGGTGACTTGCCAAGGCTTTTAGGTATAAGGGAACCTATCGACCTGCCCCAAGCTTTGCACCTATGCCTTAAGCTCGAGAATCAAAACTTTCGAGTACAGTATGCAATGGCTAACCAGAACAACGCCCGCAAAATGTATCCATCACTTCCGCCTATTTCACCTAAGCGTCACCAACAACCTCAGCAGCCTCAACAATTCTATCCCGAGCCACAATTCAATGAGATGGCCAATCCATCACCAAATTAACCTGAATCCTAGACAAATGCCGACTCCAAGACCCATGTTGCCTCCGAGACAATCCCCCTTTAACACTTCACCGCATTTTTCCAACCAAATTCACCATTACCAAAGACCAAATCCCACTAACAACCACCATCCTTCAAATCAATTCAACAACAACTTTGTGAGGCAAATGCCACCAAGGCCTCAACCACGCGCAGAACCAATGGATACATCGACTATAAGGTCCAGGGATGTCAATTACGCGAACAGACCACAAATGAATCGCGCATGGCCTCCTGCACCAAAAAGACCTATGATGTCCCAACAAAACGTACATCCTAGCAAGATCCAAAGGAACTATCACCTAGAAACATCCGACAATGAAATGGCGTACTATGACGCTATGATGAACTCCGAAACAGAACAGAATAGCCAGTCCCTGGATGAATATGTCGAGTCTCAACTACCATCAGAAGCTGGTACTGAAGATCAGGAGATTCAGGAGCTCAGCGATATTCATTTTTTAGGTTAGCCAGCTCTTCGCTGCCATATTTTGAAGTTAGGGCGAAGAGCGGTGAAATTATTAAAATTCTTATCGATACTGGATCGAATAAGAATTACATCCAGGCTTCCCTAGTCAAAAACCCCATTCGAAATGACGTATCTTTCTACGCTAACTCTATAGCAGGAAGAATCGAAATAACCCACCACACCTTAGTTAACCTTTTCGGCCTCAAGAACGACAAATTAAAATTTTACCTACTTCTACATCTAAAATCGTTTCACGGAATATTAGGGAATGATAGTCTGAAAGATTTATCAGCCATAATACACACCCGGCATGACTACATGGTCATTAAGAATCATATGAAAATACGTATCAAACAATATGCAGCGCAATGCGTAAACGCCATCGATATTCGAACAGAGCATATGACAGCCTTCCAAAGGCAATCCATAGAAACACTAACAAAAGAATTTCCTAATTTATTCGATGAACCGGACGAGAAACTGACCTACACGACAGCCGTAAAGGGAGAAATTCGCACCACCTCTGATTCCCCAGTCTACACTAGATACTATCCCTACCCCATGTCCCTCAAAGATGAGGTTGAAAAGCAAATTCAAAAACTGCTAAACGACGGTATAATAAGACCTTCACGGTCACCATATAACTCCCCAGTCTGGATCGTCCCCAAAAAGGCGGACGCCTCCGGCGAAAAGAAATATCGATTAGTGATCGATTACCGCAAGTTGAACACCATAACAATTCCGGACCGCTACCCAATACCGGAAATAAACGAAGTGCTCGCGCAATTGGGACAGAACAAGTTCTTTACCGTTCTCGATTTAAAAAGCGGCTTTCATCAGATCCCGCCTAAAGAATCTGATATAGAGAAAACAGCCTTCTCGGTAAACAACGGCAAGTACGAGTTCACGAGATTGCCGTTTGGGCTGAAAAACGCCCCCTCTATCTTCCAAAGAGCCCTCGATGATATCCTTAGGGAGCATATTGGCAAAATATGTCACGTCTATATAGACGATATCATCATTTTCAGCAGGGATGAAGAAACACATCGAGAAAACGTTCGTAAAGTATTCAAGACTCTACAATCCGCTAATATGAAGGTCCAACTATGTAAATGCGAGTTTTATAAAAGCGAAGTGGAATTTTTAGAATTTATTGTCTCATCGGAAGGCATAAAAACTAATCCGGAAAAAGTCAAGGCCATCCTCAATTTTCCTTGTCCCAAAACCCTAAAAGACTTACGGTCATTCCTCGGCCTATCCGGGTACTATCGACGCTTCGTTAGGGACTATGCAAAACTTGCTAAGCCCCTCACATCGCTTTTAAGAGGGGAAGAGGGACGCTTGTCAAAGAACCAGTCCAGCAAGAAAGCAGTGCACCTAAATGAGGAAGCGATAGAATCATTCAACAAGATAAAAAAAACTCTAGCATCCGACGATATACTTTTGGCATATCCAGATTTTTCGAAAGAATTTCAATTGACAACAGACGCGTCCAATTACGCTATTGGAGCTGTGTTGTCGCAAAACGAAAGACCCATAATGTTTATATCAAGAACATTAAACAAAACAGAAGAACATTATGCCACAAATGAAAAAGAAATGCTGGCAATAATATGGGCATTGAATACCTTCCGAAACTATCTATACGGCTCTGCCAAAGTTAAGATATTCACCGACCACCAGCCATTAACCCATTCCCTTAGTAGTAAAAACACCAATAGCAAAATAAGGCGTTGGAAGGCGATACTCGAGGAATACAACTACGAGTTACAATACAAGCCCGGAAGAGCTAATATTGTGGCCGACGCCCTTTCCAGACCCCCAACCACAAATCAAATTAATTCAATGACCGCTTCCCAACATAGTGACGAAAGTTCTTCTCATGAACTAATCCCATCCGTCGAAGTCCCAATAAACGCCTTTAAAAATCAGTTGATACTTCAAATTGGTAACGAGGTAGCACAACAACTACAATATCCTTTCCCACATTTTCGCAGACACATCTTAACCCAGCCCAACTATACGAAAGAAAATCTTATATCCATATTCAAAAGGTTCCTAGTTCCTACAGTAATTAATGGTCTGATGACAGACGAGCCCACCATGGGAAAAATTCAGGAAATCTATTCGCTATACTTCAGAAATTACAAAATTCGGTTCACCCAAACTAGAGTAGACGAACTAACTGACGAAGCAAAACAGGAAGAAGAAATTCTTAAAACTCATAGACGAGCTCATAGGAACGCTCGAGAAAACAAAGTCCAACTATTGCAGAAGTTTTACTTTCCTCAGATGAATGCAAAAGTCAATAGGATGGTTAAACAATGTACGGTTTGTCGAGAGCATAAATATGATCGTCATCCTAAAAAACCCCAAATCCAAGCTACCCCTATTCCCCGTTATCCCGGCCATATTCTCCACATCGATATTTACTCCACGCAAGGAAAACTTGTCCTAACAGCCCTCGACAAGTTCTCAAAGTATGCACAGGTTAAGACCCTGAGGTCTAAAGCAGTAGAGGACATAAAAAAACCCTCTCAGGGAACTGTTATTCGCTTTTGGTGTCCCTGAAATAATTGTGATAGACAATGAGAAGTCACTAAGCTCAGTGTCAATTACCTTTATGTTAGAAGATCAACTGGGAATTACCATCTTTAAAACCCCACCATACACCAGTACGGTAAACGGCCAAGTGGAAAGGTTCCACTCGACCTTAACTGAGATCATGCGATGCTTAAAGACCGACCAAATTCATAGAAACTTCGAGGAGCTTTTAGAAAGATCAGTCTATGAGTATAACTACTCAATCCATTCAACAACAGGCCGAAAACCCATTGAAATATTCTTTGGAAGAAACATAACTATCAACCCCGACCAGTTCGAAAACGCTAGGCAAGAAATTATCCAAAAATTAAAACGAAAACAAGAAATTGACCTCAAGAATCATAATAAGGCTAGAGACAGTATAGAAAATTATTCCCCCGGAACTATTATTTACGTCCGTATCAATAAACGTTTAGGCTCAAAATTATCCCAGAAATATAAAAAAGAGATCGTAAAAGAAAATTACTCCTCCACAGTACTAACCCAATCAGGTACAATAGTTCACAAAAGCCATATTAAAAGCTAACCATACCTACAGATACTTCGTCGCTATCGCTTGCGCAAATGTACAAGTGCTCGACTACTCAAACTCCCGAATACTGTCACTTAATACAGGAACAGCTAGAATACAGATTGGAAAATTGCAGTTCATCCACGTCATCGAGATATCCCCATATAAAAATATCCTAGCCGAAACCTCATCCCTAATGAACCAAAATATCCCCAGGACCAACACCTTTTTCCCAATCCTTACCCACGAGTTAGAGCAAGCAAACAGGCTCCTAGATAACATTGAACATCATAGACACAAAAGGTCTTTAAATTTCATCGGGTCCGCATGGAAGTGGATTGCGGGTAATCCCGATCATGATGACCTAATACTGTTAGAGAATAATAAAGGGTCCGCCAAATAACTTTTTTTTTTTTGAAAATGCTATAAAAAAAACTACTGAATATTTTCTCAAATTTCTTTTTTTATTTGAAAGTACAATCCTTCCGGTTAATAATGGAAAATAATTTCATTCAAATGGCTGCCTCGGCTGGCCATGCAGTAGCCTACACGATCGGTCCAATTTTTAAGCACATTATTGATTGTGTGCAGCTGTATTTCACCAATGGCTTCACGAATATTGTCCTTTAAAGCGTCAATTGTCTCTGGCTTGTCGGCGTAACACTTATCTTTGACGGCACCCCACAAATAATAGTCCAACGGTGTCAAATCGCAGCTCCGAGGTGGCCAAACGACATCAGCTCTGCGGCTTATAATGCGATCTTCAAAAACAGGGCGCAAAACATCGAGTGTAGCTTCGGCTGTGTGGCACGTAGCGCCTTCCTGTTGAAACCAAATGTTGCCAATATCCTCCTCTTCAATTTTTGTGAACAAAAATTCGTTCAACATGGCCCGATAACGATCGCCATTGACTGTAACGGCCACTCCTTGCTCATTTTCGAAGAAAAATGGCCCAAGTATGCCTCTGGACCAAAATCCGCACCAAACAGTGGCTCGTTTTGAGTGCACCGGCTTTTCAATGTATGCGTGCGGGTTTTCTGTGACCCAAATGCGACAATTTTGCTTGTTTACATACCCGCCAAGATCAAAATGAGCTTCATCTGAAAAGATGATTTTTTTTGGCAAAATCGGCATCTTCTGTAAGTCGATCGCAGGCCATATTTCCCAGCGTTGTTCAAGCGTATACACAACCATATTCGTTCAGCGGAAGGATAAAACTAATTATCTGTCAAATCAGACATGAGCTAAGTGTTACCATTCACGAAATAAGCACTACTTGAAAAAAAAAACGTTTGATGGCGGACCCTTTATAGTAAATATACCAATAACGGAAGAAGTTGTATACGAAAGATTAACTATTAAACCAATTAAGATAAATAAAGTAATAAGTAATATTAAATATAAGAACATTATAAGGAACAATGAATCTGTATTAGGAATAAGAACAGAATGTAAAACCTTAAATGAAATATCTTTATGTAAGAAAGAAAACTTAATAGATTTAAGTAACGACACTTGTATACCGAATATATTAAGAGGAAGAAACGCATCGTGTACCCCAACCAATAGTCATCATGTACCAGCTGTTGAAGAAATCACAACAATAGGCGTCGTCAACATAAACGGAACCGATCAGCATCTCAAGGGAACTTATTTAATAAAATTTCAAAACGCAACCATTATGGTCAAAAATATCAAATTCACCTCCGAAGAAGTATCAAATACTCACGCCTTACCACCCATCTTTCACCATAATTCCGAAGCTACAGACATCGAAGAAATACTTTCGCTTGAACTCATGAAAGAACTCCACGTAAATAACACAAAACAGATCGACCTAATCGAGATGGAAGGAGATATCCACCGCTTCATCAACTACAGTGTTATTACCATCCTATTCGTAGTCATCGTCCTTATCAAATTTTGCAGAACCCCAAAGATCAACGAACCCAGCTTAACAGCCGCATCCAAAACTACAACCATGGAAGCAGGTTCAACGACACCAGCACCCATAGCACGGATTCAATATCATGGCAGTATCTATGTCTTACCTTTCCATTGACCTATGCGAGGACGCAACGGACTTAAGAGGGGAAGAGTTAACGCGATACCACCGAAATTTTAAATAAGCTTCCACGAGTCAACAGAACTCCCACCATCAGAAGCATGCACCGAGAAATCCGATGACACCCGACGGCAATGCACAAGTGATGACGCTGCGTCTGGGAAATTGGAACCAAACACCACCTGGATGAACACGACGAATTGGCTTCCTCACCTTAGAATAAGTTAGGTGTAATATAGAAGTAAGACATTATTGTAAGTTAGTCTCTAGTTGGATGTCAACGAATAAAGTTTATTTTTTTTTAAATAAATCCGTTTAGAATTAATTAACTTGCATAACGTTGCTACTGTAAGGAGAAGGGATGGAAGTGTCGTTTTCAAGACGAAGCAGACAGAAAAGCTGTATATCATTGACGAAGTTGAATGTAGTGAAAAAACTGGTGAGGCGCTGTCGTGTGTATCAAATAATTGCACAAATCTAATAAAGTGGCATCAACGATTTGCTCATTTGAATTTCAAACAATTAAAAAGCTTAAAAGTTTATAATTTAGTTAACGGAATTAAGGTAGCGTTTTCTTATGTAAACCTAAATTGTGCAATCTGTGAAAAAGGGAAAATGTGCAGTCATTTAGTATTTCAAACAAAATCGACAGTGAAATATTTGGAACTGTGCACACACGGACATATGTGGACCAATGAGCGTAAAATCAATTGGAGGTGCTAGATATTTCGTAAGTTTTATTGATGAAAAATCCCTATACATTGAAATATTTTTTTTGAAAGCAATAGGGGAAGTGTTTGGCGCATTCCAAGAGTTCAAGTCCCGTGCTGAAAATCAAACCGGGAAGAAGATAAAACGATTGAGGAGCGATAATGGTGCGGAGTACTTATCAAATGAATTTAAGAGGTTCTTAAAGAAAGAAGGGATAAGTCAGCAGTTAACAGTTCCATATACACCACAGCAAAATGGAATCGCCGAGCGTTTTAATCGCACTCTCTTAGACATGATGAGATGTATGTTAATCGAAGCTGAATTACCAAAGAATGGGCTGAAGCAATCAATACAGCAGCATTCATCCAGAACAGATGTCCTAGGGAATAAAACACCCTTTGAAATTATGAATGGTAAAAAGCCGAATGTAAGTTTCCTTCGATCGTTTGGAAGCAGAGTTTTCGTACTCACTTCAAAAGGGGCCAGGAAGAACAAAGCTTGATCCGAAAGGAAAGGAGTTTCGTTTAGTTGGATATTCTCAAGAATCAAAGGCATACAGACTTTGGGATGCCAAAACATCCCAGGTGATTAAGAGCAGAGACGTTAAGTTCTTCGAAGCAATAAACCCAAACAACTATGCATTGGACAACAGCAAATTGCCTTGGCATCTAATGAAGAGGACCTTGATAAACTGAAGGATTGTGAAGATAACATGGAGGAACCTGCGAAGCAACCGAAACTGGTGGATGATGATGGTGATTCGAATTTGTATGTAGATAGAAGTAGCAATGAAGACGACGATGAAGAGAAACAGAAGATACCGGTCATGACTCCAGAGCCTAGAAAGAACATTTCTCGAGATGAATTCGATGAAGGGAAGGAAAAACAAAAACCTGTGATGACTTTACGATCCGGAAAGAAGATTTTTCAAAATGAGGTAAATTTGTCCACGTGCAATAAATTAATAGAGCCTTTCTATTTCGAAGCAGCCATGAGAAGCAACGATCGACCAATGTGGACAGAAGCAATGAAATCTGAGCTAATGTCATTGAAGCAGAACAACACTTGGATATTGGTTGATCGACCTGAAAACAAAACGATTCTTACCAACAGGTGGGTGTTCTGCATCAAGCGAAAGGCAGATGGAATAATCGACCGTTATAAAGCGAGGCTTGTTGCCAGAGGTTGTGAGCATAAATTTGGGATAGATTTCGACGAAGTGTTTGCACCAGTGGCGAGGTACGAAACTATTCGTACGCTTTTCGCAGTTTGTGCCTTAAAGAGTCTACATCTTCACCAAATGGATGTCATCACCGCATACGTAGAAGGGGAATTAGATGATGAGATTTACATGGAACAGCCAAAATATCCAGATGAAAATATCGATTCCCATAAGGTATGTAAGCTACTTCGCCCACTTTATGGCTTAAAACAAGCTGGACGCCAATGGCATAAAAAGTTAGATGAATCCTTAAATGAGTTAGGTTTTGTGCAAGCTACATCCGATCAATGTCTATATGTGAAAAATAATGAATACGGAATCATCATCATCGTGATATATGTCGACGACTTACTGATTGCATCAGATAATTTAAAAACCCTTGAAAAGACGAAGAACCACCTAGCGAACAAATTTTATATAAAGGATCTGGGTCAGGTGAGGAATATTTTGGGTATAAATGTAATAAGAGATGGAAACATTGGGAAAATTGAGATTAGTCAACGAACTTATATCGAGAACTTATTGGAAAGATTTGGAATGATAAATGCGAAGGAAGTTTCCACGCCCCTGGATATCAGTCAAATGAAAAACCTTTTTGGCCAAGCAGCAGTTACTGATGATTCTAAGATGGTTCCATACAGGGAGCTAGTTGGATCCTTAATATACCTTGCTAATTCTACTCGTCCGGATATAGCATTCGCAGCGAGTTTCTTGAGCAGATTCATTTCCAATCACACAGAATTACACTGGATAGCAGCAAAGAGAGTCCTGAGGTATTTAAAAGGTACAATCGATTTCAAACTTTCTTTTGATAGGGAAAACAGGGACCTTATTGGCTATGTTGACGCCGATTGGGCTAATGACCCCGAAGACCGCAGATCGTGTTCAGGATATATACTTGTCTTGGCAGGAAGTCCCATCTGTTGGAAGTCAAAAAGGCAGAAGTCAGTTGCACTTTCAACTATGGAAGCGGAATACATGGCACCGAGTGAAGTCACCAAAGAAGTAATTCACGTCAGAAGACTTTTACTTCAAATGGGTCTTTCTAAAGTAATCGATAAGCCGACGTTAGTATTTTGTGACAATCAGGGAGCCATATGTTTATCAAAAGATAATATACAACATAACAGAACTAAGCACATAGACATCCGCTATCATTTTTCTCGTGAAGCTCAAAGGAATAAAGAAATAAATTTTGAATATATTACTACTACAAAAATGATTGCGGATGTTCTAACAAAGCCATTGGGCAAAGCAAAACATATGAACTGTATTAAGTTTTTCTCTTAAACTCTTAACTTTATTAAGTTTTCAAATCATTATGAGTAATTAGTTAAGATATGCGTTATATATGAATTTAGACTTTTGAGAATGAAATATTAATTTGTTTTAAAACTTTAAAATGATTAATGTACGATGATAGGGGAAGCGTTAAAATGCTGAAGAATTATGTATACATGTACATCATTGCACTTTTGAATATGTTCACCAATACTACTGTACTCTTTCTTTTCTGTAACCGTATGCTATATGTTATGTACTATTTACTTTACTCTGGAATAAACCGTCAAACTAATCGGATGTGTCCTTCTCTTGCGTTTGAATATTCTGCTCAACAATATCAATTATTAAAGAAAAAACAGATGATATAAAATATCTGGCAACACATGAAAGTTGCAGACTAACAGGAATCACAAATGAAGAAATTTTATCACTTGGCACATCAGATATACCTTTCAAAATATCAAATCATGAAATTATCCATAATTTCCATATTGTGGAAGAGAATTTTCCGATACAAACAGACGGAACATTAGGAAGAGATTTTCTAGAAAAATACTCCTGCAGAATAGACTACGAAACGTATACACTAAGCGTATACATAAAGGAATCAGAAATAATAATACCAAAACAGAATAGGACCCAAAAGAATAAAATTAGCTCCAAGGTCAGAATTTATACACGCAATAAATATAAACATAGACGAAGACAGCGTAATCCTCAATAAAGAGATAAAACAAGGCGTATATAAGTTAACAAACACTTTCCCACATTCCCACTTCCCAATTCTCTCATTCTCCCATTCTCCTAATCCAACACCCGGACGTACCGAACACGAATCCCATATCCATATTTTCCCACACCCAGCCGACGACCTTCATCGAACCTGACACAGGAATCCGCCCGACGACCTGCACTGAACCTGTCCCACGGTTTCGCAAGCGGAAATGCAACATCAGCGGAACAGCGGAACTACGAGGGAATAGCTGACCTCATGTCTAGAATAAGTTATTATAAAATATGTTAAGATAGATTTTAAGTTCAGTTGCGGTGTGCGAGCCGAGTAATAAAGATCGCTTTTTTTTGGCTAAACTACTAGAAGGGAAGTTAACTTATACAGCAAACTCGATTATACCAGCAAAAGGGTTACATCACATAAAAATACTTAACACACGTGATGAAGAGATTACTATAGAAAATTGCGAATATCGACGACAACGAACTACCGTGATAACGAACTCCAACGACCCAATTCCGCTTCAAGCCAATTCTACCTTAAACGAACTCCGATGACCCAATTCCGCTTCAGGTCAATTCTACCTTAGCGCATCAGGTTTCAATTGCGCAATTAACCGTGCAATGCCCTTGCTGCTGATATTGCAATAAACGCCAACAAAGCAAGTATCGCATTCACCTATAAATTGATTTAAGTTCATTTTAAGTATTTCAGTTCTAAACCATCCGGAAGAAAATAGAGTTGCTTTTTTTAAAAGAAAATCTTGACGAATAGTTTAACTTACACTCTGCGGGCGATGATGGAATTTAATTATCAAAGAAAACCGCTTAACGAATTTAATCTGCAAACAATTTTACTTAAATCATCTGAACCAACGAGAGTGTCCTTAGAAATACCCTCTCGAAATAAACAACGCCGAACTATACGCGATTTAGAATTTACAAAAAGTAATAGAAATATTCAAAAAATATTTACCCTCAAAAAACTCTCAGCTATATTCTCAGACGATGAAACATTTAAAACAGTGCAATTAATCTATTCGAAATATTTTGATTATAGTAAATAAAACATTTAGAGTAGTACGTTGCAAAGAAATGTTATCAGAAATAACGCAATCCGATGATCAAGACAAAACAATTAGGGATTACCACATAAAAAACAATCACAGAGGTATTAATGAAACATACCTTCACCTCAAAAGGGACTATTACTTTCCATTCATGCATAAAAAAATTCAACAAACCATTAATAATTGTGAATTATGCCAACTGTCTAAATACGACAGAAGCTCTCCGAAAGTCAAATTTCAAATACCAGAAACTCCACTTAAGCCACTGGACATAATTCATATCGACATTTACTGCATTAATCATCAACAAAACTTAACTATCATCGATAAATCATCAAAATTTGACTCGGCATATACCCTTCCAGCTAGGAACAGCCTCTCCATCCTCAAATCAATAAAAAACTTTATAAGCCTTTGCCCTTTGACATGCCCAAAAAGATTGTCTTTGACCAAGGTTCAGAGTTCACAGCCAATATCTTTCAAGATTTCTGCAAACAATATCAGATTGAATTGCACTTTACCTCCTTCCAACCCTGTAGAGAGATTGCACTCTACATTAAAGAAATTTATAGGATCATACTTTTTAAGCGAAAAGAAGCTCCTCGCTCTAATTTCTTCTTAAGTATTATTTTCGAATTACACTTGTATGTCAATTTAGCATTTATTAATTGTATTGCATTATCGATTTAGAAAACAATTCTCAGAACTACTGTAATGTCAATTTAACATTTTCTTTCTTTTCTTTACATTGTATTTTAATTCTGGGAATGTAAGCATCTTGTCAATTAAGCATTATTTTCGATTTGAAGTGTATAAAAGCAATTAGCAAAGAGAATAAAGAATTCAATTGTCAGTCACTCAGTCAGAAGTTAGTCTTTTTTTTTTTTATCGTTCGCGAGGCCCAAATGCGTAACTTGCGCGAAGTTCTTAAAACGAAAACCGGCGAAGAGTTCATAATTGCCTTGCGCACCCTAGCAAAACACTGCGAGTGAGGGGCTTGGCAAGATGAAATGATACTCTTAACTCTAATCGTAGGTATGAGGGATGAAAGTTTAAGTGATCGACTACAATTAGACCCTAACCTCACTTTGGGAAAAGCCATAACATCGATCCGACAAGTCGAGGACCTAATCGATCAAAAAAAAAGTCAATTTAATAACATCATCTGTGGTTATACGAGTAGTTCCGAAAAAAAATAACTGTATACGTACCTGTGTCGATCTAGGACGGCTAAACACTTCCAAATACATCCAATTTCGGGCATAGATTATTCGTTATCACAACTGTCAGGGGCAACGTTTTTTACAAAGCTGGATGCAAATAGTGGGTTTTGGCAAATTCCCTTATCTAATTAATCCCAAGATCTTACAACATTTTTAACACCATTTGGTAAGAACAAATTTTTAAGGCTCCCCTTCGGAATAACATCGGCACCCGAATTCTTTCAGACCAAAATGACGAAACCTTTGCAGGTATGAGAAATTGTATAGCTCACATGATTGACTTCCTCATATGAGGAAAATCGATACAGGAACAAGATGAGTGCGTAGAAGCAGTAATGAGGAAAATACAAGAAGCAGGAGTGACACTCAGTAAGCGGAAGTCTAAATTCGGAAGAACGAAAATAACGTACCTACGTACGTAGCGCCAACCAACTCCACCGACATTCAACACTTAGTTGAAATGGTAAATTTTATCGAAAAATACATTCCAAATAAATCATCGATCCTCGAGATCATTATGAGTCTTTTGAAAAAAGAAATAACACTTTCCTTTGGGGAGTGGCACAAGGTGCAACGTTTAAACAAATCATAGACGTTCTTACCTCACCACCAAATTTAAAAGTGTATAACCCTACGAAGGAATCAATTGTGTCTTGCGATGTTTCCAAGTTGGGGCTAGGACCAGTGCTCTTGCACAGGCATGATCAATTATCAAGAACACCCATTAACAATAGTTCCACTTAAGACGAAATAGATGCATATGTATATCCACTTAACCCTTAAATGCATGATTTTTAATTTTTTTGATTTCACTCTATTTCACAATTGTTGGCTATAGATCAACGAAATCAAAGAAACTACTGACAACGGGTCCATCATCCATTTTTTTTACTTTGATTTGGTTAAGGAAATATTGTTCTATCGTATAATAAATACGGATTGTTGTTAATCAAAACAAAAACACTTTTAGAGCTAATAAAAAGTATTGTATCATTTTTGATACAAGATGCATTTAAGGGTTAATATCTATGCAAAACCTCCACACAACAGATGAAAACATTACAAATATTATAAAAGCATATCTTATAGACCCGGATTGTAATGACCTAAGGAGGTTCATTGACAAGGGTTTGCCACAGAAGAACAAATTAAGTGCTGAAATAAAAAATGATTACTCAGTCAGGAATGAGATATGTTATTATAATCTGATAATCTGCTTTTACGCAGAAACCAAATGATTATTCCGAGAGCACTAAGGAAGACTTTGCTTACGAAGTTGCATGAGGGACACTTGGGTATAACGAAGACTAGGATGCGAGCGCAGAAAACAATGTGGTGGCCAAGGATTTCAACAGATATAGAGGAAAAAATCAAAAACTGTCCAGTATACGAGTATGCAACGCACGAAAAACAGACATGAGCCACTTATAGCTTCGCAACTTCCAGATTTCCCTGGCAAAAAGTTGCAATAGACTTATTTATCGACTTATTTGAAAAGAAAAAATGGTACGATGTAATCCTCGATTGCTTTTCGCTATATATTGAGGTCGAAAAATTGTGCAGACTTGTAAATCATCATTTAGTCGCCATGGCATACCTCAATATATCCACTCAGGCCGCAATTTCAGAATTTGGACTCATCAGAATTTCGGAAATTTGCAGCAGAATAGTGATTTAAAGTAATCACGAGTAGCCCCCAATACCATCAGACAAATGGTGCTGCAGGAGCCGGGGTAAAAATAGCAAAAAATCTGTTAAGAAAAATAGGGGGAATTTCGAATTGGTTTTGCTGGCGTACAGGAATACACCGCTTTCAAATGGGTTAAGTCCGGCAGAACTAAGTTTTGGAAGGAGACCTCGCGACATAATACCTAGTGTTAATCTACCGGTGAAATCAGTTTTCACAAATCTGAAAAATAAAGAATAAAAGGCTGGTACAAAGTAAACTATGATAATAGACATGGGGTAAGGATCTAAGCGATTTGAAGGCAGGGGATTCTGCATGGATAACCGATATTAGACGTCACGGGAAAGCGGGAAAGTTATGACGAAAACCCAGGACAGATCATATCGAATTGCAACGAGCAAACGTGCTATCAGAAGGAATCGTTTCTACTTTAATAAAATGCCTTATTTAAATTAATTTGAGACTTTTTCTAACACTAATGTACATCTCGATGATAAACGTCTTAGTGCTAAAACGGATGCAGGGAAAAAAGAAGAACCACTTCAATCTAAGGCAGCTGCGGATTCAGCAGAAGGAGAATAACAACAACAACAGCCTCTATCCGAATAAGCAACCGACGAGGAGAGACTGCCCAGGTGGAACTCGGAGGATGCATTAGTGACAACATCCGGATAAAAAATACTTCGTCCATAACAGTCCTTAAAAACATGAATTTATATATGTATGTAGCTCTGAAAAATCATAACTTTAAATTTTATTTTGAATTATTATGATCAGTAATCACTTAATCAGTAATCTGGAAAAATAATCTATGTGAATTCGAATATTAAATTTAATTTTCATTTGTTCTAATTTTGACTTTGACACCTTGTAAAATATATTGTGACATTCTCGATTTTAAGCACAATACATTATTCAACAGTAATAAGAAAGCTTTGAAATATATGAAACAATTACTCTTCCAAAACTAGTTAAGAATGGTATTGTCATTGTCATTTATTTTCAAATATTCTATCTCTGATCCAATTAATGCTACCTCCGATGTCCATCAGGTAGTCATCTCGGCCCATTGATATTTATTCTAACCCATAATGCTATTGACAGGGTTAGTCTGAACCTTCAGCTCTCCATATATGAGGATGATATGAAAGAATTAAAACACATGTCTTCTCTCATTGACTTGTACTCTCTCCAATATGACCTTAACAGTTTCACTACTGAGTGTTCCATCACTTATTTTCACAAGCGCTCTTCCTCATTATTCCGTAACTTATTATACATTATTCGTAATTAAACCACTCCCCCTGTCGATTTCTTGGTTGATCTAGGGGTCATTTGTGAGCGTGAATTTAACTTTCACTTCCATATTGACAACATTATCAAACGTGCCAACTCTGCCCTCGGTTTCGTCATTGATGGGTTCTCTGACTGTGTTAAGCATTGTTTTTTTTTAATTTAGAAAAGTGGCAGTGGCTCAGGCAGAACAAGCATCGCCTTCTTAAGTAGATATTTTAATAGACGAAACAAAGTCCACCCGGAAATAGCATTGAGCATGAGCACTACACCAAGGCAGTCAATAGAATCAATTGAGGTGGAGTTACCTAAGCCCAATCTAAAAACAACATATCCTTCGATGTGGCAGAAAAGATGGTCGTGCACTCGGCCAATTTAAACCACGTACAAAAGAAATAGAAATAAAGGAAAAAAACGAAAAAACAAAATTAGAGAATCGAAAGAAATACATAGCAAAACTGGTATCAGAGTGCATCAGGCGCGAGTTATGTATAAGATAGCGTAAGCTAAGCTCAAGTATTATCTAGTTCCCATAATTCCTCACGCCTTGCAATCTTTGTAGTCTTTGTAAGAACTCTGCCGGATTGCTTGAATTAGAGAAAATATAATAACCTCCACCTTTTTTCCTTACATGGCGATCCTGCCAGTTCGCATGATTCCAGTATGCCTACCATTTATATCGTGGTTCTGCGAAAAACGATCCAGACAACAAGGTCCCTTAATTTTCCTGTGAAGCTGCTTCTACCAGGAAAGATCATAGGTGTACCGAGTTACATACCAACTGCAAAGACATCAGGCCCGAAGAAGCTGACAATAGAGGAGTATACAAAACGACAGTTGCGACACAAAGAAACAAGGATAACCAAGATCCAAAAAAAAAAAAAGAAGAAACTACAACGTCCAAGAAGACGAGGGGAGGCAAGAAATATAAAGACCTCAAGAGGTTGGCCTACATCTTGAACATAATAATAAAAACTCAGAAAGAAGTACCAATACCCTGGAATAAGGCAACAGAGATTGAAAACCTGAAAAAGATCGTAATAAAATACAAACATCATGGGAAACAACACTACTAAGGAGAACGTGACTGCGAACGAAAAAGTAAAACCATTGACAACTGTCCTATACACAGCATTAATACTAAGGACTATAGTCAACTTCCAAGCCGCTCGGCCGTGTCTTCTGCCTATTGCATCGCCACCCCCAGTTTCTTTGATTTCGGTTGTGTAACGTTCAGTGACGTGACGATACAAACAAAACTTATAAACAAAACAAAAAATATATAAAACCAAAATAAAAAAATCAATAACCTCGTTCTATTTCCCTTACCCCTTCTGCGTTGACAATTTACTTCATTTTTCTCACTTACCTCGTGACCCAATTATATTGCATTATCGCCCATTATGGAAAAGTGCTATGGGAATGTGAACTGCACTTACGCAAATAAATCCGCTGAGTTGCTTACATGTACTGGTCTCTATGGCAAAGCCTTTCACCCAACGTGCATTGGCTTATCTAAAAGATGCCTCACCTATCTGCCGGAATTAGCCAATAATTTCAACTTCGTCTGCGAGGAGTGCAAACAAATCTCCCTATCACACGTCATGATAGCGATAAAGTGTCTTAGCGACACTATGACGTCCGCCCTGAGCAACGTTGCCGCTTCTAACAAAAAATCACAAGTGACCTCGATGTTATAACGAGTAACTTGGAATATATCTCCAGTGCCGTGGACAACTCGTCTGAGTCTACAAAAAAATTCTTCCTGGGGGCCGACGACATCTTACGCTCGGTCAAAAATCTCGTGGACACCAACTTGGCCCAAGAGTTCACCAACCGGTTCGACAAGCTTGCGTCTGAGATTAACCGACTGCTCGTTACTTCACGGAAGACAACGGAATGTTTTAAAGACATGGTCACCTCTTTCCGCTCCGACCTCGACACCCTCCTACAATCCACGTCAAAATCATCTGTTAATCCTGAATATGTTCAGATCGTTTACTCCCCCTTAATAGATGAATTTCTACCCAAACTTAATAACTTAAGTGATGACCTTTCGACAACCCGCCTATCCATTGCCAACATAGTCGCCGAACTCTCACCGCTGACTACTAAACTCGACTCTCTTCCTTCCATCACTGCATCACCATAACCTCTGAAGATATCCCTTTTCGATGAGCTGCAGAAATCACCGACTTCAAAAAAATCTACGCCTGTCCAAACTGATAACTGTGATACCGATACTAACGCGCAGCCGTCAATATCTACCGACCCCGCCAAAAATAATTCAAAAATTTGGAGCCTCGTGGACCGAACCTGAATGGGCGCACCGTCTGGATAAGCTCAATAACATGTACCTCTCCGAGTTCTACCTGAAAGAAGCCGCTCCCCACGCCAAGAAATACTTTCTCGACCATTACTCCATAACAATCCTTCAGTGTGCTGAACTTCACCAAATCAACCCCAACAACCCAACTCGGTTTAAATTCGTTGTTCCCTCGAAATATGCGTGGCTCTTCTCAAACCCCTTCAATGACGGAATCGGAAGTCTAAAAATATCCAAGTGGATTTCACCAAAACCGGACCTCACTGTCGCATAGTGGGGTTGCATTGGCAGAAGCGGCGAGAAGTAATTTTTTTTTTACATGTAACAAATTTCAATAAAAATAACTGTTTCGATTAACTGATAATATGTCTCACATGATTCAGGAATTTCTTTTTTCAAATAGAGGTTCTATCACTGTATCGTTCGGCATCAAATTTGAACGTTTAGTTAAAATTGCGTTCTGTGGTAAACTAACCGAAATAAGTGGTCTCTATTATTATGTTGAAAATCAACTGTTAAAAAAAAACACTTTCCATAAAATTTGTTAAATCAAGTATGTTTTTTAAATAGCATTAGTTTTTACTCGATTATGAAGTAAAATTGAAAAAAAAAACTTTTTTTAAATAACGGTATTTTTTGACTAGGCAAACATTTAAACAAGATTTAAAGTGTAATTGAAGTTAAAAGTAAAAAAATGTTTGCCTGAAATATTTTTTTTAAATTTTTTGTGTTATAAGTATGCAAAATATTAAACCATTTTCATCATATTTAAGGTCTCAACATGCAATTTTTCCCTTGCAAAAGGCAGAAATTCTGCGAAATATTTTTTAACAGTAAATTTAAAAGTATTGACAACAAAATTGAAGATATTGAGATATTTAGAAAAGAATTAATACGGTTTCAATTTGAACTAAAGTCTAAGTGGAAAAACAGCCACCGTACAAGATCAGTGTTTGATAAAAATGTTTGAATCATTGATAAATGTGTTTGAAATAAATTGGCTTCAAGAAAAGCTTAAATTTAAAATGTATGCATTACCCCCTGGACGCCCTCAGACTAGTTTTGATCTTTTGAGTAAGCGAAGAAAACGTGAAAGAGTAGCTGATCTTCGAGATGAAACTGCAGAAAAGTGTTTTTTTCGCTGCTCAAATTAATTTTCGAGCTGCTGGGACAAACAAAACTGCAGAATTATTAGAAGAAACCTTGTCCCCTTCACCTAAGACCTCAAAAAGCTAACTCAGTTATGATCAATGCGACGCAATTACAAAATATGTCATCATTTACTACATACATATATATACTACCCCAACCAATACGAACAATCAAAAAAAGTTACCCTATCCATATTTTTAGAATTTAAAGAGAACGGTAATTTCGATTTTCTTATCTTTAAATTTCATGGCTATTTTGACGGTCTGATATGCCATTCTATCTCAGGTAGGTGCGAATGTCGACCTCTTAAATAAAACCCTTGTAACTAAAAATACCATTATTCCCTTAAGTTTCAAACCAAATTTTTGTTCAGGCAATCACAAAAATTCCTGTAGGGTAACTTCGGGCATTATGGCGTACCTTGTAATTATCACACACAATGCAAAACTATAAGAAAACGTCAGTCTGCTTTGGTCGCGTAATGTGTCAAGTTCTCAAGTGGATGCGATTTTTATTGCGACAATTAAAATATAAAGAAAAAAGAAGTTCGGTTTATGCGAGTGTGTTATAATATTGACTTCTTTTTGTTTATGTGTTAATCGGTAAGTAAGTTAACACCATCGACCAAGGCCAAGGGCAAAGGTCGATACACCGTACTAACGGGATTTGATGTGTTATCAATTTATTGCGGTTCTTGCTACTTCGCGCGTTCGTACCTGTTCATGTTGATTCAAGTTAATTCAAGTGCAGCGGGATCATGTTCCGTCTGAGGAAATCGGATGCACGCGCTGCGAGCAGCCTGGGAAACATTATCGTGAGAATGCCCGCGGAAAAGCCTACGCTGCACTTTTGGCGTGAGCAATGGGTTTCCTGCACAAAGCAGATTAGCGGATAAGTTAGTTCTCGTTGGAGAGACGTACTGTACGGTCGATAATAAATATTGTTAAAATATTCAAGCTAGTTTTATTTGCAAGTCGAACTGTTGGGCCAGCCTTCGGGCTGGTGTTCGCGATTTTTTTTGGATTCCCCTTACGGGTATAGTGATTGCACTACATGCTCTGCATTCCCCACCATACGCATTCCACACCACCTCACATACGCGCCGCAGTAGCACTCACATCTTCGGCTTGTCGTCACTATAGGTCAATGATTTCCTCTTCATATGGCATTTTTAGTTCATGAAAACAATAACTCCAAACAATGTGTAGTGCTGAGAATCCACTACACACAATTGGAATATGAGTAAAAGCAAATTGTTATGTGATCACACATTATGTAACCGCATATTAACCGCATTACTGCACTTAACAACAAGTAACATCGAATATGCTGAGCATTTATAAGTGCATTTGCCTGATGACCTGCATAAGGCAGCACAAGCAGCTAAAGCAAAACAAAAATAAAAACAACTTCGAATATGCTGAACTTGCAATTACAAGTGCATTTGCCTGATGACCTACATACGGCAGCATAAGCAGCTAAACCAAAACAAAAATAAAAACAACGAAATGACAAACGTTTCATATGGGATAAGTAACGCCCATTCAAATAGAACTTACTCCAATTGGCCAAGGCCAAATTCATAACACTGAATGGAATTTGAATTGAAGCGAAATTGGAAGAAGAAAGGAAGCACCGTAGATTTTAGGATAAGTTAGAATAGTAATAATATATTTTCAATCATTGTCCCTATGTATACACTTAAAATGTTAATGGACGACTCGAGATATAAAAGCCCGAGCAGGCCACAATAAAAATCAGAATTAATTAGACAGCCAAACAAACATCGGCAGTTTTAATTCTCTTGCCTTAAAACGGCAATAGGTAAAAGAGGAGTACCATATAAATAGGCACCCTGTCTGTCCAATGGCGTTCCACGCCGGACACAAAAGTAAGGTCGACCTTTCTCTCTGGGAAGTTTTTCTTCCACCTCGTCTGAAAAAGTGCCTACATAACATGACGATCCTGCCCAAAATAACTTGGCGATCCTGCCAATACATAACAAAATCATTGAACGAGGTGTGAATGACATCTATGACCTACCACACATTTGGAGTAAAAGCGAGTCATTAAATGAGGTGTGTAGTGCTGAGAATGCACTACACACAATTGGAATATGAGTAAAAGCGAATCATTAAACGAGGTGTGAATGACATCCATGACCTACAAATAGTGCAAGGCAGACGATGAATGTTCAGAGTGCGTATGCAGGATAAAAAATGTCTTTCGGCGCTTTGTGTGTTAGAGGTGATTGCGAATGAACCAGAATCCGCCTATAAAAGGACGGAAATTCTGGTCAAGAACAAAGAGTAAGAACTAAGGAATGAACGTAACAGTAATAGTTAAATAATAATTAATAATTAAATAAAAGGAATTATTCTTTCATTCCTTTCTCTCCGTTTGGCACTCTTCTCTCGACTAAACGGGAAAGCACGGTGTCGAGACGTAACATTTTGGTGGCAGCGGTGGGATTGTTACCTAAAAGGTCATCCGTACTACCAAATACGAGTCAAGTTTGAGCTCGAGGTGTTACTGGGGCTATACACCAGTAAAAGGTAAAAAAGTAAAAAGTAAAAGTAAAAAGTAAAAAAAAAAAATAAAAAGTAAAAAGTAAAAAAGTAAAGTGAAAAAAAAAAAGTGAATAAGTGAAAAACAGAAGACCAGGCGTAATTATCATCTATAGGGCGTGAAGCTTACCTGGCACAGAAAGTGAAGAAAGCAAATAAAAGACACATGCTGCCCGAGGAACTAGACCTTCAAAAGGGAACTGAAGCATTACCGGAACAAGCACACATACCCAAAGCTGAGGACAGTTCCCAATCGTGGATCGACGACGAAGCTACTGCCGACTTCCAAGACCACTTTAGGGTGCTGCAACGGAGGCTTAGGAGGCAGAACCGAAGAAAAGTTCCAGCACCATCAGACTAGGAGCACAGGTCAATGTAAACGACAACACCTACACCGGTCAACCAGTTAAGTAAATTTAGATTATTCTACGTATCATACAATAAAATTACTATTAACTGTCTGTATGAAAACCCGACGCAACCTTTTTGCGCTTTTAAAAGCCCTACCTTTCTCCACCCAAGTCAATAACGTACCCAGCAAACCTCCCATTATGGACGTCAAAATCACATTAAATGACGTAAATAGCATCGTTCCCACCTTTGATGGTAAGCCCGATGAACTGAGCAAGTTTATCTCGTGCGGCAACACACTTTTTTGTTATATAAAGGATGAGGCCCAGCACAAATTATTACTCAGCATCGTTAGAACCCGACTCCAGGGTCATGCCTTTGAGCTGATACAGCACAAGGACTTGACCACTTGGAAAGACCTGGTAACTGAACTAGAGAACCAGTTTAAAGAGCGTAGATCTCGAGGTTCTGCACAAAATCAGCTCTTGGCAGCTAGACAAACCACCAAAGAAAACATGCAAGAATATGGTGATAGGCTCTCCCAGTTACTTCTCTCATTAGACTCGGCCACATATGATAGTTCTAACGACAAAGCTGTTAGAGATTTCCTTGTTTCTGAAAACCACAAGCTTGCCTTACAGACGGTTGAGGATGGAATAAGGAATCCTGGTTTAAATTTTTTAGTTAAAGCCCGCAACGCGAGCCATTTGAAAGAGGCTATATCCTACGCCATTGATCAGTCACTTCGATTAGATAATGATGCCACTCATCTTACCTTTTTACAAAAGAATTATACGCCCCGACCCATCTGCCAGACCTGTAACAAACCAGGCCATACATCCACTACTTGTTTCCAGGTCCTAAGATCTGTACCCAATCCCCGACCCATCTGCCAGACCTGTAACAAACCAGGCCATACATCCACTAATTGTTTCCAGGGCCTAAGATCTGTACCCAATCCCCGACCCATTTGTCAAACCTGTAACAAAATAGGGCACACCTCCGCGACCTGCTATCGTAACAAAGATCCCCCAAATTTCACCTCCCCTCAAATAAAAAGAGAAGTCCAGCACATGTATTGTAACTATTGCAATAAACCTAACCACTCGCAGACCGAATGCCGATCAAGGTTCGCGCAAACACAGGTTCCAAGACAAAACCCTTTTCGAGAAGACCCATATCGTCTAGAACCTAATTCTAGACACAGAGATTCACTTCCACGAACTCGCGATGTGAGATACCACGCTCAACAACGAAATTATTATGAGATTGATTCGGAAAACGATCATGCTCGGGAGGCGAACAACGGCAATCCTTCCCGAATCCTCACAGCTGCCGATGTACACCACATCCCGATGTAAAATTTAAAATGATGGTATCATTCTGTCCCGAACATCCGGAGCCAGTGATACGCATCAGGCTTGAGCCATCGGATAAAAACTATGTGAAGTTTCTGATAGACACAGGCGCAGAAATAAGTCTGATATAGGCCAGAAAACCACTAAATGACCAAAGAAGGGAAAAAGTTACTGTGTCCACAATAGCCGGATACACTTTGAACACATTGGGAGAAGTTGACAAAAAATTGATATTTGATACCAACGAAAATACAATTTCCGTGGAACATTCATTCCAAGAAATAAACAAGGAAATAAATCTCTCGTATGATGGTATTTTAGGAAACGACTTCCGAACTAAATTCCAGTGTAAGATGGGGTGTTAGGTATGAAATTGGATGTGTTTCTTGATTTTCGTAATATTTCGAAACTACATACATATATACATATGTAAAATTATTCGTCGCACATGTCCAGAGTACCTTTACGACATGCTAACATTTGCACGTTCAGCTCGCGGTCTAAAATTAATTTTACCACGATTTACACATTGCATTGGAGAACAGTCCTTCCTCGTATCTACAATTCGCCTTTGGAACCGCCTCCCGCACGAATTGCAGACAATTCCGAAGGAAACTTTTTTATATCTTTCTGAAAACAGTACCATAAGTTAGAAATTATAGTTGTAATTACAAAAATGTATGCTATTTTTGATATACTTTTTAATTTTTTTTTTTCTTTGTTTTGTTTTTTTTTATTTTTTTTTTATTTTATCTTGTAATTTAACTTAAAATTCGGTCACATAATTTCTTTTTGCTGTCAAAAGACCATGGCGTCTTGCAGCATTTTGTTAAATCCAAAGAGATGCAAATAAAATGAAAAATGAAAATGAAAAAAAGATAAACTATGAAAATAGATACCTAGAGGTAAAAATAAGACCAAGTATAGAAGTAATGGAACCAGAAAAACTGAACCCCGAATACAAGACCAAAGATGGGGAAGATAACAAAACACCTCATAAATGTCAGGAGCATAATAGATGTGCGATTGAAGAATCGGAACACATCAATTCCGCTGACAACACTGTGTGTCAACTGGGCACCAATGAGGAAGACGAAAAATCGGTATGGGAATCGCAACCTGATTCCGGCAGTTTACAGACCGAACCAGAAGGATTTACCAGAAACCGTCGCCGAGCAAGCTTCCTTTAGGTCTCTCATTCCTAAACTTTCCAAATCCTTGTTTAAGAATCACGAAGAAAAAACAGATAAAGAAAAGAATAATAATAATAAAGAAGACTCAGCAAACTGTAAGACTAAGACAAAGCAACCCGTAAGACTGAGTTAAAAGAAAAGGATTATAAAAAACAAGAAAGGAGAAGTAAAATAACTATAAAACCTAGAGTCCAGCAAATATTTGAGGTCCCATTCAATGGTCAAAACTATAAAGACAAATACAAAAATATAGTAATACAAAAGAAAGAGATCATACCAGGTACATATGTATCTACATAGGCGAAACAATAACTCAACCTAACAAATCTAAAATATATATCTCTTAAATCTTAATGATATAAATCTTGAATGGAAACAATTAGATGAATTCGACGTAGTAAAGGCGGACGGCCTTTAGAATCACTTTTAGAGTTCCAACATTGTAATCCAGAAGGAAAAAGATCTATTCTCAACATCTGCCGATAATACAATGATTTGTTTTACATTGATCTTGATCATCTTACACATACTAACACTATGCAACATAAAATAATTACGGAAGAAGGAAAACCTCCCCTATATACAAGACCATATCGCCTCCCTGACAGCTCAAAAGAGGAAATACACAGACTGGTAAATGAAATGTTACAGGACGGTGTGGTAAAACACAGATATAGCCCATGGAATTCACCTTTGTTACTAGTCCCGAAGAAGCCTGTACAATACGGCACGAAACGATGGAGAGTAGTAGTCGACTTTAGAAAGCTAAACGAATTAACTGTTGGAGACGCCTATCCTCTGCCCAACATCACCGACATTCTGGATCAATTGGGAAGGGCAAAGTATTTCAGCACTCTCGACTTGGCCAAAGGATTCCACCAAATCCTTATGAGTAAAGCCGACAAACACAAAACAGCGTTTAGCATCCCATTTGGTCACTACGAATATAATCGTATGCCTCTCGGGCTAAAAAACGCACCTGCTACGTTTCAAAGACTAATGAATAATGTGCTTATGGGACTCCAAGGTATCGAATGCTTTGTTTATGTGGATGACATAGTCATTTACGGATACGGCCTTAACGATCACAATACTCGGCTTATTAAAATTCTCAATCGTCTTCGAGAACACAACTTAAAGCTTCAACCCGAGAAATGTCACTTCGTTAGGAAAGAACTCACATACTTAGGGCACGTCATCAAGAAAATGGAATAAAGCCAGACCCCGAAAAAACAAAGGCGGTAAAAACGTTTCCAGTACCCAAAAAACCAAAAATCACAAGGAATAAACAATTTAAAGAACGACGAATTCAATCCCCTCAAAACAATAGATAAAAACGACTTACACCACTACTCCCTTATTTAAATCATTCTACTACTACTTTAAGTACTAACATTTTATAAAAGATGCCAAAGTTACAAGGTTAACAAAAGCACAACCCCCGACAAAGACAGACCCACTGAACAGGTTCCTCGGTGTATGTCGCTTAAAGGCAAATATGCACTTAATACTTGTATACAAAAATAAAAAGAGATGTGCATTGTAAAATTATATAAATTTTGTAATATACATATGTATAAACAAATATAGACTAAAATAAATGTTTACTAACGGCGAATGGATTACACCTCCTTAATATAAAATATACGAACATTTTTACATACAAAAAAATGTTTATCAAAATCTACAAGATATCAACCAAAATTGTACTAATAGCTAATAAGTTATACTTCCTCATTATATTCAGACAAAAGTCATGTAAAAATGTTAGAAAATTTAAGGAATAAGAAAAGTTTGTCAAATCTACTATAAAACTAATCTAAGTAATCTAAGTTAAAAACTAAACTAAAAATAATATACTAGAAACTAACGACTTACGATTGCTCTTGCAGAAAATTGACCTCTTCAAGGCAAATTTTCTTTTTCGTAGGGGAGGGGGATGTAGTGATTGCACTAGATGCTCTGCATTCCACACCACTTCACGTACGCGCCGCAGTAGCACTCATATCATCGGTTTGTCGTCACTATAGGTCAATGATTTCCTCTTCATATGGCATTTTTAGTTCATGAAAACAATAACTCCAAACAATTGGAATATGAGTAAAAGCAAATCATTGAACGAGGTGTGAATGACATCCATGACCTACAAATAGTGCAAGGCAGACGATGAATGTTCAGAGTGCGTATGCAGGATAAAAAATGCCTTCCGGCGCTTTGTGTGTTGGAGGGTATTGCGAATGAACCAGAATCCTCCTATAAAAGGACGGAAATTCTGGTCAAGAACAAAGAGTAAGAACTAAGGAATGAACGTAACAGTAATAGTTAAATAAAAATTAATAATTAAATAAAAGGAATTATTCTTTCATTCCCTTCTCTCCGTTTGGCACTCTTCTCTCGACTAAACGAGAAAGCACGGTGTCGAGACGTAACACGGGGATCCTTTAACTGGCGCCCGAGCAGGGACCGCTCCGTAAACGCGATCCTTTTCTCCTGACGATTCATCTGTTGTCCCTAAATAAGGACACCGCAACGGTACGTTCTATCGAACGAAAATAGCTGTACCCATGAGAACACGGCCCCTATTCCAATGCGGCACACAAATTTCCCTGTACCCATGAGAACACAGGGATAATCGCAGATAAATTTCCCTGTACCGATGAGAACACAGGGATAATTGCCGAAGGTTAAAAGGATGTGTGTGTGTCTTCGACTATGAAAGTTGGCGACTAAAACGGAGAACACGGACCTTCCAAAAGAGCGGCTCCCGTAATTTCTCGCGATCGTTGCAAAAATAATTCAGTGCGAATCCTTTTTTTTTTCAGATACTATGAGTATTCAAACAGCATCTACATATCAGTGATGAAAATCAGTGTTGTGTAAGAAGTAGCATTGATTGAGAAAAGTTTCAAAAAAGATTTGTCAAAAAATTATTTTTTGTTAAAGTTTTAATTAATAATTATGTTTTTATTGAAGTTTGTAAAAAAAAAAAAAATTATATTGAAAGTTACAATATAAAAAAAAAAGAGGAAAAATAATCCATTTGTGAAAGAAATTTGCTAGTGAAACAAGTGCTGGTAAAACAGGTGCAAGGAAAAAGAAGTAAAAAAGAAGTACACACATACATACATATATATATATATATATATACCTTAGAGTGAATCGAAAAAGTAAGAATATAATAATTAGAAAATAAAAAGAAGCGAAGCTAACGCAGAAAACGCGTTTCTCTAGACTGTCCTGAGTATAGTTATATAAGGTATTTGGTCTACATAAGGAAAAGAGAAAAGGAAAAAATGGAGCAATTACAGACCGTACGGACGGAATATGTACAGGGGAAGTTTTTCGAAGCGTATGGTAACAAGAATCTGGTGAAATTCTATGTCCTACCGGGATTGAAATCCTTTGACGGCACCATCGGCGATGACACGTTAAAGGAGCTTGAAGCAATAATTGACCGAAAAGTGAATGTCTTACTATTAAAAAAAGGATATGAGAATTCCACTCAAGGAGAAATTCTCCAGGGAAGTTAATTTCACCACAGATCCGTCTCTTTCAGAAGCTACTAAGTTCGAGCTGAACAGATTAATCCAAAAATATGATTCCCTCCTTGGTCCTATCGACGTCGGGGAAACGGTCGAGACATCAGTGCTCGCCGAGATAAGAACTATCACCGACGAACCAATCTATACCAAGAGCTATCCATACCCGGCTTGTCTCCGAGAAGTAGTCGAAGTAGTCAAGGCCCCTGAAGGAAGGGATTATTCGGCACTCAAAGAGCTCCTATAATTCACCGATTTGGGTTGTGCCAAAGAAACCGAAACCAACCGGTGAGAAGCAATATAGGATGGTGATAGACTATAAAAGGTTAAACAGCGTGACTATAGGCGATACATATCCCATTCCTGATATAAATTCCACTTTAGCCAGTTTAGGGGAGACCCGATACTTTACCACACTCGACTTGACTTCTGGGTTTCATCAAATACGCATGAAATCGTCCGACATTCCCAAGACTGCATTCTCCACGATGAACGGAAAATTCGAATTCGAAACTAAGCTCAATCCTAGGGTGATAAATGGTATCAAGATGCCCGAAGAATATTTGGAGACGCTTTAGAGGGTCTACCTCAAATACTTTACCAAATACAAGATCAGGATTACCCAGAGAGTGGTCGAAGACGTAAGGAACGAGGACCGAAAATGCGACCTAATCATGACAGAACATCGCAGGGCACACAGGAATGCACGAGAGAATAAGGAACAATTGCTTGAAAAGTATTATTTCCCACGCATGAATAGCCTTATCACAAAATATGTTAGAGCGTGCGAGGTGTGCAACGCCAGTAAATATGATAGGCATCCTATTCGTCCGGAGTTTCAAGCAACACCCGTTCTAAGGAACAAGATTATCGGCCAAGCTGACCAGCCAAAATGAATCCTACAACACTCCGTAATAAGAGCCTGGACACATTTGTCCGAGGCTTACGAAGTGATCTAGCAAGACTTCTTGGCATTAGGGAACCGAATGAATTGCCGCAGGCATTGCCACTATGTCTGAAATTAGGAAATCAGATCTACAGGACGCAACCTCCCACCAAGGCCCAGTCCGCGGATCTCACAACCAGGTTGCACCTCCACCCCCTCCTCGTAGAAACCCAAATCACAATAGACACAATCCCCAGGGAAGCAATCCTCCTTTCTACCCTCAATTAGCGCATATACCCCAACCATAACAACATCCGAATCGATTCGCCAACCAGTTTGCACAAGTTAACGCGAAATTGCACACGCCGCCACCCGAGCCATACAACTTAGCCCAGAACATCCCGTCCAAGCGTGGGCCAACGCTGACACTCGAGTCGCACATTCCTGCCGTCTAGCAAGATCCGCCGTTGCCGACACCCGAGCCAGCACGACGACGTTGCAGCAGAATAGTATTTAAGGTAGAAGTAAGTTTAATCAAGTATTCAGTCTGTATTAGCGTGTAAGGGCAGGGCAACCTCTGCCTAACTGAACTAAAAAAATAAAAAGTATTTCTTTTTTAGCAAAGTTAATAAATAAATTTTTAATTCACACGGACAACAATCAATCAATAAAATTTATCAAGCGAATAGAATGCAACGGAATCCATCCTTTCCTCCAAGACCAGTAGCGCCTAAGCCTCAACCGAGAGTAGAACATATGGATATTAGTGTCTAAATTAGAGCAGTGGACTATATGAACATGGCTGATTTTAATCGCTTCGCAGGAAAGAGCCAAGTACCTTCCATATGACAAGCACAAGTGCCAAATAAGTACCAGAGGAACTTCCACATTGAACAGCAAGAACAAGATATGCCAAGCTATCAACAGATCCTGGACAGTAACGAAGATTATAAGACCATCAAGGTCCCCATATAATTCACAAATATGGGTAGTCCCTAAAAAGACTGATTCATCTGAGGAAAAAAAGTATCGACTTGTTATCGGTTATAAAAAACTAAACATCATAACGGTTTCGGATAAATATCCAATACCCCAAATCAATGACGTACTATCACAATTGGGCCAAAACTAACTGTTTTCGGTAATCGACCTCAAGAGTGGGTTCTATCAGATCTCGCTCAGGGAATCAGAAACGGCTGTCGAAGAGACAACCTTTTCCGTGAAAAAGGGAAAATATGAACTTACAAGGCTGCCTTTCGGGCTGAAAAATGCGCCCGCCATCTTCCGGACTAGCTTTCGATGACATCTTGCGTGAGCATAAGTTAACACCGCTCACCCCGAATTCCCCAACAAACCACTCACCTACATTTTCCCACCTTAACAACGTCCATTGACCCGGCGGCGAACACGAACCGCAGCTGCAGTGACAACATGCATTTTCCCACCTTATCAGCAACAACGAAAACGGGAAGACGGCGAATATCCGATAACATCCGGCTATCCACCAAGGGCAACACACCGGCGATCGTCGCACTCCCAAAGTGGGACGACATCGGGTTACGAACTCAGCGCAGACTGCAACGATGCAGTTTCCACGGTTTGCGGCGTTCATAGGTTTTAAGTTAAAATAAGGTAGCTCGTAAGTTTAGTGTTAGTTAGTTTAGTCAATAAAGATCTTTTTTTGGAAAATCCGCAATACGTGAAATTAACTGGCGCCCGAGCAGGGACCCCGGAATTATAAGTCGTAAAAAGTATACGCGTCCGCGAGTGTCCTAAGAAAAGTAAAAAAATAAAAAATAAATAGTTGTTAAAGTGCGTGCGGAAGAAACATCTCAGAAAAAAACCAAATTAACACTCAACTACATCTGTGTGGAGGAAACGAGGCCCCCCAGTAACCGGAGCAACAGTGACCGGACGAAAAGGAAGCAGAACATCATCTGTTAGGCGCCCCACCATGAGAATTTTTTTATTTATGTAAGCATCTTAATATTATCATACATTAATTATTAAGTGAAGTGAAATTATTGAAGATTAAAAGGGAAAAGAAAAATTAGAAAAGGAATATTGTAATTTGAAAAGAAAATAAATTAGAGTAAAACACAAGAAAATCCTATATCAATTACTAAACAAAGTGAAAATTTTGAAAGATTCGAAAGAAAGAAATTAATCTAGGAAAAAGAATATTATAATAAACAGAATAAATTAGAGTAAAACACAAGAAAATCCTATATCAATTACTATACAAAGTGAAAATTTCGAAAGATTCGAAAGAAAGGAATTAATCTAGAAAAGAGAATATTATAATTTGAAAAGAAAATAAATTAGAGTTGAAACACAGAATAATATTAATAACTACTAAGTGAATCAGTAATAAGTGATAAAACGATACCTTGAAAATTAATAAAACAAAACAATTATTTTGAATATTGAAATTGAATACGTTTATATATAAGTTTATACTATAAGTCTATATTTTTATACAATCTTTATACGACACTATTAATCATGCCGCGAAACGAAAACCTAATCGCGCCTCCCAGGCTATCCTCAAATCCTAATCCCGCCCCCGAAAATCCCGAGTCCAGCTTTCAAAGCCGAGTCACTCAAATCGTCTCTCAAGTCCTAGTTAGGGAAATGCCTTCGATTTTGGAACAGTTTCTCAACGCGCGTTCCGAAGTAATCACTGAAGGCGACCAGGTGATCGCTGATGATCAGCGAGATAATATCTCCGAAATGGACAGAATACCTGATGTAGTCCGGACCCTTCGAGAGTTTTCGGGTCAACCCGGCGAATTCGGGTCATGGAAAAAAAGCGTCGACAGAATCCTGAAACTCTACGAACCTCTAAAGGGTACGCCGAAATATTTCGGTATCCTAAACGTCGTTAGAAACAAGGTGGTCGGCCAAGCAGACATAGCCCTCGAGGCATACAACACCCCATTAAATTGGGACAGTATAACGCGTTGCCTCTCCCTGCATTACGCAGATAAACGCGACCTCGGTACCCTCGAGTACCAAATGACCGGACTAGTGTTATGAGATCACACATTATGTAACCGCATATCAACCGCATTACTGCACTTAACAACAAGTACCTTCGAATATGCTGAGCATGCAACTATAAGTGCATTTGCCTGATGACCCACATACGGCAGCACAAGCAGCTAAATCAAAACAAAAATAAAAACAACTTCGAATATGCTGAGCTTGCAATTACAAGTGCAATTGCCTGATGACCTACATACGGCAGCATAAGCAGCTAAAACAAAACAAAAATAAAAACAATGAAATGACAAACGTTTCATATGGGATAAGTAACGCCCATTCAAATAGAACTTACTCCAATTGGCCAAGGCCAAATCCATAACACTGAATGGAATTTGAATTGAAGCGAAATTGGAAGAAGAAAGGAAACACCGTAGATTTTAGGATAAGTTAGAATAGTAATAATATATTGTCTCTATGTATACACTTAAAATGTTAATGGACGACTCGGGATATAAAAGCCCGAGCAGGCCACAATAAAATTTAGAATTAATTAGACAGCCAAACAAACATCGGCAGTTTTAATTCTCTTGCCTTAAAACGGCAATAGGTAAAAGAGGAGTGCCATATAAATAGGCACCCTGTCTGTCCAACGGCGTTCCACGCCGGACACAAAAGTAAGGTCGACCTCTCTTTCTCTCTGGGAAGTTTTTCTTCCACCTAGTCTGAAGATCATACCTACATTACATGGCGATCCTGCCAACATAACACTAGTTCAAGGCAGTAGTACTGTGCAGCAGTTCTACCAAGCGGTCTACGCTCATTTGTCGTTGATACTGAACAAGATCTCCATAATGGAAATGAGCCCGGAAGCTATGAATGTTTTGATTAGGACGTACCGCGATAAAGCGTTAGATACGTTTATTAGAGGACTAAAGGGTGACTTACCCAGGCTCCTCGGCATGAGGGAACCCGCAGATCTCCCTCAAGCCCTACACCTCTGTTTAAAACTCGAGAACATGAATAACCGTACACAACACGCTAACCACACGGTCGGTCATATTCGAAAGACCGAAAACAATTTTCACACTCGATTGCCACCTAGACAATACCCCCATAATCCAAATACGCCACCAAAATATCCTTCACAACCATTCTATCCCGAGCTAATGCACGGTCCGCCGAGGCCCCCTAAGCCTCCAACCTTCCAGCAATACCCTTACTTCCATCACCAACGACAATTTAACCAACAATACAATACCCCTTTCCAACAACCCAACACATTCAATAGGAATCCGATGTCCAATCCCTTCCATCAGCCGCAGAGGCCAAGCCAACCGAAACCAGAGCCTATGGATACAAGCACCATACATTCAAAGCAGGTTAACTACCAAAACCGACCAAAATTTAACCCGATTCAGCAGGCACAAAAGAGACCCGCCTGGTCTGCCCATGCGCAGCATCCTAGTAAGATGCAAAGAACCTTCCACACTAACACTGACATTACCGAACTCGAACACGACCAACAATTCGACCAGACAATAGTTGACTACCTTGACACCTACGAACAAGTCGGTAAAGACTTCCCCGAGTACCAAGAACCAGACTGCATAGACGAGCAACCTTGCGACGAGGGAGAAGACCCGAATGAGATCCATTTTTTAGACTAAACTGCTCTTCGCTTCCGTATTTCGAATACAGAACGAAGAGCGGAAATGTACTAAAATTCTTAATTGACACTGGATCAAATAAGAATTACATTCACCCTAGATGCGTAAAAACAACAATAACGAACGAAAACCCTTTCCTAGCTAACTCCGTGGGCGGTAATGTCAAAGTTACCCATCACGCGATGTAAAATCTTTTCGGACCTAGGATAAAAACTCTCAAATTCTTCGTGTTACCCACACTCAAAGCCTTTCACGGCATCGTCGGCAACGACAGCCTCAAGGAGCTAAACGCTGTCATACACGTCGCAGAGAACTTCATTACCCTTAACAACTCCCTGAAAATCCCTATTAAACAACACCTATCTCAATCCGTCAATAACCTGAATGTCAGAACATCCCATTTGAATGACAACCAAACATGGAAATTGTACGAAGCCCTCAACAAACACCCCAGACTATTCGTCGAGCCTGATGAGAGACTTACATACGCCACCGTAGTCAAAGGCGAAATAAGGACAGTAGACAACAATCCAATATACTCCAAATCCTACCCGTATCCCATGGCCCTCAAGCCAATAGTGGATAAGGAAATTGAAAAGTTGTTAGCAGACGGCATTATTAGACCTTCACGGTCGCCGTATAACGCACCGGTCTGGGTAGTACCAAAAAAGACCGATGCGTCGGGCGAGAAGAAATTTCGGCTGGTAATCGATTACCGAAAACTAAATTCGGTTACTATCGCCGACAGGTACCCGATACCGGAAATTAATGAGGTGCTAACAAATTTGGGAAAAAACAAACTCTTTACGACATTAGACCTGAAAAGTGGATTCCATCAAATACCACTCAAAGCAGCAGACATCGAGAAAACAGCATTTTCGGTAAACCACGGAAAATTCTAGTTTACCAGACTCCCTTTCGGGTTGAAAAACGCACCCGCTATATTTCAAAGAGCTCTCGACGATATCCTACGAGAGCATATAGGAGTCAGATGCTACGTCTATATAGACGATATCATTGTCTTCGGTACCAATGAAGAAGAGCATCTTAGGAACCTCGAACTTGTACTCGTCACTCTAGAGAAGGCGAATATTAAGGTACAGATGGACAAATGCGAGTTCTTACGAGACTCCGTCGAATTCCTCGGGTTTATCGTCTGTTCCGACGGGATCAAAACCAATCCTGCTAAGGTCAAGGCCATCTCGGAATTTCCACCACCAACTAACTTGAAGGAGCTAAGATCTTTCTTGGGCATGGCTGGATACTATCGTCGTATAGTCATAGCTGATTTCGCTAAGTTAGCCAACCCCTTGACATCACTCTTAAGAGGGGAAGAAGGCCACGGGCGTGTGTCGAAAAATGTGTCCAAGAATGTCCCAGTGAAGTTAGACGAAAAGGCATTGGAGGCATCAATGCCTAGCTATAAAGAAATCCTTAATGTCGCAGGAAGTTATACTGGCCTATCCTGATCTAAAAAAAGAGTTTGAATTAACAACAGACGCATCCAATTATGCGATTGGCGCAGTCTTGGCTCAGGAAGGGAAGCCTATAACCTTCCTTTCGCGTACCTTGAATAAAACCGAAGAAGTATACGCGGCCAACGAAAAGGAGATGCTCGCAATCATCTGGGCATTAAACTCCTTGCACAACTTCTTGTATGGTTCTCAGAAGGTGAAGATTTATACCGACCACCAGCCTCTCACCTACGCCCTTAGTAATCGGAATTCCAACGTAAAGATGAAAAGGTGGAAGGCCATACTCGAAGAGTACAATCACGAGCTAATTTACAAACCCGGTAAGACGAACATCGTGGCGGATGCATTATCCAGGCCTCCACAAGGGTCTAACATCAACTCCCAACAGCCACAACACATAGTGATGATAGCTCATCACACAACTTGGTACAATTTGCAAACGCCCCCATCAATGCATTCAGAACACAAATAATCCTGAAAAAAGGTGAACAGTCAAATTACGAGTACCAAACACCTTTCCCCAAATACCACAAACACATTTTTACCGAGACAAACTACAACAACGAAAATCTCATAGGGATATTTAGAAGATTTCTCAACCCCAACGTGATAAATGCGATTATGACCGACGAGGAAACTATGGGAATTATTCAACCTATCTATTCTCTCTATTTCAATAACTACAAAATTCGGTTCACGAGGTCACAAGTAGAAGACGTCCCCAATGAAACACAACAGAAAAACTTATCGCAATGCTGTAGAGAACAAACTTCAAATTATTGAAAAATTTTATTTCCCTAGGATGAACGCGAAGATCAAAAGATTGATTGGTCAATGCAAGGTCTGTAAGGAAAGTAAGTACGAGCGTCATCCACCAAACCCCATCCTAAAACCCACTCCCATACCTTTACATCCTGGACATACAGTCCACATCGATGTGTACTCGACTGAACGTCACTTAGTGCTCACCGCCTTGGACAAATTCACCAAGCTTGCACAGGCAAAGGTGCTGAAATCTCGTGCCATAGAGGACATTAAGAAACCTCTGAGAGAGCTTCTGTTCTTCTTCGGTATTCCGAAGCACATCGTTATAGACAACGAAAAGTCCCTCAACTCTGCGTCTATTACATTCATGATGGAGGATCTTCTTAAGATTCAAATCTTTAAAACTCCCACGAACAAAAGCGAAGTTAACGGACAAGTAGAGCGTTTCCACTCCACGCTCTCCGAGATCATGAGGTGTCTAAAAAGAGACGGAATGAACTGTCCATTCGAAGAACTCCTTACCCAAGCGGTGCATGAATACAATTCTACCATCCACTCTGTTACCGGCAAAAGGCCGTTAGACCTCTTTTATGGCAGAAACATATGCAACGAACCGGAAGGCCTTGAAAAGGCCAGAGAAGAAATTGCAGAACGTATTAGACAAAAGCAGCAGAAAGATCTTAGTCATCACAATAAACATCGGAAGAACATAAAAACGTATGAACGAGGGCAAACAATTTTCGTTAAAAACGACAAAAGACACGGCTCAAAACTCACTGCACGATTCAAGGAAGAGACAGTTAAACAAGACAACCCTACTACAGTACTAACCAATTCAGGAAAAATAATACATAAAAGCAATATAAGACAATAAACAGCATTCCTTCCTTATCTCTTTAACCCAGATGCATCCTTACCACCCTGAAGGCGGACACCCAAATTCTAGATTACACCAACTCCCAAATCCTCATCCTGAATAACGGCACCGGGAGAATACAAACCGGAAATGTAAAGCTTGCTCACACCATCGAGACATCCCAATTCCAGACTTTCCTAATCAACGCCACAGCCCTAACGAATAAACATATCCCAAGGACAAATCCCTTCTTACCTATCTTAGAGCATGAACTTCACCAAATAGAGAAACTTATAGGTAACCTCCAATCCCACAAATCCAAACGTTCCCTAAACTTCATAGGATCAGCCTGGAAGTGGATCGGAGGAAATCCGGACCACGATGATTTAATGTTATTAGAAGATAAGATTAATAATGTAATAACTAATAATAACGAACAATTTTATATCAATAGGAATATTACAGAAAAGATAAATCAAATAACTAAAGTAACCAATAACATTGTAAATTCAATAAAAAATGACCAGATAGCAATACATGAATTAGTTATAAGTCTAAATTTAAAGGCAAAAATAATTAAAGAAGAACTAACAAACGTGGTATATGAAATAGCAATGGCTAAGACAAATATTCTAAATTCAAACATATTATCCAAACATGAAATTTCCGTAATAATAAATGAAACTAACTCTTCAAAAATGCCCTATAGAAATGTTGAAGAAGCCTTGCAGTTGCAGACATTAAGATAGCGTTAAGTAATAATAAAATATTATACATCATTAACATACCTAAGACAAATGAAGTTCTATACGAAAAAGTATATGTAAAAGCAATTAAAAAAGGAAATAGAATCATAAGTAACATAAAATACGAAAATATGCTATTAAACAAGAATGAAACAAAAATTATAATAAGAGAATGCAAAACAATTAACAAACTATCGATATGCAAGCAAGAAGATGTATTAGATATAAGTTATGATAAATGTATCCCTAGATTATTAAGAAGTAAGAACGCCACTTGCTGTATAATAAACGCCCAACATATCCCAACCATAGTGGAGATCGACACCGGACTCATACTGCTGAACGACTTCCAAGGGAAAATAGGAATCAATGGGACATACCAAAACCTCGTAGGAACGTATCTGGTCAGATTCTACAACGACTCCATCACCATAGGAAATACGGAATACACATCTAAGATAATCACGGAGATTCACGCGTTGCCGCCACTACTACAGCAATCGTCAGTGGAGAACGAACTGGAAGAGGTACTCTCCTTAGAGCTCATTAAGGAGTTACACATAAACAACACCCATCAGATTGACCTCATTAACAAGGAGAAAAAAGTACATCAAATCATAGACTGCGTAGCTTTGATTAAGTAGCTATCTTCATCATGGTAGCAGCAGCAGCAAGGTTTATGTGGACAAGAAATTCAACCAATCCTACGATAACCATAGCCCCCCAAACCAGCCAGAGCATTCCAGTTACCTACAGTCCTACTCCTGAGAAGAACCCGGTCAAACACCACTATCACGGCAGCATCTACAATCTCCCGTACTTCTGAACTAGATGCTATGTGGGGACACATAGTCTTAAGAGGGGAAGAGTTAACACCGCTCACCCCGAATTCCCCAACAAACCACTCACCTACATTTTCCCACCTTAACAACGTCCATTGACCCGGCGGCGAACACGAACCGCAGCTGCAGTGACAACATGCATTTTCCCACCTTATCAGCAACAACGAAAACGGGAAGACGGCGAATATCCGATAACATCCGGCTATCCACCGGCGATCGTCGCACTCCCAAAGTGGGACGACATCGGGTTACGAACTCAGCGCAGACTGCAACGATGCAGTTTCCACGGTTTGCGGCGTTCATAGGTTTTAAGTTAAAATAAGGTAGCTCGTAAGTTTAGTGTTAGTTTGGGATTCAATCAATAAAGATCTTTTTTTTGGAAAATCCGCAATACGTGAAATTAACTCATATTAAGAGCATATTGGGGTGAGATGTTTTGTTTACATTGTCGATATCGTCATGTTCGGCAAAAATGAGGAATCGCACCTTGAAAACTGTTAAGGATTGTCACCCTGTATCCGTCTGTGGGGCAATACCCACATCAAACACTTTAACTTTGTAACAATCATGGCGCTTTATGTCAAGTTGTTGTTTGACAACCACGCGGAGCAGTCGTAACGCTTAACACATTGTATTACATATGTATGTATATTGAATTTAATAAAGATTTTAACAACTTTAACAAAAACCTTCATTAAAACTAGCCCAGCCAAGGTCAAATAGATAGTGGATTTGCCAAGCCCTAAAACATTGAAAGATCTCCGCTCATTTCTCGGTCTTTCAGGGTAGTATCGCCGTTTTATAAAAGGGTATACACACTTGGTGAAGCCAATTACAGCCCTCTTAATGGGGAAAGGCGGCCGTATTTCCAAAAATACTTCAAACAAAACACCTATGGGTTTAAATACCCTAATTCTAAAAAGTCAAACGAGGATATTTGATTATTAGGAGGGAAAAGTTAAACACGACGCTGAAATGTTCAATCAACATGCACCAAAATGCTATACGCACTTGCATCATTCACAAACAACATGATCAAGTTACACTTCTTTATCGCCTCCAATCCATATGTACCAAAATGCTATACGACACCCACTTATCACCATCCACCGCATCCCATCACGTACACGACGATGCACATTAGGAATAAGTAAGCATATACACTACATCAAACAAATGCACGTACACAAATGCTTTATCCCACCGAAATAGAAATAACAATTTAAAATTATAAATTTTAATAAAAAATAAAATAATAAATTTTTTCCACATGGAAAATTGGTAAATGGAATATGACCATGATATTGAGAGATCTCAACTCAGCCCGTTGTAGTATTCATCTGGTCAAAGGTTTTTTTTTGTGTCTCATCAAGTTTTTATTCTAATGGAATCTTCACACAAAAAAGTACCTCTAGAGCTAAAAAAAATTGATCCTCAAACTTAAAAACGATGGAAAAAGTTATGCTGAGAAATTTTCAACCGCTGGTAGACCACAATCAACAGTTCTGTATGCTCTTAAAAATTATGAAAAAAAATAAAGGATTTGAAATGGCTCCAGGAAGAGGTCGAAAAAATATATTAAACGTGTATATGGGACGGAAAATCGAAAGGATGATAAAAGTTGATCCAAAAATAGCTGCTGACATCAGACTGTTCGCAATAACTTGCATACCAAGGGACATAATGGTCGTGCAGTAAGAAGAAAACCTTATATTTCAAAAACAAACGTTGAAACGCGAGTTATGTTTGTGCGTTCCGCGTTTGACTTTTTAAAAAGAAACACGAAAAACAAATGGGAGCAAAATGAATCTTTATTATGTGAATGGTTCTACGGCTCGACTGCAACTAACTTGTGCTCAGTGCTCGAGCTTACAATACAATATGTTGAACTTCTATGAACTTCTCTAATATTCTATTTTGCTGATGCAGTGTAACCATTTCTTTCCATGCTGTGTGAATTTATTATTCGCGAAAAGGCACTCTCAAATTTCGGTGCCTGCTCAGGAATTTCTCGGAAGGTGGGAAGTTCGTTCGTCGTTCCCACGACTTTGGGTATCAAGTGTCGACGTAACCCGCGTTTGAACTATGCAAATGCGTACCTTTCGAAGCCAGACCATTTCTGGACGAATGTGATATTCGTTCACGAGAGCAAGTTAAATGGGTCAGACGGTCGAATATTTGTATGGCGAAAACCAAACATATCATTGCAGTTAACAAATGTAGAGCAGTTAAGGAATGGAGCCGGAAGTATCATGGTTTGGGGAGCTATGGGAGCTGAAGGAGTGGAAAATGTTTGTTGCGACAACAATGAGCAAAATCAAATATTTACAAATTCTAAAAGAAAACCTTAACGCCACTAAAATTGGTTTAGAGGACGACTTTATGTTAGTACAGGATAACCATCCTAAGCATTCCTCAAGGAGCCACTCCTTTATAATGTGAAATCGCAGCTGCCCCATCCTCCTTAATCGCCAGACCTTAATCCCATTGAACATCTGAATAACTAGCAAATAACCAGCAAAAACAAACTCAAGGTCGTTATCTTAGAAGAATGGAACAAAATTTCACCGGAAGTTACTTCAAAACTATTCTTCTCTATGAAAAATCGTCTGCAGGATGTAATTAAAGCGATGGGATACCACACTCGATATTAAGAATTTAATAAACAGGTGTACGTATAATTTTTAGATGTAGTATAAATAGATGTTTTTGTTAGTCAGTAAGCCAGTTGTATTTTTGATCTATAGTGAGGAGGTTCAGTTCCTCTTAAATACTTTTTTTTTTATAAAAAAACCCGAAAAGATTTTTTTAATTAACATACAAGTTATCACTATTTAAATTAAAACTCCACGCCCTTGATTCCATGTGGCAATTCCAACATCCAATAGAGCTCCGGTTTCAGCGATATCAAGCCAGCATGGTCCCCAGCGTTGCGTCATCTTGCTGTCCATGGTATTGCACCCGAAAGCATCACCCACCTATCCGCAACGATGTTCAACTATGAACCATCACCTATTTGCACTACTCAACCTAGCACTTATGGCAATATGCCCCCACAGTCGCAAGCTGCTTAGCTCTAATATAAATACAAGCAAAAAATGTGTAACCTTTTTGAGTTTAAATAAAGCCGCTGAAAAAATATTTTTTTTTATCTCTCCGCAGGAAGAAACATAACTTGCATAAAATTAAATAAATAAGTGTAATTTTATGTTATTATCTACCTTCCACCAAGAAATAGTAAGCTCTCGTAATATAAAAAAAACACCCCTATTTCCATATTCCAAATTTGGACACCTATTTAGAAGCATGAGTTCAATACACGAAAGTTCAGTTGGCCTAGAAATGAATCACGAAGCCCAAGAAAACGAAACTACAGATGAAAGCGAAGCTGAACTTTCTCCACGTCCTACAATAAAAGAGTCAATTGATGCGCAATCATTAACTCGTGCATCCAGTGGGCTGAAGAAAGCGCTATTGCAGTAAAAGATATTATAAGGCTAAATTGTAACAAAGTACAGACAACAATTACAGATCATAAATGTATGTTACATATGTACATACGTGTATTGTAATGATTCATTAAAAAATCAATGAATAAGTTTAAGAAAATAAATGAAATAAACTTTTAAATAAAGAAAATATTTGCTTTTTGTTTCAAGTCTCGCAAAATGTGCTCTACCTACTTATCATATTAGTACCTGTATAATTTTTCTTCGATAGGTGCAACGACCTCAGTAAATGCCCCAACCCCATTTCTATTAGTAGCGATTACCGAGTTCGTACTGTATGTCACTTAACAAACTTAACAAACAGCAACACCTAACAAAAAAGTATCAGCGAATTGCAGGAACACGATAGTGTGTAAACTGACGAAGCGAATGAATGGCCGCTTCATAGGTCAGTAACAGCAGTTGAGTACACAAAAGTTAGGTTTAAATGATTGTCAAGTTAGTTTTAAGAACTAGAATTTGAAAATAAAGGTAGAGCTAATCTACCTGTTGGTCACATATCTATAGTACAATTCCACTACATTATTATACCAATTGTCATTGTCACTGATACATGCAAAATACATATGCACATTTGTAAGCCTAGTTATGTAATAAAATTTATCATACGACACGAGAATCTCGGGCAGATCGGACGTTTATTTCTTTTGTGTCACCTCTCCCTTTATCTACGCGAAGTTGCGAGTACAAGGGCATTGAAATATACATTTTGGTCCTTCGAGTTTAAACCAGAAACGGCATTGTGCATTGTGTGCATTTAAGGTTTGATTAAAAAACAAAAAACCTCGAGGAGTGAAGACGTATTATAAGAAGAACCTAAAGTGAAAGTGAATAAAGTAAAAGTGAAAATAAAAAACTTCTCCCTATTTCTATAAAACCGATTTCCCCCTTTTTTCTTTCGAAAATCGAGCATCAATAAAACTGCAATAATACAAAGAGACAAATGAGTTTTCTTTTTGTCGGGCAAAAAAGAAATAACAGATTTACGCGCCGTGCAATTGGATCAACATATAGTACATACATATATGCATACACGGTTTTGAAAACGGTCGACTACCTATTTCGTTCACTATGAGCAATTTTTTAAAACTCCTCAAAAATATTTTGTCGCAAATGTCCAAAGACGTAACCAAATATGGAAAACGACCAGAACACCAACGGACAAAGAATTATATTAACGCGGGAGTTACCAACACCACACCGACACCCCTCTCTAACCTAAAGTCACCCAATTTCGAATATCCACTGTTGGAAAAAAATATATATCAATGTGACGTTACGCTCTTTCTCTTTCCTATTCATTTTCTTTATCTGTTATCCTCTAGCCCATTATTTGTTCAGACAAACACCAGTCGCAAATAAACTAGCAACACGAACGGTTTGGTCTTTCTTTTTTTAAGTATTATCGGGAAAGTATCCAGTTTTCTTTTCTTTTTTTTAACATCCACAATTCCCAGAAATCAAACGTAACGTCGAGTTAGCAATACCACGCCGACACCAACCAAGCACCAGGCATCGACCTGAGATCACATACTTTCCAAATTCCCAGAAACCAAATGCAATGACAACCCACCTCCCGCAACCTCAGAACTAAATTGTAATTGCGTAAACGATTCACCATTAAAAGTACGAACCATTTTGTAAACTCAACAAAAATAAAATATAAAAATCATGTAAAATTGAGTAGAGAATCAATAAAGTTGTTGTGTCCAAACAGTAAACATTGTATTTTTTAAAAGCCGGCCGAAGCATGACTTATAACTCACGCGCATATCATCATTCACGCGAATCAAAGACCGCACACGACGTATATACGAGTACTTAAGATAAGAATTATAAAAATGAACGTTAGCATCTATCCTCAGTTCAGTTGCTTAACAAAGTAGTGAGCGGCCAGTCGCAGCTGGCCTCTTTTTAAAAAAAAAAACTCGACCGGGTAACGATTCACTTAATTCGCATATCAATTTTATTCCGCAAAAACTATTCCTATTTCATATTATTCTATGTATATTATAAAGTATTTTGACAACATTTGCCTCAAGATAGAGCATGTTCCTTTGTATAAAGCCACCACATCAACAGCCAATCGAAGAGTCAAATTTTAATCGGAAACCTCATACGAAACCAACTTGCAAACTATCCTTTAACAATCCCCAGCAATCAATCGAAGGCTCGATTCTACTACTAAATTTCAGCAATTGCAAAATCGAAATCAACGGAATTACATATGTATGGGACTGGGACGAAATCCACATATTCCCGGCATCCTATTCCCCAATTAATCTCGAATACACGGTAGAAACTCTAAACCTAAAAACATTGACGAATACCTATTTAAAAACCTCGAAGCAATTGCAATCTTAGATACAGAAAGCCAAAGACGAGACAAATACATCCTAATCACACTAATAATACTCATAATCATTTCAATTACCATAGTTTACCTCTGCAAGAACAAAATTAGCATTAGCCTCGGAAGAATGTCCTTCGCTCGGGCCACAGCAACTACGCAGTCACTTTGGCCCTTGCTCAAAACCAAGGGGAGTTACAGTACCACATTGCCCAGCAACAGCAACCGAACGTGGCAACAATAACGACACCTTACTCCACATTGGGAACATTAGTACCATTGCATAGAATAGTGCAACAATAGACAAACATTTTAATTGCACAGGTGGATTTACGAAACTGAAAAATCGGCGTCTTTTGGCCGACAACTTCCTTTGAAAATGAAAAGTTCTCTGTGCTCAGTATGTGCGCCCATTTGTGTACGAATAAAGTTGTTTTTTTTTTTAAATCAAGCGGGAGTCCTCACTCATAAGTAGAGCAACACGGGATTGGAACCAATGCGATCCGCCGCCGTGTGTGTTACAAAAACAGTAATCTATTACTATGTATTATGTCATTTTCTGAAAGATACAATAAACGCCAGTATTATTCTGGATACTGAAGTGTAAGCACATGTCTTTTAACGTAACATAACAGTGTGCAATCCTTCAGAGCGAATGGTCGAAAATTCAGTCCATTTTTCCATCAATAAAAACAAAAATAAATAAACGTCTTTTCTCTCTGAGCTATTGAACGACTGCAATAAAAAAATACAACGGGAAAGAATGCTCCTCTAGGAATCAAAGATAGTAACTTAAGCTATGGGAATTCAACTATGAGATCGAATATCTCAAGGGCAAGTGATGGCAATACCCACCGAGCTCTACTGGCGACATCTGGTAGTAAACTAGAGATATAACTTCACTACTGACTACCTCTTTTAACTTCCTGTGTGTTCTTCCTTTAGTAGTAGTCACGCCAATAAAGCACCTTTTTCCCTCCTTTGACGTAAACATTATTTTATTTTTTGCGGCTGCGCCAACAGGTTGTGGGCACAAAACATAACCGAGGAAATTGAGAGTTTTCACCCAATAACAATTTATTTGGATGGATTACACAATGCATCGGAGAAAATTGCTCAGTTTGGATGGAAGTTAAAATGGAAGTCATCTTGCACAAAATTCGGGTGATAACATATGTAAACGGTATCTGATCCGATGTACATAAGGTTCTCAACATACAAAAGCTCCAACTACTGCAGAATTTAAAAGAGCTTAAATCGTTTCTAGGTCAGACTTCTATTATAGGAAATTTATTCGCGACTATGCGAAAGTGGCTAAACCTTACCTCTTACTTCACCTTACAAGAGGTGACAAACTTTAACAAATTTCCCGTAGTCTACAAGATTCATTTAAACAAATTAATAGTGAAAACGGCAAATGACAAAGAAGTTGAATAAACCTCAGTAAAATTTAAGTTGAAAGAATTAATCTCAAATAGTTGGTTAACGGAGGAGGTCGACAATCGTAAAATACAATTAATCTACCTTCAGTGGAATTGTTACTAAAAGTCACTGTTACTATTGTTATTGTTAAACGAAGAAACTAAACAAATTTTGTAATGGAAAAACTATCAACTGTAGAAGAGTTTAGATTTATTTTGGACTTTATTTCACAACTTACAAAATGTAATCTGATTATATTTCTCGAAAGTGTTGAGGCAATAGCACCAACTATCCTCACTTTGAGGTAAACAGGGTAATCCTAGCAGGGTACATCAGGGACAAAATTGTAGGAAAAGCAAATAGTACTCTTCAATGGAACGGTAGGTTGAATACGTGGAATGAAGTTAAAGAAGTTCGAAAGTCTAACTTTGGCGAAACATTGTCTATTACCCTCTTCGATAGAATAAGAACATGAGTCACCACAACAATTGAAGATTTTTATAATCAGATTAACGGTTACTTAAGTAGAATTAATAACGTATATTTATTCCACGATAATGGTGATGGTATTGATAGAGTTATTGAGTCAAATAATAGAATCGTACTAGAAACATTCAAACGAAATCTTCCTGATAGTCTTAAGCAGCAACCGGAACACGCTAAACTGTGCTTACAAGTTAATCTTAGATTTAGGACATGCACATTACGGGAATAGGGAAAGTAAACGTTTATACAATAATAATAATATTAGAAATGGTTATCTAATAAGCAAACTTAATGGTAGTAATGGAAATGGAATATCTAGCAACACTGTCAATGTGCGAAATACGAATTACGAAGATGGTCCAAACAGTGTACAAAGGAGTCGTACCAGTACTTTGAATAGGCATCAGAATTCCTCCCATACTTACCCGAACAGAGCAGCATTAAGCGTAGTAAATGATTCGGATCTTTATTATAATCTAATTCTAACAGCCTGCAAACAAAACATACGAACAGAAGCCATAGTCCTTCTTCGCAATTATAATCCCTACTTTAACCGAAACTATAACCAAAACGACCAATCGGGGCAACGGATATACCAACTAATAAAGTACATTTTTACACCGAAGCCTCAAATGCATGCCATATATAGTAATCAATAGTCCAACCAAAACTATGAGATTCTTAATTGATTTGGAAGCTGAATACAGTCTGATAAACGCAGGATTGTGATAAAACAAATGGAAAAGCAAAGTCGATATTAGTTTACGCGCGAGTTACGTTCCCACACTTTATGCCTACCAACTGTGTTAGATCGGAAGTCGTCAAGTTCGTGAACGAAAACAACTCAGTGTGGGAAACACCTGAGAGGGAATTCTTCAGATTTGCGTTTTGTATTAGACGAATCGGAGAGTTATATTCAAGCTTCGCTACGGGACGTTCGTTTGCTCAATAAAGAACAAATTGTCTAAACGTATTTATTTTGTGTTTTTATTGTTGATACTCCGAAGAGGATCAACGTCGAGTTAAATGGTGCAGTCGGCAATTTTATTTTTTAAAGAATAATAAAATAGTGATCACAACCCAAGTGAGCAAACTCCGTATGAGAAAAACTAAAGTAAATAAAATATTCAATTCAAATCGTAATTTAAAAATTAATAGTGACAGTAGTGATAATAATAGTGATACGAGGGCAACATCAGATTTAGCACTATTAATGCGGCCAATGCAACAGCAGCAAGACCAGATTGCACAGTTGCAATTGCAATTAAACCAACAATTACAACAACGTGCAAATGAGGAAGTTGAAAACAACATCTTCCGATTGTCATCGGAACAGACCTTCAACCACTACCGCAACATAAAACGTTTCAACGGCAAGGACGATTTTAAGTTAATGGAATTTATCAAATCAGTGAACAATGCCATAACACTTTGCATCATTTTTTTCTCAGCATATTAAGTAGGATCAACTCTGATTACTAAAGAAAAGGATCTAGTTCTCTTCCCTACTAGTTTGAACATAATATGGTCCCCAGTTAACACCGTCGACCGAGGCCAAGGGCATTTTGTGTGGTTCACATTGCTCCGCATGTTCGTACCTGTTCATACGCGATCGTGTTGATTCAAGTGCACTTGGATCATAATCAGTCTGGTGCAATCGGATGCGCATTGCAATCAGCCTGGGAAGCGGATGCGTGTACACCGGAGAAAAGTCTACGTTGCAGATTTGGGCGAAGCGACGAGGCTTCCTATGGAAGGGGTTTTAGTTGATAAGTTAGTTCTAAGTTGGTCGTCGGACAATAAAGATATTTTATAACGAAACCTGTTTTAGAGACGCGAATTGTAAGTCGAACAGTTGGGGGGAAGCTCTGCTTCTCCGTTCGCGATTTTTTTTAGGCTCCCCTCATGGGAGTCCTTTAACTGGCGCCCGAGCAGGGGCCGCTCCGTATACGCTATCCTTTTCTCCTGTTGATTCTTCCTGTCGTCCTTAACCGGACAATTGCATCGGTACGTTCTATTGAACGAAGATTGTTGTACCCATGAGAACACAGCAATTACTCCTATGCGACAGATACCCTTCACTGTTGCCATGGGAACACAGTGATAATCTTAAAGGTTAAAAGGATGCGTGTGAAGCAACCCGTGCCTTAGTAGTTCGCTTTGAGCATAAAAGTTGGCGACTAAAAAGGAGAACACGGACCTTCCAAAAGAGCGGCTCTCATAATCGAAATTTCTCGCGATCGGTTTTATGAAATTTTAGTGCATTCTTTTTTCCTTTTCAGTTCCCAAGGAACTACGTATCTGAGCAAAGGAAAAAAATGTTGATAGAGATATGAATGTGTTGTTGTAAGTGTAGTGGTGCAACGGTAAAAAAATGTATAAATGTGTAACAAGTAAAAAAGTGGAAAGAAGGAAAAATAAATAATAAAAAAATTGATAAAAAAGGGGTGAAAAATAAAATTAAACCAAAATAAAGGGTTTAGTGCTAAAATAAAGGTATAAGTGACGATAAGCAAGTGCCAAGTAATAAGAAATCGAGTGCCAACAAAAAAGGGTATTGTATAATAAGGGCAACCGCACTGTCCTGAGTGAGTACTAAGATTAAGGTATCTGGCCCAGATAATTTAAATAGAATAAAATGGAACAACTGCAAAAGACAGTGACCGAGTTAACTGGGGCTGTTAACAGCATCCTAACTCAATTAAAAAGTTACGAGACTCGTCTCTTGTCGATGGAAGGGAGATCTCTGTTATCAGCTGCTGCACCTTACGTGCCTGAACGAACCGAAGTTCTTGTTCGCCCGCGAACTGAAGTTGAGCTTCGAGACATAAGTAGATTGCCGGACTGCGTTAAAGAGTTGCAGGTATTTGACGGTAACCCTACACAGTATGTGTCCTGGGTACATTCCGTAGAGGGGGTTCTAAAGGACTTCGAGATTGTAAAATCCAAACCCATCTACCGTTCTATCCTGCAGCATATTCGCGGGAAGGTTAGAGGCCCGGCAGACGCGGCTCTAGTATCCTATAATATTTTTGACAGAAGCTGGGCGGAGATAAAGCGATGCTTGTCTCTACACTATGCGGATAAACGCGATATGCGCACCTTAGAGCATCAGCTCAACCAACTCGCCCAAAAGAGCAGCAAGCTCGATGAATTTTACGCCGCGGTTAACCATCAGCTATCGCTAATGGTCAACAAAATCAAGACAGAATCCTATAGTGAGGAAACCGTCAAGGCACTAGTAGAGTCCTACCGTAACCGGGCCCTAGACGTTTTTATCCGCGGCCTTAACGGCGATCTTTCGAAGATGCTCATAATACGAGCCCCTAAAAACCTGCCTGACGCATACTCCTTCTGTCTTGAGATGCAGAACGTAAATTTTCGAGCTCAGTCGCTTCACTCGTCGACAGGGCCAAATACGGTAACTGCTCCCATCAATCAAGCGTTCAGAAACGAACTTCGTCCGCATTTGCCTCCACGGAATCCAATACAAAGGATTCCGGAAAGACCGAAACCACATATTAGTGGTTGGAATAAGGATACTGGCGTCCCTCGGGAGAACGCCACTCCCCCCAAGTTGGGGCCTAAACCTTCCGAAAGAATGGAAATCGATAATTCTGTCAATTCGAGGCAGGTTAATTACATGAATCGGCCTAATCCCTTCAAACGTCGGGCAATGTCCACTAATATCCCTAGGAAGCAGCAAAGGCTATACCACGTGGAAGTTAGCGACGATAACCCAGAGGAGTATAACGAAAGGGCAGAAGAAACTATAGAAGAGGTAAATTTTATGATGGGCGGCCATCCAGCGTACCATATATAGAATATGTTACGAGGGATGGGGCCGTATTGAAGTTTCTTGTCGACACGGGGGCCAACAAGAATTTTATAAGCCCAACTCTGAAACAGCCCACCGTACGTGTGAAAACACCATTCAATGTTCGTTCAGCAGCAGGGGAGATTAATGTATCGGAATGCGTACAGGGGACATTTTTTGAAGCGTTTGGTGACGAGAGTCTAACGAAATTTTATGTCCTACCGGGGTTAAAATCCTTCGATGGTATCATTGGTGATGACACACTAAAACAACTTGAAGCAATAATCGACCGGAAGGCCAATGTGTTGAGATTAAAGAACAATGTAAATGTCCCACTTAAAGAAATGATCTCCAGGGAGGTTAACTGCACGATCTACCCATCACTTTCTGAAACCACTAAGATCGAATTAAATGGGTTGATTGAAAAATACCATTCTCTTTTTGGTCCCATCGACGCCGGAGAAACCGTTGAGACATCAGTGCTCGCCGAAATAAGAACCAGTACCCATTTATACGAAGAGCTACCCATACCCTGCGTGTTTGCGGGAGGTCGTAGAAGAGGAGGTGTCAAGGCTCTTAGAGGAAGGAATAATTCGCCGGTTGAAAAGCCCATATAATTCACCAATTTGGGTCGTTCCGAAAAAACCAAAACCAAATGGTGAAAAACAATATAGAATGGTGATAGATTATAAAAGACTGAATAACGTCACCATAGGGGACACGTATCCCATTCCCGACATAAATTCTACCCTTGCCAGCCTAGGAGAAGCTCGATACTTCACAACAATTGACTTAACGTCCGGGTTTCATCAAATACGTATGAAACCATCCGATATACCCAAAACCGCATTCTCCACGATGAATGGGAAATTTGAATTCCTACGGTTACCCTTTGGTCTTAAAAACGCACCGGCTATTTTCCAGCGGATGATAGACGACGTCTTGAAGCCTTTTATTGCTAAAATCTGCTATGTTTACATAGACGATATAATCGTCTTTGGTAAAGACCAGAAGGATCACCTGAAAAATCTAGATACGGTCCTGAGGCGACTTGACGAAGCAAGACTAAGGGTCAACCTAGAGAAAACGAATTTCATGCAGAAGGAAGTAGAATTTCTGGGCTACGTCGTTTCACCTGACGGAAATCGACCTGACGCAAAAAAGGTTCTTGCCATCCAAAGGCTCCAACCACCACGGAATCTAAAAGAGCTTAAATCATTCTTAGGTCTAACCTCCTACTACAGAAAATTTATTCGCGACTACGCGAAGGTCGCCAAACCCCTAACAAATTTAACGAGAGGCGAAAGCGCACAAGTGAAGGCCAACCAATCCCGTCGTGTCGAGATAAGCTTAGGCGAGGAAGCGCTTAAGGCATTCGAGGGCTTGAAGACTCTTCTGACATCATCAGAGATTTTAGCCTTCCCCGACTTCCAGAGGCCATTCAATCTTACCACCGATGCCTCGAACTATGCAATAGGCGCAGTCCTATCTCACGACATTGAGGGGGGGGATCGCCCAATTGCATATATTTCAAGATCTCTGAACAAGACCGAAGAGAACTATGCCACAAACGAGAAGGAGATGTTGGCCATCGTTTGGGCATTAGATAATCTTCGTTCTTATCTGTACGGGGCCAAGAAAATCCGGATACTGACGGACCATCAACCGTTGACCTTTGCGATGGGAAACAGGAACTACAATGCTAAATTGAAAAGATGGAAGGCTCGAATCGAGGAGTACAACTACGAGTTGGTTTACAAGCCTGGTAAATCGAACTTAGTGGCAGACGCTCTCTCGAGACTAAAAACTCACGTCCACCACTTGCACGATTCCAGCTTAACGGAATCGGCGTCAAGTGGCCGCGCTGACAGACATGAGCCTTCTACGAACAATGATGGCAATCAAGCTAGTACAGTGACCTCCACGACCAAAACTGCACCTTCTGAACGTCCTTCTTCCACGGAAACTGCGGATTTCGGGGACAGCTCCACTACAGACACCGCGCATACCGCTCTTCACGATTCCTCTGATCTTATTCCCCACGTGGAGGCACCCCTTAATGTTTTCCGAAACCAGATTTGTATTAAAATAAATTAGGAAAGGGACTTGAAATCGTTGAAGAACCGCATCCAGGATTCTTTCGCCACTACATCGCAATTATGAACCCTAGTGAGAGGAGCATTGCGGAGGCGCTCAAAACTAAGCTCAATCCAGGAGTGATAAACGGCATCAAGATGCCCGAGGAATACCTGGGAATGCTCCAAAGGGTCTATCTCCAATACTTTACCAAGTACAAGATTAGAATTGCCCAAAGGGTGGTCGAAGATGTGAGGAACGAAGACCGGAAGTGCGAGCTGATATTGAAAGAACACCGAAGGGCGCACAGAAATTCGCGCGAAAATAAAGAACAACTACTTGAGAAGTACTATTTTCCGCGCATGAATAGCCTTATCATGAAGTACGTTAGGGCGTGCGAGGTGTGCAATACGAGTAAATATGACAGGCATCCGATTCGTCCGGAGTTCCAAGCAACACCCATTCCGACCTACCCCTGCGAAATATTGCATCTAGATATAATCGAGGTACAAAACGAAAGATTCATCAGCTGCATAGATAAATTCTCGAAGTTCGGGAAACTTTTCCACATCAAAAATCGATCCGCCTTACATCTTAGGGACAAAATTATTAAAATCATTCATTACTTCACGGTCCCCAGAATACTTGTCACTGATAATGAAAGTAGTTTCGTGAGTCCTATCATCGCAAACTTCATAAGCCTACTTGGTATAAAGTTATACCGCACTCCAGTGCATTGCTCTGAGGTCAACGGGCAGGTGGAGAGATTCCACTCGACCATCTTGGAAATTTACCGTTGCCTGAGAGCCGAGTACAAGGATTTGCGATTGAAAGAACTTCTGAACATTGCAGTCGACAGGTATAACAACAGCATACACTCCGTTACCAAACACAAGCCATCCGATATATTTTTCGACAGATCCCAGAGAATTAATTACCAAAGCCTCATAGAGTTCCGTAAAAAAATAATTCAAGACCTGAGAGCTGAAATAAAAAGGAAACAACAAGAGGCCAACCGATACCGGAATAAACTCAGGACGGCCCCTAAGAAATATGCGAAAGGTGAGGTCATATACACGACAGTCAAGGGCCTTAAGGCAAAAAGTAAACCCCTATTTCGAAAGGAAATAGTGGCTAAAGATAACCGTGTAACCGTGACCACAACCTCAGGGAGGAAAGTTCATAAAACTCATATAAAAAATGTGCAAAACTGCACACTCCCTGCTCCTCGGTAGTATAGTCGGCTATTACACCCATGCAAATTTGAACATGGGGGACCGGGGTTCAATTCCCCGCCGGGAGGGCATAAGCAAAAAAAAAAAAAAATGGGGAATGGCACGTACGTACTTAGCACCGACGCGCACTAACCCCATATACTATATACCACTCAACCTTTGCACCCATCACCCATAGAGTAAAGAAACATATTTCATATATATTTTTTCATATCTTTTTTGACCACTGTATTGTTATATTAAGCTAGCTAACTAAGTTGTAAAATCATATTGTTACACACCTTTATCTTTCTCTTATTACCATATTAATACAACTAATTACAATTACAATTAATCATGATTACAATTAATAGTATTAAGGAAACATTTGTAACTAGGTCCATAAGAGATATGCACTAACAACTTAATTAAGCTATCATATTAACCCCTTTGCTCAGGTTTTTCACCCTCACCGTCGTCACCATAGAGGTATTCACAATCTTCAAGTATGACGCACCCTTAATATCCATCAAAGAAGGGAAGGCCTGGGTAACCAACGGAAACTTCTACCTAGTGCACTTGATCGATTTGGAACAATGGGAACAGCAATTATTGAACCTCACAACCGCAATACAAAGCCAAGTCAAGAACCCAGAGGGAATAAGACTAGCCTCACTCCACCTCTCACAAACAACCGAACGTCTCAGCCTATTACGGAGAAAGCAGCTAAGGAAGCCAAGATCCATAAATTGGATTGGGTCCGCCTGGAAGTGGATCGCCGGGAGCCCTGACGCATCAGATTGGGACAAGATCCTCGAGAGTCAACAGGCAATAGTTGAGAACAACAACCAGCAATACAAGATAAACGAGCGCCTTTTTGAAATAGCAGGAAAGGCGGTGACGAAAGCTGAATGGATCATAAGTCGAGCCGCCAACGAAATAAAAACGGCAGACACCCGAAGGTTCGAACAAGACCTAATCAACCAGGTCCTCATAATCAAGGAAGAGGTGAATGAACTGGTGAGAGCATGTCAGATGGCTAAAGGGATAGTCAACACCAACCTCCTAGACCATGAAGAAATCAGAATGCTGGTCAATGAACTAGAGACCTTGCCCTACGCTAATGAGATCGAGGCGATCGAATTTGGTACGCCCATGATCTACACCAACAATACGGCGTTGCTATACATCCTATCAATGCCAAAGGTGCGTAGTGAAGACTTCAATTTGCTCCGGATAAAGTCATCAATTCACAATGGGAAGCGGATCAGCAAAAAGTTCAACCGGGTACTAACCAATCAGAAAGAAACATATGGCCTCGTCAAAGATTGTCTCTCAATCAGCAATTCCACGATCTGCAAGTCTGAATCTCTCGAAAAACTACCGGAAGACAGCTGCATCCCTAGATTACTGAAGGGAGGCCCCACTACCTGCAAATACCACCAGAATACCGAAGAAGTTATTGAACTCATTGGAGATGACACGATCTTCCTGACTAATTTCGACGGGGAGCTTACCGGAGGAAATTCGACGGAGAAGCTACGGGGAACATTCATTATCCGGTTCAGTAACGAGACGATTCAGATTAGGGATCAAACGTTCACCAGCTCGTCCTTGACGACCCTACAAGCCATGCCAGCTGTCGTAACCAATATTACAAAACAGGTCCATCTTATTGATCTTCAAACGGTACATAATCTTGGACTACAGAACATCAAGTATCTTACCAATTTGACAGGAAGAACGAACATCTCAACGCTGGTATACGCCTCAATCTTCTCAGCCTTAATCTTTACTGTTTATCGTACGTGGTGCAAAATTAACAACAAATTGGATCTCCCGGCAGTAGGGACGACCCAACAAGGACCTGCTGTCATTGACCCATAGTCACTTACCGGATCTACGGGACGTAGATTTTTGAAGGGGGAGGAGTTAACACCGTCGACCGAAGCCAAGGGCAAAGGTCGAAACGGCACTACGAACGGGACTCGCTGCGTCATCATTTTGTGTGGTTCACATTGCTCCGCATGTTCGTACCTGTTCATACGCGATCGTGTTGATTCAAGTGCACTTGGATCATATTCAGTCTGGTGCAATCGGATGCGCATTGCAATCAGCCTGGGAAGCGGATGCGTGTACACCGGAGAAAAGTCTACGTTGCAGATTTGGGCGAAGCGACGAGGCTTCCTATGGAAGGGGTTTTAGTTGATAAGTTAGTTCTAAGTTGGTCGTCGGACAATAAAGATATTGTTATGTGATCACACATTATGTAACCGCATATTAACCGCATTACTGCACTTAACAACAAATGCCTTCGAATATGCTGAGCATGCAATTATAAGTGCATTTGCCTGATGACCTACATACGGCAGCATAAGCAGCTAAACCAAAACAAAAATAAAAACAACGAAATGACAAACGTTTCATATGGGATAAGTAACGCCCATTCAAATAGAACTTACTCCAATTGGCCAAGGCCAAATTCATAACACTGAATGGAATTTGAGTTGAAGCGAAATTGAAAGGAGAAAGGAAGCACCGTAGATTTTAGGATAAGTTAGAATAGTAATAATATATTTTCAATCATTGTCTCTATGTATACACTTAAAATGTTAATGGACGACTCGGGATATAAAAGCCCGAGCAGGCCACAATAAAAATCAGAATTAATTAGACAGCCAAACAAACATCGGCAGTTTTAATTCTCTTGCCTTAAAACGGCAATAGGTAAAAGAGGAGTGCCATATAAATAGGCACCCTGTCTGTCCAACGGCGTTCCACGCCGGACACAAAAGTAAGGTCGACCATTCTCTCTGGAAAGTTTTTCTTCCACCTCGTCTGAAAAAGTGCCAACACATAACAATATTTTATAACGTAACCTGTTTTTGAGACGCGAATTGTAAGTCGAACAGTTGGGGGGAAGCTCTGCTTCTCCGTTCGCAATTTTTTTTAGGCTCCCCTTATGGGAGTCCTTTAACTGTAATACAATTATTTTTTTGAATACTATTAACAAAAATAAAGAAAGGGAAATCAAATTACAAGGAAATATAAAAATTAATATACATAAACCTAAGAAACAAGTTAACACCGCACACACGACCCACGAGGAACCCGCATGATCCACATTTGCAGTGTCAGCATAATATACTTGTTCAGGTGCAAACATGTACCCACAGCCATTCATAGATACATTAGGTTACATTTGAGATGCACCGTATACATGCGCCGACCCGAACGCTTGACTCAGCGGTTTGGGCAAAAGGGAACATCGATCGCCAGCAAGGTGGGATGAGTTAGTTAAGTTAGTCTTAAGATAGCATTAGAACGCAGCGGTTGTAAAATAAAAACCTTATCCAAAAAGAAGTACGGGTTTTGTTAATTTTCCGGTGTGAACCGTTGGGCCAACCTCTTGGTTGGTGTTCACATTTTTTTTGAAGTCCTTCTAAAGGACGTCGTAAACTACAATAATATACTCGTATTTACTGATAGGTTATTTTTTCTTCTTCTTCGATGGCGCTACAGTCCGGTATGAACCTGGGCCTCAGCCGATAGACGATCTGTCAGCGCACCCACCGGCCCAGCGAACACCGTGGGACACACATCGTATGATCAGCGTTTTTCCTTATAATTGCACAAATGAAACGATGATCTAGCAACGTCAACGTCTGTTCGACTTCCGACCCAAAATCTATATTGTAAGCTCATCGAATCACCAAAAACCGAACCTTCATTTGTACAAATAAATTAATATTGTGACAGTCCATTTGCGGGATTAAACCTTCGAACGCCGAATAAAATTATAACGAAAAGGAGTAAATGTGTTTTTTTTTATTAAACGGCGACGATTATCAACGTAATTCGTGCGCCCCAGCGTCCGCGCCCCGAGCCTAGAGTAGCCTGGAGTAAAGTAGCCTGGCCCGCCTTTGGGTCAGGACGTGTCATGTAAACAAAGAAAGAAGAAAGAAAGTATCATATAAGTTAACGCGAAACAGATTTCGTCCCACGATATGCAACAAACAACATGCTACGTGACGGAATCTGCCCGGTCAACACTTTGTGCACCAGCCATCCATCCAAGGTTGCACACGCTGCCATCTGAGCTGCACACCTAAGCCCAGAACATCTCGTCCGAGCGTGGACTTACGTTCGACACCTGAGCCGCGCATTCCTGTCGTCTGGCGAATTTCACCGTTGCCGACACCTGATCCCACACGCCGACGTCGCAGCAGGTTACGACGAAATAGTATTTAAGCTAGAGTAAGAATTGATGTAGTTTAGATTAAGTTTGTATTTCATGGGTAACCTATGCGCAAAAAAATAGAAAATAAATTTTTTTTAAACAAATAAATAAGATAATTTGTTAATTGGCGCCCGAGCAGGGACCACAGGCCGCGAACGTGGTAAAGTGAAGTGTAAGTACGTCCTCAAGTAGCACGCCTCCAATCCGCTTCAGAAAAGCCTGTGGTCGCCTTAAACACAAGTGCAAAATTAAGAACTTTGCCGTGTGTATTGTGAACAGCAGAACTAAAAACTCTGCAAGTGTAAACCAGTAAAAGGCAGAAGTAAGAACTCTGCAAGGTGGTAATCAAAAAGAAAGTGATAGTCAGAAATAAAAAAACCCTAGTGAAAAGAATCCTGACAGTAGTGATTTGTGAAACTTTTGGGTCCCCAGAACCTGTGAAAACAGCAAGGAAGTCACCTGTAGCATCACCCGGAACCTCAACGTGAGATGTTGCTGCTTCTATTTATATCCTTAGCCACCGCTTACGCTGCTAACGTACAGATCCTGGACTATTCAAATGCTCAGATACTAACAATGAGAACTGGAACGGCTAGGCTGCATAAGGGAAACTTCAAAATAATCCATGTGGTGGACTTGAACACCTACCAGCAGTTTGTAACCGAAATGTACTCACACGTAACAACCAATGTCAGCTCCCAAGAACCCTTGTATCCCTTTCTAATCCATAGCCTAGATTAAATCCAAAACCAAATAAACCAGCTCACACCCCGACGAATTAGGCGTTCTTTGGACTTCATTGGACGTGCCTGGAAATGGGTCGCCGGTTCGCCCGACCATGATGATTTTAAAATCATCTCGAGCAAAATCAACAACGTATTAGAAAATAATAATAAACAACTCGTAATTAATAGAGATATAATCAATAAAATTAACGAATTGGTAACTTCCTCTAACGAAATCAAATGGAAATATAATTAAAGAAAAACTGTTAGTGATTAAGAATAAAATAAATATAGTTAAGGAGAAATTGATCAATATAGGTTATGGTATTCAATGGGCTAAAGCCAATGTCATTAATTCATTCATTTTATCCGAATCTGAAATCGATACTGTTAAAAACATATTAGAATTAAGTAACATGTCAAAAATAAGCGTAGAGGAAATTTTAGAATTTAGCGAAGTAAAAATAGCGTTAAACGAAACAACAATAATATACATTATGAATGATCCAATAACTGATAAAGAAGAATGTACCAAACTATTAATTAAACCAATAAAAAAAGGAATGTTTGCAAATAAGATAGATTATAAGGAAATAATAAAATGTAAAAGCAAAATCTTTGGAAGTAAACATGAATGTAAAGTATTCAACAACCTTTCAATATGTATGAACAAAGATATCATAGATATAAGTAATTCGTCCTGTATACCTAAGCTATTAGCAAGTCAACCGTCGTCGTGCAAGAAGATCAACAACCAACACCTTACATCAGTGGAGGAAATTGCGGGCGGAATATTGTTCCTGAATCAATACTATGGCACAATCAGAGTAAATGACGAAGAGATGAACTTAACGGGAACCTACATCGTCCTGTTTCACAATTTGACTGTCTACGCCGAAGGAAGACGATACATGTCAATGGAAAAGCTGACCATCAAACCTTTACCAGCGTTACTGCAGCCCTCCTCTAACCATTCCGAATTTGAAGAGTTCCTGTCATTAAAAATGATAAAAAATCTCCATACAAATACAACAAGTTTCATCCAGCTGCTGGAGTCGGAAAATAATATGAAACATGTCGGAGGCTACAGTGTGTCATCGATCATCATAGTACTGGTCATACTCATCGTCAAGTTTTGGCTAAAGAACAGATCCCACTCACCCGAGGTCACCATCAACCACGTTAAGAGCTTCGCCTTCGCCGAAGCAGAGAAACAAGCGGCCCCGACAACATCCCCAACAATCTCTACCATCAGCCAGATTCCCATATTCTAAGAAAGATACAAAGACAAAACGTGGACGTCTTGCACTTAAAGGGGGAAGAGTTAACGCGAAACAGATTTCGTCCCACGATATGCAACAAACAACATGCTACGTGACGGAATCTGCCCGGTCAACACTTTGTGCGCCAGCCATCCATCCAAGGTTGCACACGCTGCCATCTGAGCTGCACACCTCAGCCCAGAACATTTCGTCCGAGCGTGGACTTACGTTCGACACCTGAGCCGCGCATTCCTGTCGTCTGGCGAATTTCACCGTTGCCGACACCTGATCCCACACGCCGACGTCGCAGCAGGTTACGACGAAATAGTATTTAAGCTAGAGTAAGAATTGATGTAGTTTAGATTAAGTTTGTATTTCATGGGTAACCTATGCCCAAAAAAATAGAAAATAAATTTTTTTTAAACAAATAAATAAGATAATTTGTTAATTTATATGATATTTCATGTAACAGCGAAGTTCAAAATTCACAAATCATATATGATATACATATGTATATGAACACATATGATAGTTCATGCAGTAAAGATAAATGTTATCCATGTTTGGTTTAGATATCAATGGCTTCTAAATTTATAGCTGATGAAGAAATTTTAAAATTAATAAGTAATTGGGACGAAAGAGATGATGAATGTGAATGTGAGAATGATTTAGAGAATGTTGAATATGATATTGAGGCGCAAAGTATTTATATATAATATATAAGTCAAATGGATAATCAGCTCTTTGACATTGACTCTTTGCCGATTATGATTGAAGAATATCAAAAAGTCGTATCTGTACAACCAACACCAGCAGAAGAATTGAAAAACATAAAGGCTCATTATTCCAAAATTTTGTGGCGAAAATTTTAAATTTAAGGGTAGTTCGGAATTACAACCAAACATTATGGAACTTAGCACACCTTATGCCTACTTTAATTTTCTGTTTGATAAAGACATCGTCGAATCAATAGTGGCTGAGTCTAATTTGTATGCTTGCCAATGTGATCCAGCCAAACAGTTCACTGTAACGGCTGTACATTGGTATTTGCATGCTGATGTCAATTTTACAGACTCCTGATGTACGACGATCTTGGAAGCCAATTATAGGTAACGACCTTATTCAAAGTACAATGCCAATAAATAAATTTGAAAAGATTCGTCAATACCTTCATTTTAACGACAATTCAAAAATGTTTCCAAAATCAAACGTGGCTCATGATCGGATTCATAAAATTCGTCCTCTCATTGATAAGTTAACAAAAAACTTTCAAAAAGTTCCATTTGAAGAGTTTTTATGTGTGGACGAACAAATGTGCTCAACAAAGGCGAGAAACTACATAAAACAGTATCTTCCAGCCAAGCCTCATAAATGGGGCTACAAGTTTTTTGTTTTATGTGGAGCAACTGGGTATGCTTACAACTTTGAGCTCTATATTGGTCAGGAAAACAATGATCGGTATCGCTTGCCCACTGAAGTCAACTTAGGTGCTAGTTCCAATGTTGTAGTACGTTTGCTTCGAAATGTTCCTCAAGACAGGTACTACAAAGTATATTTCGATAACTACTATACTTCAGTACCATTAATTTCACACCTTCATAGAAACGGTACGCCAATATCTCTGTGTGAAAGATTTTTTTCATATGTACTTTTATTTTTATGTTGAAAGAATTCTAAGTCTGGGAACCGACCGAAGGAATCGTTTACCGAATTGTAAGCTGACGGCACATACTGGAAAAGTAAAGAGCGTGGTAGTTCTTATGAACTAGTAGGTAGATTGACGGCATGGATCTGGCTGTGGTTGCTTGGAAAGATACAAAAGTTGTGACAATCACTTCTAATTTCATTGGTGAGAAACCAATTTCAAAATCTCAGACACGAAAAAAATCAAGGAATTAAAGAAGTTGATTGTCCAGCTATTATCAAGAATTACAATAGGTTTATGGGGGGTGTGGACATAGCAGATTCCTTGCTTGGAAGGTATAAGATCAAAATTCGATCTAAGAAATGCTACCACAGAATATTTTTCCATTCACTGGACTTAACAGTTTGTAATGCTTGGCTTTTATACAGGTAAGTTCAAGTTTAAATTAATGTTCATATTAAAGATATAATTTAACACTAGGCGTGTCGAACCACAAAAAGGTACAAAAGAAAAAATCATGTCCCTAGCCGACTTCAAGATTTCTGTATCTGAAACCTATTGTCGTATGGGTGGTGAAGTGTCAAAGCGTGGAAGGCCATCGAACGCATTGGGGACGAAAATTGAAGAAAAACGAAGAATAGTAACTTCAGCACCTACTCCACCAAAAGAAGTGAGGCTAGATGGCTATAACCATTTGCCTCTTTGGATGCCTCAACGTTTGACGTGCAAGCTGCCTGGTTGTGGAAAACTTACATTTGCAAAGTGTGCAAAATGTGAAACTGCGCTTTGTTTCAACAAAGACCGAAATTGTTTTCATGATTTCCACACTAAATGAGTTTATTTATTTATTATATTTATTTATTATATTTTATTTATTTTTAAGTTTTTTTTTTTAATACCATAATTTGTTTTCCTTTGATACAAACATTTATCACCATTTCATTCATGAAATATTAAAATAAAATGTATTTTGAGGCACTAAAAAAGTGTATCGTATCTGCATAATATATCATTAATGATATGTATACAAATTATGCAATATCTCAAAAACGGCTTAATATTTTCACAAATTATTATGATTTTCGTAATCAGGTCGATGAAATACATAACGATATATTTTTTTTCATACAAAAAAAAAATCAGAATTCAATATGTATAGAAGAAGAAGGATTGAGTACAAGGTCGCCGACGCGACATAACTTCAGCGACATTGAAACTCAATTCCAACATTTAGTGGCGATGATAACTTCCCAGTTAAGCGTTGGATTGAACAGTTTGAGGAATGCGCTGATATTGTTGGTTTAGACCACAAGACAAAATTCTTCTACGCCAAACGATTACTCAGAGGCACCGCTGTACAATTTATTAGAACTGTCAACTTCAGGAGTTGGCTAGAACTCAAAACTGCATTACAAACCGAATTTTTGAAAGTGGTAACAAAAGCAGACATATATGAAGAACTCCGAAACAGACGAAAACCTCCAGATGAAACAACGCAACAGTACTTCCTAAGCATGCAAGAAATAGCATCACATGGGTCAATAGAAGAAGACGATATTGTGCAATTCATCATAAATGGTATCGCTGATAGTGAAATAAACAAAACAATATTAGATAGTGCGAATAATTTGGATGAATTAAAAGTGGCTTTAAGAAAATACGAAAGAATTAAAAACAATAATTACAACAACTATGTGGACAGAACAGTGAAAAATTAAACAGCTGGTGTAAGAAGATTCAATGCTTTACAAAACCCCAGAATATTTGACGGCTCCAAGCTTGTCATTACAAAACAAAGTGATAGTGTTCGCGAACAAAAAAAATCAAAAAAGAAATGTGACTTGTTACAAATGCGGTGAAGCAGGACATATATCTACTAGTTGCACAAAAACTAGATTAGTATTGATGCTTCAATCGAATTTTGAAATACCACGCGGTGGAGAAAGTTTTTCGATAAAACCTACCATTGCTGCTGATACTTCGGAAGAGAAACCTCAAAACTGTGCTATCAACGACTTCGAGAAGTGGATCAACTATAAATTTAATTCTGATCAGATGGAAATTTCAACAGTCTTATGGACTTTACTGGACTCAGGGAGTCCCATCAGATTCGTGCAACACCAGTTCTTACCCACATCCATGGTTACGAAATATGATCTTGAGGGACATAAATATTGTGGAGTCAATGGCAGTCCGCTTCAAATTTTGGGGAGTATCGTTTGTAAAATTACTTATGAAAATATGTTAATTGACGTTAAATTATTTGTTGTAGAGAATTTTTCAATGAGTTATCCCATTGTACTGGGAAGAAACTTTCTTAAAAAAATTGGTTTGGTGCTAAAAAAAGAAGAGGTATCTAACAATTTGAATTCCAATATCAAGGATCACTTTGCGGTTCACAAGGAAGTCGATCATCACATTCAAGGCAACGTCGAAGAGGTTATTCATCAGATTCTAAACATCGACATAGAACAGGAAAACTGTAAGTCACTATTAGAAATAAATGAAAATATACCCCAACACATTAAACAAAAAATTAGGGATATCGTTGTACCTTCGCTTTCATCTTTTAAAAATAATTTCCCTCGATCTGATTTTCAAATGAAGATAGTGTTATAAAAAGAAATACCTGTCTATTGCTCATCTGGGAGATTGCCTTATACACATAAATTAGAACTACAGAAAATACTATACGGTTTACTTAAAGATGGTGCTATTCGTGAATTACGATCCGAGTACGCTTCTCCCATAGTTTTTGTGCAGAAGAAAAACAAAGAATTTCAGCTCTGTATTGATTATCGAGAGTTGAATAAAATAACCCTTCGCGACAACTATCCTTTGCCATTAATAGAATATCATCTAGATCGACTAAAAGATAAAGTTTATTTCACATGTTTAGACCTCAAAAATGGGTTTCACCATGTACCTCTCAGCGAAGATTCTATTAAGTTCAGTTCATTTATCACGCCCTTAGGGCAATTCGAATACGTTAGAATGCCGTTTGGGCTCAAGAACGCCCCTTCCGTATTCGGGAGGTACATTAAATATGTTTTCGGAAAATTGATTTCAGAAGGGAAGGTCTTGACATTTTATTCCTCATTGCGACAGAAACAATAGATGAACACTTGGATATTCTTAAAGAAGTAGTTGAAGTGATAATAAAAAATAGTTTGCAACTAAGATTAGACAAGTGTCTCTTTATGCAAACGGAAATCGTTTATTTGGGTTACACGGTAAACAAAGATGGCATTAGGCCGAACGACAATAATTTGAATTGCATCAAAACGTTTCCGACGCCTCAATGCATTAAAGACATAGTTTTATCGGTCTCTGCTCATATTTTCGCAATTTCATAAAGAAGTTTGCTAATCTAGCGAAACCACTTTATGATCTTCTTAAAAAAGATGTTCCATTTACTTTTTGAAGTAAGAGAACTTGAAGCATTTTAATTGTTAAAAGAAAAGCTTCTTTCATCTCCAGTGCTATCAATCTATAGCCCTCACAATCTAACGGAATTGCATTGCGATGCTAGCAGTGTGGGCTTTGGGGCACAAAGGCAGGACCCGAAAATAACTTCGACTGCATCAGATTTAGAGAAAAATGAAAAGCGTTCTTTGAGATGATAGATGGATTAATATACCGCAAAACAAAAGATAAAGTTCTTTTTTATGTTTCATTTATTATGGAGAATGAAGTGATACGAACACATCACGAGGCCATGTGTCACTTAGGGGTAGATATGTAAATGCTTCGAGCACCTATCTAAAAGATATTGGTTTCCCAACATGAAGGAAAGAATCAGAAACTGTATTAGAAGATGCCTCAAGTGTATTTATTTCTCACCTGACTCCTGTAAGTCTCAGGGAGTGTTACATCCAATTCCAAAAGGAGATGTGCCCTTTGATACTCTCCACGTCGTGTCGATCAGCTTGGCCCTTTGTCAAATTTCAAGTCAGGCAAGAAACATATCTTTGTGGTTATAGATGGCTTTTCTAAGTTCACCAAACTCTACCCAGTAAAAACAACTAAGAGCACAGAGGCTCTAGTTTGTTTGAAATCGTTTTTCGGGAATTGCTCCAGACCTAACAGAATAGTTTCAGATCGGGGAACATGTTTCACTTTAGTGACTTTTTGAATGCAAATAACGTTGAGCTTGTAAAAATCGCTACACATAGTCCTCAATCAAACGGCCAAGTTGAACGCGTCAATCGAATAATTATCCCAATGGTAGCCAAAGTATGTGATGCCAATTCAATGAGTGGTTGGGACAGACATTTAGTTAAAATTGAATTTGCGTTAAACAACACGGTGAATAGGAGTACAGGATTTTCCCCAAATCTATTGTTGTTTGAAACTGTTGCAACGCAACCATGATATCAACATGATGAACACGACAGCAGTCAATTGCCGACGGCAAATGTGAATTGGGAGCGCAGAAAAAGCGCATATACGAATTGTCATCGTCCCAAGAGAGATGAAGAAAGCAGTGTGACACTTGACCCCGCCCATTGAGCAACTGCACAAAATGTAAGCGCCGATCGTGGGAGAGCTGAGAAGATGGCATACTCTTTTCGTCAGCCACACACATGCATATATGCATTGATCTGCCAGTGGGGATCAATGACCACATAAAAATCGGCTGATAATCCCACTGAAAAGTAGGTCAACGGCAAAACCAGATGATTGACTTATGTACATCTGCAAGTTGGGTACCGGCGACACCAGCTGACGAGTTTTCTTCATCCGGATGTCGATTTGAATGTTCATTCAAAATCTTCCCTTGCGATGATATACACACAATAAATATAAGTTAACAAACACTTTCCCACATTCCCACTTCCCAATTCTCTCATTCTCCCATTCTCCTAATCCAACACCCAGACGTACCGAACACGAATCCCATATCCATATTTTTCCACACCCAGCCGACGACCTTCATCGAACCTGACACAGGAATCCGCCCGACGACCTGCACTGAACCTGTCCCACGGTTTCGCAAGCGGAAATGCAACATCAGCGGAACAGCGGAACTACGAGGGAATAGCTGACCTCATGTCTAGAATAAGTTATTATAAAATATGTTAAGATTGATTTTAAGTTCAGTTGCGGTGTGCGAGCCGAGTAATAAAGATCGCTTTTTTTTGGCTAAACTACTAGAATGGAAGTTAACTGGCGCCCGAGCAGGGACCCAAGCAATCAGTTAAGTGCGGTATTAAGTGCAAAATAGATATTTAAAATAAAAATTAAGTAACTAATAAAAAGTAAAAAGTAAAAGTAGGAAAATTCAAGTAAAAATTAAGTAACTAATAAAAAGTGGAAAAGTCAAGGAAAAATTAAGTAACTAATAAAAAGTAGAAAATTCAAGTAAAAATTAAGTAACTAATGAAAAGTGGAAAAGTCAAGAAAAAATTAAGTAACTAATAAAAAGTGGAAAATTCAAGTAAAAATTAAGTAACCAATAAAAAGTGGGAAATTCAAGTAAAAGTAACTAATAGAAAGAATTAAGTGTAAAATTTAAAGGAGAAAAGTGAGACTAAACCAAGAAATAAAATCAAGGAAAATATAATAAAAGTGAATCAACTAAGAATAAGAACGAAGTGCACAAGTGAAGTAATCCGCTAAGAACTGTTGGTACCCACACAAAATAAATAAGTTAACAACAAGAACACCAGACAAGCACATCGACGGAAGAAAAGAGGCCCCCGAGTAGCAGTAACAGCAAAAAGGAGTCAACAGCATGATTGACAGCCGCTTCCTGTTCAAGCAACTCATCCTAATGTAAGCAATAATTTAAGTATAATAAGAATATACATACATAGTAATAGAATAAGAATATAAAGAATATAAATATAATACGAAGGGAAATAACATTAGTAGATTAACAGACTTAACACTGAAGAATTATCTTATTTTTGGAAAAACCCACTGCTATAGTTCATAGTCAGAAATGGCCAGAAACGAAAACCTAATAAGACCCCCAAGACTCGAAACTAACCCCTCCGAAAACACTAACAATCAACCCATATCAGTAAACATGCAAACCCAGATCCGACAACTTGTGACTAATATTCTCGCACAAGAATGCCCTCGAATGGTCAACTATCTATTAAATCCCGCTTCCGAAAGTAACTTGGACACAGACCAAACTATAAATGAAGACCAAAGGGGTAATTTGTCCGAAATGGACAAAATACCCGACGTAGTGAGGAGCCTGAGAGAATTCTCAGGGCAAGCGGGAGAATTTAGCTCTTGGAAAAAGAGCGTCGACCGCATCCTCCACTTATATGAGAGCACAAAAGGACCACCTAGATATTTTGGCATTTTGAATGTGATCCGCAACAAAATAGTGGGGCAAGCAGATGTCGTTCTGGAGTCATATAACACTCCATTAAATTGGGAACGCATATCACGTTGCTTGACTCTCCATTATGCGGACAAGCGAGACATCGGCACTCTCGAGTACCAGATGACCGGACTTGTCCAAGGTCACCAGACAGTCCAAGATTTCTACCAATCCGTATACCATCACCTATCCCTTATATTAAATAAAATTGCATCCTTGGAAATGAGTACTGACGCTATGAACGTTATGGTGAAAACTTATCGAGATAAAGCTCTCGATACTTTCATCAGAGGCCTCAAGGGAGACCTACCCAAACTCCTGGGGCTAAGGGAACCCACAGACCTTCCACAGGCACTACATCTCTGCCTAAAGTTGGAGAATTTAAATTACCGTACCTTTCACGCTAACCAGACCCATGGCACCACACGAAAATTCGACAACCATTTGACTCTTCCTGCTCCTCCCAAACGATTACCACAGACTCCTCAATTCTTTCCACAAACCCAGTTCTATCCAGAGTTGATGCATGCACCGCCGAGACCACCCAAACCGTTTCCACAACCTCATATACCATCCATAAACCGCAACCCATTATATTATCAAAGATATAATCAACCATTCAACTCACAATTTAACCATCAACGTGGTCCAAACCATTATCAGAACAACTCTCCACAGAATCACTTCCCTCGTGTAAACACATTTAACAGATTTCAACCCGGACCTCGAGAACGAGGCGAACCCATGGACATATCTGTTCAATCCCGAGACGTTAACTATATAAACCGACCTCAACAGAGATCTTGGCCTCCTCCACCCAAAAGAAAATTTCCAATGTCCCAACAGCACCCTCCTCCGAACAAAATACAAATAACTTTTTATACTAACTACAACTACGAACCCCCCATGGAAATAAGCGAATACGAGCAAGTCCTCGGAAGTGAGGACCACAAATACGACCAAACCCTAACCGACTACGAAAACACGGAAAAACAGGATCTTGAAACTTGTTACGAATATCAAGAACCCGAAATAATGGATCAGTCAGAGGACAAGACCCCTCACGCCATACAAGAAACCCATTTTTTAGAATGAACTGCTCTTCGCTCCCATATTTTGAATATCGGACGAAGAGCGGTAACATTTTGAAATTTTTAATCGACACAGGGTCAAACAAGAACTACATCCGACCCAACTGTGTCAAAACCATTACCCGTAACGAAACTCCGTTCTACGCCAACTCCGTAGGCGGCAATATAAAAATAACCCATCACGCAATTTTACATCTTTTCGGGCCTAACAACATTGGTCTCAAATTCTTTGTACTCCCGTCACTCAATTCATTTCATGGAATCATAGGGAACGATAGTTTAAAACAGCTCAACACAGTCGAAAGCTACCTTGTCCTAGATAACAAAATTAAAATCCCAATTAAACAACATATCTCCCAATCGGTCAACAATATAGACGTTAGAAATTCTCACTTGAGCGAGACCCACAAGATGAAGCTCGAAGACGTCATAAGGAATCATGCCACCCTATTTTCCGAGCCCAACGAAAAACTTACATACACATCAAGGGTAAAAGGCGAAATACGAACGTCCGACGATACGCCTGTGTACTCAAAATCATATCCGTACCCAATGGCCTTAAAACCAATAGTTGACCAAGAAATCAAGAAACTATTGGCAGATGGAATCATCAGACCTTCACGGTCCCCTTATAATGCTCCAGTATGGGTCGTGCCAAAAAAACTGGACGCCTCGGGTGAGAGGAAATACAGATTGGTGATTGATTACAGGAAACTGAACTCGGTCACCATACCCGATAGGTACCCCATACCCGAGATAAACGAGGTATTGGCAAACTTGGGCAGAAACACACTATTCACGGTTCTAGATCTGAGGAGTGGATTTCACCAAATCCCCCTTAAATCAACGGATATAGAAAAAACAGCGTTCTCCGTGAATCACGGAAAATATGAGTTCACTCGCCTTCCCTTCGGGCTGAAAAACGCCCCTGCCATTTTTCAACGCACATTGGATGACATCTTGCACGAACACATTGGTGTAAGATGTTACATATATATAGATGATATAATAGTCTTCGGTCGTAATGAAGACGAGCACTTCAGAAACCTCGCAATGGTGTTTAACACCCTCGAAAAGGCCAACATGAAAATACAAATCGATAAATGCAAGTTTCTGCAAGAGTCCGTAGAGTTTCTTGGCTTCGTCGTATGTAAGGAAGAGATCAAAACAAATCCCAAGAAGGTCCAAGCCATCGTCGACTTCCCACCGCCCACAAACCTAAAGGAGTTACGATCATTCCTGGGAATGGCAGGATACTACAGGCGCTTCATACCTGGTTACGCCAAGCTCGCAAATCCTCTAACCTCTCTCTTAAGAGGGGAAGATGGCCATGGACGTGTCTCCAAGAATTGCTCAAGGAAGGTAGAGATTAAGTTAACCGACGAAGGGATACTAGCATTCAACAAGATCAAGAGCTCACTAATATCTCAGGAAGTAGTCCTAGCATACCCCGATACAAATAAGGACTTTGATCTCACAACCGATGCGTCGAACTACGCGATCGGGGCAGTCTTAGCGCAAGGTGGTCGTCCCATCACTTTCCTTTCACGGACGCTGAATAAAACTGAGGAAGCGTACGCCACTAACGAAAAAGAGTTATTGGCCATTATCTGGGCACTAAACTGCCTAAGGAATTTCCTATACGGATCCAAGAAAGTCAATATCTATACCGATCACCAACCTCTGATGTACGCCCTCAGCAATAAAAATAATAACGTAAAAATGAAGAGATGAAAAGCCATCCTTGAAGAATATAACCATGAAATCATTTACAAACCAGGTAGAATGAACATTGTGGCTGATGCCCTGTCTAGACCTCCACAAAAGACTCTGATAAACTCAATGACAGCCACCCAACATAGCGCCGACAGTTCCTCTCAAAATCTTATACTTACAGTAGATACCCCAATTAATGCGTTTAAAAATCAATTAATCCTTCTTGTCGGACAACAAAGCAAATACGAACTCCAAAGACCCTTTCCCAAGTACTGGAGGCACACGATAACAGAACCCGGATACACTACAGAAAACCTTGTAGGGCTATTCAAAAGATTCCTCAATCCTAACGTTATTAACGCCATAAAAACAGAAGAAAGGATAATGGGAACAATACAAGATGTCTTCTCCCGTTTCTTCACCAAATATAAAATCAGATTTTCTAGGACAATGGTCGAGGATGTTCCTCGCGAATCCGAACAGGAAAGAATTATTCTAGAACAGCACAAGAGAGCCCACAGAAACGCAAAGGAGAACAAATTACAAATAATCCAAAGTTACTACTTCCCGAAACTAAACGCAAAAATAAACCAGATCATCAAACAGTGCCGCGTGTGTAAGACAAATAAATACGATCGACATCCAAACGACCCCATGCTCAAACCTACCCCTATCCCTCACTATTCCGGCCAGATCCTTCACGTCGATATCTATCAAACCGAAAGACACCTAGTCCTTACGGCACTGGATAAATTTTCAAAACTAGCACAAGCAAGAATACTTGCCTCTCGAGCCGTGGAAGACATCAGGAAACCCCTAAGAGAATTGTTGTTGTTCTTTGGAGTACCAAAGCTTGTCGTCATAGACAATGAAAAATCCCTAAACTCGGCATCCATTATGTTCATGATCAAAGACCAACTAAATATCGAAGTCTTCACAACCCCATCCTACAAGAGTGAGGTCAACGGACAGGTCGAGAGATTTCACTCGACCCTGTCAGAGATCATGAGATGCCTGAAAGCAGATGGCATACGTCGCTCATTCGAAGAGCTTCTGGAACGAGCGGTTTTTGAGTATAACTCGACAATTCACTCGGTAACCGGTAAGAAACCTCTAGAGCTTTTTTACGGAAGAACCGTAAATGTCACCCCAGATGCTTTCGAAAAGTCCAGATTAGATAACATCGAACAGCTGGAAAAGAGACAGCAAGAAGATCTCGCCTACCACAATAAAGGAAAAAAGGAGGCAAGGAACTATGAACCTGGACAAATAATATTTGTCAAAAATAACAAACGCCTCGGTTCGAAATTAACCCCCCGATATAAGGAAGAGGTCGTAAAGGAGAACAGATCAACGACAGTCTTAACTAACTCAAATAAAATAATACATAAAAGCAATATACGGAACTGAAAACCTTTTATCCTTTCCCCCCAGATCCCTCTTCATCAGCCTCAAGGCCAATATCCAGATCCTTGATTACTCCAACTCTCGAGTCATAGCACTACATACAGGAACAGCGAGAATCCAAAATGGAAATCTCAAACTAATTCATACCGTTAACATAAACCAATACCAGCTTTTCCTTTCAGATGCTTCATCCTTAATAAACAAACACATTCCCAGAACCAACTACCTTTTCCCAATAATAGAATATGAACTACAGCAGATACAAAATCTGATAGATAACATCAAAGCTCATAGATCCAAAAGATCTTTGAATTTTATCGGATCGGCATGGAAGTGGGTAGCAGGAAACCCCGACCATGACGATCTTGTTTTAATAGAGAATAAGATAAATAATCTAATTAAGAATGGAAATGAACAAATAAAAATTAATGAAGATTTTAAAGACAGAATAAATAAATTGACTAATGTCACGAATGAAATAGTTAATATGATCATAAAAGACAAATCTTTTCAAAACGAATTAGCCTTAAGTCTACAGTTCAAAGCAAAATTAATAAAGGAAGATTTAACTAATGTAATACACGCTATGCAATTAGCGCAATCAAACATTGTAAATTCAAATATATTGTCGAAGAAAGAAATTGAACGAATAATGAATAGAATTAGCATAAGTAATATTCCATACGAAAATATTGAACAGGCACTATCAATGGCCAATGTTAAAATTGCCCTTAATTCAACCCAATTATTTTATATCCTAGATATTCCCAAAACAAACGAAAAAATGTATGAGAAACTCCTTGTAAAACCAATTAAAACAAATAAAAATATACTACCGAAAATACCATATAAATATGTACTAAGATGTGACGATGAAATATTAGCTGTAATAAAAACCTGTAAAAACATTAACGACCTAACCATTTGCAATAAAGATAATATTATAGATGTAAGCCAAGACAATTGTATTTCAAAATTACTTATTAGTAAGAACGCGACATGTGGTCAGGTAAATGGTCAACACATTCCTCAACTAGAAGAACTTAGTCCCGGCACCCTACTTCTCAACAACTTCCGCGGTGAAATCGAAATCAGTGGAACAACGCGAACATTAAAAGGAACCTATATCATCAAATTCGACAACACCACCATCATGATCAATAAGCAGAAATTCACATCAGAGACACTTTCTAACACCCACATACATACTTCCACCCTTCCTTCAAGTAACCTCAGAGGATACAGAGGTAGAGGAAATTCTCTCACTAGAATGGATGAAGGAGCTACACATCAACAACACGAAAAGAATCGACATCATAGATACCGAGAAGACAACCCGCCAGTGGATCAGCTATTCCATCATGGCCACCATAATATTTGTGACAATATTCGCCAGTATAATGTGCCGAAAAAGCAGAGAAGTAATAACCATGGTACAACAAACCCCTACAAACCATCCACCATCCGGGGTAGGATCCAAAGAGTGGAACAGTAGCATCTTCAACATTCCTTACTTCTAACATCGCGAGGACGCTCAAACTAAGAGGGGAAGAGTTAACAAACACTTTCCCACTTTCCAATTCTCTCATTCTCCCATTCTCCTAATGCAACACCCAGACGTACCGAACACGAATCCCATATCCATATTTTCCCACACCCAGCCGACGACCTTCATCGAACCTGACACAGGAATCCGCCCGACGACCTGCACTGAACCTGTCCCACGGTTTCGCAAGCGGAAATGCAACATCAGCGGAACAGCGGAACTACGAGGGAATAGCTGACCTCATGTCTAGAATAAGTTATTATAAAATATGTTAAGATAGATTTTAAGTTCAGTTGCGGTGTGCGAGCCGAGTAATAAAGATCGTTTTTTTTTGGCTAAACTACTAGAAGGGAAGTTAACTTATATAAAGCTGAAAAGAAAAGTCAGTGTGTTTCCTTTCCTATTTTCCAAGTTATAATTTCTTGTCGGATCCCCGCGGTTTCGCGATATCGTTTGTTTTTAGTTGAATTGTTCGCTGAGTTGTTCGATATTGATTATTAATAAATTTTTTTGCTGAGTGTCCGCGCGACAAAAACAAAAGGTGAATTCTGTGATAGGGTAATGGAGTTTTTGGATAAAAATGTGGGTAGGAAAATTTATAACCTTAGAGATATAAGGGCTAGGGCTGAAAAGAATATGGAGAAGAATCAGAAATAAAATAAAGAATATTACGATAAGTGTAATAAAAAAACAGAAACGTACAACGAAGGCGATTATGTTATGCTTAGAAACACAGCAATTCCAGGTGTTAATAAAAAACTCTTTTCTAAATACCGCGGTCCTTATTCGGTCGAAAAGGTTCTTCGAAATGATCGATACCTTATAACGGATATTGAGAATATGCAAGTCTCCAGATTACCGTTCAAAGGAGTATCGTCGCCAGCGAATATGAGGCCTTTTTTAGTACAATCTAGTGAAGAATGCGATGAAGATGAAATTGTGGGCCACAAAGAAGATACTGACAATGTGAATTAGATAAATGCAAATAACCAACTTCTTCATGATGCAGACCAATTTTTTGTAGATCATTTTGTAAGATAAAAATGTTTTTATTCTCATTTTGTATCTATGTATATAAGTACTGTATCTGTTATAACATAACATTGAATTATGGATAAATCTGTATATTTGTGTGTATCTATATGAATCATAAACGAACTGTATGTAAAAAAAAAAAAAAAAGAAGAATATTCAATGAACCTATGTAACTAACAATATGAATTGAAATAACTAAATTGAAGAAATCACTCTGTAAATATGTATATATAAGTTTAGAGACCAATGTAATCGAGTCGATCACATGATCAGGATGGCCGAACTGTAAGCAATTATTGAAAAGTGTACTTTAACATACATAACTGTAAATATACATTATGTACATAATCACCGTGTTATGTGCCGTGTTATTCCAATGGGTTCACCCTATAAAAGTCATGTGTTGTATGTAAGCTCGCGCCCATTCTGTTGATAAAAGCGATAAGCACAGACCGCCAAGTGGTTTCTGTTACCTTCCTTACAATACATTGAACTAAAGCCAATATAGTTAACTCATTTATATTATTAAACGCGGAAATAAATATAACAGAACACATTATGAAAACCGAAAATATACCATATGTTGATATTGATGAGGCAATAGAATTTGCCCAAGTTTAGACAGCCTCTAATAGTAATAATTGAATTTGTAACAACTGCATATTTGCATTTTTACCATTTTTGAATTGTTTTCCTTATTTTGAATTAGTGTTTATTTTTCTTTTATTTTGAATTGTTTTGCCCTCTAATTTTATCAATAAATTGAAAAGAATATTAATTTTGGTAGCCACTGTAAGGCTTTAGAGAAAAAGAAATTTGTCAGTCACTGTAAAGCTTTAAAATGTATTTTGTCAGTCCCTGTGAATAGGAAAGTTTTAATAAAACTTTCACAAAAGCTTTTCTAAGCCAATATCATATTTGTAACGGTAAACCTAAGTATTAACAAAAGCTCCTGACGAGAATATAAGCAACGCCACAATTGATGTAAAGCCACTTCTGGATTCACTTCTGAACCGATCGGAAGTACTACAGAGGTACGGAGGTACACTACCGCCTATCTCATTCAGTAGCCACTGGAAGATCGGTTTTAGGAGTTGAGTCCGTCCGTAAATAATAAATAGGACCTTTTTAGAATAATAAATTGTTCCATTTGTTACAAATTTATATTTTAAGTTTTCCAATTACGTAAAATGAGACATGCAACTTATCGATTATAAAACCAATAAAAATTAAGAAAGTAATAAATAAAATCGAATATGAATCAATATTAGAATTTAAGAAAGAAATTTATGGTATAAGTAAAGATTGTAAAACGTATAGTAGTCTCACAATTCGTAATAGCAATAATATTGTAAATTTAAGCGAAACCTGGTGCATCTCAAAACTCATCCGTAGTGATAAAGCAAATTGTACCATCGTCAACAACGAGCACATCCCAGAAGTCTACGACAATTCGAAGGACCATGATGCTAAATAGAACCTTAATCGTCAAGCAGTTTAACAATACCATCAAAGCCAATGGCAGAGTCATTAGAGCGAGCGAAATCACCAAATACCAATCTTTACCGGCGATACTCCAGTTACCAACTAACCTGGACCAAGTAGAAGAGGTATTATCCTTGCAGATTATAAAAATTTAGCCTCTTGTAAAACGCCTTTAATACTTCTTTTAGTCATCATTATAATCGCTTAGAAAAGACAAAAGCAAGACACTATAGAGCACACTGCCATTAGCATGACACAGGCAGCATCCACAACCATTATCCTAGAAGATATTCCAAAAATATTCGCACACGCTTTGTTTCCACGGGCAATAACACCCAACCTGTGCATGATCGGGTAGAATTACAGTCATAGGAAAACATGATTCCCACCGGATATATGAAACGTCGACCTGAAGTTTCCAGCGCACCTGAGCCACGAACAAACATCCGCTGTTATGAAAATATTTGTCAGTAGTTAGTCTTAAGTCAGCCGTGAAGGCATGCAGTCGAAAAATAAATATTTTTTTTAAGGAAATATATTATAAAATAATTTAATTTATACCGACCAAAAACAACGAATCCGTTTAAGCGTAGGGTAAAGTCAGACAATTATATAAGCAAACAACAAAAGTTGTAGACGACGAAAGAGATCATGGTGAAGTTGCTGTGGAGGCCGTCAGCGAAAAAGTAAATATGAAGGACGACTATCGAGCGTACCATATACGGAATATGTGGTATGAGATGGGACTGTGCTGAAGTTTCTTGTTGACACAGGGGCGAACAAGAACGTCATTAGCTTCAAAATAAAGCAGACCACGATTCCAGTCGAAAAACCGTTTTTCGTGCGATCTGTTGCTGGAGAAATTGGCTTTTGAGAGTATATCACGGGAAGATTTTTAGCGAACGTCGGTAACGACGCCTTACAGAAGTTTTTGTACTACGCGGACTTGAATTCTTCGATGGTATTGTATCATTGGCGACGATACATTGAAAGAACTTCAGGCCGTTATCGATAGAAAAACCAATGTGTTAAAATTGAAAAAAACAGCTTTAAAAGAAAAACTCTTAAAACAAGTAAATATAACATTGAATGAAAGTCTCCCTCAAGCAGGCGTTAAAAAACCTGATAGATAATTATAGCTCGCTATTTGATCCGATAAATACGAATGAAATAATTGACACCTCCGTTCAAGCAGAGATTAAGACAAACACGGATGAGCCAATCTACACGAAAAGCTATCGATATCCAGCCTCCCTTATTGCCCAGGCCGAAAAAGAAATATCTAAGCTCCTAGAAACAGGTATAATCAGGCCTTCGAGAAGTCCTTACAATTCGCCAATTTGGGTAGTCCCGGGAAAACTGAAAAAAAACAGGATGGTCATCGACTATAAAAGGTTGAACAGCGTAACAATGGCAGACGCGTCCCCAATACCTGATATCAACGGCACACTCGCTAGCCTTGGTAAGGCCTGATATTCTATAACATTAGAACTGACGTCTGAGTTTCACCAGATACCAATGAAAACCACTGATATAGGTATACTAAAAACAAACTACGATGAATGGGATGTTTCAACGTATGATCGACGATGTGTTAAAGTCCTATATAGGCAAAATCTACTATGTCTATATAGATGACATAATTGTCTTTGGCAATACCCAAAAAATCACCTGGAGTACCTCAACACTGTCCTTGAAAGACTAACTGATCCCAAAATTAAGGTCAACTTAGAGAAAACTCATGTTATGACACTGAAGTTCAAAATCTTGTATACTCCTGATGGCAGATATGAAAAAGGTCAATGCGATTCGTAACATTCAGCCTCTGGGTTTACCTCTTACTATAGGAAATTTATAGAGGACTATGCGAATATTGTCAAGCCACTGACCAACCTAACTCGAGGAAAGCACGTTCAAATGAAGGCCAACAAGTGACGGAATAATCGTTTCAACTTTTAGAGGGGACGTAACGGAGGCTTTCATTGATCGTCAAGCCGCAGACGCCTCAAACGGTTGTCCTTGCTAGGTTGATTTATGAGTAAAATCAATTTAAAAAAAACTAATCTCATAAATCAACCTAGCAAGGACAACCGGAATGGCAACGATTCAAAAGTTTGAAAACGTGGAAACCCCAGTTGCTTTTAGCACAGATGTGCTAATGCAAGACCAAATCTACTTCGAAGAGGAATTTACATTAGTATATGGGAAATATGAAAATACTGTATTATATCTAAATAAATTTGGAGTTAGTGCTGCAAAGAAGTTATCTGCAACTACTAGAAAATTATTAAATGGACTAGACAGACTTGAATCTGTAACATATGGACCCGACATATACCGACAGAGTCAGATGAAGCTCAAGATATGGTCTTAACCGACTACAGAGGTTTAATATTTCATGCTCGACTACACACTTGAGCAGGACCAATAATATATGTCAAAAGTGCGATAATTTCTTGCCTAGCACCCTTTACAGTTTATGGTCCGCAAAATTATAAGCATAAATTTGAAGCATTTTATACATTTCATCATTCCAAATTCACACAAATAAAATACAGCAGCCAAGAGGAGAAGGTTAGCTTATTTGCATATATTACTGAGCCTGGCAACAAATATTTAGAAAGACCTGATTTAGTAAAAGCTTTTGAAACCATGAATCCAAATGTAAGATATTAGGATATGGAATTCCTAACAATCCTAACTTCCTTATCTATGTCCAAGGCACTCACAGCAAAGGTCCATTATGACTTATGGGTTGTAAACAGAAAGAAAGCTTGGAAAGGTATCCATAGTGTAATAAGGGAGCCCTTGTTACACTATAAGTATTAGGTTATTGCAAAATTTAGACAAGCGGTTGAAATTAAGTTCAGTTAACAACAGATATCGGCGCCATACTATTAGAGGCTGAATTAGATGAAGACAATACCATTGCCTATATCTCACGGTCCCTCAACAAAGTCGAGGGAAACTACGCGACCAACGAGAAGGAAATGCTAATCCTATCTATACAGGGCAAAGAAAACTAATATAAGTTAACGACAGATAAGTTTCATCCCACGGTCCACGGCAAAAACATTGGTACATCGCTACGTGATGGAATTTGCCTAGTATGCACCTAGACGCCAACATCAGTCCAAGGTTGCACACGCTGACACCCGAACCGTGCATCCCAACTCCAAGTAGCCAAGAAATTACCCGGCACATTCGTGACAACTATGCCGACACCTGAGCCGCGCCATCTGCTGAACACCTTATCGCATCCGCTAGGAGGTTACCTGATTCTCTTCGTCGCATCAACATCTCGCCGACAATTTAGTATTTAAGGTAGTGTAAGAATTCATTGTATTTAGAATTAAGTCACAAGTGTAAGAGGCCACGCTACCCGTTCGGAAAGAGATAAATAAATTTTTTTTCAAAGTAAAATAAGTAATAATTAATTAATTGGCGCCCGAGCAGGGATCCGAGAGTTACAAATCGCTATTAAGAACAGTCATAGTGCGGTAGAGTGCGTTCTGTTCGCGTCAGGAAAAAAGGAAAAGCTAGGGCTACGAGCACTGTTAGTGCGGTAGAGCGCGTCTGTTCGCGTCGGGAGGAATGACCAGTTAAAGTGCGGTAAAGTGCGGCTGGTGGTGGAAAGCAAACAGATAAAATAGCATCAAATAATACATACCTTTTATATATATTAAGTTTACCAACCACAAAGAAAGAAACATGTAATAAATTGTCAAGCCAGTAAGAAGGGGCAGAGTTATTAATCAACTAGAGTATAAAGAAATACTTAAATGTAAAGCAGGTATATATGGACTAACGGATACGTGTAATTAACTATCTATATGTAAGCAAATTAATGTTAGAGACCTAAGTAATGATAAGTGCATTAACAATCTACTATCAAGCCGACCTCCAGTATGTACTCAGATCAACAATCAACATATTCCGGCAGTAGAGGAACTATCTCCTGGCCTACTGATATTAAACCAATATGAAGACGTGATCGATATAGATGGAAAGCAGATCCCGCTAAATGGCACATTCGTGATAAAATTCAACAATGCAACTATAAAAGCTCAGCGATACACTTTTACCGCAGCCGAAGTAACAAAACACAAGCCACTTCCGGCCTTACTACAGCCACCCCAGAACAACTCCAAATTTGAGGAAATTCTTTCGCTGGAAATGATTAAGGAAATTAAGGCCAATAACAAAGCTGGCGGACCCCACAAGCGGACCAGTAGGAATGCAGTTAAGTGGGAAGGTTATGGTCCTACACTTCTGACCATAACGACGCCGGGATAAAAAGGAAAAGAAGAAGAAGAAGAAGGCCAATAACAAAGCTGAAGCATTGGAAACTGGGATAGAGGAGTACAACTGCCAAATTGTTTACATATAAGATTGTTCCTATTTCGAGCCCTAAGATTGAGAACCAACACCTGACCGTCTCAATAAATGCTTAAGCAGGATCCCAGGCAAACACGGAAACCGCTTCCAATGTTGATTCTAAAACCGCTACATAATATAGATGCTCAACGGAAGCAGATGGAGGCGAATTCCACAAAATCCGTTACCAAAACGATGCATAGAGCAAAACTCGACAGACCTTTTCCCGTAAGTAGTAACACCTCTTAATGTCTTCCGGAATCAAATCGTGATAAGGTTGGGGAAGGGCCTTAGTATTTATGATGATCCTCATCCCGATTTTTCAAGAAAACTGGATAGAACAGTATTAATAGTAATCCTGAAAACCAGGTTAATGCCAAATATCGTAAATAGCATCAAGATCCCCGAATGCTGTAACCTGCCTAATCTGCCCGGCGACAGTAGAGGGATTCCAGATATTCCAGTACACTACTCCACTCGTCCCCATCAAGAAAGGTAAAGCGTGGGTAGTCGACGGCAACCTCAACCTCGTGCACGTTATCGATCTAAACCAATTTAAGCGCCAAGTTGCATGAACAAGCACATTGTTAACCAAAGCGACAGACGGCTGATTAACGTCCATCTAACCTCTATCATGGATCGTATCGAGCTACTGAGCAACAGACCACCAAAGTAACTGAGGGCTATTAGCTGGCTTGGATCTACATGGAAATGGGTCCCGGATGCTTCACATTCGTACGAAATTCTTAGAAGCCAACAGCATATTGTAGAAAAAAACAACCATCAGTATAAGATGATCGAGCGGGTTCCTCCATCGACGAAATTACCAAAACATTTAACTGGATTGATGACATCAGCAAAAAGTACAAATTCATTATTGCAATGCTTAAGTTAGCAGTAAAGTTTGGTTTACAGCTTAAGTTTTTGCTTTATTTAACAATATTCGTTATTTTTTGTTTTTCTTTTTTTGGATAAATTAAGTAAATAAAGTATTCTGTCATTCAATCTGTTATTCACAAAGAATTCATGTTGTTGGATTTTTCAGGATCATCATACCAACAACGAAAGAGTGGTAGCGGATGTCCAAAGGTTTAGGCGGGACATCTTGGATCAAGTCCTACTAATGAAAGAACAGGTCAACAAGAGTGCCAGATGACCAAAAACGGCATTGTAAATACAAACCTACTTGATCACAATGAGATCAACTTACTAGCGAATGAACTTAAGACTCTTCCGTACGAAAATGAAACTGAGGCGGTCAAATTTGGAGTACTGTCTACACCAATGGTTAAACTCTTTGTACATCTTGCAGATGCGAAAGGCGAAGAGAGAGAACTACAACCTGCTACTGATAAAACCATCAACAACCAATGACAGACAAGTTAGCATGGAATACAATAGAATCTTCATTAACCAGGAAGACAACTATGGAATAATCCAAAACTGGCTTTCAATAAGCAACCACCGTGTGCAGGGAAGAATCATTGTCAAGAATTCTAGGGGGATCACGTAGCGTCCGCATATCGTACCAGCACTCAATGAAGAATGCTTCTAAGCCTGTGTGGTATAACAAAAGACTAATAAATTTATGCAGCAAAAAAAATAAAGCTTATGTCTTTGAAAAAGTTTCTGTCTGATAAGAATTTGCGCAAGATTTATATAGTACTTGAAAAAACTTTCAATGTTCTAAATAACTTTTTATACGGAAACTACATTCACGCGATGGAATCGAAGTTAAAAGAAAAGAAGTTATTAGAGTCGTGATTACTTCCTAGTCATCCGAAGAGTAAGACATGCGAATTCAATCATCGAACAAGAAAAATTTTTTTTTTATAAAACGAATAGTGTTTCTGATTTCGTTAATTGGCGCCCAACGTGGGGCAACGCGGTTAAAATATCTGTGTTGCTTAATTATCCGAATTCACGAACACGTGCTGCTTACTTGACGGATATAAAAAGATATAATAAAACAAAAACTAAAACAAGATAAGGTTAAAATAATGAAAAACTGAATAAAAAGTAAAAACGTGAACGCACCCAATGTCAGCGATCATTATTATCGTTTTTGAACGGAGGTATGAGCCTCAAATGGGAGCCTTCAAATAACATACCACACCGAGGTGGGACCTTTTGTTTTGTGGACATTTCTATTCGGACTGGCACGAGTGAACATCATTAAATGAAACATTGTGTTTAAAAAAAAAACTAATAAAATAGTCAGTAATTGACAAAAGTGGATTGAATTACTAAAGTACTAAAAATCAGATACCTAAACTCACTTACTTGACACTGAGTAAACCCAAGTGCGGATGTAACATAGAGTTAACACCATCGACCAGGACAGCGCAAAGGTCGATACACCGTATTAACGGGATTCGATATGTCATCACTTTGTTGCGGTTAAGCCGGAATTTTTGTAATCTTAACTGAACACATTGTAAATCGAACAGTTGGGGGGAGGCTATGCTTCTCCGTTCGCGATATTTTCTGGGTTTCCCTTATGGTGAACTTTAACTATAACACTGTTGTTTTTCTCTTCATTCCTTGCATTATGTTTACACTATATTTGCACGGTAATCAAATTGCACCACACGTAATAATAAAATTGTATTGCAGAATAGGCATTTCTTATTTTTTTGTATATTGTTATACATGGATTCTAAGCCAGTCCCGTATACAGAATGCATTATGTAATATGCTACATACAATGCATCTGTGCGCTGACAAGGCATTTTCTTTCACATACGCGAACAGTCGTCTACAACCGAAAACGACGCTCTGTATTTTTCGCGTACGTTATCTTGTTCGTAACCTAACACCTATGCTGACTGTTCTGTTTCTCAGCTGCAACCGACGCTGCGCATCGGTTTATACTTACATGTTTAGTTTTTAAGAATGAATTCCGAATAAACTTGAAAAGAGTACGGACGTCTTCTTATTACTATATAATATTTAGTTGAGTAAGCTAATTTCTTTAAGAATTCTTTGCGCTAGAATAAGCAAACACTTTGTATAAATATTGGTCGATGAACATTGAACTAGCCTGATCATTTTGGCAGCTACCAAGGACTTTTCGTTGTTATTCCAAGTGAGTCTGCTTCGAACGTTGCGAATATCAGAATTTTGGTGTTCTAGTACTATACTAAAATACCGCCGATAGTCACGCTACAGAAACGCGACTTATCAACACACACATATATACAGTAAAAACGCTGTATTCTGTGTTGACCCCGACGCGATACAAACATATAAAAGCGTTTACCACGGCTATACACTGGTAACCTCACCAACATATGTACATACATATCCCTTTCCAATCCATAGTACTCGATCGTGCGATGTGTGTGAGAAAAAAATATTTCGGACATAAGGTTCAACATTTCAATAAAAGCCCAAAAGCATCGATAGTGTTTTGTATTTTCCTTGTTTGGTGGAGTAGAAGCAGTGAGAATGCCATGTATCTGGTGAAGAAATTCCTAAGTATTGTTGTGTCCTTCATAGTGGATGGAAGCATGTCATTTGATGAGTATACAAGTTAAACACGATGCCAGTTATTTGCAAACACCAACCTCAGCCCATACAATAGTCCGATTCCCACAGCAACATGCACTTGTCCCAACACCTAAATCCTCCACGCACATCCGGTCACTTCACACAAGTACGCATCGTTATCAACATCAGACATCAGCCACAAACAACTCGATCACCTTACGCCTTCCCATCACCTACAATCAACATGCACTCAACACGACACCTTCGCACTACCTTTTTGCTACATTCCGCAAACCCAGCAAATTAGAATAAGCTAGGCGATAACTAAATGATTGTTAGTTCGTAAGCTCAGTTCGTATTCAGATCTTATTTAAGAAGGAGGTAATCTCCTGAATTAAAAAATTATTTTTTTAGAGAAATCCCCGTAGGATTTCATAACTAGCGCCCGAGCTGGGACCGATAGTAAACGGTACGCGAGTGATCAGTAAAAGTAACGGAAGTGCCAAACGCCTCAAAAAGCCGCCGTGCCTCCCGCGAAAAAAAAAAATACAAGAAGCCAGACGCACTCTAACCTCCTGAGATTCCCGGGATCACCTATAATACTATCAAAAAAAATTTTATTGCAGCGACATTTATTATAAGTTTTTTAAATGAACCACTTAGTTAGTAACTAGATTGTAGTCACTGTTTCTATAATGTCAACTTGCTTTGATTTGACAGTTTGATTTCTGATTAAAGTATTTGTAGTTACATTTTTTTTTCGAGCTCCAACCGCCATAAATCAACGAGGTAAAAAAAAATGTTTTAACAACATTTTTGGCGGTTTTTGTATTGCTTTTTTTATAGATTAGATGTTGATTGTAAATTTTAAAATAAAACAATAGTAAAAGTTTGCTGTTTTCTGAGTTTGCTAATTTTTAGGATTGAGAGATGATCAAATATCTGATTTCCTAGTGAACTTTCATGTCTCTGAATGTTAAGATTTTGACGAAGACGATTTGGATGAAGATATGCAGATTAATTTAAACGAGATTGAAGAAGAAGTGATACCTTGCGAGGATGAAAGTGAGTGAGATGAGTCGGATGAAGAACCTTTGTCCAACTTTGCTGTTCGTAAGCGAGCTTTTAATCGACCAATGACGTGGATTCCTTCAGAAGATTTTGATAACACGTTTGATATCGATCCGCCATCAGAAGAACAACCTTCACTCAAAAGTTCTTACGAATACATACTTCTCCAGATATATTGATCCGGCATTTTTTGACGCAATTTCAACTTGCACAAACATTTCCAGCGTCAACAGATCTGGAAAATCACTTAATACAACACATGAAGAGGTAAGGTCCTTCATTGGTTGCTCAATGGCTATCGGTATTCTGGGTCTTCCGAGAATAAGAATGTTTTGGGCAGCAGAATCAAGAGTAAAACTCTTTGCCGAAACAATTACTCGCAATATAGGCAGATATTTTAATATCAGATCAAACACTAAGGTCGTCGACGATCATCAAGTTTCTCTAGCAATGAGAGAGGTCAATAGATTTTGGAGGGTTCGTCCGATTGTTGCTTATTGAAAAAGCTTGTAGAGACAATTATACAAGAGAGCAATTTGTATCTATTGATGAACAACTAATTCCTTTTACTGGAAAATGTAAACAAAAGCAGGTAGGTAAAGGAAAACCAAATCCTGAAGGAATAAAAGTATTTTTAATGGCGAATCCTAATGGTCTTCCTCTGGATTTGTACCTTTATGAAGGATAAGGCACATCAATTGATTCTGCATTGTATCCGATGCCAGAAAAAATAGATTTAGGAGGCTGTGTTGTACTAAAACTTGCCGATACTCTTCAACAAAAACATCAATCTTCATTGATCGGCTACATAATTTTCATTCCTCTTTTGGACAATTAAGTAGACAGGAATTTGAATGGAACTGGCACACTAATGAAAAATCGTGTGTCTGGATACTCACGCTCCAATAAAAAAAAGAAAAATCAGGTTTATTGAAAACAGACTGAAAACTACAACAATGTGGTAGAGGCAGCTATGGTTGTGATATGATCGTGAGATAAGGCAAAAAGATTGCTGTCGTAAAATGGCTCGATAGTAAGTCCATCTATATTGCATTCACGGAGAGTGCAGTACAAACTTTGGGAACATGCCGTCGCTGGAGTAAGAGAGATCAGCGTTATCTTGATTTTCCACCAGTAGCCATAAAAAAGTATAATTGCTACATGGGAGGAATCATTGGAAAATACCCTGTTCGCGGAAGAACTGGGAAATGGACAGTAAGAACAATTTTCCATTTTTTTTGATTTTGCAGCTGCTTCAGCATGGATAGAGTACCGTCAAGATGCTGTAAAATGCGGGCTCCCCCGAAAACAAATAATGCAGTACATAGACTTTAAAATGGATTTGCCTAAACACCTGATTTACGGAGGAACCATCCCTGATACTGTGCGCAAGCCCGAGTCTAAACCGTATTACACGCAACAATCTAAGTCAAAGACCACGATCATCATTGCTAGAACAGCCAGAAAAACTTGTATCTGCGTTCTCATCTTCCAAAAAGATGAAAGAGGTGCAACACCTACCTTTTTGCGTAAAAGAACTGCAAAATAGTTGATCAAAGTGCCGATTAAAGGGTTGCGGCAATTCACTTTTGTAAAATGTTCCACTTGTAAAGTTTTTTTATGTTTTAATGTTAATAAAAATTGTTACCAAATAAATCATAAAAAAGTCACTTTTTGTTTGTTTTCAGACCCATAGTATCCTTTGTGATACCACCCATTTTGGGGCTTTGGGGAGGATGGTAATATTTTCACTATTTTTCCCATAATGTTTATGCTCTAAATAAAACCTATATCAAAAATGAATAGAATCTCACAAAATTTAAGGCCCTGGGTCTCAGGAGGCCAAACCCAAGACGCCTCAAGAAGCCGCCGCGCTGTAAACGTTCGACGTCTCAAGAAGCGGCCGCGCGTTAAAAACGTACACCTACTCGCAACATCGTCGCGCCCTCGTCAACAGTGAACGCGCCTATCGATCTCCACAAAACACAAGTCACCATCATGATCAGCGTATTCATTTTATTGTCGATCGCTTCGATTGGCAAATCCGAAATATAGATTCTGGATTACACTAACACACAACTTATCGCGATAAAAACCGGAACGGCCAAAAATACAGAATGGACATTTTAAATTCATCCTCGAAGTAGATTTGGACCTACATATGTATACCAGAACCTAGTCAATGAGATTTCAACAACCGCTCATGGGAAAATAGGACCCAACCATTATTCCTTCCCATTCCTTTCCCATGAAATAAGCTAGACGATAAGTAAATGGAGTGAGTGGAAGCATGGGGATTTTCAAGATACCAATTATGCAAATTATTGAGCGCTGAGTGCACTCGACTGACTGTCAATTGGACCATTTTGTTTGTCGGAGATTTTTTCACTTGCATTGAAGTCGCGATACGAGGAGGATTTTGTAAGAACTTACAAATACATACATATTTGAATTAATTTTATAACATTTGTCTTTTAGATAATAAACATTTATCAAGTGAAGCTATTGTTTGTTTTCACTCCTCTACTGGCCATCGCTCACAAGCTCAACAATTTTTATTATAAAATCGTATTGATGCTGCGCCCGACTACACGTACCAGTAAACGTGCTCAACAAGACAGATCGCGAAAAAAATGTTGTCTCCGCCGTCGCCCACAGAATGCATTAGCCCGATTGCCGCCGAATGCGATAACTCCGCCATCGCCGATTTGAAAAGGCAAATCATAGATTTGCAGACGTCGTTCGCAGAGTCAGAAAAGGCCAGGACCAGACTTGAGCAGTTGATTATTCCGAAATCGTCAAAAAATACCGCCACGAGTTCAACCACGCACACCAGCGCCATTTCTTCGCAAATTGCCGCCACTTCGACTCTTGCACTAAGCACGTACACCACCAACATTGAAGCATCACCCGCTACATCTGATGCTATGCCGCCATATAAAAACGGACCAAGCACCACACACGGTACATCGGGAAACCGTTATTGGAACCACCCTTATTGGAACCACATACGCATGCTACTTCTGTGCCATCAGTTAATGCCTGCGTCCCACCCGTGCCCACAATGTTGCCTCCACTTACTCAGCCAACCCCATATTACACCCCGCAACTAACTTGTAAACTCCAAGATCTGCCCGAATTCTCCGGTGCCCCTGAACAATGGCCGATGTTTTTCGTTTCGTTTAAAGAAACAACAGCCGCATACTCTTACACCAATTTAGAATATCTATCGCGGCTACAAAAGGCTCTTAGAGGACAAGTCGAAGCACTGCTTATCCATCCAAACAACGTGGAATCAATAACATCAACGATTGAATTCCGATATGGTCGACCAGAGGTATTAATTCGAAGCCAGCTAAACAAGGTCAGAGCCTACCCAAGAATATCCGAATCAAAAGTGCCCGAAATCATCAACTTTAGCACTATGGTCGCCAATATGACAGTATTTTTGGAAAACGTCTCAGCCGCGCCTCACCTAACGGATCCCATGCTGCTTAAGGAACTGCTAGGTAAGCTACCGCAAAACAAATAGGAGGAATGGGCAAGACACACCATGACGTTCATGCCACGACATCTGACAATACGCGATTTTAGTGATTGGCTGAGGCAAATTTAGATATATGTATAGTACGTTGCTATAGCTACTGAAGGAAAAGTTGATGTCACACCGCCACCGTCGCATGAACGAAGATGCAAGAACGTAAATAGCCTTTGTACCGTTACTGGAGAGTTCAAACCCAACTGTATTGCATGTGACCATTACTTATAAAAGTGTCCAAATTGTAAAAATCTCGACGTGTCTTACCGATGGAATTTTGTAAAGAAAAGTACAATTTGCTTTTGTTGTTTGCGCCAAGGCCATGTTGTTGCAAAGTGCTCCCACCTTCGAGAATGCCGTATTTTATATTGTCGGAAACGCCATACCGCTAAACCGAACTCTGCAGAAAATCGCACAAAAGGAGCAAATGCCTCGGTAGCAACTGTTAGTGCCGATTGCTAGCAAGTTGGTATTTCTGAACGCAACCTCAGCCGACGCACTTTGTTCAAGTTTCTGCCCGTGAAAGTTACTGGACCTAAGGGTTCAGTTACTGTAATAGCATTCATTGATGATGGCGCGAAGATTTCTTTGATTGAGCAGAACGTTGTCGATTGCATTGGCATCAAAGGGGCTTCAAATATATTATCATTGAAATGGATTGATGGACGAACGACAAGTGGCTTATCTCAATATATTAATCTTGAAGTCTCCGGAGTCGATGAAAATGCCATAATATACCAAATGAAAAGCGTTCGTACTACAAAGAAATTGCTATTGCCGAATCAGACTTTAGATGTATTGTAAATGAATTCATAAAACAGTACGAATTTCTCAAATCCATTCCAGTGGTAAGTTACGCTGATGCTCAGCCAAGGATTTTGATCGGCCTGCCACATGCTTTCCTTACACGTCCAACGCAAGTCTGCAATGTCGACAATGGGTTTGCCGTTCATAAAAGCAACACTTTCCGGTGCTAATGATGAATGCCTTTCCGACGGCACTGCTGTTTGCCATGTTAACGATAGTAAAGAAAATTTGTACGATTTACGGAGGCAAGTCGATGAGTATTTCGCCGTCGAAAATTATGCCACAAAACCAATAAGAAGAGCTATACCGGAAAGTGAAAAGAGAGCTGAAACTATTTTGAGAGAAACAACAAAGCAAATCGGCTGTCAGTTGGAGACTGGCCTACTCTGGAAAGATGATAGTGTTAAATTTAAAAATAGTTACGACATGGCATTAAAGAGACTGGAGACCTCAGAGCTAAAGATGTCAAAGAATTCGGACTTGGATAAATGGTATAAAGCAAAAATAAAAGAATATGTGAACAAGGGATATACCAGAAAATGAAGAAACCGCCACTTTGCTGTGTGTAATATTAATAAAGGCAATAAATTGCGCCTTGTATTCGATGCCGCCGCCCCCCAAGGGGGATATCAAAGGGATTAAAAGGCCCAGAAGAATACCAGCCCAGGCCACTCTTGTCTATCCTGTGCCGATTTCGGGAAAAGAGTAGGTATTGTCGTATGCGGGGATATACGGGAAATGTTTTTGCGAATAAATACCCGGAGTGAGGATCAGAATGCTCAGCGTTTTTTGTAGCGAGACGGAGATTCAACCAAGCCTCCGGACATATATGAGTATATAATGATTTTCGGGTCAAAAAGTTTTCCCTGTTCGGCACAATTTATTAAAAATCTAAACGCAGAAAACTATAAAAGCTTGTACCCACGTACTCTTCATGCAATAAATGAGTGCCACTATCGCTTTTAGATTGTTATAATCTTTCTATTCCTTAATAAATTGTTCTGTTTATGTTTATTATTAAATATTGTTGTTTGTTTTACCTTTTGACTATTTATTGTTTATTTTAAAATAAATGAATTTCAAATAAAGCGAAAAAAACATAATTTCAAAGTATTATGTTTTTTGAAAATAATAAAATCTTATGTACATACTTCTAACGACCCAAGGTACATTGTGCGATGTCCTTATATAAAAGTGCCGACAGAGCTAAACCACTGATCGCAGTTTAATTGTAATACACTTCCCATCAGATTTAGATCAGAAGCTACGGGAATACAGCGGAGATCATCAATCAAAATGGATGAAACAGACATTGTCATCATAGTCGCTCGACAGGTTCTAGCGGAAGAGCTACAGAAATTAAGAGTTAATATAAATAAAAACAAATACATTGAGGGTAGGTTACGACGCGTGGAACTTTTTTGGGAGCAATTTCAAGCAAACCGCCAGAAGATGAAGGGCAAAATAAAACACGACACTCCATACGTGTAGGGAAAATATGTTACAATGAATACTGGGTCTCTACAATGAGCTTGAGAGAATTCTTGAAAACAGTGAAACTCTCTCCCGCGAGGCACTTGAACACAGAAAAATCTAAAAATTAAATAAACGAGGAGACAGTTCAACAATCAATCCTACATGAGAGATGATCAAAAAATGCTGACGAAGGCATAACACTCGCAGTATAAGATCACTTCAAAATTCATACTCTGCGTGTGCATTTCCAATATAAGATCTTAATGGCATGGAATAAAGTTACTGTAAAACTACAATCAACGCGACAAATTCAGTCGAATCTCTCGAATCCCAAGACAACCACCCCCGGAGAGTAGTGAACGAACATCTTCGACACAAACCATCTGCACCCCGTCCAGGTTGTGTGACAAACATCAAAAGAGCGTAACTCTTGAACCTGCACGAATTATAAAAAAAAAAAAAAAAAAAAAAACCTCTCTCACGCAACACTCTATTGCCAAGGAGACAGAAGATAGTTGTTACATCCTTCAGCGACTCCTCGCCAGCCTTGAGAATAAGGAAGGAGTTCACTCCAACGTATTTTATGACCTGAAAATTATTAGTATTAATAAATACTGGCATCAGATTGAAGAAATTCATCACAGATCGGTGAGCTGGAGGATGATTAAGGCTCAGTAGGATACAACGTGGGAGATTACCTAGAATTGGAAACAGAACCTCAAGAGTGCCTGATCTAATTGAATACCAAATTAGAGGAACTACGTGCCAATCTTACCTGCGACCCCAACAGTGACGTCAACCGCAAATTTAATTCTCAATCTACCGAAATTTACATTGCTAAGGTTTGATGGTGACTACTTCAAATGGCTACAATTCCGTGACCTATTTACAGAATTAGTGCACAAACAGCATTGGCAATTGTCAGAAAATGTTTTATTTAAAGTCAACATTGACAGGCGAAGCTGAGAAGCTAATTCGCCATTTAATAACGTCCGACGTCAATTACAACATGGCACGAAAGGTCATAACAAATCGTTATGAAACACAACTTCTGGCATCGGCAGCACTTGATAAATGAATGCTGTAACCAAAAATTCATACTGAAATTTCAGCCATGATAAAGGGATTACATGATATTACAAGGGAATGTATTTGTTAAGAAAGTGGCAGCCGCAAAGGTGGACGAACAAGGGGCAACCCTGAACATTCATGTATAATTGTCAACAAATGTCAAAAGGTTCGAGAAAAAATAAAAAACATGTGATGAGATTTTGGCAAGAGGTTAAGTGGGACAGTCTTTTTCCTTTTTTTGTCGCTTCAACTCATTTTTTAATTCTGCGTTCCAACAGTATTCTTAGACTACAAAATCTTGATACGGACATAAAGAATTGGAATCCACTTTCATTACACATATTAATAAAGATATTGGATCGCAACACCCATACACTGTAGGAACAGTCGTTAAAGGAACCCAAATCGTTAGCCAGATTAGACGATTTTATGTCATTCCTTGAACTCCTCTTTCAATCATCGGAGGCATTAGAAGTGAAACAACACAAGAATTCAGAAGATCCAAGCAAACGACAGAAACTATCAAAGGCATTAACAGTGACCACAACAGGAAGGTTAAAATGCATATCTTGAAAGGGACCACACCAGCTATTTAACTGTCAGAAGTTTTTAGTATCAAACCCTAGGGATCGGCTAAATCTAGTGAAAACCACAAATAATTGCATAAATTGTCTTAGAGATAGGCACTGCTCCGCCGGAGGACGCAGAAAATGCAACAAGAAATACAACACGCTCTTGCACCTAGAGCAGATTATAAAACCTTCATCAAATAATGTGCCTACTGCCATAAGGTCCTCATCAAATTCCGACATCTCTAACAACTCTAGGAAACTGCGGAAATCGTGGGTACGTTTTCCTCTCAACGGCCATCGTGAAACTCACAACCCAGTTTGGGAAGACTAGTGAGTGCAAGGCGGTACCGTATTCGGAATCTCAATTGAACTTCGTCACCAAATCATAAAGAAACTTGGAATAACACCAATCTCTCGAGTAATGTATGTATATCCAAGGGATTGGTCAGGAGACTCAGTAAACAAAGAAGGGTCAACGTTCAGAAATGATCCTGTCTTAACGTATTTTCCATAAGGATGGAAGCGCTTATATTGTCAAAAATAACTTCAGATCAACCCACCAAACCGTTTGATACAAGCATCTGGCTGATTCCAGTCAACATTCCACTTGCGAATCTAAGCTTTGATAACCCGAGCTCAATCGATGTTCTTATTGGAGCCGAGCTGTATTATTCTCTTCTCTCAGTGGGACAACTGGGAAAAATCTATGCCCACAAAAACACAGTCTTTGGATGGACAGTTGGCGAAAAACTAGAAGGCACTCAGGAATTGAGCGTAGTATGTGGAATATGCAGTGTAGATGAAGCACTCGACCATCAAATAGAGAAATTCTGGCAATTAGAGGAATCACCATCCAATGACAGGCGCCTTACAGCATCCGAAAGGCAATGTGAACTTCATTTCAATCAGACATTTTGGAGAAGTATTGAAGGATGATTCGAGATAAAACTCTCATTCAAGGAAGAACCTAACATTTTGGGAGAGTCAAAAGATGTCGCTTTCCAACTATTTATATCACTTCGTTCAAGTGATATGAAGACTCAAGACTTGCTAAATCAATGGGTCTCAACAGCTTGAGCACATGGAAGAAGTATATTATCATCAACTAGACAAGCCCTACTACTTCTGGAAACATTATTGCGTAACAAAGACAGATATCAGTACAACAAAGCTCAGGGTAGTCTTTGACGGTTCAGCAAAAACTGCCCCAAAGTTAGAGGGTAGTCCACTCATACTCAAAACCGGAGCTAAGTATCTAGGCATCATTCTTGACCCCTAACTTTCCTGGAAAAAGAACTTGGAGGAAAGGATGAAAAAAGGTTGATGCTTTTTATGCCTTCAAAAAGACCTTCGGCAAAAGATGGGACTTGCAACCGTACATCACTCATTGGATGTACACTGCAATCATCCGACCCATTATAATTTATGGGGCCCTAGTCTGGCGGACTGGTAGCAGCACGAAAAACTACATGAGCATGCTCAACAAAGTACAAAGGTCAGACGCTGTTCGTACAACGGGAGCTATAAGAAGCACGCCGCTAGCAGGGTTGGACATGATACTTCATCTCCTTCCTCTGGATTTATTCATAAAGGCTGCGCTTCAAAAAACGCTCTCAGACTAAGGGAGTCCTCTTCATGGAAACAAGCCAACTATCGACATGCAGCCATACTCGAAATAATAGATGACCTGGGAAAGAAATATGTATGGTTCTAGTCTAATGAACTCAGTCCTTGCTGAATTTATGGGCAAGATATGTCTAGTTTACATGGACGACATCCTCATATTCTCTACCAGTCTGGAAAAACATTCAGTGTCTTTAAAGAACATTTTCAAAAAGCTTAAAGAAGTGAATCTGAAAATCCAATTAGATAAAAGCGAATTCCTGGAAAAGGAAACCGAATTTTTAGGACACGTAATAACATCAGACGGCATCAACCCGAACCTTAACAAAGTTTCCGCTATAAACAACTACAGATTACCACGAACAACGAAACAAATCAAGGCATTTCTTGGAATCCCAGGTTATTATAGGAAATTTATTAAAGATTACTCCAAGGTAGCTGAACCAATGACTATGTTTCTAAAAAAGAATGTCAAAATAGACTTAAAAAGCAAAGACTACATTGAAAATTTCGAAAACCTGAAAAAATTAACTACTTCCGGACCAATCCTCAAATATCCCGACTTCCAAAATAAATGTATCCTTACCACAGACGCATCTAACTATGCGCTAGGTGCAGTCCTGTCACAGGATAATCATCCTATATGTTATACCAGTCGTACCCTCAATGACCACGAAACTCGTTACTCTATCATCGAGAAAGAATTATTGGCCATTGTATGGGCGACAAAATACCTTCGACCTTACCTTCACGGCAGGAGATTCACAATAAGAACAGACCATCGACCTCTAACATAGTTTTGCTGAGCTCACTCACACTCAAGTTAAACTTGAGGAGTATAGCTTTGATATCGATTATGTAAAAGGGATGAAAAGATACAAGATACACGATCAAAGTGGACTGAACGCACCCATAGGCAGTAGGAGCAACTTAGGTTTTTGACAGTCAAGGAGTCTGGTCAGGGCAGCCAAAGGAAAAAGGCAGAATGTAAAGTTAAGCTAAGCACGATGTGAAAAGAAAATAAAATAATTTAAAACTACTTTTCTGAGAAGTGCGAATTCATTTTACATGGTTTCAGAAGTGGGATACAAATAAATAAAAAGAAGAGAAAGAAAGAAATAATAAAGAAAACTAAAAAAAAAAAAAGGGGCAAGACATCTAAAACAGCACGCCAGTTTAGTGTGTGTGTGTGCAACTTCTATTGTACAATCATCAATAAATTTACAAGGTCCGTCGCCAATGAACTTTGAAGATGCCGGAAAAGAGTGGCCTGTCTGGAAGCAGAAGTTCACCATTTACATGCTTGCCTCTGGTCGACGTAATGAAGAGGAAAATGTGAAAATCACAACTTTCCTTCATTTGATTGGAGAGAAGGGAATTGACGTGTACAACACGTTGTTCGATGAACCGTTTGACAGTGAACCGGCAGCCGCGGATGCAGTAGCAATCACATTGACAGAAGTTCTACGCCGATTTGAGATATTTTGCTTACCACAAAAGAACACGGTAATGGAATCATTCAAATTTAACTCCATAGTGCAGAAAGAGCGACAACCATTTACCGAATTTGAAACAGAACTGCGATTACAGATGCGTCACTGCGAGTTTACATGCGATGAGTGCCAGCCCTCATATGCAGAACGCATGATCCATGATCGCATTGTATTGGGCGTTGCCGAAAGCAAAACTGTTGGAAAATCGCGATGACTCATTACAGCAAACAATTGATCGATGCAAGGCAGCTGAGCTGGCAGCCGCTAGCAAACAGTTACTGGATGTGCCGCAAAACAAAGTTGATGCAGTTCAAAATCGGAAGCGTCTGACTATGAAGAAGTGGGGATCCGAAAAGCAATGTCAACGCTGTGGTGGAAATGCTAAAGATAACCATGAAAAGTTCTACAAATGTCACCGTTTAGGGCACTTCGCAATTGTCTGTCGATCGATCGAGGCCATCAACGAAATAAAATCAGAATCAGTTGGGGCAATGTCAAATCAAGGAAGCGCAAATAAACAGACAGATACGTTGCAATACGACTTGATATTTTGATCAAGGTAATTCGAAATTTTGTAATTGGCTGCATAGGGATCGACTCTTTTAATAGCATAAGCAAACCATGGGTTCATGATCTCATTTTCAACGGCGTCAAGATTAACTTTAAGTTGGACACGGGAGCGGACACTAATTGTGTTCCACTGCATTATGTTAATCAAATTAAATTTGATCATTTAATTCGAAATTCAAATACACAATTGTTTTCTTATAATAATGAAAAGATTAATACACTGGGTCAAATAACGTTGCCTTGTTTTGATTTAAGTCAGACGAAAAAACAGAACATCTTGTTTGAGGTGGTAGACAGCAATTTACAACCTATATTGGGTCGGGCTGCATGCTCCAGCTTTGGTCTAATCAAGCGAAACGTAAGAATTGACATGATAGCGGATGGTAAATCGGCAGCAGCTGAGCTTATTAAAGAGTTTGAAGATGTGTTTGACGGACTGGGTAAGTTGCCTGGAAAATGCCACATTAATCTGAAGCCGGATTCTGTGCCAGTATTGCGATATCGCAAAAGAATTCCGGAAAGCCTTCATCAGCGTCTAAAGACAGAATTGCATGAGATGGAAAAGTCAAAGGTATTATCACTTGTGGACTATCCCACAGATTGGGTCAACAACCTTCAAATTGTGGAAAAAGCGAATGGATCGCTAAGATTGTGTTTAGATCCAAAGCCACTAAACGAATGCATTCGCAGGGAGCATTTTTTAATTCCAACGGCAGAATCGATTATTGGACGCTTAGCCGGAATGATTGTGTTTACAGTAATGGATCTTAAAAACGGGTTCTGGCAACTGGAATTGGATGACGACAGTGCAGGCCTAACCACTTTTATGTGGTTTACATTTGGATTGAATAATGCACCGGAGTTATTCATGCGAAAAATGGTACAGATTTTTGGAGACATTAAAGGGGTGGAAATTTATTTCGACGATATTTTCATATCTGGCCAGACAGTAGAAGAGCATAATGCAGTATTGGAAAAGGTTTTGCAAATTGCGCGTGATAACGGCATACGATTTAACAAAGAAAAGCTGCAGCTAGCACTGCCTGAGGTTCGCTTCATGGGTCAACAAATATCGTCATCGCAAGTCAGGCCGAATCAAAACTATCTCGAAGCTATCATAAACATGCCAAAACCTGAAAGTAAAGCGGACGTAGCTCGGTTTTTGCGGATGTTGAAGTACGTGAGCCAGTATTTACGGAATTTATCGCAGCGAACGGCAAACCTTCGTGAACTAACGCGGGTGGTAGTGAACACGAGTTGGAAATGCTTGCACTTAAAAAGGATCTTACTGAAGGGCCCGTATTAAGAATCTTTGATCCAGCGCTGCCAGTAGTCATTCAGACCGATGCATCGAAGGACGGTTTAGGATCAGTTCTACTGCAGGAAGACCAACCGGTCGTATATGCTTCTCGTAGCCTGACGAAAAGTGAGCAGAAGTGGGCTCAAATAGAGAAGGAGTTGCTTGCTGTTACATTCGCCTGTGAGAGATTCCACTATTTTGTCTGTGGCCGTGATATAGAAGTACACTCCGATCATCGGCCACTCGAGACTCTAATAAAAAGGGAGATTGATGATGTCTCCGCTCGACTACAGCGATTGTTTCTCAAGCTACTGAAGTATCCTTTTGTTGAAATCAAGTACGTTCCGGGGAAGAAAATCCCAGTAGCTGATTGCCTATCGCGAGCAACACAGAACGACAGCGTTTTGGCGACAATTATTGAATATTTAGCCGGCCGCTGGCCGGAGTACAAGCATTTGAGTGGCGAGGCTAAGCAATATCACAAAATTCGAGATGATCTAAAGTTCGAAGAAGGTTTACTGTTTTTTAGAGACAAATTAGTCATACCCGAATCGCTTAGAAAGCAAATCCTTGCAATGGTGCATGAACCTCACTTGGGCATCCAGAAATCGCTACTGAGAGCTCGAGGACTTTTTACTGGCCAAGAATGGCAGATGACATAGTGATGTCAGTTAAAAAGTGCCTTATTTGTGAGAAATACACTCGTGCGAATTCGAAAGAGCCGCTGACACATCACAATATTCCTGAATATCCATGGCAGTCTATTGGGATCGACATATTTGAGTTAGGCGGCAAGTGCTATTTGGCAATGATGGATGCATACTCCAAATGGCTTGTATCTGACAAGTTACAAGACAAATCGATGGCCACAGTTATCAAAGTGTTGGAGAACATATTTAGCAGATATGGGTATCCCTCAGAGATCCGGTCTGACAATAGTCCCTTTAACTGTCATCAATATCATCAATTTGCCGAGAAGGCCAACATTACATTGACATTTTCGAGCCCAGGTTACCCACAGAGCAACGGACTAGCGGAGAAAGGTGTCGCAATCGCAAAGCATCTGCTGAAGAGGTGCTTGGATGAAGGCCACTTACATGAATACAATAGTCGTTTGCTGGAGTATAACGTCTCTCCTCTGGCTTCCATGTCTCTGTCACCAGCCCAATTGTTCTTCGGGCGTAGAATCAAAACAAAGGCACCCATAAGCAAAAAACTTTTATTACGTCAGCAACTGTGATAACCAATGATAACAGAGAAGTTAGTTAGAAAACGTCAACGCTTCAAGTTTTATTATGATCGTCAAACACGTTCCCTGTCCAAGCTTGAGGTAAATCAAAGCGTTATCTTTAAGAAAAATACAAAATGGTGTTATGGTAAAATTGTCAGCAAAGTAAATGATCATTCATTCCTAGTATTAGACATATCCACAGGTCAAATCTTTAGACGCAACCGACGATATTTAGCGATCACAGTAAATAGCAAACACGAAGTTGAAAATGATGATTATCGAATCAAAAATAGGGAAGCTCACTTAAATGCACAAGGAGAGAAAAGATTAGTTAGTGGGACCCCAATCGTGGTGGAAAATCATACTGCCAAGCCAGCGGATGAATCTAAGTGCTGTGATGCTAATAACGGTATAGACACTAATGACTCGGAACTAGTCGAGGATGGGCCTCCTGGGGGTCAGCTGTTAAATTTGCGGAGGCTCGTAAAAAGCTGTGGGTATGCGAATGCTGAACGAATGATTTGTGACAACATTGTTATAGTGATATATCCGATCATTCCGATATTGAAACCACTGAAAGAATCAATATATTTTAGTTTACAGTTTTGGTAATCAGATCTCAACTGCCATCACAGCGGTTTTGATAAAGAGATCCCAATTGCCCACACGATCATACTATTCAATCCATTTGAACCGCTCATGCGGTTCTGTAAAGAAGACAATCCATTTGAACCACTCATGTGGTTCTGTAAACAAATAGCGTCCTTCTGCATTTTGTCCATTAAGCACTTTTGTCCACACTCGGACTATCCACTCATGCGGTTCTGTAAACAAGCAGCGTCCTTCTGCATTTTGTCCATTAAGCACTTTTGTCCACACTCGGACTATATATGTACATACAAAGAAATCATTATTGTCCCCTATTCGTTCTTTGTCTACCGAGGTATAATTTAAGAAAGAATATGTATAGTTTGGAGGCGAGGGTGAACTTCCAATCAAGAAAGATCAAATAAGATCTATCTCCAAGTGCATTTATATTTAATGAAGATGGGTAGGTATCTGTAATGTTAACTTGTGTTTTATTTATTTTTTTTTATTAAAAAATAGTAATAAATATATTACTTTATTGGTATTGTTCCAACAAATGCGAAGAAAATTACTTGAAACCGTAGACTTAAACCTTAACAAGGATTTTGCTCGTGTTTTAAGGCTCAATCACACAGAACGCGTTACTCGGCGTTACTGTAGCGTCGCGTTACGGCGTTACGGTTGCATTGCATCAAAATAAAAAATATATATTTTTGGAAAAATCGTAAACAAAGTATTTAATTGGCGCCCGAGCAGGGACCGCTGATAACAAATAAATTATTACCAGCGCCCTAAAGTAGTGACTGTGGAGTACGTGGAAGCTCAGCGGTCCCAAGAACCCGGAAAAAGAAAAGGATAGAAAAAAAATTACATTCCTAAGCTGCTCAACGGTCGGGAAGCCACCTGGACAACTGTTAATAATCAACACCTACCATCCGCCACTGAAGAAATATCAAGTGGAATACTTCTTCTCAATAACGAAACGATGCAACTAAATGGTAGTTACATCATCCGCCATGTCAATATCCACCATCAACCTATGAAAGCAATATTTCAACCCATCAAAACCCTAACCAAAGAAGAGGAATTCCTCTCGTTGGAAATGCTTACACGATTGCACGTCAACGAGAGCGCGAAAATTAAACTATTGGCAGCAAAAAGCAAAATCGATAAAACAGTAAATTTTGTATTCCTAGTACTTCTAATTATCCTGGCAATAGTGTTCTTAAATAAGTGGAGAAGGAAATATCGGAGTCAACGGTTAGACATAAAAACCGACTCATCCCCTACAACTGCAGTAAGAAACGATATGACATGTCCAACACCAGCCCGAAGAAACACGGGACCTACACAATAGGAATCGACAACATCACAAAATTCCCAAAGTCAAGTTCATCAAACGAGGGCGTCCAAATTTGAGTGCGATGAACGCTGGAACACGAAATCTGTGTCTCTCCCACGGATAGAAGCGATAAGATGCTGACAACGCGTCCAGATCATCGGACACCATTCCATCACGTATCCCAACGGTAATATAAGTGCTCCAATGGAAACATGTCGACGTTGGATGGCAACATGCAGATAGCGGATTAGTATTTAACCCTTAAACCCTACCCTGGGGTCTGTCATGAACATTATGTATAATTGTTTATCATATAACTAACATATTATAACACTAATGAACTAGGGTGATTGTAACCATCTCTCAATAAACTGGAATAGAAAAATAAAGTCAGTTCATTGTTCGCCACTGAATCAACCGGTCGTATTGTCTTTTGTGAACATGACTTAATGTCACATGGTGTCAGAATCGTGAACCCAATAAAAGCAAAAAAATAAAAAATAAATAACAATAATCTATCGAATCCAATTAAAAAGTTGAACGAAAACAACAAAATCAATAAATACGATGCCGGACCCCGAAGCTGCCCCCGTCAATATGCAAAACAACGGCTCATCATTTGTTAAGCCGCCGAAAGCATTAGTTATCTCAAGTAACAACATGGCCCTAACATGGAAACGCTGGATACAGCAATATACGTGGTTTTCTGTTGCTGCGGAAATGAACAAAAAATCTCCTGAAATTCAAGTAGCCACCTTTATGTCCTCTATTGGAGCAGACGCCGCCATCATATACAACTCTTTTTCACTAACGATGGAGGAGCGCAAAAAGTTGCCCATAATACAAAAAAAAAATCGAAGAGTATTTCGCTCCAAAAGTCAACGTAACGTTTGAGCGCTATAAATTTAATATGATGATCCAGAATCAAGGTGAGTCTTTTGATGAATTCCTAACCAAAATCATTAATCAAAGAAAAAAGTGTGACTTCGGAACGCTAGAGGATTCTCTTATTAGAGACAGGGTTGTTGTTGGTGTAATGAGCGATACAATTCGTGAAAAATTGTTGGCTGAAGAAGAACTGTTATTGAACAAGGCTATTAAAATATGTAGAGCAAGTGAAGCAGCAACAATACAGCTAAAGGAATTGCACAAGACCGATGAGGTAAATGCAATAATAAAATACAAACAACCTCAACATACAACACATTCAAATAAAAGCTCAAACAAACGGCAATCAAATTTTATGACAGACAAACAGAATACCAAACACACACAAAATCTGACAGTTGATTGTAATATGTAGATGCGGAAAAGCTCATGCAAAAAATAATTGTCCAGCATATCGACATAAATGCCATAGATGTCACAAGAGAGGGCACTACTCAGAGCTGTGTTATAAAAAGAAACAAATACACTCTGTGAATGATGATGATTTTGGGAAAGAAGCACAGTTTTATAAAACGTGTGCAAGTGTTATGTATGCACTTAAATGGGGTCAGGGGTCAGACGCTAAACCAGTGGATTTAGCCTGACGTCAATCGAAGTTCATCGAGACAGTATTGAGGTCAACGGAAAATGCAGTCTAAACAATCGAAGTTCATCGATACAGTATCGAGGTCAACGGAAAATGCAGTATAATCAATAAAATTAAATAAATACAGGTGTGCAACAGGTTCACGACGAATTTAGTTGTCAGTTACGTCGCGAATATATTTTTGGTCAATTATTATGGTTCTATCCTGATACTAAATGTTTAATTATCTAATAATAATAAAATTTAATGTTTAAATGAGAATTGAGTTATTTAATTTGCTTATATCTGGTGGTGGCCGTTTTCATTTGTTCACATCATATGGTGGCCGTTTAATAACAAAAAAAACACTTGCTTGCGTTTTAGTAAAGGTGCATTGAGATCATAACCGACTATCGTGTCTAAAGGTAATACCAAGAGGCGGAACCCCCTCATTCAACTGGCCTGCAGAAGACCCCTCTTTGATCATCTCTTCTTTTTTGTGTTCCTCCGGAGCTGAGGCATAACACAAGCGATACAGACTCTGATGAATTGCTCGTTCTAGCCGTCGAGGCAAACAAAGACACAAGAAATAACTGGTACGAGGAAATCAAAATAATCGATCAAACAGTGAAACTGAAATTAGAAATTGGTGGACAGTGCAATGTACTTCCCAAATCAATAGTCAACAAACTTAAAATTAGCATGGAAAGTCCCAGACCCAGTACGAAATAGTTATTAGCTTTCGGTGACAATAAAATAGATTTGTGTGGAAAAATACAATACAGCCTTGGCCAAAAGTATTAGGCACCCTTCAGTGCATTAACCCGTTATTACACTGTAAAAGTGTATTGGTGACCTTCCTTAAAATTTAAAATTCGTTTTCAATCTCACATAATGACGACATAAACCGTAATATTCACAGGAATAACTCCCCAGAAATGTTTTGACAGCAAAGAGAAAGGTGCCTAATACATTTGGCTAAGGCTGTAAATGCAAAGTGTGTGGTACGCGATCGAAAGGCTGGAATTAATTTCAAAGTAGTGAATTATCCAGTAGTGCCGATATTAGGAAAAACGCTGAATTTAGTAGTTCGTGTTGAAGAACTTAAAATCGACAACAAAATATTCACCGGACTAGGATGTGTAAAAAATTATGAATATGACATCGATTTGGTAGAAAATCAGCGTTTCGAAATTTATGCTGCACGTTAAATACCACATGCTATTCGCGACAAAGTTAAGCAGGAAATCGACAAAATGCTTGAGATGGATGTGCTTGAAAAAACCACGGGAATAACCCCTGCTGTATCTCCAATGGTGGTAGTAAATAAAAATGGCAAAATAAGAATTTGTATTGATCCATCGGATATCAATAAAAATATTATCAGGCGGTACCATCCACTTAAGACGGTTGAAGAAATTGTGGCAAATATTAAGGAATCTACATTTTTCACATTGCTGGACTGCAAGAAAGGCTTTTGGCAGATCAAAGTGACGCCGCGCACATCAAAAATGTTGACAATAGCTACTCCGTGGGGCCGAGTATTGTTTAAACGCCTACCATTCGGTATAGCATCAGCATCAGAAGTATATCAGGAATATATGTGCAATCTACTAGATGGGATAAGAAATACGGAAGTATCAATTGATGACATACTCATTCACGCTAAGACACTAGAAGAGTTAGAAAATATTATACAGCAAGTGCTTAACAGATTAAATAAAGATAAATGTATTTTTAATGCAACTAAAATGTTAAGTTCCTCGGACATATACTTACAAGTGAAGGTGTACAAGCAGATCCGGAAAAAATCAGTGCTATCATGTCCCTAAGGACGCCAGAGAACAAAACCGAGCTCCAGAGATTACTTGGGATGGCCACATACCTGAGTAAGTTCATCGACAATTTTTCTGAGCTGACGCATCCCCAAAGATCGTTACTGAAAAAGGATGTTGCTTGGGACTGGACGGACGAACGCACGTGCTTTGCAGCGCTTAAAAACTATTTTCTCTAGTACTCCCGTGCTAAGATTTTATGACCCAAATGATGATGTTGCATTACAAGTGGATGCAAGGAGTAAAAGTGTCGGTGCGGTCCTACTTTAACGTGATCAGCCAGTTGCGTATGCATCGAAAGCACTGTCATCATCACAAGTTTTATATTCGGTTGCGAACAATTTCGAGAGTACATAATTGGCAAAAAATTGACGGTAGAAACTGATCACAAACCACTTGAAATCATCTTCAAAAAACCTATTTAATCTGCTCCGAACCGATTACAAAAAATATTGTTTCAGTTAACACAATATAATCCAAGGATCGTGTACAAGAAAGGTAAAGAAATGGTTCTGGCTGATATATTAAATAGAGACTGTGCGAATCCACTTTGTGAAGACGAAATCAATGTTCAAACTGAAATATACTCGATCCACGAAGTTTCCAATGATTGGCTTGAACGTTTTGCAGTGAAAACAGCAACTGACAATGAACTTCAATCTCTGATCAAACTGTGTCAACGCCGTTGGCCTGACTCTATTCATGAGGTTCCAGTTGAACTCCGAAAGTACTGGACATTCCGAGAAGAAATAATCTATGACAACAAGATTTTGTACAAGGGCACCAAACTAATTGTACCTGCAGAATTGCAACGTAAAATGTTAGAGAAAATACATGATGGACATTGATATAATCAACTTCATAAAGTCATGCGGAATTTTCCAAAGCTATGTATCAAGCAGCAAAACCTAAAGAGCATTTGATCGTGAAAAACATTCCCAAACTTCCTTGGGAGATAGTAGCTATTGATTTATTTTATGTTAACAATAATGATTATCTTCTTATCGTTGACAGTTACTCAGGATTTTTCGACTTCGTCTGTTTACCGAATTTATCTTCAAATGAAGTTATTAGACAGTTGAAAAGATGGTTTTCAACACACGGAATACCGATGGTTGATGGTTACAATCACCCTAGTTCATTAGTGTTATAATAGTTATATGATAAACAATTATACATAATGTACATGACATCCCCCCATTTATTTAAAACATTAATAAAAATATATTGTAAGTCAATTACATAAAACAAAGTGTGGTAATTCAAAAATGTACAGTAATTCATTTTAGACAGAAATTCATTTTAAATTCATTTTGTTTTATGCGTGTAAATACATACAGTTTGTCAAGAAATTGTTTGGACAAAGGAAAAAAATGGTAACTGAGACAGTTTCTTTGTAAAAAAAAGGCTTCTTTGATGGTTTACTTCTTTTTTTTTTAATTCACGCTTATTTATTAATATACCTACTAACGAACAATAACAAAACAAAATTCATTTTACATACAATGACCAAAATTAACAAGAAAAAACAAAAAATACACAGAAATGAGTCTGTCAAGAAATTGTTTTTACAAAGAATTGCGCTCGGCCTGTTGAACGCATTTACCGTGAATTTCATGTTTCTCTTCACACGAAATACCATTCCATTTGTCCTGCGGTCGTAAAATACAACAGTTGTGCTTAATTTGTGCTACATATAAGATGCCTGGCAATAGAACATCGTATCAAGTGGCTCAGCTGGTGTATTACAATCACAGCATCGGGAAAAGTGTTCAAGAGTTGTCGCAGATGTTTTCATTAACCAGACAAACTATCTATAACATCTAAATCGTGCTAAAAAAGAAAATAGACTGGAATTGAGATCTTCAAACGGCCGCCCACGCATATTATCGGCACGTTTAGAACGCATTTTGCTAAGGAGAGTGGTGGAAAATCCACAAATTTCGACAAGAACCCTTGCGAGTGAACTTAAAGAAGAACATGGTGTTGCTGTTTCCCACGAAACAATAAGGCAAGTACTGAAAAACAACAAGTACCAATCTAGAGTTGCTCGCAAAAAGCCACTGCTTTCAAAACAACATGTTGAAAGGCGATTATCTTTTGGTACGGAGTACATGTCCAAAGCTGATGACTACTGGGACAACGTCATATTTTGCGATGAAACTAAAATTATGCTCTATTACAACGATGGGCCCAACAGAGTTTGGCGGCAGCCGTTAAAAGCTTTAGAGAATCGAAACATTATACCGACTGTCAAATTCGGTAAGTTGTCAGTAATGGTGTGGGGGTGTATTTCTAGCAAAGGAGTGGGAGATCTGGTTTTTATAGACAACACCATGGATGCCCAACAATATTTGACCATACTAAGGAGTCATTTGGCTAACAGCGCAGCTAAATTTGGGTTCTATTACGACAATAAATTGCAATTTAAATTTTACCAAGACAATGATTCCAAGCATAAGGCGCATATGGTAAGGATGTGGCTTTTGTTCAACTGCAGTAAAGTATTGGATACACCTGCTCAGAGCCCAGACCTGAACCCGATTGAGAATTTGTTGGCCCATTTGAAAAAAAAAGTTGCAAGGAGACACCCTAAAAGCAGAGCAGAACTGAAAACTGCCATACAAGAGGAATGGAATAAAATTCCAGCCGATTACGACATACAAAATTTAATCTATTCAATGAAAAGGAGACTACAAGCCGTTATAAACGCAAAAGGTGGCCATGCGAAATATTAATTAATATAAGTGCTTTATTTTCTTTCATTTTTAATAAAAACAGATCTATGTAAAAACAATTTCTTGACAGGGTCATTTTTGTGTATTTTTTTGTTTTTCTTGTTAATTTTTGTTATTGCTTGTAAAATGAATTATGTTTTGTTATTGTTCGTTAGTAGGTATATTAATAAATAAGCGTGAATTAAAAAAAAAGAAGTAAACCATCAAAGAAGCCTTTTTTTTACAAAGAAACTGTCTCAGTTACCATTTTTTTCCTTTGTCAAAACAATTTCTTGACAAACTGTATACATATGTATAAGTACATATCATAAATTCATACTTAAGATTTGAGAAAAGAAGAATGATCTGAAAAAAATATCGATATTTTAAGGTGTTCGAATCATCCACGGCATCTGGCCGGCAGTGCGAAACAGCAAACCCAACGGGAACTCACCAGCGTACATCACACCAACAAAACACAGCTACATTCAGAGCATGAGCAGCGGCCACCGGGTATCACGAGATGCCTGCGTGCAAACAAAAAACAACAACGTGCAGAGTAACGACAACAACACGAAACCATTTGTTTGGTGCAAAGAAGGACACACGAGACGATAAGAAGGAAAACTTTCGATGTTTACATGTGCGGCGGGGCGACAGCTTGGCGGGATTGATCACCGGTACATCCTTTTGGTGGTTGATGGAAATTTCGTCACTTTTTCTTCGCCACGCAGAGCGATCGGTTCATACGATGTAAAATACAGTCCACTTGATTAGAATAAAACGAGGATTTGGTTGTTTTTTCATTCTTGCTTTATTTTGATCGTAACATAAGGTATATACCGGTCAACTGGCTTCACAATTCTCGAGTGATGATAGATTTGTTAGGAATCGCTGTAGAGGTTGTTGTTGCAGCATGTTGGTTTGGACCTTCTCTTCCTTGGCTGGGTGTCGTCATAGAAGTTGTTGTTGAAGATTGTTGGTCTGGACCTTCTCCGCCGTTAATCGTCGCATGAGAGGAATCTACTGCAGGCTGAGCAACTACTTCCTTCTTCACTGGAATCGCTGCAGATGTTGGATTTATATGGATCCAGTTATGCCGAAAAGTTCTTCCATCATCTGTTCGCACAATGTAAGAGCGTGGACTTTCTGCTGGTTTGTCTATCTTTCCTCAAATCCATTCCCTACTCTTGACTTGCAGTCGCACTTTATCACCTGGTGATGTTTTAGCTCCTATGTCTGTATACATCCCTCTGGCTGTTTCCAAACCGTGTTGAACATTGTCGATAACTTCAGGTTTAAGGTGATATGCTGAAGTTGGTAGAAGCGTCCTCGTTAAACGACTCATTAGGCGCTGGTTTGGAGACAATAGTTCGTTGTTTCTTGCAGTGTTACGGTAATTCAAAAGCGCGATGTAAATGTCTGTACCGTCCCTGAAGCACTTTTGTAACATCCCTTTCGCTATCTGCACATAGCGCTCTGCGAGTCCATTGGATTTGGGATATTTTGGACTTGATGTTTGGTGCATGATACTTCAGGTTTTAACAAAAGTTCGGAACTCCTTAGAAGAAATTTGAGCGCAATTGATATTTATTAGAATATTTTTAAAACTAAGTAACCCATGCCGGCGCCACTTTCATATTATCTTAGTAGGCCTCTAATTGTCAGTCATTTATTTATTTCCGAGTTGTGCAGTCGCGGAAATTTAAACTTCGGGGTTCCATAGACCTCGGGGTAATGATAGTGCAAGTTTTTAAAGAATCTGAATTTATGTTTTTGCATTGATTTGATTGGTAAGTTAGTTTTTTATTTATATTTTATTAGTATTATCAGTTTTTTTATTAGTCAAGTTAGTAGTATTAGTGTTATTATGGTGTTGATTTGATGGACCAACTTTAACACCGGTGCAATGTTTCAAGACGAACCAAACGATGGCCATTGGCTATATATTTTGGGATTTTGAATATTGTGAGTGTTAATTCTTGTGTTCTTCTAAAAAATGGCGTCGAATCAAACACAAAGGAAACTTCCTAAAAAACTTGACACTGGCCCATTAAAACCTAAATGGAGGAGAGGTTGACTTGGGCAAATTTACCTTCTAATTTTTAAATTTGAGGCAACTAATGCTGTTGCTGGAAAAAAAAAGATGCGCCATTTGTCTACGCGAAAAAAACAGGAAGACGAAAATAAGGCATGGGTCCTGCCGACATTCTCTTTGTAGCGAACATAACCGCTCTGTGTGCCAAATGTGCTTAGAAGTTACAACTCGGAATCTTCCCACAGCAAAAGCAAATATAATCTAACACCACTGGCACAGGTGCTCCAGCTGGGTGCAAATTCTACGAATGACACAAATCAAGTGTAAGGTTCCACACAACAGACAGTGTCCAACCAACAATTCCAAGAACAAAGATCTGTTGCCCCACATTATTCGGGGTATTGCTTGCACCGGCTTGCGCACCTGGTCCAGCGAATCAACCTAGTTCGTAGGTTAGCTAGTAAGAAAATAATGATTGTAAAGTTAGTCTTAAGAAAGATTCAGTCGAATAAAGATAAAAATAATTTTTTTTTTTTTTATTTTCTTCAATTAATTTACGTTTAACTTTTAGACTCAAAACTTTAATATTTTTTAACATTGTAACCTTTGTACGATCTTACGTTTCGATCGTTTCGATTCATTAGAAACGATTGTTTTTTTTAAAAGCTCCATCAGCTCCCAACATATGTATCTCGCGCGGGTTACGTCACCGCCGAGCATTGCCCCATTAATCGGAAATGCTGGACATTTTCGATGTGCAAAATAATAGTTCAAAGATCGAACATTACGACATTGACCTAATTAAGGCAAAATACCGCAAATAAAACCAGGAAATGCCAAGGTTTAGCATTTCCATGCAGTCAGTGGTTCAATGTTGGAACAAATAAGAACAAATAAGAGAATGCGATTGGAGACATGTTCGGTGAACGGCACTTTCCTTGGTAAAATATAACATAATAAAATTCCTCTCCCAAGAAAAATTCGTTTTATTGTCCGTAGCAAATAAGGCTACGTAAGTGGCGCAGTCGGTAAGATCTCGTTTCTTAACTCTTCCAATTCCACTTCACTAGAACTGATTGCGATAGAAATGAAATACATTTATTAGATAACATTTTTCATGAAAGTACCGAAGAACAAACTAATCCAAATGAATCTTTGGAAGAATATTTATCGAAAATGACATACCTGACCAAATACTTGATATAGTCCGAAGACATATCACTAGAGGTAAAATTGGAATTTATTGCTAACTGAGCGATTCGCTGCATAACATTGTGCAGAAAAAGCTAATCGAATGGAGAAATCCCCAGACATCCTCCAAACCAAAACCCACATTCTTTCACGTTCTTACATGTTCCTAACTTCCCATCCACAGCCGCATTAGGTGATAAGTAGAAGTAAGAAAAATTATAAATTAGTCTAAGTTTAGCAGCAGCCTAATAAAGATTTTTTTTCTAAGAAAAATCCGAGCAGATTTTTTAATTGGCGCCCGAGCAGGAGCCGTTTCCGCGAGTTGTAAAATTAAGAATTGTGCCCGTGACCTCAAAAGTTCCAGTTCCACCGGAAAGTTAGTAAAACCACAGTTGCCCGCGACCTCAAGCAGCTCCAGTGCGGGTGGTATAACGCGCGGAACTCGGTCCCCCTAATCCCGGACAGAGAAAAATAAAGTCAGTGAACGGAAGAAGAAAAATTAAAGTCAGTGAACGAAACAGAAATAAAAAATAAAGAGATAGCGAAAGCCTGCTAGTAAAGTGCGAAAAAATGTGATAGTGAGCAGAAAAAAGAAGCGGTGAGAAAAGTGCAACGAAACTAGGCCCCCTAGTAGGAGACAAACGGGAGACAAATCAATTGTCAGCCGCCTTGAAAATGACCACCGTGGGACTATTATTGATCATCATTGGAATCACCGCGAGCTATGGCAACGTTCGAGTGTTGGATTATTCCAACTCCCAAATCGTCGCAATAAGAACGGGCACAGCAATGATTAAAACGGGAAGTATCAAAATAATACACGAAATAGACCTAGACACCTGCCAGAAATTGGTTGACGACATAGTATTTACCCTCAAGTATAACGCAAGCGCTAGCCCCCATTCCTATCAATTACTTTCGCACGAAATTACCCAAATCCAAACCATCCTACACAAACTAACACCCAGAGCGCGTGGAAATGGCTAACAGGTAGCCCAGGCCACGACGACTTCGAATTAATTAAACGAAGAATGACTAACATTATAAAAAAATAACAATAACCAGGTATTAATAAACAAGCTTTTAATAGGAAAAATTAACGAATTAACCAATATTACAAGCAGAATATTAAAAGAATTAAAAAACAGCAATTTGATTAAAAATTATATTGTAGAGGACCTCCAGTATAGAGCCAAATTAATAAAGAAATGCTATTAAATATTGAATAAGCCATCCACTGGGCTAAAAGTGGAATTATAAATCCTGTCATTTTGTCGGACCGTGAAGTCAATTTTGTAGTAGATGTTTTAAGGAAGGAGAATATCACTTCCAATAATATAGACGAAGCCTTGGAGTTTGCCGAGGTTAAAGTCGCAATAAACGAAAGCACTATACTACATATATATTTTAGATTTACCTAATACCCTTAAGGACCCTTGGGAGAAATTATTATTAAAACCTATAAAGAAAAATAACCTTATAAATAAGCTCCCTTTTGAAGAAATTATAAAATGTCAAGACAATATTTTCGGAATTGTTCTAGATTGTAAGACTAATTATAAGTTATTTATATGTAGTAAAAGTAACATTGTAGATATAAGTGGTACCACCTGTATACCCAATATCCTTAAAAGCACCACTCCGAATTGCACCAAAACCAATTCCCATCACATCCCTTCCATAGAAAAAATTTCAACAGGTATACTGATGCTAAACCAGTATAACGGGACAATTCGAGTCAACGACAAGGACGAGAATCTCACCGGAACGTTCATCATAAAATTTGAAAACGCAACAATCCACGCCGGAGACACAACCTACTCATCCAGATTTAAGCCCCTGCCCGCAATCGCACAACCCGATTCTATTGAGGGGAATTTCGAAGAGCTGCTCTCGTTACAGATGCTGAAGGAACTCCATGTGAATAATAACCAAACCATCGAACTCTTGGACCAAAAGCACCAAGTCAATTCCATCGTAAATCTATGCCTGGGAATCATACCCACCACCATAATCATGATCGTTCTAGCAAGATACATCTGTAACAAGAGGAAAAGCAGTATCGAAGCTGAAATCAATGTAGAAATGGTCCAAAGGACGTCTTCACCAATGCCAGCCCCACGTGCATCACATGTAGAAATTGTCCAACAACAATCATCCCCAAACTTACCCCGGGTGAGTCAAATTCCCTTATTCCGAGGAAAAATCAAACGAGGACGTTTGAATCTAAGGAGGGAAGAGTTAACGACACGTCAACAAATTCCTCAACATGTTTGCACACGTCTCGCAAGATGCAATGCCCCACCATCCAGTCACCCGACACTTGCACGCCATAGCCGCATGATATCAGCAAGCCACCTGCATCTAATCAGAGTACCGTACCATCCGTACCATGGGTCAATCCGACACCCAGCAGCACCCACGAGCAAGCAGTGGCACTCGACACCCCACAAACCAAAACCCACATTCTTTCACGCTCCCATCTTCCCATCCACAGCCGCATTAGGTGATAAGTAGAAGTAAGAAATAATTGTAAATTAGTCTAAGTTTGGCAGCAGCCTAATAAAGATCTTTTTTTTAAGAAAAATCCGAGCACATTTTTTAATTTATATGATATAATCCATGCGGACGTTTACACAAATAACAAACATAATTTCATTAACTTTATTGACAAATTCTCTAAACATGCCATTAGTTTACCCCTTGAGGATAGAAATCATAACACTCTAATTGAAAAATGAAGACAATTTATTTCCATTAAAGGGAAAATGAAAAAATTGGTATGCGATAGTATTCAATAGTATTAACATAAAAGAATTCTGTAGGGAACAGGGAATAGAAGTTCATTTTGTTAATCCAAATAACCATACCGGTAAAGCAGATATAGAGAGATTTAATGGCACCTCAACTGAAAGAATCAGAGCACTAAGCTTAGAAAACAAGATTCTAATCAAAGTACAGATCTTTAAAGCTGTAGAATACTACAACAATTCGTATCATTCCATTATTCAAGCTAAACCCATAGAAGTTCAAAATCGTATTATCGTCATTAAAACAATTAAAGATAGAATGGATAAAAGAAAATCCAATGTAATAAGTAAGCTTAATAAGAATAGAGAAGATTACCACGAATCTCGAAAAGAAGGTTTTATTAAGAACTACCTATATGTTAGTTTAAGACATAAGGAACAACCAACATTTTGGAAATATGCATTGAAAGGAGTACACGAAAGTAACATTAAAAGGCCATTTACATTTTCAGATAATCCTAATATGGATGCAGATCCTAGCAACAATTCCCGTTAACCAAACAACCCTTGTGATGGAAAAGATCGATACGGATCTGGGGTTCGTCGAAATTAAAGTTGACGAAGTAGAGATAGTAAGTAAATTCGATATTGTTTTACATATCCTCACCCCCAAAAAATTCTCGACATCGTATTAGATCTTGAGAAAAATATTGTTACGGATGCACCTCATATTGCACGATAAAAAAAAATACCAACCGCCAATTCCCACAGGTGTATGAGAACACAAAACTGCTGCGTATGCAGTCTACGGGAACTGCCGCGCATGCAGCCTAGAGCTAAGTTAGATTTAAGTTACTTATGTAAAGAGCAATAAAGACGTTTTTGTTCTTTCATCGTAATTCGTGTGTTTTATTTTTTCTCTTTTCGTTCGCTTTTGCGGTTGTTTCATATCAGCGCGAGTATTACCGAGGGTAATACTGGATTGCTAATACCCGCTAAACAAGGTCCAGCCAAAGGTAGTGCGACCGGTATCATTTTTATTCGATTTAATTGAAACAAGGCGTAAAAATATAAATAACTTCAATTTTAAAATCAAAATTCGACTTACAAATCAAATTTCTTCAATTAAAAATAAACTGTCAGTACTTTTCCCCCGTAGAAGTAAAAGAGGTCTTGTTAACACTGAAGGAAAAGGCTTAAAATGGCTCTTCAGGACTTCACATGATGATGACGATAAAATCCTTATTGAAGAGCAATTAAAAGAAAGAGAACAAAATAATCACAATATAATTAAAGCAATAAATCAGCAAGTTAAAGTTAACCAAAATTTTAACAACTCGTTTACATTGCTAAAAAAATATTCATATAAATTAAAAAATTACAGAAGAAATCAGTGAAATAAGAAATACAACAAGGCAGATAACTGAACAGGAGCACTATTTAGAACAACAGTTAAGGATTAATATGTTTAGAGAACAAATTGAAGAGATACAGGAGAATGTAATGTCAGCTAGACTAGGAATTGTTCACCCAAACATTTTAAGTAACGAGGAAATAAACGAGTACCAATTTGATATAAAAAACTAAGTAACTTAAGAGCCGGTTTAGCCAGGTACGACAATGGTACAATCCTCTTTGCGGTAAAGATCCCGACTGGTATTTTAAGAACTGACAAAAAATTAATTGCATCAATCGCAAATTCAAAAAATAAACAGATTGACGAGGATCTAGAATATATCGTAAGAATCAATAATAAAACATTTCAGTTTCAAAATGATCTTAACTTATTTGAATTAAAATTAATCAAGAATTGTATAATAAAGAAAGCTTGTAAATTGACTAACAGTCCAAACGAAGAAATTATTGAAATAAGCAATGATTTTTTGATCTTAGACAATATAAAAAGCAAGCAATTCAGTAGTACTTGTGACGAGAGAAAGCTTGTCCTTTCTGGCAATTACATTGTAAATTTTATAAACTGTACAATAAAATTAGCAAATAAGCAATTTAGCAATAATGTACATACTTTTGTAGAGCGATATACTATTCCTTATAAGAAAAAAAATACTATTAGCGAAGACTTCCTCAATTTTGACAAAATCAAACTTAATTATGAAGACAATATAAAAGAAATAACCGAACTTAAATTTCATAAGGCAGTTAACAGTCACAGTCAACTTCCAAGCCACTCGGTCGTGCCTTCTGCTTTTTGGAAATGTGTTGTGGGAATGTGAACTGCACTTACCTATCTGCCTCACCCATCTACCGGAATTAGCCAATAATTTCAACTTCGTTTGCGAGGAGTGCAAAAAAATCTCCCTATCACACGACTTGATAGCGATAGTGTCTTAGCGACACTATGACGTCCGCCCTGAGCAACGTTGCCGCTTCTAACAAAAAAATCACAAGTGACCTTGATGTAATAACGAGTAACTTGGAAGATATTTCCAGTGCCGTGGACAACTCGTCTGAGTCTGGAGGTTACACCCCCACCAAAATTTACCATAGCATTAAGCTCACTTGTCATTATTATAATCTTTTTAATATTTGTAAAATATTTTATTAAAAAAGATCCAGGAGAATCTTACATCTAAGGACGGAGGGGTTTCGTCACTGCCGAACATTGCCCCATCAATCGGAAATGCTGATTTTAAAGCTAACATTTTCGATGTGCAAAATAATGGTTCAAAGATCGAACATTGCAACATTGACCTAATTAAGGCAAAATACTGCAAATAAAACCAGGAAATGCCAAGGTTAGCATTTCCACGAAGTCAGTGGTTCAATGTTCGAACGAATAAGAACAAATAAGAGAATGCTGATTAGAGAAATGTTCGGTGGACGGCACTTCCCTTGGTAAAATATAACATAATAAAATTCCTCTCCAAAGAGAAAAGTCGTTTTATTGTCCGTAACAAATAAGGCTACGTAAGTCGCGTTGATTCCTTGGTGCGCCAGACTTTCGAGAGATCCGACAAAACTTGCAATATATAATACCACAATTCAAAAACTGCTAGAAGAAGGTATCGCGGAATCAGTTTACGATCGGACATCAAAATAGTGTCTCTTAATAGTGGTAATTCGAACTTATTTGCTTGCTGATGTTCAAGAGATTTTGCTAGATTTCAGAATCGGACCATTTGCACTAGTAGCCGATATCGAGAAGGCATTCCTCCAAATTCTAGAGACTCTCATCGTTTCGTCGATTAAAGATCGTATTTACCAGGACTACAAGATGACGCGCGTTACGTTTGGAGTCAATTGCAGCCACTTTCTGCTCTCGGCTACCATACAACACCACTTGCGAAAGGATGAAGAATAGTAACCGGGGTACGTGTAAATGACTAATGAAATCATTTTACATGGATGACTTGGTTCTCAGCTTCAATACAGAAGTAGAGGGGCAAACTATTTATAGAGACTCCATGGAAATAATGAAAGCCGCTTTCCATGTCCTTGCGAAAATGACATTCAAACAGCTCGAAATTGCGCAAACTATTTGGTGATGAACAGATGCGAAATAGTCAAAACGTCTTAGATCTCATATGGCATGTTTATACGGATAAGTTGCCAGTATCTTTGCGGTCGTTACAAGGTAGTGGTAGCAAGAGGACCGTGCTTCAGGTCATTACACGAATCTGTGACCGCTTGGGAATTGTTTCACCAACCGTCATCCGGTTAAAGATATTTTTCCAAGCTATATGGAAAAGAAAATTGGAATGGGATGAGCCTATTCCGAGCGATCTTCTGTCTGAGTGGCCCAAGGTAATCACAGATGTTCTTCAGCTGGCAAACATGACGATTTCATAGGCGGTGTTGTCAGTGTTAAGAACGAACATCATTACTATCCATGTCTTTGCTAATTCTAGTTTAAAGGCCTACGGAGCTGTAGCTTATGTCGAGTGTAAACTACCAATATGAGATCAAGGTTTCTTTCCTATGTGCTAAAAGTAGAGTTGAAGCAAAACAAGGAGGGATAATTGATGTCGCCAAAGCTGCCGAACCATACCCCAGACTGTGATCTGCACAGGACGTGTTGATTGTATAGGTACTATGTCGTGATATACCGAACTCTCAAAATTACTAAAAGAAGTCATTCGCCCTCGGACGAAGACATTTTGTGTTCTTCGAAAAATTCTAAAATGGGTTCCAGAAGGAATTTCTGGAGCCCGAGTTACAAGAATAACCCGCCACCAACAACACCAATGTAATACGATCGATTGTAATTGCACAGGTGAATTGCGAAAACACTTTATCAGCGTCTGCTGGACATCCGTTCGCACGATCACCTTCGCAAGCCTAGGTCACAAATAAAATTATGATATAGATTAACAGCATTTCGATTTGTACTTTGAGTGAATAAAGTCATAAAGTTGAAAAAATTGTTTTTTTTTAAACGGCTGGGGCTGAGTCTCATAAGTGGCGCAGTACTGTAGTTCGGTCGATGCGCTTGTTAGAAAAGTGAAAGTGTATATCGCGGCGGTTTCCCGCAATAGTGACTTTGACTATTCTAAATAAGAACAGTGAATTTTTATTCTTTGCGACCGAGAACTTAAAATACAAAAGAACTACATATTTGGAACTTTTTGTAAATCAGTGGTTTCCCGTATAAATAAAATACCCAAAGAAGACCAAAGGTTCATTGGTTCACCAAGTTCTTTTCATCGAGGGACCCAGCCTCTCAACTCAATATATCGAGCTCAAAAACTCAGTTCTTAAGGATGAAGTTCTTCTTAATGCTGCAGTACATGTGAGTCAAATACTGTATAATTGATTATCGTCTCTATTTTGACAAACTAAAATATAAGAAAAATATTTAAATAAGATTAATCGAATTATACAAAAACAAAAAGCTTATATTTCATGAATGGAAAATTGAAATAAATGTAGATACATATACCTATGTGAAGTGAAAATTATATTAAATTATATCCTTTTGAAACGAAAATTAAATTTATGTTACCCTACGTATCTGATCGAAAACTAATTACTATTATGTTATACCATTTAAATTGAAAATTGAATTGCATATTACTACGCCATATTTAGCCGAATCGAATATCAAATTTATATCAATATATATAATATATATATGTATATCATTTATTTATTGGAAGAGAAGTGCAAAGTAAATTAATTATAATAACTTGTATATTTCTGATTCGCTAAGCAAAACATTGCAAAACTACACGAAAAACTAATTATTCGAATATATACTATTGTTCCTCATTTTATGCCATCCCCAAAGAAAACCTCTGTTAGGAGATCCCCTTATCCTACATTTTCTAACCTGTTCAAATTTAAGAGCCTCAGTTCTATTCCGGAATCAATGTCTTTAACCGATCGCGACCTCGGTTTTAATTCGTTACCTTCACTTTCAAACCCAAACGTTACCATGAACCTAAATGTAGCGACAACCTCTGCGGCAGCTACCATTGCAACCCAAAATATCCGTGATATTTTCGATTCGCTTAGAATCCCTGATGCTGTAAAGGATTTACCTCGTTTCGACGGTAACCAAAGACTGTTGTATGACTTTATCAACAACGTCGAGGAAATTCTAATGCATATAAGAGGCGTGACAGGCAGTCCTTTAGGTCAAATTATTCTTAGGGCTATCCGAAATAAAATAGATGGACAAGCGAATGAGGTACTGAATATGTACGGTACAAATTTGAATTGGGATGAAATAAAAACCAATTTAGCACTGCACTATTCGGACAAACGCAACGAGACCTCGTTAATAAGGGATCTGCATCTTCTGAGGCAAGGCAACAGGAGTGTCGAGGAATTCCACAGCGAAGTTATCGAATTGCAGGCTACATTAAACAATAACGTCCTCATTCACGAAACGGACCAGAACGTCATCACAGCAAAAAAAGACCTTAAATGCATTCTTGTCTGGTTTAAGAGAGCCACTTGGCTCTAACATTAGGGCCATGAAACCAACATCTCTAGCCATAGCTCTCTCATACTGCATACAAGAGCAGAATATGTTCTATATGAAGTACGAATATCGTCCACCAATACGGAAACCCAACCTCTACCAATATCAACAAAAACTCCATCCACAATCCACAAAGAGGCTACACTATAAATCAAAGACCATTACAACCAAATCAAACTTACAGATCATCTCAGCAGAATATACCCCACAGAGCAATTCCATTTAGCGTAACTAATCCTCAATATTTCCGAAATCACACCATTACCCTTCTTTACCAACATACCAAACACCAAACAACGCCCAAGCGTTTAACCAACATCCCGTCAGACCAAGTATACCACAGCGCGTTATTCCCCCAACAGAACCAATGGAGCTTGGTACGACACTATCTCGCTATACACAGCCAACAACGTACAAGCCGCCTATGTCGAATCAAACAAAGCGCAGCAACACACCCCGATACACAACGTAAACGCACACAACTTAGGAAGCAATATACCACCATCGTACTTACCTAACTTAGAGCAGCACTACGTCTACCAAGACCAAGACCTTAATGAAGAAGACCAACAAGCACTAGCTGCGATGCAGGATTTAGAAAATGGAAATTTTCGAAACACTGCCTCAGAGAACCGGTCGGATACGTAGATATCAACAAACACGGATTCATATTACCTTATATCCACATCTCATCCCCATTTGGCCGCCCGCTAAAATTCCTAATAGATACGGGAGCGTCAGCTTCCTTCTTAAATCCTGAATTCTCCCATAACCTAAAAGTCGAAAATTGTCCTCCTATTAAAATGTCCACAATTCTTAATAACCATGAACTGGATAAAAGAGTATCCATATCTAAGTATATTTAATGAGGAAACCGGCAAATTTAAATTCCTTCTATTCAGATTCCATAACTATTTCAATGGTCTCCTAGGATTAGACATTCTATCCCAAAATATACTTAGAGAACAAACTGCTGATTACCCCCAATTCCACTCTTGACGTACGAGACGGAGACGTTTTCATTCAAAACACTCTTGTCGAACCTAATCTTGCTTCTTAATTCAGTTTGTGTTTTCAGTTTTTATGTGATCGTCAAAGAATAAAGGAGCATAGCTCCCAAAAAATATATTTTTTCAAATATTAAATAATTTAAACTTTAACTTACACAAAGACATATCGATATCCATATTGCCATAAAGAGGAAATTCAGAAACAAATAACATCAATGCTTGATCAAGGGATAATAAGGCACAGTTACTCTCCATGGAGTGCGCCCGTTTGGGTAGTACCCAAGAAGAAAGACCATAATGGGAATCAGAAATGGAGGCTTGTGATCGACTTCAGGAAATTAAACGAGAAGACCATTTCTGATAAATACCCTATCCCAAACATAAACGAGATCTTGGATAAGTTGGGAAAATGCCTCTATTTCTCAACATTGGACTTAGCAAGCGGTTTCCATCAAATTGAGATGGATCCGAAAGATGTTGCTAAAATCGCCTTTTCTGTAGATGGTGGCCATTATGAATACTTAAGAATGCCCCATCTACATTCCAAGGAATCATGGATAATATCTTGAGAGATTTGGTGGGAAAATGTTGTCTGGTATACATGGACGATATCATTGTGTTTTCCACATCGCTACAAGAACACCTGGAGAACCTAAAGAAGGTATTTACAAAACTCAAAAAGGCCAACCTCAAAGTCCAACTAGAAAAATCGAACTTCCTGAAAAAAGAAATTGCGTTACTGAGGCACATCGTCTCAACTGAGGGTGTTAAACCAAACCCCAATAAAGTCCACGCCATCAAACAGTTTCCACTCCCACGCACCCAAATAGAAATAAGAGCTTTTCTCGGGTTATTAGGATACTACAGGAAGTTTATTAAGGATTTCGCGAAACTTGTTAAACCCCTGACAACGTGCCTGAAGAAGGATAAGAAGATCGAAATCAATGACGAATACATCAAAACATTCCAAACCTGCAAGGATATACTGTCAAATGATCCAATTCTACAGTACCCCGATTTCACTAAGCCGTTTAACTTAACAACCGATGCAAGTAACTTTGCTATCGGCGCGGTATTATCGCAAGGTCCAGTTGGAGGCGACAAGCCAATATGTTTCGCGAGTAGAACTTTGACTACAACTGAAATTGGCTATTCCACAATTTCAAGAAGGATCTTCTTGCCATTGTTTGGGCAACGAAGTACTTTCGACCCTACCTTTTTGGCCGTAAATTCAATATCATAACTGGTCATAAGCCACTAACATGGATTATGAACCTCCAAGACCCCAATCCAAAATTATTACGTTGGCGCCTCAAACTAGAGGAATATGACTATGAAATAGGATACAAGAGCGGCAAAAGCAATACGAACGCAGACGCTCTTAGCAGGGTTAGAATCGATTGTCCAAAAACTTTCAAAACATAGATATCAATGTTAACGATACCGAATCAGTTGAAGGTACCAGTAACTATACACTCTACAATAGAGAACTTAGACGATGGTATCCCGATCTCCGAAAGACCCCTCAACGAGTTCAGTCTACAATACATACTACAGAAATCTGACAAAGGATCACCCATGACCCTAGAGATTATCTTCAGAAACAAACAACGCAGACCTATCGAGATAAAACATTTAACGAAAATACTATTATTGACATTTTCAAGAGACTATGTTCCCCAAAGAAACTAAACGCAATCTATACGGACGACGAAACTTTTCGCAAAATACTTTTTTTCTTCGCAAGTAGGAAATCCTTTCGACTCATTCGGTGTACAGATATCTTAAAGGACATAAGGAACACAGACGATCAAGAGAGACTAATCAAGCTTCAAACATGCATAGAGGCATAGAGGAAACCCTTCTACATCTGAAACGAAATTTCTACTTTCCTTATATGAAAACTAAGATCTCGGAAACTATTAACCATTGCGAAAAATGCCAAACACTAAAATACGAACGAAATCCCCAAAAAATAAAATACGAAAAACCCGAAACAACGACGTATCGACGTATACACGATAAACAACAAACACATCCTAACAATTTTAGGCAAATTTTCAAAATTCGCAATCGGGTACACACTTCCTTCTAGAAATAGCATCAATGTACTGAAATCACTTAAAAGTTTTACTAGCCTACACGGCATCCCATCCAAAATTGTTGTCGGCCAAGGATCTGAATTTATGTCTAATATATTTAAGGACTTCTGCAGACGGTTTCAAATCGAACTCCATACCACTTCGTTTCAACAGACAAGCAGCAACTCCCCTGTCGAACGACTACACTCAACCTTAACGGAGATCTATCGAATCATCCTTTCAACGTTTAAAGAAAATAGATTAGAGTTAGATCATGAAGAAATCTTTTCTGAAACAATATTCACGTATAACAACGCAATCCACTCCGCTACAAAATTCACCCCCTTCGAACTTTTCTACGGAAGACCATATAAATTTAATAACACTTTAGCTCACACCAACGAACACGAATACTTAACAGAACTAACAAAATTCCAACAGGACTTTTTCCCTAAAATTAAAGACAGACTAGAACAAGGTGTTAACGAGAGAACAGACAAACTTAATGACGACAGAAACGATCCAAAAGACAGAAACCCACATGATGTTATATATAGAAAAGAGTGTAGGAGAAATAAGCTCACCCCGAGATTCAGCAGGCACGTAGTAAAAGAAAACAACAAAGTAACACTTTTGACTACGAAAAATAAGAAATTCCATAAAACTAGAATTAAGGAAAAACGTAAACACACTTAAAACTTAGTCAAATTTTCTCATTTTATATGTATTCAAATATTAATATAAGAAAGTGACAACCCTCATGTACTTTCAAACCATGTAAGATCATAATATTCTTTTCGTTTTGACAACCACTTAAATATATGAAGTCACACAGTGCGGTTGTTTTATTTCTCACATAGGTTATGGTTAGCCCAGGTTATCCGGGTTTTTTTTGATAAGTCAGAGTGAAGACAGAAAGTTTTTTTTTTATCGTTGGTCGATATAAAATGAGTGCGATTGCCCAATTAGAGAAATTGTCCACGGATAATTACGCCACGTGGGTAATACAGATGAAAAGTCTGTTAATAACGCTAGACTTATGGGATCCAATTATAGTGAAGTGCCCTATTGATGCCGCGGAGAAAACTAAATGGGAAACCGTAGATCAAAAAGCACTTGCGACCATAATATTGTGTTTAAAGTCATCGCAACTCATACATGTGAAAAATCGTAAAACTTCCAAAGACGCATGGGACGCGCTGCGCGATATACATCTCGGTGACCGCCCTGCACGTAAGGTCGCGCTTTTCAAAAAGCTTGTTCGGTTCCGTCTACAATGTGGGGAGCATTGCATCACAGAAGTGAACGGTTTTTGTGAAATCGTTGATGAGTTGAAGGAGATAGGGGTGGACAATCCTGAAGACCTTATTAGCATCTTCTTCTTGTGTAGTTTACCTGAAGAAATGGATAGTTTTGTGGTGGCTATGAAAAGCCGGGATAATTTACCTAAACTAGAGCAACTAAAAATCAGAGTAATAGAAGAAATGCATAGGCGTGTGGAGAAGGATGTATCCAGTGGTGAAAATGTGTATGCGGCAAAATCACTTCAATGGAAAGCTGGTGGGGGTAGAAGAAATACAAGTAGCGAACGGGAAATTAAAGGTAAAAATGTTATAAAGCTGGACAATGGTACCAAACGGGACATGCGTAAGTTTAAGTGTTACGGGTGTGGAAAGAGAGGTCACATTCGCTCACAATGTAGAAACAGTAACGAGTCATCTCTTTCAGTTCTGTCTGTGTTACAAGCGTCCGTGAAAGAAAAAGAAAACGAAGCCTGGGTTTTGGACAGCGGCGCATCATGCCATATGTGCCTTTTTAGACTATGTCCTTTTTAGACTGTTCAAAGGAAAACAATAATTCATTGGTTGGATTGAAGAATTCAAGATCGGATCTACATTTGTGGCATAAAAGGTGAATTGAATGAAATTGAATTTTAAAGATTTACTTTTATTATCAAAACATTATATGGTCGGCGGACTAAATGTAAATCCTGAATCAAACATTTTATGCACAACTTGTGCAATCTGCAGAATAAATAAAAAACCTTTCCCAGTATACACTCATGTTAACTCAAATAGGATACTTCAACTGGTGCATTCCGATATCTGTGGTCCCATGCAAGTTCCATCACAAGGTGGGTCTCGATACTTTATTACATTTATTGATGATTTTACGAGATATATTGACGTTCAATTTCTTAAAAACAAGTCAGAAGCGTTTTCGGCGTTCAAAAGTTTTATGTATAAAGCTGAAAAACAAACAGGTTGCAAGCTCAGTTGCCTTATGGCAGAGAGTACCTTAGCTCGGAATTCAAATGGTTTCTGACCCAAATCGGTATTCTTCATCAGACGACTGTTAGCAATACCCCCCAACAAAATGGAGTTGCGGAGAGACGCAACACGCTGGTGGAAATGGCACGTTGTCTGCTGGAAACATCTAAGCTTCCCCAAAGTCTATGGTCCGAGGTAATCAACACCGCAGCCTATATTAGGAACAGAATGCCAACCAAAGTTTTAGATGACGTGACACCTTATGAGCGGTGGAAGGGTAAAAAGCCATCAGTGTCGCATTTTAGGACGTTTGGTTGCGAAGTGGTAGCACTCGAGAAAGGAGGAAGCAGGTCCAAATTCATGAGGAAGGGAATGCGACTTACGTTTGTCGGTTATGCGGATTTAACAAAAGGATACAGATTGTACAATAATAAAACCAGATCAATTGTGGTAGCTAGGGACGTCACATTCTTCGAAGACACATTGTCCCAGGAAGGAGTCCAGTCAAAGGAACCTAATGATACATTTTTTGTTTATATTGATGATGTAGTGAATAAGGGCCTGAGATAAGATAAGTTAACACATCGCCAACGACAATGACCTGCGGATACCCGACCCTGACCGTGAATTGCATCAGCCAATGTATCGGTGGATATGCTGACGCAACATGCACGCGCTTCCGAACCAGACAACAGCGCTCGGGCAATATGTCCGAATATGAGCCGGGATATGCACCGAACATGAGCATGGGAACTACTGTGATGCGACGGAAACACCTGCGTCAGCATGGGGACGAGGTTGAAGCGAGGCGAGAACGATGGGCGAAGAACATCGAAGTGGCAGTCTAGTGACGGACGTGAATGTAATCACTCATAATAAAGTTGATAATTATAACGATTCGGATTTGAGCGTTTTTTTTTCGTAAGTCGAACAGTTGGGCCAGCCTCAAGGCTGGCGTTCGCGGTTTTTTTTGGATTCCCCTTCAGGGAATCCTTTAACTGGCGCCCGAGCAGGGACCGCTCCTTAAACGCGATCCTTTTCTCCTGGCGATTCGTCTGTTGTCCCTAAATAAGGACACCGCACTGGTACGTTCTATCGAACGAAAATGGCTGTACCCATGGGAACACAGCCATTATTCCAATGCGACAGATAAATTTCCCTGTACCCATGAGAACACAGGGATAATCGCAGAAGGTTAAAAGGATGCGTGTGAAGTAACCCGTGCCTTAGTAGGTCGCCTTCGAGAATAAAAGTTGGCGACTAAAACGGAGAAAACGGACCTTCCATAACCGAGATTTCCCGCGATACGTATTCGAATTTCTCCGCGACCGATCACGCGAAACTAATATAGTCCTTCTTCTCGTATTTTTTTTAATAGTTATTTGGCTGACAAAAGAACAAAAATATAAAAGAAATTCTAAACCTTACCAAACTTACTTGCCTGCTTGCCATAGCAACAGCCCATGGACTTCAAGTATTCCAGTACACCGGTCCCCTCGTCCCCATCAAGGAAGGCAGAGCATAGATAGTGAACGGAAACCTGAACCTCGTCCATGTCATCAGACTCAACCAACTCGAGCAACGGATAGCAGAGGTCACGAACTCCATCGAAAAGTACATCACGGATCGGGGGAACAAGTGGTCACTTAACATCCTCCTTGCCGAAATCACGGATCGCATCAGGCTGCTGAAGAGAAATCCACAACGAAAAGTGAGGTCTATCAACTGGATAGGGTCTGCGTGGAAGTGGGTTGCCGGGAATCCGGATGCTGCAGACTGGGACAGCATTCTTGAAAGCCAGCAACATATCGTCGAAAACAACAACCAGCAATACAAGGTGAATGAAAAGGTCTTCGAGGTGATCGAGGATATGGCGAAAAAGATTAATTGGGTCATCGCCAGTTCCAATGGCGAATGAGCTGTTGCTGACGTCCAAAGATTTAAGCAAGATATCTTGGACGAGATCCTGTTAACGAAGGAAAAAGTCGACGAAATAGTTCGAGCCTGTCAACTAGCGAAGAGCGGCATCGTGAATACGAACCTGCTGAACCATGATGAGATCAACATGTTGGTGAGCGAACTGGAGACCCTGCCTTACGAGAATGAAATCGAAGCAGCTGAGTTTGGAACGCCGTCAATCTACACTAATGGTTCGATGCTTTTGTATGTCCTTTCGATGCCAAAGATAAAGAAGGAAGAATACAACCTGCTCCTGACGAAACCATCGATAACAAATGGTAGGCAAGTTAACGTCGACTACGATAGGGTTCTCATCAACCAACAGGAGACCTATGGTGTAATAAAGGACTGTCTCACAATAAATAACTCCACTGTTTGTAAAGACGAGTCATTGGTAAAAATCCCGGAGGATCATTGCATAGCCAGACTACTAAAGGGAGGCCACGCAGTGTGTACATACCGGGCTAACACTCACGAGGTCATCGAGCTTATCAAAGGAAACACCATCTTCGCGACAAACCTCAATGGCCAACTAACTGCGGGAAACATCACCCAGTCCTTAAAGGGAACCTTTGTCATCCAGCTGAACAATGAGACGATCCATCCAGATAAAAAACAGGGCATTCACAAGTTCTACGTACACTACTCTTCAAGCCTTACCACCAGCTATGGTGAACATTACCACCAAAGGTTACGAAGTGGACCTCGCATTCGTCCACACTTAGCCTCGAGAATATCAAAGGTCTCGGTAGCCTAACCAATCGGATGAGGGTCGCAACCATATCGGACGTCATCATCCTGACACTTCTAATAGCATTCGCCTTCTTTGTGATGCGTAAAGTTAGTGGAAAACTGAGTCTCCCGACATTGAGGTCCTCAGGGCACACCGGCCGTGATTTCGCATTAAGAAGGAAGTACTAGCAGACGCCACTGATCTGCGGCACGCAGATTTTTGAAAGGAGAGGAGTTAACACATCGCCAACGACAATGACCTGCGGATACCCGACCCTGACCGTGAATTGCATCAGCCAATGTATCGGTGGATATGCTGACGCAACATGCACGCGCTTCCGAACCAGACAACAGCGCTCGGGCAATATGTCCGAATATGAGCCGGGATATGCACCGAACATGAGCATGGGAACTACTGCGATGCGACGGAAACACCTGCGTCAGCATGGGGACGAGGTTGAAGCGAGGCGAGAACGATGGGCGAAGAACATCGAAGTGGCAGTCTAGTGACGGACGTGAATGTAATCACTCATAATAAAGTTGATAATTATAACGATTCGGATTTGAGCGTTTTTTTTTTTCGTAAGTCGAACAGTTGGGCCAGCCTCAAGGCTGGCGTTCGCGGTTTTTTTTGGATTCCCCGTCAGGGGATTCCCCTTCCTTTAACTGATACGATGCAAGAAAAAACAAACAAACAAAGCATGCTAGAAGAAAACGATGGTCCTTCAAATTTTCGAGAAGATGATTTTCAAATTTTCAAGAAGTGGGAAAAAGATTTTTAATTCCTCATTAATGTACTGCGGAGAAGTACCAATCCCAACAACAGTCTCAGAAGCATTAGAGTCTGACAATGGTCAACAGTGGAGAAATGCCATGGAAAATGAGTATAAGGCATTAGTAAGGAATGGAACATGGGATTTAATCGATCGGCCTCCAGGAAAAAACATTATCGGGTCCAAGTGCGTGTTTTCTACAAAATCGAATCCGGATGGCTCGATAAGTAAGTACAAAGCCAGGTTAGTTGCTCAGGGATTCCTACAAAAAGAGGGGAGAGATTACTTTGACACATATGCACCTATAGCAAGCCATTCCACCATTCGTATGATTTTAGCGTTAGTCGCTCAATATTCCCTGCTGGTGAACCATATAGATATCGTTTCAGCTTACTTGAATGGGGAGCTTGTAGAAGAAGTTCTCATGCGGCAACCAGAATCATTTGTCGACGGATGTTGTCCTAACAAAGTATGTAGGCTTAAAAAATCATTGTACGGACTTAAGCAGTCTGGGAAAAATTGGAACACGAACATTAATTCGGTGTTGATTAATATGGGATTCACGATGGGATGCAAATCCGATAATTGCGTTTATGTTATGAACAAGAAAGGTTGGGAATGGAAGTTGAGCGAAAAGGACTAAGAGGTGAAATAACCATTCATCAAGCCAGTTACACTGCTGAACTTCTGAATCGGTGGAACATGCAGGAGTGTAAGGGAGCATCCACGCCCCTCTCTAGTGGAACAATACTACAGAAATGTCAAGAAAAGAATTGTTCCGGTGTCGATGTTAAAAATTATCAGGCTCTAATTGGAGGACTTACATATCTGGCCATAATATCAAGGCCGGATATAGCTCACTATGTTTCCAAACTGGCTCAATTCCATAGCCATCCGCATCAAGAACATTTTGTGGCTGCGAAACATGTTCTTCGTTATTTGAGAACATATTCGAAAGGTATGCTAACCTACTTCTTCTTCTTTTCCTTTTTATCCCGGCGTCGTTATGGTCAGAAGTGTAGGACCATAACCTTCCCACTTAACTGCATTCCTACTGGTCCGCTTGTGGGGTCCGCCGGTAAAAGTAAGATCAAACAAAAGGTATGCTAACCTACAAATATTATAATTCGAATCTTGTTTGCTTCGCAGATGCTGATTGGGGTTCAAACGTTGTAGATCGGAAGTCTTATAGTGGGATAGTTCTATTTTTGTCCGGCGCCCCGATTGCATGGGAATCGAGAAAACAACCTGTCGTCTCTCTTAGTTCGATGGAAGCAGAATATATCGCTTTGTGCCAAGGCGGTAAAGAAGTCGTTTTTCATCGCAATTTGCTGTATGAAATGTCTTTCAAAGAAGTCATCAAAGAACCTACGGAAATCTATTGTGATAATCAAGGTGCTATATTCGCTGTTAAAAACCCTTCGACAAAAAATAGAAGCAAACATATTGATCTCAAATTTCATTATATTAGAGATTTAGTTTTAAAAAATGAGGTTATCATAAAGTACATATCGACAACTGATAATGCATCTGACATCTTAACAAAGGTTTTAAATTTCAAAAGACACAAAGATTGTTGTGAACTGCTAACGATTAATTTTGCCTAAATTTGTATTCGAAATGAAATTATTTCTTTCTATATGAAAATTGTGTAAAGTATTCGGGTTGAAGGAAGGTATATTAGTATTCAAATATTAATATAAGAAAGTGGCAACCCTCATGTACTTTCAAACCATGTAAGATCTATTCTTTTCGTTTTGACAACCATTTAAATATATGAAGTCACACAGTGCGGTTGTTTTATTTCTCACATTTTATCTTAAGGTTAATACTAACATCAGCTCAGGAACTGGAAATACGTGACCTCTCAAACTACAACGAAATACTCCCACTTAAATTAGGAAGAGCAAAACTAATAAAGACATTCTACAATCTCATTCATGTTATAGACTTAGACGAGTATATACAGAACATAGAACAGATTCGAGTATCCCTTCCCCATTTTAGAACATTGAGGAACCTCCAACCAAGCGTAGACATTATAGAATTCAAACTCAGAGACTTGAAAACTAGGATAAGCCTTCTACTAGCCAAGACTAATAGCATCCCAAAAATCATACTGAATCCTAACGAACTTTCCCTCATTCATGAAGTTCTCAATAACACAATACAAATAGAATCAGATGAACACGTATACGAGATACTCGAACTTCAGGCTTTCTGCAATGGCTCAAAAATCGTTTTCAACATTAGAATCCCTATATTTTCCCAAGACACATTTTCCTTTTTCCACGTTATCTCAATATTATATCCTATTAACGAAACAAAGCAAATTATTGTAACACCATACCTAGCTATAAACGATAATGTTATACAGTACTTTGAACACATGTGCCCTAAAGTGGAGAAGATATTCATCTGCAAGGAATCAATTCATCAAGAAGCGTTAAAACAGTCAACATGCATCGGAAGAATCTTAAGGAATAAGCCTGCAACCTGCACAACAGAAGACGTCAACGAAATAAGGTCTATTACTCAGCCGGAAGACAACTACATACTCCTAATAGGCACCCCACGCACCTTTATTAACTCCACATGTGACTTGAGACTCGAAGGCTCAGCCTTAATCACATACAAGGATTGCGAAGTCTATATCAACAATGTAGTCTACAAAGACAAACCCTACACCCACTGGGACAAAATCCACATCTATCCTACAAACCATAATATCATCCACTCTAATTTTACAATAGAAAATCTCAATATTAAAAAAATTAACGATTTTAAGGAAAAACTCAAAATTCTAACATGGGACAGTACATTGCGAGACATCTACTTATTTTCAATCCTAATAATTTCAGCAATTATAATTACATATATCAATACCTTTATGCAATAGACAGTTCTAGGCTATGCTCGACACTTCGCTCCTGCCCAGTCCATCGAGCTTACCAGGACCCTCGCTTCAGTCTTAGGGGGGAGGAGTTACAAGAACAACCCGCCACCTACAACAAGAACACCAATGGCAGAGTCAACAACCGTCAACAGTTCACACCCCACAGCAACGGAAACAAGGTTAACACCAACAACAACAACATAATGCGCAAATTCCTTAAATCAATTGTAATACGATCGATTGTAATTGCACAGGTGAATTGCGAAAACACTTTATCAGCGTCTGCTGGACATCCGTTCGCACGATCACCTTCGCAAGCGTAGGTCACAAATAAAATTATGATATAGATTAACAGCAGTTCGATTTGTACTTTGAGTGAATAAAGTCATAAAGTTAAAAAAATTGCTTTTTTTTTAAACGGCTGGGACTGAGTCTCATAAGTCCCGCTTCAGTGACTCAGACAATGATATTGATTGCGAAAGTGTAAGTGACGTGAACAAAGAAAAGAAAAGTGTTATCCCACCTATTGAAGTTCTAAAAAAGAACAACGAATTTATTCACAAATTGTTAAGTTCAGTTAGCGTTGATAACAATTATGTGAAAAAGATATCAATCGGTACCTAAATCGTATGCAATGATTTACACTCCTATCATAAAACCATAGCCGCATTAAAATCTAGTCAATGTCAGTTCTTTTTTAATGACCTTGCAACTAAAAAAGCATTCAGAGTTGTGCTTTATAGACTAGATGCCGTTTCGTGTGAAGTGCTAAAGAAATAAATTATCGCCCTCGGCTTAAAATGCGTTTACGTCAAAATTATAAACAAAAAATACGAACACTACGATGACACTTTTTACATTATGCATCTAAGAAACAGCTCCACTCGTATGTCCGATTTAAAGAAAACCATTAAAACAATTTTTAAAACCCAAGGGAGGTGGAATTTTCAGCGCCGCCTTCCCTATAGAATTATTCAGTGCAGAAATTGCCAAATGTTTGGCCATATTGAAAGAAACTGCAACATTAAAACCTACTGCTCCAACTGTGCGGGTCACCGCAAAACAGAGCCAATTAACGCAAGAAAAGTGGAAGCCGTTTGCAAGCAGGATCATTATTTTATCCCTAAGCTGAGTAGCTGTGTCGGAGGTGTCTTGGCTAATTGAGTTACTTGTATATTGTCGGCGAGAAAAAGTGGAAAGGCAGAAGGATTCCTGAATCCGATAGAGAAAAGCGACGTCTCGCTGCATACGTATCACACTGACCATTTGGGGCCACTCACATCTACTAATAAATGTTACAATACACATTTCCCGAAAGCGTCCGATGCGCAATTGCAAAGGTAAACATAAGTCTACACTTACGAACTAAGAAACAACATACTTTACAAGTTCGAAGAGGGGGCTCATCTGCTTGTCGTACCAAAAGTAATACAAAGGGGGATAATAACAAGAATCCGCGAACAGGGCCAATGAACGCAAGAAAGGTGGAAGCCGTTTGCAAGCAGGATCATTATTTTATTCCTAGGCTGAGGAATTTCGTCCAAAAAGAAGGAAGGCCTGCTTAATCTATTTAAGAAAAATCAAATTTCATCTTTCTACAAACATTTTTACGAATCTCTCAAATGTGACTAATAGATTTGATTATCTTGGAATAATAAAAATGCAAAAGATATACATATCCTAAGTAATCTGATAGCAAAAAAAAAATCATTCTTTTCATATACTACGTATAAACAACATTTGAGTTTTGTTTTTTGTTAAGAACGAAAATAATTTTTTAATGTTTCAAAAAACTTTAACGAATTTCCAAAATCCAATTTGAATATAACGTCTGGCAACAATGATTTAACAGTGTTAAACAACCTTAGTAAAATTCCCTTTAAAAGTCTAGGATTGATGATGAGTGATAATCTGTTGACTAACACTGTTACTACAACAACACCTAATAGTTTGAGAGTTTGAAGAGAGAAGGGGGCAATTGGAGAAGAAATTAGCCGATTATATGAAGGAACTTAAAATTACTAAGCAACAGCTTAATGAAGTGGAAGTCGAATCTTTTAACCCAGAGAGGATACCTGTTTCTGATTTACGATACCGTTGGAATTCTCAAGATATAAAAGCAAATCTTAATGCGGACTCCTGCAAATTTAAAATAGTATTAGCCAAAGCTTTAGAGGATAGTAAAGCTATACTCAATGTTAGTGAGCTTTATTGTGGAATTTTAGTCTTTGACATCAAATTCAATGCTCCTGAGTCAATCCAAAATCTGATAAGGAAAAAGTCAGAACTAAAAGCCCCTATTACTATGCTTGATAAAGACGTAAATTCAAATTCAATTAAACCATGTGAAGTTTCTGATGAGATTATAGCTGACAAAGAAGCTTATATGCCTTGTAAAAACATGTTAAACTTTGGAATTAAGAAAAGAGGAACAAGAAACCATCTCTGTTTACACAACATGGCTTGCAAGTCGGCCGATGAAGTATTACAAGCAGGAATGTGTACTACTACTGATAAGATGACAATAATGAACACCTGCTAATTCTCAATACCACAACTAAACGCTAAGCCTGCATCATACTCTCAAGAGCTCTATGGAATCGATCCCAGAGTATGTACAATACAATCAATGGTTTAACAATTAGAGACTGTTCTAACGTACATAGGTACAGTTATAAGAGATGTGTCTATTGTGAAAGTTAACAACATGTTTCATTTAGTGACTCTAGACCACTCTGGCATTTTTAGAACTGATTTTAAAGAGATTAAAAACTTCCAATGCAGGAGGAATTCTTCCATTTACATGTCAGATACACGTAAGGAAACTTTACTAGAAGCCATTAGTGACAGGGTTTCTAAGGATTGTCGTCATTGCGAAATTATGTCTCAGCCCTCTTATGGAAATGCTTTCATAGTTCTCGGAGGAGAACAGAAAAACCATTAAGCTGCGTAGACTGCTCCATGACCTGCTTAGGTAATAAAATCCTTATAAAGTCACTCCCTAAGTGAGTACAGGATATAAGAATTTGCACAAAAACAGACTGTCTATTTACATCTGTAAGAGAAGTTGTCCCATTGCCCCTTGAACTACTAGATAAGTCCCTAGTAATAGAGCTATATAGCAAGGATAGTCCACACCTTAACAGAAACAGGCAAAATCAGATTCCATACAATCCAAATAGCAAAATTTATCATAAAACAGGAGCTCGTAATAAATTAAATCCTCGGTTTGAGGAGCACACTGTTACCAATGATTGCGGCATACAAATGCAAACATCTGATAATAACTTTCACAAAAATAATCTCAGATGACCATTAACAGAATCGAATATTCGTCTTCCCACGGATATTTCATTATAAACCTGGTGCTAGTCACTACACGTGGAATAAAGGTAACGAATCTGGATAATGATCCTGGTGTTATGTCCTTTAACTTGGAAATACAAAATTTCGAGAAAGTTATCACAGTTTTATACATTATTATGATCTTGCACTTATAGAAAACGAAATTAATTCGATAATACTTAATTATGATATGTGGAAGAAGTCCGAAAAAGACTAAATAATTTAAAAGCCCTAGTTAAATTTCAAATAAATTTTTTAGATAGAAGAATAGAAGATCAAAACGGAACTTCAATTAGAATTTATTAACTGGCGCCCGAGCAGGGACCAAAGAATACGCGTAACCGGAAAAAGTAATACAGAGTGAATAAAATCAAAGCACTCAAGTAGTGCAGTGAAATAAAGATCTCAAATCACTCCCCGCGTACGAATAAATTCTGTGGTCCAACGCGAATAACTGTGACAGTTCAAAGCGTTAAATAGAGAAAAAAAAGGTGAAAGTGAAACTGTCCAAGGGGAAATCGAAGGCCCCCCAGTAGCTGCCACAATCGCAGAAGAAAAGGAGGTGGAAGTTCCACCAGCTACTCCATGGGATGCATCGTATCTTAGCATTGTAAGCAAATAAGTTTATTTTAGAATTACAATAATTTTTTATAGTTGAAAATTAATCAGAAATTAAGTTTACCTTAGAATTGCATTTTTACAATTGAAAATAAATCAAACAAAATGAATTTAACCTAGCAAAGTGAAAAAGAAAAATAGCTAATAATTTGTTATTGAAAATATGATAAAATACAAATAAAAATAATTTTCTTTTTTGCGAATACTATATAACTCACTTAGAAATCCAAATTTAGATTAGTCGAATACTTTAGAAAATAAAGAAAAATGCCAAACCAAAACGTCCTCCGACCCCCTGTCCTAAACGCACCTAACCAATCACAACCTATTCCCTCAATCAACCAAAATCATCCCCAACCAACGCCTGAATTGCAAACCTTAATATCCAACATAGAAAATGAAAAAGAAATTATTAGGGACGTACTAAACCCCAACGTAATTCGAACTAACGAAACTGATCAGACTATAAGCCTTGAACTTGCGGGAAACCTTAACGACTTAGATAAAATCCCTGATGTAGTGCGCAGCTTACGTGAATTCTCCGGCCAGCCAGGAGAGTTCAGTTCATGGGAGAAGTCCGTGGACAGAATCCTTCGTGTGTATGAACCCGTAACAGTAGCCTAAGTATATCGGAATACTCAGTGTTGTTCGAAATAAGATCGTGGACAATGCGGACATTGCTTTAGAATCATACAACACCCCTTTAAACTGGGAGTGTATTTCGCGATGCCTCGGTCTGCACTATGCTAACTGGATGTTGGTACTCTTGAGTACCAAATGACATAATTCGTACAGGGTAACCACAGTGTGCAAGGATTCTATCATGCTGTATACACTCATCTGTCCTTAACAAAATCTCGTGTATGAATGTAGGCCCAGAAGCCCTCTCCTTACTGACTCGAACTTATAGAGATAAGGCGCTGGAACCCTTCATAAGAGGACTAAGAGGCGATTTAACTCGTCTTTTAGGGATACGCGAACCAGCGGATCTTCCCCAGGCTCTCCACCTATGCCTAAAGCTGGAAAATCAAAATTTCAGAGCAGTGTACGCTAACCAAAATCAAGCCATAGTAAGAAGACTACATCGACCAATTACTGTTCGGATAAGATACCATTAACGTACACAAATATTTCAATATATTTAGTTCGAAACGAATTTCCTCATGGTAAAATCATTTTATTATCTGCGCTCAAAGTACGTGAAAGAGCAGAAAAGAATTCGTGTTTGAGATTATACATATTTGAAAAATATTTCATTTATTATCCATTTTAACAATTGTTGTCGAATATTTGCATAATTTGCTAACTTGCTTAATGTTGCGCATGCACACTATATTTTATTTGGTCTTTACATACTTAGTCACTCACTAATATTGCTCAAGACATATATTTTCTCGCTCAATTATATACTTACTTACTCAGTTATATACCTATAATATGTATTAAAATACCATTGTACATGCATGGCACGACAAGTGAATGGATTCCTTCGTAGAGTTGTCTGTGGACTGATTTCTCTGCCATTTGGATCGCGACCACAGCCAGGAACACATCAATCATTGGTAAAATAAATTGGTAATTTAATTACAACTCAGATTTCGTTTCCAACATCGTTGGAGGACTTTCTATGGGCATCATCGCTCCCATCTTCACATTCTTCCGTCTCCCCCGTCGCTTGTTCGTGCTGTGTTATCAAATTGTTTGTTACAAAAACAACTCGGATGTCGTTTCTCGGTTAGCTGAGCAGCAAAAGGTTTTAATCGGAACGTTAAATAAACCAAATTCTTCGGCTAAAAACTCGGACTTCTATTTACCTACCATCCGCATTAAACCTTTTTCGGGCAACTATCGGGATTGCCCCGCATTTCGGGATATGTTTGAGAGTGCACTCCATTGGAACGAAAATTTATTGCCTCTACGAAAATTCAATTTTTTTAAATCTTGCTTGCGCAATGAAGCACTAGGTCTGCTTAGTCATCTGGCCGTAACATTAACGTTATAATAGACCGCGATACGTGATTAACAGTTATATTAGTTAACACGGTAAACATTGCGCCATCAGTTCACATGTAATCTACATCCGTACGTGAAGGAATACGCTGACACCCGTCTGGTACCAAATATCGCGCATCTCGACACCTGATGCTCACCACATATCTCGACACCCGATGCCACCGTTGGAGCGTCAATGCAGTGGGACAGCATTAGTTTAGTATTTAAGGTAGTAATAAGAAAATTAGAGTACAGTTAACCATAGCAGTTGTAAGGGAAAGCTCTGCTCCTCAGAGCTCCCAAATAAAGATATTTTTTTTGTTAAAAATCGATAAAGAATAAATTTATTTATTAAAGGATTTATGGAATTGCCACCTATCCATACTTCAAACGTTTCTTTTCAACGCAAAATATCAGACGGTGCTGATGAGATTGTCAGAGGTCTCACGTCGATTAATTCGTTAAATAGAGATTCGTGGCTGATTTATCTTCTAATAAACAAACTAGACCAGTTACTCGACAGGCGTGGTCAGAGGATTGTGTCGGGGAAGATTACCCTACGATAGATCAGTTTCTTAACTTTTTAGACAAACAGTGTGATGCTATAGAGAGTTGTAAGGTCAATTTTCGGGAGACTAAGAAACCTCGGCAAACGAGTGTTAATGTTTCATCGGTGGTCAATTGTCCGAAATGTAGTTCACCACACGTACTTTCGCAATGCCCAGACTTACTTAGCATGGAAATAAAAGCTCCGCGAGAGTTCGTAAAATTATACAACAAGCTTTGCTTCAACTGCCCGCTGCTCATCTAAGTTTCGGTGTAAGTCTTGCAAAACACGTTATCACAGCTTGGTTCATGATGAATTAAATAACTTAACCAGTTCTCGTTCACATAATGGATTCAATTCATCATCGCAATCCAATTCATTCGGCCACAATCCCAGAGTTTATCCCTCAAAATTCTTCAGTTTCCTCAAATCATTATCCAACAGACGCTTATACTTCGCCTTCAATACAACAAATCGTCAACAAACATACAATTAACGACTCTCATCGAATACCCCAGACTTTGTTACCTACCGCTATTGGAAGGGTGTTCGACATCAATGGCCGTTATCAGCAGGTTCGCATCCTGCTAAACTCAGGCTCACAGGTTTCCTTCGTTACCGAATCCTGCATTCAAAGACTCGGACTTAAACGAAGAAATGCCCATATACCGATATGTGGTAAATCCAGAGGCCTTGTTTCGATGGTAATTGAATCTCGCAATGATTTATTTAGTATATCAGTCGATACTTATATTTTATCACGCGTTTCTTCTAACTTACCAACTACTTCGTGTTCCGTTGAGGATTGAGATTATTTACGACAATTAAATTTAGCAGATCCTATGTTTCATCAATCCAATGCTGTCGATGTATTGTTAGGAGCCGATAAGGTTTGAGAAGTATTAAAGGGCAGAGTCGCCCAGTAGAGGTTACCCTATAGCTCCGGAAACAATTTTTGGGTGGGTTCTGTCTGTTACGCTATCATCGGATACTAAACACAATGTCGTGTCACATCACGCTGCCCTAGATATTGATGCAATTTTGCAATCATTTTGGACCATCGAAGACGTGGATCCTAAAACGATAATACCCAAGGAGGATCAGCAAATAGAGGAACACTTCTTAATGACTTGGAAAGGAGATTTCTTAAAAATAATGAGCTTCACAGAAGCTATACACATTTCCTCAATAAATATTTAGCGTTGGGGCATATGACTAAAATTCCCAATTCTGAGATCGCGAAGTACAATACCCACTATCTCCCACACGATGCTGTCCTCAAACCTCGCGTCGTGTTTAACGGGTCCTATAGGAACACCAACGGCAACAGCCTTAACAATTTTTTGATGATCAGCCCCGCAATCCAATGCAATATATTATCCGTCTGCATGCGATTTCGAAGACATCATGTGGTCTTTAGCGCAGATATTATAAAGATTTTTCGACAATTCTGGGTTTCGGAGAAGGACTCCGATTATCAACGAATAGTGTGGCGAGTCTCATAGAACATTTTCGGTTGCGAACGATAACATACGGCAAGTCATGTGCACTCTTTCTCTTGGTACGGGTATTTTTGCGGGAACAGTTTGCGGAAGATTATAAAAACGAATTTCCCATCGCGTCGGACATTATGCTTAATGACTTTTACATCGATGGCGTCGTTTCGGGCGGGGATACTTTATCGGACGCTATGCTAAAACAAAATTCGCTAATCGAACTTCTCTCTAAATGCGGCATGCAATTAGGCGAGTGGCAAAGCAGCAGAATTAAGGTGTTACAATCAGTTTTAAAAAAAAACGTATCGTTGGACACTGAAGCGGACACATGGACAAAGGTGTTAGATCTCTGTTGGAACCCAAAGTGCGATATTTTCAGTTTTCGTTTGAACTACACCCCTAACCAACCGATTACAAATCGTCAAATTCTTAAGGATGTAGCTCACATCTTTGATCCCCTCGGTTTTCTTGTTCCCTCTATCGTGCAGAGAAAGATCCTATTTCAAGAATTGTGGCATTTGAAACTAGAATGGGATGATGGACTTCCAGAATCAATAAATGCACAGTGGAAGAGATATCGCGTCCAATTACCAGCCCTTACAAAAATTGAAATACCTCGAACTGTCGGTCTAGGAAACTCTATGTACCAATTACACGGGTTTTCGGATACGTTAATCTCCGCGTACGCCGCAGAAGTTCATACGCGTTATTAGTTACCTAATGGATGCTTCGAGACAAATATTGTCGCTGCTAAGAATCGCGTGTCTCCTATTGAGCAATTGAAAATCCCACGCTTAGAACTGTATGGAGAACTTTTGCTCGCCAGGCTACTCGTCATTGATCACTAAAAAGGAATTTCACAGATGTCTTCGCATGGTGTGATTGTAAGGCAGTGCTAACATGGTTATCATCCAGTCCAGTCACTTTAAAAGTAAAATCGTGTCGCAAAGTGTCCTTCTCGAAAGGCTATACCTCGTCACGAGGCATACACGTGACGAAAGCTATTCTTTTAGAGCTGGTAAGTGACTTTAGTACCGACACATTTCTTGCTGCCTTTCATCGGTTGTAGCCCGTCGCGGAAAACCATCCCATGTAGCTATATTCAGATAATGGTACGAATTATCGCGGAGCGGCTCGTCTGCTGTCAGAAATGCACGAACTCGTTCTATCGGAAGGACGTAACGCACTCGTAACTGATTCGTTAGCTCGCGACGGTATTATCTGGCACTTTATTCCACCTTCGGCTCCACACTTTGGCGATTTGTGGAAGCCGGAAATGAAACAAATACAAGAAGTTGATTTAACAGCAAAGAAAAAGTTAAAAAAACACTTGAAAAGCAAATAACAGTTCACGAAGTTCAATAACTCTGGATACAAAGAAATTGAACAATCAGTGTAAACCTTTTATTAAATGAGTTTAAATCTTGCCTCTGGCGTTTGAGCAGCTAACTTCCAGTCGACTCGGACGTATTTTCCATTGTCTTCATCCCCAGTAATTTAAATACAACCAGCAAACAAAATAAAAACGAACAAAAAAAAAATCAATAATGAAACAAACAATTAAATTGTGTCGCAAACGATATCGAAGACTCCGCATAACCGCAATCGTTCCACTTCGTGACCTAAGTCTTTCTGCCCTCTAATCTTTCAAAAAAATGAAAAAGTGTTGTAGTAATGTCGACTGCACTTACGGAAATAAAACCGCTGTCTAAACTTATTTTTTGCAGTCCACCTGTACCGGCCTATCGAAACGATGCACGATCTACCTCCCCGAACTATTAAACAACTTCAAATTCGTTTGCGAAGAATGTAAAGAAATTTTGCTATCACATGTCATGATAGCCATCAAATGTTTGAGTAATACCATTACGCCCGTGTTGAACAATCTGGCAGTTTCGAATAAAAAACTTTCGAACCGTTTCGAAGAACTTCAGACATCACTCGTGACAACTCGCTCGGTAAATGTCCAAACCGATAAAAAGGACTCTTAGAGCAACGAACCCTTTTCAACCTCTACCGTCCCCCCGAAATTAATCAACCAGTTTGGAATTTCGAGTCGCCTGGAAAAGCTCAAAAATATTAACGCCTCCGAGTTCTACCTAAACTGAGCCCCGCCACACGCCAACACCAACACTATTCAATAACCGATGTGCAGTGCATCGAACTTCAGCATAAGAATAGCCCGAATAGCCCACGTCGCTTTAAATTTGTCATCCCATCGAAGTATGCATGGCTCTTTTGTAATCCCTTCGATACTGTCCTCACCATCGGTAACCTTAAAATACCTAAATGGTTATCATTTAGGTTATGGATCCAGAAGTTCCAAACAAGAAAAACAACATAGCAAAGAATAGGGCTAAGGTAACCATAAATAATAACATCACCTACAATATCCTGCCCTCCTTTAATAGCCAACAACCTTACAATACCAGTGAAGACGCGTTTTATTGCAAAGCATTAGTTGCTTAAAATTTCAGAAGTGGGATTAAATACCTCACCTCGCGTAGGTGTCAGTGAACGTAATATTACCCTCCAAATGAATTTTCTATACGATGACAGACAACAAACGAGTGCATTTTAAATGAGTGGAAATCAAAATGACATGGTCAGGAACTGATAACCATGATAACAAATTAGCTTTTAATACCATCAAGAACTTACTACCTTAATACGATGGCGGCCCGAGATTGGATATTTGGATTAATCAGCTTACAAATTTGGGCAGAGTATACAAATTGGATGACAATACATTTCGTACATTAAAAGGTCCAAAATAAAGGATAAAGCACGAAAGTGGTTGTATAAGTTAACGCGAAATAGAGTTCGTCTCACAATGAGCAACCAACAACATGCTACGTGACGGAATCCGCCCAGTCAACACTCTGTACACCAACCATATATCCGTCTATATATATAAGCCGCCGTGTGTGATTATCCGTGTCACCGACGAGTGCCATCATCAGAGGTCTTTAGACCGAAGAATCTGCGAGGGAGAGTGAAGTAGCATCAGTAGCAGAAGCAAAAAAGAAGAACTGCCGGCTTCACAGCGCGGGATGCTCACTTTACTCTTAGCGTAAGAATAATGTTAAGAATATAACCTTTATCAAGTGAAATATAAAAATATACGGGAAAATACAAGGGAAGCAAAAATTATAAATTAAATTATAAAGTTGAAATTGACCACGAACATGAGAGTCGCATTGCAGAACGATCCATCGGCTGCTAAATTTTTCGACTGGATAGATATCGTTCCCAGCAAAAACATTGCACAAAATCATAAAAATCTCGATTGGATTAGTGAACGGGCAATATGAGCAGCAAAGAATAAGGACGTCGATAGCTTGAATTTTTTATTCAAAGTCAAATCGCTGGAGAACTGCATTCGTACAAATCAGCAGCGTAACCGACGAGGATGAAGTGACTCGACTATCCAATGGAATTTTTGAACTCAGTTGATGTGCCAGGAACTCCGCCGCATAATTTACAACTGAAGGTGGGATCGATCATAATCATGTTGCGGAATCTGAATCGAAATTATGCAACGGTACGCGGTTGTCCGTCAAGAAACTGATGAATAATGTGATTCAAGCGAAGATCATCAAGGGCAAATTCAAAGGAGAGGAAATCCTTATCCCACGAATTCCGATTATTCCAATTCAAGCGGATTCAGTCCTCCGTTCGATTGGCTTTTGCGATGACAATCAATAAATCGCAAGGCCAATCGTTGGAAGTCTGTGATACATCCAACCACACTGCACCCAACATAATATGATCAAACGGCTGCGACATACCAATGCCCACCTAAAAAGCTAACATTGCTGCGTAAACAAGTGGAGCAAGCGCCACCAAAACAAACAACCACAAAAATACTGAACATAGGCCAATGTCCGTTGTCCATTGACATAAACACTTGAGTCAATACATGGCCCCACACCAAGCATTTCGATGTCATCGCACAGTATAAAAGCCCTGGACAGAGCTCTCCCAAAGTGTGCTGTGTTCCCGAAAACCAGTCGATCCAGACGTAACATGAATAAAATAAATGTTTTAAAAAGGAAAAATCTCGTTTTTATTTTAAACAGATTTTCGTTTCTATGTAGTAGGATTCGAAGTGAATCCAAAAGTCGTAAAATTTTTTTTCGTGAAATAATTGCGCAGTGATTCGATCTACGTAAAAGATCAAAAGTGCCAGTGATCTCAGAAAAAAGCACACACATGCTACCAGAAGAAGCAGATCTTCAAAAGGGAGCAGAAGTACCAGCAAAAGAGGCACATATGTACACCCGAGACAGAGGACAACTCCGAGACGTGGATCGACGAGGAAGCTACTTTATATTAAAATACTACTTTATAGCAAATTTATATTAATACCATATATTGATAAACGTACCTATGATAAAAGAACTAGAATCAGCTTAGAGACTTTAAGAAATCAGTCTAGAATCATAAGTGAAATCGTTAGCAGTTTAGTATCCGAATCAAGAGAACACGAAAGCGGCAATACAATGCCATCCACGGAAATGTTATTTCTTAACATAGACCTCCTTAAATATTTTGGACAGTTTCCTGAATTCAACCTTGATTACAGGGAATTACAGAATTTCCTTAATCTGGTCAATAAAATACACCCATTACTAACCAAATATGAACCGCTAGCACAAAGTATTTTATCCGATATGATAAAATCCAAACTAAAGGGCCGTGCTAGAGAAGTCATAGAAATAAATAATCACATAACCACATGGACAGACATGAGGTATGTGTTAATTAACAACTTTGGCGATCGAATGAGCTTAGAGGAGCTCTTCGACGAACTAAGAGGAGTCAATTTCAAAACAAACAGCGTAGATTTCTGCAACACTATAAAAACTATCCTAAGAAGACTCAACAATAAGACCGGGCAAATGTTCGAAACAGATATCGAAAAACTTCAAGCTAATATTCTTACCATAATGCAGTCTGCACTTCACATATTCAAATCCAAGTCTCCAGAACCCATAAAATCAATCCTTTACTGCCGAAACCCATCCTCCCTGGAAGAAGCTATGAACATCTTGTATGAAGCAGGATATGCCTTCCAGAATATTAACACCCACCAAAAAAACCCAGGTTTCCTCATACGAACAACCATCCGGATAATAAGCATCTTAAAGAAAAACAAAATTCCTATCAGAATTAGAGAAACCAATCCTTCGGCAATTCCTCTCGCTATCAAAGCCCCGAGAACAACGGTTCAATGAATAACGAGTACAGAAATCGAAAAATCTCCAATACCCACTCTAGAAGCCCATCTAACTGCAACAATCAGAGCCATGGGAATTCCTATTTTAACTATACCAATAGGAATTCATACGGCAATTATCCCAAGAACCAAAGACCCTATCATCCAAACCCCAACTATCATAGCCCACCTGGAAACGTCCAAGACCAATCAAGAAGCATCTCTTTCAAAACCAGAACCCGTTGAACTAATGGACTGCAACAACCAGACTCAAATAGATGAAGGAAATTTTCGGGTCCAACAAACTCCCCTACATAACTATTGCAAACTTTAAATTCCTAATGGATACTGGCGCTTCGAATTCCGTAGTAAACCCAGGTGTGTTTAAGGAAAGTCCCATAATAAAACTTGAGAAACCAATCTACCTTAGATCGCTTAAGAAATTAACCAAGATAGAAGAAAAAATCTTAGCAAACAATCCCGAAGAATTTCAACCATCAAACTATAAACTAGAATTTTATCTATTAAGACGGTCTATTAGGCAACGACTTCCTTATGAAAAATGCAAGCATTGACTATAAGGCAAAAACAATTTCTATCGACAACAAAGAACTAAAACTGTACTTTAGCCACGAGATAGAAAACACTACTTACTAAATAGACCCGGGGGAACATTTTTATAAGATTCCGGTAAACAAGAGAGCAGGCCATGGGTTAATAAAGGGTGGTCCAGCGAAAACCATTCACTTCTGTCTGATCAACCAACCATTCGGCGTATTGACGACGCTTGAAATGGTATGTAGGCTTCAGATCTTGATTCAGTTCAACCTTGTAAGCGAGTAAATTCAAATCTTTATTCAAAATTCGCATCAGTGATGTTCGTGAGATGTTCAAATGTTCGAATTTCGTTCCGAACCTTAGCCTGTGCAGTCGCATTTTAGCTCGCTCTTCGATTAATTGATTTTTTCCTTTTCTTTCAAAACGACCAATTTTCCTTCTACATAATTAAAATACGCGAGTGTCCAACTGTGCCCAATTAGTCACCACAATTATTTAATTCCAAATTCTCTGACGCAAGCAAAAAAAAAAAAAAAAAAAAAAAAAAAAAAAACCTGTGCGCTCCCTTACACAAAAAAAAAAAAAAAATTAAATTATCTTTCTGAACGTGAGTGACCCGCTATTACGTGAAATTCCTTCCCGCCACTTCCCATTTTTCCGTCGTCAGTTGCATTATTTACTGACCCACTTTAAAATCCGTACGCGAGTGACTCCCCTGCCCCGTTTCTCATTAGTGCTAAATACCCAAATATGGATCACTGCGATTTAGTCCACTGTGCCAATGACAACAAAAATGCTGATCGAGTTATTTGCCGAGGTATCTGCGGCAAATCGTTCCATCTCCCCTGCATAGGGCTTGGTAAAAGATCCCTCACGCATTTTAAAGAACTTTCGGACTATTTCCACTTCTATTGTGAAGAATGTAAAAAGATATCCCTCGCCGATGTCTTGTTCGCTATCAAATGCAATAATGATAATATAAACACTGCCTTCAACAACAACAACCTAGTGCTAAAAAAATTATCAGCGAAGTTCGACCTTATTCCTAAATGTGTTGAAGATCTAAACAACCTAGTGGAGTGCTCGATCCTTTCCAAATTTCTTCCCTTTCCAGACATCACTCGTGACAACTCGCTCGGTAAATGTCCAAACCTAGCAAAAGGACTCTCAGAGCAACAAGTCAATACATGACCCTACACCACGCATTTCGATGTCATCGCACAGTATAAAAGCCCTGGACAGAACTCTCCCAAAATGTGTTGTGTTTCCAAACCCCAATCCATCCAGACATTGAAATTTTAACTATTTGTGTTTTATCACTTTGGAGTTTATCTGAAGGCGTTAAATCGGGGCGAGACGAAGTTCGCCGGGTCCACTAGTGAATTATTAAAAATGTGGAATTTTTACTAAAAATAGAATGCTTGCCTTTGTAAAAGAACCTGGCAAGTAAAAATTATTAATAGAGTCTAAAAACCACATGCCTACTGTGCATCTTTTCGCTAATGTGTTTCCACGGCCCAGTCAAATGCGTTTCCCATCACAATTGCATGCTTCTATTTGTTCCCCCTACCTCACGAATCAAGGTACACAAGAATAATGCAAAGTACTAATATAGGCTTAGTAAGCAAATTGTACTTATGTACAAATATATTGAAAACAAAATTATGGTTGTTCAGTTGTGATCGACCGCCCGCAAGGTAATTTGTGTTTTTTCTTTAACGTGCGGAAGAGGTAACTTACACTTGTAAGTTAAGGTAACATAACTTACCATACGCCACATAACATCCGGTCAAACTCCATGTACTCCAAATTGCACACGGCACCAATGTACCATCACAACGGTTCCATCTGACACCCGTGCATCGGACAATTCCACACGGAATTGCACATGGCACCAACTGAACGCGATTCCACCCGATACCAGCTCAGCCCAAGAAGCGCCTGAGTTGCATTTCCACGCCGAACACTCACTCGATGGTTTTTTTTCCTTCCTTTCCCACATTCCTTCATGTATCCCACTCGCCCAGTAGGTTAAGTTAGAATTAGTATTTTATCATTAATTCATAATAAACGGAGCTCATCTTCTAAGTAAAAAAATATTTTTTTTAAATTTAATTGGCGCCCGTGCAGGAACCACTAGCGAGAGTTACAACAACCACCAATCACCCCCTAGAACACCATACACCACAAATCACCTGGCACGGTCGCCCCACAACCAGGTCATCGACACAACATACATCGCGGAACAAATATCAACCCATGACCTATTACCGATTGTAATTGCACAAGTGAAAGGCAATCTTGCAATATCAGCGTCTGGTCGATGCCCGCCGCAAATATGACATCGCAAGTGTTACATCAATGCCTACAATGCATTCAAAGGCATTGACCAAACCCTGGTGCTCGCTACTTCCTCACAAAAGGTTTATTGCTTGATCGACAAAATTAAGTTCGATGCGCTTTGGCATATTTGCATTCTCTTTCGGCCGTAATTTCCGCTTGTCCAAATTTCGCAATCGAAGTAATTAACCTTCTGTGCTGAGCTTGCTACTAAGTATTTTTAATTAGGTCATAAGAAATTTCATTGTAGAGATAATAAAATAAAGACAGTCTTAAGACCGAACTGAAACACTGTGGTTGTTTCATTACATAACTCACGCTCTGTGGGAACAACGTCCAAGTGCATTCAGAAAAATAAGAAAATAAAATAAAATAAAATAAAATAAAATTTTAAATGAAAATGAAACATTTTGAAATAGTTAAATCCAAGCCGATATACCGAGCGATTCTGCGATGCGTTCGCGGCCAGGTTAGAGGGCGGTAAAAACCGCTTTCATTTCATACAACGTCTTCGATTGAGACTGGCGAGAAATAAAACAATGTAGTGCAACGCAGACAAGCGTGATATGTGCACTCTAGAACATCAAATTAACCAGTTCGCGCAAGAAAATAGCAGGCTCGACCATTCTATGCCCCCATTAGCAATTAACTGGCTTAAGGCCGAGGCATATAGCGGGGAGACGGTTAAAGCTGTGATGGAATACTATCAGAAGAGGGCAGAATAAAATCCGATCCAACAACAATTTCACGTAAGGTGTAGAAATCGGCAGAAGCAAAGAAAAAAACAATTCAGTAGCGAGATAAACAGAGTTGTGAATAGTGGTGGTGCATCTGCTACAATTGATATGTGGTCGGACGATTATGTGAAACGACACATTGCACTATCAGAAGAACTTTAGATTATTTGATATCGTTTTAGGGATGAAATCAGTGGATTTTGAACGGTCAACCGGAAATAATATTATGAGAAAGTTGAAAACTTTGTTTAGTGAGTTTCGTGTCCATAATATCGATGCAATTAAATTTATAAAAGACAGAGGAATAAATATTGTAAACCTTTGGAACAAAACACACCCTTAAATTTATTAGCAAATGTTTTAGATATAAGTCATTCGACGAAACAGCGGAGCTTACAGAAATATTAGAGTTGTGCAAAAAAATAGCGAAATACAAAATAATAAAGTTAAAAACTTATCTGAAAAACCAATGTCCCACACGGTGGAATTCTAATTACACAATGTTCAAGTCCATTGTAAATAATTGGTTCGATATAAATGAAGTACTAACTGAGAAGGAAGGAAGCCAACGATTACTCCATATAAATATGTATTTCAGCACTTAAAGTACTAGTTGAAATCTGTAAGGACTTTGAAATCATTTTTAAGAAAATGCAACTTTGCAGCTCTCCCTCTTTGTGTTTCGTTTTACCTTCAATTCATAAAATTATAAGTCTTTGTGCACCTAACAACGCAGACATGACTAGCATTTCGGTTCTGAGATTTGGTCAAAAAATTTGAGTTTATGGCATAAGACTGCATTCTTTTTGTATCCACCAGCTGCAAGTATGCAACCAAATGACCTTGAGGATATTAAGAGATTTTGCATTTCTCTCATTCACAAATTTGAACATGCTCCAACAGCGTAAAATAATAATATCAATAACTTTTGATACAGCAAGTCCTGCAACACCTTCATCTATATCTGTGACCTTACTTTTACCAATGCTATTAAACATAGCATAGAGACAGTAAATGACGTTCCCATATACGCTAAGAACTACGGATATCCCGAAGTCCACAGGGAAGAAGTATCCAGGCAGATCAACGAAATGCTTAGACAAGGCATCATACGGCCGAGCAAATCGCCATACTCTTCACCCACCTGGGTCGTTCCGAAAAAGGAAGACGCCTCCGGGAAACAGAAATGGAGGATCGTCATAGACTACAGGAAGCTAAACGAGGATTCAATAAGTGACCATTTTCCTATTCCCAATATTGACGAGATATTGGAGAAATTAGGAAGAGCGTTATATTTTACTACCCTAGATCTGGCGAAATCGAAATCGCAGAAGAAAGATAGGAAAAAGACAGCGTTTTCAACTAGGGATGGTCATTTCGAATTTTGTCGAATGCCATTTGGGTTGAAAAATGCTCCTTACACCTTTCAACGTCTCATGAACGCTATTCTAGAAGAATACATAGGCAAGATATATCTAGTCTATATGAACGACATTATTGTCTTCTCCACAAGTCTCGAGGAACACCTAATAAACCTAAAGAAAATCTTTAAGAAGCTAAAAGTTCAGTTAGACAAGAGCTAGTTTCCGAAAAAAGAAACGGAATTCTTAGGACACATAGTTACAGTAGAAGGTATAAAACCAAATCCCTAGATCCAGATTAAAATTTTTTTAAGGATTACCGGTTTTTAGGAAGTTCATTAAAGATTATTCGAAAGTTGCAAAACCAATGACCGTATTCCTAAAAAAACAACGCAAAAATAGACCTAACAAATTCTGACTATATTGAGAGTTTAATTAAATTAATTACGTCGGAACATATCCTCAAATATCCTGATTTTAAGAAAAAGTTCACACTAACTACTGATGCTTCCAACCTTGCATTAGGTGCGGTCCTCTCGCAAAACAACCACCCTATATGTTTTGCGAGTCGCACATTAAATGAACATGAAACCAAATTTTCCACCGTTGAAAAAGAGTTGTTAGCCATAGTGTGGGCAACACAGTATTTCAGGCCTTACCTTTATGGAAGGAAATTTTCAATAAGAACTGATCATCGACCCCTAGTTTGGCTAAGTTCACTAAAAGAACCGAAGGCCAAACTGCAAAGATGGAAAGTTAGGCTCTTTAGTTTAACAAGAAAAGAGGTTTATCACAATGCAGATGTGACGAAGCCCAATTTAGAGGAACATTAAATTATAGCCACTGTTAAGGATTGTCACCCTGTATCCATCTATAGGGCAATACTCACATCAAGCTCCTTTTGTATTTGTAACAAAGATAGCGCTTTATGTCATCGTTTTTTAAAGCCTTGTCATATTCGTCTACTTTGTTTTATTCTCTTCTTTTCTTTTCGACAATCACGCGGAGCAGTCGTAATACGTTATATTGAATTTAATTAAATAAAGATTTTTAACAGCCACAATCCATATTTCCAACGAAGATAGTAGCGAACATATTTCGATAGTTATCCAGTTCCAGTTTCCAGTTATTATTTATAAAACACAAATAATACTGAACAGCACAAAAAACATGAGCAATCACAAAATATACTACCCTTTCAAAAAAAACAAGAATTGTAATCGAATTGAAATCCTTTGGCGAGGAACTTATTGTAGATTTTATGAAAAAATATCTCCTCTCTAAGGGAATAGTAGGCATATTTTCGAGAGATGATCATTTATTCGCTCAATTTCAAGATGTATGTATGTATAATGTACTTCAGCCATAACAATCTTTTAAAACTTGTCAAATGTACTAAATTCTTAGGAGATCTTGAAGACGAAGAAAAAGTACTACTAGTTATTTCAAAAACGCATAACTCACTGAATCATAGAAATTAAGGATATCTATTATACCCCTAAAATTAAAGATAAAATCCAAAAATTCATCAATAACCTCTCAAATTTGCAACAGATCCAAGTACGAAAGGTCACCTAACAAAATTCCCTTTAAAATTACACAAACTCCCGAAAAATCCAACCAAATAATCCACATTGATATTTGGTATTCAAACATCAACCTTATGTACGTTACTATGATCGACAAATTTTCGAAACATATTTCAGTTTATGAAATTAAACATAGAACGTGGATTTCCTTGCTAAAAACACTTGAAAATAGTTTTGCTAATTTTGGTATGCCCGAGAAAATAATAACAGATGGCGAAGCAGGATTCTCTTCACTAAACATTACTGAATTTTTGAAAGAAAATAATGTTGACATTCATTTTACTACTCCAGATAATAAAACCGGCAACTCGGATATCGAAAGATTCCACTCTACTCTAAACGAGCACATAAGAACCTTTTCAGCCGATGAAAATAACACAGACACCTTAAGAAGGAAAGTTTTAAAAGCTGTTACAATCTACAACAAAACCATTCATTCCACAACAAAACAAAGACCGATTGACTTCGTTAACGGAACAATATCTAGCGCGGATTACCCTAAAATTATCGAGCTAGTAAATAAGAATAAAGAAAAATACACGAGTAAGCTGAAGAAAAATAGAACAGATATAAATCTCGAAGAGGGAAGACAACTTTACCTCAAAAACAGGAAAAGTAATAAAATTAAACCAATTTACGAAAAATCCAACCCTATAATAATCCACGCAAACCACATTAAAAATAGTAAAGGAAAGAAGTTTTATAAAACTCAAATCAAAAGAACCTATAAATACAAACGCCGACGAGATCTTATAATTTCAGACACTACTAATCCTTTCGACAATAACAGTGACTTTTGAACAAAAACTTGACATACAAAACTTGGACATGGGACAGGGATACGTTACAATATGAGACGAACAATTACAAGTAATACGAAGCTATAGAAAAATCCTACATAACGTTAATCTTACTTCATGGATGGAAAATATAGAAATTTTAGAACACAACATAAGGTAATTAAACTGCAAAAATGACTACCCAGATTAGCCATACACACAAGTAATTCACAATTGTCATAATTCTAATGTTAACAGAATAGGAAATAATCTAATAAGATTTAAAAATTGTAAAATAGAAATAAATAGTGTTAAATATGAACATTTTTTATTGTATGATAATTTTATTATACCTACGCACAGGCAATTCACGTTAAACAAATCGAAAATCGAAAGCTAATCGACGAAATAAAAGTAAACCATAAAACGAATTCTAGCGTAATTAATATCCTCATCCTTGTTTTTAATTAAATTAATTAAAAAATAAATATTAAAACCAAGGATTCTCCGGAGAAAAATCTTAAGGAGGGAGGAGTTACGTCCACTCCGACTACACCTAAACCTACCACTCTCTTATTTCCCACACCCCCTCCCCGTCTAACGGTGTAACATACAGCATCAATTCCCCCGTCATTCTGCTAAGTAAGCAGCTACGCCCACTCCGGCTATGCGAGAGGTGCCATTCCCCTATCCCCCATACCCTTGCTCCGTCTGGCAGTTTTAAATTACAAATAATGCGCGAAACGCTAAACGGAGAAGTTCATTGGAAATAGTATATAAGAGATTATTTTTTAGAAGCTGTATGCCAACGGCAATTTCTTTTTGTTGGACATCCCTCGCAATTCGTGCTCTTCATCCATATTAATCTATTATTTTTTTACGTCACTTTCATTTGACGTTTAATACGAGTATTTTATTTTTTGACACTTTCCGTTTGAAAAACGCAGTGAAAGACGTACATTTTTATTCAAATAAAATCGGTTGTTCTCTGAAGCATCCATATTTATAAAATCACCAGTAGTCACAGGCATGCAACCTATTAAAATAAAATATAAGATCGACAGTACATACAGCCACGGCTTATGTAACATGTATAAACATCCAAGTTATATAAATAACGTTCATCACAAGCCAATCCCTGAACACAAGTTCGAAATGCTATTTTTGGTTGCCATGCACGACTGATGGATGAACGAGGGGTATGAAGAGTTTTGTGTAATACTACATTTGTTATGTCTCGCGTTCTCTTTTCTGAGTTCATTTGTTTACCCGTACATGTTATCTTTATGTTATTTACATATAGTTTCTATTGTTAAAACGATGTGTAATGTTAAGTCTATGTGAAAAGTAAGTTTAGTTCAGTAGTGAGTGTCGAGCAGTTAATTCGTAAAATAAAATAAAAGTAAAGTTTATTAAAAAGAAAAAAAGTGTTTTCTTAGTAGTAAATGTAACTCAGTGTGTTCTTTTTATAAATCCTTGGCCCCGTTTTACTGGTTCCACACTTTTAGAAGAACAGTTGTTTTCAAGCATTCAAATATAACACAGCTTGCTCCGGATAGCAGCTGCAAAAATTGCACTAAAATTATATATTTGTAACCAAATAAGTAAATTAAGTATATTAGCTTTTTTAATTCGGCACGACAACCCACAAATATAACTATACATAACACTGCCAAACAAGCAAAAAGTTTTCTGCGGCATTAATGTTGTTATTGGTTTTACACCTTCATCAGGTATACCCGAAATGTATTCACTCTGGTTCTTGGGATATCCAACATAAACGCGATCACTTGAAAAAAATATTAACGTACCTTCCTAAGTTGTACTAATTTGATCATACCCACACAAATTACGTTTTCTGTTCAAATGAGATATTAGTTCTTGTATTTCGTGCCCTATTTTAAGTACATTGCAATTATTCTCTTAAAAATATGAGTTCGTTTCGAAAGTCTTGTATTAACAGCTTTTGTTTTATATACATATGGTAAATTTTGTCAGCAAAAACGAAGAAAAAATGTCACTGATTTTGTGAACCAAGCCTACCATGCATGCACACTTTGGGATAAAACCTATTCAAAAAAGCAAAACTGAATACAAATGAATGAAAATTCACGTTTTTTACAGTTGTACAGAAAATAAATGCGATCTTGTTTTTTTTTTTTCTTAATATCATTTGAAGAACGACGATTCTATGGAAAAAAAATAAAAAAATTCCAGTTGACGATTCTTATAGTTACGTTTCATGCGAATTGATTGGTAGTTCTGATATACTCAGTTTTGCACGTTTTAGTCTTGTTCAGTGGTTAGTATTATTCGGACACATTTTTCGCAGTTGTTGATTTTACAATATTAATTTTCAGTTACTCAGAACTCTAGGTGTATTTGGTAGGTATTGTTTAAAAAAAAAAACAGGAAAAATACATTGTTTAATACAAACGTTTATAGAACAATGGGAAAGGTTACAATAGACCTTGAAAATAAGATTGTTTCGCTGTCTAACCATGGCTGGAGCTCAAGAAAAATTGCCAACCTATGCAAATTATCCCAGAGAACAGTCCTCATACTCCAGAAAAGGAAAAATTGTAGCCCTCCTAAAAATGTAGGCGGAAGACCTCGGTTATTAATGGATGGCGATGCTCGTGTCATGGAAAGGATGCTTAGAACTAATAAGGTAAAAACACCAAAGACTGCCTCTAAGGCTATAAATAAAAACGTTAGTGAATGGACCGCCAGGCGGGCTCTTAAACGAATCGGTCTTATTTCGGCAATCAAGCAAAAAAAAAGCCCGCATTATCCGATAAAAATGTAAAAGCACGGTTAAAGTTCTGCAAAGACCACAAAAACTGGACGGTAGAGGACTGGAAGAGAGTTATATGGTCTGATGAGTTATTGTTACCCTACAAATATTAAAACGTGCAAAAGTGAATACTTTTGATTGTGAACTATTTTGTTTTTTTTTTTATGTTATGTTTATAAAATTCAAATTATTTTTTTACTTTTAAACATGGTTACTTAAGCGTACTAAGTAAATAAAATTAAATAAAATAAAATACTCCACTATTGACTATTATTTAGATAACATCACTTGTTTTTCGTTTTTGGTATTCAGTTTTGCTCGCCACTGTAAGTCTTGTGTGGAATCTCTGCGACAATGGTGAATACACTACATGGACCCACTATACCACATACCAACACCACGATTAGCCAATCCATAACCATAATCAGCCAATTATCTACGCTCAGCATTACGCTCAGTGCCCTAGCACTTGGCTCAAGCTTGACCTACATATGTTACTCATCGCTTTGCTTAGCAGTGACACTCTAAATCACGTGCGATTAAAAGCACAACAAATGCGATGTAAACAAACGGTGAAACCAAATGTAAACAGACCGAGTACATAAACCAACCGAGTCCATTGAATGGGTACAATACTGATGATGCGCTTGTGCCTTTGACTGATTGCCCAATGCATTTGACTAAATATTCAAAATAGCGGATCTATGGTTATGGGAATTTCGTAAGGCATGTACGTGATGTACGTGAGAGGGGATAGATTCCCTGGGACAAAATAATATAAAAGTAAAGGATTGAAAGGAAGGAGCAGCAGTAAAAGCATGACACCTCACGCGTTATATTTGAATAAATAAATTTAAATAAACCAAATAATGTGTAGTTTTACTCTCCGCGAGATACTCTTCTCCCTGTCATTAAGGGAAATCACGATATCTCACGTACAACAGTGCCGATGATATGGACTGAGTCAACTAATCCTTTTAATGAATGTTACTTTTGTGCTGTGAATGTGAAAGTTTAAAAGTTTATTTGGTTTTCATTGACAACACTTCCTTACCTACAAATATGTAAATACATATACACTGGACGTCCAGTATAACGAATCACCATTTGAAGTAGTGTTGGGTAGGACACGCATTTTTATTGAGTTTGTATGAGGTACTCATTTGGGAGAGTGAAGTGGTACATTGTCCCACCTCATTTGAGGTCGTCAGGTGCCTCTGACTATGACAAGAATTGAAGTGGGACAAATAATTTTTTTGAGGTGTTGGGACATTTTTGTAGTGATGTATGTGACGTTTGTAGTGCATCTTGTATGAGTAACGCAACACTAATTTGAAGTCCATTGATATCTCCAAATATCGAATAATGAAAAATGTTACTACTCCATATAACGAATGCTGTTCAATTTAAATTAAAAGAAACAAAAACAAAACATGACAATCGTTCGTTTAGCTTTTTATTCTGCGTTTGACGCCGACTGCACCCGCAAAACGATACATGAAATTCATTGGTATTCTGTTTTCTGCTTACATGCCTTTGAAATTTTTTCGCAGATGTTATTTCTTTATTGAGTAGATGCAGTTTGAATTTGTTTTTCGATAAGTGTGGTTCTATATTTGATTAGGAAGTGAGTTGCGTTGACTTAATGTGAAAAATGAAGATCATTGATGAATGCAGAATTGAAAGCAAACCGTTGCCATTCAATTATGGGCATTCTAAATCTGCTTGGATGACGGCCACCCTTTTTAAGGATTCGTTTTTTGTGCGTCTTGTTCCAGAGGTATGTTAAAGAAGACAATTCACCATTAAGATTCATTTGCATCCTTTTATTAGGTCGAGGCTTTTTTGGATTCAATGAACTTACCTAGAAGAGCTCTTCTTTTGCTTGACAATGCATCAAGCCATCCGTCAGCAGACGACTTAATAAAAGAAACAAATGACGGGCAAATTTGGGTTGTTTACATGCCACCAAAAGTAACCGCCCTAATTCAAACAATGGATCCGGCGTGTCACAATGATATCCCGAACCTTGAGTAAGACAGAAGAGAACTACGCCACAAATGAGCGGGAAATGTTGGCGATAGTTTGGTCGTTGCAAAAGCTAAGAAATTATCTTTATGGGGCCCCCATTATTAACATCTTCACGGATCATCAGCCACTGATTTTTTCGATCACCGATAAAAATCCAAATATCAAACTTAAAAGATGGAAACCATTCGTTGAAGAATACTCTCCTATATTCCACTACAAGCCCGGAAAAGAAAATTATGTGGCGGATGCATTATCTCGCCAATATGTAAATATGTTATCGGCTTCAAATGAAACTTAGTGATAACTAAGGTCGAAAATCCCGTAAACTGTTTTAGAAACCAAATTTTTATTAATGAAGATTTGCAAACCAGTAAAAAGACAAAACTAATTTTTCAAAAATTAGTTAGGCATACAATCTCCTTTTCTTCAATTTCGGAACTAATAGGAATCATTAAAGATTCCTTGAATACAAACGTTACAAATGGTATTTACTGCGACATAAAAACCTTAGGAAAAATACAAGATGATCTAGTAAAATATTTTCCAAACGTAAAAATGAAATATACTTGCAAATTTGTTCAAGATGTTTTCAACCAAAATGATCAAGAAGAAATAATTGCTAACGAGCATAATAGAGCTCATCGAGGGCCTAATGAAAATTATAAACAAATATTAGCAGAATATTTTTCCCTAACTTATATAAATTATGCAAAACATTTGCATCAAACTGCAGGGTATGCAAGGAAAATAAATATCAACGTAGACCAACACAACATCCGATTGGTGAAACTCCGTTGCCTTCGAATGTGGGACAGATTCTGCATCTAGATATATACATATAATACAGGCAAAAAGTATTACTTAACATGTGTTGACAAATTTTCAAAGTTCGCTGTCATAAGAAACATTGCTTCTAGGAACTCCGTTGACGTTAGAATAGCTTTAATCGAAATTATTTCACAGTTTAAAGATACAAAAATAATCGTAACCGACAATGAGGGACGACGGTTGCATTTTTACAAAATCAATTTAATATTTCTATTCACGCTGTACCTGCACTTCATAGTCAAAGCAATGGGCAAGTCGAACGTTTTCTTTCAACCCTTGCAGAGATAACCAGGTGCACAAAGGAAACAGCTGTGGATGTTGTCGAATTAATGTTGTTATCAACGTACAAATATAACAACACAATTCATTCTGTAACAGGTTATAAGCCTGTGGACATATATCACAATATTTCCGACGATCTAAGAGCCGAAATTTATAAAAAATTAAAACAAAAACAATTAAAAGATTTAAAATATCTCAATAAAACATCAACTCCAAAAGTTTTCGACGTAGGTGATAAAGTCTATCTCAAAACTAACAAAAGAACTGGAAACAAATTTTCTAAGCTTTAACAACAAAAACCAGTACAGGCAGACTTAGGGACGGTAGTAATACTTGGTGGTAGGCAAGCGCATAAAAATAATTTAAGATAAAATTCTATATTTACAGATCGTTATTTTTCCCATCCGTTCAGCTCAAAGTTATGGACTACTCTGCAGCAGAATATATTCCTATTCCTGTTGGCAATGTCGCTATTTTTCACGACTACTTTTATTTTAAACACTCTACTTACATTACGCGGGTAAGAGATATTATTTTAGACAATAAAAATGTTATTGATAGTTTATTCGACAAAAAGGAGAGGGAAATTTTACAAAACGATATAAACGAAATGCAACGTCTACTTCGCATTTTCAACTTTCCAAACCGCAACCGTAGAGCCATCGATTTTCTCGGATCGGTCATAAAATTTGTTGCCGGTGTCCCCGATCACCAGGACTTTGAAATATTGAAAGACCAAGAGAATGAACTAGTCAGGGACCACAATAATCAAGTAGAGGTTAACAAAGCAATAGGAGAAAAACTAGATGAACTTACCGACAGCATAAATAAAATAATTTCAAACGAAAATAACCATGTAGCAAGAGATAATCTCAAGTTAATAATGTTTATGACCAGAAGAAATAGAATAGTAATTGACAGTTTATCTAATATTCTAAATTCCATGTTACTGGCCAAGCACAATACAATAAATCCTTTAATGTTAAGCATAGAAGAAATCGATGTTATAAAATTCATTGAATATGTTGATGTTCCACTTAATGACATATTACTAGTTGCTGATATTAACATTCCAAAAGTAAACGAAATATGTAAACTTTTAGAGATAATTCCAGTAATACATTACAATAAGATCCTAAGTTTAAGTAGCAATAAAACCGCTAAATGTAAAAATTCCTATTTTCCTGTAAATAACTGTAAAATAACTATTGTAACATCAATCATCAAGATGTCTGTTTATCGGAGCTGCTAAACAACCACACCGCTAGCTGCCCCAAAACTTCAGCAGAACATGTCAATAAAATACAACAGATCAAAGATGGTTTGATCATGGCACATGACGAAAATTTGGAAATCGACGACCACGGGCAGCATATGAAAATAAACGGAACATTTTTGATTACATTCAAAGATTCCATTGCAATTAATGGAAACCAATTTAAAGTAACCCAACCAATAGCAGTTATAGACCTTCCTGCCCCCAAAAGAACAATCATAAATGAAACATATTTCGAACAAAAAGTTTCTCTCCCGTACTTGCACAAACTGCACATCCTTAACAATCAACGAATCGATGAATTCAAGGTGGAACTTGAGAACGGCAGAAGTACCTTCTACATTATTGGTGGCTTACTGGCTCTTATCACCCTTATAATAATAGTTGTGAAACTAAAGCCGAAGAAAATCCAAATTTCAACCCCTAGTCCAACTATTGATAAAGAAGCCATTCAAATGCAAGACAACAGCATCTTGAACCGGGACGTTCAAGTCTAAGGAGGGGAAGAGCTAACAACACACGCCATGCAGACTAGCAGCAGAAATTTAACCTGACTTCCTCATCTAATTTCTTCTTAAAACGATAAACTCACTTCACTTTACACTTTAAGCTTACAGAGCATTTCACACACATTTCATCTCTCACCTTTCGTACACTAGTTCTACCGTACACAATTCATTTAGCCTTCATCTCATTTTCCACATTCCATACTTCCACTCTTTTGCATACTCGTATACTTTTGCACGTTCTTCACCTGACACCTACATCTAGGCAAGAATTATTAGAATCTGTTAAGGTAATTTTAAGTACGACAAGAAAATAAACGCCAGCCATAGACTGAATCTAAACGTGAACAGACGTTTTATTAACTTGCACTGGAACTAAGAGAAGCTGGGCTACGGCTGGAGGGTGAAGAAGTGCAAGGATTTTTGGCCAGAAACAGAATAAAGTGGAAATTCATCGTGGAAAGGGCTCCCTGGTGGGGCGGATTCTGGGAAAGATTGATTCGCGTTATCAAAAATACCCTCAAGACAGTTATCGGTAGGGCTAAATTAACCTTTGATCAGTTAAGAACAGTCCTCACGGAAGCAGAATCCATAGCAAATGATCGGCCACTAACATATACAATACATCGACTGACCCATTAGACCTAACTCCCATTTCCCCTTCCAAATTTCTAATTTTTTCCTCCCCTTCAAAATTTGTAACAAACATTGCCAATACAGCTGATGCTGACATTCAGAAGATGTGGAGAACGCGTTTAAAATACACTAATATGCTTACAAAACGATGGTGGAACGAATATTTGAGAATGTTACGACTTTTTTATCAAAGGGATAACGCTAAAGCTTCGATCAACTTAAAGGAGGGGGATGTGGTGCTGTTACATATATGATCCTGTTATTTCCAGAGTTCATTGGAAGCTGGCCTTAGTTGAAAAAGCTTTCATCGGAAGAGACGGCAAAATATATAGGTTCATGTGAGGAACGGTGTGGTGATGGAAAAATATTCAAGAGAGCAATTCAGCTGTTATATCCACTAGAAACTGCATCTACCAGTCGCGCGGCCGGAGGATGTTAAAATTTGAATAGTCTTCACACACACTCATGTTTATCATATAGATCTGTATTTGTCCTTTTCTTCAACGAACCTCAGTTTTCGATGAATATACATATGTCTATGTATATTTTAGTCTTCACTTAATAAGTCTCAGTCTCAGTTTGGATTCAGTAGCGTAGAGACCTAGTGTGAATCGCATTTTTCTATTCCTTTGTACAGTTGAGCTATAAGAATAAACGAGTGTCCAATATATTCCGTTGTCGTCTTTAATTTTTTTATAACAAAAACCAATTGATCATAAAAAATTAATTAAAATTAAAATGTACAAGGATTTTAAAGTTAGTCCGACAAGTACATGTCCTCACAGCTCTTTTGAGGGAGGAAGATGGACGCCTGTCAAAAAACCTCTCAAGCAAAAAAATCATCCAATTCAACGAATCAGCGAAGGAAAATCAAAAGCACTTTGACATCAGAAGAAACCAAGCTTTCATACCCAGACTTCAAAAAACCCTTTGAATTAGTGACTGATGCTTCAAATTATGCACTAGACGCTGTCTTGTCGTGTCTATTATGTTCTAAAATAGTCCATTATATCTAGGAAATTAACCCAAACCGAAGAAAACTACGCAACTAATGAAAAAGAAATGATAGCTATAACATGAGCTTTTAATAATTTTAGAAATTATCTTTATGGGTCAGCAACAGCCATAATAGCCAGCCAAAGCCACAAGGATCACCAACCCCTAACATATTCGTTGATTACCAAAAATAATAATACCAGGCTTAAGAGATGGAAAGCTATTCTGGAGCAATACCACGAAAAACAAATGTAGTCGCAGACGCTCTCTGCAAGCCTCCCATTCGATCCGCAATTCACTCTCTCCCGTCAACCATACAGTGACGAGAATTCGTCACATTGTGTAATATACCGTGTCGACTCACCAATAAATATATTCAAAAACCAAATTTTCCTCAATATTGGCGAGATTAGTAGCCACGAACTTCGAATAATTTTCCCAACTTACCATCGACATTATTATGTATTAAAATTTGAATTCTCACTTTTTTCCTATTTTTATTATTCCTTTTCTAAATTAAACATAAAAAACTTAGCGAAGCATTATTTTAACTGTTTTAACGGTAAATTTTGGAAGAGAACTATACTTGAACATGTAAAAACGAGCAAGTACTCGCTTAGCCTCGAATGTGAATAGATCAACAGAGAAAAGAAATAAAAAACAATAAAAACTGAACTGAGTGTTTCAATGGAAACTCCTTGTTTAAGATTTCCTTTTCGTCAACGTACTTACACTTACGTCGAAACGTTTTGGTGCCGAAACCCGTTGGTCCCAAACGTGTAATTTTGGTGAAAAAGGTGAAAAATCATATAGAAACATTTAATTTAATCGAATCCGAAAAGGCTAAGCGGAGTATCGTCGCGAGTAAAATTCGCGATAAACGTAATATCTATGTAGTTGAAAGGAAAAGTTGAGTGCATGAGGGAAAGTTCCTGGAATAGTAGCATATAAGTTAACGCGGAATAGATTGCGTCTCACGATCAGCAGCAAACAACATGCTACGTGACGGAATCTGCCAGGTCAATATTTCCCATCTATCTATCACCATCCATCCATTCAAGCTTGCACACGCCACCACCTGAGCTGCACATCTAAGCCCAGGAAATCTCGTCCGAGTGTGGACCCACGCCGACACCTGAGCCGCACATTTTCGTCGTCTGGCAATCACCGACACCTGATCCAGCACGCCAACTTCGCAGTGGGCACAGCGAAATAGTATTTAAGGTAGTTGTAAGGAAAATTTGTTTTTAGAAAACTAAGTATCGTGTAAGGGGAAGTGCTGCCCCGTTGCAACAAATAAATTTTTTTTAAAGCACAAAAATATAAAATTCGTTAATTTATATGTACTTGGGTCGGCAGTTATTTCATTTTCCGCAGATTGACATTAGAAGTGTGAGTGAGTGAATGTGTAGAAAAGAGCTTTTGCACATAGGTGCATTCTTTTGTCAGCGCGGTTGATTGTAGCAACCCTGACAGCATCGCTCACATTCGTAGTTGTCAAACAGAGCTTTTCATATACTGTCACTAAAAAGGTAAACAAACATGAATTCAGACGATGAAAACCAAATGCTCGGTGCGGAAGAGTAATGCAAGAACGAATCTACGACTGTTGGAATTAAAGTCACTAAGGACTTCAACAAAGGGCAACATCACGCGGATACGAAATTTGATTGCGAACAAAGGATCGACACTACAACCAGAAGGGTTAGAGAGTAGGCTGGAGTCATATTTCAAACAGATTCTTACCGTTCAAGCGAGCATTGATAGGATTTGCTCGGAAGTGGATACAGCGACAAATGCTGCACTTATAGGAGAAATCGAAGAATCATACTTCAGTGCATAGTCAAACATTATCAAATGGATGCCTAAACGTAGAATTTCTGTGTCTGATGTTAGTATGATGAACGCACCCACATTTTCACCCTCCACATCGCGTGTAAGACGCGAAATAAAGTTCAACAAGTTAGTGCATCACGATGGAACATTGGATAATTGCGAACGATTTTTGATCCTGAAAGAGAGTTCGTGTGGAAGGCCATTAGTTGCGATCGCGGATTTTGATTAAACGAAGGACAACTATCGGAAGGCACTACAACGCTTAAAGAAGTGCTTTGATAAGAAGGCGCTTATGTTTGAAGAACATTCCGCTGCTCTCTTTGAAATGTGAAAGGCAACCAAAGGATCTGCAGAACACTTACGTCGAAACAGACATCTTATTAGAGAACCATTTTACTACACTTATAATCTTATCCAAATTCTCAAGACACGATTGAACCTCACAGTAATTAACTGCATTAGAGCAGAAGAACGAATGCAAGGTATGATCCAAGAAAGCTATAAAGAACTTTTCAGCAATTATCGCATCAGATTCTCATGAAGACGTTACTTATGAGAATAGACAAGAAGAAATCATTATAAGCACCCACCAACGAGCACATAGGAACGAGCGTGAGAACAAATTACAGATCTTAGAAAATTACTATTTTCCTAGCATGTGGAAAAATCAAAAGAATAACTAAGTTATGAACAATTTGTAAAAAAAAATATGATCGCCACCCAGATAAAGAAGAGATCGAAGCAACTCCAATTCCAACTTACTCAGGACAAATTGCCCATGTTGACATCTTCTCAGCCGAAGGAAACCTACCACTAACTTCCCTAGACAAATTCTCTAAATATGTCCAAGTTAAGAAACTTCAATCCAAAGCCATAGAAGATATTAGGCAACCTCTTAGAGAGATTATGTATGCCTATGGTACTCCAAAGACTATAGTATTCGCTAATCAACCTTATAAAGTCCGCGAAACATCACTCAATCATCACGCCAATCCTGTTTTCCGCGCATAAGAACTCGGACGCATCTAACACATCACACTATTTGTCCCTCTTAATAAATTAAACGAGTAATTAAGAACAAGCAGTTTTTCATTTATCACAACCATAACAATCATGCTCCAAAATGAGTTTGGCCAAATATATAAAATACCACCAAATACAAGAGCTTCCAACAGTTAAGTTGAAAGATTTCATTCAACATTGGCAGAAATCATGCGATGTATCAAAAAAGAGCAAATGCATAAATCCTTTACGGAACTACTAGTAGCAGCCGCAAACGCTTACAATTCTTCGATACAATCTGTCACCAGCAAAAAACCAATAGACTTATTCTTTCCAGAAATATGGTACAATCAGAAATATACAATAATATCAGAAAATACAATCGAAGTCCATTCGGAGAACAAGAATAGATTAAAGGCCAAACAAGAATTCGACCTAGCCCACCACAATCAGGAGAAACTTCCAGTCAAGGACAATTCAACAGGAGTTAGCATTTACGTTAAGAAAAATATGAGACTAGGGTATCTAGGGATATCTATTGACTGACTGTATAGTTAAGTTCAGTTCCGAACCTTACCCTGTGCTGTTGCATTTTAGCTGGCTCCTCTCGTTTCTTTCAAAACGGCCCATAATTTAATTTTTCTTCGACACAATCAAAAAACGCTAGTGTCCAACTGTGCCCCCAATTTGTCACCATAACAATTATAAGCTTCTACCTCATCAATAAAATATTAAAACGTGCGTGACCCGTCTTTCCCCAATCGAAATTCTCTGACGCAGCCAAACAACACGAGTGCTTCCAATTTACACCAAAACAATAAAAAAAAAATTATCTTTCTGAACGTGAGTGACCCGCTCTTGCCCTAGTTGCCCACTGTGCCGCTGATACTAGAAATGCTGACCGGGTTATCTACAAAACTAAGCAAAAGGTCGATCACGTATGTAAAGGAATACGCCGAACATTTTTCCTTTTATTGTGAGGAGTGCAAAAAAATCATTCGCTCTGATGTCCTTTTCGCGATTAAATGTAACAGTGAAAACATTAACTCCGTCGCCAACAACAACAATATGTTCTTCAAGAACATGGCGCCTAAGTTTGACTTTCTTACCAAATGTGTTGAAGATATCAATTCTACAATGGAGTCAACTTTCACTAACAAACTAAACTCCCTGGAAAAACAATTGGCCACCTCAACAAAATTAGCCAATGTAAACTCGGAAAGCGTTCACCCAACATCCGTAGTGTCGAACATAAGCGCGACCTAATTTCGAACCTTAATACATATCTCAATCCCTTAAATGTGAAAAAATTAAACGAGAACTTAAACACCCTCCGGTCCGACATTGACATTCATTTTAGCCACTCAATGACACAACAGGTTTACCCTAAGCGATCTAATTGACGAAATGAGAACAGCATCTAAGATTGGTGACATCCACATCCACGGCCACTTCCATATCAACCCATTGTTTGTCAATACCTCCATACGTGATGAATTGCTTGAAACCATGTGTCTGCCCCGTCCATTTGTGTGTCTCCGCTGCCGCCAAAAACTACATTCTCAGTCTACACGCAAACTGAAGCCCCAATTTCTGAAGACTTAACTGTTAAAACCAATATTGAGCGCTTTGGCCAAATATGGGCTTTAAGTGAATGGAATCAGCGACTCCAAAAACTGAAAAAAGGCAACGAAGAAATTTCTACCTTTATTATTGATGGATTAACTCTCGACAGTCATAAAAAATGGGCACAAAAATTCACAAAAGTAAGTCGCCAAGCACTTCAACAGTCCAGATCGTTTACACTGAAGCCGTACATGATATCGAAATACGAGTGGTTATTCCTAAACCCTGACGGCCGCCCTTTCACTCTTGGTAAAACTACCCTTACCAGGTAGAAAGAAAAGAAAGAAATATAAAAATAAACCTCAGTGTAACCCCCCCCCCCCCCCCCATCTTTCCCATCTTTCACTCACCCCCATCTTCCATATGCAGACCTCTTCCTCTGCTCCACCAAAACCACCACGACAACTAGTTTCCTTCAATCTGACTCCAACTGCTTATTCTGCCACCGCTAGCCCCTCGCCACAAACGCAAGCACCTCTTCCTAATTGTTTTCCTAATTTCGATCTCAAATAGTATCCTAATTTCCGCAGCTCCCACGTCATCAATCCCTCAGCCCCCGCCTTTTCTAATACATCCACACCATACCCGCACTCTCACACTAAAGCCAGCTCCACTTCTCTTCCAACAGTTTCAACTCCTTCTTCAACAACGTCTTTTCCTAACTCTACCCAATCTTTCATTGATCCCCTTCTGCCCCCTTCAGACAAATTACCCAGCAAGTTAGTAACCCCACTGAATGCCGGTATGCTCTCTCTCGTCTAAGGGATAAAATGACGTATGAAAACATTTGTATCTTTTTGGCCTATCTTCATGATAAACCAGACTCGGTCTGCTATGAAGATAAAACGAAGACTAGTGTAAAGATCTCCATTCAACAAGAAGGCCTCCCTACTGACTTTGTCATCCTCAAGTGCCTCTTTATTAAGTATCATGAGTTCTTCAATACCCCCCCAAAAAGTATCGAACGATCTAGATACCTTTCGTCAATATATCCACTCAAAGCGTATATCCCATCTCCAGCGTAGCAGAGCCGACCACGACAGATATTTTCGCCCCTAATTTCCATTATTTTCCTGCCCCTCATGCTAACCTTCCTCTCTACTTCTATTATCAGAATGTAAGAGGTCCTCGCTCAAAAACCCTCTGCTGCTAAAGAATGTCTTTTCTTAGATCGCCTAGCTGATTAAAACCATAGCCTAGTTAGTGGCGTCACAAATTAGACTATAAACAGGGACTTACAAGGTAGTCCATGAAACCGACCTCTCTAACAATAATTTGCTATGATATTACATAAAATATAACTCATGTAAAGTTTAGGTTGGACATTGATCTGTCATAAATTAGCCTAAACTAAGCCGTCAAAATAAATGTCATCCTGTCCATATCTCTCGAGCTGTGCGTTTCACTTCATTGTTTCAGAAGTGGAGAAGAGAATAAAATCCAATTTTTATAATGGCATCCTCGCGTAAAATTCAATGCAGAATTAATTAAAAATTTGGTGATGTGATCAATAAAGAGAATACCAAGTTATTAAAACAACAATGAAAAAATTACTCTCTTCTGTCAAAACCACATGATGTACAAAAGGTCAATTTGGAATCAGACCTAGATGACGATGCACTTCGGCTATATAACCTAATCTTGGAAATATGCGCGAGGGAAGAACAAGAGACAGTCGAAAAGATTTTGGGTGCAGTGGAAATTTACACCAGCGACAACAGCCCGATATACAGTGGCTCACAGCTCATTAGACTCACACCACATTTACAACTTGAAACGAGTATGGAGAGAGGGGCACCTTTGAACAGTGCTAATAAAATCTAATTTAAGAAATATTTCGTAGCTGAATGTGGATGTTTTTGTACTCATATTCCAAGTTTTTTTTATTATTTGGTAAGAGTGTATATATTTTTTTTAACAGACGGTATCCAATATGATGCTGCCGGGAGAAATCTAGGCCAAATTTGTATTCTTCCATCAAGTTTCACAGGAAGCCCTCGGTATATGCATGAAAGGACACAGGACTCGATGGTATATGTGCGAAACTATGGACGTCTTGATCTATTTATTACATTTACATGCAATGCTCAATGGACGGAAATTCATAATGAACTACTGCCTGGTCAAACGTATTTTCACCGGCATGATCTTATTGCTAGAGTCTTTCGTTTAAAATTGGTAAGATTAGTGGATCTAATTACGAAATTCCATATATTTGGACCTGTTCAATGTCACATGCATACCATAGAATGGAAAAAAGGGGGTTGCCTCACGCCAACATTTTAATATGGCTTAAAAGCAAGGTTCATTCCAATGAAATTTATTCACTCTTATCTGCGAACTTCCAGATCTACAAAAGATCCTACAAAAGACAAAACATTATTTGAAATTATTAAGACGCAGATGTTTCATGGTCCATGTGATTCATGCAATTACAATTCTCGTTGTATGAAAGACAATAGATGTTCCAAAAGATTCCCAAAAAAAAATTTATTTCTGAAACTCAGATTGGTGCGGATGGATATCATTCTTATAGGCGAAGAAAACCTGAAAATGGTGGTTTTCAAACGAAGATAGGGTAGCACGAAATAGATAACAGGTGGATTGTGCCTTACTGTCCTCTTTTATCTAAGACAATTAATGCTCATATAAACGTAGAATTTTGTAATGTAAAATCCATGAAATACGTATGTAATACGTGTATGTGAACAAGGGATTCGATGCTGCTATGTATGCTCTTCAAGATACAACCCCCCACAATGAAGTTACGCAATATCAAATGGGTCGATATACATATGTATAAGCAGTAATGAAGATTTCTGGGGGAATATATGATAGATACCCGACCGTGGAACACCTATGTAGCTGTCCATTTGGAAAATGGTCAAACGGTCTATTTCACAGAAGATACCGCGGCAAGACAAGCGCAATCGCCAAGAGAAACAACACTGACAGCTTTCTTCAAACTATGTCAGCAAGACTTTTTTGCTAGAACTTTATTGTATAATCAGGTGCCATCATATTATACATGGAACAACAACCAATGGAGCATGATAAAAAGGGGTAAAGCCGGTGAGGGCCATCCGGGCATTAAACACGATACTGCTATTGGAAGAGTTTACACTATCCATCCCAGCCAACATGAATGTTTTTTTTTTTACGTCTACTTCTTCATGAAGTCACAGGTCCTACCACATTCGCATCTCTGCGAACTATAAATGATTGTTTCTGAAACATAACGAGAGGCTCGCTTTAAGCGGGGATTACTTGAAGAAGACAAACAGTGGGAAGCAACTTTGCTAGATTGCAATCCTACTTAGAACATGTGAAATTAGCAATCCTTTAAAGATGATTTGGCAGAAGATTTTAGATATCAAGTTCAAATTCAAAATTCTGAAGTGGAAATTGGCTTTTCGGATAAAATTTATAATTTGGCTTTACTCGATATTTGTTGATTCGCAATCTAACCAAAAATACTTTACTTGACACCACCTACCACAATTGACACCGAGCCATCAGCCTAACAATCCCAATTTGTTTCCCGCCTTTTCTTTCGTATATACATATATATCCGAGACGTATGTATGTCATGGGGGGTCGAGTTTTTCTCCTGTTTGTCAAAATAAAAGTTTCACAATTGAACCAGCGTGTATTTGGTTTAGTTCTCAACAGAGCGATTGGTCGACAAAAATATTCAGCAGTTGATATCCATTCGGCCAATACACTCAAAAACTGACGCGACTGGCTTACGAAATCGGTACAATACCATAACTTAGCATGTAGTCGCTCTCTTACAGCTTTGCAGATTCCGACTGATCAGTATTTTATTATGCTCAAATCAATTTTGCTTCGATGCTTACCGGCTGACCTTCGCATAGATTACCATCCAATCGCAGAAAGGGAGAATAAATCTGATAACTCATTAAAAGCAAGCTGTTCGTCCCTTTCACAAATTGGAGACGAACAAGTTCATGATATAATGGGGTTTCTTAAGCGAGAAGTTGAGCCATTAGAAAAAAGTAAGGTTGTCTCTCTCGCCGTAAATGGCCAAACATCCATCTCGACGACTGCAACGAGTTGGGTATCCTTGGACGAAAAGAATGCGTGCCTGTTTTGTTTATCAGATAAACACACTACGAAAGACTGCAACAGCGATATGTATATTACAGAAAAAAGAGACAAATTACGTGACAGTGGACGTTGTTTCCGGTGTGCAAAAAAGGAACACTCGTCGAAGACCTGTAGAAGTGTAAAATAAATAACATGCAAGAAATGCAGTGGAAAACATCTGACAACTATGTGTGATCCTTCATTTTCAAAATCTAAAATAACACCGGTGATAGATCCTGAGGCCTGTGCTAAACAGTACGCAACAAATCTGTGCTTTTGTGTGGGCAATGTGTTTTAATTCGTTTTATAGTCGATGGAGGGAGTCAGCACTCTTATATACGGGAAAATGTAGCACCCGCTCTTGAATTGGAAGGGATCGGTGAAGTAAATATATCTGTGGCTCCCTTTGGTAGCAAGAATCGGTCACCATATCAAATATTGAAAAAAGTTAGTCAGTTTAAGGGTCAATATAATAACAAAACAGTAAACATAGAAGCCCGAATTTTGTCTTGATATGTTGCCGATACCTGATAGCTCCGGCCCCGCTTTTAAAGGACTTCGATTAGCCTATCATCAGCATGCTGCTTTCAAATCTCAGAATGTGTTAAGTGGTCTGATTGGTTCTGACTATTTTGGTCGGTCGTAACTGGGAAGCAGCGCTGTATCTCAATCAGCACCTGGCACAAAAATATCAAAAGATCGTGTTACTTTCGTCGTAAACGCAGATGGATCTCATAAGTTACCGATATTAAAAATTAGCAAATCAGCAGAAGTTCCGATTAAAGTATTAACTTCATTCATTCCTACTTTCAATAGTAGTAGTGAGGAAGTGTTTGGCTTCATAGACGCGTGCAATGACGCAATCGAGCTGTCTACATCCAGTCAGAAAGAAATACAGGTCTCCCTCGGATAACGCGGTACTTCTACAACGCGTTTTCGATATAACGCGATTTAAAAAAAAAAACAGTTTCAGTACAACGCGAAATTTCAACTTGTATAACGCGAAATTGCAAATATGTATTGGCAACACTAATTTGTGAATTCATTCGCGTTCAATTGATTTAAAAGGCTGGCAATGCTAAGCGCAATTATTTTTGCCTTACACAGTTTGTCATGCATTCCTAAATTCTGGGAATTACCCGTTTTTGCTTTCAAAACATATGTGATACATATGTACATGATGAATTAAAAACTATCATTACAGTGAAAACTCTCGTGGAGATTACTTGTTTAATTGGTGAAATAATTTGTCTTGTTATAATTAAAAATCCATAAGTTGAATATATCAGTTTTTAACAAGTTAAATATATTATTTTATTGTTCAATTATCAGCATAAAAAGCTTTATAAGAGAATTATCCTTCGTTAATAACTTACGAAATCATATTTTACAATTAATTCTTAAAAATTCTTTTAGCCATGAATAGCAAAACTTCAACTCACAAAAAAGCTACGTTTAAGCGAAAATTCATTGCCTTAGATGATAAAATAAAGATTTTGGATAGATTGAGCAGTGGTTTCTCGTGTAGTGAATACACTACATGCACCTATTATATCACGTACCAACACCACGATTAGCCATTCCATAACCACGATCAAGCCAAATGTCTATGCTCAGCATTACGCTCAGTGCCTCACCACTTGGATCGAGCTTGACCTACATTACTCATCGCTTTGCTTAGCAGTGACACCCTAAATCACGTGCACTTAAAAGCAAAACAAATGCGATGTAAACAAACGGTGAAAACCAAATGTAAACAAACCGAGTCAGTCGAATAGGTACAATGCCGATGATGCGCTTGTGCCTTTGACCGGTTGCCCAATGCATTGTGCGCTTGTACCTTTGACCGATTGCACAATGCATTGGACTAAATATTCAAAATAGCTGATCTATGGTTATGGGAATTTCGCAATGCATGTACGTGATAGAGGGGATAATATTCCTGCGACAAATTGTATAAAAGGAAAGGATTGAAAGGAAGGAGTAGCAGTACAAAATACGGCAGAGTAAGAGTGTTACTCAAATAAAACGTAATAAGTACCATAAAACCGTATTTTTATTCGCTCCTTTAGATACTCTTCTCCCAATAAAAGGGAAAGCACGGTATCTGACGCACAACATTTGGTGGCAGCGGTGGGATCCACGGAAAAGGATTCCGCTACCAACATATACGTGTTCAAAACTCGATGCGTTTCTGGGGCTATACACCAGAAAGTTTAAAGTGAAAAGTGAAAAGTGATAAAAGTGCAAAGACCCAAGAAAATAAGACCTGGCGAATTCCTAAGAGGACGCCGGAGGCAAAGTTTGGGCAGTGGAAAAAGACCAGGGGTAACAACCATCTCTAGGGCGTGAAGCCTACCTGGCAATAACAACAACAGCAGCAGAAAAAATATCAACGACAACAGCAGCAGAAAAATATCAACAACAACAGCAGCAAAAAAATATCAGCGACAACAAGCAGCAGAAATAATAATAATAATAAACGTAAATATTATCCTTTAGTTTTATATACATAGTTTATATTGTTTTTGTTATTTTTTGACTCTTACACTCTTAATATCTTATTGTTACTTTTGACTCTTCACCGTCTGCGCAAACATTTTTAAACATTTTTACCCGACGCAACGCCCAAACTTTAGAGCTATTCAAAGCCCTACCTTTCTTTCTCCAATACACTGACCCCATAACACTTTCCAAAGCATCCACCATGGAAACCAAAATTTCTCTGACTGACGTCAATAGCTTCATTCCTGCTTTTGATGGCAAGCCCGCAGAACTATCAAAATTCATTGAGTGCGGTAACACCCTATTCTCCTATATAAAAGAGGAAATGCAGCACAAGTTGTTCCTCAGCATTGTTAGGACTCGGCTCCAAGGCCCCGCCTTTGAGCTGATAAAGCACAAAGAATTGGCAACATGGAAGGATCTGGTAACTGAACTGCAATCCCAGTTTAAGGAACACAGATCCCGCACTTCGGCGCAGAACCAGCTTCTGGCAGCCAAGCAAAACACCAGAGAAACGATAAAAGAATATGGTGACAGACTTTCTTTGTTACTTCTCGCGCTTGACTCAGCCACATATGATAGTTCCAATGAAAAGGCCGTCCAAGACTTCCTTATCCAAGAAAACCACAGACTTGCTTTGCAAACATTTGAAGATGGAATTACGAATCCTAGTTTAAAATTGCTAGTAAAAGCCCACAATGCGAATCAATTAAAAGAGGCTATATCTTACGCCATCGATCAATCTCTTCGCATAAGTCACGACAACCCTCTTCCCACATCCTCAGCAAGAAATACTCACACACCTCGACTCATGTGTCGGACCTGCAATAAAACAGGCCACACTTCGGCAACTTGTTATCGGAACACCGATTTGCCAAACTTCATTCCCCGTTCTATTAAGCATGAAGCGCAGTGCAACCTGCAAATAATTCGATGTAGCTATTGCAACAAACCCCATCACACAGAAAACGAGTGCCGGCTCAAGATGTCTCACTCAAGACAGAACCACCAGGTCCCCCGGTACCCTAATAACCACCAACCTCACTTTCGAAACCGCAGTAACCAATATCCCGATTACATAAACCGACAGGTTAACCTACATCATGTACAACAACATCCCAAACCACAAAACAATAATACGGGAAACGAACTCCGTCGGGAGGAGGAAAACGGCAACTCTCCCCGACTAACAATTCAAGCCGATGTACACCCCCAACTACATTCTCAATAAAAATTCCCCTCGTCCCTAATAATAATTTATCAATGATACGAGTCCCTTTCGAGGATGGAAAATACAGGGATCTAATAATAGACACTGGAGCTGAAATCAGTATCATGCGGGGCCCCACCAATTCCCCTTTACTAAATAGAGATATGATAATATCCACTATGAGCGGCGAAAAGGTGATAAGTTCCAACATGACCACTGAAACCTTGCTTTTCCAAATGAAAGGAGATTCAATTAAAATATCGCACCCCTTCCACATCTTGGACCACCAGGCCCAACAAAACTTCGATGGTATAATAGGAAAAGACTTTCTAATAAAATACGAATGCTCCATCAACTACTGCGAACATCTCTTAAAAATTAATCCCTTTGTACCAAATTCCACTGCCATTATTTCTGGACTAGGAAAGGTATTCAATGAATATCCACCCCCTCAAAATATCAGAAGGCAACTTATAACCTCTAAGTCATATGACAAAGTTAACCTTTTAGAAAAACGTCAAGAAGCCATACCTTCCGAGTTAGTACCTACGGGTAATGCTGGAAAATATGATATTAGTACTAAACGGTGCGACCTAAGGCGACCGAGCACTAATTCATTTACCGGCAAACTCCAGTTTACAACCGACGGGTCCAACCTAACAGATTTTTGTTCCTCTACAATCAACACAGTGTACCATAACGGCACTGGAGGAGAAACAAAATCAAAGTGGGAACCGACATCTGACTCCGCAACTCAAAACGGACCAGTAATCGAACAAAGGTACCCTGAACAAACAAGGAGTAAGCCAATTTTCAGTAAGCTTCAAAATTTGACGGATAACCTAGACGGTATAACTCTCGTATCACCTGAGGAAACTATATTAGAAAGCCCAGCGAAGCGTAAGACTAAGTCAAGCAAAAGCTTAGCGGAAAAAAAGACTGAGGTTACACAAAATCCGGCAGACTACGAGACTAAGGCAAAAGAAACCTTAGCAGAGCATAAGACCGAGATCAATAATAACAAACAAAGGAAAATAAATAAATCTTTCATTCTTTTAAAACAAAGGAGCCAACAGGTAGTCGAAATTCCATTTAACCAATTAACCCCGTCTGAAATAATAACAAAGAAACAACAAATAATTCCAGGAGTTTACCTAGGCGAGACATTAACCAAACCCAATAACGAAAAAATTAAGGTACTTCTTATGAACACATTAGAAACGGATCAAAGAATCAATATTAACACAATCAATTTAGATTGGGACGATCTTAATGATTTCGAGATAATCAGAGACGAAAAACAAGAAAACTCCGTAAAAACCCGATTAAGTAAACTAGAGTCCCTAATTGAATTAGACCACTGCGACGCTGAAGAAAAAAGATCGATCCTTAAAATCTGTCGTGGCATTGGATAAACATAATCTGCACCACTACTCGTTGATCTATACGATAGTAGCATTAACACTAGTCCTATTTTGCATTAAACGCTATCAAATCTACACTGTCAACAAAAACAAAACCCACAAAGTCACGAACAACACTGATCAGACCTTGCAAGTAGACAAAAAACCTGCAACTCCCGAATTTAGGTTGAGTATTTCAACAGACGGTTAGGAGTACAAAAGATATGCATACACCTAAAAATAAGAAATAAAAGTAAATTGTTTATTTTAAATATTTTGTGACAATAAATATATTCTTATACAACCTATATAATATAATAATGTGAAATCTTACCAATAAAAAAAAAAAAAAAGCTAAACAATTAAACATATGTACGCATATAAATCGCTAATTATTCAAATATTTCCTATATACATACATATACATATATATATAAAAAAAAAAAAAAAAAAAAAAAACAGTTACAATAAAAAAAAAAGAAGAAGGAAATTATAATAATATATATAACTTTTTATGTTCTCTAATATAATACTTTTATAACTTCAATATGTTTAATGTAACCTATATGTATCTATCTATAGTTAAATCTCAGTTAAAATTTTGTAAACTTCTCCTTTCAATCCTCCCCCCCTTTTGTCGGAAATTCAACCTCTTCAAAGCATAATTTCCTCCCTTTAAGGAGAGCGGGATGTAGTGAATACACTACATGCACCTATTATATCACGTACCAACACCACGATTAGCCATTCCATAACCACGATCAAGCCAAATGTCTATGCTCAGCATTACGCTCAGTGCCTCACCACTTGGATCGAGCTTGACCTACATTACTCATCGCTTTGCTTAGCAGTGACACCCTAAATCACGTGCACTTAAAAGCAAAACAAATGCGATGTAAACAAACGGTGAAAACCAAATGTAAACAAACCGAGTCAGTCGAATAGGTACAATGCCGATGATGCGCTTGTGCCTTTGACCGGTTGCCCAATGCATTGTGCGCTTGTACCTTTGACCGATTGCACAATGCATTGGACTAAATATTCAAAATAGCTGATCTATGGTTATGGGAATTTCGCAATGCATGTACGTGATAGAGGGGATAATATTCCTGCGACAAATTGTATAAAAGGAAAGGATTGAAAGGAAGGAGTAGCAGTACAAAATACGGCAGAGTAAGAGTGTTACTCAAATAAAACGTAATAAGTACCATAAAACCGTATTTTTATTCGCTCCGTTAGATACTCTTCTCCCAATAAAAGGGAAAGCACGGTATCTGACGCACAACACTCGGTTTAAACGAATCCACAATTAAACAAAATGAAAGTAAAATAAGAAATTCTGTAACTGCTGGGTCATCAATAAGTGCAAAACGAGTTGCACGTGTACGAAACGTTTTAATAGAAAAAATGGAGAAAGCTTTAATTTTGTGGATAGAAGACTGTGCTAGCAAAAAAATGCCGATCGATTCGAATGTCATTAAGGCGAAAACTCTTAAAATTTATATCTATTTAAAAGAAACTGATCAAGCTGCAGAAACTTCGAAAATTTTAAAACACGATTTTCTTTACACAATATTAAAACTCAAGGCGAAACTGGATCGGCAGATATAGAAGCTGCGAGAGAATACCATAAAACTCTTGCTAAAATTATTGAAGAGGGTGGTTATATAGCAGAACAAATATTTAATGCGGAAGAAACAGGCCTAAATTGGAAAAAAATGCCTCGTCGGACATACATACATCTCGAAAAATTAAACGTCTGCACCAGGTTTTAAGGCCGCAAAAGACAGAATTACCCTACTTCTGTGTAGTAACGCTTCAGGGGACTATATAGCAAAGCCCTTATTTATAAACCGCTTCTTAAATCCACGAGCTCTTAAAAACATTGACAAATTCAAGTTACCTGTTTATTGGCGGGCAAATAAGAAGGCTTGGGTTACAAGCAGTATTTTTTGAGATTGGTTTTTAAATTGCTTTGTACCCGACGTGGAACTCTACTCGAAGAAAAAGAACATCAATTTCAAAGTTCTGTTAATACTAGATAATGCCCCAGGACATCCAAAAGACTTGAATCATCCCAATGTAAAAATAGCTTTTCTACCACCTAATACAACGTCTATCATTCAACCGTTAGACCAAGGCATAATATCTACGTTCAAAGCGTATTATATTCGGCAAACATTTCAACATATTCTTAATAAAATGGATTCTAATGCTAACATGACGGTTACAGAATTGTGGAAAACATTTTCAATTTTAAACTGTATTGAAATAGTAGCATCGTCTATTAAAGAATTGAAACAGTCCACGTTAAACGGATCTTGGAAAAAGCTATGGCCGGAGGGTGTTTTAAAAGATAGTGTGGTACCACCATTGAATTTGGAAATTAGCCGGATATTAAATGTGGGCCACCGTTTTAGTGTAGAAGGTTTTGATGATATGACCGAAGATGATATTAATGAAATAATATATCAAACTGAAGATTTCAACGAAGAAGAGTTGATTCTATTAGCAACTGGATCTCAAACTGCTTCAAATATCGCACATGAAAATGAAGACATCGATTCTGAGGAAGATATCTGTGAATCAATTTCAGATTTCAGCCTAAAGCGCATACGAGAGGGCTTAAATTTGGCTGAGAGAATGAAATCTTTTTTTTCAGATAATGATCTGTCAATGGAGAGATCGAGCAAATTCAAGAGGCAAATAGAGATGAATCTGGCGCCTTATTACGAAATCGAAAAACAGCTAGAAAAAAAAAGCAAACAAAGGCAAACAAATTTGTTTCTTATCAAATGACGAAAACTTTGCCGATGAAATTTTTTTCTGATGAAGTTATATGTTATAAGTTGTAAGTTATACATAAGTTATATGTTCGAAGACAGTGACACAGACTAGCGAAAGCACAAAAATGAAGTTTGTTAATGAATAATATTTATGTTTTCCGATTGTTTTTTTTCATTATGTTTTTTAATTTTTTAAATAAAGTATGAATTTTGATTTGTAAACGTACATACATCTTTAATTTAGTACCTATTTTATTTTGGAAAAAGCTTATTGGAACATAACCCTCAAATTTATATGAAAGCTAAGTCTTCTATAACGCGAATCACATAACGCGGAGTTTTCCTGGAACGTAACCACCGCGTTATACGAGGGACACCTGTATTGTTCAAATACATAAAGACAAAAATTCGTGGCAATGCCACAACTATTCTCATGAACAAAGAAATTACAAATTGGGAATCATTAAAAAAGGAAGTTTGTAGTATCTTCAGAGAACCACATAGCAGTTTACAGTTACATAGGGAATTAATAAGTATCAGACAAAATAGGAATGAATCGGTTACCTTATACACTCAAAGAGTAGAAACATTACAAAGAAGGTTAATGCAGAGCAAGCTAAGTAACGTAAAGGAAGAAGATTCACAGGGCCAAATGAATTACATTAAAGATTAAACCCTTACGGTGTTTGTTAATGGATTACAGGAGAAATTAGCTGCATATGTAGTAACGCAAAAACCTAAAACATTAGCAGAAGCAAGTCGATGTGCTCAAGAGGAGGAGCAACGGCTCAATTTGTTTAGAACGAATGTGAACAGGGACTATTCAAATAGGAACTTAGCTAGGATTAATTATGCAGAGACTAAATGTTTTAATTCTGTCAAAGTAGGGCACATAGCTAGAAACTGTAAGGCGCCTAGGAAAGATCGTAGTTGGCAGAATCAGCCGAGGACAAGTTTTACTAGGGAAAGTTCCAACACTCAGGAAAAAGACTCAGTAGTTAATAAAAGAGAATTTAAACGAGAAACCGACGTGAGAAATTTGACAATTTTTAATGAAGTGGCCAATTCTGAAAGCCCACATGTAAATATTCTAATTGACAATGAAATAAAAAGGATGATAATTGATACAGGGGCTGAGATATCTCTTATTTGTGCAAAACATGTACTTGAACGTGAAGTAAATTTGGAAAAGACGATACAATTCAAAGGATTAGGTAGCGACATACAGGAAACTTTAGGTGAAATCGTAAAGGATATCTGTCTGTTTTCAAATTCCAAAGGTAGAGCCATAGGAAGAAAAGATGCAAGTAATTGAAAATAGAATGTTAGGAAAATATGATGGTATATTGGGTAGCCAATTTCTTAAGGAAGGAGGTTATTCAATCCATTACAAACAAGGAGTCATAGGGAATAAAAACGAAGAAATAAAACTAAAATATTTAAGTGAAGACAGAACTATAGAAGGAAGAACTGAAGTTTTTCGCTGACTGGAAATAAAAGACAGTATTCACCTGAAAGAGGATGTAGTTTACCAAAATGGGAATTAAAACCGGGAGTTGTGGTGTCTGGATGTATTTCGAGATATGAAAATGGTAAATGTTTAGCCGCTATCTTGAACAGTAACGAAGAAAGCATGGACATAAGTAATATAAGAATTATAGGCAAAAATTTAGATGATTATGATGTGGAAACCCAGAGAAAAGCAAGATCATTACAAGTAACAGGAAGTATTAGAACCGAGCATATGAATACTGACGAAGTTGAAAGTCTTATGACTATAATAAAAGAATATAGTGATGTGTTTAGCATAGAAGGGGAAAAGCTCACTCACACAAATGTAGCAAAACGCCAGATTAGGACTATGGAAGGTTGTTCCCCCGTGTTCACCAAAACGTACAGGTACCCAAAGGTACATGAAGAAGAGGTTCGTAGTCAGGTGGAAAAATTAAAGAATGACGGCATAATACGAGATAGTAATTCGCCATGGAGCTCCCCTTTTTGGATCGTTCAAAAGAAAGCGGACGCAAGCGGCATAAAGAAATGGAGGATGGACTCAACGAGTTGACGATTGCGGATAACTATCTCCTTCCAAATATTTGTGAAATTCTCGACCAACTAGGGAAGGCGATGTATTTCACAACACTTGACTTGACTTCGGGATTTCACCAAATCCCAGTCGAGGATAAAGATATCGAGAAGACTGTTTTTAGTACTCCGTACGGGCACTTCGAATATACTCGAATGCCCTTCGGGTTGAAAAATGCTCCGGCATGCTTTCAACGCTTGATGAACACGGTACTGGCAGGGTTGCAAGGCATCAAATGCTTTGTTTATCTCGACGATGTGGTAGTATATGGACAAAGCCTTGTAGAACATAATGAGAAATGAATACAGGTACGTGACCAAATAAGGGCAGCTAATCTTAAGTTGCAACCGGATAAATGCGAATTCCTTCGTAAGGAAGTCCAATATTTGGGTCATGTAATAACTGACCAAGGTGTTAAGCCCGATCCTAAGAAAATAGAGAGCATAGTTAAAATGGAACCACCGCATAATGAAAAGGGAGTTAAGTCATTTCTAGGAATGGTAGGTTACTACCGAAAGTTCGTGAAGAATTTTAGTAGACTGGCAGAACCTCTTAATAAATTGTTAAGAAAAGATATAATATTTAACTGGGGATGAGAACAACAGGAATCGTTCGAAATATTAAAAGACGCAATAACCAAATATCCAGTTCTACAGTACCCAGACTATAATAAAGAATTTATCATTACAACCGATGGATGCATAGGTATAGGAGGGTATAGAGCTGTTCTTAGCCAACAGCATGGTACAAAGGATTTACCAGCATTACTGAAAAAGAGTGCCTGGCCATAGTTTGGGCTACAAAGCAGTTTAGGCCGTACATATACGGGAGAAAATTTATTGTCCAAACGGACCATAGGCCATTAACCTGGTTATCTAACGTTAAAGATCCCGGCTCACGTTTAGTCAGATGGAGGCTCAAATTGGAGGAGTTTGAGTACGAAATCCGTTATAAAAAGGGATGCAAAAACGTCGTCGCAGATGATTCGTCTCGAAATGTGAGAATGATGCAGCAAAAAGAAAATCAGGTTGAAAATGAGAATAGAAAACATACAAATCAGGAAGTAGAAAATTTTGAAGAAGTAGACAACCTTATAGATGAATTAGTTCAAAATATGAGAAATGACAATATTAACATTACCAATAGTGTAGTTGACTGAGAAGATGATGTAATAGGGGAATTAGAAACTAATGTGACAGACATAGAAAATGACAATGGAAGTAATACATGTAGAGAAGTAACAGATCCCGAGGAAGGAAACGTATAATAAAGGAAAATCATAATGGGTTGTTAGGAGGACATACGGGTCAGAAAACCTAAACTCAGATTAAAATACTATTGGAAGGGAATGCAAAGAGATGTTGAAGAGTACATAAGAAACTGCGAATATTGCCAAACGAAGAAGGTGATCAGACAAACAACAAGGAACCCAATGAAAATAGTAACATCTGCCGTGAGAGCTCTTGATCCACTAGAAAGTATCAATTGATTTGATAGGTTCGCATAAGCCATCAAAAGAGGTACATAAATTTGTGTTAACAATACAGGACGTCCTATCGAAATTCATAAAATTCATACCATTAAAAGATAAAGCAATGGAAACAGTAGTTAGAGCAATTATATTATTTGTTGAATATATAATACAATCCATACAATTAGCTAATGGCAACAGCAACGCTTAAAAAGCTTTTCCATATACCCACGTACATTTACATACGTATATAGTTTAAGTTAGATATAAGTACGACTTATCCAAAAATAAAATCTTAGTTGAATCCCAACAGGTTATGGGCCCAGGTCTGAGTTGTTGTAATTTGAAGTTCTGTGAATTAAACATTAAAATGGCGAGCGCTATGTATAACATAGATAAACTAGGCGAGAACAATTATGACACTTGGTGTGTACAAATGAAAAGTGTTCTCATCCATCAAGAGCTCTGGCCATGCGTGTCAATTGAGATAGATCATCCACGGGATGAAAAAGGTGCGGAATTTGCAAATTGGACAACGAGGAACGAGAAGGCACTTGCGGCAATAACACTATCCGTAAAAGCATCAGAAATTGGTCATATAAAGTAATTTACCACCGCAGCAGAAGCTTGGAAAACGCTGAAGAAAATTCATCAACCTGCCGGTCCAGTCAGGAAGGTAATGCTGTTTAAGAAACTGATACACATGAGAATGGTTGAACATGAAGGCATGCAGCAATACATCACAAATTTCGCAAGTATTATTGAACAATTATCTGAGATAGGTATAGAATTGCAAGAGGAGTTGTACGTTATAATGCTCCTCGCAAGTTTACCGAAATCATATGAAAACCTTGTTGTTGCATTGGAGTCACGTGACGATTGCCAAAGCTTAACGTTTTGAAGGTCAAATTAGTGGAAGAGAGTGAAAGAAGGAAAAATGAAGAACTAATAAAAGACGAAAGTACAGTACAAGCGTTCTTGAGTAGTTCATCTAACGGTAAAATAAATACCCACTGTTCAAACAGAAACAACCAACAGAAAATAAATGGCAAATACATGGGTAAAAAGAAGGGAGACAAACATAGTCACATAAAGTGTTATAATTGTGGCAGAAAGGGAAACATTGCAGCAGAGTGGAGACACAAAACGAACGATCAGAAACATATAACTGACAACGAAAAATCATTCTTTACATTGTTCGGTGCCAAGGAGGATGTGCTCACTTTTGGTCAAAAGGAGTGGTGTTTGGATAGTGGCGCTACAACACACATGTGTGCGAATCGTGATATGTTTGTTACTTTTGAAATGTATAAAGATACAATAATTCTTGCTGGAGAAAAAACAATCGATGCATTGGGTCGCGGTGATGTTAAAATTAAAACAAAAACGGCGGTGATTAAATTACGAGACGTTTTATATGTACCCCAATTACAATGCAATTTCATTTCCGTCAGTAAAGCAGTGAACAATGGTTACACGGTGACATTTAAAAACAATTATGCGTATGTACATTACCAAAACGGTGAAAAACTATTGAGTGCTACACATTAAAAAACAACTTATTCTTGTGTGAATTACAAACGCCCGAGAAAGTAAATGTGTTGTGTTCAGGCAAGGGCTCAAATGAAGATCTTATAAAGTGGCACAATCGGTTCGGGCATTTAAACATACAAAGCTTAAAAGAATTAAAAGACAAAGAACTGGTGCGTGGTTTAAAGTTTGATGATAAAAACCAAGAAGTAGATTGCGTAGTGTGTTTAAAAAGCAAGTGCTGCCTTAAACCATTTACTTCATCAGACAGCAAAAGTAAAGATATTTTAGAGTTGATACACAGTGACGTATGCGGTCCAATAAATGTTAATTCACTCGGGGGTTCGCGATATTTTGTTTCCATGATAGACGATAAATCAAGGTTCGTGCACGTGTACTTCATAAAACAAAAATCCGAAGTTTTAAATGTCTTTAAAAACTACAAACGCATGGTTGAGCGCCAAACTGGGAAACATATAAAGAAATTCCGCAGTGACAACGGTAAGGAATATGTAAATAACGAATTTAACACTAGAACTACCACACCAGTCAAAATGACTGGTATGGTAGTTTTGTTTTAAAATTTCTCCTTCATGTTACATTTTTTTCTCTCAACAATGTCATGACTTTTGCAGCGATAACTTAAGAAATAGTATAATAAATAGCATTTTTTCTCTTATTCAACGAATACAAAATAATTTCGCATCATGAGTACTTATACCAGCACCAGTCAAAATGACTGCTACCAGTTGAAATGTAAAATCATGCTGCGATTTGCTTACCGATCACGTTTTGTATAACTACAAAGTGTTTCTTAGACCTTTTTAGAATTTCTTACAATTTTGTGTCATTCAGTATGATGATGATAATTATCAGGAAAAATCTTGATCGGTCGTAATTCTAATGCAAAACCTAATGCATTCATGCCAACATTCATTCGAAAATATATTTAGTCGTTCATTTAGATGTGGAGACTTTGGATGTGTTATGATAATAGAATAGTTACATAATTTATAATAAACGGCATTTTTTTCAATTAGTATAAGGTGAGGAAAATTATTACAAATATAATCTTTATGTAAGCATTATTTGTGATTTTAGTTTTATAAGCCCTGAAAATGACGTATTTTTTAAAGACCAGTCATTTTGACCGGTTTTGGTAGAAATAGCTTCGACTTAAGTGTGGTAGTTCTAGTGTTAATATATTTCTAGAACAAAGTGGCATAGTCAGGCAACTAACTGTCCCACACACACCACAGCAAAACGGTGTAGCGGAACGGATGAACCGTACGCTAGTCGAAATGGCTCGTAGCATGATCCTCAACGCTAACCTGGACGAGCAATTTTGGGCAGAAGCAATTCATACAGCTGCTTACCTTCGCAACCGATCCCCTACAAAAGCTGTGGCTCATAAAACACCATATGAGTTATGGTTTCGGCGCAAGCCAGCAGTCCATCATCTTCGGACCTTTGGATGCATAGCGATAGCACTTGACAAAACACAACATAAAAAGTTTCGTCCGAGGGGTAAGGAGTGCATCCTAGTTGGTTATGCTGATACAGCTAAGGCATATCGATTGCTTGAAATATCGAATAAGCAGATCATCGTAAGCCGTGACGTGTATTTTGTTGAGTCTTCAAAACGTACCCTAACCGTTGATCTGCAGGGTGCAACAAGTCATATTATTCCTACCAACAATGACTTCCTCGACGAAAAAGTAGTCAGCAAGGAACTGGAGGGAAGGAACAATGATAAGGATGATAATGACAAGGATAACGACAATAAGAACAGTCAAATTGATAACAGCGGAAGTGATGAGCTCTTTGATGATGATAAGACAAATGAAGAAAATAAAACTGCAGTTCTCAAAAGGAAACCAGTTAGACTAATACGCACTAACGAAGGCGGTTGGCAAAGACTTAAAACACATTTCAACACTCTAAACTTGCCGAGTTACGATGATGTGAAAGTTCCGGAGACTATAGAAGAAGCTCTAGCCAGTGAGCAAGCATTGGAATGGCAAAAGGCAAAGGCAGAGGAGTGTTGAATATATAATACAATCCATACAATTAGCTAATGGCAACACTAACGCTTAAAAAGCTTTTCCATATACCCACGTACATTTACATATGTATATAGTTTAAGTTAGATATAAGTACGACTTATCCAAAAATAAAATCTTAGTTGAATCCCAACATTATTAATGGGTGCTGAATTTTGGTTTGCCGAAAATAATTTTGACTGATAATGGTATGGAATTTTGCAATGAATTATTCAGAGAACTTTGTAAAAATTTCGAGATGCGACATATAACAACTAGTATATCTCATCCTCAGGCAAATGGTGGTGTAGAAGGGGCACATTGCCGTTTGTTAGAATATCTAAAAACAACAGGTAAAGAACTAAACAATATGGCAGATTGGCACGAGCAAATGCCATATGCTAGCTTCTGCTACAACACTACTCTGCATAGCACAACGGGCTACACTCCATATGAACTAGTGTTTGGAAACCTCGCAAACAAACAGAGTGAGATTGACGACATTAAAGAAAAAAACACATTTGATTACTTAGATGAATTAAAAGCAAATCTCCTAAATAAGTCAACAATAGCTAGGGAAAGAACGTTAGGCACGAAACAAAAATCAAAATTTAGTACGATAAACACGTAGGAAAGGCAGTAGAATATAAGGTAGGCCAAGATGTTTTAGTTAAGAATCTAGTAAAGGAAAAATTAGAAAGCAAATTTAAAGGACCATTTAAAATAACCGAAGTTCACAAGAACTCCGTATTAGTTAAGGTAGGAAATAAAAGTCAAAAGCACAATAAATCTAACATTCGTCCGTACTTCGCAGGTTAATCTGGTACTTCAGGATCACATCCGGAAGTATCGAAATAAGGATGTTGAACGATAACAACGGATTTTACTTTAACTATAAAGGTCAAGTTAGGGAAATAGGAAGTAAATTAACTTTAGTGAGTAAACTGAATATAGACGAGCTAAACGATTATATAAACAATGTAAGAAATATCGTGAACACAATAAATGATGCATGTGTAAACCACATACATAGATAATTGCAGGAAATATCAAGAAACAGTGCGAAATAATTTGATTAGAGTAGAACACAAAGTTAACGTAATATACAATATAATAGGTAAAAGAATTAGAGCACGAAGAGGTTTAATAAATATAGTAGGCTTTGGTTTTAAAACTCTTTTCGGAACGATGGACAATGAAGATGTTGAGTACTACTTAGAAGCCATGAACACAATAAAGGAAAACGAAATCAGAATTAAAAATGGTACGGAGGAAAATGTGAAATTATTGTCAAAATTAGGTAAGCAGGTCATTGATGTGGGGACAATACAAAACACAACGGGTAACAAAATAAACGAAATAATACATTCAAGTAATTTAATTAAACAAGAAGAAAAGAATGTGGAGCAAAGTAATTCTGCTCAGTCATATTTCAATGAAATCGTTAATAAAATTAATTTTAAAATTGTCCAATTAGAACTAGAAATTGAAGAAATAATTGATAGCCTACTATTTATACAAAACGGTGTCCTTCATCCCAGAATTATAGAACCAATGGAATTACTAGAAGAATTAAATAAGTCACATTTAGAAAAATCTTTAGTATTTGAACCAACTATTGAAAAGTATGCATATATAACGGAAGCATATGTTAAAAATTATGAAATCATTGTACTATTACAAATACCCCTTGTAACCGAACAACTATTTGAATTGTATGAAATTATCCCTATACCAAAAGTTATTACTAATTGCCTTGCAATTATCGATGTACCCAACCAATTTATAATAGTAAGCAACGATAAAGAATTATATAATTTAAAGAAAAATATTAATGACTGTAAGGAAATAAATGGAACATATCTAAGTATGTAAGTTCGCATACTCGATTCTAACAACTGCGAATTAAATGTATTTATGAGAAATAAGGCAATCACATGTATTCTAAAAACAATTAACTCCGAAATCGAAATGTTTTATAAAATTAAAGAGAACATTTACTGTTACCGAAGAAACAAAATACAAATGTAACTGTAATAAGAAAAAAGAAGAAGGTTCTTTAGCAAGAGTTGGAATATTAATTTTAAGCGATAACTGTATATTTGAGACATTAGAAGCTAGCATAAGAACCATAGATAAGCCAAAAGAAATGTATTTTAAGGACAGATATGTATTCAGTGATTTGGAAGATTGTTGCATTAATGTAAGACTAAATAAAATCCAATTAGACATAAAACCAATAAGTAAGATTAAGGTACGCGATATAGGGGAATTAAACGACATATCTGTCAGTATCAGATTCAATTCCGGATAAGTCAAGACGTATCATTGCTGATATTGGAGATGTCTTAATGCTCATCATTGTGTAGTGAATACGCTACATGCACCCACTATCACGTACCAATACCACGATTAGCCAATCCATGACCACGATCAAGCTAAATGTCTACGCTCAGCACTACGATCAGCGCTTGGTTCAACCTTGACCTACATATGTATGTTACTCATCACTTTGCTTAGCAGTGACACTTTAAATAACGTGCACTTAAAAGCAAAGCAAATGCGATGTAAACAAACGGTGAAACCAAAAGTAAACAAAGCGAGTCGGTTGAATGGGTACAATGCTGACAATGCGCTTGTGCCTTTGACCGGTTGCCCAATGTATTGTGAGCCTGTGCCTTTGACCGGTTGCACAATGCATTGGACTAAATATTCAAAATAGCTGATCTATGGTTATGGGAATTTCGTAAGGCACGTACGTAATAGAGGGGATAGATTCCCTGCGACAAACTGTATAAAAGGAAAGGATTGAAAGGAAGGGTCAGAGAAAAGCATTACACCAGTAAAGCAGTGTGGCAGTAAAGCCCTAATACAAATAATATAATATATACAAACTAAAACGTGTAGTGTTTTACTCTCCGTGAGATACTCTTCTCCCTGAATTTAAAGGGAAAGCACGGTATCTTTCGCACAACAATTGGAATCATTTTGGCACACAAATGCAATTGCAGTTCCGGCGGTCGAACTACACTAACAATCTTCAACAAATGTTTCAACAGAAGAGACAGGAAGTGCGTGAGGAAGCTGCCGAAGATTAGGAGAGCATCGTCGACGTCATCGGAAGAAATTGTCGTACAACGTACCGAGCCCAGTTTAAGGGTAAGGTACCCATAAACCTTTTAAAGATGGAGGTGTAAGGCCGGTGCAACGCTGACACAGCGAAACAAGTACGAAAAAGTGGCATACAAAAAAAAAAAACTTTCTCACATAACTGAGGGATAATGTTCCGATAAGGTAACGAACGATGAAAACATCGAGTCAGCATGAATTAGCCTATAAGTAAGTGTAAGAAATAAAGATAGAGCGAGTTTTCGCACCTGACCTCTACCGAAGATTATCCAGAAATTGTCTAAAGCTAAAATAGAATAAAGTCATAGAAAACAATTAATCTTTTTTCTTTTTTTTCGATTTGTCCGCTCCGTTTATCTTGCTTGATAGCTAAACAATTGTTCCACAACTGTTCATTATTTCGCCGGTATTTGATTACAACATCAAATTGTTGTATCTCGGCGGTTCGTGGGTTGCACAAAGGAAACGCTGGAGGCAAAATCCCTGCCCTTAATCCAACCTGCGTGCGCGAGTGATTTAAAAAAACTATTATTTTACGTCCCAGGCGTAACAATATATATTTGATAGATATTTTTCAGCGGAATAAATTGAATTCTGTTATTCTAATTCGCTGCGTTTAAATTCGGAAATTTCTTTTCAACATTCTGACAAGTATTTCGTTGTGCTTAGAGCAAGATCCCGCCGAAAGTGCGGAAGAACGGGGATGTTGGATGTAAGAAAAGGGCTACAATTGGTGTGCTGCGACAATTGCGATGGTTGGTACCATTATCTGTGCGTTGGAGTAACGGCTGCGGTGGCTAATCGAGATTAGAGTTGTAAATAATGCTCTGATCTGCTGACAAGCGTTCTTGTAGAATCTCAACAATCGCCGAGAAAGTCAAGCAACGAAAACACGTGTCCAGTTCCAACCCAGGTAAATGAAGTGCCAACAGTTAATACATCACTGAACGATGGGGTGAACACATCATGTCCCATTACCAATTCATCTAATCTACGGAGTGCTAATCCTCGATCCAATTTCGTGGATAATCGAACTTTAGAGTTCGGCAATGCAGCAAATGGATGTGCCGCTAAGTCCGCGCCTTCCAAGGATTCCAAGGCCTATTCGCCGATTGCACACGGATATTCAACTAATACAGCAGCTTATTTTGCAGCAGAAAGAGGCATTGGAACATCAAAAAAAGCTTTGTTCCGAAAACAAAATCTGATGACAACGATGAAATCCATGTCTAAGTTGAGAGTTGGTTAAAGGAAAGTTGCGTAACAAATTCTATGCCTACTGGTGCACCTGGAGCAGAAAGCACAACCGCAGCGCAAGTGCAGATACAGCCAAGCCTTTCGGTTGCAAACCAAACTACCGATGTACCTACCTATATAACAACAGGAATACCCACTTCTGCAACCAATTTTGAAGAAGCTAATCGAGTTGGATTTGAAATGTACGCATAAACGGGAAAATACGTACACATCAGATTGGTTGCCGGTTGTGCCTCCAACAAAAAAGGCATTTGGAGTTAATCAGACAGAAGCTTATAATATTCCTTGTCATTCCCAGGGGACTCATCGTATTACTAGTGATCAATTAGCTGCACGTAATAGTATTGCAAAAGATCTACCAAAATTCTTTGGCAACCCTGAAGAATAGTCTTTGTTTTTGGCCAGCTATGAACGGACCACCTCCCTTTGCGAGTTTTCGGATCACGAAAACCTGGTATGACTCCGGTAAGCTTTATAGGGAGACCCGAACTCATCATAGATACATATCTTATTGTCACAGATTAGAGATATGCCTAGTCCTAAGGAAAGCCGCCCAGAAACCATCGTCGACTTTGCGATCTAGATGTAAAACAAATGAACTCGAACAAGAATTAATTTGCAAACTTCCTGGTCTTTTGGTTCCATTCTGGGGAATACACAAACTTACCTTGACGTCTTCTACGCTGGAGGACCTTAGCAATTGGTTGCTTCAACTAGCTAAGGGCGCAAATAACGTTATAATTCCCAGTATATCGGTCAAGGCACGGAGGTGCGGAACGCTGAACACTCATATTGAGGAGAACAACGATGTCGCTACAGAGGCTTACGTTATCTGCCAAGGCAACTGTCCTAATCTAGATAAATGAAATACCTTATCTAACATGAGTAGATCTGGTAAGTGGATGGCGCTGAGAGTTAACCAACTTTGCAGAAGATGCCTAAAACCATATTATCCGAATCCATGTTCTTCCACAACCGTCTGCGGCATTGATGGATACCGTTTTATTCACCACCCCCTCCTATACAAGAGGGTAGCTTCAGTTGTGTCCCCTGCGCTTACTATGAATTGCAATGCTCGTCGTCAGGACTATGATCAAGTTCTATTTCGAGTGCTTCCAGTTACGTTATATGACGGGTCATCTCTTACGCTAATTGATGAAGATTTGATAGACGCACTTGTTGGAAGTTAAAACACAAAGTGGCAAGACTGATCCTAAAGTCAAAAATGAATTCAAAGCATTGTCACTTCACTCAGTTCATTCTACTCTCACTCTGTTCTAAGTCCTCAGTACGACACGACGCATCGTAAATTGCTTTATTAAATTAAATACTGTTAAATAAGTAAAGTAGCGTGTTTTAATTATAAATAACAGCACTGAAACTAGAGGGTACTCCACGACCGTTGTGTCTACGATGGACCGCGAATACATATCGTAACAAAGACGATTCGAAGCTCGTAAATCTGAAAGTTGATTAAGTAAGATTAAGTTGTGCAGTGTAAGGCTAACCTATGCCCAAAAAGGATTAAAAAATAAATATTTTTTTGTAATAAAATAATAACGTAATTAGTTAATTTATATGGTTCCCGATTTATGAATCATGCTTCAAAATTATTGGGACCCCGTCATATATATTGGGGTCAGTATATAACCCAACTTATTGTTCTTGATTACCATTATAGATATCGACACGACAATCATGAAACTGTGGTAAACGAGATCAGGTAGAAATTCTGGATCCCGAGGCTTAAAGCAGTTCTAAACAAAGTATGCCGTACTTGTGAAGCTTGCATGAACCGTCAAGTGCCGCCATCGCCACCAAGAATGGCATGCCTAGCATCGTTCTGTCGCCCGTTTACGTATGTCGACGTAGACTCATATCCGTGCGGCGCAGCACCGAAAGGAGATATGGTGTATTGTTGACTTTGTTTAACAACTAGAGCGATCCATCTGGAAGTAGCTTACTCGCTATCGACCGACTCCTGCATCATCGCTATTCGTAATTTTATAGTCCGGCATCAGCTTCACCTCACATGGAAGGGGCCTGGGAACGCCTGGTACGATCGGTAAAGGACGTGCTCTTTAAGGTATTACAGTCACGTAATCCTACTGATGAACTTCTGCGTGCCGCCCTGATGGAGGTGGAGATGATAATGAACTCACCACCGCTCACATACAGGTTACATATTCTACACATTCCTCAACACGCGAATCTATCTTTTCTAAATAATGCACGGGTGCAATCACTTGTGTCATTTTCGCATTCTTGCTTTTCCTTTATCATTTTCATTTATTTTCCGGAGCAGTGCGCATCACTTACCGGACGCGTTAAATTACCGAAAAAGCTGAATAAACAGCTCACGCGGTCCCACGGTGACCTGGTAAACTGAGAAATGCAAAGTGGCCGATAGATATAAGAGTGTGGATGAACTCCACCGAGTTAGTTATTAATCTGAATGTAACGGCGACACATCTTGTTTGGAAAGTTTTTTTTTAAATCGATCAGAACGTTTTTTTTAAGTTACATACATACCTATCAGTCATGTAGAAGAGGAAGCTTTAACACCTAATCATTTCTTGATAGGCAAGCCCAGCCGAGCGAAGCCTCTTCCATTTGTGAGTGATGGAATACAACTGCTAAAAAACGCAAAGAGCGCAATAACTTGATAATTCATATATGCCTGTAATTATCAGGCGCAGCAAATGGTTTGACGTCGTGAAACTGATAGAAGTTGACGACATTGTATACATAGTTGATCCTGATAGCCCAAGGAATTGTTGGCCTAAGGGAAGAATCGTTGCAACTAACAAAGGTTCAGATGGTAGAGTGAGAAGAGCCTTAGTGAAGACAGCTGCTGGATTATACACGAGACCTGCTACAAAGATTGCTGTGCTAGATGTCTGTCGATTGCAGGCTGAAGTAAGTCCTCAAGCGGACATACCGGGGGGAGTGTTACTACAGATCTGGCAATGCCCTAATGGAAATGTCAGATGCAAGGAATAACACTGAAAGAAAACGTCAAATGTTCTCTAACTTTCCGGCGGCAAGTCGGCGGTTGGTTACGGATAAGCACAAGTGGACGGAGAGAAAACCGAAGTAAGGAATTTCCAGAGAAACCAATAACTAAACATTTAATTTGATAGATATTTTTCAGCGGAACAAATTGAATTTTGTTATTCTAATTCGCTGCGTTTAAATGCGGAAATTTCTTTTCAACATGCTGTTTGACAATAGCCGTTAGTTCATATGATAAACTGTACAAGATCCCATGCCCTGCGGAGAAAGCTTGAATTAGTCACAAACGATACATACAAATTGTGCTAACAAAATTTTACAATTTCTGCAAAGAACCCAACGTCCATGTGGAAACTCATATTTCTACCTATAAATTAGAGTCCCTGGTTGAACAACTTAAGGATTGACCAGAATAGGATGACCAGAATACTCATGAATATACCAGACAGATATGGCGCTTTTTATACTACGTGGGAGTCGATTGCTGACAAAACCCTGGGAAAGCTCACCATTCGGTTGATAATGGAAGAATCCCGTATGGGTTTACAGCTCATTGAAGTTCAAAATGCATTTCTAACTAAAAGAGGACAACATCATCATCTATTTGGAGTTGTGTCGATAAGTAAGTAACAACTTGTCTCTTATTTCGAGATGTGTCACTGTTGATAAATGATATTGAAACATTTTAATTTAAGCCACTTATAATATGTTGAGTGTTTGATGTCCAACCATAAACTATTCGAGCCGGACAAAAAGAATTTTGCAAATGGCAAATGAAAACAACATTAATATGAGAAACGAAGAAAAATTAACAAAAATCAGGCTAAAAGTGCTATTACAGATGTGGTTGCAACGACTATTAATAATGAAAATATGCAACCAGCTATTGAAAGTTCATCTGCAACCAATATTCAAATGTCTACCGACTTACCACAAGCTGAAGAAGAAGGTATTAGTTATGATATGTGGTAACGAATTGCCCTACTTTAATGCGGTTGACTAAGGTGAAACTAAATAATTATTACTAACTGCCTCCTAAGCACAGTATATAATGACAACGACGTCAATGATACAGATGCGGATCAGAATTTCACTAATATTTCCTCGAGTAGTTCGCCCAGAGGCTTACCAGTGAGTGCAGATGAAATTGACATTCAAGTTAGGGTAGAGGGAAAATCCAGAAAAGCCTACCAATGGTTGTCGAAATCTTAAAGAAATTTCCTGAGAGGAAAATAGGCCCATCATCTGGAGAAAAATTAAAATTAGTTTGCAATTCAAAAATAAATCAATCCGACAGGAAATATTTTACAGTTACTGGAGTCTTGCTGATTTACAGAAGCAAAGATAATTCATTGCTAGACACAGCGTTAGAGTGAGTAAGACATGTTTTGAAATCAACTCTTGGTATCAATGACAGACCTATCCAGACTGCGCTAGGGAAGAAAAATGAGAAAGGATTTCTGGAGACCGAAATGAGAGGAAAACATGGAAACAGGAAGACGTGGAAATCGAAAGTTGTTTTTTTTACAATGTGTCTCATCATTGTGACAGTGTGTGTTGTTTTGCTCATTTTTCTTTTTCGTTTCGTGTCCTCTAATTTGTTATCCGTTTAATTTTGTTGCGCTATTCCTTCTTCTTATTATGCCCGTGGTGTTACTTGGCCGAAGTTTAATCCTGACACTTCAGGTGTAGACGCTTCGAAATGGTATGTGACTACTGATATAATACTATCTGACCAGCCACTGGAAGGCAGTAAGCTGATCATCGCATTAAGCAATTTTTGGAGGGAACCGCTTCACAATGGCTAAAGTACCATAAATCTCCTATCCCGGTTAGAAATGGAAAGAGTTCCAAGAGTTGTTCCTTCAACGTTTCGAAAGCGAGGAGAAGCCAGGGGCCATGTTTTTAAATTTGTTAAACAGCCACCCGACTAATGGTGAATGTCATGCAGTCTATGCGAGTCGTTTGGTGACATCATTGACTACGAAGTAGCGAAATATGGATGTTGAAGGAATAGCTGTTTCAACTGTGCTTACGCATATGGCAAATATTGACAGTCACTTACAACGAATTATTTTTACATCAGACGTGCAAACTAGAAGCAAGCTACAGTCGGAATTGAAGGCGTTCACATTTGATAAGAAACGTCATGCCGGCCGTGATGATAGTGTTGGACCTGACCAAAAAAAGAAGAGATTCATCCATAGTGTGTCATTTCTGTGGAAAACCAGGACATAAAATTGCAGAATGCCGAATTAAAATGCGACAAGATGGGGAAAAGAAACCACAGCGCGAGAAGTCAAGCATTACTTGCTTTCGGGTCGGCAAACCAGGGCATTTTTCAAACCAATGCACAGTGGTTCCCCCATAGGCCAAAACTCGAGTTAGGTGAACCCGTTAAAACTAGAATATTATGACTTATTTGAATAGGCCAATACCCAAATTACTTCGGAACAAAAATATGACGTCAAATTTTGCATTATCTCGTTCTCTTTCGTTGACAGTAAGTGAGCAAATCGAAGGAATGCAGTTAGCGACATCAGTGAATGACCGCGTGACCCACATGTTGGTTGATTTTTTCTATCATATTTTAATTTTTTTAATTCTGCCAAAACATGGAAGTCCAAGAACATGGTATGTACTTAAATATTTATTGCATTTCAAACAAAGTTTTGTAATATTTTTTTTCGATAATGTGCCTGTTACGAAAACCATATTTAAAAGTATCAGAATTTGCTAAGCGTCGTTTTCACATAAGCTTTTAACTACTTGCCTAACGTTTCCCACCTAATGCATGTATTACGAAATTTTCACAAAAACTCGCTCAATCAGAATACTTCGTCAGATTCACCGTCTGTCGCCGTCCGCTCGCGTCATTAAGCGTTGACTACGGCGTGAGTACGCTTTTTCGTGTGTACTTCCTACCTGCAAAGTTTTTTTCCTTTTTTACTGATAGTGATAATTTTCCAGGTTGTTTATATGAATTATCATTCTCACGGATGTACGTCTTTGAGATTTGGCTGTCTGGTAAAGGATCAGATACGGAAAGGTGTAATCATGTGATACAACAATTGATCAATTCCGTGAATGACGCTGAATATATAGACACTAACAATTTGGAAAATCTTATCAAAAACCTCTGTAAATGTATTGCTAGATATTGGAAAATAGTCTACAAGGGAAAACAAAAATTTATTAGAGAATGTAACAGTACCAAAGAATGATGTCCAGTGCACCCAAATTCAAGAAAGTGAAAATCCAACATATTCGCGGAGCGGCCGTCCTAGGAAGAATTTTTCTGATTGCAGCCAGCGAACAAAACGGAGAAGGTTGGCTGATCTATCGAAAGCAGATGACTCAACTGTGAGTGCACTACTCAATGCTTCGGATGGTTTAAAAGAGAGTAGTGTCCCTAAAATAGATCCGGACGAAGTTTTATCTTTGATTGTTGAAGCAAAACTTACCAAACATCAATACATTTTGATAAAGAAATTTGTTGATACAAAAATACTTTGCGATATTTTGCCATCCTACCATAGCGTGTTGAGTGCTAAAAAGAAGTGCTATCCCCTTAATGAGAAAATAACTGAATCGTCTGCAGAGATTAATTTACAAAACATGTTGGATCATACGGTTAGTCGAATCCTCGAATCCTAAAAACATGTTTTAGAAAATATACCTAATGCTCTATTGAATGACTTAACTTTGATTGGGAAATGGGGATTTGACGGCAGTACAGGTCATAGTGAATATAAGCAGAGCTTTAGCAATTCATCCCTTAAGGACGATAGTTTATTTATCACATCATATGTTCCGCTGCAACTTGTAAGTAAAATTAATAGTGATGACGAAAGTACAATTTTATGGAAAAATCCGCGTCCTTCTTCCACAAGGTACTGCAGACCCCTTCGTTTTCAATTTCTAAAAGAAACTTCTGACGTATCTTTGCAAGAGGAGGCATACTATAGACAAAAGATTAGCAACTTGTTGCCCACGGTAGATGGTAGATGGCAAAGTATGTAGTTCTTTAACTGAAACCTCTTCGAGTAGATGTTATTTATGTAACAACGGAGATGAATAAAATTGATGATTGCTTAGCCAAAGAAATAATTTCTGAAAATAGGTTTGAGTTTGGGTTATCACCTTTACATTCATGGATTCGCTTCTTTGAATATTTTATTCATCTTTCGTACAGGCTAGATATTAAAAAGTGGCAAATAAGATCAAGTGAAGAAAAAGATTTATTAAGACATAAGAAAGAATATGTGCAAAACGAATTTAGGGCTAAATTAGGTTTAGATGTTGATAAGCCTAGAAGTGGGGGAAGCGGGACATCGAACGACGGAAATACCGCAAGAAATTTTTTTATGAATTCTGATGTGTCTGCGGAAATCACAGGTCTCAAAAAGGATTTAATTGAACGCTGTTGTACGATATTACAATGTTTATCATCGGGATATGAAATTGACAAAAACAAGTTCAAGGAATATGCTTTGGCGACCGCACGTCTGCTTGTGCAAGAGTATCCATGGTACAATATGCCTGCGTCTGTCCACAAAGTCCTCATTCACGGCGCGGATGTTATAGAGAATGCATTACTTCCTATTGGACAACTTTCTGAAGAGGCAGCTAAACAAAGAGCGATTCAACAAAAGAGTGTGAACCAGTGCTTTGTGGCAGAGCCAAAAGGAAGTATGACACAACGAGGTGAGATTTACCCAATTTGTTTTGAATCTGGTGCAGAATGTTCATTAATCAAAGAAAGTTTTAGCAATAAGTTATCAGGCGAACGGATTAATAATATTGTCATGTTAAAAGGTATTGTCGATACAGGTATTTGTAGTACGTTGCAAATTTTAAGTCAAGTAAATATTAACGAAAATGTTATAGAAATATTTCATGTAGTTCAAAATAAGCAATTGCACAACGATATTATAATTGGGAGGGAAATTCTTAATCAGGGCTTTAATGTTATTATTGCGCCAGATAAGTTTAAAATTATAAATCAAACACTGTCAATATGCGTTCCGCTACTACTTTGATACTGAATTACTGCGTTTATTAAAGGGACACCCTGAAGGTCACAAGTAGGTACATGTTAAAGTCGTTAAAAAATGATCGATTTTACAAGCATTGCCATGAAGATGTTCGGAAAATGCCCGATAGCCGTATACCTATTGAATTGGATATTGAAAATGAAGAGTTGAACCGGCCAATAAGTCCAGTCGGTACCAAAAGTTATCCGAAACACATCTGAAAGATAGTTATCCGTCAGATGTGTAATGAAATAACCTCAAGATGGGTACCACCACCAACTCATAGCCCGACAAATACATACAAGTTGTTACGATTGGCGCCGTGCTTCCTTGGTTTCTCAAGGGAAGAGCGTCAAACGGAGAGTCAAACAAGTAATACCTTTTCTTTTAAAAGTGTTTTCCTTTTATTTAATTTATATTTTATATTAAAAAGTTGAGAACAGACCAGTAATCTAATTTCGAGCCAAAGAAAAGCTTGGGGAAGCTGAACGTCAGAAAAACAATCCTGTTGCAGTAAAACCTCGATCTGGTTTTGGGCAGCCTCCTTTGGTTGACTCGCTCTTCTGGACACCATTAACATTGCCATCCATGGCAGCGCTGCTGATGAATACCGCCAAACATAGACAATTAGGAGTTGTCTCACTCTGTCCGACCTGCATGAGATGCTGTTAATGAAAAATTTCTCGAAGCGGCGCATATCTTCATTTACTCCCACGTGTCTCTAACACTCAAGAGGGAGGAGTACCGTACCAGTAATGTTAGCAAGACCACAGACCGAGATGCACAAAAAGCAATAGGATGGAGAATTCGGCACTGCTACAATTAAGTCAATGGAATCTCTCGCGTCGCTAAATCTCTCGCGACCGCAGCAAGTATTTGTTCTCTCTCAAGACGATAAGGCCCTTGTACCAATAGATTTACCGGCAGTAAATCATATGCATATGAAATACATAGTACTTTTACCTGACTATGACTGGGTCATAGCAGAGCGGCAGAAACTTATTCCTTCTGTATACGGCTGTGTCAACGTGGATCCTGACGGTTTCGATAAGGAAGAAGCTGTTGGTTACAGCGGGTCTACACATAAGGAGTGGGAAATACGCATCCTCCACAGCGAACACCCATGCTTATGATTTCAAATCACTTTTATCAGTGCCTGCATTCAAACCCTTAATGATGACAGAATCGAACACCGTGAAGCCAGTGATCATCATCTTTGTAGATGGCCCACCATCCTGCGTCATCCTGCCGTATGAACATTTTGGTCCTCATCTCGACAAAGGAATTACTATTGATGATGATTTGAAAAAATGCAATTTTCAGCACGCTGGAAAGACACTTGCTAAGATCTGGAGTGAAATGAAAATTGACGACTATGATGTTTCAGCGGAATATAGAATGTAGCCTGAAGATAGCTTGCAGGATCCAGCAGGACCTAATCTGGCATGGTATAGCGCTCACGTCCGTGAATCGCAATATTTCTTGCAAGTGATTAAA